>OX352243.1:4953206-6421940 GCA_947086465.1 Eupithecia exiguata | reverse complement strand
AACAACACTGCCCCGAAACGAATAATAACTAAGTTTATTCGTATTTTGTTGGCAATTTTCGGCGTTAACTCGAGACCAACAGCTAGAGTTTAACTCACAACTGTATTTCTCTAACTGGTTCTCTAAATTCTAAAGTATTGTCGCATGCCGGCTAAGTTTCACCAAGTGCCAGCCATTAAAAGTCCATACACACTAGCTGCGGAGAAAGGACAATGGACTGAGTTGCAATGGATAATCTGGTTACTTTATTGTGTATTAAGCTTGATTGCCCTAATGGGCGAGCATTATTTCTGGATTGTCTTCTGTATGTTCATCACCGCCTGAGAGTAACACCGGACGTTGTTGTCTTGATGAAGACTTTAAAAAAAAAATTAAGTTATCTAAAATTCCAATATAAATCATTGGAAAGTTCTCTGTAGGTATTTTACAAAAAGAGAATCCAATCTGGTGTTTAGTAATAATGTTTCCCATTTGCTAACATAAATCTCCGACAATAAAAAAGGAGAACCAGAACTTCCTGCTTTGCTCACTTATTTCTCGTTTGACCTATTGCCGGTTTACTCCTTGGCTTCGTTTTTATCGTGAACTTGCTTTTTCTCATCGTACAGGTGCAAACAAAGGCAACAAAACGCCCCTAGTATCTACTTTACTAGGAGCACTATTATTCCACGCCCCGGGTTACTAATGCAGATTGCGTTCAGAAGGTCATATCTAAATCACGGGATAGAGCATAACGTCGGCACTTTATCTTAACTCAACACCTGCCCCCTCCCCCTTGAGTTATGCCGTACGTATACGTTTATCAGCGGTTCTCCTTTTGTTTACGAATGAGTTTTTCTACCTTCGGACCGCCTCCGTCACACCTGCTCCCCCCAGGCTTTTTAGGGTTATGGCACACTGTGATTTTTAGCTGTAATACTGAAGCAGCTTTCACTTTTAGCTTTCTAGGTCGGCTGCATTGTTTCAGTTCTGTATCGCCATAAAACTGTTCGTGTGTTAGAGCCCTTAGGGTTCGTAAACAGAAACATTTATAATTTGTCGCGGTGTCTGTCAGCGGCACGCGCGTTGATTTCTGATTTGCTGTTTTGGTTTTAACCAGTTTCGGTGTTATGCAGTTTAAACGTAGTTTTCGATATCGTTGTACCTACGCGATGTAAAGTTTCGTGGTTTTGAGCTATTGTGCTCCGAATGAATGACATGTTTTATTAGTTTTATTTTTAATGCATATTTTGGGAATTTTAAAACCTACAGTATGTTTTTTTCGTAATGTTTTAGAGTTCAACATAGCTATAACGTCACTCTGAGAAATATACACTCTGTATACACATATTCTGAACATACTCTAAAAATACGAACTATAAACCTACTACCTACCTACCCACACGAAAAAAATTCAATATGAAGAACAGATAATATTTCTTGCAGAACCCTTCACTTTGCACGGTCCAACGCACACAAGATAACTTTTATTTATCGCACTCATTTTGTGTATTGAGTTTGTGAGAATTGAAGGAAATAGTATGCGCATTTTTCGGTAACTTATCGTGCTTAACGTTGCGTTATTTTTTTACTTTCGAATAACTGGGGGTGTGAAAATGTGATCGTAATCACGTAGAGGAAAAAACATGGCGAGAAAACGAGACAATCAAAATATCATCAGTCACTATCACCAGGTTTTTTCGACCATATTTCCAAGGCGATAAGTGTGCTTTTATAGTAGGTAAGTACCTGCTTCCAGTTTTCCTAGCCTCATGGATAAGAAGAATTGAAAAAACTTAACGTTCAAAGTAGGGAGATAACACGCAGTCAAGTAGTGATCATTAACAATCGACGGACAACAGACCGTAAGCGCCAAGATCGCCCCAATGCTCACCGCATTAGGCGTATCTCGAATCCAACAATGAGTTTACTTAACCCACGCTTTAGTTGAGCCCAAGCCGATCCACTTCCCCCATCGTCATCACATTTATACCCTACCAAAACGGTCCTACGAGCCGGACCTTCACTAAACATTATCTGGCTCGAAGGACCATCTATACCCCCAGTAAGTACAGTAATGTACAATACATTTGGCTACGTCTCCGAGATGGGGCTTTTGGGGGTGATGTTTTTATTATAAACACGTGTCGGGCGGAAATATTTGCGGGTGTTAAGGTAATGTGCTCCGCTGATGTACGCATGTCGTTTACGTTTGAATTGTCTTATTAGAGTTACGGTGGCGTCTCGCCTGTTGTTTATTCATGTTTTTGTTGTTTGCACTTTGTAGTTTCACTCTGTTTTTACTGGCGGGTGTTTTTCTCTGTCGACAGTTTTTTCCCGGCTCGTAAAATGTCAAGCGAAGGTTGGCTTTATATTTTTAGTGTTATATCATTGCTAATAACGTTACCAACCTGAAAGAGCTACGCATATTCCTGTTCTTGTTATTTTGTTGCGTCTTTTCGTATTTGTTTTAGTATTACTAAAGTTTGTACTCGGGCTTTGATTTGGAACGACTCTATTCTTGGCGTAAAGCAACTTTACCTTTAGATACGGCTCGTAATCAGGTGATTTGGCAAAGGACCGAAGTTATCGCTTGGAATATAAACTCAATGGGGTGGCAGAGACTTGATTATGGCTCAAAGGATGACAACGTTGAAGTGAACTTTTTGAAGGAACCATTTTGTTTATGGTAACCGCTTACGGTTTAACTATGTCGTGAAAATGAGGGGCTAAATCCGTCATTTTGATATAGGTTGAAGAAAATATTTTGACGTACGATTCTTAGAATTTTGCTTATGAATTTTTACTACGGCCAGCCAGCCTAGATTGCAGCAAAATTTTAAAGAAAGAAAAATAACTATAGCCCTATACTATACTATATCTTTTTATCTGTGGTGAAAGGTTGAGTTCCTTACAGGGGAAGTAAACAGGTGGTGAACCAATATTCGTGCATAGATCTTCAATAGATATTTTAACATAATGACTATTATCAATATAGGAATAACATTGGTTATCGTTCGATCACAATAAATGTGGTTAGATCCTCAGAACAGCAGCTACATAACACAAACTGCAAGCAAATTAATGCATGCCAAATTATTATTCGAAAATGCAATTAAAACTTTAGTTAACTGCGTGATGCGGACGGCAAACCACTTCCCATTATTTGACGCGACGTATAAAGCTTAGTTTCCAATTTGTGTTTGTCATAGAGTTGGGACACTGTGACGTTTTACCTGAGATTGACGGTTTAGAATTTTAGCGTTCATTCCTTGTCGAAGTATGACCTTTTTTATTTTTATCGAAGATGACGTCAAGTTTTAAATGTTCTAAATAACTGCCCCCCTAGCACGGGGATTGTTGTCTAGGGTAGAATAGAGAAAAATTACGTCACTTCGTCATCAAATGCGTAAATTACTTGAAATGCATTCCATCAACTTCAATAATGTACGCAATGTATAGCGATGTAATGTCATTATTGTCTATTCTACCCTAGACAACAATCCCCGTGCTAGGGGGGCTGGTGTGGCAGAGTGACCCGAAGTGGATCTTTGCCTCCGATACCAACGATCGCCAGTTGTCTTGATCCCTTGCCGTTTCAGTGCAGTCGACAGAACGAAGTTAAGTTTGTAAGTTCTTGTAGTCAACAGAGTGTATGTGGAGTGTATGTTAGAGCATAGAGCAAGGCAGTTAAGTGTAACATTTTTTTTATTAGTTAGCGAAAGGTCATATCTGCGTCGAAACTACTGAACAACAAAATTCGTTATTATTTATCATATCTCTGAAAACTCTGAAAAGGCCAAAAACAACAAACTTTCAAGTTCTTCCTAATCTCTGTTTGTACATTACTGTTGTAATTGTTGGCAAACAATAAAAATTACGCAAGCGGAACGTGTCAAATGGACTTCAGAAACTCCATTTCCGCATTCTCATTCTTACTTAAACAATTTTATCAGATCTAACTTTAAGTCGGTAGTTTCTCAGCGATGCGGGTACGTTCCTATCGCGTTTCAAAATTAGTGTTCACGCTCGCTTGTTATAGTTTTCATTTCACTAAGTACGTAGTGCTAACTATCACTAGTTAGCACTCTCCGAAATGCATACACACCAACGTTAATAGACATTATCTATTTAGGTTGGCTAAACTTGCGTTTGTGTTTAGATGGAGTTAGGCGATTATTTGGATATCGGGTTAGATTTTGCCATATTGTTTTGGCATTCGACTAGGTGTGGTATAGCTGGATAGGGGTCATTCATTTATCACGTGAGGCTCTAAAGACAAGGTTCGGAAAGGGAAAGTAGTAGAGTTAGTAGCACGTAGTAGTGGAATATAACGTGGATTGGTTTCTTCAGACATGACGGTTTCAGCGTTTTTACCACTCCACGTCCTATATAAATGAAGGGAATTTAAAACTAATGGTATTTTGGTAAACTTTTCATCATCATCATCATCATCATCATCATCATCAATATCCACTGCTGAACACATAGGCCTCGCCCATACGACGCCACAAATAGCGATGCAATCTTATCTAAAACAAAATGTTAATATCCGGTTTTTCAGATTCTCGGAATTCACTTTGTAGGTATTTTCCAACCAATGCATTAAAGAAAAATAATTTACCCAATGAAATTCCTGTTAAGATAATTAAAAATAACGATGGATCAATTAATAATTCGGCCAATGAATCATACATACGAAGCCAACATATACATATTCGTATAGTATATCTACGATACTCGCAGCATTGAGTAATTTCTGTAGGACCCATTAATATAATTATAGTATGTTTACAGTGAGCCGAGCTGAACACGAGGTAATGTGCAAACATTGCATATTATCTCAATTTAATTAAGTGTGAGATTCCTTACTATCATTGTTATTATTAGTATTAATTCGTCGGCCCTCGCACTTATTTGATTAATGTCAAAGGACTAGCTGAAGGGAGAGTTTTATCTATTACCGTCTAACACATAAAGTGTCCTTGTCGCACGTGTGCAGTTTGTACAGCGCACAGCGTGTTGAGAAGGGCTGAGGCTGGGCAGTGAAAACGTTACTATCTATCAGCGCTGCAGCGTTTTAATATTCTTGACTACCAGTCAAGAACAAGACAAAGCGTTTGGCACTATTGACATCACTCATCGGCAAAAAATCCGAAGAAGGGCGTAAACATAAAACTAAGTTCATTCGAATATTCTCAAGACAAAGCGTTTGGCAGTAATGACATCACTCATCGGCAAAATGTTCGCCCTAACAGCACTCATCGGCAAAAAATCTGAACAAGGGCGTAAACATAAAACTAAATTCATTTGAATATTCTCAAGACGAAGCGTTTGGCAATAATGACATCACTCATCGGCAAAATGTTCGCCCTAACAGCACTCATCGGCAAAAAATCTGAACTAGGGCGTAAACATAAAACTAAGTTCGTTAAATAGTATCTACCGAGAACTGAGTAAAGTAGCGTCCCTTAGTTAAACACGCTGCGGTGTTGTCGCGGTCAGTACGGAATGCTCGCTAATGCCCGACGGCGCCGACATTAAGCCTCCAGATTATCTCCCAGAAGTCCCGCTGCTCGGTCCAACTAGGGCTGCCTATACTAGCGGAAACTTAAAAGAACTAATCGAATGATAATGGGAATGTGGGGACCTCTGACGGTGTTCCTAAGAGTATTTTACTATATTTATATTCCTATCACTATAGAATCAAATTGAGACATTTTAAAATTGTGTGTTTCTATAATTTGGCTTTGTTCATGAGAAGAGTCATTCAGCACCTTTCTAGGCACGCGAGCCCCCCAATTGATCTCATCATCGCTTTTCGTCAGGCGAAATACCTTATTATTGAAATGGACTTGAATAAAAAGGTAAATAAATGATAACTATTTTCTATTATAATATGGCATGTTGACATTTTTTTAGAAAACATCAAAAAATACAAATAAAAATATGCAGATAAACTTCTATATCAATAGAGAGAAAAATTTATCTGCGTTTTTGAAGTGACATGCATATTGCATATCCCTATTGGGGGCCCGACGTTGTTGTAAGTCCGATAAAAACTGCCTTTCAAGATCCTGGTCTCCTTGAGATTAAATCAAGTGGCTTCAGGTGCTCTGATAACTGATAACAGAATAACTATAAAGTAGAAAAGATTTCAGAAAGAATTGTCACCTTACTGTCAAAAAACCTAGAATATTATTATTTTATAGGTACCTACATAGTAACAATATTCTAGGTTTTTACCTTAATTAGGAGTATTAAAGATGTCAACAATACTGTTGACATCTTTAATATAATAAGGTAACTTAATAGTTGCCTACGTTAGTCAGTCGCGTATAAGAACATACGATTGCTGTCTGTAAACATTCGATAAGTAGGTTGGTACCTATACCTACTTAATCTTCTTTTTGCAAAACAAACTCTATTATACGCTGCTGTGTAAATAAAATGTGTAACATTGTTGAAATGCGAATTTAAGTTGCTGAAAAAAAGGTGCAGAATAAGTTCAATGTTCTCGTTCTCTGTAACCACAGACTAAATAGTAGTTCTACAAGCAATGCGGGCAAACTAAGTTTGGTTTCTAAGCGTTAATTCTGATTTGCTTGTTCAGCGCTTCGGATTCAGGACGCTTTGAAACTGACTTAAAATAGAGAGAATTAGGGCTGTTGCATATTCTACGTAAACGTAGAAGAAAAATCTATTTTATATTGGTACCGTGTAGAAGAATGGCATTCATCTACCTACCAATTTATTATGCGCGGAACTCTAATTATTTTTCTAAATTGTAGTAGCTTAAGTTACCCGCTATATCATCAGCTATCTGCCGAAAGTCCCGTCTAAATAAGTCTATTTGTTTCGGAGTCCCGTGCTCCACCTATTTTCTCCTATTGGGTGGAGCACGGGAAATATACAATAGGTATTCCCGGTCTTCATGCTTCAACAAATAATAAAAGCTTTGAACTCGGTAAATATCCAACAAATACGCAAAGCAATACTATTCTTCCCAGACTGGTAGCTCAACTTACTTGGACTGAAGACCGTCATAATAAAATTTCCTCTTGAACTCTACCTGAATTTAAGCCTGAACCAAACTTGCACTATAGTCCCAACTTTCGCTTTGTGTGCACTAGCCCTCATTTCACACCGGGACCTGGTTTACAGGGCATTTAAATTGTCTTGCAAATAAGGGGTCAAGCTGAAAATGCATTTTGCCAATTTGCGTCTGTAGCCGTTTTGCCGCGTTTTGCGGTCACTGTGGTTTTATTGCAATCACGGAAATGTGGGACTTAAAATCGTATGCTTTCACTGAAGTACAGGTGCCGTACACTGTGAAATATAAATTTTGACTGAATACAATTGATTTAAGGCTAACTAAACTCAAAATAAATTTTACAAAAATGCAAAAAGAGGATGCATCGACCGGGAATCGAACCCGGGCCGCCCGCGTGGCAGGCGAGCATTCTACCACTGAACCATCGATGCTTATGTACTTAGTTCGAATTTTAAAACCAATTAAATCCAGGTTTAGAATTCCAAATACAGGCTCACTAAAATATAACTGTAAAAATAACGGTTAGTATAGGTCAGTTGTTTGCCTTGAACTTGAAACAGTTGATTCAAATCAATCGAGCAGTATGGGCACAAATGAAATATCTCTAAGACCCGGAGTCAATATTTACACAACGGGTATTCTGCCTGTTGAGCGATAAAGCCAAATAATATCACTGGTTTATTTTCCTTATCAATAACATTTTAGCATTGTCAACATAATAAGATAAGTTTTTTGTAGTGATAAATATTAAAAATAAATATAAATAAAGTAATTGTCGTTTGACGACTGAGATTTGACGCAGCAGGTGAAGATCCGCCTACGACGCAGAAGGTTTCGGGTTCGAATCCCACCCTTAGACAAATGTTTTTACAATCTTAATATTTGTTCTGAGTGTTCTGCGTATTTTCTATGTATAATAAGAATATACGAAATATATATATATCTATGTTATGTATTGTATTATGTGTATCAGTTATCTAGTACCCATAACACAAGCTCTGCTTAGCTTGGGGCTAGATAATGCTGTGTGAATTGTCCAACATTTTTTAAAATATTATATGAACATTAACTTACTTTTTACCTTCAGATTTATAAAAGGTTAACATTTTTTATATCATTTTTAAGTCCAGACTATCTACGGTTCTTCCACGCCTTTGTAAATATAAAATGTTTTTTTTTTTATAAAAAAATAGGTTTTCCGTCATTTTTAGCAGGCTGGCCTGCGACCGTGGTCACGGGATTGAATAGTTACATGAAAATGCATTCTGATCGTGAATGTTTCCAGTGACTTGTTTAAAGATCAACCGTGTTTCAGAATTCAAACATGTTTTAAAGTCCAAACATAAAAATGCTATATTTGGACAGATCTTTTCCTTTGGAAGCCTAGTTCGTCAAATGACGATGAATTACACGTAGCAGGTGTATTCAGCATGGCACTAACACGGAGAGCTCTCAAGGGCGTCATTGACGTTCACTCGCCTCTCTGCCACTGAAAGACTGAATGACGTTGTGCATTCCTGACTTTCAAGACATTAGTTTTTAGGGTTCCGTACCCAAAGGGTAAAAACGGAACCCTATTACTAAGACTTCGCTGTCCGTCTGTCTGTCCGTTTTTCATACGATTATTGTATCCGGCACCGCAAAACGCAACGTACTGCGTAATGATCAATAGACCAAGGCTTAAGAAGTATAGACGAATCTTGTTAGTCTCTTGTTTCTTTTTCATCATGGGTTTTAATGCAGTTTTTACACTTAATATTATAATCGAAAGTTGTTTTCTTTAACGGTACATTTATTTAAATCAAGCAAATCGCATTAGCTTCTATACCTATTACCTACTTTTTGATATAACATCTAATATCATGTGTTGTTAATTCTAACCTTACCAATGGACAATGTCAGTACAATTTCGCTAATGGTGAAGACAAGGAACGGTACCTTATTTGAACGAGTCTCGTAAACCAGTAATAAGTCAGTCAATGGGCTCTACTGTGACATATATTTTAACAAGAGTAAATAGGTAAGTATTGTATTTATGTCTTTTATGATTCTGTTACGATTTTATAAAACTTCAATAAGATTTAGTAAGAATGTCTTGCAATACATACAAGCTATACTGGGTGGTTTTTTGAGAAGGACGATGATGGCCAAGTCCGAAACTACGAGAGTTAGAGAAAAGTCGTAAAAGGAGTCATGCCATCGATTTATAAGAAAACAATAAGGACTTGGTCATCAAATCACCGCCCTTCCTAAATAACCACCCGTTTTTTTTTACAAAATAATTAAAACCTCTGTAAACCATATCACTTCGAACCGTCATAATATCAGAACAGCTGCATCGATTTTCTTCAAATATAACCAAGAAATCTTTCAATAAAGACACCGAACAAACTAAAACTGAATCCGTTTTGGGCCTACGCTACAACTACACAGACACACACACACACAAACCCACGTTAAACTTATAAACCTAACCTACCTCTGTTTGATTCGCCGACTTAAAGTAACAGCGTAATAATCGCAACATCCTTGACACTATGTACTGTGAGAGGAGTACAAGCCGAAGCAGTTCTTTAAAAAATTGCAGATTAAAGGTGGCTCTTTTATCCATAAAAGCCTCTCCAATCCAAAGGTGCAGCGGAGCATCCACTAAGCGCCAAACGACCTATTTTCATCACAGTCGGTGTTGATTGGCTCAATCAGCCGCGCAAATGAGAGCACCCAACGTTTGTCACTAGATGGCAACTCGGTTTATGAACACCTTTTTTTAGTGCGATGCAATTTTTAAGCGGGAAAAAAGTTGAATAGGTTAATTCAGTTTTTCGTTTTTGGTCAGCAGGGCAGTCATTGCGGACCAAGGCTTGTATAGTATAGTGCTTTATTTACTGAAACAATGCGCGTTAGTTATATAAAATAATAATTTTACGAATTTTTTTGGAAAACTTGAAAATTTCACAGCCATAGTACATTAGCCGTAGTACATTTTGATGATTTAATAACATAAGCTAATGTATATCTACTTAAAGTTAAGCTACTGTACAAATAAGTACAAATAAACTACAAATAAGTAATTTCTTATTCTTATAAGTTTTGACATCACCTGTGGTCGTCAGCAAAAAATAACCCTTTAGCTGAAATAATTTCAGTCTACCGAAGGAGACTCCCTATACTAAAAACGTTCAACCTTCTCGAAAGGTCTAGTTTCTGCTGGCCTGAAAACAGGTTTTGTATCAAAACTCGCATGCGTTACCTCTTTGGTTCATGTCCAAATTGACTATCCTTCAGATTCTTACCATTCCTTTTTCAAACAATAAAAAAATGCCGGTTGCAAAACACGACAGTAATGGAAATTGATGGCATTTCGAGTAAGCCAGAAAGACCGACTTTGCTCAAAGAAGGTTGTTGAATTAATGACCAGATTACGTATGGTGTTTGAGTGAATGATCTTACAGGATTGTTTTCTAGATAGAGAGATAAAGCATTGATTGGCATGTCAACACACAATCCCCAAGTAAGTCACGATAAAAAGTTACATCATTAAACAATTACCCTCTTACAATGGTCTTATACAGGGTGTTTAGTGCATCGTTTTTCAAAATAATGGGGCGCTTTAGCTACCTTCTGAACCCTCTCAAAAATTTCTGGCCCCATGGAGCAGAACCGAGCAAAAAGTAAGTAACGTAAAATATGTGTAGTAGTTTCCCGTGCAAATTCTCTAACGAAAAGGTAACTTGTAACGAATTATTTCTAACCAACGGACGTCTATTACCTTTATAGGCAATAAAGCGCCGCTGATGCCGTTACGAAGGCTCTACGAAGATTTTTATTGCGTTACCGATTAATTACATCGTACGTAGTACATTTATGAACGTGTTACTCCATTATTTGAACGTTTGTTACGATATGGGAAACAATTTAGCAAGTCTGCTCGATTTTCGACCTGCCAATCAACCTTCAGTTTTGAATTGGCGTAGTAACTTGCAACGGAATGTTAGAAGTTGAACATTTAGAAGTTTCAGCTTTATTATTATTCAGTTTACGCACGTTTATGATTAGCTTTAAGAGCTATCCAGAGAACTTTGTTCTTTGAGTGAATAATAAACCTTAACACATATTATTTAACGGTTTAAACACCGGACAAGCTGTTTAAGATAAAAGGTTTGATTGCCCCGTCCTGTATTGTGACTTCATTTTGTGGCTCAGATTTATAACACCCAGATAGTATCTTGAGATTCTTTATGAACCATATTCGAACATTTATTATGGCCGTCGTAAACCGTGCGACAATCCGAATGGGGTAATCCACACGGTTTTTGGCATTCTTAAGCGCGAGCAATAAAGGTCCATGATGGAAATGAATGCTGGAGGCTGCTGTTATTAAAACTCTTACTGCTCTGTTGCATTTATAATTCATGTTAGGTAATCCTGAAAATTATATGATGCGAGTAAAAAAAAACAAAGAAAAAAGTATAAAAAGAACGTGAAACCACAAATGAATATGTAAAGCGCACAAGTGAGCTTATAATGATCAACGTACAGCCTTACAGCCAGGTAGCCTTAATAGCAGTATAAAAAGCGTAAAGCCGTAAAACTGTTCAGTTTTAAGTTGAGCAGATAATAACTTAATCTGGGTTCATATATATCCACGGTGCGGTATTCAAGCGGCTACATAAATTGCGGCGTGTGTGAAAAATGGAGCCGACTGGCGCGCTTGCTGGTTGCTGAATATATGATCTTGGGTTCGGAGTAACGCATTGCTGGACTTTCTTTATCGATGGAGCAATTGGACGCTTTTTACTTAGTATACCTATGCTTTATGGCGCTTTGTGTATGCGAGGTTTAGATTTGTACTCAGCTTTTAGGTTCGTATTTGATTTTGTTTTTGCCAATGCAGAACAAGTAGAGCTCTGCCATCCTAGTGACAGTTGTAGAGATTGGATCAGCCAGCACCCAAAAAGTAGTGATCCAGTCCAATTTGCTATTACTCGGAAAAAATAAAACCGGCCGGTGCGAGTCGGACTCGTGCACGAAGGGTTCCGTACCATTATCTATAAAAAACGCAAAAAAAATCACGTTTGTTGTATGGGAGCCCCCCTTAAATATAACACGTAACACTACGTGAACTGCAGGTTCTGCCCATCATCACGAACACGTTTGTCAAGACGCCAGGCCCAATTTGTTTAACTTGATATTGGTAATAGGTAGCCCCCTTGATTCAATAAAAACGGCTCTGCCCTTAATTAACAGTTTGTATGGGAGTAGAAGATCGGTCTTTAGTAACTCGTTGGGTTCCAGACAAAGGTGGTTTTTTATTTTGTATCTGCGGTAATTTAATTTTATATTTTTCTTAAGAAGTAAGACCTGGCGTCACTGATAAAAGCCTTCGATAAACGGTACACTAACCGAATCCTAGCGCTAAACAAAGACAACTTTCGCATCATGACAAGAGCCCTAACTGGACACTGTCGCCTTAACAAGCACATGTCTAAATTGAGGCTATGCGACACAAAATCCTGTAGATTCTGTGAGGAGGCGGATGAAACGCCTCTCCATCTGCTAGGAGAGTGTGGAGCACTGATGCAAAAATGTAGTACTCATCTGGGCAAGCACCTGCTCGTCCCAGACGAGCTACGAGACATCCCCCCGAAGAAAATCCTTCCCACAACAATTTATATGTATTTGTTCCTAGCAGCAGTAAGGGTAAGTGGCGAACTCTGAACGCCGTGTCCTAGGGGTGAACGCATCAAAGTGGCGATCACAATAGGCCTATCATGGCCGTAGTGATATGAAAGCCACCAAAAGCAAATAAAAAAAAAAAAAAGACCTGGCGTCATAACGAAACTTGTTTCGATGATCGGCAGAACCTGCAGTTCACGAAGTGTTACTAACTTACCAATAACCCCGTATATTCCACCCATACCGCTATTCTAGTACCCTAGTTTCTGACATCTGCCAGACCGAGTTAGACCTGTCAGCACATAAAGCCTACGGCAAAAAGGATGTAGTACCTACCTATCGATATTGGCTCGAAACTGCAGGCTCATTCTATAAATTCATTTCGAACCCCACTAACCTGAATCCGCAGTAAGTTTACGTGAGTTTAAGGTTTTGCATTCTATAAAACTCGATAATGCTCCTCGGTGACGAGCGTGGTAATGAAAAGAACTAAGTTGCGTGAGATTTTGAAATTTACGCTAAAGCATCACGTACAATTGGTATTTCACAAATCATCGATACCTGAGACTCGAACTTACTTGTCAAATAAAAGGTTACAAAGGAGCGATCGAATTTGGTCACTTGAGTGAATTCGAGTTCGAATTCGAACTTTTACAGAATGCGTCTACTGTTCTGGATAGCTTTGAGTATACCATTTTGACAGATCTGCACACAACTGAGAGGGCTGAAATCAAGTCGCATTCGATCGAAATGAAATTCGCTTGTACCACGAATTCAGTTCAATGGGTCCAATTAAGGTTTCGCTGAAAAGCAACTGACAGACGTGGTAATTGTTGGAACATCATTTACAGTTCCTGTCAGACTTATCCACGATGTGCTCCAATAATTATTATTCGCCTTTATCGTTGATTCAGTTGGATGGAATGGAAATTGTTTGTATTCGCAGAGATAATATGTTCGTAGATTTTAAGCATTTGTTGATCAAAAGGAAAGGTTTTACTGAAAATACTTTTAACTAGGTACATAAAACTTCTTCAACAGTGGCTAAGTTCGACCCGAGCGTAAGTTCGCGAGAGAAATCGAATCACTGTATCCAATACCGTCGATAAAGAGTTGGAATTGTGCAGTTTACCAAACAGTCAGTATGGAAGTTTCTTATGAAACCGATCCGAAGGGGTAGACCGGGTGGCGGGGGTGTGTTTCTTAAAACTTTTAATTAATTGTCAAAGTTTCGAATTCAGCCGCCAGAGACTGGCATTACATTCCCAGGATTTCGAGTCATTGAGCATAATTCAAATTGTTTTCCAACAAAACAACACAGAGCGGAACTTTCTTTGGGAAGCTTTGATCTTCGCTACGGGCTACTTAGGTACTGTGAGAATGTTCGGTATTCATGTTATGCAATAAACGATTCTATAAACGATGTGTAAGTCTGAAAATTGGAATTATTTGACATTCCCTCGTACGAAGGTCGTACGGTTTAGAGTCTGCATTCCACTGCGAGCGTTGCTAGCTGAGGAACTTTTAGAATATTGAACGAGACCAGAGATTTTATTGCAGGTTGACTCGCAACTAAAACTTAAGTAATCTCGGTGCCAACAAGAAGCCGGCCAAACGAACCAATGAAATAAAGATATCTCCGTTAAGATTTTTACGTTACAAAAATGCCATTCTCGGCAAATATTAAACTCCGTTGAGCTGTCTGTCTTATTACCCTTTGACACTGGAAGACTGGCATTAAGGCAAGGGTCAGGGCGCGGGTACTATATATCATGATTAATAGTCGTGTCCGTTCTCGATGTTCCAGAACGTTTCCGATTCACGGCAGTCGGACATTTCTTATCGAAAATACGAGCAACTTGTAAATAGTCACACCTAAAGTGCAAAGAAAAAGTGTAATTTTCCGAGGTCGTGAGCACATAAGGGTTAAATTTTTCCCTTACAGATCGAACCCTTTATGACCTTCAGCCATTAGGTTGCTTGTTAAGATGTTGTGAGGGCCTATTTTGGCACTTTAACGTAAAGGCTCAAGTGGACTTATCACCTACCAGGTGTCGCCACATGGTGACAAATTAGTTACGGGCTAGTTAATTTCATGTTCTCGAGTGTCTATGATGGAATTAACTGTTCTGGCATAACATTACTTAACTTACATTATTAACTACTTACATTCTTTGGTACTGGTTCATTGCACAGCCTCTGCGGTAAGACCCGAAGAAAGGCCGCCGCCGCTGTTACAAGCAGTACTAGAACCACATGTGCATTGTGGTCAATGAAAGTGTTAATACCATCCCATCATGAGAATCTATAAGTGCACTTGAATACCGCTTTGTTCGAAATTATCGCTGGCTACCTGTTCAGATCCCCGTAAATATTATTCACGCAGTCACGGGCATTCCATGCCCTGCCACAATCCACTCTAAACTCTCAGAATGAATTGTGGTATGGACACGATGCCCACGGTATTCACGGATAGTACAGAGCTCGGGTTGGTATTAAAATGTCGTCACTTGTGCTTTACGGATGCTATGCGCCATCTGTTAATATCAGTCCAAGACGGAGGACAAAGCGGTCATTCAATAATTATGGATATTTTTATACAGCGTCATCTAGCCTCTAAGTAAGCAGAACTTGTGTTATGGGCACCAGTACCAGATAACTGTTTCACCTCTATAGAAAGACAGACCTGGAACCTGAAAATCTTAGAAAAACCGGCCAAGTGTGAGTCGACTCGCACAACACAGGGTTCCGCACAATTGTATAAAACTATTTCAACTTTTTCAAATGTAAACAAATAGAGCTAAGTACGTTATTTAAATAAATACGAATACATAAAAAAGGCAACAAGACATGGTCAACCCATCCAAGTAGTGGCATCCAGTCCGCTAAAGGGCGGAGTGACGGACAGACAGACAGTGGAGGCTTGGTAATAGGGTCCCGTTTTTACCCTTCGGGTACGGCATCCTAAAAATTAAATGAAATATTTATTTAACTGAACTTAACTTTATGTTACATTGCTAGCTTTACGAATAGATAGATAGAGAGAGAGAGAGAGAGATAGAAGAAGAGGACTTTAATGATGTATGATTTTTTATTTAATGTTATGTCTACACGAAATAAAATTGAAGAGGGTGCTGAAGTTAGATTAATAAAGAACTGAAATGTCATTTGTATATCTGTTTATTATGTAAGGAATAAAGTTTATTGATTCTTGGTTAACTTTCCATGTAGATTTTTTTATCAATTATTATTAGCTTCCTGTACAAAATCTTCAGTATCATCCTCTAATGCGTCGTTATGTCCGTCCATCTTCCAAAGCGTAGCGTATGGATCCGTGCATTGCTGGAGATATCCATTCGGACTGGGTATGACTCCACTCAACAGTGGTTATGTACTATAATCTCCTGATAGCCGGGTTTTAGATCCTACTGCCCATAAACCTGCATTCTTGAAAACGGTTCATACCTTTCGCAAAGTGTATGTATGGCTTCCCCAAATTACACTTCCCATGTCATCCGATCGTGATGTATCGTATAGAGTAACTCCTAGGTACTAAATGTGCTATGTATACTTTTGTCTCTCTTTCGTTCTTTTGTGTTTCTTTCCAAGTTCGGTCTAGCGAGCCATATTAGGGCTTATGATAGAAAAAATAATCTGTAATGTCCAGGGTCGCCGTCATCGAAACCGGTGAGGAGGCCTATATATGTATAAATATACTTTTATGTACTATATACTCTGTATATATTTTAAGAGTCCATGTCAGTATTTTTTGCCACAAAGGAATTTGAATTTTCGAGGAATGCTAAGTCGTTTTGAGTTGTTTGATTGCTCAAATAAACTGATCCTTACAGCTTGGAGGCTCAGTTAGGTTGAAAGGATCAGTTTAGCTTGTTGCATTGTGCCAATGTAAACCCCACTGTCAGATGAGTGAAAAATAAGAACGCAAGGAAAAGAGAGCATCGAATGTGTCATTGACACCACATCACCGCTGGAATTCATACCTTAAACCAACTTCCCTTGGGTCGGGTCTCACGGCCTCTCTCGCTGACAAGGGTCCAAATCAGAGATATTAATTTGTAGGGTGCGCTGTAAATTAACCGTCGCTAGCTCGTGTAACCGAGTTACCCGGTTACCGACTGGAGTACACTGCCTCGAATGATATATGTGATGCCTCCTTCGGAATGAAGGCCTTTATGAGCGAGTCTGTGTTCTGAATGTGTTTGATTAAGGAACGGAATCTTTGGACTGGAGCTGGACTTATTTGATACCTAACTAGAGTTAGTAGCGAAAGTTTTTTCCAATCAGTTTACACAAAATGTTTTAGTGAATGGTTCCCGTTTCGTCGTGTCACGTTACGTAGCTAATTTTATTCCACACAATTTACAATTTTACAATTTTTTATGTGAATCATTCCCGTCTCGTAGCGTTCTGCTGAAGTACAGACAACTTGAAATCCTTATAGTGCGCATCAGACCTACCAAGGCCACATGAAGTACAACTTTGAATCTGAGGTTGGATTTGCCTAACTGCCTAGTTCTTATTAATCGGTGATTCAAAGCTTGATTATAACAAGACTAAGTTTTCTAAGTTAGTTTTAACTAGAATTAGTTATGTAAGTCTGTAAAGGTAAGTTTAAGTTGAATTAAATTTTAACGTAAATGAAAAGCAATATGTTAGAAAAAAAGCCATTTTTTATCTGTTCAGAAGATGTTTGAAGATGTCATGAGCGTTTTTCTTTTCTTTCTCTTAATCTAAGGAGACGGTAGAGGAAAAACACAAGCAAGGTATTCGGGTAATTTACGGTCCGCTAGATACCTCACTGCCCCGCGGAGATTTAATGCATACTTGGATGTGACATATTCGGGACGTCTTGGGACACATACACGTGGCTTCTGTTTCATATATATATTTTTCGTATTTTCCGGAGGTTTTGGTAACGCTAACGTTCAGGAAGCTCCACATAAGGGTCAAAGTTATTATTGCGTTTTCTTTTTGTTTACTTTCGCATTATAATCCAGGATAAGGATTATTAGGGAAGGAAAGGTTTATTTTGGTAAAATAAACCTTTAAAATAGCTTAAGATAAAAAAAATCAATTCGAATTTTCTCTGAAAAATCATTTTGCGATATCTTGTTAATTTATTTTGATTGTGAACTGTGCTGACTGAATAGTGCAGAAGACAACTAAATTAGCACAAAGATAATTTTGTCTTTGCGCTATAATAGATTTCTATGCAGTGATAATAGAGCTCTTTTCACATTGTAGTTTCATTCATATTTCCAGTCGGAGGGTTGGATAATTTGAAAGACGAACAAGTAATAATTTCCGGCAGTTGCCTCGTCCCAGGATTATATATTATGTAGATGGCGGCTGTTCATGGGTATTGCAGGTTCTAATCAAGTTGATATTGTAATTTGTTCATGTTGGAACTAAGAGTTTGTAACAGTAGGTATAGGTACCTACTGTTAGTTAAATGATTGAGTACGTGTCAGATTAGTCTGCGCGTGTCCAAGGCCAAAATCTTATCAACAATTAAATCACTTTCACAAACAGGTTTCCTTGTTTCTATATCAGTTAGATGGTCATTTTCGTGATAATATATCAAGCATCGATGGTTCAGTGGTAGAATGCTCGCCTGCCACGCGGGCGGCCCGGGTTCGATTCCCGGTCGTTGCAATACTTTTTGCACATTTTCACATCATACATTTCCAGTTTATGTATTTACAATAGATACCTGCAGAATTGTATCTAAATAATAAGATTTTTAATATGAACGTATTTCTTTTTCAAATAATAATAATGCTGGACAACCGTAGGAGCTTATGTCATTTATGATAGCAATCAGATTCTACACCTTGGTATCATGGTAGGTAAGGTAGATATTGTTTGCTCACGTGCAGTTCCATGCCCCAACAAAATCAATAGGTGTCGATAATTTACATCACGTGTTTCACTCCTTTCGTAATTCAAATTACTTACCTACACAATGACTGTTTCATACGACATAGTAACACGTTTTGAGAAATAATGTTTGTTGTTTTGTTTAATTAGAAAGTTATTGTTAGGCACAGTCAGCATTTCAATTAATGTTGGTTATTTTTTCAAACAGCTTTAAAAATTGCTGAACATTTTTATTTTTCAAAAACTCGTTGTTTCCAGAAAATTATTCTGCCGGATTTTCTCGGTTTAGGTTTATAGTTTAATTAATCGCATCGAAAAAAAAAAAAAAATCTACAGACGTTTACTGTAAAATGAGAACAAAAACATAAGTAAAAAAATACATGTTATAAAGTTATAATAGAAAGCCTTTGTCCAGTAGTGGACCAATACAGGCTGATGATCATAATGATGAACACCTAGACTCAAAACATATATAAATTAAATAAATAAATAATGCTGGAAGCTAAGCAGATATTGTGTTATGGGTACTAGATAACTGGTATACATTAGATACATATTTTTTATCATACATAGAAAACGACCAGAACACCCGGAACAAATACCTGCAGATAGTACAAATATTTGTCCCAAGGCGGGAATCGAACCCGCAACCTCCTGTGTCGCAGGCGGACCTTCGCCCACCGCGCCACAGAGGTTGTCCCCGTCCGAAACATGATCAACAACTTTTTGCTTTCATACCAATAACATAGAACATCTTCAGAACTACTATTTGCCAGAACCCACTTTGCGGTCGACACTGCAAAACCCGAGTACCCACGACCTTTGCACTAATAACCGAGCAAGAAACTTAAAGGTCAGGAGCATAATTAAGGCTAAGCACCGGAGCTGGCTTCAGGTAGTAAGAAGTCCAGCTAGCATTATGTTTTAGGCAGCAAAAAGCAGACGTGTTAGCTGCTATTTACCTTTTGTAAAGGTAGTATACGTAATGTTACCTTTCTAGCTAGAACGGCTGGCTGAACTCTTAGTAAGAAATCTGATAAAACCACCATTTGCTTCTTAACAGACTCTGAGGTGGAGCTTAGCCTATACTGTAAAATCTAGGGCCTGGCCACTACCAAAGACCTCCATGTAAAATGGCACCTGGCTGGTCCGGCTTACCTTACTACAGCGCGAAAAGCCGTTCGCCAATAATCAAATGTATTTTATCATGAACTTTATATGACACGACCCGATTAGATCCAAAAATATGTATATCCCCGTCCGAACCACCCACCTCGGTAGAAGCTCAAATCTTTTGGTAGTTAATTTTAAAATAAAAATCGTCCTGTTCCTTATTAGGTTATAGTCTTATTATTGATCAGTATTTGTTTATAAATTAAAGCGAAAATTTTATAAACACTAAAAAAATCGAACCGAAGCGTCGTTATCGCGTCGTAGATGTCAATAGAGAAAACTTATAGAATCGTATCGGTCTAAATAAAACTAAGTACACCCAAACCCCACATTTTGCTTTACGGTCCGTAACGCGAGTGGTATTGACATGTGAAACTTTAATATGTAGCGTTGTCTGTCAGTTCGTTATTCACTGGTGTTTTACTGAACCAGGTCGGTATGTGAAAGGTTAAAGTTCCCCAGTATTTGTAAATTTTATTCGTACAATACATAAAATACAAACTTACTCTAAATAAAATAGTATTTAAAATGTGTAACAATGGCGCACGCAACGTATTAATAGTACACCTGTATCCAACTCACACAACATACAATACAAAACAAAACTCTTTGTTATACACCACAAAATTAAACACATGTCATAGCTTAGTTTCCATTCATCCATATTCACAGAGCTGTGTTTCCAACTATTCACATCAAAAATTAAAATAAATATCATAGTTCCCCAATTTAGTCGTCACCACGATGTGCAAAAATAGTTTATAGTAAAAATAGGTTAGTATCATAAAAACAAACACGAATAAAATAAACATGTGACACAACATTCTGACGTGACCATAAAAATGTGAGAGCACTTCACAAAACTACTATAAAATAAAAACTTTACGTGGTCAGGATACGTTGTAGTTTAGCTTCTGTTTTAACGTTTCTTCTTTTGTCATTTGGGAAATAGCTCTAAATAACTTGTTTGGTGCTGAATAGGTTCTAAATAATATTCTCTCTATCTCTTTCTCTCTCCTAAAAATTTGCTATTCATCTAATTATATTTTCACCAACTAGCAGTCAATCCTACTGCTCCAGCTTCGCAAAACACACGATTGTAGCAGTGGCGCCGCTTGTCCTTCAGCCTGCTCGAGGCCCGATCTCTGATGCACCGGATGCGACAGCCGAGTTACGACTATGACGTCACAGGTGCAAGTTTGACTAGGATAAACTTAACAAGACTTCGGGACCAACTTAACTTTTGCTCAGTATAAACTTTACACAAAAATTTTAGTTCTGCAGTTTATACGCGGTCGTAAGCCTTTTTAGACGGGTAGTCAGTTTCACACATTTGAAATGCTCCTTGTTGTTTCAATGTTGCATTACGATCAGCTGAAGCTGAGATTGGTGTGGTTGTTCTTACAACCACATTTAAAATAATTTCTTACTTATGGTAAGTTTGGCTTCTAACTAAAGAATTTTAAATGTGTGCTTGCACATCCACCGTAGTAGATTCTGTTTAATGATCGTAAAAAGCTAACTAGCCAAAAATTTTGTCGTCCCTGACATTTTTTTGGCTAGTTACGAGTAGCTTAGTTTTTGGTGCCAATAGAATCGACACCACACTGTCTAGTTACAAGATTTCAGACGGTCTGTGGGTGGTTGATCCAAACGCCCCTGCCATGTCCCGTGCCCAGCCTAGAGGAAAATCAACACCTACACGTTATACCAATGCTTTGTAAATTACAATAAAAGCTCTTACAAGGGCAGGCGCCTTTGAAAATAAATTAATACCTTTTATGTAAGCAGCGCTAATTAATTGGGAAGTCAGATAATAATTAGACTCGTAATGAGGTTGTCAGTGATTCTACGGAGCGAAGAGAATGGCGCACTTTAAGCGCGGGAAGCGAACCATTATGTGGTGACGGACCAAATAATAGCACGTTTTGTTCGCAAAATCAAAATCAAACTCGCATTGTGGGTAACTGATGAACAGATAAACATAATTTGGAGATGGTACACTGCAAAGATTATAGTTACATATTTTCTAATTAATCTGAAAGGACGAAAATGGAAAATGGACGCATTTTGCTCATGCCAAAATCATGATAACAAGCATGATACATTGTTTAATTCATACTAATTAACAGTTATAGGATTTGTTTGTTTTGTTTGAATTGAATAGGCTCTGAAACTACTAAACCGATTTGAAAAAAATCGTTCACCATTAGAATCCTACGTTATCTTATCCCTGATGAACATAGGCGATAGAATATACCCGTGCGAAGCCGGGGCGGACCGCTAGTAATTATTATAAATTCGAAACTAATTCTGTCTGCATGTTAATAATGTTACCTTATCACACCAAAACGGATAAACGGATCTTTACAAAATTTGCAGAGAGGTAGATATAGTATCCTAGTGGATAGGTTAGTTTTTATCCGGGCAAAAGTATCGTAATATTTGGTAACCTGTATCTATCAGTTAATCTTAATAATCTAGGCTCTACTTTATTTTAATTTGCTAGATTTAAACACTTCTCAAACGAAAAAATTTTTACAGATTTTCATGGAAAACTTTCAAAAAATTGTGACTTGCGTCGTTCTTATGAGTAGAATATAAGCTTAGTCTAGACTTTCCCCAGACGTTACAGATTATTACAATCTATATATATATATCTATACATTCATCTATTTATTTATTTTATTTTTTTGTCTTGGGATGAAGCAAATAAATGAAAGTAATGAATTTTACAAAAGTTCAATAATAATCCGCTTCAAAATTGTATTAAAACGGAACACTTACAAACCATTTTATAAATAAAAATGAAGTAGCATTCAGTATTCCTCTGACCCAGAATACTAAAACCCTTTAGCCTCGTACGAGAGATACCGAATATATTCGTCTATTCGAGAGCTCGAGTAAAATTTAAATACTGCGATCTCCTCAACACAATGGTAAGTGGTAAATTAAGCGTATGGACCCTCGTTGTAACCGTGCTTGCCGCTCACCACTGAAATAAAGTGAGTTGGATTTTAGAAATGTTGAATGTATATTTCTATTAGAACGATTGAAATACTTGGAATGTGAAAATAGTATTTGCAATTTGGAATTTTCGAGTAAAGCGGCTTTGTAAGGACCGTTGTCACATTATGTTTGCAGCTAACATAAAAATTGAATTTTAGAAATGATGACGCTTTTACAAATTCAATCTAATTTGTTTCGAGTTAAATCAGTGAATTTAATGCTGATCGAAAGTGGTTCTTTTGTAGTCGATTAGTCTGTTTGTGTCCCACTCCGCATTATTCTTATTAGAATTATAAAGTAGTTTTTAAATTAGTTTTTGTTAGCGCAATTTTATTTAGGTTCGCTCGAGTATTTACCGACATTTGCTTAGAAACGTTCAATAAAGAAATCCTTAATCGCTTATTATTAAATTGCGATTATCATAATGGTAAGTGGAATAAAATATAAGTATTTGAAATAAACATAAGGCCGACGGCGATGGTGTGCGATACCGGGCGCCTCGCGTGACTCGAAATCGCTAGACCATTCAAAGGGAACGTTCCTGACCGAACCACTCTCTGAGGCTTTTAGTTAGACGGTTGGTATTTCATCACTTTCGCGCCCCGATTCCCACACAAGTCACACAACATATGATTGTGGGGTTTTGTGTTCGAATTTTTAAATCTGAGCAGTTAGAGCGTTGCTGTTGCTTTTTACTTTTTAGTTTGTAGAATTTTAAAGAAACTGAATGCATATTTTGCTTCCATTATAGTTAAAGTTTTTTATAAGGGCTTTTTGCATTAAGCTGTCTATCTTCAAAGTTATCTTTAGCTAATTTTTAGTACCTACGGTAAAACATGGTTCATACACCTGAAGTTACGATTTTACCTATTTAATTAGGTTACGTTTTGTAAAGTGAAAATTTGTAGCGTAGAAAGATGATTCAACAGAAACATGTTCTAGGATTTTTTGAAATCCGCACCTTAAATTATAATTGTCTGTGGTATCAAAATTTAAACTAAAATGCTCTGTATCTCAGCAACCATTTTACATGTAGATTCCCGTAACAAAACAAACATACATTTCAATCATCGTTTTCTGTGATGTTCTGAGTTGTTCTCCTTAGCTTTAATAAAAGAAAAAAACCGATTAACACATCAAGAAATCTCTGGAACTACAAAAGTACGAAGCTGAAATTTTGTTTCTTTTATGATATAGGCAGCCAATAAAAGCCAATTTTAGGAAATATGAAGAAGACAGAAATGGGATTCCTTGGATAACTTTAAAATCATAAAGGATTGGTTGTATAACTTTGGTGCTAGTTAGCATGGAAGCTAACATTAGTATTTCATTATTATTCAGTATTTCTAAAGTCCACGCGAATAAAATCA
Organism: Eupithecia exiguata; assembly: GCA_947086465.1. Lineage (NCBI taxonomy): Eukaryota > Metazoa > Arthropoda > Insecta > Lepidoptera > Geometridae > Eupithecia > Eupithecia exiguata. The sequence goes on along the minus strand of OX352243.1, from coordinate 6,397,778 downwards.
CGGGGCGGGTCAGCTAGTAAAAATATAAATCAGGTTACATGAAGAATAAACCCAAGGCGTCCCCAAAGTACTGACTTTAGACGTAGATATTCGACACAAGGTACTAATTTAAGACGGACGGCAATAAGAATAAATCGCCAACGCTAATGTTTTTATAGTGCTTAATAGCATTAATAGTAATAGGAGTTTTATTCAACGGCTTTGTTGCCCGTTAAGGAAAGGTCGAAACTATTTCGATATTCAGTCTGACTTATTTAACCTTAACGGGGATTGGGGAAATAGGACACGAAAAGGAACTCTTTATCCATCTCTATAAGGTTTATCTCCAAAAAAATACAGATTATGTCTTTGACTACCCTCATTACGCCCATGAGCTTTTTCCCACTTTTTATTGAAAATTCCAGTAATCTAAATTTAAGGTTCCGCTTTTATTCATTCACACAAAACCGCGTACAAGAAACAACTGTACGAAAGGAAGTTGTGCAGTATTTAGCGCGAATGATTTAGAGGGGTGAATCAGTGTGGAATCCATTTCACACGGCGAACTCTGTTCTTTGTGAGTGGCGCCCAAGTTTGAGGAAACTTGTGTACGTGCAAACTAGGGATCGTAGGATCCTTCTTCTATCGGGTTTCTAATAAAAGCAACCACTAGGCATTCACCGTTTCTTTGTTTGAAAGGAGTCCGATTGTAGAATGGCTAGGCTCATTGTAAAACAATACAATTCAATGAATTGCCTAAAGAATATGGCTAAATGTAACACGGCCGTCTCATCGTGTGAAAATAAATGAGGTTTTCCCAAAAAAATCAGCGTTCGTTTTCCAATCGGCCTAGCCGTTTTACAAACGGGCTGATCCCGATCCGCGGCGACGTATCCATAGTGCATAGCATAATTATGCTATTTAGAGCAGATTCAGTATGCCAAATCTAGTAATTACGGCGATGATCGGTAAACAGGTAAACCTACATCTTTGCTGTCTAGTATGTACAAGCACTTGTAGTTACCTCAAGGAACAAGATCAGTACGCAATAGTTTCTGGTCTTGCTAATGCTCGGATGTGTGATGCTTGGAACTGCAGGAGTTTATGAAAAGCCGCGAGAGATGCTAGTTTTGATCTTGGCAAAGCTATCTTCTGAATTACGAAGCTAGTTCCTTTATGCTGTATGTACCGAATGCCCGAGATTTATCACATAATAACAAAACAATAATCTTTACACTAACAAAGTGAGCCGCTAACTAAGTTCATTCGCGTACGGCCCGGGCGGGCTCGCAATTTTATGCAATTGCCGATTCCCCACGGCGAAAGGCAAAGTTATGAAGTAAGCCAGGCCAAACAATCGACTGCGTTTTTGCTGAAAGTGAGACTTATTCGCCAACTTTAGAAATCTTCAAATACATTTAGATTTAACATGTTTGACGTTTATTGACAAAAACACACAGCAAAAATAGACTACACAAAAACATAAACATAGACTGCTTGGGTTAGGCGCTGTCAGTGTAACGCAAAAACAGTGGAATAATTATTTAGAGTTCCGGTCCTTACGCTAGGTGAGGCCGGCACAACATGTACTTTTCTTCCACTCTCTTCTCTCTATCAGCCGACATCTCTGTACTTACTTCTTAGTCATATCCTCTTTCACACAATTCATCCACCTTTTCTTCGGTCTCCCAATCCCCTTGTATCCCTTCTCATTCAAAACTAACACTCTTCCGACCGACATCATCCGACCATCAGCAATATTTCCACTAGAGCGCTCAAATAAATTGTACCTAACTCGTAACTTGATTTGTTACAGATTGGTTCCCTGAAGAACTTCTATCTGCTGTCACATCATGAGGTCCGCAAGCGGTCTCTGGAGCCGAGTCAGGAGCACCACAGGAAATTGAATGAAGAACCACAGGTGAGTGGAACGCAATTGACAACCGAACGGGAAATCACAAGGGAAGTCGGGAAGCGCACCTTTAGAATATAAAAGGTTTAAGTGTCGAAAATCGCGCGTGATCGTGTGAGATTCAATTGTATATAGAGGTGGCATTTGTGGCCCAGGCGTGGGAAAACCATTGGTAAACAAAATGACGATGAATCAAACTTATAATAAAATTAATAAGCTATTTGAAATATTCGTGAAAATGACAGAGCCTCTTAAGCAGAATACCTTGGTACCTGAAGTTTCTCTCAATTTTAATTCACAATATAACTGACTAACCGAAACCTAGACCTCAGAAGAGCTGAATCATTAGTCACATTCACATAATACACCTGAACCCGTTCACACCTTAGTTGCTGAGTGAACTCTTCGGTTTAAAAAACTGCGCTTTAACCTAGTTTTCAACTAGAATGCAACTATTTGGTAACTAAGTTCCCTCAGCGATGCAAATGAACCGCCAATGGTGTGCTTCGTGCCACGATTGGTTGCTCCGGCAACTAAAAAGTGACTACGTGTGAGAAGGTTTAATTTAATACGAAATAGCATCGTTTTATTACCAGCAACCCCTAATGATCAATCTAAAGTCGCTCGTTCTTGATGAAGACTCGTGTTATTACTTTCTCAGAGTTTACAGAATAATGATATCATTATTTTTACTGTTTGTTACACTGCGAATATCTCGCGGAGATTACGAGTTTTGACAAAGTACATCGTTGACGGCGTCGTCCTCAACCTGAGAACCTTAAGAAATTGTATCACGAATCGCATTTATAAACTGAATATTTTATACAAAGTCATACATTCTCAGACGCGGGTAAGCAAATTGTGTTGCGACTGGGGTCATGACGAGTAAACTTGAGACGAGGGAGTGGCAGAACGGTGCAGATAGAAATTCCAAGATAAATGTTTTTATTTAGATATCTTAACGTAACGAAAAAAAACAACAATTATGGTATAGTAAAAATGGTATGTCTTTAATAAATAATTGTTGAAAATTTGGTATAGTTTTAAACGTTAGGTATACGATAATTTCGAGGTTTATTAAGGGTCATTCCATTGTGACGGGTGGGACATTTTAACTCCTTTTTGCTCAAACTTCAAGTAATTTCTCAAAAACTACCAATGCTATCAGTTTCAAAATAATGTCATAACATAACCAGATAATAGCTTTATATGAAAACATATAAATGTAGTCCTGAATTACACAGTTGACTCAGTAAATTGACATTTACTAAGTGTGACGGGTGGGACACCCATGACACCCACCTATCTAAGTGGATGGCTTTGCTTCCCAAATTAAGACAAACCATCAACATTTTGTTAAGCAGCTTTCTCATATGTTGTAGCTCGAAAGATAAGGTCCCATTTTAAATTAAATTACCATTATTTTATTTGAAAATTATCGAAATAATGCCTCGTACAGTTTGTGACGGGTGGGACAAGTAACAATTACGTGCGATTATTTCAAGTCTACGACATAAATCTCGCAAATAAAACACACACACCTGCTTAGACAAGCATATTAATTATGCACCTGGATAGAAACACTCTAACAAAAGTTATAAAAACGAAAAAAAGTGGTTTTACATTTTTTCGAAACTAATTGGAAAAAAATCTTCTGAGGTCAGTCCACATCGAAATATAACTGTAAACAAGTATTTCTCACGTGAATTTAGCTATTTTTCCGACGTTTCAGCTGGTTTAGTCAGTCACGTCTGCGCATAAATCTTCTGAATGGTCAAAAAAAAATGGATATAAACGTGATAAATTCCCGTAAATCATAATATTATTACTAAAACTATATTTATGTGTCATAATCAAACCACTTTAACGCAGTAAATCACGAATTCATCAAGGCTTTTTTTGGTCCCACATGCCGTTGTGACGGGTGGGACACCGTTTGTAATCTCAATATTTCGTTAAGTATTTACTTGCGCAATGTTCCATGTAGCCAAAACCATTACACATAGCATAATTGTTACTTTTGCCAAACCGGAAGACAAAAGATGCTATATTTTTAGCTCAGGATAAAAAAGACTATGTTTTGCTGTGACGGGTGGGACACCCAATAAGCATTTTGTTGATGCTTTATAACTTCTCAACAAAATTACTCTCATATAATAACTTGCCGCTGTTTTAAACGCCTTGAATTGTATTTGTCTTAAGTCGAATCGCCTTTTACAGTAATACATTAGAAGGCAAAGAAAAGTATTACAAACATGAAGAAAAAATACCTTACCACAGGCAATCGCGCTACAGCTGTGTTCAAGATCAATCAAAACTACGAAAATCGCAAAAACATTTAAAAAATTGGTCCATTCCTATTGAATCAATTCATTGGCTTTGCTGTAATGACATATTCAAGTACAAATTATGTAATTTATTATTTTGACCTGGGGTGTCATCTTCGCTGGAATGACCCTTAAACCACTTTTAATCTAAGTTAGAGAAAACAAATGACTTGAGCCCTAATTACTGTAAATTAATCGCTTCACAATAACGATTATACCGTCCCAGAATGACTCATTTTGGCATTTGACCTTTGATGAAAGAAAATACAGATGGAGTGAAGCGCATGTCAAAAGTTACAAGGTGGAAACCATTCTAATCAAATCTCTCCGTGCAAATAGCACCGTAGAGTTTTTTTCTTCTATGGACATCAAAAACATTCTAGTCTCCGGAGACTTGATGTCATACAAAATGTAGTAGATTGAAATTGTTCAGGCGTAACCAAAAGGTGAAGGCGTAAATTTGCTATTGATGAAGTCACGCTTACAAAATGACATCGAAATCGATGAAAAATGTTGTTCAAACACTACTTATATAAACATATAAACATTTATAATGTTACGCAAAATAAATCCGTACAGATTATCTATTAGACCGCTTAAGGACGATTTTGCGACGATACGACTGTCATAGTAAAATTATTTTTTTGCAGAATTCAGCTTCTGTATATTTTACTGTCAACCTGAAACAAAGCGCGCAACGTATTTGACAAGTCGCACACCCTTATTTGAACAATGCATAAAGAAAAGGGACGAAATAACGCACACGGAAGTACAACATACATCGCCAAACGTAAACAAGACAAAGTAAGGTCTCCGTAGTACAGAAGGACAAAAAGATTAAGTGAGGTCACGGATTAGGGGGTTGGACGTGCATATGGAACGTAAGGAGACGTCTACACGAGTCATAGGACAGCGCGAAATATGAGACTAGAGAAAAAACTGAATTAAATAAAAATAAAAGATGCTGGAGTCCTTGGAAGCTTCTTGATACGAAGCTGGGAATATTAACATACATCATTTTGCTCAGAATTAGATAAGCTACTTGCGCTCATAAGGTAATTTCATAACATAAGTGATGCGCGCGCGTACATGTATATATGTTGTCATAAATGAAAAAATATTGCAACAACATTATATCTCGCAAATGATTCATCACTTTTACCGAGAAATACCTTTGTTTTGTATAACTACTTAAAAGAGCATTTGTTATGTATTTGATCAGTCTGTTTACCCGCAGTCAGAATAGTTGACTCATTTACGCTGACTCATTAAGTCTCTGAAAATTACTTTGAAAACGATTTGTATTAAGTTTCATTTCACGCACGAACGACATGCGACGTTGAAATGTGTAACCAGCCTAAGGTCTCGCGACACTCGCGATATTACTCTCGTAAAATATTAACTCTACGTACATACATGACTTTGATTGTATTTGTTGCCCTGAATAGATACTCATACCCTTTTGTAAGCAGGAAGCCCTATTTCTGATTTACTTTACTGTTCAGTACCGAAAAGTTAAATATATAGATTTACATATCAGTGTCTCCAAATAAAACGTTTGAATATAATAATGCTGGACAATTCACACAGCATTATCTAGCCCCAAGCTAAGCAGAGCTTGTGTTATGGGTACTAGATAGCTGATATATATAATATAGTACAATACATAGATTGATATTTTTTATTATACATAGAAAACGACCAGAACACCCTGAACAAATGTCTGCAGATCGTACACACATTTGTCCCGAGGCGGGAATCGAACCCGTAACCTCCTGTGTCGCAGGCAGACCTTCGCCCACCGCGCCACATCGGACGTCAAATAGCTTCGAAATAATTTATAATTGTAATTAGAGATTTGGAAATATTATGAATAATTCCAAATCTCAGTAACCAGGACTTTAATTATGATTAAATTCAATCGTAATTAAAAGTCCCTGGTTACTGAGATCAAACCATAAAGCAGTGCTAGAAGATTTGTAGATAATCAATAGCTAGCAAAAACATTAGTTGCCATATTCTACAGATATGCCCTCAACAGAAACTCAGAACTCCATGTAATAAATATTCATAAAAGAATATAGAACGCGAATAGCCATAGAGACCTAACCGAATAAGACGGCTTACATGAAACAATTCTCTCTGACATTCTCTGACGTACAGATAATATAAATACTTACCAGGAAACTCCTCCAAGATACAATCGTTTCTGTACAAAAGTTACTTTATGTAGCAGCCCTCCTAATAAAGCCTTTTGAATACAATGAGATTGCGAAACCAAAACGGACTCGGCTCATATAGAAATCGCCCGAGTCGAGTCTGCCAAAACAGAAGATGTTATAGTACAATTTTCAGTTAAATATTTTATTAGAAAGAAAAATACAATGATAGATTAGAAAAAAAATGCAGACTGCCGACTGTTGTAACCAATGTAGAGGTAGCTCAACTAATTCATATAAATACCAACTTCTTTCAGATTCATAATGATTACCCAAGTAGTATTATTTACATTTTACAATATCGTTATAATCAGCCTATATTAGTCCACTGCTGAACATAGACCCCATTAATGAGCGCCATAGCGCCATGTCTTCAGCTTGCTGCATCCAGCTTCCATTCCTGCAGTCTTTTGCAAATCATCATCCCTCCTGGCCGGTGGGATAATGATTTGAGAAAAAAAAACATAAATTTAATAATATTAAAAAGAGGAAAGATCTCTTTGTTTGAATTGAATAGGCACCGAAACTACTTGACCGATTTGAATAATTCTTTCACTATTAGAATCCTACATTATCTTTGATGAACATATAGCCGATATAATATACCCGTGCGAAGCCGGGGCGGACGGCTAGTAATCCTATAAATTTGTAGAATTGTTCATTAACCCAATAACAAAAATGTTCTTATCAGAAACAGAAGTTCTTTGTGCTGTTAGTTCAATTTAGAATTCTTTGTTTGCCTGAATAGTCTGTTTACCCACACCAAACAAAATAAACGCCAAGGATCCGTTTTCAAAGTACCAATATATTCATAATATCCTGTTTTCTTTTGTCCCGTCTCATTTAATTAATTCCCCGGACTCAAATTAGATCATTCTTATTTCCCTCATTTTCCGTTTCTGTTATTTTACTTACCTCTGGTTTGTATAATACTCTTAACGGCTCTGTTTTCGTTTAAACATGGCCTTTTAACGCAAGTATTAAGCCACGTGATTCCACCATGGTTTCTTCAAAAAGAATATTCGCTCTTTGTGGTTTTAAAGCTCAAGGCAAAAATAAATAACTGAAAATAATGAGTTCTAGCCTTAATTATAACTTCTACTCTTACTCATCTGTGTTAGTATGTTTAGGTAACTAGGCAAGACCTCCGTTTGTATGAGGAATAGAATTACCCAAGCTCCTGAGGCGGAGGCAGAACGAGCGTAATTTTTTGAGTTGTGCGTCGCGTAAAATGCGTACTTTCAACAGAAACTAAAACTAGTCGTGTAGGAGAAGGACCCTATTCTGCTAAACTAATCACTTCTTACATCGTCTAAGACAACGATATCGTCGGAGAATAACATAAATATATTTTTACCTTCGATGAAATAAACTATAGATGAAGAAGGGACGCTCGTCAAAAGTGTGGTAGGATGAAACCATACTATCAATATCTCCGTGCGAATAGCCCACACGCTCTCATTAGAGTTTCTTTCATCTACGTGACGAATCAGCGATAATACCATTGTCATAGTAAAGTGATTAGTCAGCAGAATTGAGCCACATGACTTTTTTTATGAAGCGACACATTTAACGCGACTCGCAATACAAAAAATCGCGCTCCTTTAGCCTATCCTAAGCCGGAAAGTGACAAACTTTTTCGCCTATGTTGCGCAACTCAGCAAATCCTGTGTTCATTTTCCGTCTGCCATAACGCAGAGGACATCATTCACGTAATAGTCATAAGTTAGTCGGGAAAAGTTATAGAACACAGATAACATGCGATAAACCATCAAGAACTTATTACTTAGCCTCGGTCGGATTACTGTGCTCTTTGATGTCGCCTATCCAGCGATAAGGACAGAAAGTTTTCTTGCAGTAAGTCTACTGCTTAATAATAATTATCGTTTGTTTGTCAAGGTGTCTATGATGGAAAAATAATACGATAATGATAGTTTTTTAGTATGGGATCCCTTGATTGTTGTATTCGATTCTTATGGTGTCTACTATTACTATTCAGCCCGTCAGCCCCTACTACTGGATGTAGGGCTCCTCTCTGTTACGCCATTTTGTCCGGAATTTGGAATACATAAAAAAGAAGACGCAAAAAACAACTTGTTACTATAACAGTAAATTAGGCTAAGTAGGTATAAAAAACCGTGTTTCTTTATTTTAATCAATACTAAATTGTAGAAAATAATGAAGCGGAAAAGTTGAAAAACTAGCCATAGCATGTGCTTGTGTATCTACTGTTTGCTTCACTGTACATTGTGATAAAGGCAAGGGACAAAATATCAGTAATCTACATTACTCGGGTGACATTGTTCGAAGTGTTCGGGTTCTTATGGGCACCAGGAGGGCAGGAAATCATCCATTTTTGTTTTCGCCCATTTGTCGCGAATGGGAACTGTTTATCTGATCCCTGGATAACGCTGGGAAGACACCGTTGAGCCTGAATTGGCTGCAATTTCATTGGCAGTATGTCAGTGGAAGACATTTTATTTGAACCGATTTTACAACACTGGTATTATTGTTACTCAAGTATTGTTTTATATACTGTCGCATTAATCTCATAATTGTTATTGTATAGAGCACTAGACTTGATTTACTATTATGACCTGACGAAGGGTGAAATAGAAATAAAAGGGTAAAATTGACAAATAGGTAAAAGATTATTTTGATAAAAACTTCAATATCTGTACAAAACGACAATACAAGACAATTTACAAGAATTGATCGCGATAGAGAAAAGGTAATAATAAGAAAAATAATAGAGTGCGTCTCACCACCACCCTCTTGATGACGTGAGGAAATACCGCCAATTCAGCATGATATGGCTTTGTTCGCAGACTAAAGCGAGTGTGTACAAACACCCTATGTTTGGAATAAAACAGCGCAGATAAGAAAGTTGTTGAAACTGATGACTGAGCTTATGAAAGGTCCGGCTTATTAGGGCCTTTGGTTTGCCTATTCGCTTGATTTGATGTCCAGAAAGATCAAATGAAAGATTGGCGTTATTTTCTGGAGCCAAGAGTGCGATCTCTTGCGCTCACTGAGTTTATTGGACACCTTTATTCCTGGAATAGGAAAAGTCGTTCTATTTTTGGGTGTAGTTTATGGTTTTTCATCAGGTGAGTCGGATAGAGCACAGTTGATTGTTGACCCTACTGCGGCAAAGCAAATGTTTTTCCGGAGTGTTGTGTTGATCGATTTCTCTGGTGCGGTTTCTACTAACTATTTTTCTTGTATTCGAACTCGCGTCACTCGTATTGCATGTCGGCATACCTACTCCTAAGCCAACATGATATTAACTTGCAATGCCGTGAATATTTTTAGATGCTAGCTCTTTCTACTATGAAACCAATAAATGTCACATTTTAAAAAGGACGGGACAGGGAGGGAATCCTGCTTGGAATGCAAATTGCAGACTGCTACAAAAAATAATAGACAACGTAACAAAGTTTTTCCACGTTACACGTAGCTACGTTACTGCTGGGTTCTGCTGGCAATCTTCCTAACTTTATTTTTACCATCACCATGAGATTTAGGCGAATAACATTTTAGTAAACATACCTTACCTTAAGGTGGGTGCGAAAAAGCCCCCGTACAAACGTACTTTCCGATTCATTTGGAAACTGCAACCTTTATTGCATAAAAATTTTGCATACATAATCGGATACGAAATGCCTAGCTATGTTTGTAACGTTTAAATTTTTTTAAATACACAATCATCATTTAATTCATTTTCAAGCGATTTTATTACTCATATTAATGACGACTTTGTTTTTTGAAAAAAAAAAAACAAACTAAATCTAACTTTGGGTGCCCAAACGAGTATATTATTTTTAATTGTATATTGTTTTGTACAGTTAAAGTAAAAAAAGGTGGGCGTAAATGGATTAAAATAAAATTATTAGTAAAAAAAACAGTATCCTATTCGATTATGTGTGTGAGGTTTTATTAAAATCGGGGACGTTTCACGGTTCGCACGTACCTTAAGCTCAAATAAGATATTAAAGAAGCGAAAGTGTATAAATAGAATACCTAGATCCCGTCAGAAAATACCTACACCTAAGTTATATTCACTCATACCGTACTCGTAAATAGCACTAGGGCAAAACCGAGGACAGCGCAGAAGAACTTTTGCGTGAAATACATTTCCATTTTTCTGTATTTATTTTTTGTAGGCATGATTGCTTATGAATAAAACAGGCAATGTACGAGAGGATAATCCGTCTATCAAAAATCGCTGAACTTTGAGCGCGAGAGTGATTGGCTTATGCGTTTCACCTTGGTAGGTAAAATGCTTCTACTTATAGCTAGGTGTACCTAAATCACTACACCTTCGGTGAATGACATTAAAATTCTAATTTGAAAAGCATTTTAGGAAATGGTTTCTAAGTTAAAATAGTAACCGGTTTACTTCAGCCATAGATTTACTTTGTTGAGAGCTCAAAGTGGCACTCTAAAGAAGCATCACGATTTTTCGATATCCAATTCGAGTTGCGTTTGAATATTGAACGCAATTCCCCGAACATTGCTTGGCATTCAAATTCACACGCGTAGGCTGGTAACTCGATAACGGCACACAAAGTTTCAGCATATTTCGATTTTAGTCGCTGTGTTCATCGGCTGCGCGAATGTTCGCTTCGAATTGTTTTATAGAGTTCAGCTATTCTTTCGTCGCACGCCAAAGTACTAGAGTCGTGCATGTTATCGGTTAAAAAGTCAGCAGATTCAACGTAGTTAATGATGTGGGTGGGATTCTCATATAAGAATTCTTAATGGCAATCCCCCTCCCGAGCTTTTGTGCATTCTCTTTACACCTCATCAAATTCAAGATACATACACACACTTACAGCCCTATCTTAACATTTATTTCTCAGTGCGTCCCGACTTAAACTTGCCAAGTCATGTGCGCGATTCCTTGAACTATCGAATATGAACCGTAGTAGAAAATAAGTTTAATAAATGGGCCCGTCTATGTGCGGCGAACCTTAAACTGATGGGAATAGATGACCCGACTGGGAAGTTTCTCATTTTCCCGCCAAACTACACACAGAAACAAAAAGGTTTTATTATTATTGACGTTTGATGTCATATTCCCGGAACGTTGGTAGACAGGGGTAGCTGAAGACTGTATTCGTACGAGAAAATAGTTGTACTAATACCATAAAGAAATATTTATTACAAGCTTCCGACGGCAACTTCGCTCTCATTTATTCGGTATGAAAAGCCTATGTCCTTCCTCGGGATAACATTTATCTCTGTGCCGAATTTCATTGAGATTCGTTCAGCCCTTTCCGCGTGAAGTGAAAAGGTAGACATAATTACTATTAGATGTATAATATCAGCCCCCCTAGCACGGGGATTGTTGTCTAGGGTAGAATAGAAAAAAATTACCAATGCGTAAATTATTTGTAATGCATTCCATCAACTTCAATAATGTACGCAATGTATTGCGATGCAATGTCATTATTGTCTATTCTACCCTAGACAACGATCCCCGTGCTAGGGGGGCAGCATGGATTTCAGCGCGATATCTGTTCAGTAGTTTGGTGTGAAGAAGTAGCAAACATAAATAAATAAATAATGTTGGCCAATACACACCGCATTATCTAGCCCCAAGTTGAGCAGAGCTTGTGTTATATGGGTGGGTACAAGTTAACTTATGATAGATAATACAGTACAATTCACAAATAGATATTTTTAGTATACATAGAAAACGACCAGAACACCCAGAACAAAATATCTGCAGATCGTCAATCAAATTAATTGTCCCGAGTGGGAATCGAACCCGCAACCTCCTGCGGTAGGCAAACATCCATTCAATCTTTCGCATGTAAGTCTAATATTTTCTTTCGGTCTTGCCCGAAAAACTCATTTTGAAAAGTCGAACACCGCCATCTCCGCCTAGCCAATAGACAAATAATTTGAGATCCAAAAATTTACTTTTACAAATAATTTTTTGTATGAATGTTTCATAAAACCAATGAAATGGTAATTCCTTGAATAGCACGGTTTTCAGCGATTCCATACTGTTATGTAGCCTAAGAAAAAAGAAGCAGAAGACGGACATGGCGGACTGGTAGAACCAAGGAAAACTTATAAAAGGATAAAAAGTAGCCCATGTCCGAATACTGTCTACCTCCCTGTAGAAAGTATCCCGAATACGGACATAGGCTACTTTTTATCACGGAAAGCTGCGTGTGAAGCCGCGGGCAGAAGCTAGTATTTTTATATATAACTGCTGATCACGTACATACCGTGCGTTCTACGTCTAGTAAGAAAAACCCATACGCAAAAAATCAAAGAGTATTTCAAGGTTTGTAACAAAAACTTAGCAAAACCTGCTGTTTTCGAGTAAAAAGCCTCATTATTATTCAGACAGCGGCCTTTCAGAACAGGAGCACTATGCCGACATCAGCATGGATTTTGAGCCCTCGGATCAAAGAATGGATTGAGAATCTTTGTCTTTATCAAGACGGAAGGTTGAAAATCACTTGTATGGTAGCCCATGTCTTGGGCCAGCGCTACGTCGCATCGGCAAGGGTCAAACAACAAAGTTATTATCGGTATCCCGATTCCATCTCGACCCGGGCCCTTTAAAGGCTAGCTTGGGAAGGCTTGAGAGAATTTCTGGATACTTGGATAAGAACCAAAGTGAAGTATCCATCTTTGGCAAGAACCTATTATCTAAAAGCTATTGAAGAGAAAATAATCAACCATGAACACCAGTGTGGTGCCGGCTTAGAATTTGCACCACTCCAACTCTTCCCGTGAGTGTGTCGTAAGAGGCGACTAAGGAACATACACCGGGGGTAGCAGCGCCTCTTGCAAAATAGATGGCATTACCTTTCCATGAGATAAAAGCCAATAAGGCGATTACCAGGAGAAGGCCTGCGTCCAGCAGTGCTCCATTATAGGATGTTGAGGAACACCAATGGAGAGGTATCATCACAAACTAAGCCGGCTTGTGGAAGCAACCACTTACTTCTGTGTACATTTAATACCTCTATTTCGCTCACTCCCAACGTATGCACAACGTCGGGATTATGCCATTTCCTCCAATCATAAGACACAATAAAGCGCTCATCAGGAGAGGCGTAACCACATCAGTGATGAAACAGATCTGACTTTACTAGGTACCTACTGGTAAAATATACTCAACTTATTTGATCAAAGTAATAAAAGTAAATTTGTATTATGTTGCCTACGTGGAACACGTTGTCGAACGAGATGAATCGCGGATCCTACCGGCTGCGCCATGCATTTTATTAATAAGCCAGTTTATGTCACAACACTTTTATTATTTAGATTAAAAAATTTAAGAATCCTTTTATAAGTTTTCCTTGATTCTACCATTAATTATTAATAATGATATAGATATATATACATTTCATATATAATAATAATACAATAATGATATACATTTCACACAACACCATTTATAGTGTCAAATATATCACAGGCTTCTGTGAGTACTGTAATTTCAGTCATACATATTTTGACCTCCGGTAAACAAACTGTTGTAATAACGGTCTTTCTCTTTAGAAATTACCCTTTTAACCTTTTTTCGGGGGGAAATGGTATCATTTGGGAGGCTTACATTGTTATTAGGTTTTGTATATATGCCTTGCCTTTAAATCTGATGGGTTTGTTCTCACATAATACAATATTATGATTACGTGTACAAAGTAAATTTGCTTTGTGATACTAGGAAATAACATTTCGTATATTTAGCGCGTTATTCGTAGATAATTCGCAGAACGATTGTACCGAGCCCATCATCAATAAAAATAAACATGTTTTTTTTAACGTTTCCTAAATATCATTTTCAGTTCTGACAACGGTTTTCTGAAGAGAAATCAGATATTTTACATAGGGATTCCTAGAAATTGAATTGAAGTTCTATGAAAGATAAGTCTGTAACGTTGTATATACCCGTTTATTTATCCATAACCGTATTCATGACCCTAAAGTTCCTTGGCAACGGACCATGACAGTTTCGTCTTTTTACGAGGTATAACACCGTATTGTGTGTAAATGTAAAGTCTAGTCTGGTAAGGTTTTTATAACAATTTCCTAATATTTTGATTATCCATCAAGTGCCTTTGCGTTTCGATAATGTTAATAATAGATTAAAAACTCGCTCTACAATAAGGTTGTTTTATTTTAGTAAAGATAGTTTGGCGGCTATTTTAGAAACTTGGCACTGCGTCTCGAGTCGACTTATCACTATCACCATGAATTTACTGGTAAGCAGTAGTCGGGTACCAGAGGAAATAGATACCAGGAAACATCTTGCTGATGATTATTGGCATACGTTATAAGCACAGTACAGATTTGATGATAGCAATCCATTTCAGTAGATAAGAAATGGACAGTAAAGAAAGTAAACTTTGTAGAAGCGAGGAAGGCCCAGAGGGGCCTAGTTTGGACATTGGGCTAATAAAACTCGTAGGCGTGTCGTGGTTGACGCCCATCGCCTTTCTCATGCTGATGAGACGAGCTGAGATCACGCAAGATTGTATTGGGGAATGTTGCCGAAAAACTAAAGTGTTTTTATGTTCGAACATTCGGCTCTCCGAAACATTTCCTCTACAAAATAACGCGTTACATAAAAGTTTGTTGTTGAAACACGTTAATCGAAACGAATAATTTCCGCATTTTCAGAGAGCCGTTCGGCCTTTTCAAACAAAGTTCTTCGAAATATCTACACATTACTTTCTGTTTACAGCGCTCATAATGTTAATTTCGAGAAAGAATTTTAATTGGATTTAAAACAAATACGGCGCGGCGGCGCGCAAATTGGGTCGCGCAACAAAAGACAAGGGTCAAACGTAGATGAGTGTATTTTTTCGGTGTAAATCTGTTTAAACCCGTCTCCTCCGTAGGCCGCAATAGACCCCAGCTTATTAGTTTAGGACCCTATTACGTTACGGCGTGTAAGTATAAAGGGTCTTTATTAAACCTCATCGGGTTATGTCGTATTTTTTGCGAGCGTCCCGACTAAGGATAACTATGTTTGGTTTGCGACATCTGTTGTTTGCTCAGCTGAATGCGGGCTAAAACAATATGGAACCGCACTGCTGGCTAGCAAAAACTGATTTTGTCAACCTTCGCTCTTGTTTATTTCCGCTTTTATTTACTCCAGCCATGACTTCAGCATTGTAACAGGCTGTAGAAGTCGTAAAAGTCCGAGTGGTCTCTCTGACTGAATTTGTTTTACTATATTTATGGTTCTTTTACAATCAAAATTATTCACCCTTCTTTTACCATTTGTGATTATTTTTTTGTTTAGTTTTCTATCTTATGCGATGATAGACAGGAAAATGTCATAGCTGTAACTAAACTGAGTATTACGGCCTGCAGAGATAGGATCGGGATACCAGGTATGTTGAGGGAATTTGCAGTGGGATTGTAAACAATTCATCAATAAACGTAAACCAAAACTCAAACATTCGTATAAAAATTAACCGAAATTAATATTAATTTCACCGCAAACACGATGTCACCATTGCATACTTAAATGGAGATACAAAACAAACCAAATATGATCAGTGAAAGTAGGTAGTTTGTGTACCTTTGATTGAATGGAACATGTTATAGCAATATAATACTGAAGTAAACATTTTCGAACAAACAAACTGATGAAATTAATTAATTGAGTCACAATCGCGGCGTTGTACCAACAAACGGGAACGTTTTATTTAGCACGGTCTAAATGGGATTTATATTTTGCGTTGTTGTTTCTTCGCGTTTTTCATAATTATGCGCTGTGAAAAAGATATACAGGGTGAAAAAAAACTGATTTTCTAAAAAATTTGTAATGATTAGTAACGATGCGTCGTCGGTTTAACGCATGCGCAGCCGCTAGCAGAAAAAAAATATCGTCTTATAAAACTAGATGTTCCGTAACGTATAACAAATTTCAATTACGGCATTGTTATAGGATAGACGATCGTCATTATGGCTTTTGCAAAACAATATGTCACTAGTAGGTGTAGAGTAAACAAACACGACTATGAGATTTTATTAATTTTTTTCATCATCAATTTAAGATAAGTCTTCATAAGCGCTACAGTTTTCTAAAATGTATCACAAATTTTATAAATAACACAACAAAATTTTGTCCCAATAAGAGCCAATGTTCTGGGACACCTCGTAGAGGTTCTAGCGGAGTTTTTTTATTTAATTAGTCAGGGACTGGTAACGGTCGCCGAGTTGCTGTGTTGTTCATAATTTGTAAGACTGTGCTTATAATTATCTACTGCAAGCACTAATGGTCACTCTAGGAATACTCACTCTTGTAGTTGTTTTTGTTGTTGGTTCAAAAGAAAACAGCTACTCTACTCTACATAGTAGTAGTAGTAATGTACAGAGAACTGCTGGATAAGAACTGCCTGTTATGGTTCCATTTAAGTCATCGTAATTTTATTAAATTTGAAATTAGCTTAAAATGGTCTAACAATAAATTATAAATACAGTTTTCTAAAAATTGTCGTCAATGTAACAGGGTTTGTCCATAAAACTCTATTACCGATCGAAGTCACCAACGAAAAAGACGTTGGTGCCTTCCATGGATAACGGGTACTTATTGCGTTTAAAGTTCCTAGAAATCTCGTTCCTAATAGATACTATACAGTTTTTAAGACTTCTGAAACTCGCGGTATTTTCACAGAATAACATTTGTTGTTAAACATATATTCAGATTTCATCAGATCAAACTACATCTCACACCATTATGATACATTAACTAATACAAAACTCATCAACTGGATAAAGAAAATTAGACGATGGTTAAACGAATTTGCTAAGTAAAAGGCGTTGGTTTGCCGGCCTAACACGCTTCTTCTATTACCGCTAAAAGACTAGCCCCTAATCTTGTAATGACTACTCACAAGATCCCAAAATAACATCTGTCTGATTAAACGAGTCGGAAACAAGACGTCTGAAATTCCAGACGCCTGCAAAAGAACTTTCGTCCGCGGGATGATAACACTTTGTAGAGATTAGAGATGAAACACCCCCCCACCCCTCGCCTGCTAAAAGGTTTACGTGCTTTATGAACGATCCCCTAGCCAGAGCCACTAGCTGCCACAGACATAGAAGTGAGGCTGGGAATCTTGAACTGGTTTCTGAATGCGAGGGTCAAACTACTTAACAAACTACCTTCGTCGTCTGTATTTATGTACTCGTAACTCTATTAAAAACCTTAGCAAATAGTTTTAGAAGGGTGAAAAAAAATATAAAGCAACACAGAATTGATTTTCATACAGAGTCTGGGTTTTGCCTTCTCAATTTTCTTATTAACTTAGTATAAATCTGTTTCAAATGTTTGAGTGTTACGTGGTTAAATTTGCTTAGATCACCAAAAACGGCAGAGATCTGGATCGAGAAGCAAAGCTGGTCATACCCACTTCTCCCGCTGCCCCACTGAAAATTCACCCCTATGGCTCAGCTGGTTATCTCTCAGCTGTGGACTGAGCCACTGTTGCTAATGAAATTAGAGTACCTACCGAGCTAAGACAACACGATATAGCGCGCGGGGAATTTTTAAAATATGTTCACGTCAGACTTTTTGTTCACCGTGCTTTGTTTACAATGCAGGCGAAATTTTCTGCAGGAGTTCTGTTGGGTATGAATTTAGAGTTGCGATGACCTCCACGAATTGCGGGATTTAATGTACTGTTGGTCGTTTGTCGGTCGTCGGCTTGTAATTCTAGTGTTCTTTTATTTTGGGTCTTATTTCCGAGGTTTTGTAGGACTTTGGGTACAAATTAGAATGAATGTGTTTGTAGTAGAATTGACCTTGCGTAGCTAGAAGATTTATATTTTAATCGCGCAAAATGTTGAGTGTAAATCCTGATGGTATCTTGTAATTAGTTAGGTAACGATGTTTATGCCAGCGGTGTTTATCTGATCCAGGTTCGACCTTGTTTTTCCTGAGTTCGCTTTAGCTACAGCCACTTACACTTCGCTAAGCTGAGGATCGGCTTTATACAATTACGAAAGTTATGTTTTAGACCACTTTGCCAAATGGTGTAACGACTTTTACGTTTAGCGTTCAGGAAAGCACTTAGCACTTCTGAGTTTTATAATATTACCGGGTATTGGAGTTAAATGCATTGGCATCGTCACTGATTTAAATTTATTTATTTTTGTCGAATACTCATACAGCCTCCTGAAGAGTTTAAAATTAAAAGAAACCTTATCTGTTAAACCGGCCAAGTTATTTGACGCTCAACACATAAGTACCGTTAAGTACACCTCCGGATGATGCAATAAAATGCAACGAAATAAAAATTTGCAAAGACATTTCCAAGACAATATAAAAGATGGCGCAAGCCGGGCAGTCTCATCCCTAAACGTAATTCACGAGGTCGTCCCTCTTTCTGATGCTAATACACTTCGTTCGTGCTATTTTCCTCTGGAGGCTCACTGTGGGGCTGCATCACTGATGCTTGGACAACCTTCCCTTTACGTCCCTTCCTATTGAAACATTAATTCTTATGTTTCTTACTGAATAAACAAAATCATAAACAATAAACAAAATCTAACTACTTCCAGAAACAACATTTTGTGCATTTCACTTTCTGTTTTAGCTGTTCCTCCGATCTCTAGCTACGGGATTTTAGAAGTGTTTAATTTTGCCAATTTCATACATATAAATTTAAGAGAAGACCCGGAAAAATATATGTGAATCTTTGTCGTAAGTTATAACGTTTTATTTGTGGCAGTGGTTGTCTGTTGTGTTCCAACAACTGTGAAATTGCATCTCCCTAAATTGTTCGTGGTTTAGCCATCGCAGAGGTAACTCCCGATTTATGCCTAGCCATTTAGTTACCAAAAGAACTTTCCTGAATAACCTTTGAAAGAGTTTTCAGAATTAATTTCATCTTAAAATTCTAACCAGAAGTTTCTAACTTAAGTGATTGAACTTGGGCAGTGAAAAAGTTAAGCAGCTGTAGGTTTTTCTTTATTGATCTTTATTGTATAACGTGATGCTAAAAGATAATTTTTCTTTGAAGAATTTCTTATAAAATATTTGATATTTTGAAATTAAAGTGTTGAAGGTTTTAACCATCTACACGCACAGTAGGATACGGGAAGCTGACACTATTAAAAGGAATTAAATCTTGCAAACTCACTGCAACTGTTGGGTGAGTGGTTGATATCAAGGCAATGATGATGATGATGGTGATGAATTAGAATTGCAAGCTAGGCAAAGTAAGTGTACAGTAATAGTATGTAGTTAACTTTTTACAACCAGCCCGTATCTAGTGTACGTGACTTGCTGAAAAACAAGTCAGACAGGCTTGGCACAAGACTGGTGTGAATAAATCTTAATGTAAATGGTCCAACTTGATGTGGATCGTACTGTTCCTGTTTTTGAGCCTATGGTGAAAGTTTTTTTTATGGTGAATGTTCCATTAGCAATTAAAAATATTCTAATAGTGCAGAATAAGACATAGTCAGATTTTTTTCGGGATAGATACAAGAATGTGGCAAACAAATTTAATTCATCCACGCGGTTTGGTTACTCTAGCTTTCAAACGATATATACGAACATCACGAAATTTCATTGGTGTTATCTTTCTAATGTAAAAGACCTCTGAGACAAACGTCTGTCCAATGTGTCACAGTCATCTATTCCGAATTTGCACAGCATCAGTGCCAGAGGATTTAGGAGCTAACCTAGGCTGAGATGCGAAAAATATTTTGGCGTGTACTAATGGAGCAACATTTCTCTTGCTTTAGAGATAAAACGGGAGGTTTATCTTAGCTGCTGCCCTAGGCGATAGAGCGTTGCGACTTGCGAAGTAACATGCCTCAACTCTAAAGGCTCTAAGGCATCATTTCTGATAAGGTTTTAAGTCATTTGAGGTAAACTTCATACAAGTTTACCTCATGACTCATAAAGCATATCTGTCTAGCTCTTCACGTACAAATTTGATGCCTTATTTAAGCATCAAATTAGTAAGTAATGTAGAGTTTGCCGTTTTTATGGGAAGGTTACAATTGTATCGTCACATTTTTTGTTGTTTTAGGTATGTGTTCTACGAAAACATAATCGGCCAAATGTATTGTAATGGAAGTATTTGACAGAAGTTGTTATTGCATGTGAAAGTTAACAGACGAAGCTCCGAATTGCCCGATATCTTTCGAAAACCACCACCCATAGGATGAGACTTCAACTTTTTCGATATTTCCGCATTGCTTTGCAGCATTCGCAGTGCACGTAGGACAAGTAAATCGAGTGCGATTCAGCTGAAAACATTCTTTGTCGTCAGTTGGCGGGTATCCAGCGGGTAACAATCTAGTAATTGCATCTTATGGGTGCGCTAATTGTGGGTTGAAGTGATACTTCTAATGGCTGTCAAGTTTTCTACTTTACGGATAGAAATTGAATTAAAAAAGCAAAGAATTGAAAAAGCTGAAAGTAATAAAATAAGTTTATAAATAAAAACTATCGTAGTTTGACGAATTCATTACGGATGTAAGCGGGTTAACTACTAGGTGTTCTTCCAACACAAATAAGGTTCGTAGTTAACCCGCTTACATCCGTAATGAAGTTTATAAATGCTGTAGAACACCGCGCAGTTTTGAATATTTCCCGCTTGATTCCCTTTCTGGGATCCGTTTAAGGAAGTTTGGGATAGATACTTTTATTGGCCCACTAAGGAAACTTAATAACAAATAGTGATTGTTGCAGGTGCGATGGTTCGAGCAGCAACGGGAGCGGCGAAGAGTGAAGCGGGACTTCCCTCCGTACGACCGCGCCTCCTTCGCGCAACTCTCGCGTCGGTTGCCGGTACATAGGACGCACCATCGCGCGTTGTCGTCATCAGCCAACGCGTTCTTCCCTGATCCGCTGTTCAAGGAACAGTGGTATTTGGTAAGTCTACTTTCCTAAGCCTTGTAATAAAGCTTTCGGTGATTTGCGCTTCTGAGCGAGCGTCGTCGTGCGTCAACACGGAAAACTTCATAAACGATCAAATCTAACATGATTTTGATAAACTCTGATGTTTTAAAGTAACTATTATCCAAGAAACCGACCCTTCATCGCAAAATTAATTCCAGCAGTACATCGATTTGTAAATAAAGCATGAGTTACAGAAAATTTTATTCCACGAAAATGTAGAATTATTTTCAGCCTTACTTATTTTAACTATCTCTAATGTGTTTACCTTCCCAACAGAACGGCGGAGCCAAAGACGGTCTCGATATGAACGTAGCGAAAGCCTGGCAGAAGGGCTTCACGGGCAAGGGCGTGGTGGTGTCAATATTGGACGACGGTATCCAAACAAACCATCCCGACCTGGCACAGAATTATGTGAGTAGAATAAGGTTTTCTAAAAGCGCCACTATTGTTTTTGCTTACGCGATTATAATGAAAATTCTTGAAGCGTAGCGAGCTTGATTTTATTCAGACTGGTTTCATATTCAAATTAAGCAATTGCATGCCCTGAAAATTATTTAAAGTTCAGAACTAGTTCCAAAGTTTCATATAACTTGAATAGTTTTGTGAATTGTAGGCGCTTTTACCACCGGTCAGGTTTGTGTGCAATTTCACCAAAAACCGAAACAGTACGGCAATGAGCATTGCGGTACTTTAAATTCGAGTTGTAGTTTTATTCGACCGCAAAAGTTTGCATTATCCTCGGCCTACTTAGTGCTTCGTTACAAGGGTTCCGTAATAGAGATAGGCGCCCGCATGTAAGTGCTGAAAGTTAAGCTTTTCCAACCAACTGTCTATCGACTTTAATGTTCAGAACTAGTTTTGCTATTTAGAATCCTTTTGACTATCATTGTTTCCAACATTTCCTATAAAGTTACCGCTACTGACCTATTTTCTCATAGCTCGAGTTTGCAGTGAGTAAATATTGAACGAATAGTTGAAATGTTAGGATTTTGAGACTATCAGAGCTAGGCAGATTTCGTTTAAAATTTCACTATTTTCTTAGCCTAAGAAGAAATATTTCTTTAATGGTTTGTTCACAACCGTAGAAAAAAACACATGACATGATTTTGGTAACAGGACCCTATCGCATCAACGGACATCAACGGCAACGATGACGACCCAATGCCTCAAGACAATGGAGACAACAAACACGGCACTCGCTGCGCCGGCGAAGTAGCAGCGGTCGCTTATAACCAGATTTGCGGAGTCGGTATCGCCTTCAATGCTAGCATCGGTGGAGTGAGGATGTTGGACGGAGTCGTCAATGATGCTGTTGAAGCCAGAGCACTAGGGTTGAACCCAGACCACATAGACATATACAGTGCTTCTTGGGGACCAGAGGATGACGGTAAAACTGTCGACGGACCAGGACCGTTAGCCAGAAGGTTAGTTTTATCCAATAAATAGCTTGACTATAACTGTCTGCAGCTATATACAGGTACACTGACGCTGTGTTATTTTCAGGGCGTTCATCTATGGAGTGACAAGTGGCCGTCGCGGCAAAGGCTCAATTTTCGTTTGGGCCTCAGGCAACGGAGGCAGGCACACGGACTCTTGTAATTGTGATGGTTACACGAACAGTATATTCACGCTATCGATATCTAGTGCAACACAAGGAGGTTACAAACCGTGGTATCTAGAAGAATGCTCCTCAACATTAGCAACTACGTACAGTTCCGGAACTCCAGGACATGATAAAAGTGTAGCCACTGTAGATATGGATGGGAGATTGCGACCTGATCATATCTGCACAGTGGAACATACGGGAACTTCTGCGTCAGCGCCTTTGGCAGCGGGCATCTGCGCGCTGTCCCTTGAAGCGAACCCAGACTTGACTTGGAGAGACATGCAGTATCTAGTAGTTTTGACCTCCAGGTCTCAACCGTTAGAGAAGGAAGGCGGATGGAACGTCAACGGAGTAAAGAGAAAAATTAGCCACAAGTTCGGCTATGGACTCATGGATGCGACGGAAATGGTGAACTTGGCCGAACAGTGGGTCACCGTTCCACCTCAGCATATCTGCAAGTCGCAGGAAATAAACGAAGACAAACAGATCGATTCCTCGTTCGGATATACGCTTGCAGCGCATATGGACGTCAACGGGTGCAGCGGCACTGTCAACGAAGTGCGATATCTCGAGCACGTGCAATGTAAAATATCACTCAGATTCTTCCCCCGAGGAAACTTGAGAATACTTTTAACTTCGCCCATGGGAACTATATCAACTCTACTATTCGAAAGACCACGAGACGTCATCAGCTCCAACTTTGACGACTGGCCGTTCCTTAGCGTACATTTCTGGGGCGAACACGCTGAAGGCAGATGGACTTTACAAATCGTCAACGGTGGTAACCGCCACGTAAACCAAGCGGGAATCCTAAAGAAATGGCAACTAATATTCTACGGCACAGCAATCGATCCGATTAGATTACGAAGCAATAGACCTCTATCGAACGGACCCGCGTTCGCTTATCCTACAGCAGCTGATGCTTACGACACTATTGGTGATTCTTTTTATAATACTGACGCGTTTGCCAACTATCCGAACTTCCCAAGTTTATTTGCCGCCGGGTCCGACCCGGAGAAGGCCATAGCCCGCCTAGATGGACACAACGTCCCCTCGCCGCAAGGGGAGAGTGTCCTCGCCGATAGTAATGACAAGCGCGTCATGCACGACTGTGATCCGGAATGCGATTCCCAAGGATGCTACGGAAAAGGACCGACGCAATGTATCTCCTGCAAACACTACCGTTTGGACGACGCTTGCGTTTCACGATGCCCGCCGAGGAGTTACGCCAATCAAGGAGCAGTTTGCTGGCCGTGCCACGAGTCTTGCGAGACGTGCGTTGGTCCTGGGCAAGATTCATGCCTGACTTGCGCGCCAGCTCACTTGCTAGTCGCTGATTTAGCGGTCTGTATACAGCAGTGTCCGGATGGTTACTGGGAGGACACGGAATCATCCGCTTGCCGGCCTTGCGCAGCGCATTGCGCGACTTGTTCTGACCGTGCCGACAGTTGCACATCTTGCGAGCACCACTTAGTTCTTCACCAAGGGACTTGCTTAGCTTCGTGTCCCCCTACCTTCTACGAGACAGATGACTACATGTGCGCGAAGTGCCACAACTCCTGCGAAACCTGTCAAGGACCAGGAGAGAAACAGTGTGTGACTTGCCACCCGTCAAACTATATGGTGGACGGGCAGTGCGTGTCGAGCTGCCCGGACAGATACTACGTCGATAAGAAGAGGAAAGAATGCATGAGGTAAGTATTATTTTGGTAATGTTGCATCGATATTGGATAATTAATTTTTAACTTGCACAAACAGTGTTGTTATATGTTTGACGTGTATATATGTGTGTCTGTCTATGGCATCATAGCTCCGTAACAGATGAACCGATTTTCGACTTTTCTTTGGTATTTGATGAGAGATGCAGCCTTTCTTATTTATGATAGTGTTCCTTAATCTCTGTACCAGAGCTTATATAAAGTAATATTGTCAAACGATAAAGAATTTTAGGAGTTATTGCTTGTTGTTTGTAACAAAATACGTCATTTTTCTCCAACTTTTTTTCTTAGATGTCCTGTCGGCTGTGCCACTTGCACCTTATCTTTATGCCTCACCTGCGACGCAAGCTGGGAGCTAAACAAGAAGGACAAGTGCGTTCCTGCTGGCTCCCAATGCGCGGCTGGCGAGTACACAGACGGGCTACTTGGGTGCCAGCTGTGCAACCGGGACTGCGAGACTTGTTATGGAGAGGATGATAGTCATTGCTTGACTTGCCCGTCACCGAATCTGTTGCAGGATTACAGGTTGGTAGAATAGTGCCGATAGGGTCAATTGGAATTCAAAGTTTGGATGGATGGATAGATAGATGGATGGATGTTTGTTACTCAATCACGTAAGAACGGCTGAACGGATCTGGATCTGGAAATTTGGCACAGAGATAGATTATAATCTGGAATAGAACATAGGCTACTTTTTATCTCGGAATTCCCACGGGAACGGGAACTACGCGGGTGAAACCGCGAGGCGCTGCTAGTATGTACGTATATCACAGAAATTCACAATTTACATTCGAAAGAAAATCCATTCAGCAATGATTTGAAGTGAAGTTCTTAAATATTTGAAGTCTTATTCATCATTTAAGATCGTATCAATACTGAAATGTTTGCAAAGTGAAATGTTGGCGATGTCTGTATTTGAATTGGATCCAGCCTTAAGGCATATGATTTTCCAATTGATATGTTCTGAAGAATTGTGGATGGAAATAACTTAAATTCACAAGACTTTCATCCTTTAGTAGAGTAAAGTTTTATAACTTTTATTTTTCATATGTTAATTCATTATGGTTATTTACGTGCCGTTACGTGTAAACGTATTTCCACCGTATGCATAATTTATTTTATTTCATGTAGAAAGCCTTAACGAACCACGTTTTATACGACTCAAACGTGACGGCCCTTCCGCATGTGAAATGCTTTTGAACTTTTCACGGCCGTTGTAACCTTGTAATTTGATTCACGTGTTATATTACCTTTATTAGAACTTTGTGGCTGACTTTTGCGATCATTAGTCTCTTATGAAGATGTAGACGCTGTTTGTGCGATAACGAACGATCGAAGGTAGTCACGGCTTGGACTTTTTTTAAAGATAAAATAATATCTAGATTAGAAATGTGTTTATTCGTAATCATTTATAGAGCTTTAAACAACGTAGATCTGATCGTAGACTTTTCTTGTAGACGTCTGGTCTTGTGCTATGACATTTGAACAAAGGGAAGGACATAGTTGAATCACCCTTTTAACTGATAAATATGAAATTTATATAATACTAAGTTTAAGACCTTTAATTAAGACGTGAATTTTGAACCTTACCTCTATCGACTTACGAGACTAGGGAGCACGAATCTTTCTCAAAGCGACAACTCTTGATTCTACGAAATGAAAGAAAGAAGAAATAAAATCATCTTATTTACCTGAATCTGTGAATCTGTGGCGACCTCTGTGGTGCGGTGGGCGAAGGTCTGCCTGCGACGCGGTTGTGGGTTCGATTCCCGCCTCGAGACAAATGTGTGTACGATCTGCAGATTTGTTCAGGGTGTTCTGTTCGTTTTCTATGTATAATAAAAAAATATCTATCTATGTATTGTATTATATCAGTTTAGTATTTTGTATATCAGTTATCTAGTACCCATAACACAAACTCTGCTTAGCTTGGGGCTAGATAATGCCATGTGAATAGTCCAGCATTATTTTTGTAAAAAACAAACTTAAGTCTAAATGCAAACCAAGAATCTGATCAATTCTACCAATACCCTTCCGCATGATTTCAAACACATTGATGCAGCGCTTACCCGCATTCGCTCCAATATCCCATCTATGATAGTGCATACCCATAAAGCATATATCAGGACTTGCATATCAGATCCAACCTGTTTGAATCCTTTGATGCCTGCAGTCTGTAGATTAGTACCTGCCTTCTCCCGGGTTATAACTAGGTTTAACAGTATATCACATGACTGCTTTTTCCTTTGAGTGCTATAATTGGAAATTTTGCTTTTATGCAGTAGATTGGCAGTGATAATGTTTAGGGGTAAAAATGCTTTTTAGATGGTGATTCGTCAAAATATGTTTTTTTATTTGTTTACCTGATGAATAGGGTAATTACATCCATTTTCGAAAAGTTGCTCAATAAGGTTCTATAGTGCTAATGTATAACAAAAAAAAAATATCCAATCGATAAGTGCCCTAGCAATGCTATAAAAAATTTACATTTTCAAGTAACTTGAAGAAAACGCTGTGGATGTGTGACCTGAACAAATACGCTGATGTTGGTGATGTCAGTTGATAGGTACTATTTTGTTTGCCTACACAGCCGTGTGACATAACAACATTGCGCCTATTATTTCATGGTGTATAAAAACAGATAAAGAAACTGAAAACTTAGAGTTGAATTTTAAAATTTATTTTGTTATTTGTTAACTAAAACCAAAATTTTCCGACTGCTTTTTGCCTAAGCTCTCAATAATATATTTTTAGATTTTTTCTCTAACAGAGTAAAATACCCTATTTACAAAAAGCTGAATCATACTAATTTCGAAGTTAGTTACTGGTAGTACCTACACGGTATTAGAAAGTTCACTTCTGATTCAAGAAGCCTTTGACATTTGGTGGACGTAGAACGGATGTATGACTGCTTACAGGTGACAAAAAAAACAACACTTTAAATCAGGGGTAACTTTATTCTCATTTCGTTGTCAGCATAGAACTCTTTCGAACTAGAAGAAAGCTTACGCACCTACATTTACATTTTCATTCATTGGATGGGGCTAGAATACTGCTATAGGCACTATAAAATGTAGCATAATTTTATTATTACTTCTACACAGATGCGTGCTAGAATGCAGCCGTGGCTACTATCCCGAAGCAGGGCGCTGCGTGCGCTGCGTGCACGGCTGCGCGCAATGTGCGTCGCGACTCAACTGCACTGCTTGCGCCGGCGCTTTGAGGCTACAATCCGGAGTGTGCCGTACTTCTTGTGCTGATGGGTAAGGTTACATACAACATAGCGACAGGTGCGACCTACGGAGACCTACTCGTAAAATAAAAATCGAAGTTTCTGATTCGGTTTCAAGCAAAATCTACTCTTATGTCACCTAACATACGAGAGCGTTTGCGCAAAAACGAATTGGTAACTGCGATTTTCGTTTTTATTGCCGCCGATGCTGTTAATGCTTTGACCGACAACCGCTGAAGTAAATGTGTTACTCTCATTAATTGCATTGGAGCTCGAATGTTAAATGCTTGTTTATCTCGAATCGATCGATCTCGAATGTTAAATCCCTTTATCTCAGAAATACAATTCATTGAATTTACATGTAAAATTGTCATAAAGGTAGGAAATCATATAGAAGTTTATTACTTAGCTTAGCCGAGCTAAGTCGGCTAGCTTAGCTCGGCTAAGCTAAGCACTGTCAGTGTATATACGTAGTACGACGTAGAGTATTCTCAGAGGCTTTGATAAAAACATATTTTTAATCTTAATATCAGGTACTACGCAGATCGTGGGCTATGTTCAAAGTGCTACCTGTCATGCCGCACTTGCAGTGGACCGAGACGCGACCAGTGCGCCTCCTGCCCGGCCGGTTGGCGGCTAGCGGCGGGCGAGTGCCACCCGCAGTGTCCTCAAGGTAATTATAGCAAAAGAAGCCACTTCTGTCACGAGCCGACTAAAGCAACAAGATGAAAGGCTGTGTGTATTATTCAACTACGGATGTATGAGGCGAACCTAAAGGGTTTGGTTGTCCAACTAGTCCTAGATCTCAGTATTTACGGGATCCCGGCGATAGAAAACTCTTTGGTTCCTTGAAAGTGAAAACACGATTAATAAAAAAATACCGTCTGTCACCAGACTGTGTCTCATGAACCGTGATAGTTAAACAGTTGAAATTTTCACAGATTATGTATTTCTGTTGCCGCTGCTATAACAACAAATACTAAAAAACAGAATATAATAAATATTTAAGGGGGCTCCCATACAACAAACGTGTTTTATTTGCTCGTTTTTGCTCGGCAACAGGTAGACGCTTGAAATATTCACAGAATTTGTAGTTATTCACCTTAAAAATAAATAATTTAATTAAAATAAAACAAATAATTAACGGGGCTCCCATACAAGAAACGTTTATTTTTTGCTGTTTTTATAGATAATGGTACTTCGTGCGCGAGTCCAACTCGCACTTGGCCGGTTTTTATACTATTTTCAATACTTTTTCATGAACAAAATATCTAGAATAATCTTTGTTACATACTCGAATCATAAAATACTTTCGTAAGTCCCCATATACTGTCAAAAGTAACTGTGTCTTTGAAATGCTTCATTTGGTTATTCAGTCTTCATTCATTCACTTTTCAATAATTAGAATCTTCATTATCATAATCGTGCATATAATTCTAATTCTAATACCAAGTCGTGCATATAGCAAACAGAAGATTAATTCGTGGACGGTGTATCTATAGGTTTTTACAATACGGTGCTCGTTTAAGATAACATGCCTGATAAGCTTTCAGTCTAGTCTCTTCAGTATAAGACACAAGAGTCATTAAGCTTTAATAATAATAATTCATTTATTTCAAACCACATTAGAAACGTTACAGATCTTATTTTAAGTATTAACTTATTAACAAATAAAGCTACCTACGCAAACTCTACTATCGAAGTTCAGGTGTTCAAAAGTTATATGCTCAAGAGCTTTTGAGTACCTGAACTACCATAGTTCAACCGTTAAATTCAACAACACCTACTTAAAATGCAAAGTTGGAACTTACGGTGAAATCAGTGTTTTACTCGACACGACTTAGCTGTCACGCCTAACTAGAAGCTGAAATTTAACATTAATGAGACAAAACCGCTTAGTTCTGCGGTACTACTGTGATCATTAGATAATGGTCGTCACAAATAAAAAGATGCAACTACCAAAACACTAATAAGTAGTCAAAATATGTAGCCATAAAGTAAGGGTATCATCACGCCATCCACCTACAATAGACAATTTTTATCCTGAACAATAATCCTACTGATTCGCATAATAAAATAGCAAGGGTTCATTTTTTAAATTTTTAGTTGGTTCGATTCCCAGGTGAGACAAGGAATTTTTAGAAGATCTTTGAATGCAATTATTTTTCATTTTAAAAATAAAGGAATGTTTCCTTTCAGTAAAATGAGCTAACTAAAGGATTTAAGGTAGTTCCCCTCCAGGGCCCATAGATTCTTTACACCCTGTATACTATTATGTATATCAGTTATCAAGTACCCATAACACAAGCTCTGCTTAGCTTGGGGCTATATAGTGCTGTGTGGATTGTATTATTTATTGAAAGTACACCACGTTTACATTTAAAAAAACTTGACATGTGTTTAGCATGGACAGCCTGAATAGGGGCTTTTCTAGCTAGGGTACATACAATTGACAAAAATAACAGCGAGCGAATCCAGTCATCGAATGCGTAAAATGTTTATTGTTTTGACTTCTGTAATTTACGCAATGTTTGAAAAAATCTCTGTTCTAGCCTAGACAAAAGCTCGCATTGGCTGTCTAATGTCCATGCAAGGGTGGACTGTTCATTGATTTTTTTCATTGATCTTTAATTTTTTTCCCATAGGCTTTTACCAATCCCATGGCGAATGCCGTCACTGTCATCACTACTGCCGCGAGTGCGACGGCTCCGGACCTCTCCACTGCACATCCTGCCCGCCCCGTTTCATGCTAGACGGAGGCATCTGCATGGAGTGTCTCAGATCTCAGTACTACGAGCAAGGCAACAGGACCTGCCGATCCTGTGATACCACGTGTAGAGAGTGCTCCGCGAACGGACAGTTCAGTTGCACCTCGTGTACGAGGCCGCTGAGGCTAGATAGGTGAGTCTTAAAGGTTCAATTTTAAGCGGTTTTGTAACGGATGTGGAGTGTCTTAGATCTCACACGAGCAAGGCAACAGGACCTACCGAGCTTATATGATACCACGGGTAGAGAGTACTCTGTGATTGGACAATACAGTTGTACTTCGTGTGCGAGGCCGCTGAGGCATCGCACACGAATAAATAATTATAGGTGAGTTGTTTAAGGTTCCAAATAATAGGTGAGTTGTATAAGTTTCCATCGCTGATTTTCGGCAATTTTTCTTAGGAGATAACAGAGACGATAGAGGAAGAGTGAGAATATATCTATAAAGGAATAGATAGATTGATAGTTAATACTTGCAATAGGTTATAAACATGTTCACATCTTCACAAACTTCACCTTTATAATACGAGTCGAAAAAATAGTATAAACCCGTGCAAAAGCTTGTTCAGAATAATTTATAGAAAAAGATTGAATTTTAATATATTGAAACTTAAAACCTACCTTACAGCTCAGCACCTCTAAATAAATGCCATTCGTCGATCTTATTAGACCTATTCTATTCACCCCATTTGTGCCTTTAATCCCTTAAAAAGAGTTCGCTCCGTTTACCACTCAGTCCTCACCCTTCAATTGGCAGGTGTAGACGAAAGGCGTAAGGCTTAGCCTAATGGGGTACACGTCTGGCTTTTGGCCTATCTTGCACTCTATTTAAATTTAAACCCTAATTTCAATGACATAAATCTTGTTTTCGATAAAACAGTAACATAATTTATTCAATCTTATTGCTAGATGAGATCATCATCATCATTTATCTGGGATTTTCTACGCAATAAAATGATTTTTTTAGCATGTTAAGAGAACTAGTGTCAATCATCTTATTATATATTCCTGAAACTGTAGTAAATCGGGTTCTGAAAGTTTGAGATTCGTAGTTCGGTTCCGTATAGAAATGACTGTTTTTTTATGTGTCATGCTATTGACTTAAAATTGGTTTTCAGGAACTACCGACTCTAACAACAGGGTTTCAGTTGATTTCGAGTTTTTTTATCCTAAAGTCCACGTGACTTAGATCTTGAGCGAATAGCTAGTTATTCATAAACTTAAATATACAACTGTAGAAGTTGTGTTTTGTGAAGCCTCGATTTCTTGACAGTTCATTTTATGTAAACTAAGAAAATAATCCGTTTCAAATCAACCTGACTTCTGTTTCAGACCATTTAATAATGAGCATAAATATTCTATTTTCTTGTAGTATCATTATTTTTAAGGATGTTTACCATTAAAAGTATATCTATTATTTATCTTACTGTACGATTTCGATATGTCATTATTTTGTTTAAGTTTCTATGATCATATCGATAAAATAGAA
The DNA here is from genome assembly GCA_947086465.1 of Eupithecia exiguata. Lineage (NCBI taxonomy): Eukaryota > Metazoa > Arthropoda > Insecta > Lepidoptera > Geometridae > Eupithecia > Eupithecia exiguata. Next base: position 6,365,622 of record OX352243.1, on the reverse strand, counting down.
ATAAAATAGCCATATTCCATAGGAGGTACCTGTCACTAAGCTACTTCAAAGGGCTTGAAACGAGCCTCATGTTTAAAGTGGCATCGGCTCGAGCCTACCTTGTCTCCGTCATAAGGGCTTCTGACAACAAACCCCTACTCATTTCACATTTAGCTGCCATAAGATTCCCTTGAACTGACGCTGACTTCATACGTTCCATTTCATGTACGAGTATAATCTAGAATGTTGGCTAGTGCCGGTCAAAAGTCTTCTTAGTAACTGTACTACTACTTTAGTTGGTAAGGGTAACGGTAGGCTGAGAATTTAAATCTTGTGTTCATCATGATCATTTAACTCGTGCTAAATAAACATAATTGTAAATTTTTTTAGCTGTCTCTCGAGGCTTAAATAATGGATGATTTTGTTTGTAATGGTGAACTTCGGCAAAAATATTGCAAATCAAAAAAGAAGTTTATGAAACTTATTTCTGATGTTTTATCCGGGATTTTTTATAAATGCCGACGCCCGATGTACTTAATTAATTTAGAAATAAAGTGATGTTTTGTTTTTCAAAACTGTCATAAAACTTCAATACTAGAGTTGTACAAAAACTTTGTTTGCAGCTTTGGCGTTCTTTGAGTAGCTTTTACATTCTGTCGAACTATATTTGTGCTAAAAATGTTTGGAATAAATACAATACCTAACTGTTTATAGCTGCAATTTAATTTACTTTCGGGGCTACAACATTTTCAGCTAATGTCTTCTGGCTTTCGAAACTTGTATATTGCATGGATTGCAATTAAATTTTACCCCTCACGGTACGGAAAATGTTAATCTTAACCTATTTTATTACTTAAAGTGGAAAATGTCGTTATATAAAACTGTTTTTATTTTTATTTATACAGTAACAAGTTAATAATCTTCCAGTAACGTAGTTTCGTCCACATTGTAAGCCATTTGCTATGAACCCACGCTAAAACTTCACGCGTGATCTACCACCTTAACATTTTTTTTCTCATAATTACTATTTACATACATATATCACGATCCTAAAGCTTAACTAATTAGTTTATTTTGTTCAACAGACTGAATAACCAATGCGTGCCATGCTGCGGTGAGAAGAGCACGACTACTCTAACCGACAACTCGGAATGTTGTCATTGCAACCCTGATAGTGGTGAGTTATTTTTTTTCATATTTGGAAGAAAGAATTGATATTAAAAAAAAAAGTAATGAAGCTTTAATACCAAAGAAGATTACAATCAAATAATAGAATTAAATTAAAACTAGTATTTACAATTGAAACAATTGTGCTAACTGCAGACTGTTGCAAACAATCTACAAGTAGCTCAACTGATCCATATCAATACCAGTAAAAGTAAAGCGCTGTTAGAGTAAGTATTTAGATTATTTAATCAGTTCATTTAATTGAATTATATGCGTTTATTTCATACAATAACTTAATCTATGTATGATAAAAAAATATCTATCTATAAGTGTCAATAAATATCAGTAAGTGACAATCTGTCACAGTAATTTTGGCAAAATCGTCCGATATATGGTCTCGTCAGCGCCATTATCATATTTTTATGAACTACATTTTCTAAAATTGCCCATTGGGAAACCTTCCATTGGTGAGCGGTCCGCCACTAGCAGCCAGCGGACGAGTTATAGGTTACTACGATCTAATTTATTTTAAGGGTCGAGCTATGTGGGGGATTTCCGGAATATTTTTTCCTGAAATCCCCCACGAGACCGATCGATTTGATTTGGGGGATTTCCGGATTAAAATTCCGGTAATCCCCCACGTGGGGGATGGCCGTGGGGGATTTCCGGAATGAACCGTTTAAAGCAAAGTCGACGACGGTTTAATTTCTTTTCAGAAATAAACATTTTTTTTTCCACTAGTGGACAAAATATTGAAATGGACATAATCAATAACACCTTTTTTCCTAATTTATAATAATTACTATTTATAAATCTGTTTAAAGTTTAAAATTTGACTTGTCTAAGTGCTTATTTTGTAAGCTTAAAGAAATAAACGTTATTGATATTTGTTCTTCTTTCAATCAGGTGAATGCATAAACTCTTCAGTCGCGGGTAAGCGCCGCATAGCCGAATGGAGCGGCCCTCACACCGAAACCAGCATGCGAGCGGTGCCAAGTCTGGCCGCTGTGTTGCTCGCGGTGTGTGCTGCGGGCATCTTAGTCTTCCTGGGAGTCTTCGGTGTGATACAGGTCTGTACAAATGCGCCCATATCATTATTTTAGTGATTGCTCCTCAACTGGTGGGCGCCGCAGCGCGTAACTCCGTTGACTGGCAGGGCGCGGCAAACAGTAAACGTAGTGTAAGACGCCCGCCAGGTGGTATAATGACCTGTGAAAGACGCGAGCTGACTTCCTTCAATGAGCGCCATAGTGCCTTTGTGCTATGGCGTTCACAAGGGAATCTTATGGCCAGCTGTGGACTGCTGATGATAGAGATGTAACGACACTGACACGGAGTTGAATTGACCATCGAACCTTGTCTTGAGTGGATATTTTTATTTGCGTTGTTTCGGCTCTGTGTAATTCTTTAAAATTTCTTTAAAGAATTCCTTAAAATAATCTTCAATTTCAATCTTATTCTGTAAAACTATTTGAAACCTTTCTGAAAATCACTATCTTGACGAAATTACTTCAAATCAATTGGTTTTCGTAAACAATTTTGGAATTAGATATTAAATCCTTTGAAATGCGCATCGCTGTGGCTTTGCGATAAGACCGTTAAGAATTAACTCCAACGCAGAGAAATCTACAATCTGATGAGTTTAGAACTTGGGGCATCAAGTCCATTGAGAACCCGCAATCCAATATTGATTCTAACTTTAAAGTAGGGTCAGGGTTGCCGTAAACTTTTGTGGACCGAACTAAGTATCTCTAGGTGTATCGAAACAAACAATTTTCACAGTTGTGTTTCCTAGCACTGCTACGAAAATCGTGTGCTACGATTCGAAGGCACGTATTTTTAGGGTTTCGAGATCGGTTTCGGTATCCTTATGGTCTCCCCAGTCTTTCTTGAATATCTTAGTAACTACCGCGGCTATTAACTTGAAATTTGAACTAACAATACATTTCGTGCGCCATTACTGATTTCAAGAAAAAATATATAAATAAATGAAAAATGAAAGTACAACCCCTCTTCGCACGGGTAGATTCTATCGCCTATGTTCATCAGGGATAATGTAGGATTCTGAAAGTATTTTTCAAATCGCTCCAGTAGTTTCGGAGCTTGTTCAATTCAAACAAACAAATCATTCCTCTTTATAATATTAATGTAGAAAATTTGACTTGTCTAAGCGGTGATTTTGTAAGCCTATACATAAAGTTATTGACTTTGACTTTGTTTTGTGAAAATATGGTCATCGATCTGTGTATGCTTAAGTAACGTTTTTGCCACAGAAAATCTTTACTCAAGCATTGATCAATGACTAGCAAGCTTATTATAATACGGGCCTTAGCGCTTTACGGGCCTTTTAGCAAGTTGCTAAGTCTACAATTACTAGAAATTGTCTCAGTTGGTGAAACAAACTCGTATTCATGCGTTTTTATAACCCTTAACATATGCCTGTAATCTAAATTTTTATTATCACAGTTGGGACGTTTTGTTGCCCGGCGTGACGTTGCCTTGCTACAAAATAAGTTCGTCATAGTAATAGACCTCTTAGCAATAAATAGAGGAAAATTGAAAACGATTGCGAAAACAGGAGGATATTATGTTTCAGCTGTATGTTTTTTATGTAGGTTACGGACCGATATTGAAAATTCTTTCGCTATTTGTACAGACAGAGAATGATCCTGAGGTGGTTTTAAAATTGTTGTAAATTTTATTTTATTTGTTTGTTTCGCACATTGTACTATTTAATTGCAGCAAATTGCTGACACATTTGAGTAGCGTAGTTCTTTATCCTGATTTAGAATTTAACATTTTAATTTTAATCCTCGACAAAACACAGGGGTCAATCATTTTAACGTATGTATCACAATCTTTGTGTTTGTGGCTTCGTCGCTCCTAAAGGGATAAAGGGAACCATATATTTTGTACTAAAGGTGATTTCAACGAAAGTGTTTTGAGCCATGTTTGAAGATAAAGCCGTAAATTTTTTATGGTAGTGGACAGTAAATTTTTTGTCGACTGTTTTAAATTGTTTTTACAAAATGAGACCACAAGTCCTGAATACATCCACCAATCGAGCAATTAGCTACAAAATTAATCTGATATTGACGTGGGGTGCGCTCAATCATTTTAATCAGAGATTAGCTGGCGGTTTCATTACCCGGCAACCATACCCGGGTTTTGAACCAAATACCTGTGAAATGTCGGTAAACATCGCTTACTGGGAATAACAAGTATAATGTATATCATTTTCATAACAAGAAACAAAAACCAGAATTCGTTGAATTATCATGATTTTTCTTAATTGTTTTCACCAGTCTTTAAATGTTTATTCATAAAATGATGCTACGATGTATGTTTTCGAAGTTCATCGATTTTAAATATTTATTACTTTAATTATATCATATTATACTCAGTTTTTTCCTTCTTTATTAAGGGCTTTGTCGCACATGTGATTATGAAGCACTGTTGAGTTTAACAGAACAAAAATCGAATCTTTAAAATTAAAACAAAAATAACTTAACATAACAAGGTTGTACGTAGGTACAATGTTTTAGCTGCGTCTGAAATAGGCTCCGCTAGAACGCTGTTGCAGTGACCTATATCTCTATAACTAAATGTTAAAAAGCTTCCGTCTAAGAATTCCTTGCTCAAGCTAAATATAAGATCCTGAGCATTATTTCCGTTCCCCCTATTCAATCTATGTGTAATCTGCTTTATAAATGTTCGAAATTGGATATGGATAGAAACACTCTGGGGATCAAGTCGTATCGGTTCCGAAGTACGAACATTTATTTGAATAGGTTTTGGTGAAATCAATTTATTGATTTTCGATAAATGTTTATTTCTACCTATAGCTCAGCGAATCGAAGTGTGTCTTGGCTTACGTTAATAGAAGTTGACATTCTTTCCTGTACTGAGCAGTTTCCTGCCAGTTCGCTGTAGCTTACGCAGGTCCACTTCCCTTTTGTAGGTATCTTGTTTATCGATAAATAACCAAAAATAGCCTAGGTATATGAACGACACTTTAGGACGTTAATTTGAATGTTGGGTGGCTCTTACGGCAAGACTCAACCAAAGATGGGCTGAGATGAGCGGAGAAGAAATGTGTATTAAATAATCAATAGAACGTCGTTATTCACACATCTTGTCTTCACTGAGCTTCAGTGGAGACCACCGAGCGGTTGTATCATGTTTGTACTTATGCGGAGAAAACGTCGCAAGCTAGTGACGTCACGCAGCGGAAACGAGAAGAGATGAACGGAGATGTGAGCGGTGCCTCGCTAGTGCATTCATCTCAATAAACATCTGACGCTCGCCGCACACAGTTCAGACCTCTAACCAGCACACATCTCCGGTCTAGTCTAGCCAGCACGCATCTCCGCGCAGCTTCGGTGGAGACACCCTATCTGAAAAACGGCTCTTTCCCTCTCCACTACGGACATCTCCGCTTTGGTGGAGTCTTGGCTTTGAACAATGTTGGACGCGTATTCACCAGTCTGTGAAACTTGCACGCATTTTATCAGAATAAAATGTACCATATTTGTTTTGCATACAGTTAAATATAGTTTATCATTTCCTGCATGATGAAAAACGGTGAAATTGAATTGCGCGTAAACAAAAAGAAACCTGTAAAAATGCACGCTGCTCACGGTTTTACAGGTTTACGTGAGTGGTCGGACACTGAATATTCCTTTAATCTTTTGAAAAACGTATTCATTTATTTGCAGCACTACAATGAATTTAATAAAATGCTTTTAAAAGTTTTGTAAATTAAAAAAGAATGGTAAATAAAATAATGCAAGTAGGCTAACATTTATGTAATTTCTGTACATCTATGTATCAGTTATCTAGTAGTACCTTTAACACAAGCGCTGCTTATCACAGGGCTAGATGATGCTATGTGAATATTAGTCCTACATTATTGAATAATATTTTCATATACATATTATTTTTAGAGAATAAAATGACTTCAAAAGCTTTAATGAAAGAATTTAAAAATGAAAATAAAATTATGATATAAATACTTCATGTAGGTAAAATTATCTAAATAAAAAAATGTCTAAAATTATCAGCATACAGTAATAAAATAATCATCAAAATACATCGTGAATTGACTTAATAAATAATAGTAATGCTGGACAATTCACACAGCATTATCTAGCCCAAAGCTAAGCAGAGCTTGTGTTATCGGTACTAGATAACTGATATACATAATACAACACATTACCTAGAAAACGACCAGAATACCCGGAACAAATATCTGCAGATCGTACAAATATTTCTCTCAAGGCGGGAATCGAACCCGCAACCTCCTGCGTCGCAGGCAGACCTTCGCCCGCCGCGCCACAGAAGTCGTAAATTTCTCGCAAATGAGATTTCCACGGATATTAGCTCGTGGAAATCACGAAACGAAAGAAATGTCAAGATCGAGATTGGTGTGTTTGATATGAATTCATTACAAATTATGATACCTGAAATCAGAATTATATTTAAAATACTAGCTTATGCCATCGAATTAGCAATTTTCTCCTACACAGTTTATGTTATTGCGTTATGTGGCATTAAACAAAACTTTGAAAAGTGTTTAATATCGTTTATGAAATACAATTTTGAAAGGGTTGTTTTTCTGTATTCTTGCGGGAGGCTTATGGCCAGCTGTGGACGAAATGGCTGAGGTATGCATTTTTCGAACGCTATGCATATGACAAAGCGTTTTCTAGTCATTGTTCAGCTATGGCGTTCGTGAAACGGTTTTATTCTAAATAACATTACAATTTGTAGGTTTATAATTTAACCTCTCTCTCTCCCCAGGCCCGAAAACCACGCGAAACGAAAACGCACGGGAAACGCTCCCGCGGTCTCGTCTACTCGCCATTGGCTGATGACGAGGTCGACATGCGTCCGCGCAAGGACAAGACTCAGCGACTACGACTAGCCGAGGACTACGAGGAACCGCTTCTAGAACAATCGACGTAGCGAACTGTGAAGAACTATACATATCTATAGGTAGGTAGTTCAGGGGAAGAGGGCGCGATCGTCTTTTGTTTTTCATAGAAGTGACGTCACAAATCTGTTGGCACATTATGTTAAAAACAAAAGACGGTCGCGCTAAGACTGGTTGCGCTACCTATACCCGTCAAATCAGGTGCGTCTATGCGTATATGCCTGTTATGTGTGCTATGAAACTCTATGGTCGGTATTACGAAAGCTTGCTCAGCCATAGATCAATGCTTGAGTGACGTTTATGCCCTCAAACATAGATCGATGACTGAGCAAGCTTTTATAAATCGGGCTAATGACTCGCTCGTACTATTCTCGCCGCGCATAGGCTGCTTTTAAATATGCGCTGAAAAAACAAATGGTCGGCGAATATAGTACGAGCGAGTCACTCACTGATTGTCATAGAGTCACAAATCGTGGCTCGAATTCGAAGTACGGATGTCATTGTTCATTTGAAAGCTATCAGGATTTCTTCGTTCTGCCTACATACAGGTACAGTCAACGATGCACATCGCTTAAGAAAGTCAGCTATCCGAAAACGATTCTAGGTGTTTTAATGTAGTGTAGTAGTTCTTGAAAGTAACTAGATTTCAGCAATTTTTATCGTTGATTTTACCTTGTTCCGAAAAAGAAACAGCCTTTTGTCTTTGAACGACAAAGTTATCGTTCATATCGTAACTTTTATGCTTTGTTTATCAATAAATGAGTCTCGTCGAAATCACGTTATCTTTAAAATGAATAATAATGTATGAATAATTAATATAGACGTTAATTTGAATAAGAATATCAAAGTTCGAGCCGGGCTCTATTTACCTATTTTAAGTTGGAGGATTGATTTATAAATACATAGAATATAACATGTTGTTACAATCTAGCAAAATGTGTAAGTCACAAAAGTTTATTATCTAGTTGATAGTTTTCTTGCCAGGTTATAAACAATGCCGACTTCATTTTTGAACGTATCCGATAAAATCAATCCTGAGTTAAATCATATTTGAGTTTCTGATTCAACTTGTTGTCACAAAGAGGATATATTCAAACTTCATCATTTGGACGGACCATGTGATTTTTTTACTAGAACTGGTAAAAATAAGATAAACTTATTTAAAAAACGTTATGAAGTTTATGAGCGTTAAGAGATAAAAGAAGAAGAAATTATAAACGTTGTTTGTTAATAAAATTGTTTATTATTTCTTGAAATTCCTCGAATAGCCGTGAATATCTTTTAATACAATATCTTTAATAAATGTGCAGCTAACTAAAAAATGAATTCATAAAGCTCACTTTGCCCTTAAGTTGGAAAAATTACTATAACCATGCCTAAAAATAATTAAAAAAATTGCCCCTGACCCACCGTAATTCAATTTCACACTTTTCAATTTTACTTCATCAGCTGTAAAAGGTTTTTTTTGTGAAAATCTAAAAGTTTTCTGACACTCAAAAACTTAAAATGTTTCCAATTATAGCTTGTCAAGTGTCAAAAGAACGACGAATAATTATCTCGTCGTAAATGTTTTAGGTGAAAATAGAGTTAAAGTAATTAATTTTAAATACAGAAGAACCAATACATAAGCCGTGTGATAAAGAGCAAGAAGTCAGGAGTAGGTATTTAAATTAGCATCGCACCTTTATCCCAAAAACATGACAAGTGCAGAAACGATAAAAGTGTTTTTGCATTTGTTTTGATGTTGATCTTAGTGCGAATAAAGTACGTATATCTAGTAATGGTTTTATAGTACGTATGATAATATAGATAGGAATAAATTAAACGTTCGATCAAAACGTTTTTGGGCCGTTTGCTCGTCTCGGTCGGTCGTCGGTTATGTGATACCTGCTAGGATTGACGCCACAGTGTTTTGCAAATCTAACCACGCAGAAGACTTATCTTTCATGGCTAAAAGTGGTTCCTTTTTGTGATAATAAAGACCTAAGAAAAGACGTCAGCCTCTCTCAAATTATTTTCGTTGTTATATTATCGGTTGCCAAATACACTGTGGCTAAAACAATAATGGTCATCAATTTGCTAATACATTTTTTCTATTTCTTAATAAAATATTAGTCAATGTCTGAAGCGGAGTGAGATTAATAACTTCCATTACAGTCAAAAAGAAAGAAAAATATGATTACGGTTTCGGAGAATCTGATGATTCAAAATATTGTTTTGTACATCGTTTGGCTTTTAGGATAAAATCTAACTATTCTCTCAAACAATACTTAGAAAGTTTACCATATAAAAATATTTCACCAAAATTTTTTACTTAGGCTTTGAAAGTTAACCTAATGAAATTCAATTTTTGAAATTCTTTCATAATTGTGTAGTTTATAGAAACAATGTTTTAGCAAAGTTGGCTTTTAAGTAAGAACTTTGTAGCCATAGTCGATGCCATTTACTTTCCATCGTTAAATCGCATTGACTTGGCAGTTTAGCGTCACAATATTATGATTAGTTTTATTTGTAGTTAGTCTTTAAGCCGAGAGTTACCATAGGTTTTTAAATTGTACAATTATACAAAAACTTCCGTGATCTTTATTTTAATATAGGTCAAATTGACCAAAACAGTATCTGACAATAGAAAAATTATTTTCCTTAATCTATAAAATTAATGACTTTTTTATGTATAAGGTTATTTTTAAGTAACCAGCAACCTTCGGTGCATATCGCTTGCCTAAACTTTGCGATGTGCATAGAGTTAAGAACATTCAAGCGAATATTCCGATTAATATTTATTTTTATATGGAAATAAAAAGTAGCAAATTATCAATAGTCGAAGAACAAACGTTGTTGTTGATGATGCTAGGAACTCGGTCACCGAAGGTTGCTGGTCAATTAAAAATAACCCTGTATTTCTGTAGCTTCATTTAGAATATTTTACAAATTTAAGAAATTATCTAAAATTACTGTCACAAAAATGAACATCTATGTCGCAAACTGTTTTTTTTTTATAATAACCTGTTTTACATACTTCGGTTTTCGAATGCCATACTATCGAATATTATCAAAGTGACTTCCTGCTTGGAATTTTATCGCATTGAAATAAGAAAATTTGGGTTATGCTATATTGCTTTACCATGACCGATACATTATAGTAAAGGATATGTCGAATGTTACCATAATACCATCACAAAATGTAAATAGATAGTAAACAAATTCGATAGTAGCTAGATTGTTGATAAATAAAATAAAAAATAAGCATTATTATGTTCATGCTTTTGGGGCTTTGTCAATTATAATGTACAGAAGTTCATAATTCATAGTTATGTATTGAAATTGCATTATTTACTTTCAATTTATTATACTTAATTAATGTTATTACTGTAAAATAAGTTATTTTCTTGGCATCTGATATGTTTTAATGTATTTTACAGGCAAAAAGATACCTAATAAAATAAATATATGTGCTAGCATGTTATGTATTCCCAGGATTTGAAAATAATATGTGTGTAATAATATGTGATTTGGAAATAATGACATAAATTGCATGGAAATTATTTTTAATTGTATTAAATTTTATAATTTGTTTTAGTGGGAATCTTTTAAGTAAGGATATATTTTTGTATGAACATTCTTATGTGCAATTAATATTTGTAATAAAAAGGAAGCCTATGTTACGTTTATGTTTTATTAAATCCTTTAATCGATTTCAGAAAGGTTTACAAATATTAGTGTTTTTGCTTTGTACTTTGTGATCGTCACTAACAATTAACATCTGTTAGAGAAACAGAATCTGTTAGAGAGAGACTCTTAAGCTAAATGTTAGAAACAGGAAAAATACTGCCTAATACTTTACCAGCTGATAGGTAGGTACTAAAATACTACCTTAATATTTTTCCAGTTGATAGTAAGTACATACCAAAATAGTAGTGGATATTTTTAACGAGTTTCCGGATAGTATCTAATCTGCAATAGAAGGCACTTTTACGACTAATTGTATTTTTTTGTCGTGTCGCCTATCTGACGATCTCGATGTGAACAAACATACGTAATTGACGTTTCGAGGTAATTGTTTGTGTTGGCGTAATAGGCTATTGTGATCTATTTAGGACACTGCCTAAAGGCAGAAAATACCTAATATTAATGAATCCTCTTCACGATCAATATTAATTCTTCGTTGTCAACTATGGTGTCCGGCCGGCCACGGGTTCTGTACCTGGTCAAAATTTCCAGAACGAAAACGTTAGAACTAAAAATGTAGGTAACATGTTTTCTTTTACCGCTTCCCGTAACACATCATTAATCCTTTGATTTTTTTTTGCAGCGCTGATGCCACGGTGGAATTCTTATTCGTAAATAACGCGATATTTCTAGTTTTCTATATTGTGCACAGAACGATGCCAAAAAAAATATAATGGCGCGAAAACAAATGAATTTCTAAATCGAAACACATAGTATCTTCTTCATGGAGACCTTCATTAATGATGGTTCATTACGAAACACAAGTACACAAGCCTTGAAACTTGATTTGGAATTCATAACCAAACGCCAGATATTTGAGATCAAAGTGGCCAATCCGACAAAACGCCAATTTCATATGACTGTAAGGACCTAATAATACCATACCTTCATCTATGTTTACACGTGACACGTGTTAATGTTGCGATAGATTACGATAGGGTATTTTGACCTAGATTGTAAATGTAAACATTAGTCCTAATTCTTTGATTGAAATTTTCTTTGTTATATACCTCCCGTATATAGGTAGTTAGGTATACCTACAAAATATATGTCGGCCAAAATTCAATAACTTTATTTCTTTAGGCTTACAAAATAAGCACTTAGAGAAGTAAAATTTTATACATAAACAGCTTTATAAATAGTTTTTATAAAGCTGTTAATCATAAACAATATATTTGTTTTTAGTACAAATAAATTATGATTATTTTATTCGATTACCTATTCGTCTTAATACATTGAGTGCCACCGACGTACAAGCTGATCTACGAGAGCACCTGCGTGCTGCGCTCCGGGTCACATCTCGCTAAAACTTTGCAGTGGACTCGCTAAATTAAAAACTGTACCTATGTAAGTATATCAATCATCTATTGAATTTAATAGTGTCATATGCTAGAAAAAACTGAACAAAGGATCTTCGTAAACTTGACACCGTTTCACCTAGGACCTCAAATAAATATGCATTTGCAAAACAAACACAAAATAAAGAAACACAATTCCTCACCCCGACCCAATTACAGTAGATCTAGTATCATAAACATCCCGCGATATATTACATTTGTCGTTTTATACGACCTTTTTCGTATGTAAATAAATGTATGTATGTAAATAAATTCAATAACTTGGCTCCCTGGACACGGCACTGTCAACGTAGTGGGTACCGATAATTCAATTTATTGATGGAGGTACAGTCGGTGGCTAAACTACAGTCAGGTTAAATATGCTACCAAAAGCCTACCTTTATAAATGTGCCTAAGCCCCGGGTAGATCGACGGAACCGTCTTAGATGGTCATCATCATGATAATCAGATAAGTACAATTTACTGAAGTACTTAAACTTAAGTAGGTAAATATTTTTGTTTCAATAAAATAATTAATAACTATAATGATCACTACACTAGGCAAGCTGGCAATAGCCGAGGAAAAATGCATGCATTTATTTTATTAAATATTTATTATTATATTGACGTCTTGTGATCATTTCGTTTTATTAAACAGTTAAGTTAAAAACATCCATAGTAGGTAGAGTGACCGCAAAACAACTTGAGCCGTTGAAGCCAACTCTATGAAGTTGGCTTCAACGGCTGCGCACCGCACAGCAAATGAGGCGAGGGCTGCCAGCAAGAACTTTGGCGTATTTTTATTTTGTCCAGCACATTTTGTTCTGCATTAATTTATTTTTCAATTCAATATTTATAGAATATATAAAAACATCTTAAACTCAACAATGACATATTATTTAAAACCTCAAATGTAAGACTTAATCAAACTTTTTTATCTAACGCAATTAACCCAAGTTTGAAAATGATTAAAATGTAGTAAATTTATTTATAATATAGTTGGTAATACTGTCCAATGAATGTTTTTGAGTACGATGACGCAATAAAGTCTGACGGTGGTTCGGTGTTCGTTTTGTTGATTTGATAGTTTGTTCTTACGATTTTGTGGAGTATTCCTTGATATTAGCTGTTTCTCTCAAACATTAAATATGCCTCGGTTTAACGTACTACCGTCGTCTAACACGAAAAAGCTGGTTTAGGGATTAGGGTTCCTTTTACGTAATAACTAGGTATGCACAATGTTACAGAACCCTCCGCACGCGAGCATTTTGGCGGTTTTTTAGGTTGAAAAAAACTAACTAAGGCCATAGACTTAACGTTGTGTGACATTACCACTTTCAAGGTCTATCTTTCGCGCAGGTGCGAAGCCGGGGTGGGTCGCTAGTCGATAAATATCACTTTTCTATTTGATTGTACCTGCGCAGTTTTGCTGCTTTTGCTAAGATCAAAGGGCTCAAGTTGTTTTGCGATCACTCTATCTAGTTATGTAAATCGATAAGTCGCATGGGTGTGGATGGTAGGCAAGGAACCTTACCAACTAGAAGCCTAAATCTAGGGCAAATAAAGATACGTTATAACACCCCGCATAAATATTGTACGCCGCCAAAAGAATATTCTTCCCTGCTCTATGATATTCCGCGAGCGATTTTCCAATTTTAGTCCAGAATTCGGCCTTTATTTGTTTTCGTCTTGAACTTTTTGCCAATATTTTTTCGAGTAATGTTGTTACGGTATGAAAAAAGTTTCTCTTTTAGAATTGGGCGATGTTTTTACAAGGAATCGGCGTTAGGGTTCCGTTTTGAGTGTTGTAGAGTCGTTTCGAAGAAATTATTGCGATTGTTTGCTCCTATCGTTCAAAAGCGTGGCCTTTTGAACAGTTGGAATACCAATCAGCTTCCTTTACTTACTTTTTAGTCGAATATAATCGTATTTTGCTTACCTACTACTTAAATTGTAAGAATAGGCTTTAAAAAGCCTTATCTGTAGGTTTACCTTTTAAATAATTACTAAACTAATTCATTCTAGGAAAATTAATATGATTTTCAACAAAGTTTTCGTAACCTAATCGGCGACCCATACCGCAGTCCACACGTTTTATCACACCACTAATTTATGAGACATTTATCCATTTTAACCGGCCCGGGGGTTATTAATTGAATATTCGGTATTGATTCGTGTATTTTGTGAAAACGGATTCGAGGCGATCGTGCGTAAGTTTAGGTTTATTTTTGTAAAATCAAATACGGAGCGATGGTCGAAATATTTTGCTTCAATTTAAGTGATAGATAGTTAGTAGGTACCTTCTGAATACGGATGTCTCGAATGTTGCTAACGGATTTTTATTGTTCTGTTACTCGACTGCGCAGAAAGATGCTTTTCTGTCTAGGTACTACCTAATGTTTTTCGGATGTGGTGTTTTGGGTTTGGGTTGTTTTCGGACGTGATATTATCACGATATCCATCCTCGAATATCATAGAATATTATTCTATATTATAGATCGTGATATTCTATTTATAGATATTCAATTCTATTGCTAAATTAGATTTCAATTTACTGAAAATTGATGACAGTAAAAACCGCCCTTTATAATTTTCACGAAACGTTCACCAAGACACCCTTTAATTTGCCAATCCAATTTAACATACAATAATACAATTAACTGAAGTTTATTCCAATCTTCAGTAGGGTAATGATAGGAAACCGCAAAGAATGTCTCAAGCTCGCATCACTGGTCATAGCCCCAAAAAACCCTTAATTTATCTTTGGAAGGGACCAAAAGGTTTTTTCCGTCCCTATCTATATGTTAATGAGAAGCTCGATCAAAATGTATGTTAAAACCTGCGATATTACCTCTGAATGCCAGGTTAAATTGAAATAACAGGGGTCACGCTAAATGTCAATTTGTTGGCATGAATTTACCTCGAAAGGTATTCTGGGCGAGCTTTAAAGTCATTTATGTCGTATCGAGGTACAATTGGCCTAGTGACCTTTTCTGTGCCTGTAGTTTACACGTGTACAGTAGAAACAATAGAAAAATATATTTGAATAAATAAGATAACAGAACAGAAATAAAGAATAAAATTCTGATTAAAGGACTTATGTAATGAACGTAGGTATATTCTGGTCCGTCATAAATCGTTCAGTAATTATTTTTCATTAATTTAAGGAAAAGATACGGCTAAACCAGAAAAGAAATTAAGTGTAAGAAATTAATAAATCCCAAAAATTTACGATCTCGACGGGATTCGAACCCGCACCTTCCCCTTCAGCGCAGGGTTGCTCTTTTTCCAACTAAGCTACGTGATCTTATCTAGTCGACCCGAAAATCTTTGGGAGTTCTTTCGGCACTTACGCCGTCAGCGCCACCTACAGAGGAAACAATTAATTTCTTAGAAATTACCCAGAGTTCTATAATAAATAAAAACCTTAGAATCAAGCAACGGCAAAACCTCTCGTCAAAGAACTAAATGTAAATTTGGTCTTTGAGCAGAATTGGATAACTTCATTGTTTCCTCTGTAGGTGGCGCTGACGGCGTCTCATGGAAAAAATGTTCTTTACAAAACTTTACTGAACAAAATCAACGACAAAAAAATATATATTTATAAATACATTTCTTTTTTAAAACGTGTCCGCTTCGCATTTCTTCCAGCTTAAAAACCAACCAGGCTGGAAGAGCGACTCTAACGTACTTAATCTAATTAATTATTAACAAATAACGCGTTGGTTTGAATCATTCGCGTTGCGACGCACTACATAACTTTATACATTTAGATCATTAATTTTACAGTTCACATAACAGGAGCCTTTTAAATGCGAATAATCCCCTGATTGCTGCCGGGAGACCGAAAGAAGCTTTCATGGAGTCGTAGGTACCTGCAACGACTCCCGCGGGACCGGTCGTAATGGAAACTGCAACTTGCCTTATTGCTCGTAACTGTACTTAGAGTAGGTACTATAAATTATTGGTCCGGGTTTAGAGGACTTTGTCCACTTAACGATAAATAAATATCATGGGAGGCCTTATTATTGCTCTCCAGTAATAGGTACCTACGAAAAACACGAAAAATAACTAACCGTAACATCGACCATTCTTTTGAAACGCCGGAATTAATTTGATGACAATTTTTGACGTTTATAACAATACAACTTGATTCGATTTTCCAGTGTATTTTTTTTATGATACTTGACAATTTACACAACATCATCTAGCCCCAAGCTAAGCAGAGCTTGTGTTATGGGTACTAGATGACTGATATACAAAATACAATACATTACTTATATAGATATTTTTTATCATACATAGAAAATACATAGGCCACCCGGAACAAATATTTGCAGATCGTACAAACATTTGTCCCACACGGCGGGAATCGAACCGCGATGTGACTGCCGACAATAGGCAAACTCTCTGGTTTTTAATGTCATATAAATAAAAATAGTTAATGTGATTGGTGAATACAGAAATACAATACGAAAATAGTGCGGAGTAACGTTGTACCTAACCAATAAGTTTTGTTATAGACTAACAAGTAATTATTTATGCTATAATCGGCATCTGTGCCAATAAGTGAATTAATGTGCCCGTCGTTACTGTACACTTTGTACAGTACGTACTGTACAAAGTGTACAGTAACGACGGGCACATTAATTCACTTATTGGCATATATGGGGGTAGGTGGGTACCTACCCCTCTTACTTTTTTCTGTGGCATAGCAGCTCCTAATCGGTTGAACTGATTTAATTTTCTTTAATTGAAAGGTTCATTACCTGGGAGTGTCCTTAGCCATGTTTTATCAAAATTGTTGGAGTCGTTCCGGTGTAAGATAGATATATAATTCTTTATATAAAACCGTTTGTTATGGTGGCTCAAAGTGAAAACGGTGTCAGGGTTTCTGGAAGTTTTCTTTCGGTTTTACACAATATCTGCACCGTTTTGGCAGGAATCGCCCCTTGCAATTCCAGCAACGGACAATGTCTTCACTATATTTCAATTTTGCAGGTTATCAAAAGCTCGTCCTATGTTTCTCCATTTTGTCTTTCCTTCGTATCAAATTAGATAACAATGAATCTGCAGTATTGCGACTGCAGTTTTTCCGGACATATACATAAACAAGGTACCTAACGACAGTGAAAGCTTTTATACTATTCTCAATACTTTTTCATGGATTTCATCTAGAACAAATAATCTCCGTTACATACTATGTCGGCTCGATGAAAATCGAAACTTTTGTAAGTCCCTATATTTTTCTAGTCGCCAGATTCGCATCTCCCGTCAAAAGTAACTGTGTGAGATATATCTGACCGGATCGGATACCGCTATCATACAAAAACATCAACCTAAATAAAAAGTATGCAAGCAGATTAAGAATTGGAAGGATTAAAAGAGAATTTGTGAGTTTGAGCTAATGATAATCACCGAAATTTTCGTTTCAACACAGAACGATAAAAAATAACGGTGGGAAACGTTTTTATTGTGGGGTTTCATTACTGTTTGGTACTAAAAGAGTTATAGTGCAACATCTTTTATGGATTCTTTCGGGTACCGGAATTCAGTAAGACCTGAAAGTATAGTTCAGTAGACAGTAACTGTTTTTTGAAACAACATCAGCATTAAGATTTTTTCTATAGGATAGGATTTTAGTTTGTTTTTCAAAGTCATTCGTGATACTCTACGTACCGAATCCGCTGACACAGCCCGGCGGTTTGGTGCGACATTTTAGTGTTAGAATTTTGTAGATAGCCGACAATGTTTTGTCAACTTGTCGGGCGGCGGGCCGCCGGTGAGTTTGGTTTGACTCCTTTATAGCTATCTTTTGAGTGGCACAAAAGTTTGTAAGCCAGTGGATAAGTCTTTTTGCAAATGGACGATGATCAATCATTCACTATCGAAAAAGAGGATTATTAGGTAACGTAGATTGTAATGACGATGCGCTCTGACTCAAGTGAAAGCCTCGTAAGCTGGGAATAGGCAACGTCTCACGTGAAACGCTGGGAATATTCATATTAGTCATGCGTGAGACGTTGGGAATAACTCAATTTTAGGAGTGGAAGCTCTAAGTAGGTGGCACTGTAATTCCTACGGCCTGTTATAAAAAAGGTAAATGTGAGGCTGTTTAATCGCAGAGTTTCTGTTTTCTGGTGTATTTATCAGCATTTTAGCTGTGTTGTTGTTTTTTATGCTTTCAGTACTAATTGTTATTTAGTAGATTGCAATTTGTGCAAATGCTGGCGAGGTAAAACGGGGATGCTATGTTATTGTTACCGACATTTTGTTACTTAAACATGAAAAATCTTACCTTTAGCACTATCAGTCACTAGCTTCTAACCGCAGCTTCACACGCGTTTTTACGGAATAAAAGTACCCTTTGTTCTTCATACATTTATCTTCTTGCCAAATTTAATTAAGATCCGTTTAGCCGTTTGAATGTGAAAACGTTACAAAAAAAAGCGACAGATTTTATTTTAGTTTGTTTTTTTTCTATAAAGTAATTTGGAATACCTTGCTAGGTCATAAAATAACAACCCCAAATAAAATAAAAAGAGATAATCAATAACATGTTATGCCCTTAACGGGGAACGCCGTTGCAAATCGTAACCTCGTAGCACTTGCTACAAAAACAGCTACGAGCGTAGAGTCTACGAAAACTATATAAATTCGAGGTGAAAGTTAGTTCACGATAGGAAATAAGGTCGGTCGTGATTTATACCAAATAGTAAAAATATAAAAACTCTCGGCTACCCTCGTAAATCTACCATTTTGCGTTCGCAAAGACTGTTAGTTTCTAATAGGACATAAACGTTTCATTTTTATTGAGACGCTGCGAACTTATTGAGCTGAATCTTATACTATAGGTATAATAAAGAATATTATTGAAGAAGGTTGCCTACGTAGTAATGGTGTTTCCATATCTACGTAGGCAACCTTTTTCAATTACATTCTTTATTTATTCCTATAGTACAAGATTCAGCTCAATAAGATCGTCTTAAAAATTATTTTGATTCAGTTTTTAAGAGCGCTCTCATACTACCGCGCGGTACCGTAGTAGGTGCGTTGCCGCAAGAGTTTCGCAATGACGTTGTCCGTTGTACGAGATGTGGAACAGATGCGAAACTGTCGCGGACACGCTGCGGACCTCGAGTTGCGGCTCCGCATTCGATTCCGCGCGGTAATGTGAGACGGGCGTAATGGTAATATCTTTTCATGTTTAAGTAACAATAACATGAAATATCCCTTCTACTTCGCAAACATTTGCACAAGTTGCAATGAAATACATAACAATCAGTACTGAACCAAAATAATTTTGTATCCACGATAAACACATTGCTTTCAAATTCTTTCTTTGTACGTTAGTACTTAATAATAAAAACAGTCTGCAGTTGGCTCAATTGTTTCAATTGTAAATTACTAGTTTTAATTTAGTTCTAATAATTGATTGTAATTTTCTATGTTAATAAAGATTTTTATGTTTGGTAAATATGAACTAGGCCCTGAGTTTGGCTTATCATTATTATCGACCCGTCATCGAGGCGTTCCATTTTTGTATGGGATTTGATTCAGCGCCTGTAGAGGCACGCACACCGTGTATGAAAATCCCATACAAAAATTCTGTCGAACTTATTTCATTTTTTAGAGATACCCAAAGTGCGGGTTAGCACTACTAATTCTAATTCTAATTCGAAGTGGGGGAACTGGGATCTGCACTGACATCTCGCATGGGAGTGTATTGTGCATTGTCCCCCTGCCTAACTAGGCCCTAACCAGCCCGTTAGCACTACTATAACAAAAAACCTTAAAAATTCTCCCATTCGTTCGTTTCGTCTCATTATTTTGTATATAATGTCTATTATGATATTATGAGTACTATTTAACAGATATTTATCGTGTTTATTTCATTAATTAATTAGGTATTATTAAACTTAGTTGTAACGTCTCGTTTCTACTACCACCGAAAAAAAAACTAAGGGTACTAAGGGTAGTTTCACAATATTATAATTAAATTATAATATTGTGAAACTTCATTCAAAAGAATGCACCGAAAGCTCTAGAATTAGCCAAATAAATTATCATCTGGGTGCAGGAAATGTAGGTGAACAACAAAAGTTGGAGACTCCGAATACACCCACTTATCTAGTGTGTCCAGCGACGGAGTGGGACGTAGTGATGGGCTCCTTGCTCGGTTTCTGTGAATAAATATTCTTTGTTGGCAATCAAAGATGGTATTTTGAATTTTTCAGCATTTTGAAATTCGAATTAAAGATCTTTTATTTATACTCAAAAAAGAAAAAACGTATCCACTTAGAATGAGTATAGGTAGATTGGTATTTAAAAATATGTGGGTACTAGTTGATTCAGTTACGGTAGATCTGACGTTTAACAATCAGATAAAAACGTACTGTCTAGGAGTTGAGAAGAGAACTTTATTAACAAAGAAAATTAAAATCAATTAAAAGGACTAAATTTAAACTAGTAGGTATTTACAATTGAAATAATTGAGCTAACTGCAGACTGTTGCCAACAATCTACAGGTACCTTAATTGAGCAATCTAGATGATTTATTTATCAAAAGGTGGCAGTTAACTATCAAACGAAAGCTAATAAAAAAACACTGACAGAACAGACAGAAACTTTGGTACAACCAAATATAAATAATGGCGGAAAATTATCACAGCATCATCTAGCCCCAAGTGTCGCAATATTCCAAATCCGATTTTAGATGTGGGTGAATCCAGTCAGTCTTCAATTTGTTGGGGTCACTATAATGCACGACCAAATAATGCACGGCTATATACCTAATGTATACCCCAAAAATCCGTGTCAAAAAAAGTTCCAATTATAGTGTTGTACGTGGATTATTGGGGTGTACATTACATAGCCGTGCACTATAGTGACTCCACAAATAACTAGGTATATACTACGAACCAATACTGAAGTTGCGTTCAAAACATGACTCAATCGTATTTCAAAACAATTTAATTCAAAATTGGCATGCTACGCCAGCGCCGCACTAGCCCCCACATGCGGACATACGGCGCGCGCGTGAAATAAATCTCATTCTACTCGCGCGCGACAGAATCGCACCGAACACTCAGCAACCACTTTATTATAATCTTTCGAATTCTAGTTTCTCTAAAACAATTTCTATTTGAACTGGGAACCAATTGCGGGAATTTTTATTTTCGTCGAAACGCTATCTCTTTTTACAGCTAGGTAGGTATATACCTTTATGAAGATCATAGTTTTCGTAATAGACTACTTGACTACTGAGAAATAATTCTAACGTATTGTCTAATAAAAATAATGCAAGTGAAATTAGTATTTCTTCAAGGCCACTCGTATTATTTATAAAAACTAATTTTAAAGTTTGAATAAAATAATGGCGCGTTAAAATGATAATCTCTGTCATGGCTCCCGTGCTCTGAGCAATGACGTCACATGCCACACCATACCTAACAAGAAGAACTCATTGACCCTGTAATCTGTAATAGTGTGACGTCACCAGCGATCCTACCAAACGCAGAGCGTTTTCGGTCACGTGATCATATTATATCAAAAAATGTGTAATTTTAATTAAGTTTTTTTACCTATATTAAGCTAATTTTTATAAAAATCACCTGATAACGCTTTGTTACGTTGTCACTGACTAGGATGAAAACAATTTGGAACTTATTTTTAATGTAGTCAAATAGCCTATTAACAAGCTAGAGTTTTTTTTTACATTAGAAGATGTCAAAATACATTCAGTCACATATGCACAATCACAAAGGGCCCTTATTCCGCTAAATCAATCGCTTCACCAAAACAATGGTATCGTCTCAGAATTACACATTTTGGCATTTTACCTTTGATGAAAGAAACTACAGATGGAGAAACGCGTGTCAAAACTGTCAAGGTTAAAACAGTTCTATCAATCTTTCCGTGCAAATAGCACCGCACGCACTTTCTAGACTTTCATATATGGACGATTTTGCGACGATTCTATTGTCATAGTAGCATTGACTAGCAGAATTAGGCCCCAGGTTACTTTCAAACGTTAAAGATTTTGTTCACTTCAATTTAAGAAGTGAACAAAAACGGTAACATTTTGTTTCTTATTTGTTAATAATTACTATTTATAAAACTGTTTATTTCTAAAATTTTACTTGTTTAAGTGCTTATTTTGTAAGCCTAAAGAAATAAAGTTATTGACTTTTTTACTTTTGTCATGTGCACCAGCAATATAAGTAGCCGATACTTGATCTTTATTCAAAATGACTCATGGGACATTCCGAAAATTCCTAAGTCCCTGTAAAAATTATAGGCGCTTTGGAATTCCATCTACCTTCCTAATTTGACGTGATCCCAGCGGCATGTCGTAATAATTAAACATATAATAGGGTATTTTATTCTATAAGAGAGAAATTCTAAAGTTTTTGAGATAGTTTAAGTAAAAAGCAATCGGAAAATGTTCGTTTCAGTTCATAAAATAACAAAATAAGATGTTAAAATTCAATTAAAATTTTTCAGCTTTTTTACCTGTTTGAAACACCATGAAACATGGCACAATGTTATTATGTGAAACATGGTTTTAAATGCATTTCTAAGGATTTAAGATTTACGTAAAAAAATAATATTTTTTTCAGTGGTTTGTAAGTCCTAATCTAACTCACTAATCCAATTAAGATACTTTTCAAAAATGTTTGTTTCAATGCTGTAATTCTATTATGATCGCGAACAGTACAGTCGTGTGACACAGCATCGCTACTAAATAAATACAAATAACGGACAAATTAAACAATATTACGGGCAAACCGAATTACGGTTTAAGTTAGCTTTCAGATAAAATAAGTACTAACTGTGAAACATAAATAAATGAAAAAAATAACTCGTTTAGTGAAAACTAAGAACAATGAAAACGATATATTTAAAAGTACAGTCGAAGCGATAAATCGTTGTAGTAATTGGCTCGATGTCGAATACGAAACATGTTGCCAATTACACTCCACCTGTCGTTACCATACGACGAATATGATTTAATGAGACGGTAATGTTATTCAATAACGATTCGGTTGTTCGAGTTGGTTATTTATTGGTTTTGTTGATTGTTGATAGCGTCATTCACGTTTTTATATGTACAAGTAGATATTCATACAATTTTTTTCTAAAAAGAAAATCATTATCTAAAAATTGAATTAAATTAAAACTAGTATTAACAATTGAAAGTATTGAGCTAACTGCAGACTGTTGCAAACAATCTACAGGTAGCTCAACTGATCCATATCAATACTAGTCGGAAGCGTCCCCAAGACGATGTCTGCATTGCCCCGCTGTATAGCAATGCTGAAGCGCTGCGCAAAATTCATTAAAATTGATGTATGTTCGTAGATATCGCACATCCATAAATAGTAGGTGGATACCTACTCAAAGCACGGTCCCCAGCCTTTGCGATGCAGATGCGAGTTGATTTGAACCCGCGATTAAAAACCAAATTTCACCCGCTATGAAAGATTACTGGCGAAACGAGGCAGACACCGGCATAATACGTGTGGTGCAAATCATGAGCAATCTCTACTTTGTCTGAAGGTGCGGGTTTGATTCCCACATGAAGTATATAGCATTTATCTATCTATACTAATATCATCATCATCATTATATTAATCCGCTGCGTAAATAGAATATTATTTATTTATTTTATTTTAACAATATTCAGGAAATTACCAGCTAACTTGTAGACTAGGTAAATAAATTGGTGCTGATGGCTAATTACAAATTTCCTTTTTTATTATTTTATACTAATATACAATATTCTTATACTAAATGCGAATTAAACTAATACATACTAATATTATAAATTCGAAAGTAACTGTCTGTCTGTAACCTTTTCACGCCTAAACGGCTGAACAGATCTAAATGAAATTTGGCACGAACGTAAATGGTATCCTGGGGATGGAAATATGATACTTGAAAAGCACGGGCGAAGCCGCGGGCAGCATCTAGTAATAATATTATAAATTCGATCGAATCAGTCTATCTGTTTTCTGTTACCTTTTCACGCCTAAACGGCTGAACAGATCTCAATGAAATTTGGCAGAGGAGTAGATGGTATCCTGGGGACAGACATAGGCTACTTGAAAAGCGCGTACGAAGCCAAGGGTATAAGCTAATATTATAATACATCTGAATGCTTGGATGTACGTCTGGTAATTCTTCACCCCAAAGCCACAGAACGCATCGGGGATGAAATTTTGCAAAGATGTACATAGACTTCGACCTGGAATAACAAATCGGTTAATATATTTCATCCTAAGAAATTAATAAATCCCAAAAATTTACGATCCCGACGGGATTCGAACCCGCACCTTCCCGTCGGGATCGTAAATTTTTGGGATTTATTAATTTCTTAGAAATTACCCAGAGTATAATAAATAAAAACCTTAGAATATTTCATCCTATGAATCAGTTCCTTCGAAATAGTTTTTATGAAATAGAATTTCTATATAACATAATTCGTTCTCACAATAGGGGACAGACAAATCATCGGAGTTCTTATTGTTTCAAGTCGACCCCTAAAACTCCCTTAGCGTATTCCATTCGGTAAGATATGTTATATTTACATGCAGATCCATCAGAGAAGCTCAATTCAGAAAACACATGTGCTTGTCAAACTGAATATGATCGATGGCTTTCCCTCCGTAATTTCCCTTCCTACACCTGCACAAGAAAATTGGCTAAAAGTATAATAATAATAATCATTTATTTCAGACTATAGAACAGTTACAGATCTTATTTTAACTTATTCTACGGTCCATAGTAATTATATACCTTAAAACTAACATACATACAATATTAAAAACTAAAATTAAAGACGCGTTATTTGACGGCGAGACGTGACGCAATCAGGGTGGTATAGAAAAACGGTAATGTTTTCTAGACATGGACTTAGGTACGAATACCCAATACCTACATTCGTTTCCTAAAAAGATCTAATTAGTCCGTCAGTTATATAATCAGAAGATAATAGAAACGTATTTAAAAAATTAAAAATTGATGACGATATAGCCAGTCAAAGTTCCGCGTGACGTCACGACGTGGGATACTTTTTAGCACGGCGTGACGTCACAAGGCCCCAAACGACGCCTCCCTAACGACTCCCAAACGTTAACACGCTTCATTTTATTCATTTTTTGTTTGATTAAAAAAAGAAAAAATATATATATATATTTTTTTTCTGACAGGCTAAATACCTAGTTTTTTTTTCCCAGGACACTACCCTGATAAAGGTGTCGGTAGGTACACCATACAGATTCATAACAAAAACTGATAACTTTATCAGAAAACAACAAGGTAACAGCGCAATTTTATCACTAAAAACCAAAAAAAGACTTCAACAACGCATAATCTCACATGTGAAAACCAACGACAGGTCAATTAAATGATTAATGAAAGCTATCAAAACCAAAAATTGTTTCGACCTTCTGTGCTTCGATGATACCAATGTTGTTAAATGTTTTCCACCAATATTCCTTGGGTAACCACTTTGTATAGGTACAAAAAAAACAGGTTTTTGAATAGGAGTAGCTACTAGATGCTTTTACATTAACTCGAACGAAGTAGATAAAAGTAGGTATCTACAGCTTACATAAAAATTATATCCACCCAGATTAGCTGGAAAACTCGGCAGAAAATATACCTTATTCCCCAGAGATAAGGAGACCCGTAAAAATATTAATGTACTTCCATCATGAATAAGTCTTCGCACCTAGGTGTGAACGTGACCTGAATGTTGGGCGAACTAAATATTAAACAAGTAAATAATTTCCCGTAGGCTGGAAGGATTTTAGGAAGGCATAGAAAAAAAACGAGATCCGTCAAGTGCGAGTGTAGCTCGCGGGCCGAGTGTTGCAAACATTTGCCAATGATACAAATATATACTTTATGTACCGGTTGGAGAGTTTATTGAGGATTAAATTGGTATAGTAAATTTTTTGACTTTTTTCAAATTATTTCAAAAAGTATGAAACCTAAAGAAATTTCAAAGACTGTTTACAAATGTACAAACGATACCTTTCATTTGATTCCTTTAACTTGGCCCCGTATGTCTCATTTAAAATTTCAACAACACTAATTGTAAGTAGGTACTGAATTTTCTTTTTTTTATCAGTAGGTAATGGCGCACGAAATTTATTATTATTTCAAGTTGCAACTTAATAGCAGCGGTACTTAGATATTCAAGAAAGAAGGGCGGACAGAGTGAGACCATTCGTGTTTTGAAACCAATCTATTTACTATTAAGTACCAACTTAGTGTAGGACGCCCTCCGACCAGATGGGATGATGATTTGCGAAAGACTGCTGGCAGATGTTGGATGCGGCAAGCTGAAGACAGGGCGCTATGGCGCTCATTAGAGTAGACCTATGTCCAACAGTGGACTACTATAAGCTGATGATGATGAAGTTCCAACTTCAACAAATAAGTCCCCTAGTTCTCACAAGTTATTTTGGGTATAAATGATGCTTTCCAGTGTTCAATTTTCTTAAATAGAAGTATGTAATAAAAATAAAAGACAATAAAAGAAAGTATGTAAGAAAATATATCCGACATTGCCAATGGCGTGCTAATACCGAGATTCAGGCTCCATCTTTACGGATTCGGAAGAATATTCGGAGACATCACGAGGCACTTGAAAATCGTTGCTACGTGACGAGAATAACTATGAAATTAAGTATGTTTGCGCCTAAAGAATGAATTTTCACTGGTTCCGTGAAAGCTCGGCTGAATTCAAATTTGTGTAATTTTTATGGTTTTTTCAAGGCATAGTTATGTAGAGTATGGTATGGTAAAAAAAAATAAAGATTTCCTACCCAAAAAAAGTATAGCGACCATACAAATTTATCGGACTAATAAATTTACCTACTTTATACTTACCTTTGTCGTCAAATTTCAGCTAAATTATTGCATTTTCAGCATGGCCTCGTTTTATTCCATACATTACAGAAATTATAAACACTTAGCAGTCTCAGCTTATAAGCAGGAGAGTTAAGGTGGAGATACACTAGAAATTAATCTAACTAATAATTCAAACGATAAATTTGATATTCTATTCAAGACTTCTTAAGTATCTTGCTGCACCATAAAGATACAATTATTTAAAGAATGAATTAGTTAACTTAGCATTCATGAATTCTCGGCAAATAGTTTTGTTTTGAGTTTTTTTCAGAGTGCGGTACCTATAAAACTAATCACTTTCCCAACGCAAAATACCAAATCGTTTCCCATATACAGATACATATAGGTGTTATTCGTTTATTTTTCACAAACTTGGTCACTTACCCAGACACATAAGCCCAAACTGGGGGTCTGCCAACGAGCAATGGAGCGCAGCATACTTGATGTAAAACGGGCTGACCGTATTCGTAGCGCTCCCAGACTCAAATTGTAGACGTAGCTCAAAAAGTTGCGCAACTTAAGTAGAGCTGGACTGGCCATATCTGCCGTATGCCCGAGGACCTCTGGGCTAAGATGCTCAGTCAGTGGAGTCACATGGCGTCGCGATAGACCGAAGAAACGATGGTGCGACGAAATAGACACTTTCGATAGAACGTGGGTGCAACTGGCTAAGAACTGCTATCGAATATGAATGGAACAGGGGGAGGAGAACAGACAGACATTATAGGCTGTAACTGTAACTGAATATAAAAATCTGTTTTGGATCTAACTTTAATTTTATAGCATGTTTTGATTTTGTATGAGTTACAAATAAAATATTCTTATTTGTGATAGTGTGTCTGCACCTTTACGTTGCTATAATTACTCAAGTTACAATTTGAGGTTTCTAACCGAAGTGAAAATTATATTTTGTAAAACATTATTGGTAAGGTCACAGATGCCAAGACAATTAACTCGTGCCATTTTGAGTTTAATTTCGCACCTGCCTAATTATTGAGTTTAATACGATACCTACAGTTGTAAAATTACAAACATTTATAATTTTAACTAACTAATGACGACGACCTCTGTGGCGTGGTGGGTGAAAGTCTGCCTGCGACGCAGGAGGTTGCGGGTTCGATTCCTGCCTCAGGACAAATGTGTGTACGATCTGCAAACATTTGTTCAGGGTGTTCTAATCGTGTTCTATGTTTAATAAAAAAAAACTGTCTATGTAATGTATAATATTATGTATATCAGTTATCTAGTACCTATAAGACAAGCTCTGTTTAACTTGGGGCTAGATAATGCTGAGTGAATAGTCCAGCATTATTTTAAAAAAATACTCTATGATTATTATAAATAATAGCCAAGAAAAGTCTTATTGTTTGTTCCGTGGTAAAATTTCTATAACATTAGGTACACACGTACTCGTAGCACCTGAGCGTTCCGAATCAGAATCACCGATATCTTAGCTTGAGCTTAGTTGGTTTCGAAAAACACAGCCTAAGGGAATTGAGGGTGAAAATGTTAAAATCGTAGCTAAAAATGTGAAATCACCTCTAATGAGAGCCTTCGCTCTCAAGGCGATTGCCTCCGAGGGCGGCGTGTCACAGATAAGACTCTTCAAGTCACCATTTGAAAAGTAGTACAGCGCTAATTTGAATTAAATTCGCCGAGATTATGGGGACGGTTGGGAGTTGGCGTAAAGTTCAGAATATATGGTTTGTCTTCGGACGTGGAGAGATGCACATATGGCTGTAGAATGATAGGTAAATAGTTATTTTATGAGACCTAGCTAGGCGTTTCAAAGCTGGGTCATGGCGGAATTACACACTCGTCGCGCAACCACGAGGCAGCCCGAGCACGAGTGTGTGAATGGTGCGCTCGGGCTCTCGTTCTGTCGTAAAAACTAGCAAAATGGTTTGTGCAAAACGTCTCGTCGAGACGTCTCGACGAGTGTTTGATATAATGGCGGAATTACATATTCGTCGTGCAACCATGAGACAGCCCGAGCACAGATTAGGTAATGTTACTTGGCCCGAGTGAGTACGAGTGTGTGAATGGTGCGCTCAGGATCTCGAGTTTATCGAGTTTATTGTAGAATAAGTTAAAATAAGATCTGTAGCTGTTCTATAGTCTGAAATAAATGATTATTATTATTATTGTCTTTAGAAGAGACGGCTCGACGAGTGTAAAATTCCACCATAAGACTTCGAAGAAAACTAGCATGATATTATTATACCTAGATGTGATTCCATAGATTTTACTTAAGGCGAATATGAAGGCAAAAACACGAAAATTAGGTGTTTTTGAACCCGTTTTCTGACAAAAATATTGATTGTGGAGTTTTGAAATTTATATATCCTGTAACACATATCTTGACGAAAAGCTTGGCGGTCCCAAATGTTTGCCGTTAATTATAGTTTAGTTGTTATAGTGTTAGTTATAGTGTGTGTTTAGTTGCTTCGAACACACTTTTTATCGGTGTCTCAAATTCGATCAGTACTAAACTCAGTATAGTGATTCACATAGTTCATACCTATCTTTTGGCGGTCCATTATTGTCGAAAAACAGTCAAAATAACGATATTAAACGTAAAAACGTATTTTTGCCTACAAAATCTGTGATACAAACCTGACCAGTTACTCGTCACCTAACCGCAGAGGATCGTATTATTTGGTTGATTAGGGCACTACATGGTATGCTGAATCGAAAACAAGCACTCATTGCTGCATATGGGCGCGCGGACATGCCCAAGGTCATTTGCCTTACTATTCGCCTTAAACTTCATTTTCGTTGCGATGAGGATAGTTTTATGGCAAAACGTAGTAGAATAGTTTCTAATACGATCATAATAATTGAGCTTTAACGATTGGCATAAGAATATACAGAAAATTAAAAAAAAAACTAAAGTCCCTTTTTTCAGTCGTGGCCCACCGTGCGGGCGGCGCGGCGCGGGGCGGGGCAAAGGCGCTTATACGTACCTATTACGTATTGAAAATGTGGTTGATGATGATGACAGACTTAGATGTGCAGACTAAGAAGAAATCTGTGAATTCACGTGTGGCTGACGATATAACAATTGTAGAGGAAAGCACTTGAATCCGAGTAGGTAAGTCCTGCCCAATGTGTCTATAAAAGAGAAACAAATTCGATGCATCATAGTAACACTTTCATGGCCTAAGACACTGAAGTCGATCTCCGAGACCGTGTCGAGGCTGGGCAGTGACTGCGATATAACACCTATGGTGTGTAAGTTTTAAGTTGAAAATCCGTTGTCGACATTTCCTATAAGCAGGTTCCTAGAATATACAAAAACCAGCCTATATGAAATTTCGACTCTGCCCGCCGCAGGGTTTGTCAGGTCCTCGACGCGACTTAATATGGTGCCGGCGGGATGTTCCGTCGCGTAATGAAACAGGAGGCACATTACTTGTATTTTGTTGTTTGTTGTATGTAGGTTTGTTGGTTTGCTTGGCAGCTTCGGAAAGTTATGTTGCTCCATATTTCATTCGCTTACGAATGGATAAGAACTCGCATGAATCTCTAAGCACGTAGAAGTGTTTTCACGAGTTATCAGAATGGGACCGAACCGAACCTTGCTGAAGTAAATATTTCGTGTCACATTTCTGGTACCATTCGCCCGATGTCAAAATGTGATGAAATCTTGTTAAAGTAAATGTCGGATCGCATCCCCTGACGGGGATCCCAGGTCAACGGGATTAAGTCGCTTGTATCAGTTCAGAAAATTCTCCTTTGCTTAATTTCTATTCTATAGGCCAATTGTGCACTCTTTAAGCATGATTCACGTTACACCGTGTCGGGTCCGGGCCGGGCTCCGACCGGGGCATGGTCAGATATGTATAACACAGCCTATACCTAGTATGCTTTTGTACGTGCTTAGTCATGGTTGACCATGCCCCAGTCGGGGCATTGCGTCGAAATGTCGGATAGATACGATACGACACGGTCACGGACCGGACCCGACAAGACAAGTGAATGGTGCTTTTCACTTTTGCACGCATTGTGTACAGTCTTTGTCATGTAGTTCTTACATGTCCAGTCCATCTCAAGGTTGCCTGGAAGAAATCGTTCATAGCGTAAGTACTGTTGTACGTCGTCAACTCGTAGCATTTATTTCTGTACTGTTTTCATGTTTGTGTAGTACAATAAAGTATTAATACTGAAATTATAGAATGTCTGTACCTATATCCACGATTCTATTAAAAATGTACTGTTCATCTTTATCTTTTTGCCCTTTGCTGTCTTAAAAGTCTATGAAAATTAATAACAAAATATAGGACTCGTAGGTCCGAGCAATACGTTAAGCCTCGGTCACTCCGTAATTAAAGCCGGTTGGTGTAAACCAATTTACGTGGGACACAGCCGGACGCTTGTGGCCAGCTTTACCTTAGAGTTGGAGGCAAAACGTTTCTAGAATAAACCTTATCGGAAATAGGGGATTTGAATAAATTTGTGATGTCATCGTTATTTTTGAGTTATGTTCTGGGTTTGTGATCATTCGCGCCATCGTCTTTTGAGGTCGGAAGTACAGTCAGCTGCGCAGATATGTATACACTACCAAGTTTTCACATTTATTTTACTCGGAACTTATCATATAAAAGTCTACGCACACATTTTTCCTACTAAGTACCTAGTCATCGTTCTTCTCAGAATACGATATATAAATTATCACAATGACTATACACTTACTATTCAGTCAAGTTTCAAAACATGGGAGTGTATACATATTTTCGCAGCTGACTGTACATGTTTTCTTTATGATCTACTTATCGACAGCATCTTTTTTGACGGACTCCACCATCCTATTGGGATGGCTACTTATGGGTCCCAATTTATTAAAAACTTTCGTACAAAATAGGGTAAGGGATATTAACGAAATTACTAAGGGCTTGCCATGGATTTCCATGGCATGGTATTATATATTTATATAGCAGTCAAAAATACAGCCGATCTAGTATCGCGTGGCAGGCACTTGCCGGACCTAGCTTCCACGGCACTGTGGGAAAGGACCGCGTTTCCAACGCAGGTTCAATTTTTATTTGCGACGATTTGACGTTGGAAAACAGTTCGATCGCGATGCAGGACGATTTACCCGAGGTAAAATCAACCACAGTGAACGTTTTCCACACTACACAAAACGATGAGATGTTTCCATTCTCTTATTTTTCTGAGTTCGCACGAATGAGGCGTTCCTTTGCGTAGTACGTACTTCGGTTTGTTATTAACATGCGAGATAAACTAAATCCCAAGTCGGGTTCGCTCATCCACTGTGACGCGTGGCTGACATTAGAAAAGCTCCGGGCATCGTAAGGCGCAGCTACCCAAAGATCTGGCCACCATTCAGAGGATGGGGAAGGATCCGTCGACGGGGTGGCAAAACACAGCCTACCACTTGGAGCTGGTGCTTCCAAGACGCATGTCGGGAGGCCAATAAGCAAAAACATGACACGTCAAACTTAGAATCAAGAAACCGAGTGTCATTTGTTTGTAATTGTAACCATCAGAAATTTTCCTTCCCGAAATGCCAAAGTGGAAACGACACAGCTTACACGCATCAAGGATGTTGCAAGGAATTAATTTAGTGATACACATAAATATCTTAGGCTGGCAGGTACCCGATACAATTTAATAGAAAGTTCGCCTCGGCCGATTACTGGCATCCATCGTAGGACACGGTGGGGAAATGCAGTAGCGCAATACATATCGTTCAGGTGGTGCTATGCGTTTTTTGGGGCAGACGGGCCGTGTAATGGTGAACATGGTCAACACATGAGCTCTTGTTCTTAGAAACCTGCCTGACTAAAATAATTTCGTCCGTTAGGAGTTGTGTCCAATTCCTGATTCCACAAAAGTCAAGATCATTTTGGACTATGTCTCTCGATAGGTGGAAAAAGAATCAGATCACCCTCTGGATTGGTTTCGGTTCGGCGGGTGCTTTATCTTTCAATGTTACTACCCTGAGTCCGGTGAGTCAATAGTACCGTTTCGACATCAAGACGTTCCGTTTTTGTACGGGATTTAGCACAGCTACAGCGCCTCTATCGAATGGTTGTGCAACTTCCTATCCTATACAAAATATTTATTCCAGTTAAACTGGTTTATTAAGTACATAACATTATCTAATCTGTGGTTTAGTTTCGTTTTGGTGACATCTGAATTGACACTACTATCGACTTTGGGCTCTGTTGTAGTTTCCTTACTGGCTAACCAACTTCACGTTGCCAGGATATGCCCCTCGGAATATGCCCCCTGCTTAATAAATCACCGGGAACGGGGATCTTATTAAGCAGCCCGTCTTGCTACTAACTTCGCGATCGTCTTGTTAACGAAATTATGATTGAAAACGTACCTTAATGAGATGTAATTTAGCCCTAGTTTAAATTGGCATGCTTATGTTAACTATATTTGTCTAAAAACTGGCAACAGGAGCTTAATCTCTTTTTATTTTCGGTTATTTTTATAAATGAAGACCCTTTCCAATTTCCGTCCCTATCAGCAACATACCTACGAAGTAAGTTTTTACGTCAACGAAGCCTTTGAACTTGAGAAACGAGAAAGGGGCTCAATTCTGCTAACCAATCGCTTTACACTGACAATGGTATGATAGTGAAAGCTAGTTTAGCAGAATAGCGCCTGTGCATTTGCAAATACTTTCAGATAAACTATAGGTAAGTACATACAGCCGGTTATTCGTAGATACGTTGATTATTTCTATAATTAACTAAACAATAATAAATCTTTTGTATGTATGGTATGATAGTGAAAGCTAGTTTAGCAGAATAGCGCCTGCGCATTTGAAAATACTTTCAGATAAACTATAGGTAAGTACATACAGCCGGTTATTCGTAGATACGTTGATTATTTCTATAATTAACTAAACAATAATAAATCTTTTGTCAACGTCTATTTAGCAAGAGAAATAACTATTTCGCAGGCGATTGCTACATGACAATTTCATCGCAGAATCGTCCATAGATGAAAGAATCTCTAGATAATGCGTGCAGTGCCATTTGCACGGAGATATTGATTGATTGGTTTCAAACTTAACACTTTTGACAGGCGTCCCAGCAACTGTAGTATTTTTAATCAAAGGTTTCAACCAAAATGTTTCAACTTTAACACATTTGATATGCGTCCCTCCATCTGTAGTTTCTTTTATCAAAGGTAACCTTTGATAAAGAACAGGATGACAAAATGTGTCATTCTGAGATTATTGTAATGGTGTAGCGACATATTAATCCTAAGGAGTTTGGCCCCAGCGTACCTAATAAAAACCGGCTGCTATTGTACGGTACTCTACTAAGAAGAGTTGAATCAATCTATGCGCCTAGGAATAAATCCTAGCAATCTACTCGAGTCGCTCACCCGCATCGCTCACACGATCAAGTCTCTTGCACGGAGACGTTATTGACATAGAGATATCAATCTTTAAAATTGGCTCCAGTGCAATGGAATGGCATAATATCGCACCCTATGTCTACAAAGGTACAGTCAAACAGAAAAAGCGTTGAACGGCTCAGCTAGTTCTCAAGGCAGTTTAGAAAGTATAAACCGCTAGTTTATCAACGCGGCATAGCACCCGTTGTTCTATGGAAACGTTTAAAAGTTATTTCTATCTCATGGGACAGTTCTCGTTGGACCACTGGCTACTTTTTATCTCATTAATCAGTATTCACGGGATAGAACCTATGTTTTATTCGAGGTCTAAAACTACCTGTGTGACAAAATTCAGTCCGGTTCGTTCAGGTGTTTCGACCTGAAGATGTTACAACCATCCATCCATTCATCCAAACATTCGCATTTATAATATTAGCGTGATTATAAGATTTGTTTTCGGAATCGACAAGTAGATTTTGTCTTTGTCTGTACATAGAATCCGTTGCAATAGTATTTTTTTGTAATTTTATTTTAAGCATTCCTATTTCGCCACGGCCATGAGGAGGAACCCACTTTATGGAACGACAAAATAATATTTCACGTAAACATTAAACTTATGAAAGGCGTTTACGTTTTTTACGAGCGGGCTATAAACCTTGGCAACTTATCAATAAAAGAGATTAAATTAAATTTAAACGTTTTATGATCTACCTTGAGCCTTTTTTAGAAATACCTTTGATCGAGACCTCAGTGGCGCAGTGAGTCCGCTTGTGATGCAAAAAGCTATGAGTTCGATTCCCGAAACAAGACGCATCGATCTGTAGGTAATAAAGAAATCAAATGGTATCTCAAAAAAAAACTTTTTCGAAGGGACCCTCAACCTAGAGGGCTAACCGAACTTGAATCCAAAGGAAGTTCCAAAGTCGAAAAAGACCGTCACGTCACTTGACCTCGTAGCGCAACTGGTACTGCAATTCCTTACTGAGGGAAGCTTGCGGGCTCAAATACCGTGGAAGTTGATTTATTTTGGATTATATTTGATTTCTTAGATTTTACCCTGAGTGTGAGCCTACGCACTATCTTAACAAAAACCCGAACGTATTAGTTCCAATCATGGAGTCAAAGTGTAATGAATAATATCTGTGATAGTCTTAAACAACATATGCTTTGTGAAAAGGATAAAAAGAAATGAAAAAATAAATTTTATAATCGCCGCCGTGACACATTAATCTAGGTTAGTTGATTTTATTGCTAACGAAGTGGAAGGTTGTAATTAAGCGGAAAAAATAGCGGATATTACAAAATAAAGGCCTGGTCCGTAGCGTCACTAGTCGATACTTACTTATCACCAGGAGTTTGGGACAGCGGCTTGATCTGTCTTCGAGTTAACCGCTAAGGCACAAGTGCGCAGTAAATACTAATAAACATTTCATTGTCTTCTCTGGTAACGTACCTTCGCGTCTGGTAATTGGGTTAAAAAGCTATTAGAAGCATCTGGTTAGCGTTCGTGGAACAAAGTTGCGATTTGTTAACGACGCCTTGGGGGTACCTAACGGCTGATTAAACAGTTACAAGTGAGTTATGTATCGGTGAATGTTTTTGGAGTGTCCTTTTGTGTAGATCTTCATTTAAATTCACTTACAACAATTTATTTTTATAAGTACTAGCTTTCGCGGGCTTTTTTTAAGACAAAGAGTAGTCGATTCTTTAGTCGAGGTCATGTCTGTACAATTTCAGTCTTATCCGTTCGTAGTTTTGCCGCGAAGAAGTACCTAAGAGCGAGAAGTCATTAGGAGTCTTGAAACGCGCGCTTTGGTAACGTGCGTTTTACTGTCCCGTCCCACATTACTGCGCGGAATCGAATTTGCGGAGCCGCATCTCGAGGTTCGCAGCGCGTCCGCAGCAGTTTCGCATCTGTCCCACATCTCGTACAACGGAAAACGTCATTGCGAAACTCTTGCGGCACCGCGCCTACGGTACTGCACGGTAGTATGAGAGCGCTCTTAAAAACCAGCTAGTCCGATCTATCCGGACATACCTTACCTCTGTAGTAGGTCATTCAATCAAATGCGCAATTGAATACCGAAAAACGCAAATGTGTACGGATGTACCGGATGTAACAGAGCAAAATCGGGAAATGTGACAGCAAAATCGGGAAATAATTTTACGTCCCAGCATTGGTCGGACCGTGCAACTGATATTAATTTAACTTCCCTACCTATGAACAAAATTTTACTACCCAATTTCGTCCGCCTGAATAAAATTCGCCAAGATATTGTGCATTTCCGTATTCTCAACTTAGCAACCAGATCACGCGGGCAATCGCTGCATTCGAGTAGCGAATATCTGGCAAAGATTTAGAATGTCTGTGTTATTTACTTCGTGGATATTGAGCTGTTTTGGTCAAGAAGTTACCTTAACCAGAATAACGAATAGTTCGTCCACATGTTAGCCTAGTCATGGCGAGTCTCTATGGTTGTACACGTACAGGCTGTTAAATCACAAAGGACAATTATTGCAACAACTAATACTCCGTCCACGAATTTATTTTACATTTGGCATTAGCACGGCTATGAAGTTCCAAAAAGGTGCGTGAATGAAAACTGAATCACAGAATGAAGTATTTCATAGACACAGTTAGTTTTGACAGATACAGATGCGAATCTGTCGAGAAAGACTTAGGAAAGTTACGTTACA
Source organism: Eupithecia exiguata (assembly GCA_947086465.1). Taxonomy (NCBI): domain Eukaryota; kingdom Metazoa; phylum Arthropoda; class Insecta; order Lepidoptera; family Geometridae; genus Eupithecia; species Eupithecia exiguata. The sequence goes on along the minus strand of OX352243.1, from coordinate 6,328,470 downwards.
ATCTAAATACATATCATCATCCTCAGCCTATGATAGTCCACAGCTGGACATAGACCGCCTAGTGCCATAGCGCCCTGTCTTCAGCTTGACGCATCAAGCATCTGCCTGCAGTCTTTCGCAGGTCGTCATCCCACCTGGCCGGAGGGCGTCCTGCACTACGTTTACCGAGTCGTGGTCCCCACTCAAGAACACGTTTACCCCAAGAAATGTCGGTAAAAAAAATACACATAAATAGGTCAAAATAAGGAACAACATTCAAGAAGTTTCACTTGCAATTTTATTTTATTTTCTATTCGATTGTAGCTCAAATGAAATCACTTTATATATATTCTCGATTTCCTTTGATAAAGCAGTTATTTCCCAATAGCCATTAAAGTATTTAACAAGAGAGAGGGAGTTTCCCGCTAAATAACATCGTACTCAGTTCTTACAATGAGATTGCATTAAATATTTATAAGGCCTCAACATTTTAATATCAAAAGCTTGTGAATAAAACCATACATTTTCCTTTCAAGCTTTTCCTGGGTTCCGTAAGACTTGGGTGAGTAAATTGGCTAACACTTTAATGGCAATATGGTTTCCTAGCGTAGTCGAGTACCTACCTTACCTGACTGAAAACGATACACTCTATCGTTTTCAGGCAATTAATTTTTGCGCGTGTTTTGCAAATGTTCATACGTTGGTAGGTTTTTCGGTTTTGTTGGATATGCGTCTTGCCCACGCCACGGTCCCGTTTAGCTGATTCTATGGACTTGACCACCGATTTTTTTTCGGTGGCCCAGTTAACCGTACCACGAAATTTAATATTCTTCGGTGGTCCCGTTGAGTGGGTCACGGAATGACAACTCTTAGCTAACTGGTTCAGTAACTTGTTAATCTAATTATGGCAAGCCCTTAATCGCTTGGGCTAGTTGTGATGTTCAGGGTGTAAAATCTGACATCACTATCGTACATACCTTAGGGATATCATTTTCTTATTACGCTAACACTTTTAGCACCTACTTATTGGTTAAATATTTGTGTATAGCAATAAAGAAATCAATTTGAAAAAGTTGTGTTACAAGACGTTAAAATGGTATTTTTAATTAAAAATCCCTTTTGTAATGCGATACCCCCCGACCCAAACTAACGCTGCCGCCATATTTTATTTAATTTTACGTAGAACATAAGAAATTTTGAAAATTTCATTGGGTGGTTTGTGATACCTATTATAAGCTTATTTTGAATGCCTTTGTAATACGAAAACTTTTAAACAATATCCCAAAAATTTTCGATTTCGGCAGGATTCGAACCCGCGCTTCACCTTCAGTACACAGGTGCGCTCTAACCAACTAAGCAACGAGATCGACACGTGCCTGGTCGAAAATATCTGGGACTTCCTAACTTACTTCTTAAAAAGTTTTCGTAGAAGATTTACCCAGTGCGAGTAACGCACTATAAAGCAAAAAGCCTTTGTAATAGTTTTATTTCTTATACCTAGTTGACGCAGAGATACGAAGTTGCCCTTTGTAGCGACCAAACTATATTTTCGCATCTCTGCAGACTGTTGCAAGCAAGCTACAGATAGCTCAACTGATCCATATCAATACCAGCGTCCATTTGTAATTTATTATCCTACATTATCATCGAGAAATCTGCGAAAGCATGCACATGTCCCATTCGCGCGCGAATTCAACAGTCGCCGCGCCACTCGAAGGAGGTTGCGAGCGCGCGCGAGCGCCGCCCGTCCGGTTACTTGTAATTTATTTATTGATGTCAGTAGAACGGCGAACAGGCCAATAATAGTAATAGTAGTTTTAATGTGATCTATAGTTAAAAGACGCGTATTTTTAGATCAACTCTATGGCCCGTATTATGAAAGCTCGCTCAGTTATCAATCGATGCTTGAGTAACGCTTTTCTATGGCATAAACGTCACTCAAGCATAGATCTATAACTGAGCAAGGTTTTATAATACGGGTCTAAGTCTCTAAATAAGCGCTTTATGTTAGGATGCTTGGAGGTACCAATCACTGTATCTTTTGGTCCTAGACCACGGATATATACCGTAGCTTTGTAGGTAACATTCCCTTGGCTAAGTACCTTTTCATACGTGTAAATTCTTGTGCAAGTGAAAAACCTGTCTAGACATTGTATAATGATGTTTCTATATATATTCTCAGTAGCTATTTGCGTAAATAACATGAAAATGAATATAAAAAACCGGCCAAGTGCGAGTCGGACTCGCGCACGAAGGCTACCATTATCTATAAAAACGGCAAAAAAATCACGTTTGTTGTATAGATATTTATTATTATATATTATATTATACCCATTAAATAATTCTTTTATTCTGTTTTTTAGTATTTGGTGTTATAGCGGCAACTGAAATACATCATCTGTGAGAATTTCAACTGTCTAACTAGCACGGTTCATGAGATACAGCCTGGTGACAGACGGACAGACGGACAGCGAAGTCTTAGTAATAGGGTCCCGTTTTTACCCTTTGGGTACGGAACCCTAAAAACAGTGAGATTACGTAAAAGCTTGGTTTTAGTAGAACGTAAGTTTTTATCTGATAGGTGTATAAAACAAAGTGATTTTATAGAATACTTGGTATGTTTCGTATTCGTCTTTTATTCGTCGACGTCTTCTATTGCACCTTCAAAGGTTACCCCTTGGCATAGAGATATTTTGGGCATGCTTCCGACTGTTCTTACGATACCCGCGGGATCGAATGTTATACCGCGACGGGCACGGCCAATCACCACCACGCATAACTTACACTGTGGGAAGTAGACGATGTCCAGGGTGCTACGAAACATGTGTACTAAGCCGAATGGGGGTGATTCTGGACCAAGGGGATAAACTTTTCAACCACGGTTATCGTGGACTGGGGTGTATACGGTGAATTTCGAAATATTTTTTTACTTTTATGAAAAATGTTTGATTTTTTTTTCTTCATATTCGTGTTTATTCCGTGTAAATGAATAATTTGAAATTTCAAGGGATTTTCTTATTCTTTTAACTTTTGTGAAATATTTTATAATCCTATCCTACTAATATTATAAATGTCAAAGTTTGGATGGATGGATAGATAGATGGATGGATGTTTGTTACTCAATCACGCCAGAACGGCTTAACGGATCTGGATGAAATTTGGCACAGAGATAGATGATAGTCCGGAATCGTACATAGGCTACTTTTTATACCGGAATTCCCACGGGAACGGGAACTACGCGGGTGAAACCGCGAGGCGCTGCTAGTGTTAAATAAAGCTAGAGTGCATGTAAAAAAAAACAATAAGAATCGATTTTTTTTACAAAGATTAAAAAATTTAAGAAAATCAGAAGTTGACCCTTGACCTCGGGGTCCAGAATCACCCTCTTTCGGCTTGATACACATGTTACGTGGCACCCTGTATATACATATACACAAAACTAGAAAATGAAGTCCATTAGTTATATTAAGAAGAGCATAAAAAAACCTTTCCGTTCGTTCATTAATTAAAACAAAAGCGGCTGTGATTATGCAAACTCAGTCGAGTAATCTTTTTGTTACCTTTTATCTGAATTATGAACACGGGAAAACGGCCATTTTTTTGTTTTCCGATTCTAAAAGGAACATCTGTAATTATTCAACAAGATGAATGCCGTTTTAGATAATACTTCTCACGTAAAGGTTTTATCTTTTTGACAAATTGCCGGTAACCTGTACCCTGTACCTTTATTGTACCTTGATTCAGGGCTATTCTTTTCCTGTTTTAATCTTTTGCAGTTACTGTTCCTGCGTCGTTACCTTTTGAATATTCCCTTCCCTGCATAAAAGGGCAGAAGGGAGCTCTACCTTACCTTTTTTTTTTTTTTTTTTAATTTTTTTTCTACCATTTTGGTTAGAGTCCTGTCCTTTAGTCCAGTCAGGTACTACAGTAGTACGTGGTTACCTTACTCTTTCTTATATATGGTTGGTTACCTTTACAAACACACGTGGAACATATGTATTTTGCTACCTAAAAGATGTTATTTTTTTAATCTCGATTGCGACTATTTTTGTAGGAGCAACACGGATTAAGGGAAAAACTACTGAAAATTTCACATCAGCATAAATTATGTTCAACACTAACTCTTAGCTCATATCTTCGCGCTCCAGGCAAATATAACAACCGAAGATTAGTTTTAAAATCAAAATGAAATTCCGATTGTGGATCCACCAGTAGTCGTATTTACAAGAGCGAAGAAGCTATGAATAAATTTTCCTGAGTTCGTTACTGTCTGAATTGCCTGTACTGACTTGCTGGAACGTGGGAAACTAATACATGATAGAAGTGGAACTCTGCAACCAAAAATTAAGGATGCCAGCCAACCCTACAACCCTCGCTGCGCTCGCGTGGGGGTCCTAGTACGTTTCAAGCGGTTTAAAAACATAAAATTTATTAACGTAACTAACAGTTCAGATAAACGATTTAACCCATAATCTTAGAAAAAGTAAATGACACCCCATACATTACATATAAAATAATTAAGAAAGAGGGAAAATTAAAATGATCGCTGCTAAGTGCACTCTATGTATCGAATGTTTTATAAGGCTCGAAGTAAAGCATTATCTTTATGTGTAAGTGTTGATAGAAATCCTAGGTGGTTATTGAAAAAAACAGGGATTTATAGAATTTAAACTAATGGCTGGAATCAAGCCATGCTACTCAAAACATAAACCTTCTAAAGAAAGTTCTTGCGTCTTTTTTCCAATACTGGGGGTCCGGGGAGTGTGGTCCGAGTGCATAGAGTCAATGTCTTTCTGTCGGTCTCTTTCCCTCTACTTTTCACGTGCACGACAATGAGTTTTTCCGTGCTTGCGGGCTTAGTGATAAAGTACATTAAAAAAACAGACGTTCAAAATGTTTATTTTAGTCAATTTAAAGTTGTTTTATATTCCATGACGTCACCAAACGGTCTTGTCGGAAGATCAGCGTTGGTTGCAAACGCGACTAACATTATGCTGAGACAAAGGCCTTTTTGTGACTCGAGCAAGTTGTTTATTTCTGTCTCTTTTATAAATGTTTGTTCTTGCTTGTACGAGTGACAAATAAAGTTTTTTCTATTTCTATTCTACTTCTATTATGATCACCGTAAGGACTACAGAGTTCTAATCCTAAGCGACAACAGCTGACTCAACAATTTCGCTTATAGTCACACTCGCCGCTGCTGCGCTGGCGCGACGGCTCTGAACGCACCATGAGATTCACATCTACACACCTACTGAACGTACACTTGCTTGCAATGAGCTCGGTTCCCTACGATATTATTTTGCAGGAGCCGCCTATAGTTGGAAATAGATTGGGTTGGGTGAACGTTACTTTTTAATTTTATCGCTAGAAGTTCTTTAAACGCCTTACTCCGCTCGATCGGTTCTTTGTACCCGCGTTGGGGTTCAATTGTATTTAAATTAGAAGTATTTTTTTCTTTGAGACCATTTTATTCTGAACGTAAAAATCAACATTTGGATTTCACAAAACCAGCAATCTATCGCAAATTCTTACTGTCGTCGTGTGAATGTGGGGCGAAAGTGGAACAAATAAAAAAAACACGAATTTTGCATTTAATTTTCTTTCTATTTTAACAAAGAAAATTACAATCAATTATTTCATCGGTTGAGCTACCTGTAGATTGTTTGCAACAGTCTGCAGTAAGCTCAATTGTTTCAATTGTAAATACTGGTTTCAATATAATTCTATTATTTGATTGTACTATATTTTTTGTTATTAAAGATTATTATTTATTAATAAAAAAAAAGTAGAACTAGTGTTTAAAATTGAAACACACAACATTCCATCAACAAAAGTACCTACTTGGATGTGAGAAGTACATGATAGAGTAGGCTAGTTAAAACAAAACGAGGTACCTACAGAAGGTGCAATTGTATGAATTTATTTCGCCCCATCCAAGTTCGGAAGTCCCCAAACCAACCTGACTTCGTAAACCCAATATCTGGCAATACGAAAGATACCATAAATCCATTATAACATTGTAAAAGTTAAAATTGACAATTTGCCGAGATGGTATCAACATCACAAAGGCATTAGGCAACTTTCTTAGATGATCAATCACAGTTTTGAATTGTTTTATTTAATGGTAGAGTTCCGGCCGATGTGGTAGTAAGTCACCGTGACGCCCACGCTTATTCTTCTAAGAGAGGAATTTACCGTAAATACCGTTCATATCTTAAAACGCGATCAATTAAACGCGTTTCCCGTTAAACAAAACACTAAAACACTGATGAAATGTCAAATGTATCACCGACACTCAGTTTACTTTATAGCGGAAACGCGTTTAAGCGTCAATTGAACGCGTTTAGTTTGCACGGTGAATTCCTCTCTTAGGTCCAATTTCACCGCTGAAATTGAACGTGTTCAATTGACGTTAAAACTCGCTTACGCAATAACTGAGTTCAGTTGGCACATTTTACATTGCACCAGCATAAACAAAACATAGTTAACGCGAAACTCGTTTATACATCCTGAACGGCCGATATTGGCGGTTCAGCGTCTATAAACGCGTTTAAGAATTGTCAATTTCGTTGCATTTGTTTTGTTTTGTATAGGTACATAATTTGGAGGATTTGGATTCGCACGAAATCGGTGTCCAGTATACAAAGCCAAGTAAAACAGTCTGTTGTGAATTCGGAGTCCAGGAAACACGCAATAGTCGTAAAATTATAACAAAATCACCCGAAAAAACCACAAGCACCTTCACGAAACTCGCCGAGGAACGGAATCACAGATGTAATAAGAAACGGAATGAATAATAAACTATCATATTCTAATGGCGGGAGTGTTGCACTCTGTGGTTATTGTCTATGATTTTATGTAAATGTTCGTTTACGTAAACACGATCAAAAACTAGCTCCAAAAAGCCGGTGCAATCGGTTTGACCATAAACGAGATTTAACTCGGTATTTGAACGCGTTTACTTCGAAACGAGCTTAGTTGAACGCATTTTCAGTCACTAACGGTGAAATCCTCCCTTAGTCGTTACAGTTTGACATCGTGGTTTTCATATCATATCAGGTGGTGGCACGCTTAACAATCCGGCGCATCGACACTTATTTTCATACTTATTATTTAATTTACCTATTCCCTGTGCTCAATCGGTACTTAGTATAGTTACCTTATATTGAAATATGCTAATAAAGCTGATGTAAAGTGGGCAGTAAAATATTTTTTTAAATTAGCTTTTTATATAATTGTCTTTTATCCACGGAATTATCGTGCTATGAAAACAACACAGCCTAGTGAGTCAGGTTTCTGATTTACAGAATTAACGCACGTTACCAACGCTCACCATCACAACACCAGCAAGTCCACAGTACGATTCGTCTGTAGCAAACGGTTTCGAAGCTTTTCCGGCTCGGCAAAGTTTGAATGAGATTGTATTGGCTGACTCCCAAGTCGGGAGTGTGTTTGGTACCCTCAACCTCAATCTAATAGGTATCTGTGAGAGTACACCAAGGTACCTCTAGTTTGATGTAGATGTGAGAATTTTATGTGCCTACTATCCTGCCTAACCTACCAACTAGATTTTCTAGGATCGTCGATTTAGACAATATTCTTTTCGCAATGCAGAAATAAATTAAACTTGGTTTCATTTGCAAACAAAAAAACACTCCACTGACTTGGCTACCTAGAGAGGATGGGAGAAGACCGAAACGTCTATAACACCTATCTCGGTTGCCTCTTCGGCCATCGACCCGTGGTACCGCTGGAAAGATGTGGTGGAAGCGGACCTGCGTGAGATACAAGAGGAAGACTGGCGGAAAACTGCGCAGGACAGGGAAAAAAGGCGACTTCTCGTATCGGAATCCAAGACACACTTCGGGTCGCCGAGCCATAGGAGTAAGTTAGTAAACAACAAGATAAAGTTAAAAACTACAACCCGACTACGTGAAAGTTATAAAAGTTTGAAACATTTACATTGACAAAATAGAATGACGTATCGGTCATATTTGATAGGCATAGAGTTGAAAATGAAAATAGGTCGTAGGTATTGTAATTTTTCTCTATGGGGCCTGCAGCCTGCGGCTACCTAAACTTTAATACGCGTTTTGAAGGCTTATTCGGGGTCGGAGCCCTAAATCCTATAGCCTATAAACATCAGGGTATTGAGACGAATCAATCGATACATAATTTGTTGAAATCGAACCAGTAGTTTCAGTGCTACGTGGGAACAAAGAAATCGGCCACATACATACAAACATACAAACATACAAATATACAAACATACAAACATAGGGTGCTAACCTCATAACCCTCCCCTGTTGGTAGTCGGGTAAAAACAAAACGAAAACCAAAACAAAACCGTTCTAAATGATTTCTATGTTAATAACCATGATAGTTCCAAAAGTTTTAACAAAAACAAAACCTCTCATAGAGTCCACAGGTGATCGCAATGCTGCCAGCATTCTAGGCACTATGCGTTCTGGTGACGCGATGACGGCTTAGATTTTTACGCAATGGAATGTGTTAAACTGGTTGTAATTGTTTTATTTTTTTATTGTAATGTTGATATATAAATGTATCCTAACCAAGTATGAGCATGGATGTCTCGTGATACTAAAATAACCCAAAAATAAGACTACGGGTAGGGTAAATTTACTAAACCAGTTAGACCTAACTAATCACTGGTTAGTTACACTAATCTGATTAACGTAAGGTTAGACCGAGACAGACCGACTGGTCGGTCTCGTTGTTCAGCTTCTTACAACCAATGAGGTCTTTGAATTATTAAAAAGGTATCCAACGAATTAAATTGCCTTACCTCATTATTTACCCCCAAATATCGTAAGATTATGTAGTACGTACCTATAGAAGCTCAATGACAAAGTACGACAGAACAATCTACACAAATAGTAAGGTTTTCAGAAACCCGGAAAGAATTGAATTATTTATGTCCTAAAAGCGTTGCTTTGTTCTCCTTAGTTTAATTACGAGATAGAATTGATTTGTTTTTTGCGTGACTCTGGTTCCTAGTTTGTTATCTCACTAATATTATAAACGTGAAAGTTTAGATGGATGGATGGATGGATAGATAGATGGATGGATGTTTGTTCCTTTATCACGCCAGAACGGCAGAACGGATCTGAATGAAATTTGGCACAGAGATAGATTATAGTCTGGAATAGGACATAGGCTACTTTTTATCCCGGAATTCCCACGGGAACGGGAACTACGCGGGTGAAACCGCGAGGCGCTGCTAGTGGAATTATAAAACTTCATCTTGAGATATGATTTGCCCTTATATGTATCCTGTATCAAGTACCTGTATCAAGTACCTGTATCAAGAAGTAAGTAATTTTATTGGTCGGCGGGTAGAAAATGCCTCGGCATTAAGGTGGGACTGAACCTCTAAGTTCCCATACAAACGTACTATTCGATTTATTTGCAAACTACGTCCCCATTGTAATGAACCTTTGCATAGATAATCGAAATTAATAAAATCGCTTGAAAATTGATAAAAATGAATTTTCGCTCCCACTTTATGATGATAAAGTATTTTGAAAAACTAAAACGATACAAACATAGCTTATCCGATTACGTATGCAAAAGTTCATTACAATCGGGGACGTAGTTGAAAATGAATCAAATAGTACGTTTGTATGGGAGCTTAGAGGTTCAGGGCCTTCTTCGGCCCACTCTTTGTACCTGAGTGCAATATCCTAGGAAAGACATTTTGTGACTTAAAAACGTTGTTCTACTGATATCGTATTTAAAATCAGTCTCTTTCTCTCTCTTGGTACTCCGAATCACACTAGCGCCGCTACCTATTTTATATTATTTTTACGTTAAACAAATGAGTTTTCAAAAAACTATTGGTCAGTCTGTGATAATTAAGTGTAATAGTTTTTTTTTGTTTAATATCGGCAGAGATGCGAAAAAAGAAATTGGTGGCCACCAAGAGCAACTTCGTAATACTTTGCATCTCTGACTATACACTAGATTAAATAAATATATTACAGAGACATTAAAAAAACATGATAGGTATCACAAACTGCCGAATGGTTTTCGAAAATTCCTTTGTTTAACGTAATAAAATAAAATAGGAGGCGGCGCTAGTGTGCATCGAAATACCGCCTTAACTAGTCTAAAAACGAATTTCTATTGACGTAAGTAGGTTTTGTTTTTAATACAAAAGTCGTCACGTTTTTCTTTCTAAACAAAGAGCATTGGTTATCTTAACAGAACATAACTCTAACGGTTATCTCCCCGTAAAACGGTGTCCGGGAGCTAAAGCCCAGTACCGACATAATTCAGTGATGGCTCTTCAAAGAATTTTTAACGAGTTGCGATGAAGTGAAAACGCAGTAAAACAGATAAACTTCTAGATGACACATAAAAAAGGTGCCATTCAATAACGCTCTGTCATTTCCCCTATAAAAAAGTTTGTAGGTACCCGAAAAAGGGCTCGGAAGTTTACATCAGCATTTATAGTTGATGACGGAATTTTATAACATCGGATTTGTGGGCTAATAGCAGATACCTAAGTTTTAAATTTAGCAATCTAAAAGAAAAGATACTTTATCACATGAGTTTATTAAGTTTTGGTGGGCTAGTCGCAATTGCCGCTGGGCCTTATATGTACCTATATACGTAATGTCTCCAATGGAAACATATTTTCTACTAGTTTTGCTATGGGAAGAGCCAATATCAGATACCAATACATAAAAAAATTGTGACACGGATCTTGATCGCGTCGTGCATTGGCAAAGATGGTATAGACACACATAAATAGGCAAACCCAACTATCCGATATCTTTAACCTTCCCAATAACCTATTTCAATCTGTTAAACAACAAATGATTCTAAATGATTCAAAAATTGGATGCGTTGATCCAAATCGGCTGGAAAAACCAAACAAAAAAACGGATGATATAAATTGGTCCAGTAAAACATGTATACAGTGCCGTAAAAATGTGGTAAATTACCGAAATTGAGAAACAGCTTGCATTCATGGCGGCATTTCAAACTTTTAACTCGTTTTCATTTCATTAAGGGTTATAGGTACCTTCGCTTAACTGGCGTAATTATGTACGTAATTTAGGCGGGCTTAACTACAACTGTATACAGGTTTGGTTTGATGTTACTTATATGGTATAGGTACATTAGGTACTTACTATTTGGGAAGAAACATTCAGAGATATAAATAAAACCGGCCAAGTGCGCGTCGGACTCGCGCACGAAGGGTTCCGTACCATTATCTATAAAAAAATCACGGAAAATATTTCAGATATTAGATTAAGAGATGGTTTTGAAAAAAATCACTATGAACTAAGTGAATTTTCAAATGATACTTTTGATGACTTGTTGAATTTGTTGCGTAAATTATAGATAGATAGATAGATAGATAATTCTTTATTGTACCACACAAACACAGAAAACAGTACAGAAATAAAAGGTGACAAGATGAAGAACAAAGGTGGCCTTATCGCTATGAGCGATCTCTTCCAGGCAACCTTGGGATGGACTGGACAAGTTAGAACAAAAAAGACGGTGGCACTTATATATATGATAATAATTATATGACATACCTACCTTCCATACACACCCTAAATGGGTACATGATGATGAAGATGATATACCATTTTCTAAGATTATTTATGTCCCATAGAGAATATGTAATAAACGCAGCAGGGTTATAAAATAACCAAAGCCCAAGATCATACACCGTATCTTCATATATAAAACCACGGGCGTGCTGTATGTGTACCCTGTACCTCAATCAAGAATAACGTTTGATATAATCTTCCAATAGAAGTACCAATACCTTAGACCTTACTATCATTATTTATTCAGACAATTTTTATTTTTTATGTATGAATGTAAGTCAGTTTTATTCTGTCCAAATTAAACCAATCGTCCTCTCTTCTGGGCGTTCATGGCACGCATTTGGGAGGGTGATACGTAAAACGTTCCTTTGAGTATTGACATGTGCTGAGTTTTGTTAGTTGTTGCTTTGGAGTGCCCAAGTTTAACAACCATATTATGTGAGTTTCACATAATACTATGATGTTTCAAACAGTTTGGTTTTGATTTTTATATTCATAGGTTTATCTCTGAAGATCTCTTTTAAAGACCAGTACCACCTCTTCCAGGCATTTGTTGTTCTATTTTGGATCTCTTTGTTCATTTGATCATCTGTTGAGATGTTTTGTCCAAGGTGTACTCATCACCATAGTCTATTATCTCATTGTTCACTTTGATTTCTGAGTCATAACCTTGGTCTTGTCCGTATTCATATGACACTATAAGTCAAATCCTTGTTGATGTAGATACCTATCGAAGTTTTGAAAAGTCTTTAACTGTTGTGACTACAATAAGCGGTAGGAGCGATAGCGCGTGCTTTTTGTGATAGAGCCGCAGTTGTTTGTATGGTGTACGGCCATTATCTACCCAGGGCAGTTTGAACTCCAGGGGGTTAAGTGGTGTTGTTATTTCGCGGTTGAGGAAGGTTAACAATTTGGTCAAACAACTAAAAAGTAACGTTAGGCTTAGCAAGTTGTTTTGAAATAATAATTTTACAGTAGTACTAATAGAGGAATTACTAATAACTTAATAATAAAGTACATACATACATACAATTACTATGCGCTTCTAACATTTGTTATTCCTGAAAAAATGCATTCTGACTTGAAAAGCGCAACATTATTATCCAGTCTTAACTCTTACTATACAACCAAACAAATTTTAATCAAAACCACGCCAACAAATTTTATAACTTACTAAATGATAAACCAAGGCTTCAAGCTATAGCTAAGCCAGTATCAGACGATACGATGCGGCTGAAGTATGGATTTTGTTTACCTGGTATGCATGTTAAAAGAAACTTTGAGCTTTTTGGTCTACACATGCAGTTTGGTACCTAGCTACTTCTAACTCTGCAAGTGATTTTTATGGGTACCTTTTGATGAATTTTTACACCATTCAAAATATTTCACATTGCAGGCATTTCATTGTCAAACTGTCGAAAATTTGCTTCCGCTCGCGCCGCTGAAAAACATCATATACTACGGTTTTTTGTTATAGTGCTAACCCGCACTCTGGATATCTCTAAGAAATGAAATAAGTCCCAAAAATTATCAAAATGAATACCAAAAATGATAATTTTTGGAACTTATTTCATTTATCATAATATACTACCTTCGATAAAAGTAAAAAAAGGAAGATACGGTACGTTCTACCAGCGCTCACTCAAAATCTGTACCGTGTCACAAATGAAATAATGATAAGGTATTGGATTATCAGAAAATTTAAAGTTTGGTGTATCTACTTACGCGGGAAAATATGCGATGCCTTGGGCTTTGTTTTTTGTTTTAGAGCTATTCGTACACCTGGTGAACGAACACGAGAGCATTTGTCGTGGTGATTTAGTCGAAATCACACCAAATTATACTTCGCAGCAAGCACGCGAAACATAAATGCCACCGCCTGCGCCGCCGGTCCGACTATGACTGAGGTAAGGGAACATAGTTGAACCTAACTTGAGCCATCCACTTTCGAGATGGTAATGCCTCATTTCCCTTTTTTTACTTTTATCGTAGTATACTACAGACATTATAGTAGCTGCGCGCGGCGCTCTATTTATAGTATATACTATTTTACCAAACGATTTAGACATGAAGATCGAATGCAACTGCAGTATTAAATGACTATGATCGATAAGGCTTACCAAGTCTCGGTCAACTACAGGCAATATGTTAATGACCCTTACCTTAGGAGCAAGTAACAGCCGCGTCTTTGTCGAACAACTCATGTTTTCCTGAATTTAGTGTGATTGTTTTGCCAAAACAGGATTTTGATCAATATCGTTCTAAAACTGGCGTCATAAAGAAAATGTGGAGTGCAAGAAGAACAATCCAACATGTCGGATGTTAGATTTTAATACCGAAATAGCTAACATTAACTGAACAAAGCAAATCCTAGAATCTATTCTCCATTTTAAACCTTATTACTATGGAATAAGAGATAGTTTGACATAGGTTTTCGAAAGTCGGTGAACGTTTCGTAAACCACAGAATGGGTGACGTAATATTTAAGCTTTCCGTGTCGTTATAAATTAAAACATTCGCAGAAGTTATTATGCTGTTTAATATGCTACTTTATTTAAACTTCTATTTAGGTCGGTATCGGTTTAGCAGCAGTTGATTTGCGCAAAAGTTCATGTATGCCATAAGAAAAGAGTTTTAAAAATGTCTTGTTATGTTTCAGATATTCTCTGAATCTCCAATCGTGCTTAACAGTTTTTAATGAACCCGGAACGTGACAAAATGTATATTTTAGAACTATTGGAACGTGACATGTCTTCTACAATCGATGGTTTGGTGATGGGGGGATTGGAGAAAGTAAGATACACAGTTTATACTGAGTAAAAAACAGAATAAAATAAATATTTAAGGGGGCTCCCATACAACAAACGTGATTTTTTTGCCGTTTTTATAGATAATGGTGCGGAGCCCTTCGTGCGCGAGTCCGACTCGCACTTAGCCGGTTTTATTAAAATCCACAGTCACTAACAACACTAGATATGTTTATGTATAATTGTTTTTTGTATATGTTGATAGTGCAATAAAGTTATAATCTATCTATCTATATCTATCTAAGGTTAGACTACTTTTTTTATAGAATTTCATTGCTTTTGGACATTTTGTTTGTGTATTCCCAAACTTCGTATATCACCTATGTTTATTATTCCGCTAGGTATATCAGTTTCTGGTAAATTATTAAAAGTTGGTGTAATTTCCTTTTGTTTTATCATACACACGTTACGCTGACATCACAAATCCTGCAGTCGCGAAGTAGGTACGGCCGCAAAAAACTCAATGTGTGTTCTTACGTCTTACGAAAGGAGCCGTTTTCGGGCTTTCGACTCTGACTTTTTAATACAATTTTACATATAAACCATTCTAAGGACCGAAATTCAGTGTCATATGTAATGAAAAAATACTTTCATCAGTCTCAAATGAAGAGGCAGCTCAACTTCGTACGAAATTTCGTTCGATTAGAGTAACGATCGAACGAAGCGAAACGAAATTTCGTAATAAAGTAGACTTCCAGTGTACGAAAAACAAAAGTTTTTATGTATAAAAGAATTTACCTATCATCATCATCATCCGCAGCCAGATTTTACCCACTCCTGGGTAATAAGCCTCCCGAAGTTTGTGCCATCCACCAAAATTTACCGATACTATGAAAAAACTTCCAAATGTTAGCATGGAGCGGTTCACAAAACGTGACCGTACTACAAAACCTATGATTAAAAAGCTCCAGGCGTGCCTTAACCTTGATGTTATTACTTGCCTATTAATTGCATTAATACAATTCGTAGATTAAATTTAAAGTTTTAATACCTGCGAACAGCTTTCCAGTTGTCAACCCTTTTCATTTCTAATTTCGTTTTCCAATTAAGGGACAAGTGGTATCTTGATTTAAAAATTAATTTTCGTTTGCGTTTTTTGTTCGGTTCTAGATTTAAACTTCCAATAAATGACTTCGAATGGATTTTTGTGATTGGTTAGGTATTGTATTTCAAATTTTTATAATTACTCGAATCGAATTGAAAATGATATTTTGCCTTACCACAAATTATTTTTAATGCAATGTTATTTAAAGGGCAAATTTTTACCCGCACCTACTATACAGATTAGCTCTTTGAAAAGGGAGTGAAAAGCCAAATACGAGAGTTAGAAATAAGTCGTGAAAGGCATGCATGTCATGGGTTCAATTTAAGAAAACAAAAACCTACAATACCTTTTTTTAATAAAATTTTTTTGACCTAAACTTTGCATAAACTTACTTTACTTTACACTCCCTTTAAATTTTGCACACTACAAAGACGTCATACAAGTATTTTATAGATACTTCTTCTTTGGTGCTACCTTTTGACATCTCGCTGGCTCCCTCTGGACCAGGGCACTCCATCGTCACATCTTAGCGCCTTTACGGCAGCACTGAAAAGCTTTTATTCTAAAATTATATTTTGACGAGCCAACACTGTCTCAAGGATTTTATAGGAACATGAAAATTTTAGTACAGCTTGAGAGTTTTATCCGTATGTGAAATTTCGGTATGACTTGGATTAGGGATGTGGAAGGACAGGAAACGAAGGCCTCTCATCTCATAGGCTAAGTGGTACCTAAGCTGCACCAAACCATAGTTTTTAACAAGCTTTACTTGCAGGGTACGCTAGAATCATGCCTACGTATCCTGCAATATACTGCCTGTATATAAATCTCTTCCAAAGGTCAATTTTGAAGAGAGGTTTACCAATTGGCTTGCTTGGCAGCAATCACTAAAAAAAAACATACAGCCGAACAAAAAAGTTCCTCCTGAAGTCGGTAACAAACATACATTTCCAGCAAGCCAACCTCCATGTGAAGTTTTAGTGCCGTTCCCGACGTATGCCATTGGGTATTAGTCAAATAAATATTTTACGAACGCCGTAAACCGTATTAATGATGGGTATCGCGCAGCGTACGGTAACTACGTAATTTCCGAACGACAACTATTTTATGGTACTTAGCGGTGACTTTCAATGTTGTCGTTTAAACTTGAAGTGAAATGTTGCTAACAGAATTTTGGTGTTGTACAGCTTCACATAATAATTAAATTTAAACGTTTTATGATCTACCTTGAGCCTTTTTTAGAAATACCTTTGATCGAGACCTCAGTGGCGCAGTGAGTCCGCTTGTGATGCAAAAAGCTATGAGTTCGATTCCCGAAACAAGACGCATCGATCTGTGGGTAATAAAGAAATCAAATGATATCTCAAAAAAAAACTTTTTCGAAGGAACCCGCAAACTGGAGAGCTAACCGCACTTGAATCCAAAGGAAGTTCCAAAGTCGAAAAAGACTGTCACGTCACTTGACCTCGTAGCGCAACTGGTAGCGCAATTCCTTTCTGAGGGAAGGTTGCGGGCTCAAATACCGTGGAAGTTGATTTATTTTGGATTATATTTGATTTCTTAGATTTTACCCTGAGTGTGAGGGAATACGCACTATAATACCAAAAACCCGAACGTATTTGTTCCAATCATGGAGTCTAAGTGTAATGAATAATATCTATCTGTGATAGTCATAGACAACATATGCTTTGTGAAAAGGATAAAAAGAAATAAAAACATAAATTTTATAATCGCCGCCGTGACACATTAATCTAGCTTAGTTGATATTATTGCTAACGAAGTGGAAGGTTGTAATTAAGCGGAAAAAATAGCGGATATTACAAAATAAAGGCTTTAAGCACAGTAGGCTTATTTTACAGCACCTAAAATGTTAGCCCTCCTACGGTTCAGAATAGTACATTGCCTTCTCAATAATTAAGTAAAAAATTACATCCGTGATGCCTAGGGTCACCGTCAATGAAACCAGTGTTGCCAACATACTCTCACGAATGTTAGTGTCGGGTCAATAAATTTTCTGCACCGTCGTATGATATATATTGCAGGGTGTTTATGCTATAGATATAATATTCATATTACTTACCTAAGTGATTTAGCTCTGCACCTACTACCTCATGCAAGTATCTACTTCCTTCATATTAATGCTACCCCAGTACCTCGTTAAGTAAATCTTTTGGTGGAAAAATTATACCAGGATAACACTATTGATTGACGACCGAGGTGGCGCGGTGGGCGAAGGTCTGCTTGCGACGCAGGAGGTTGCGGGTTAGATTCCCGCCTCGAGACAAATGTGTGTACGATCTGCAGACATTTGTTCAGGGTGTTCTGGTCGTTATCTATGTATAATAAAAAAAATATCTAGCAATGTATTATTTATGTATATCAGTTATCTAGTACCCATAACACAAGCTCTGCTTAGTTTGGGGCTAGATAATGCTGTGTGAATTATCCAGCATTATTATTATTACTGTGGTGGTAGGGCTTCGACCCGGCCTTCCCCCAGGGGTAGGCTTGGGGGTACGCCGGGTCCGTAGCGTCACTAGTCGATGCTTACTTATCACCAGGAGTTTGGGACAGCGGCTTGATCTGTCTTCAAGTTAACCGCTAAGGCACAAGTGCGCAGTAAATACTAATAAACATTTCATTGTCTTCTCTGGTAACGTACTCCTTCGCGTCTGGTAATTGGGTTAAAAAGCTATTAGAAGCATCTGGTTAGCGTTCGTGGAACAAAGTTGCGATTTGTTAACGACGCCTTGGGGGTACCTAACGGCTGATTAAACAGTTACAAGTGAGTTATGTATTGGTGAATGTTTTTGGAATGTCCTTTTGTGTAGATCTTCATTTAAATTCACTTACAACAATTTATTTTTATAAGTACTAGCTTTCGCGGGCTTTTTTTTAGGACAAAGAGTGTTCGATTCGAGGTCATGTCTGTACAATTTCGGTCTGATCCGTTCGTAGTTTTGGCGCGAAGAAGTACCTAAGAGCGAGAAGTCATTAGGAGTCTTGAATCGCGCGCTTTGGTAACGTGCGTTTTACCATCCCGTCCCACATTACTGCGCGGAATCGAATTTGCGGAGCCGCATCTCGAGGTTCGCAGCGCGTCCGCAGCAGTTTCGCATCTGTCCCACATCTCGTACAACGAAAAACGTCATTGCGAAACTCTTGCGGCACCGCGCCTACGGTACTGCACGGTAGTATGAGAGCGCTCTTAAAAACCAGCTAGTCCGAGCTATCCGGACATACCTTACCTCTGTAGTAGGTCATTCAATCAAACGCGCAATTGAATACCGAGAAACGCAAATGTGTGTGGATGTACCGGATGTAACAGACCAAAATCGGGAAATATGACAGCAAAATCGGGAAATAATTTTACGTCCCAGCATTGGCCGGACCGTGCAACTGATATTAATTTAACTTCCCTACCTTGAACAAAATGTTACTACCCAATTTCGTCCGCCTGAATAAAATTCGCCAAGATAAGTGCGTATGGTGTATAAGTGCATTTCCGTATTCTCAACTTAGCAACCAGATCACGCGGGCAATCGCTGCATTCGAGTAGCGAATATCTGGCAAAGATTTAGAATGTCTGTGTTATTTACTCCGTAGATATTGAGCTGTTTTGGTCAAGAAGTTACCTTAAACAGAATAACGAATAGTTCGTCCACATGTTAGCCTCGTCATGGCGAGTCTCTATGGTTGTACACGTACAGGCTGTTAAATCACAAAGGACAATTATTGCAACAACTATACTCCGTCCACCAATTTATTTTACATTTGGCATTAGCACGGCTATGAAGTACCAAAAACGTGAGTGAATGAAGAGACTTAGGAAACTTACGTTACAATCTAAAAATACACATCATCATCCTCAGCCTATGATAGTCCACAGCTGGACATAGGCCGCCTAGTGCCATAGCGCCCTGTCTTCAGCTTGACATGCGTCTGCCTGCAGTCTTTCGCAGGTCGTCATCCCACCTGGCCGGAGGGCGTCCTGCACTACGTTTACCGAGTCGTGGTCCCCACTCAAGAACACGTTTACCCCAAGAAATGTCGGTAAAAAAAATACACATAAATAGTTCAAAATAAGGAACAACATTCAAGAAGTTTCACTTGCAATTTTATTTTATTTTCTATTCGATTGTAGCTCAAATGAAATCACTTTATATATATTCTCGATTTCCTTTGATAAAGCAGTTATTTCCCAATAGCCATTAAAGTATTTAACAAGAGAGAGGGAGTTTCCCGCTAAATAACATCGTACTCAGTTCTTACAATGAGATTGCATTAAATATTTATAAGGCCTCAACATTTTAATATCAAAAGCTTGTGAATAAAACCATACATTTTCCTTTCAGCGTTCCCTGGGTTCCGTAAGACTTGGGTGAGTAAATTGGCTAACACTTTAATGGCAATATGGTTTCCTAGCGTAGTCGAGTACCTACCTTACCTGCCTGAAAACGATACACTCTATCGTTTTCAGGCAATAAATTTTTCACGTGTTTTGCAAATGTTCATACGTTGGTAGGTTTTTCTGTTTTGTTGGATCTGCGTCTTGCCCACGGTCCCGTTAACTGATTCCGTGCACTTGACCACCAATTTTTTTTCGGTGGTTTGTGTATTGCAATAAAGAAATCAATTTGAAATAGTTGTGTTACAAAACGTTAAAATGGTATTTGTAATTAAAAATCTCTGGTAGGATACCCCGACCCAAACTATAGCGCCGCCACATATTTTATATCATTACGTACATTATTACGTATTACTCGTAGCACATGCAATTTCGAAAATTTCATTGGGCAGTTTGTGATACCTATTGTAAGTTTTTCTAGTATCCCTAGTTGACGCAGAGATACGAAGTTGCCCTTTGTGGCCACCAAACTATATTTTCGCATCTCTGCAGACTGTTGCAAGCAAGCTACAGGTAGCTCAACTGACCCATATCAATACAAGCGTCCATTTGTAATTTATTATTTGTAATTTATTTATTGATGTAAGTAGAACGGCGAACAGGCCAATTATACTAGTAATAGTAGTAGTAGTTATTTATAATGTTATGTATAGTTAATAGATGCGTATTTTTAGATCAACTCTAAATCTCTAACTAAGCGCTTTAAATTCGGATGCTTGGAGCTACCAATCACTGTATCTTGTGGTCCAAGACCACGGATCTATACCGTAGCTTTGTAGGTAACATTCCCTTGGCTAAGTACCTTTTCATACGTGTAAATTCTTGTGCAAGTGAAAAACCTGTCTAGACATTGTATAATGATGTTTCTATTTCTCAGTAGCTATTTGCGTAAATAACATGAAAACAAATATAAAAAACCGGCCACGTGCGAGTCGGACTCGCGCACGAAGGGTACCATTATCTATAAAAACGGCAAAAAAATCACGTTTGTTGTATAGGAGCCCCATTAAATAATTCTTTTATTCGGTTTTTTAGTATTTGTTGTTATAGCGGCAACTGAAATACATCATCTGTGAGAATTTCAACTGTCTAACTATCACGGTTCATGAGATACAGCCTGGTGCCAGACGGACAGACGGACAGCGAAGTCTTAATAATAGGGTCCCGTTTTTACCCTTTGGGTACGGAACCCTAAAAACAGTGAGATTACGTAAAAGCTTGGTTTTAGTAGAACGTAAGTTTTTATCTGATAGGTGTATAAAACAAAGTGATTTTATGGAATACTTGGTACGTTTCGTATTCGTCTTCTATTCGTCGACGTCTTCTATTGCACCTTCAAAGGTAACCCCTTGGCATAGAGATATTTTGGGAATGCTTCCAACTGTTCTTACGATACCCGCGGGATCGAATGTTATACCGCGACGGCCACGGCCATTCACCACCACGCATAACTTACACTGTGGGAAGTAGACGATGTCCAGGGTGCTACGAAACATGTGTACTAAGCCGAATGGGGGTGATTCTGGACCGAGGGGATCAACTTTGGTTCCACGGTTATCGTGGACGGGGTGGGGGGGTGTATACGGTGAATTTCGAAATATTTTTTTACTTTTATGAAAAATATTTGTTTTTTTTCTTCATATTCGTGTTTTTTCCGTGTAAAACAATAATTATGAATCCAAGATTCATATTATTATTGTTTTGAAATTTCAAGGGATTTTCTTATTCTTTTAACTTTTGTCAAATATTTTATAATGTAAATAAAGCTAGAGTGCATGTAAAAAAAACAATAAGAATCGTATTTTTTTTACTAAGATTAAAAAATTTAAGGAAATCACAAGTTGACCCTTGACCTCGGGGTCCAGAATCACCCTCTTTCGGCTTGATACACATGTTACGTGGCACCCTGTATATACATATACACAAAACTAGAAAATGAAGTCCATTAGTTATATTAAGAAGAGCATAAAAAAACCTTTCCGTTCGTTCATTAATTAAAACAAAAGCGGCTGTGATTATGCAAACTCAGTCGAGTAATCTTTTTGTTACCTTTTATCTGAATTATGAACACGGGAAAACGGCCATTTTTTTGTTTTCCGATTCTAAAAGGAACATCTGTAATTATTCAACAAGATGAATGCCGTTTTAGATAATACTTCTCACGTAAAGGTTTTATCTTTTTGACAAATTGCCGGTAACCTGTACCCTGTACCTTTATTGTACCTTGATTCAGGGCTATTCTTTTCCTGTTTTAATCTTTTGCAGTTACTGTTCCTGCGTCGTTACCTTTTGAATATTCCCTTCCCTGCATAAAAGGGCAGAAGGGAGCTCTACCTTACCTTTTTTTTTTTTTTTTTTAATTTTTTTTCTACCATTTTGGTTAGAGTCCTGTCCTTTAGTCCAGTCAGGTACTACAGTAGTACGTGGTTACCTTACTCTTTCTTATATATGGTTGGTTACCTTTACAAACACACGTGGAACATATGTATTTTGCTACCTAAAAGATGTTATTTTTTTAATCTCGATTGCGACTATTTTTGTAGGAGCAACACGGATTAAGGGAAAAACTACTGAAAATTTCACATCAGCATAAATTATGTTCAACACTAACTCTTAGCTCATATCTTCGCGCTCCAGGCAAATATAACAACCGAAGATTAGTTTTAAAATCAAAATGAAATTCCGATTGTGGATCCACCAGTAGTCGTATTTACAAGAGCGAAGAAGCTATGAATAAATTTTCCTGAGTTCGTTACTGTCTGAATTGCCTGTACTGACTTGCTGGAACGTGGGAAACTAATACATGATAGAAGTGGAACTCTGCAACCAAAAATTAAGGATGCCAGCCAACCCTACAACCCTCGCTGCGCTCGCGTGGGGGTCCTAGTACGTTTCAAGCGGTTTAAAAACATAAAATTTATTAACGTAACTAACAGTTCAGATAAACGATTTAACCCATAATCTTAGAAAAAGTAAATGACACCCCATACATTACATATAAAATAATTAAGAAAGAGGGAAAATTAAAATGATCGCTGCTAAGTGCACTCTATGTATCGAATGTTTTATAAGGCTCGAAGTAAAGCATTATCTTTATGTGTAAGTGTTGATAGAAATCCTAGGTGGTTATTGAAAAAAACAGGGATTTATAGAATTTAAACTAATGGCTGGAATCAAGCCATGCTACTCAAAACATAAACCTTCTAAAGAAAGTTCTTGCGTCTTTTTTCCAATACTGGGGGTCCGGGGAGTGTGGTCCGAGTGCATAGAGTCAATGTCTTTCTGTCGGTCTCTTTCCCTCTACTTTTCACGTGCACGACAATGAGTTTTTCCGTGCTTGCGGGCTTAGTGATAAAGTACATTAAAAAAACAGACGTTCAAAATGTTTATTTTAGTCAATTTAAAGTTGTTTTATATTCCATGACGTCACCAAACGGTCTTGTCGGAAGATCAGCGTTGGTTGCAAACGCGACTAACATTATGCTGAGACAAAGGCCTTTTTGTGACTCGAGCAAGTTGTTTATTTCTGTCTCTTTTATAAATGTTTGTTCTTGCTTGTACGAGTGACAAATAAAGTTTTTTCTATTTCTATTCTACTTCTATTATGATCACCGTAAGGACTACAGAGTTCTAATCCTAAGCGACAACAGCTGACTCAACAATTTCGCTTATAGTCACACTCGCCGCTGCTGCGCTGGCGCGACGGCTCTGAACGCACCATGAGATTCACATCTACACACCTACTGAACGTACACTTGCTTGCAATGAGCTCGGTTCCCTACGATATTATTTTGCAGGAGCCGCCTATAGTTGGAAATAGATTGGGTTGGGTGAACGTTACTTTTTAATTTTATCGCTAGAAGTTCTTTAAACGCCTTACTCCGCTCGATCGGTTCTTTGTACCCGCGTTGGGGTTCAATTGTATTTAAATTAGAAGTATTTTTTTCTTTGAGACCATTTTATTCTGAACGTAAAAATCAACATTTGGATTTCACAAAACCAGCAATCTATCGCAAATTCTTACTGTCGTCGTGTGAATGTGGGGCGAAAGTGGAACAAATAAAAAAAACACGAATTTTGCATTTAATTTTCTTTCTATTTTAACAAAGAAAATTACAATCAATTATTTCATCGGTTGAGCTACCTGTAGATTGTTTGCAACAGTCTGCAGTAAGCTCAATTGTTTCAATTGTAAATACTGGTTTCAATATAATTCTATTATTTGATTGTACTATATTTTTTGTTATTAAAGATTATTATTTATTAATAAAAAAAAAGTAGAACTAGTGTTTAAAATTGAAACACACAACATTCCATCAACAAAAGTACCTACTTGGATGTGAGAAGTACATGATAGAGTAGGCTAGTTAAAACAAAACGAGGTACCTACAGAAGGTGCAATTGTATGAATTTATTTCGCCCCATCCAAGTTCGGAAGTCCCCAAACCAACCTGACTTCGTAAACCCAATATCTGGCAATACGAAAGATACCATAAATCCATTATAACATTGTAAAAGTTAAAATTGACAATTTGCCGAGATGGTATCAACATCACAAAGGCATTAGGCAACTTTCTTAGATGATCAATCACAGTTTTGAATTGTTTTATTTAATGGTAGAGTTCCGGCCGATGTGGTAGTAAGTCACCGTGACGCCCACGCTTATTCTTCTAAGAGAGGAATTTACCGTAAATACCGTTCATATCTTAAAACGCGATCAATTAAACGCGTTTCCCGTTAAACAAAACACTAAAACACTGATGAAATGTCAAATGTATCACCGACACTCAGTTTACTTTATAGCGGAAACGCGTTTAAGCGTCAATTGAACGCGTTTAGTTTGCACGGTGAATTCCTCTCTTAGGTCCAATTTCACCGCTGAAATTGAACGTGTTCAATTGACGTTAAAACTCGCTTACGCAATAACTGAGTTCAGTTGGCACATTTTACATTGCACCAGCATAAACAAAACATAGTTAACGCGAAACTCGTTTATACATCCTGAACGGCCGATATTGGCGGTTCAGCGTCTATAAACGCGTTTAAGAATTGTCAATTTCGTTGCATTTGTTTTGTTTTGTATAGGTACATAATTTGGAGGATTTGGATTCGCACGAAATCGGTGTCCAGTATACAAAGCCAAGTAAAACAGTCTGTTGTGAATTCGGAGTCCAGGAAACACGCAATAGTCGTAAAATTATAACAAAATCACCCGAAAAAACCACAAGCACCTTCACGAAACTCGCCGAGGAACGGAATCACAGATGTAATAAGAAACGGAATGAATAATAAACTATCATATTCTAATGGCGGGAGTGTTGCACTCTGTGGTTATTGTCTATGATTTTATGTAAATGTTCGTTTACGTAAACACGATCAAAAACTAGCTCCAAAAAGCCGGTGCAATCGGTTTGACCATAAACGAGATTTAACTCGGTATTTGAACGCGTTTACTTCGAAACGAGCTTAGTTGAACGCATTTTCAGTCACTAACGGTGAAATCCTCCCTTAGTCGTTACAGTTTGACATCGTGGTTTTCATATCATATCAGGTGGTGGCACGCTTAACAATCCGGCGCATCGACACTTATTTTCATACTTATTATTTAATTTACCTATTCCCTGTGCTCAATCGGTACTTAGTATAGTTACCTTATATTGAAATATGCTAATAAAGCTGATGTAAAGTGGGCAGTAAAATATTTTTTTAAATTAGCTTTTTATATAATTGTCTTTTATCCACGGAATTATCGTGCTATGAAAACAACACAGCCTAGTGAGTCAGGTTTCTGATTTACAGAATTAACGCACGTTACCAACGCTCACCATCACAACACCAGCAAGTCCACAGTACGATTCGTCTGTAGCAAACGGTTTCGAAGCTTTTCCGGCTCGGCAAAGTTTGAATGAGATTGTATTGGCTGACTCCCAAGTCGGGAGTGTGTTTGGTACCCTCAACCTCAATCTAATAGGTATCTGTGAGAGTACACCAAGGTACCTCTAGTTTGATGTAGATGTGAGAATTTTATGTGCCTACTATCCTGCCTAACCTACCAACTAGATTTTCTAGGATCGTCGATTTAGACAATATTCTTTTCGCAATGCAGAAATAAATTAAACTTGGTTTCATTTGCAAACAAAAAAACACTCCACTGACTTGGCTACCTAGAGAGGATGGGAGAAGACCGAAACGTCTATAACACCTATCTCGGTTGCCTCTTCGGCCATCGACCCGTGGTACCGCTGGAAAGATGTGGTGGAAGCGGACCTGCGTGAGATACAAGAGGAAGACTGGCGGAAAACTGCGCAGGACAGGGAAAAAAGGCGACTTCTCGTATCGGAATCCAAGACACACTTCGGGTCGCCGAGCCATAGGAGTAAGTTAGTAAACAACAAGATAAAGTTAAAAACTACAACCCGACTACGTGAAAGTTATAAAAGTTTGAAACATTTACATTGACAAAATAGAATGACGTATCGGTCATATTTGATAGGCATAGAGTTGAAAATGAAAATAGGTCGTAGGTATTGTAATTTTTCTCTATGGGGCCTGCAGCCTGCGGCTACCTAAACTTTAATACGCGTTTTGAAGGCTTATTCGGGGTCGGAGCCCTAAATCCTATAGCCTATAAACATCAGGGTATTGAGACGAATCAATCGATACATAATTTGTTGAAATCGAACCAGTAGTTTCAGTGCTACGTGGGAACAAAGAAATCGGCCACATACATACAAACATACAAACATACAAATATACAAACATACAAACATAGGGTGCTAACCTCATAACCCTCCCCTGTTGGTAGTCGGGTAAAAACAAAACGAAAACCAAAACAAAACCGTTCTAAATGATTTCTATGTTAATAACCATGATAGTTCCAAAAGTTTTAACAAAAACAAAACCTCTCATAGAGTCCACAGGTGATCGCAATGCTGCCAGCATTCTAGGCACTATGCGTTCTGGTGACGCGATGACGGCTTAGATTTTTACGCAATGGAATGTGTTAAACTGGTTGTAATTGTTTTATTTTTTTATTGTAATGTTGATATATAAATGTATCCTAACCAAGTATGAGCATGGATGTCTCGTGATACTAAAATAACCCAAAAATAAGACTACGGGTAGGGTAAATTTACTAAACCAGTTAGACCTAACTAATCACTGGTTAGTTACACTAATCTGATTAACGTAAGGTTAGACCGAGACAGACCGACTGGTCGGTCTCGTTGTTCAGCTTCTTACAACCAATGAGGTCTTTGAATTATTAAAAAGGTATCCAACGAATTAAATTGCCTTACCTCATTATTTACCCCCAAATATCGTAAGATTATGTAGTACGTACCTATAGAAGCTCAATGACAAAGTACGACAGAACAATCTACACAAATAGTAAGGTTTTCAGAAACCCGGAAAGAATTGAATTATTTATGTCCTAAAAGCGTTGCTTTGTTCTCCTTAGTTTAATTACGAGATAGAATTGATTTGTTTTTTGCGTGACTCTGGTTCCTAGTTTGTTATCTCACTAATATTATAAACGTGAAAGTTTAGATGGATGGATGGATGGATAGATAGATGGATGGATGTTTGTTCCTTTATCACGCCAGAACGGCAGAACGGATCTGAATGAAATTTGGCACAGAGATAGATTATAGTCTGGAATAGGACATAGGCTACTTTTTATCCCGGAATTCCCACGGGAACGGGAACTACGCGGGTGAAACCGCGAGGCGCTGCTAGTGGAATTATAAAACTTCATCTTGAGATATGATTTGCCCTTATATGTATCCTGTATCAAGTACCTGTATCAAGTACCTGTATCAAGAAGTAAGTAATTTTATTGGTCGGCGGGTAGAAAATGCCTCGGCATTAAGGTGGGACTGAACCTCTAAGTTCCCATACAAACGTACTATTCGATTTATTTGCAAACTACGTCCCCATTGTAATGAACCTTTGCATAGATAATCGAAATTAATAAAATCGCTTGAAAATTGATAAAAATGAATTTTCGCTCCCACTTTATGATGATAAAGTATTTTGAAAAACTAAAACGATACAAACATAGCTTATCCGATTACGTATGCAAAAGTTCATTACAATCGGGGACGTAGTTGAAAATGAATCAAATAGTACGTTTGTATGGGAGCTTAGAGGTTCAGGGCCTTCTTCGGCCCACTCTTTGTACCTGAGTGCAATATCCTAGGAAAGACATTTTGTGACTTAAAAACGTTGTTCTACTGATATCGTATTTAAAATCAGTCTCTTTCTCTCTCTTGGTACTCCGAATCACACTAGCGCCGCTACCTATTTTATATTATTTTTACGTTAAACAAATGAGTTTTCAAAAAACTATTGGTCAGTCTGTGATAATTAAGTGTAATAGTTTTTTTTTGTTTAATATCGGCAGAGATGCGAAAAAAGAAATTGGTGGCCACCAAGAGCAACTTCGTAATACTTTGCATCTCTGACTATACACTAGATTAAATAAATATATTACAGAGACATTAAAAAAACATGATAGGTATCACAAACTGCCGAATGGTTTTCGAAAATTCCTTTGTTTAACGTAATAAAATAAAATAGGAGGCGGCGCTAGTGTGCATCGAAATACCGCCTTAACTAGTCTAAAAACGAATTTCTATTGACGTAAGTAGGTTTTGTTTTTAATACAAAAGTCGTCACGTTTTTCTTTCTAAACAAAGAGCATTGGTTATCTTAACAGAACATAACTCTAACGGTTATCTCCCCGTAAAACGGTGTCCGGGAGCTAAAGCCCAGTACCGACATAATTCAGTGATGGCTCTTCAAAGAATTTTTAACGAGTTGCGATGAAGTGAAAACGCAGTAAAACAGATAAACTTCTAGATGACACATAAAAAAGGTGCCATTCAATAACGCTCTGTCATTTCCCCTATAAAAAAGTTTGTAGGTACCCGAAAAAGGGCTCGGAAGTTTACATCAGCATTTATAGTTGATGACGGAATTTTATAACATCGGATTTGTGGGCTAATAGCAGATACCTAAGTTTTAAATTTAGCAATCTAAAAGAAAAGATACTTTATCACATGAGTTTATTAAGTTTTGGTGGGCTAGTCGCAATTGCCGCTGGGCCTTATATGTACCTATATACGTAATGTCTCCAATGGAAACATATTTTCTACTAGTTTTGCTATGGGAAGAGCCAATATCAGATACCAATACATAAAAAAATTGTGACACGGATCTTGATCGCGTCGTGCATTGGCAAAGATGGTATAGACACACATAAATAGGCAAACCCAACTATCCGATATCTTTAACCTTCCCAATAACCTATTTCAATCTGTTAAACAACAAATGATTCTAAATGATTCAAAAATTGGATGCGTTGATCCAAATCGGCTGGAAAAACCAAACAAAAAAACGGATGATATAAATTGGTCCAGTAAAACATGTATACAGTGCCGTAAAAATGTGGTAAATTACCGAAATTGAGAAACAGCTTGCATTCATGGCGGCATTTCAAACTTTTAACTCGTTTTCATTTCATTAAGGGTTATAGGTACCTTCGCTTAACTGGCGTAATTATGTACGTAATTTAGGCGGGCTTAACTACAACTGTATACAGGTTTGGTTTGATGTTACTTATATGGTATAGGTACATTAGGTACTTACTATTTGGGAAGAAACATTCAGAGATATAAATAAAACCGGCCAAGTGCGCGTCGGACTCGCGCACGAAGGGTTCCGTACCATTATCTATAAAAAAATCACGGAAAATATTTCAGATATTAGATTAAGAGATGGTTTTGAAAAAAATCACTCTTTGAACAAAATCAATCCAATAGAAGTACCAATACCTTAGACCTTACTATCATTATTTATTCAGACAATTTTTATTTTTTATGTATGAATGTAAGTCAGTTTTATTCTGTCCAAATTAAACCAATCGTCCTCTCTTCTGGGCGTTCATGGCACGCATTTGGGAGGGTGATACGTAAAACGTTCCTTTGAGTATTGACATGTGCTGAGTTTTGTTAGTTGTTGCTTTGGAGTGCCCAAGTTTAACAACCATATTATGTGAGTTTCACATAATACTATGATATGATGTTTCAAACAGTTTGGTTTTGATTTTTATATTCATAGGTTTATCTCTGAAGATCTCTTTTAAAGACCAGTACCACCTCTTCCAGGCATTTGTTGTTCTATTTTGGATCTCTTTGTTCATTTGATCATCTGTTGAGATGTTTTGTCCAAGGTGTACTCATCACCATAGTCTATTATCTCATTGTTCACTTTGATTTCTGAGTCATAACCTTGGTCTTGTCCGTATTCATATGACACTATAAGTCAAATCCTTGTTGATGTAGATACCTATCGAAGTTTTGAAAAGTCTTTAACTGTTGTGACTACAATAAGCGGTAGGAGCGATAGCGCGTGCTTTTTGTGATAGAGCCGCAGTTGTTTGTATGGTGTACGGCCATTATCTACCCAGGGCAGTTTGAACTCCAGGGGGTTAAGTGGTGTTGTTATTTCGCGGTTGAGGAAGGTTAACAATTTGGTCAAACAACTAAAAAGTAACGTTAGGCTTAGCAAGTTGTTTTGAAATAATAATTTTACAGTAGTACTAATAGAGGAATTACTAATAACTTAATAATAAAGTACATACATACATACAATTACTATGCGCTTCTAACATTTGTTATTCCTGAAAAAATGCATTCTGACTTGAAAAGCGCAACATTATTATCCAGTCTTAACTCTTACTATACAACCAAACAAATTTTAATCAAAATCACGCCAACAAATTTTATAACTTACTAAATGATAAACCAAGGCTTCAAGCTATAGCTAAGCCAGTATCAGACGATACGATGCGGCTGAAGTATGGATTTTGTTTACCTGGTATGCATGTTAAAAGAAACTTTGAGCTTTTTGGTCTACACATGCAGTTTGGTACCTAGCTACTTCTAACTCTGCAAGTGATTTTTATGGGTACCTTTTGATGAATTTTTACACCATTCAAAATATTTCACATTGCAGGCATTTCATTGTCAAACTGTCGAAAATTTGCTTCCGCTCGCGCCGCACAGTGGAACCAGCGCCCTACAAGCGCGGTCATAAATACATAACTTTGTTATTTGGATTTTTTCTTTAGAAAAATTATAAAGAATACTTCTTAAGTGTACAATAATACTATAATTTACCAAATCTGATACATAATATAGTATAAACTGTACAATATGCACTTTTGTTATATAAATTTATTTGATCAATATTACGGATTTATTGTGCCACGTTTGGAAATGGCCTCTGAATATGATATCAACGCTTTTCATGAAGTGGTTATAAATTTATATACATATAAATGTGTATTCTTTTTATATTTTATACGTGTTAAATGTAATAAATAAAAAACAAGTCAATTTTAATTTATTTACAAACATACCTAATCATAACCACAAGAAACTTAATACTACCACAACCAACATAATTAACATATATATATTAATATTTATACAGGGTTATTGGTACACTAGTAACACTACGTGAACTGCAGGTCCTGCCCATCATCACAAATACGTTCGTAAAGACACCAGGTCTCAATTCTTAAGAAAATTTATAAATCACCTCTGATGCTAAATAAAAACGTTTTTGCCTGGAACCCAGCGAGTTACTTAAGACCGATCTTCCACTCTCATACCTTCTGTTAATTCAAGGCAGAGCTGTTTTTAAATTGAGTTTCAAATAAAACCTCTCTAACGAACGATTATTGAATCGCGGGGAGTGGGTACCTATTACCAATACCAAGTTTAATAATTAAGACCTGGCGTCTTCACAAACGTGTTTGTGATGATGGGTAGAACCTGCAGTTCACGTAGTGTTACTAATTTACCAATAACTCTGTATATTAATATCTATATAATAATAATTTATATACTTAATATATTTTTTTGTCGTTCGTCTTTTCTTGAATGCACTGCTCGCTCATTACTTATTGCTAACTCGACACATTAAATTTCTTTTAACCAATAACCAGAGTACTTGAGCAAAACGTAATGGATTATTTCTATTAACAATTGTTAATAGAAATATCCGAAATCTATCAATACTTTTACATAAATTTAGTATTCTACTATCAAGTTCCTAATATCTAGATCCTCGACCTCACCCATAGAAGCTAGAATCGTTTGCAGTACGTGTTGATGTTTCTTAACAACACTTCCAGTTACGGCAGACCATATCTCATAAAAATGCATCCTTAAAAAGTACATTTAATCAAAGTACCTGAAAAGAAAAAAAGAAAAAATATAACTTATTTCTCGTAGACCGTGCTACGTCTTAGCCTACGCAGTCGTAGAGGCTGTATAGCAACTACATTAGCAGATATTAGCAAAAAAAAACTTTATATTCTCAAAATAGACAGTTTAATCTATAATTTACGGTAGGTGAGGATAGTTGATTAATGTAGAAAGTCCATTGAAAGTCCACGTAAAGTCAACAATTAAGGCAAATATTTGGTAGAAATCCTGTATGGCGTAGCACGTAAAAAGTCAGCATAATAACGTCAAATAAAATTTTAAAATATAACTAGATAGTGAAAACATACCTTGATCTTGGAAATCCATGTCACAAACACACTCGAAAACAATGTCATTCCGAGAATTCATCGTCACAAAAATAATGTCTGTTAGCGAGCTTCTAATCAGGCGAGCGCAACGTAATTATGTGTTAACTTCGGAGGACAAAAATTACGTGATTCTTAGGTAAAATGGGTAGGATATTTATACTTTGAGGTTGCTTGTTTATCAGTTAATCGTTATAGGTAGATAAATTGAGGGTAGTTGTTCTTTTTTTTTTTTAATTATGACCTATGGGCGGTACCACTGTGCGCCGCTGAAAAACATCATATACTACGGTTTTTTGTTATAGTGCTAACCCGCACTCTGGATATCTCTAAGAAATGAAATAAGTCCCAAAAATTATCAAAATGAATACCAAAAATGATAATTTTGGAACTTATTTCATTTATCATAATATACTACCTTCGATAAAAGTAAAAAAAGGAAGATACGGTACGTTCTACCAGCGCTCACTCAAAATCTGTACCGTGTCACAAATGAAATAATGATAAGGTATTGGATTATCAGAAAATTTAAAGTTTGGTGTATCTACTTACGCGGGAAAATATGCGATGCCTTGGGCTTTGTTTTTTGTTTTAGAGCTATTCGTACACCTGGTGAACGAACACGAGAGCATTTGTCGTGGTGATTTAGTCGAAATCACACCAAATTATACTTCGCAGCAAGCACGCGAAACACAAATGCCACCGCCTGCGCCGCCGGTCCGACTATGACTGAGGTAAGGGAACATAGTTGAACCTAACTTGAGCCATCCACTTTCGAGATGGTAATGCCTCATTTCCCTTTTTTTACTTTTATCGTAGTATACTACAGACATTATAGTAGCTGCGCGCGGCGCTCTATTTATAGTATATACTATTTTACCAAACGATTTAGACATGAAGATCGAATGCAACTGCAGTATTAAATGACTATGATCGATAAGGCTTACCAAGTCTCGGTCAACTACAGGCAATATGTTAATGACCCTTACCTTAGGAGCAAGTAACAGCCGCGTCTTTGTCGAACAACTCATGTTTTCCTGAATTTAGTGTGATTGTTTTGCCAAAACAGGATTTTGATCAATATCGTTCTAAAACTGGCGTCATAAAGAAAATGTGGAGTGCAAGAAGAACAATCCAACATGTCGGATGTTAGATTTTAATACCGAAATAGCTAACATTAACTGAACAAAGCAAATCCTAGAATCTATTCTCCATTTTAAACCTTATTACTATGGAATAAGAGATAGTTTGACATAGGTTTTCGAAAGTCGGTGAACGTTTCGTAAACCACAGAATGGGTGACGTAATATTTAAGCTTTCCGTGTCGTTATAAATTAAAACATTCGCAGAAGTTATTATGCTGTTTAATATGCTACTTTATTTAAACTTCTATTTAGGTCGGTATCGGTTTAGCAGCAGTTGATTTGCGCAAAAGTTCATGTATGCCATAAGAAAAGAGTTTTAAAAATGTCTTGTTATGTTTCAGATATTCTCTGAATCTCCAATCGTGCTTAACAGTTTTTAATGAACCCGGAACGTGACAAAATGTATATTTTAGAACTATTGGAACGTGACATGTCTTCTACAATCGATGGTTTGGTGATGGGGGGATTGGAGAAAGTAAGATACACAGTTTATACTGAGTAAAAAACAGAATAAAATAAATATTTAAGGGGGCTCCCATACAACAAACGTGATTTTTTTGCCGTTTTTATAGATAATGGTGCGGAGCCCTTCGTGCGCGAGTCCGACTCGCACTTAGCCGGTTTTATTAAAATCCACAGTCACTAACAACACTAGATATGTTTATGTATAATTGTTTTTTGTATATGTTGATAGTGCAATAAAGTTATAATCTATCTATCTATATCTATCTAAGGTTAGACTACTTTTTTTATAGAATTTCATTGCTTTTGGACATTTTGTTTGTGTATTCCCAAACTTCGTATATCACCTATGTTTATTATTCCGCTAGGTATATCAGTTTCTGGTAAATTATTAAAAGTTGGTGTAATTTCCTTTTGTTTTATCATACACACGTTACGCTGACATCACAAATCCTGCAGTCGCGAAGTAGGTACGGCCGCAAAAAACTCAATGTGTGTTCTTACGTCTTACGAAAGGAGCCGTTTTCGGGCTTTCGACTCTGACTTTTTAATACAATTTTACATATAAACCATTCTAAGGACCGAAATTCAGTGTCATATGTAATGAAAAAATACTTTCATCAGTCTCAAATGAAGAGGCAGCTCAACTTCGTACGAAATTTCGTTCGAT
Organism: Eupithecia exiguata; assembly: GCA_947086465.1. NCBI lineage: Eukaryota > Metazoa > Arthropoda > Insecta > Lepidoptera > Geometridae > Eupithecia > Eupithecia exiguata. The sequence goes on along the minus strand of OX352243.1, from coordinate 6,293,756 downwards.
TAGAGTAACGATCGAACGAAGCGAAACGAAATTTCGTAATAAAGTAGACTTCCAGTGTACGAAAAACAAAAGTTTTTATGTATAAAAGAATTTACCTATCATCATCATCATCCGCAGCCAGATTTTACCCACTCCTGGGTAATAAGCCTCCCGAAGTTTGTGCCATCCACCAAAATTTACCGATACTATGAAAAAACTTCCAAATGTTAGCATGGAGCGGTTCACAAAACGTGACCGTACTACAAAACCTATGATTAAAAAGCTCCAGGCGTGCCTTAACCTTGATGTTATTACTTGCCTATTAATTGCATTAATACAATTCGTAGATTAAATTTAAAGTTTTAATACCTGCGAACAGCTTTCCAGTTGTCAACCCTTTTCATTTCTAATTTCGTTTTCCAATTAAGGGACAAGTGGTATCTTGATTTAAAAATTAATTTTCGTTTGCGTTTTTTGTTCGGTTCTAGATTTAAACTTCCAATAAATGACTTCGAATGGATTTTTGTGATTGGTTAGGTATTGTATTTCAAATTTTTATAATTACTCGAATCGAATTGAAAATGATATTTTGCCTTACCACAAATTATTTTTAATGCAATGTTATTTAAAGGGCAAATTTTTACCCGCACCTACTATACAGATTAGCTCTTTGAAAAGGGAGTGAAAAGCCAAATACGAGAGTTAGAAATAAGTCGTGAAAGGCATGCATGTCATGGGTTCAATTTAAGAAAACAAAAACCTACAATACCTTTTTTTAATAAAATTTTTTTGACCTAAACTTTGCATAAACTTACTTTACTTTACACTCCCTTTAAATTTTGCACACTACAAAGACGTCATACAAGTATTTTATAGATACTTCTTCTTTGGTGCTACCTTTTGACATCTCGCTGGCTCCCTCTGGACCAGGGCACTCCATCGTCACATCTTAGCGCCTTTACGGCAGCACTGAAAAGCTTTTATTCTAAAATTATATTTTGACGAGCCAACACTGTCTCAAGGATTTTATAGGAACATGAAAATTTTAGTACAGCTTGAGAGTTTTATCCGTATGTGAAATTTCGGTATGACTTGGATTAGGGATGTGGAAGGACAGGAAACGAAGGCCTCTCATCTCATAGGCTAAGTGGTACCTAAGCTGCACCAAACCATAGTTTTTAACAAGCTTTACTTGCAGGGTACGCTAGAATCATGCCTACGTATCCTGCAATATACTGCCTGTATATAAATCTCTTCCAAAGGTCAATTTTGAAGAGAGGTTTACCAATTGGCTTGCTTGGCAGCAATCACTAAAAAAAAACATACAGCCGAACAAAAAAGTTCCTCCTGAAGTCGGTAACAAACATACATTTCCAGCAAGCCAACCTCCATGTGAAGTTTTAGTGCCGTTCCCGACGTATGCCATTGGGTATTAGTCAAATAAATATTTTACGAACGCCGTAAACCGTATTAATGATGGGTATCGCGCAGCGTACGGTAACTACGTAATTTCCGAACGACAACTATTTTATGGTACTTAGCGGTGACTTTCAATGTTGTCGTTTAAACTTGAAGTGAAATGTTGCTAACAGAATTTTGGTGTTGTACAGCTTCACATAATAATATACACTATACCTACTTAGTGTAGCTTTAATTCCCGTATCATCAGCCTACGCTGGTCCACCGCTGGACATAGATCTCCCCTAAATAGCGCCATAGCGCCCTGTCGTAAGTTTGCCACATCCACCATTTGCCATATCATCAAGGGGCGATGTTGATCTACGTTCTCCATTTTTGCCGCGTCGTGGTTTAGAGTCAGCACGTTTACGATTGTCGGTATTACGCACTAACTTAAAAAAACGACAACCGTCTGAATCTGGTTTTGCTATCCTACCGCGCCGGAAGCTCAGCTAGATACACGATGTTTTGGCTGCGCTGTCCGTAGCAATAATCTACGTTATAGCAATATTCGACGTCGTAGCTTATTGCTACGCCGAAGCTAATAGCTACGTCGTAGAATGAAGCTACGCATGGTTTTATTCTTGATGCATTAGTGATTCTTTTGCGTTATATTATAACATAATTAGGCACCACGTAGGGTCACGAAGGTAAAAGACGTATTTGAAGTGGAAAAACTTTTTTGTGGTAAATATAACTTAATTTTATTTAAAAGTTTATTTTCTTCGAATTAATGGTACTTAATTATTAAAACAAATTACTGTGTAAGCAAACCAATTACGTCTAGTATCATTAAAATGTGAACTAGGCCAGCTAAAGACACTTATTCACTTAGTATTTTGGATAATAACAGTTCGAGCAATAAATCAATACTGAAGTAATTTACTAGAGACAGCCTAATAGCGGGTAATTTGGACTTAACTAGGCAAACTCCGCCCGACCTAGTTATAACAATATTAATGTAACTTAGATTTGATTCGGTACTAGTTTAAGCTCTCGCCTCGCTCGTGGGATCTCAATGAAAGACAGGGGGGTAGATAGTCGCGGTTTCGACTGCGTCTATCCTGTCTGTGTCCCAATCGGGGTAGGGAAGGTGATGGATGCGTGGGGTCGGTGAGTGTGTGGAACGGTGGGCTCGCCGGCCATGTATGGGAGGAAAAGGGGACGCCAGTCGGGCCGCGGTAGGTTTTAATGTTGGTTCGACGAAAATGGCGACAGAGGGTTACCGGAGAGATTTTAGTGGGTATTACGTCCTTCTCAGGGCGTCGAGTCCCACATCATTCTGGTACCCCCCCAAACCAGTCTATTCGTGAACGAATTTCCTCGCCGAAAAAAAATGGGGGTAGATCCTGGGGATGGACATAGGGTACTTAGAGCGTGTGAAGCCGCGGGTAGGCAACTAGTAGTTTCATTAAAAAAAATATAAATTCTAGATTAAGGCCTGTATTTAGAAAGCTTGCCCAGTTATAGATCTATGCTTGAGTGATGTTTATGGCATAGAAAAACAATACTCAAGTATATATCGATTATGATGCACTTAAGTTTAAGGAAAAAGTCCCGTTTGCCACCGAAGTGTGCAATATACACAAAAATATATCGAGAAATTATGCAACAATAAAGTTCTACTCAAAGGAAGCCAGTTGCAAATTAAAATCTTCCAATGGATTTGTTTTTGATCCGCCAATGAGGAGCGAGTATCAAGACATAGGTACCGAGTGAATTGAAATTAGATGATTCAGTGAACGTTTAGAGATTTTTTTATGATTTTGAATAATTGTTGGTAGTTCAATACAATAACGATTGATGCTATTTAGGTACTAAATGTAATTAAAGAATAGAGAACGAGCAACCAACAAGAACCCAACATTCACTCAACTTTCCGATTTCGAATGAGCCAACTCGTGATTCTTCAGCCATAAAATTTAAGACCAACAGACTTTCACCCCCATTCATTATTAGAGAGAGAGATAATGTTCGAAGTTCGGAAGAGAGAAAATTATTTTTAATTTATTCGTCGTAGGGCGACGTGTTTTATTACAGGGCTTATTTCCGTTCGTGTTTCACTTAATTTTAAAGTTGTTTACAGTTCAGCAAGGCTATTTGTCATAGGGTTTGTGACCCTGATTTAAGTAGTTAAGAGAAACACGCGTTTTACAGAGGTCTGTGCGTTGTACAGTCGACGGTATTAAAGTTTAAAAACTTTAGTACCTTCTCTACCTTGTCTTAGGAAATAACAGACAGAAGGGACGCGGTCGTAGAGTACTTACGTATTTATATTTATTTATCCTAAAACTTACACACGCTTCTGGTATATTAAAAGAACCTAGGTACCTAAAATGCAGTAGTTAAAATCTTGAAGATTTATTAGTATCATAATATGAAATTATTTTGTAAGCTGGACGTATTGTCGTATCTATTTTAGTTTTAAAAGTTGCGATTTTTTCTTTATTTACAGCAATTAGTCGTGTAAGTAGTATAAAAACTTGGAAAAAATCAAGGGCGTATAATACAATTTTTTCATCGTAGAAGGACGAGACATAGACCATTCGACGCGGCTTTTGTTGTTGTTGTTATTTAGGCCAATTTTTGAGATACGACATTTTCGCTTTCTGCCGTCGATATGTATTTAAATCATTTGTTTGCATTTGATTTTAAAAATATGTGTCTACTTACGGTGGAAAAAAACGGATCAGGGGATTACAGGAACTCTTGTCCACAAATCCCCAGAGCGTCTTGTCTCTTACCCGGTATCGGATTTCTGGACAAAAAATCCAGAAATCCCCTTCACAGGGGATTGTGTACGGGGATTATTGGAATAAGCCCATAAAAATACAAAATTGATTGAGAATTGAATGAATGAACCGAATGAAGTCTACCGTTCTTTACACCACAAAACATTTCCAATAAGCTATAAATTCGGAGTTCAAAAGTCTCCAAACCATTATAAAAGTCTTGGTAAGAAAGCTGTAGAAAAGCTGACGCGCCTTTTGAAAAATGTCGACTTGTCGCTGCTTAAAAATGGCTCACATTTCCACCTTTGATTGTGAGATCTGCGTCTGGACTCCATTGTGAAGTTTATGCAGCGCTTTATGGGGAACTACCGTGAATAAGTTGACGGAGAATACCTTGTCTTTAGTAAAACGTTGGTTTGATTTTCGTAGCTAGAGAACGTCTCGATGGGTGAAAGACTCAGGGTTTGTACCTAGATATGTATTTTGTAAATAAATAACACACAGCTCTGCCAACTTTGAGCGAGATAAAAGGTCTAGTACAATTTATTAATTAAGTCTATGATTCAATATTGGTTAAAACTTTAAAAGCTTTTAGGGCTCTGTCGGGTCTGACAGCAAATGATAGAGCATGTAGTAGGTGCGAACAGCTAAGCACCCATGCAAACACACTTTCCGATTCATTTGGAAACTACATTCCCGATTTTAATGATATTTTGCATACATAATCGGATAAGAAATAGTTATGGTTACACCGTTTTAGTTTTTCTAAAGAAATAATTATAATTAACTAATAAATGTGTATATTATGTGTGTTTTATGTGTATATCTAGTTTATGTGTTTATTAGTTTAACTTTAGTACACCCCCTGCCTTTCTTAATAATAAAATAATAAATAATATAAAGTGTTTTTGTATTGTATTGTAATAAAATTGGTTAAAATTAACGAAATGAATTTTCACTCTCATTTATTGATGATTATGTTTTTTGAAAAACTAAAACGGTGCAAACTTGGGGCTGAGGTGTGCTTAGATTTGGGGCTTTGGTTTAGGTGTTCACATCCACCTTAAGCGCATTTTAGGTAAGTGTTTTTGACAGAAAATATGCAAATTTTTTGCCTTTTTTCCTTGGTTAACTATCCAGCGGATGCACTAATTGATTTGTTCAATAGGTAGGTAGCATAGGCGCCTATAGATGCTGGATGCGGGAAGCTGAAGACAGGGCGCTATGGCGCTCATTAGAGGTGGCCTATGTCCAGCAGTGGACTATTAAAGGCTGATGATGATGATAGGTGCCTATAGGCATAAGGATGGTTGTCTATACCTTAGCCAAACTCCTGTACAATGTTTATAAACAAGCCGCCCATACTTAACCCGAAATTCACTTTCCTTCCGCGCCCTTTTATACGCAATTTCCATTACTTGTCAATATGAGATCCATCCTTCAATAAATATTGCAACTCGACGCCAAGCAAGTGAATTTTAGTTATTTGTGTCATGGTTTGTTTACAAACATTCTATAAGAAGTTTGGCTAAGGTTTAGGGTGGAATAGAGAAAAAGCTGAGAAAAAGGTGCTTGCCTTGCCCTACCGATCAAAATTGTGTAAAAGTTTCACAGTAGTGCCTGCGATGAGGCGGTCTTGGTTGCTAATAAAAGTGACCTAACCATGCAGTAGGTGCCTACTTACGACTGGTAGACGTATCATCTTTTATTCAGGCCATTCCTAGATCCTTTTATGGTTATGGTTGGAGGGGTATTATCGGCCTGCGTTCAGTTGTGGACCATTATAGGCTGTTGATGAGTAGGAAATCCTATTATAGTAGGTACATTGTTCACCGAGGCAAGAAAGAGACCGATTTCTATCGAGTGTCATTGGAGACTTGAAACACACGAGGTAGGAATCGCACTTTCTCCCGAGTGATACATAGTACCTACTTCATATCTACGAGGTACCTAAATCATCGCTTTAGAATCTTCTAAACCACTCCTGGAAATTCAAATAATAAACTCAAATGTGGCAATAAATACGCGCACGTGCTTTTTTCACATGATACCGACGTACCATGTAAAACAGTATAAGAACAGTAATTTAAAAAAAGTAAGTAGATACTTTTTTAAACTACTGTTCCGAATACGGAAGAGGCCGATATAATACGGCGGATTCGGCCTTAAAAAACTTTTTGTTGTTTGACCCGTTGCAACACCGCTATCAGAATTTCTATAAATCGAAATCTCAACAAAAATCATAAACTCAAAAACAAAAAGTTCTAAGCAGGATACATTTTACAAAAGCGTTTTAAACTGCATAAGTCGCTCGAGTCTGCAAAGTACAAAGGTATTTTTTTTCAGTTTAACAATGTTCAGAACTTTTTGGCGATGACTGTACCTGTATCTGGCGTTATATTAAAGTAGATCCATGTGCAGCGTCAATTGCTGAAGCCAACAAATGGTGAGCCGGGTATTGAGGCTGCCTCGGGGTCTACCGGTTCCATGGGCCAAGTTATAAGCGAGTGCGATGTAACGAGCTATCCGCTGTGAAGGTAACATAACTTAACCGCGGCTATCCAAAACCTTTCCTAGCGTGGGTGACAATAGGAAATATCTACATTTCTGTGAAGAGTTTAACTTATGCTTTGGTTTACAAATAACTTTATTAACAAAGAAAATTAAAATCAAATAATAATATTAAATTAAAACTAGTATTTACAATTGAAACAATTGAGCTAACTGCAGACTGTTGCAAACAATCTACAGGTAGCTCAACTAATCCATATCAATACCAGTCGGAAGTGTGCTCAAGACGCTGGCTGCATTGCCCCGCTGTATGGCAATGCTGATGCGCTGCACCAGATACTCACAAGCTTTTTTTACTTTGGTTTATTATTTCAGATGGATTGACGACCGAGATGTGGCGCGCGAAGCGGCGAGCGAAGGTCCGTCAGCGACGCAGGGTCGTTGCGGGTTCGATTCCCGCCTTGGGACATAAGTTATACAAGTATACCTATCTATCAGTCATCTAGTACCCATAACACAAGTATCTTCTTAGATAATGCTGTGTTCATTGACCAACATTATTTATTATTTTTTATGCGCTAGTTTCAATCTCAATGATGCAGGTAGAGGTATACCATTTTTACTTCATTTAATATGGGTAGGTACCATATTGAACAAATTCACAAGTAGGTACATAATATACTAAAAACCTTTGATTGCCCCGGCGTTTCAGCTGGATTACACGCAGTCATGGTTATTGCGAAGTAAACGAAAAAAACCTGAAATATCAACAGCTTACACCCTGTACCAGTGACACCATATCTCGCTGCAACCGATACCTAACAAGCATTACGAACGCAATAAGCTACCAAATAGGTCGTTGCGAATGCCCATGCATCCTGTGTAAAGAGACACGAGACGGGATCATAGAGAGTACGAACTGATGCGTAGCGATATTGAGTTTATTTTTGCAGCTTAAGAAGCATACGCTATCTACGATTGGATATTATTTAGACAAGTAGGTACTTACTTGATATAGTTGACACACTGGCAACTAGATTTCGTACGTGGTGCAGTGAAAGGGCACCAGGAGTTTGTTTGTTTTGGTAAATTAATAAATAAATAAATAATAAATAATGCTGGACAATTCACACAGCATTATCTAGCCCCAAGCTAAGCAGAGCTTGTGTTATGGGTACTAGATAACTGATATACATAATACAATACATTACATAGATAATATTTTTTTATTATACATAGAAAACGACCAGAACACCCGGAACAAATACCTACAGATCGTACAAATATTTGTCCCAAGGCGGGAATCGAACCCGCAACCTCCTGCGTCGCAGGTGGACCTTCGCCCACCGCACCACAGAGGTCGTCAACAAATTACAGCGGTGATACAGCGACTTTATATATTTTTAGTTTTCATGTATCACAAATATTAAATTTTGTGCTCCCTTTTTGACAGAATGTTGCTGGAACCTATGATTTTTTTTGATAGAGTAACATTTAGGCACAAAAGTGGCCTAAGAATTTATACGTGTAGGTACATACCTACCTACCCAGCTGTGTGTGGGTACCTAAGGGTGAAGTCAGGATGCGGATGTCAGGATACAAACTTTCTAGTGGTAAATTTTTCGCTTCTTCCACAAGTGGACAAAAAATTGAAGCGAAAAAAATCGATAACATTTTGTTTCTTGTTTGATAATTACTACCTATTTACATAAAACTGTTTATATACCTATAAAATTTGACTTGTATACCTAAGTGCTTTTTTGTAAGCCTAAAGAAATAAAGTTAGTGACTTTTGACTTTTGATGATCATGACTAAAGGGCGTTTAAAGTGAACGATAAATTGCGTTGTTTGTTTGTGCATTTGCGTCAAGTTAGTATTTCCGTTCCACTGCATTGTGTTGAAAAAGTTGCTAGAATAGGTTATTTGACTAGTACATTAAAAATAAGTTCCAAATTGTTTTCATCCTAGTCAGTGACAACGTAACAAAGTGTAATTAGGTGATTTTTATTAAAAATTATGCCAATTTTAGGTAAAGATTAAAATTTCACATTTTTTGATATATGATCACGTGACCGAAAACACTGCGTTTGGTTGGATCGCTGGTGACGTCACACTATCACATTATTACAGTGTCAATGAGTTCTTCTTGTCTGTGTGGTGTGTGTGGCGTGTGACGTCATTGCTCAGAGCATGACAAGAGATTATCGTTTTGGCGCGCCATTATTTTATTCAAACCTTAAAATTAGTTTTTATAACTAATACAACTGGCCTTGAAGAAATATTAATTACACTTTGCATTATTTTTATCAGACAATACGTTAGAATTATTTCCCAGTCTCGTAGTCAAGTAGCCTATTCAGCGTCTGAAATTCCGATCCTTCATTCGGAAACATTCCGGTCGTATAAGTCTGGCCCCTTTGCCTACCCTACAATGTCATCCAACAATAACAAAGGAAAATAATTGCCTGCAAAACTGAATTTACATAAACTTGTCTAATGATATTAAAGCTGTTCAGGTGTTCCCTGGTGCAGTGTTATAAGGGTGCATATGAAATAAGCACTTAGGTAAATTGCACATTGCTCCCCCGTCGACATCGAGAAGGGTATTTATTGAGCAGAATAATGCTAGTGGTTAAGGTCTTGATGTTGATTAGTAGGGGCTGCCACCCTTGCCTTCTGATACTGTATATGTTACCTACGTTATTATTTCGTTAACGTTAACCAGGTACATTCATGTAGTGCTAGGCGGCAAGGCTGCACGCATATTTGGTGCCTTTTCACCGGCTCGGCTGAGTTCGGTTTCGGCTTTTATTATCTGTTCCTACAGATAATAAAGCCGAAACCCTGAAATTTTCGACGGATAAAAAGATACGTAGACAAGACACCTACTTCCCTCTTCAAGACACTTACCTCCTTCCCTCCGCGGCGTCATACGGATCAGACGTGCTGCTCTTGTATTTAAATATTTAAATTAATAATTAAACTCGTGAAGCGGCGCCCTAGGACTCTGCCAACATCCTCAACTTTGCTGGTGAACCGGCGGCGTGTCATCAGACCTGGGCTTCGCTGGCGGGTCGAGTCGGCGATCAAATATCTGCCGTGAGTGAAAGCATAATTAATCGCCTTCGGTCGAGTGCGAGCCTGCAACGTGCGGAGTCGCAGCCGGGTGCTACAGCCGCCACACCATCGTCTTAGTGAGCGGCGCGCTCGAAATTAACTACGAGTTTACGCAGAGCGAGTGCTACGGAAGTACAGCCTACGGCGTAGACGTTATACTCGACGCGCTACGAAGCGGCTACGCAGTGAATCACGGAACTCAGTCTTGAGTGCTACACTTTCTAAGATATCATTTTACGCCTCATATCTATCCGCTGCTTGGCCTGCTACTTGTTGTACTGCTGTTTTTGACCATCTCAATCGTCTTACGCTAATATGCCGCTCCCACGCTCACCCACAAAAATGCCTCAGCTCTTGAAGACACCACCCATGATGTCACATAGCTCTTCAGACACCGCTCTTAATACTTCGGCTATCGCGGTTGATGGCGACATCCTGAACAACGTTTCCAAACGCCATAAAAGAAATTTTACCGACTTCTCCCAAGATACATCCTTGAGTATACCAGGAATTAAGTCCATGTTCGACGAAATGAAATCTCAACACGATGAAAAGTTCGATTCCCTCAGCAATGCTTTGACTGTAATTATCACTCAAAATAGTGAAATACAAAAATCTGTTTCGTCTATAAATGCACAGTACAGTGAATTGCTTTCACGTGTGGATGGTTTAGTCCAAGAGAACAACGAGTATAAGAGCCGTATCTCAAGTCTTGAAAATAAAGTGGAATACCTTGAAAGACAAGCGCAAAATTCGTCTATCGAGATTCGCAATACTCCGAAGCAAGAACACGAAAACAAATACGATTTGATGAATATTGTTAAGAACATTGGTGAAACGTTGGGCCTGGAAACACCTATCCAGAACTCAGAAGTAAAAGATATTTTTCGCACAAAAAGCGACGCTATTGTAGTGAACTTCACCGGCTCGATACGGAAGCAGGATGTTATTTACGGCTTCCGGAAACTAAATAAAACCAGGCGCCTAAAAAAGGAGGAGCCACTAAATACATCGCAGATTAAAATGCATGGCCCTTCCTGCACTATCTATATATCTGAGTCGCTTACCGGTAAGGCTCGCCACTTATTTTTCCTCGCACGCGGAGGTGTGAAGAATAAGAAGCTTGTAGCTGCCTGGACCTCCCACGGAAAGATACTCGTCAAAAGAGAAGAGGGATCGGCGCCGATTTGCATCGACACAGAAGAAGAATTGTTAAAACTCACGCAATGACTAGCTGTACTTTATCTTAATACCTACGAGCCCCACTATGGGAGCTTTCTGTTTCTATTAGCTTTTAAACTTATTCCTAGTTCCTATTGTTATTGTAAATTCCTGAATAACCGATACTTATTTTTAGTAATGCTTGATATAACCCTATACTTCAAACTTTTAGTAACGTCCATTTATCCTTCAACACGCTCATTTTATATGCATTTGTACCTGCATAATTCTAATAACCTGAATTTCAATGTCTTATCTGGAGCTGCTAGCCTTATTACGGTGAATGTCTGTTCTTCACTATGGCCAACGCACAGTAGGACCTACAACCGTGATCTGACCGCCCAAACTTTGCCTCTACACTACTTCACGTATCCATTAGCTCTGACAACCCTGTGGACATCGCCCCGCTGGTTATACCCAAACCTTGAGGTATATCAAAAATACATAATCCTAATAAAATCCCTTATTAATAGGGATGATACAATCTTAAATCAATATCAATGATAGATGTTAATAATATTGAATATATTAATCAAGGTTTGGACTCACTGGCGACTGCTAGGACTGTTAAATGTGACGTGGAAGATATAGGCAAAAATATACCCAGGTGCAATCAAACTAATCTAAAATTAATTTCCCAAAATATTAGAAGTATTAATTGTAATTTTAATAGCTTTATATCTCTTGTACTAAGAGCGAAAGTGGATTGGGACGTAATAGTACTCACGGAATGTTGGCTTCCGTCTAATAAATATATACCGGAAATAAATGGTTATAATAGTATTTTTACAACGAGGAGTAGAACCCAAAATGAAGGTGTAGTCATATACTATAACAAACAACTAAAGATCACGTATGAAGAACCTATTATTGCTGATGCCAACTGCCTTCTCCTAAAACTTAACGATGAAATTTGTATTATAGGGATTTACCGACCCCCAGCCATACAGCATGCAACCCCCTTCCTTGAAAGTATCGATTCTTTACTTACCCGAGTACACAATTCTAAAAATATTATTTTGTGCGGAGATATTAACATAGATATTGCCGACTGTACGGAGGACAAACGCTCAAATGACTACTTAGATATGTTAGCCAGCCATAGTCTTCTTCCGGGACTTGTTCTACCTACCCACGGTCTTACTTGCTTGGATCACATGATGGTTAAAACTAAATCAAATGCATGTTGTGTCCTCATAGAAGCATCGATCACTGATCACGACTGTGTGGCTTTAATTTTGTCTATGGACTCTGCAGTTGGATACAATATGAAAACTTCAACACTTGTATGTTATAAAGGCCTTGACAACACCATACGCAACATTAATTTTCTCCCTGTTTTAGACTGCCTCGATACAAACAGGGCCACAGATATGTTTACTGATCTCCTTAAAATAGCCATAAACGAAAATACCAAAACATTTAAAATACCAAAAAGACAAAGAATAAATAAACCTTGGATAACTAAGGGATTATTGAGATGCATGCGGAACAGGGATAGCCTTCATAAAAAAGTAAAGAGAGACCCTAAGAACAATGTCATCAAGACTACATACAAACGCTACAGAAATTTTTGTAATGCCCTTCTAAAAAAAGCAAAGAGAAACTACGAAAGGCTAGAAATTGAGAGAGCTAAGGATAACAAAAAGAAACTCTGGGAGGTATTGAGAGAGATAAGCGGGCAAAAGAGACCTACAGACCATTCTCCTAATTTGTTATCACAAAAAAATCAACTTCAAAGTATTAATGAGGTCAATAGTTTTTTTGCAAATGTTGGTAAACAACTAGCTGATAGCGTTATCAATTCTACTGTGCCTTTTGATGAAGTCGAGTATCAGGGTGCAACTCCAGCGGGCTCACTGGTCATGCTTCCCACTGATGAGAACGAGGTTCTACAGTTAATTATGGGCTTGAAAAGCAAATGTGCTGTAGGCCTAGACCAAATCTCTGGTACAATTATCAAGAGGTATGCATCCATCCTCTCTGGTCCTATTACTCACATTTGCAATCTTGCCATCGCCAACGGAGTCTTCCCTAACGCGTTCAAAACTGCCATCATCAAGCCTGTCTACAAGAGTGGTGACAATGACCGTGTCAATAACTTCAGACCAATTTCTATTCTGCCTACTCTGTCAAAAATCTTGGAGAGAATTATGAATAAAAGATTGACCAACTTTCTAGAAGCAAACCACATTTTATCCTGTAACCAATATGGTTTTCGCGCCAACAGGTCTACAAATGACGCAGTCCATGAGCTTACAAACGACATAATCACAAACCTGGACCTAAAAAAGAAGTGCCTAGTAATATTTCTTGACCTGGCTAAAGCATTTGACACGGTCTCCATCCCTGTTCTTGTAGAGAGATTAGAAGTATGCGGGGTAAGAGGGATACCTCTTAGTCTCTTTCGGGATTATCTGTGTCATAGGACTCAACGAGTGAAAATCAACCACCTTATCAGTGAGGAGCATCCCGTGAGCTTTGGTGTGCCACAGGGTAGCATCCTCGGCCCTACCTTGTTCCTCGTCTATATTAACGGGCTGTGCAATATTCAACTTGACAATGGTAGAGTCCTTACATTTGCAGATGACACTGCGCTCCTCTTTAATGGAAATACTTGGGACGATGTGTTTTGCAGGGCTCAAGATGGATTCAGTAAGGTCTGCAACTGGTTAAAAAGGAATATACTTACTCTCAATGTTGCTAAAACAAACTACATGCCGTTTGCCTTAAAAACTAGCCTCCTTCCATCCCCCGAATACTCACTGTCTGCTCACAACTGCAATACCTCCTCGTTCCCTAATAACATTTGCACATGCCCCTCTTTACAACGGGTCGGTAATGCTAAATATCTGGGTGTCTATATGGATCATACACTGTCATTTAAACACCACATAGACTCCCTTACCTCGAGACTGCGAAAGCTTATTTACATTTTTAAAGCATTAAGGCATGCTGCCGACCAAAACGTAGTTAAAATGGTTTACCTAGCCTTATGCCAGCCACTTATTGGATACTGCATTTCCTCTTGGGGAGGTGCAGCCAAAACCCACTTACTAAAGCTAGAGAGGGCGCAAAGGGCCATTTTGAAGGTGGGCGCGGGTCTTCCATATCGGTTCCCAACAGCCAAACTCTTCATGAAATGGGAAGTACTTACTGTTAGGCAATACTTCCTGTTGCAGATAGTCATTAGCAAACACACTCAACTCACATATAATAAAGAACAAATTACCGATAAAAGAAGAAAAGGTAAAGTCTGCAAAGCTCCAAAACTTCACATAAAACATGCCAATCACTTTTCAATCTTTCTTGGCCCGTATATCTATAACATGATCAATAAAAACTTGTCAATTTTCTCATTACCTAGAGCGAAATGTAAAAGCACTGTCTCAAACTGGCTCAAAGCCCTAACTTACGATGAGACCGAAAACCTTTTAACCACGCTCTCATAATTTCCATCTATTTTAGAACATACAGTATAGACCACCGACAGTAACTACTCTACCATCTCCTTAAACCTCAAAAATTCTTCCCCCTAGAATTCTCTCTCCCTGCCTCCTATTTTATTTCATTCAATAACTCACCCAGTTAATAATATACCTACCAGTGGGCGAACGACCTGGATTGCCCTGACTCTTATGAGACAGGTGCCTTTCGGTGGCGTCGCCCCACAGTCAAGTTTTTTTTCACTGTTTCACAAGTATTGTAAACTTTTAATAAATTATTCAAACATACTTGCTCTATTTAACATAAGGATCGGTTATTTTAGTATTCTAATTTTAGTTCTTTAGTTCAGTTATTATTAATATTAGTTTTCATGATGCTAATTACTTGTACCTACATACCATCCAAATTGGTCACTGAATGTTTGTTTCTAAGTAATACCAAATTAAGAGTGCGCCTCGCTTATAACTTGTGCCATAGCATCTTATTACACCCGCGGAGTGGGGGCACTGGTGTCTTGTAATACAGGCTTTTATAAGCCTATCTCAAGCTCCAGCTCCTCACAAAACAGGTTAATAGCTTAAGTCCTTAATTTCATTTTACTCAAATATCTTAAGAAAACCTTTTTGTGAGTGGAAAATAAATATATTATTATTATTATTATTATTATACTTCGGGAATCAAATCCACATGTTTCTCTGTCTGTGCCGGCCCTGGGCGGACTGGAGTCACCAAAGTGAAAGATTGCATCATTTCCCCAAAATTAGAATTTTTACGCTATTCGTTCAACAACCAAAGGGGAGACGGGGGTACGCAAATGACACTTTATTATGACCTCGGGCTGTGAGAAGTCACTCAACGATGCTTCCGGAACTTTGGCCACAGGCAGATAAGTGGCAATACCGCAATATTGCCACTTATCGGTGGTTATTGGGTGCATAATTTTAAACAAGGCTTGAATTTTATGTTCTTATTATAAAGATTTTATACTGGAATAAAACATACTAGTCCATTATGTAGTGCTTACAGCCTTATCCGTATTTAAGTAGGTAATAAGTAAGTATTGCATGAATGTACACTTTATTGCACTTAAACAGTAACAAAAATAAAATCTTATATCTTAATTTAAAACTTGATCAGTACAGGCAGCCTTATCGCTGAGAGCGATTTCTCCAAAGCAACCTAAGTATGGGGAAAAATATATACGTGTAATAGAGTTGGTACAGCACTAACGGTAAAATAAAATTATACAAAACAAAAACATACGACATACTTGTTTACATGATACATAGATAGATAGACATAGACAAACCATTTATTTATCTAGAATCTAATAGGTGTCCCTTTGTCTGGGTTAGACTGGCCAAACCGCTTTTACCGTTTTTCGGCAATCATCAATTTTATCAAGTTTAATTCAAGTTCTATAAAGTTTGTAATGCCTTCAAATAATTAGTCTTTCGGTAACATCTGTTATTCCAAGCATAAGACAAGCTAGACATCATCGATCAACGTTTAACCTTTTAGACGACCTATGTGTTGGCACCTACCATGCCAGACTGTGAGCAAGACCAATTCATTAGGTAGTAAGGAGGCTTGCTTTAGTGTCTTTGAAAATCTATGTCAGTGGTCAAATTCTGCAAGTCAATCGCTTTAGATAGGTACTATGACAAATGACAATGCTATCGTTGCAGAAATGTCCATAGATGAAATAAACTCTAGATAGTGCGTGCGCGGTGTTATTTGCGCGGCGAGATTGAGGCTACATTTAGTGCTCGACCGACGACGTTGAGCGCTGACGTCGCTCGAATGTAGGTATATCAAAATGAAAAAGTATGAATTGCGCGTAGTAATTCATCAGCGCTGCACTGTCACTGGCCCTGCGCGGTCCGCATCCAGCGGTTCAAGTTACCTTCACCAGGTCTTGATGGAATAATGGGGTTAACGACCTAATAAAAAAAACTATTACAATTACATGGACTCCATCCCAAGGTTGCCTGGAAGAAAATCGCTCATAGCGATAAGGCCGCCTTTGTACTTCTTCTCGTAGCATTTATTTTTATACTATTTTCTGTGTTTGTGTGGTGGAATAAAGTTTTATGTATCATCAACTTTCTATGAGTCCAAGTCAATTTTTATGTCATCTAAAATTAATATAAATTTTCCCTTACAATGTACACGTCCATGAAAACTATTGTTTACTCTTTAACTATACCCTGATTCAAAAACCTGGATATTTTTTGTATACAAAGTGGTAACAAAACCCAATGAATATTGGTGGAAAATATTTAATGACATTGGTATCATCGAAGCAAAGCACAGAAGCTCGAAACAATTTTTCGTTTTGAATGCTTTCATTCATCATTTAATTGATCTCTCGTTCGTTTTCGCATCAAATTTTAACATTTTAACATTGCACTTGTGAGATTATCCGTTGTCGAAGTTTATGTTTTACTTTTTATTGATAAAGCCACTGTTATCTTATTGTTTTCTGTTATTGTTATCAGTTTTTTTTAATTTTTCATTCATAAATGTCTTTGTTGACATAAAATATCTAGGATTCTAAATCGTAGTATAGTGCTCTCTTGACACCCAAGATACAAGCCTAGTGCTGAGTTTGGGTGTCACCAGAAATCCTTATGTAAGTGTGTATATTTGGTAAATAAATAAATGAAATGAAATCTATCTATCTATGGAAAATCGTCATATACAACTGGAGGCCTATCGGTCATTGCTTCTTTAAAATATCCCTTCCCTCACCTTTCTCCCTTCTCCCCTAAGTAGGTACACATCACAGTCCAGTCCCAAAATAATCTAATTATTTTATTAGTAAGAGACCACGTAGACCCCTCGTTTATTGTAACAGGAGGGACATAATAAGATTATTCGTAGGTACACATATACATGTAATTCGCACGTCTTGCCCGTATACAAAGTTCTTGTGGTTCCCGGGGGTGCGTAATTTTCAGTTGGGTTAGGAATGGACCTATTTCATTGTTGTACAGAACTTAAATAGGTTACGAGTGGGCTTAACACTCATGAAAACCGTGGAGAGACGGACAATAAAGTGATCATGTAAAGGTTCCGGGGTTTTAGGTGTGGAACCCTAAAAACACGACGCGCCTTTACCATGGTGGACATCCTATTTATTATGACTTTGGGGTGAACACTCGAGGATAAATTCTGATTTATTCTACAATACAAAGTACGCACTAAGTAGGTACTTACTTGCGACTAAGCAATAAAAAGTAACCAATCAGAAAATTACGTAATTTTTCAATTTCAGTAATCTATGTAATAAGGATTCATTTTAATAACGATTAAATCAAATAAGCTTCTTACATGAAAAGTGTGTGGTCTACTAAAGCCTGCCTTTAAAAAGTGGGGCGAAACCGGAACTATTTTCAGCATAAAATTTGATTTTCCTTGTCGGGCCACTTTAGGCCGAAACGAGTGGGGCAAACCTGGAACACCTCACGTCGTATACCTTACCGTCCATAGAAGTTTACTTCTATGGTGACTTCTCATAAAAATCGTCGCATACAACCTAGGTATTACCTATTATTAGTATTATTATAATTATTACTCTAAAGAAAAAATGTAAGGAAAACAAACGTAATAGACAATAGTTTTTAAAGAAATAAAGAACTCTTGACTTTGACTTTGTTCATATCTGTTTTTTAGCCTGATTCATTGAGTTGTTTGGGCGTAGGAACAAGGAGATAAAGGTAGGATAAAAAAATATTGTTTGTAAGGAAGACAAATTATATTTTGATTATAAAATAAACTTAGATAATACACGTTTGATGATAATAATAATATAACATTCACAACCAATCCAATGACAATGAAGGAATGTTTATATAAGAATCTACTAAATGTAGGTTTTATTTCGCTTAAATAAATATAACTTAGTTATAAATTTATAATACTCTTGTTTCTTAAAAATAGTTATATGTAGTACTTATATATAAGTAGATAAAACGAAGAATTTCACTAAATTGAACAATTTAAGATGGCAACATTTTTTCAATTGTTTTTATATCAGCAAAAAAATAGGTTTTTTTTACCAAAGATGTCATGCATCCGATAATTTTAAAAAGTAACAAATTAATAATATCTTAACATTAACGGAAAAATTAAATTTTTGGTGATTGGTTATCGCTAAGGGATCAGTTTAGTGAAAATCTAAATTTATTGGTGTTAAACTTACACAAACATCGGATTATTTTAAGGCACATCCGGTAATGTTTTGCCAATTACTTAATACTAACTTATACAAACTATTTAACCAATCACCATTATCTTAGTTTTTTATAAAGTGGGGCAATTGTCTTTTGACTTTTTCTTGATTTTTTTTTTCAAAAAAGACCGTGCTGTTTGATTTTGTCACGATTTCAAGAAAAAAAATTACATTCTTCTTTTATTGTCTAAACTAAAAGCAGTTGTAATTTTTTTCTCAAAACGAATTTTCTATGGCTAAAATTGCTTCGAAATTTACAACAAAAAAATTATATACGAAATTTTGTCCCACAATGTTAAGCGTAAACTTTAGTCTAAAAGATGTATACTAGCTTTCATTAGAGAGATTTTAAAAGAGATAATTCAAACAGATTCTTAAATACAAAATAATTCTACGACAAAGTTGGTCCCTAAAGCCCTGTTCAGACATTCGCGGTATTCGCTACCCAGAGCGGCAGCAATACCCGAGTGGATACGCGGTCCGAAATTTTTCGCTGCCGCTCTGAATGCTAGCGAATTCGCGTTGGTTTGAATGGGTCTTTACACTCAAGATTCTACAAATTGATTGATATAATGTATATACATACGTTATCTTAGATAACATATAATTTAAGTAGATTGGACAGTAGGAAAATTACCTACTGGCAGAGGTAGTAAAAACTTGACACTTGATTAACTGATATAAAAATTAAAATATCTAGTCATAACATCGTCAAAAATACGACTAACTGAGAAAAATAGTTAAACATTTCAAACGTTAAGACAAACGAGTATATTTTTGAGCCATAAAATATACTTTTAGATATTACAAATTTCAATCAAGGGCAACTAACATTAGCCTTTATTTCTTAACAAAAATGGCGTGTCTACAAAGTATTGTCTTGTCATAGATTTATACAAATAAACGATTTTCAATTTCAATAGACTGACGCATAGACACTTACTGCATCCGGTCCCGGAAGTCTTGAGCGGCTTGGAATGTATTGTGCATCAGCATCGTCACTGTCATTGGTCCAACCCCTCCAGGAACTGGCGTGATAGCACCGGCGATTTTGCTTACCTCTGTCAAAAAAAGTTCTTTTTAAAATGAGCTCCACCTAGAAAACCTATTTTATTGGTAGCGTCACCGGTCGCGCCACCAACAAAATGTGTACAATTGTATGGAGGGTACCTCACCTGGTGTCAGCATGGTTGCGCAACCAAATCACCCGCTGGTGGCGCAACCATTAATATATTTAGAGCTATTTGGCGTCTCACTCACTCCGCCACCAGTTGGTAATGGTGTTTGTTTTAGTATTTCTCGCGTGGTAGCTCAAGACACCACGGTGGCGCGATCGCTGGCGCCACTATGGTTTCCTAATCAGATAGGGTCCTAATCCTAAAACTATACAAAAACTTTCGTTCTAAGGTTTTTGTATTGTAGTGCGTAACCCTCACTCTGGGTAATCTCCCAGAAATTAAATAAGTTCCCAAAAAATTTCGATTTCGGCAGGACTCGAACCCTCAGTACGAGTGTGCTCTAACCAACTAAGCCACGAAATTCTAGTCGGTTTCGTCGAAAATCTTTTGGACCTCTTACGGCTCTAGCGCAGTTTAGTGCCACCTACAGGGGAAACAAATACAGACGAATTCATTATGAATGTAAGCGGGTCAACTATTATCTAGCTTGTGTTGGGAGTACACTGCACTGACCCTCAAGAAGTCGCTCGGATGAAACGCTGGTATTCTTTCAACACAAACTTGGTTCGTAGTATACCGCATATTTATATTGAGCTCTAAAACGTTGTTTAGACACGAGAGGTTTTTACATTGTCCTTCTTATCAACTTATGATAACATTTAACATTAATTTCTACAACGATAGAAACAAGATGTTATTCATAATGGTATCTTTTTTGCGACATGAATGACGAAATGATTAACGGGTTAATGACGAAGGCTTCTTATCTTTCAAGACAAATAATACCAATTTGTAAACAAATTTAATTTCGGAACGAAATTATCAACGTGAAGAAATATATTGTTTTTGTGAATCAGCGACTGCCTTATTGAAATGTTGGTTATTATTTTTGTAATCTATAGCAAAAATATTTTTAGCTTGCGTAAAAGAAACTAACAATACACGCGAAACAACTGATAAAATTTCCGTCTGAGATAACAGTGACCTCAATTTTGTGGTACATTATTGTTGTTGCATGGCGACATTTATTCTTAACACAATACATGATAAATTCTGTATGCGCCTATAAATGTGTTTCATAATTAACATGGATGCTTCATGCAAGCAATAGCTACTAGGTATTATTACTTTTTAACCGACTTCGAAAAAAGGTGGAGGTTCTGTTCTATGTTGAGCTGCAATATAAGTTTTTTATGTATAAGGTTTTTTGTTATAGTGCTTATCCGCACATTGGGTATCTCTAAGAAATGAAATAAGTTCCCCACCGGCGCTATAGTCCGTAAGAGGTCCCAAAGATTTTCGGTTGAACCGACTAGGGTTTCGTGGCTTAGTTGGTTAGAGCTCACATGGCCCGTACTGAGGGTAGGGCGCGGGTTCGAGTCCCGAAGTAACCGACATTTTTTGGGAACTTATTTAATTTTTTATGTATGTTCGTCGATTTCTCCGACGTTTATATACCGATTTGGATGATTCCTTTGCAGTTGTATAGAAGATGATCCTGAAGTAAAAAAAATATTCCCCTGGGATAAATATATCCAGTAGAACTTATAAACAGTTTCAAACTAAAGGACTCGACGTCCGTTTTTAGTTTTTTCAAGACACTCAAATCATATTAATTGTGAGCCACTTTTTGATAAATGTGTGACACCGCACTGTGACCGCGGGCACTCAAGACAAACCTTATTTGGTTGACTAATGCTGGTGTTCACCAAAAGATAATCGGACAATTAGGCAGTTCCGTTGTTTAATTTGACGTTTAATGTATAAAAACTTCAGTGTCAGTTCAGTGTCAAAAATGATAAAACAAATGTTTAAAATTTAACCATCTGTTGGTGAACTCGGGTCTTAGTGTCTAATAATTAACATTAGTTTAAAGTTTGACAGAAATTTTTATACACAAAGTTCAAGTTAACCAACGCAAGCTGCTAATTGTCGCATTATCATTCGAAGAACACAACCCTAAGAACGCTCAATTGTATTTTACGTTGATTTTTAGCCCAAAATCTTTTTTTATACAACACTAAAAGTACCACTGAATTGAAGTTTTATTTAGTTCATAGAAAACGGTTTAGGATTTCTGGGAAATTACTTTTCCGCTAGTTTTATTACTAAGAAGAAAAAAACTGAAAAAAAAATTATATCCCGCAAAATGTAGACCAATCAATCTTAAACCAAAAATATGTAAACATTTAAAAAGCTCTTACCATCGTAATCCACATCTCCAACAAGTTTCACCTTTCCCGTCTCATCAGAAACTCTCGAAATGCCGACGTCGATGATGGTCGCTCCCGGCTTCACCATATCTGCTTTCACAATTTTGGGGATACCTAAGAAGAAATTTTTACATTAAAAAAAGCATTTAAGCAATAACTTCTACGTTATCCGGTATAGGGAAATGAACCTCTTCAGACATTTAAGTTAAAGGTGGAGTATTATACACCCATCTTGAAGTTAGTTCCGTCAAGGAGCAATAAAGATACTCACAAACGTATAATGTAAATACATATTGTGAGTTCCTGAAAACATATCGCTCCTTTTTAGGGTTCCGTACCCCAAGGGTAAAAACGGGACCCTATTACTAAGATTTCGCTGTCCGTCTGTCACCAGGCTGTATCTCATGAACCGTGATAGCTAGACAGTTGAAATTTTCACAGTTGATGTATTTCTGTTGCCGCTATAACAACAAATACTAAAAAACAGGATAAAATAAATATTTAAGGGGGCTCCCATACAAAAAACGTGATTTTTTTTGCCGTTTTTATAGATAATGGTAAGGAACCCTTCGTGCGCGAATCCGACTCGCACTTGATCGGTTTTTTTTAGGTCTTTGTAACAATTGGTATCTGTCTGTATACTAGTTTTGCGCATTCGTTATCTCAAGCTATTCAATGCTAGTTTGATAAAGTAATTATCGTAAATCTCGTGGACAAAGTGCTTATTAACGTAAGAAGAACAAGGTTATCATAAAATAAGGTTGATTGAATATCTTTAATGAATAGGCTATTTGACTACATTATAAAGAAGTTCCAAATTGTTTTCATCCTAGTCAGTGTCAATGACAACGTAATAAAGCGTAATCAGGTGATTTTTATTAAAAATATGCCTATTTTAGGTAAAAAAACGAGATGAAAATTACACATTTTTTGATATATGATCACGTGCGCTCTAACGCTCTGCGTTTGGTGGGTTCGCTGGTGACGTCAAACTAAGTGATAGTTTGACGTTAAGTTCTTCTTGTTAGGTGTGGTGTGGCGTGTGACGTCATTCCTCAGAGCACAGGAGCCATGACAGAGATAATCGTTTTGACGCGCCATTATTTTATTCAAACTTTAAAATTAGTTTTAAAAGTTTGAAGTTAAATGATATCGTTATAGTCCCATAAAATGTATTCCCGAAGGATTTAAAATTTTCCCGCAAAACTTAAAAACAGTGCAAATATTAAGGAAGTCAATGTTGGTTTTTAGTTTAAAGAAAAAAGAACAAATTATAGAATAAAATAAATATCATACCTGTAGCGGTGATGATGATGTCAGCATTCCGACAGTAAGCATTTAGCTTCTCAGCAGGTGTGTACCGGTGGCATATAGTCACTGTCGCGTCCATTCCAAGTTTGCTGTCGTGTCGTTTATCGCTGTGTAGCATCATAGCAATAGGCATGCCCACGTTTTTCGACCGGCCTATTACTACCGCATTCCGACCGTGTGTCTCGACATTGAACCTGATTTAATAATTTGGGATTGTTAATCTGTTTCCGACCATGTATATCGAAATTGAACAGCATAATATACTATCTGCTGCCCGCGGCTTATCACGCACTTTTCAAGTAGCCTATGTCTCCGGGATACCATTTACCACCATGTCAAATGTCATTAAGAAGTTCAGCCGTTAAGGTGTGAAAAGGAAACAGACAAAGTTACTTTCGAATTTATAATATTAGAATGGATGGATTCTCATTGGGAGAACAGGGATCTGCACATGTCACATGGGAATGTACTGCATAACCAGGCCCATCATAGTCAGGGAGATGCCCTGACGATGATCAACTTCTGATAGTAAGTATCTATGATCAATGACCTTACTAAGAAATTAGTTACTGTTTGTTTAATTAACTTTTTAGGTGCTTTGTAGGTATCTAAGAGGGAATATTTATCTGTTGTGATTTGAATATGGATGGGATATAATAAGTTGTCCTTTTTGTTTATGGCAACTTTATTTAAAAAAAGTTAGATGTGAATAAGGTACAACAGTTTTTTCAGTCAATTTATGATGATTGTACTGTACATACATTATAAACAAACTTTATGAAATTGTGATGGAGAGTAAAAAAATTACATAAAAACATACCTTTTCAATATCTCCACTACAGCCAAAGCAGTTGCTGGTACAATAGTAGGCATATCCAAGCACAACCTTCCAATATTCACAATGTGGAAACCATCAACATCTTTCTCCGGAGCCACTGTATTGCACACCTTCCTCTCATCCATAGTTTCCGGCACAGGCAGTTGGACTAAGATACCATCCACACTGCTATCAGCATTTAGCTGTTTTATTTCAGCGATAAGTTGCTCTTCTGTTATGCTACTGTCCCGTTTTATAGTCTCAGCTTGGATGCCTACGAAAGCCGCTGCCATTATCTTGTTGTTGACGTAGGTGAGACTAGCCGGATCATCACCAACAATGATGCATCGGAGAGAGGGCGGCCTGTTGCCAAGACTCACCCAGTCCGCAATTTTGATCTTCAATTCATTCTTTATAGTGGCTGACAAAGCCTTCCCATCAAGGATTTGGGCCATAATTCTAAAGTAAAACAAAACAGAGTAAAACATCATGTAAATTAAACAATTTAAACAAACACTAAAAGTTCAAGCTATAAAATATCTACAAAAGACTACCATGTCAGTTAATGAAACACAGAAATAATATATTTTGTGTTAATTAATAAGAGAGTGTCAAAAAAAATCCAGACTGAAATAGTTAATACATAAGATAGTAAATTGTGTATATATGGAAAGTAAGTAAAATGTGTGCTTTCTAAAACAAACAAGCCACAAAAGCACACTTCTTTTAAAATAATATTACCTGGCTGAGCCAAGGGAATCTATGTATGTGTGACTTCTCATTTTGCAGGTTAGAAGTGAACTGACTAACCGTCGAGAGAAGATTTGCCTCATCACTTACTGTTGACGTACATGGTTCATTAGGTCAAGTAGCAAAACAGATAAAGTACAATTAAATGGACACACAAAAATTGGGAGTATTTTCTGGATAAAACTGCATTTGCACAGTTTTCAACAAAAATTAACGATTCCATGTCAAAAAGTTCATGGCATATCAATATTTCTGATTATTTGCCGGTGTAAACTAGTTAACATTACCTTTGGGTCTCTTCTGTGGCAATAATTAAGATAATAAAAACTGGACTCAGCTGGCAAATATAAGTTAAAGATTCCCAAATAATTTTAAGTGGTAGGTTTCAGATCAGATGAACTCAATTTTAAAGCAGAAAAAAAACCTTGTTTTACAACTGGCCATTTACACTGCAAAAACTTTATTCAACTGATAGGCAATTAGAAAAGAGGTTTTACCTTGAGTTTTCTAAAGCAATCAATGTGAATAGGCCAGCTAGTGATGTTATGAATTGATCAAATAACCTCTTTGTAAACTTCCTTGTTTAGAAAACTATGCTGGAAACATACAGGCCGAGAAATATTGAAACACAGGGGTTCGTGGTTGTCACAAGTAGTAAATGAAGAGTCATTTGTAAAAATGTGCTTACGGTATTCTTACGGTTCCGAGTATTCTTGCAATTTAAAATGAGACACAACTGGACCAAAATATTTTGGATTCGCACTTGGTATGCGACACTTTCAGCATGTATTTGCAGCAATTTCAAACGCAAAACCCACTTACTGCTCGCGTCCGCGTGCTGTTTTTATTGAAAAAAAATAATTGATTTTGTTTCGTTACGAGGTTATGTTTTCATTTTCATTTCCGTTCCGTTCCGTTGCGCGCAAGTGTCAATGTCACGCAAGTGTCAAAATAAAGGTCAAATTCGATTCGACACATTCATCAAAGTAAAAACGGCGGGGACAAATTAATATTATTACCTATATATCATCATCCGATGTTGAAGGGTTAATGACCGGTAAATTAAGAAAAACACCAACGACATTGGACTATGAAATTTCCTTGAACTGGACACTTGCAGAAAAGTGACAAACCAGATACATATTGCCAATAACAAATAAGTCAAAAGTACCTACCTAGGTAGAAACAGCGGCGCCATGATTTAAAAATTAAATTATCTTTTTTCATTAAATGAAGACAGAGACAGGGTATTTAGCTACCTAGCTAGACTCTAAGTTTACTTCATCGCACGACGACATTGATATTGTGGGTGCGGTTCTGACGTAATATATTTCACACACAGGTCATCCAGATAATAGAGTAAGTCAATGTCCACGGACACCTCCAGATAACGATGGAAGGATTACTTACCTACTTATACTGATGATAGGTATATGTACGTACGTTGGTTGATACGCTAACGCAATAAAAACATCTTATTTCCCTCTTACTTAGATATCTAGTTAATTGTAGGTACCTAAGTATGTGGAATAAAGTAAGCAGTTAGTTAGTACCGCTGCTCCAATTCGAAATTTCGAATATCTATGCATGCCTGCTGGCTGCTAGCCAGACAAAGTATCAGACCTGTTAGAAAAAAATAGGGTTCAATTTCTTGTTCTCAGCTTAGGATGCTACATGAAACTTTGAACCTTTATTTTTTCTATCAGGCGCGCGGCTGTTTCTTTATTGGATAGGTAGCAGGTAGGTAGATTCAGGTAGATTACATTAACATTAATCTGGCAATTTCCCGACATGTCGAATCTTTAAAGTTAGTAGTAGGTATCTTTGAAATCAATGTTGATTAACTAATTTAATAGTTATTTATCGAGTACCTAGGTCCACTTATAAGTAGTGTTTTAAAAATTCAGAGCATCTAGTTTCTGTTGTCCTACATTTCGTTACAAATGTGAGACGCATTCGCGTCTGCGATGGTTTCGCGGCTAGATTTCTGACAGATATCAAATCAGTTCTACATTTCCGGCGAGCGTGGAATACCTACACGATGTCTAAGTAGGTACACGTTGTGTGGTAGGCACTATTAACCTAACTGAAGTAGGTAGGTACCTACATTAATGTTTTTAAATTTTAGAAAACATTTCAAGATAGGTGGGAAATTTATCATCATCAGCCTATACTAGTCCACAGCTGGACATATACCTCCCTTAATGAGCGCCATGGCGTCCTGTCTTCAGTCGTCATCCCACCTAGCCGGACGGTGTCCTACACTACGTTTGCCGAGTCGCGGTCTCCACTCAAGTACACGTTTATCCTAGCGGTTGTCGTTTCTTCGCGACATTCTTATGGGCAAAATATAATGTGATATGCGATAAGTGTGTGTAAGTGGACCTATTCGGGAATAGCATAGCGCAAGTGAAGCCGCGCGCGGGCTTAATCACCAGGATACATATTCTTTTCTTATTTTGTGTCAATGTTCTATGATAAAATAAGAATTTTTTTATTCATGTCATTCATTCATGTGGGTAGGTAATTCGTAGGATTTATTCAAAATGCTTTAGTATGACCATAAGTAGGTGTACTATATACTACCTACATACATCTAGAAAAGCCAATTTTGGTATAACACTGTAATTACAGAGCACATGAGGACACAAAAACCAGTGCTGCCCAACTCTCATATAAATTTTACAGCCTTTACAATGTAGGACGGTGATATCGACCCGTGTAAACAAAGCAAAGCGTAAAACATAATGGTGTTTCGGTCCACACCTAATATTTTCCATGCTTTTTTTTTAATGCTGGACAATTCACACTGCATTATCTAGCCCCAAGCTAAGCAGAGCTTCTGTTTTGGGTACTAGATAACTGATACACATAATACAATACATTACATATATAGATATTTTTTATTATACATAGAAAACGACCAGAACACCCGGAACAAATACTTGCAGATCGTACAAATAGTTGTCCCAAGGCGGGAATCAAACCTGCAACCTCCTGCGTCGCAGGCGGACCTTCGCCCACCGCGCCACAGAGGTCGTCGCTTTGTGGAGAGGCTCGCGTTGTTGGTTAGACGATTGACAATTTTGACAAGTCCTAGACCTAGACTTGAACAAGGTATAGGTAGGTACTCATTAGGCGTTTTCCATATTATAAAAACCTCAGTTTATATCATAGAACAAAAACCTCAGTTTGCCTAATGGCGGCGGACCGATCTTTCGCGGAAAAATAAAAGTTGTTATTGGAATGTCATTTCGAATTAATACTGTCAATGTGGGTAGGTCTATTCTACGGCGTGATCATTTAATTTGATAGACTCTGCCCAAACTCGAAGCTCATTTCAGTCTGTTTTTTTATTATTTTTTTATTTTATGGAAACATCTCGATTTATTCCTCTGTTACTCAACAGAGAATAATGTACGTATCTACCTAATGTAAATCTAAGTGCGGTTTGCGTAAGGCTTATATTATAATATCATGTTATAAGTACATTTTAGTAGCGCCCTAAATACATTTTAGTTTTAACCATTACACTAATACTAAGTCTACTTACCCTGTCCACTCGCCCTATCCAACGGCGCATGAAAAGGTAACAAGCCAAGACCTTTGCGTGCTCGACAGAAGTACCAATGAATTGGGTATCGGATATCTATTATTCAAAGAACCATCCGTCATGGTAACCTTTTTGAGTTATCCACCACTATAATTTAGTGTTAGGTAAGTACTTTCCGATAGATATTTTTAGTTTACAATAAAAAAGTAGAATGTTTAGGCAGATTTTTTTATTTTGTTTACGATTTAGAGCGGGGTTACAAGTAGAGCACATCAGATATTCAAAATATAATATGATATATATGAATATGAGAGATAATCACAAATACACTGAAAATACATAGGAACCTAACCCGCTCGCCGAGTAAAAAACTAAGCATGCCTGTATGAGTATCGGTGATGTATATCCAGCAGTGGACTAATATAGGCTGATGATGATGATGAATGTATATTCAGTTTTGAGTTTTTCGTAGCCGTTTGGTGCCGGCTTAGAATTTGCAACACCCCAACTTTTCCCGTGGGAGTCGTAAGAGGCGACTAAGAGACATACACCGGGGGGCGGGCAGCAGCGCCTCTTGCAGAATGGATCTACCACCGAACTGCGATCCCCAACCAACATGCCCAGAGTGGGGATTATGGGCATTACCCTCATGAGATAAAAGCCAATAAGGCGATTATTACGGGGAATCCTGCGTCCAGCTGTGGACCAATAAAGGCTGTTGATGTGCGTTTTTATCGACCCGTAGGAACTTTGACCTACTGACTTGTCCAACAGAACAAACGTCTTCCAATTTCAAAACAAAACTCCCTATAGATACATATATTATTCCCGGAAGCTCACACTCATATCCCCAAACAAACTCGGAAACGCAAGCTAACATTCTGATTCTGATTGATCTAAAAAACGTTCAAAGTAAACTTGAGGCAGCAAATTGAGGGGCATTAGATACTCAAAGATATGTGAATACTGTATGGTTCATTGAACACAAGCTAATCTGCCAGTAATCACCCTGTGATACGTTCACGGTACATTTGAGAGTCCCCTTAGGGTACATACGTAGGTAAATGTCTTCTTAGATATAAAGTAGGTTTGAGTTTTTAGGGTCAAATCATAATAATAGTAAGATGGAAAGACAATCTGCGAAAGACTGCATGCTGATGCTGGAAGCAGTCTAGCTGAAGACAGGTGCGCTGCTCATTAGGAGAGGCTCAGGTCCAGCACTGGACTTACATAGGCTGATGATGATGAGGAAGGTAAGCGTTTTGCAATTCGTGCTTTTATTTTCATCAGTGTCTGTCGTATGTAGGTAATACTTAATAGGTATTAACCAGGTAATCTGGTATTATTCAAATATGGGTACCAAATTATCATGTTTTAAAATACATATTAGTTTTTATGGTTTCGTACCTACCTCAAAAGGAAAAAAAGAAACCTTATAGGATAATTTTTTTGCCAGTATGTCCGTCTGTCAACCCTCTTTCCTCAGAAACACGTGGAGGTATCGATCGGAGTTGAAATTCACATCATATACTCAGGTTCGTAACTTCTTGAAGCCGCGATAAAAATCAAACTTCTAAGTCAACGCAATCAAAAGTTACAACCGTTTATGCCCAATTTTTTTGAATTTTCGAAGGGAAACACATGCACACATAACCTATAGGGTATTTCCCGTTGAACCAGAATCATTAAAATTGCCAAGAAGTAAGGTCTTGTAGCACAAGTAAAGTGAAAAACCCGAAAACCGTAAATTTGTAGGTACTTACTAGGTACCTAATTCACAAAAAAAGTGTTGATTCTCGCTATGGACCAAAAACCTATAGGGTACTTCCAGTTTGCATAGAATCAAGATATTTGGCAAGAAACAAGGTCTTCTAATTATAAAATTGTAGGGAGTCCGACTTGCACTTGACGTTTTATTTACATTTATAAAGTGTACCGCGTAACCGTAAAGTGTAGGGTTTAATCCTTATACTTCCTAACGTACCTACTCAATAGACCCTGTCTAAAATTTCTTTTCAGGGTAACTAAATAACAAAAAAGCTATTAAAGTGCCCAAAGTTATCGAAGTCAATGAATTAATTTTCATAGGAATTGATTAAAAATATTCTTGACGAATTCGTTAAAACTGCTGTCGCGGTGTTTTTCTTTTGAAGATTTTTTTTGCAATTTTCTTTGCCAAGTTTTTTTAAGTCCTTATCAAAATTCCCCGTAGCCATCACGAGTTGGTAAGTTTTGTTATAAATATAATCTATATTACTAGAGTTCCTGCTAAGAACCATTTGGACATACATAAGATGGTGTTCAACATCATCATCGACAACGACGTAAACGCACCAAATTCTTTTGTACGACTTTTAGGGTAACTCAAGGAAAGTAGCTCCCACTAATGGCTCTTACCACGATTGGGTACCTTGCTCTGGTGCTATTATGGTTCCATAGAGTATTCATATTCCTGGAAAAAGGTACCAATATAAACCAGAAAATGGTACTTTTCCATCCAACATTAAAAACCGCTTAGCACGGAACGCACGGAGCGAAATATCGCGGGCAATTTCGGCTAAAAAACAACAGTGACAATAAGGTTCGGAACCGTAATTTTGTTTTGTGCGGTTGGTAATAGCGACACTATTTTGGACTTTTCGACTGAAAGTTAAGGTAATTGTAGGCTTTTTTGTAAGCCGGTTCAGTTCATTAAGTTTAATGTTTAAGTTTAGATACCAGCGAAACTATTTCTCTGAGCGTTTATATAGGTATTTAAGTTTGAACTTTACAGGTTAATTAAAAGGTTACGAAAAAAGGTTGCGGGTTTGATTCTTATCGCGTGGCAAATATTTGTATGATCTGTAGGTAGAGGAAAGTTGAAATCGTTGGTCTAGCGCTTTCATCGGACCACCAAGGCATTTCCAAAACCTTGCAAGCTAGCAACATTAGCAAGCGTTATTACATGAGTCAAACCAGGTGGTTTGACTCATATACATAATGCTTATAAGTACCTACCAGGTGGTACTCATAACAAAAGCTCTGCTCCAGGCCAGATGAAAAATACCCAGTATTATTTTTCAACTCACCAACCGTAACCAAAAGCCACTCGTAACTATTAATCCACTAACTAAATTACCAGCTAGGCAGACCCAATGAAAACTGCACGCTATAAAAGTTCAATATTTTACAATGAACGCTAATAAATCCTGTGAAGTGAACGTGATTCCCAACGTATCGTTCACGATTGAATGGATATTCATTCAGTCGTTCATTATCAGTTCATATCGTCGTGGTTTATCTTTGAAAATCGAATTGGTTAATACGACGCTTCATATTCGAATGGATTGTTTGTTTTTTAAACAACCGGCCACTTTTTAACTCCTGGTAAAAAGAGGGGTGTTATAAGGTCGTGAGGCGTGCTAGAAGCGCGTGGAGTTTTCACTTTTCCCAAAGAAAAAAAAGACTCGAATATAACACCCATATTCAAGAACAATACTGTGAGGTCTCACAGTGCATGCAAACGCATAGGGCCGGTAAATCCAATTCATAGACAATACTTGAGTGATGTGCAACGCTATTCGCTCACTGACGACCCTTACGCAAGAAGCTTATATCCTAACAGGATATAAGCTTCTTGCCCTTACGTTTTCGTTGGACGAGTAGGGAAAGAGACGAAGTAAGGCATGAGACGCAGAAAGTGACGTCATAGGATAGTGACGTCATAGAGAGGGAGACGAAATAGCGAAAGTGACGACTGAGTAACGCAACCAGCTAGACAGGTATCAGGACATCAGGCCAACGCATAGTGAAGCTATGTCACAAATGTCAGGTTATGTTCTGTTATAATGTGGTAAATTTGGCTTTGCTTTGATATAGTATATTCTAAGGTTATTTTCGCGAGAACTCATAATAAAACACTGTTTTAACCGGATTGATCGCGTTTATTTTATACTCAGTCTGCTTTGCTTTGATACTTTGATTTTATCAATTTCACAACAAACATCTGACGACACGTTTTGGGTTAAATTTATGTCAACCGCGCATCTGCCAACCAGTAGCCCTATTGTCTAACTCAACTGGTAATCGTAATCGACT
This sequence comes from Eupithecia exiguata, assembly GCA_947086465.1. Taxonomy (NCBI): domain Eukaryota; kingdom Metazoa; phylum Arthropoda; class Insecta; order Lepidoptera; family Geometridae; genus Eupithecia; species Eupithecia exiguata. Next base: position 6,261,154 of record OX352243.1, on the reverse strand, counting down.
TCATTTTGACATTTGAAACCTAGCCTGGACTTCGATTGTAACTTTCGTATTGTGTAAATAGTTGACACATGGAAGACCATTACCAGCGAAATTGAAGCCCAGTGACTGAATGAAACTTCGTATTTTGACGCGGATATCGGTATTGTGTAACGTCGAAATGAATTTCAGTAGAAAATTCAAGCCCATTTGAAACGTCAAATGAAGCAGGGAGCTCATTCGAGTCTTGTTTGGAATGGAAATCTCAAATATATCCATATAAATAAAAAAATTGTGATAAACATTGTGTTTGAAGGCTAAGGAAATAAGTAGGTAAGTAAAAATCTCTGAAGTAATAACTATCTGAATACATACCTACCCGAGTTCAAATTCATTTTTTGTATATAGGTATACATACGAGTAGGTATATATAAACATTTTCTTCTATTTTTTACAGGGTGATGCACAATACACCCATCAAAGCGGGAAAAGTAACCAACGCCTCGTCGATGTCGATGAGGAGATGACACGCGACCGTGCGCTACAACCGCAGCACTGCATCATCCCCCTGAAGGTGTACGGCGGCGGGAAGTTGATGGAGGAAGGCAAGCCGTTGTTGACAGATTGTGGAGGACTCGAACATAATTGAACGACGACCTCTGTGGCGCAGAAGGTCCGCCTGCGACGCAGGAGGTTGTGGGTTCGATCCCCGCCTTAGAGCAAATGTTTTTACGATCTGCAAGTAATTGTCCTGGGAGTGTGTTACGTATACTATCATCTAGTACCCATAACACAAGGTCTGCTTAACTTGGGGCCAGATAATGCTGTGTGATTGTCCCCAGCATTATTATTATAATTATTAAAGCCTATGAAAGCTTAATAATTTATTTTTTATTGCTAATTTATTGATTCTAACTCATAAATAAACTAAAAAAAAACAATCCATACTAATTTATTTTAATCTTACTACTAATTTATATATGTACAACAGTAAACCTAACTAACTTTTACAAGGCTAGTGTCCCGCACTAGCCTTGTAAAAGTATTTCTTCAATTCGCGCTACAGAGCGCTGCGTATCGCTGCCAAGGAGGCAGCCATGGCCTCTAGCGAACGCGAGATCTTCTCGTTCGCCAAATGCCGCTCCTCAATCTGCATTGCCCACTGAGGCACATCTGCAACATGTGATGTATCTGTAACAATGTATAAAAATACAGCTTTGGAGGAGGCTATGTCCAGCAGTGGACACTAATTGGCTAGCCATTGATATGATGTGACATGAATAATGGTACTCTCCTAAAATTTAAAGTAAAATTATTTCATGATCGCCTGCGCGTTGGGGCCAATTGCGGTGGTTGCATTGGCATATCTAAAGCTAAAGCTTTAAAATTAGATGGGTAATTAGCATTAGTGACAAACATTCAAATTAAAAGATAAAAGGTAGGTACTTACAACTCTCCACTTGGCTAAGGTTTTAGTGGCGCCAGTCCCAACAGCATTGAGATTACACGCATGGTCCTCCCAAAGTTTTTCAGCTTGTTGTTTCGCCAGTAGGCCGTTATTAGCCAGGCGGCCCACTGCGAATTCCCTGTTTGCTTCCATAAAAGCCACAAGCATTTCCATCTGCCTGTCTGATACTATTTTTCTTGCTGGCATTCTGAAATAGCCATATTATCATAATACCACACTGTTGTGTAACAAAACACTTGATAACTTTTGTAACGCATAAAACGCGGTAGTAATTTGTTAAATGTACTTACTTTAATGAACTAATCTTTTAGTTTTCAAGAAAAAAAACAGTCGTAAAAGTTGTTTTTGTTTTCACAAACCAGCCAACTTTAAAATATACCGCGAATGACAAGTTATGACAAGTGAGGGACACGAGCGAGCAGTGCTGCCAGATGGAATCTGAAAAAAGCAGTAGAAATTTTGTGGAAAGCGAGGCCAGGCGGCCTGTCGGCTGTGCTTTGCTCAGTTCTTTTCAGTCTGATTGAACTTTGATTTGTGGTTTTGGACATATATTATTTAGTGCATAGTAGAGTAATAACTGGATAAACAGTCTCACTCAGTTTGCATTTTGCAAAAGTTTATCGAACGAACGGACCGACCAATCAATCGAAAACAATGAACAGACATACCAAGACCGACAGAAAGAAAGTGAAAGCTGGAAGGAAGAAACGAAGGAACATGGAATTCTTCAGTTTCATTCATCTGTTTCAGTTTTGTGAAGTTTGTGTCATTGGTAACTTGTCACGTGAGCTAAAATAAAGACATGGAGTCACTTGCTATTGATGCTCGGAAAAAGCAGGTAGATTTCACAAAATTTGAGCAAAAAATCAATAGATCAGTAGACGGTTCAAAAAGCAGGTAGATCTACTGCTAAATCAGTAGATCTGGCAACACTGCGAGCGAGTTTGACAGTAGAAAACTTGCGTTTCGTTACTACTTTTGTGGTAAACTTTTTTATATAATCTCCTCACAACAAACTGAAAAAATACGTGATTTAATTGCAAATAATGACAAAAATTATGCACAGGCTGTGTTTTTCCAGCATAACAAATATAATTATTGTTTTTTCAACTAGTAAAACAACTTAATTGCAAATAGTACCAGTGGAACTACTAGTTGTTCCACTTGCATTAACGGAACGCATGAAAGATCGAAAACTACTGAAATTGGATTCACATGAATCATTCATTCCGAAGCCGATTACCAGTTGAATACTGGCCTAAAGGCATAAATGGCCTTCGAGTTAGACAATAGGGCTCCAGTAGCCCTATTGTCTAACTCGAAGGCCATTACCAGTGAACTTGAAATCGATTACCAGTTGTCAATCCAGTCAGAATGTTTTCGGTATTGTGTAAGGTATTCAACTGGTAATCGGCTTCGGAATGAATGATTCATGTGAATCCAATTTCTGTAGTTTTCGATCTTTCATGCGTTCCGTTAATGCAAGTGGAACAACTAGTAGTTCCACTGGTACTATTTGCAATTAAGTTGTTTTACTAGTTGAAAAAACAATAATTATATTTGTTATGCTGGAAAAACACAGCCTCTGCATTATTTTTGTCATTATTTGCAATTAAATCACGTTTTTTTCAGTTTGTTGTGAGGAGGTTATATAAAAAAGTTTACCACAAAAGTAGTAACGAAACGCAAGTTTTCTACTGTCAAACTCGCTCGCAGTGTTGCCAGATCTACTGATTTAGCAGTAGATCTACCTGCTTTTTGAACCGTCTACTGATCTATTGATTTTTTGCTCAAATTTTGTGAAATCTACCTGCTTTTTCCGAGCATCAATAGCAAGTGACTCCATGTCTTTATTTTAGCTCACGTGACAAGTTACCAATGACACAAACTTCACAAAACTGAAACAGATGAATGAAACTGAAGAGTTCCATGTTCCTTCGTTTCTTCCTTCCAGCTTTCACTTTTTTTCTGTCGGTCTTGGTATGTCTGTTCATTGTTTTCGATTGATTGGTCGGTCCGTTCGTTCGATAAACTTTTGCAAAATGCAAACTGAGTGAGACTGTTTATCCAGTTATTACTCTACTATGCACTAAATAATATATGTCCAAAACCACAAATCAAAGTTCAATCAGACTGAAAAGAGCTGAGCAAAGCACAGCCGACAGGCCGCCTGGCCTCGCTTTCCACAAAATTTCTACTGCTTTTTTCAGATTCCATCTGGCAACACTGCTCGCTCGTGTCCCTCACTTGTCATAACTTGTCATTCGCGGTATATTTTAAAGTTTGTTTGGCTGGTTTGTGAAAACAAAAACAACTTTTACGACTGTTTTTTTTCTTGAAAACTAAAAGATTAGTTCCAAAGTAAGTACATTTAACAAATTACTACCGCGTTTTATGCGTTACAAAAGTTATCAAGTGTTTTGTTACACAACAGTGTGGTAATATGATAATATGGCTATTTCAGAATGCCAGCAAGAAAAATAGTATCAGACAGGCAGATGGAAATGCTTGTGGCTTTTATGGAAGCAAACAGGGAATTTGCAGTGGGCCGCCTGGCTAATAACGGCCTACTGGCGAAACAACAAGCTGAAAAACTTTGGGAGGACCATGCGTGTAATCTCAATGCTGTTGGGGCTGGCGCCACTAAAACCTTAGCCAAGTGGAGAGTTGTAAGTACCTTTTATCTTTTAATTTGAATGTTTGTCACTAATGCTAATTACCCATCTAATTTTAAAGCTTTAGCTTTAGATATGCCAATGCAACCACCGCAATTGGCTCCAACGCGCAGGCGATCATGTAATAATTTTACTTTAAATTTTAGGAGAGTACCATTATTCATGTCACATCATATCAATGGCTAGCCAATTAGTGTCCACTGCTGGACATAGCCTCCTCCAAAGCTGTATTTTTATACATTGTTACAGATACATCACATGCTGCAGATGTGCCTCAGTGGGCAATGCAGATTGAGGAGCGGCATTTAGCAAACGAGAAGAAGATCTCGCGTTCGCTAGAGGCCATGGCTGCCTCCTTGGCAGCGATACGCAGCGCTCTGTAGCGCGAATTGAAGAAATACTTTTACAAGGCTAGTGCGGGACACTAGCCTTGTAAAAGTTAGTTAGGTTTACTGTTGTACATATATAAATTAGTAGTAGGATTAAAATAAATTAGTATGGATTGTTTTTTTTTAGTTTATTTATGAGTCAGAATCAATAAATTAGCAATAAAAAATAAATTATTAAGCTTTCATAGGCTTTAATAATTATAATAATAATGCTGGGGACAATCACACAGCATTATCTGGCCCCAAGTTAAGCAGACCTTGTGTTATGGGTACTAGATGATAGTATACGTAACACACTCCCAGGACAATTATTTGCAGATCGTAAAAACATTTGCTCTAAGGCGGGGATCGAACCCACAACCTCCTGCGTCGCAGGCGGACCTTCTGCGCCACAGAGGTCGTCGTTCAATTATGTTCGAGTCCTCCACAATCTGTCAACAACGGCTTGCCTTCCTCCATCAACTTCCCGCCGCCGTACACCTTCAGGGGGATGATGCAGTGCTGCGGTTGTAGCGCACGGTCGCGTGTCATCTCCTCATCGACATCGACGAGGCGTTGGTTACTTTTCCCGCTTTGATGGGTGTATTGTGCATCACCCTGTAAAAAATAGAAGAAAATGTTTATATATACCTACTCGTATGTATACCTATATACAAAACTAGCTATCGCTAGGTTTATGAAAAATTGATCAAAGCTCACCTGTGGGAGAGGTAGCGCCAGCGAGTTTTTAGAACGCCGTTACACCGTTCTCACATTTCGCGTGCGATCATGTCTTTTTCAAAATGGGTAAAATTGCTCGCACCATAACGCCTGAAAGCAATTATTAATTATGTGTAACAGAACTAGTGTATGTGCTCTCAATATACACAGTCATGTAGGTAGGTACTAGGTAGGTACCTACTCAGGTGAAATATGTTGACTCTTTCTCAGTTGCGAAGGAGATATTTGATTGAGAGAATGCTTTGTATTATTTTCGAAAAAATAAATTTGAACTCGGGTAGGTATGTATTCAGATAATTATTACTTATTACTTCAGAGATTTTTACTTACCTACTTATTTCCTTAGCCTTCAAACACAATGTTTATCACAATTTTTTTATTTATATGGATATATTTGAGATTTCCATTCCAAACAAGACTCGAATGAGCTCCCTGCTTCATTTGACGTTTCAAATGGGCTTGAATTTTCTACTGAAATTCATTTGGACGTTACACAATACCGATATCCGCGCCAATATACGAAGTTTCATTCATTCACTGGGCTTCAATTTCGCTGGTAATGGTCTTCCATGTGTCAACTATTTACACAATACGAAAGTTACAATCGAAGTCCAGGCTAGGTTTCAAATGTCAAAAATGAAGTCGATTACGATTACCAGTTGAGTTAGACAATAGGGCTACAGATGCCAAATAAAACTGGGAAATGCCTTACTGAGTGTTGCTTGCTACCTTACATAAGTTTTGTTCTTGAATACAGTTGTAAGGGTGTTAGTCAATCAGTAAAAAAAAAAAAAATTTTTTAATTTTTTTTTTTGCCAGGTGAATAAAATTAATAAATCCCAAAAATTTACGATCTCGACGGGATTCGAACCCGCACCTTCCCCTTCAGCGCAGGGTTGCTCTTTTTCCAACTAAGCTACGTGATCTTATCGAGTCGACCCGTAAATCTTTGGGAGTTCTTTCGGCACTTACGCCGTCAGCGCCACCTACAGAGGAAACAATGAAGTTATCCAATTCTGCTCAAAGACCAAATTTACATTTAGTTCTTTGACGAGAGGTTTTGCCGTTGCTTGATTCTAAGGTTTTTATTTTTTCGTCAAAGAACTAAATGTAAATTTGGTCTTTGAGCAGAATTGGATAACTTCATTGTTTCCTCTGTAGGTGGCGCTGACGGCGTAAGTGCCGAGAGAACTCCCAAAGATTTACGGGTCGACTCGATAAGATCACGTAGCTTAGTTGGAAAAAGAGCAACCCTGCGCTGAAGGGGAAGGTGCGGGTTCGAATCCCGTCGAGATCGTAAATTTTTGGGATTTATTAATTTCTTAGAAATTACCCAGAGTACTATAATAAATAAAAACCTTAGGTAAATAAAATTTTTGGTAGGTAGTTGTTTTATCGCCCTCAGCAGGACTAGTACAGGGATTGTTCTCTAGGGTAGTTTAGACAATAATGACATCGCATTGTCATACATTACGTGCATTATTGAAGTTGAAAGAATTAATATCAAACAATTTACGCATTCGATGACAAAGTGACGTAATTTTTCCTTATTTTACCCTAGACAACAATCCCCGTGCTTACCCTACTGGAGTAACATTACCTAGGTAAACTGAGCTGAACTTAAGTAAATGAGAAGGTACCTAGGTACATCATCATCATCATCCGCAATCCGACTTCACCCATGGCTGGGTACAGGCCTCCGAATTCTTGTGCCACTCCACTCCTATATAATTGGTAGTATTATTTCGCATTTAAAAATGTTCCTACTACTTTTGTAACTACTTAAATAGATAGTATGCAAGTAAACATTATATATTTTTATCAAACATGAAAGTTCACCGCTATGAAGTGTCAATTACGCCACGAGACAGCGGACTGGCGTTTCCCGCCGTTTCTGCGGAAAATTCTTACTTTATAATGCAATCACTGCTGAATCAGGCAGAACCGGGTAAAATATGTGGGGTGGATAGTGCATTGTGCTGAGCATTCTTGTTGGCAAATGACCTGACCTGACATCGACTAGTACCTTTCTTTCTATATGATGTTAGATTTAGGCCTGCTTTGCCATATATATGTCACCGTCAAATAGTAAGCCCCGTAAAATTATAAAAATCCTAGTCACTTTATAATTTTCCGGAAAATAATCAACAGGACTGAAGCACTTACAATTTAACGCATTGAAATAGGTAAATTTATAATTTTCCTAAGCTTATTCGTAAGATAATCAACAAACAAACCTGTGAACCAATCACAGCCTTGTTTTACTATTTTACGAAATCTATGGCGATTACGTCACTTGTAAAATAATAAACTGCCCTGTGATTGGTCGATGTGGCCGATGCTCATGTTTGTGTTCGTTTACGAACAGTTTGAAAACTATTAACCACTGTTCCACAAAGTCTACAACTAAGCAACTCCAATTTTACTCATGAACAAACTATTTAAAAACACTGAAATGTTGAAAAACACACCATGAAAACTTTGTTGTTACTATTCGGGCGTCTAATGAATGACAGCAAAAGATGGCGGTGCGTGCAGGCAAGCGCCCATCAGCCAATCAGCGGGCGTCCTGCGTTCCGTCACTTACTAGTTTATTATTTTACGGTTAGATTTCGGAAAATCATAATTTGACGTGTTTAAATGCGTTACATTGTAAGTGACGCGGCCCAATTGATTATTTTCCGGAAAATTATAAAGTGCCTAGGATTTTTATAATTTTACGGGTTTTACTATCCTACGGTGACATATATAACCAGCTGAGCTCCTATAGGAGCTCATCTGTGTTGGGTTGCGTTTGGTAGCGAGGACTTTGTTGTAAAGGTGTGGGTGCAAGATAAATCTAGAAGATTTTTTACTCTTTTCGCTGGCACAGAAAAAGTATGATTCGACTCCTCATGACATCTTCTTAGTATGAGAAATGTGAAGTAAACTATTTACTTTGACAAAGTTCCGTCTCAATCTGATCACGCACGGATTATAACTACATAGAGTTACGTAAATTTAATGTTTCATACTTGCACGAGAAAGGCAAGGCTACACGACGCTACGACGACGTTACATTGCTACTGCGCTACGGACGTAGCAGTGTGCTACGAAAATAATGCTACGGACTGTAGCTGTACTACGAACAATGACACTACGAACGAACGTAATAAACTACAATGCTCTACGAAAAGAATGCTAGGAGATGTAGTAGTGCTACGAAAATAACACTACGGGCTGGTAGCTGTGCTACGAACAATGACATTACGAACGAACTGTGTACTAAAACTAAACTAGCATGCAGCTCCAGGGCTACGAAAAGAATGCTACGGGCTGTAGTAGCGCTACAAAAATAATGCTACCGGTTGTAGCAGTGTTACGAGCAATGACGCTACCGGAAGGACAGTGTTGACAAAATAATGCTTTAAGTACCTACTTATAGCATTATACGAAATTATGCTACGAACAATGGTGCTAGGAACGTAGCAGTGATACAGTGCATAGAAATTCTAATGCTTTGGCGTAAAGCTACTTGACAACGACGAAGCATGTACCCATATTCTCTTTACTTTTCATTCACTGCCAAAAAACTTCATAATAAGTTTTATTTAAGCAGTTTTCGTGAGCTAGCTGGAAAGCAACGCTAAGCCACATTCGAAATATGCACTAACTAAACTGAAATTGTCTATCTTATGATCATACTTGGCAGCTCACACGGTTATGTCACACATTTCTATACAAGATGAGGTTCTATACAAGAAGAGGTTTTCGGATAAGGATGTTCATGCCAAGACGTTGAAAATTTCATCTTGATGGAAAGCTTGGCTTTAAACGCGGTTGCCTTGTTCAGGAATTTTCGGTATTATGGAATACTTAGAGGAAGTTCGGTATTTTGATAGTGGCCTACTTCTCTTCGTTGTAATTGAAAATTTATGCTTAAGTGGTGAAATGCCCAAAACTTTATTTTCCTTGACGGCATAGAGTTTACATGTCACAATACCGCTCGTGTTTAGTAAAAATTGAATTCTGTTGAAACGGCAAGAAAATGAAAATATTATTACTTACCTCTAAAGTACGCGAGTAATGTGCAATCTGTAGGATAGTTATTTTTTCCTATCTAGATAGATCTAGCAAAACTCCTAATAGAGTCCACAGGTGATCGGAATGCTGGCTTTTATTTCGGTCAACGAATTAGCATTGCCATTCAACGTGGCAATGCTGCCAGCATTCTGGGCACTTTGCCTTCTGGTGACGGCTTAGATTTTTAGAAAATAGATTTAAGTGTAAATATTAGTTGTAATTTTTATTGTATTTTCTTTATCAATGGATTGTTTTTTTCCCTTAAACTAGATAAGAGATTGTATTTTTGATTTAGTTTTTTTTTCTAATTCTGTAGACCCGATGTCAAACTGTCACTATTTATCACAAGGTCAAGTATCACCATCGATCTCTGCTGCAAAACTATTTAAATCAGATACAACATCAAAAATGTTTTCCAGAAACCATTAACCTTCTTGACTCCAGAATTTCCTCCCTACGAGAGTCCATTTGTGGCCCATAAAAACAGTTTATCTGAGTAAAGTGTAATTAGTACATAGTATAATTACAGAGGCATGGCTGACGATTTGGTGGAAATCTTGGCTAGGCTCCTGCAATTACGGCCGGCTTTGGCCGGTGGATCCAATTATGGGCGTAAAGGAACGACGGAGTGCGATCCATTATCTTGGAGACTTTGGGTCAATTGTCTTCGGGGTTTAAGGTTCTTGGAGCAATCAGTACTCCGTAGAAGAAAGATCTGTATCTAGTGTTAAAGACCGCACGCAATCAGTGGGGCGGAATTGGACGGAACTTCTGATGACCTCTGTGGCGCAACGGGTGATGGTCCGCTTGCGACGCAGGAGGTTGTGGGTTTGATTCCCACATCGGGACAAATGTTTGAATCTTCTGCTCATATTTTTTCAGGGTGTTCTGAGTGTTTTCTATTTAAAATAAAAATATCTATCTATTTGAGTCCATCGTATTGTAAGTAAATCAGTTATCTGGTACCCATCTTAACACAAGTTCTGCTTAGCTTGAGGCTAGATGATGCTGTATGACTTTTCGAACATTATTTATTTATTGGTCGAGGTAGATAAATGTTTTACGTCATACTTTTAGTTCAATTCATGGGATGAAACTTTGTCAAAGTAAATGTCCGGCCCGTTTGTTTTAGTTCGAAATGATGCCTCCCCATTTTGAGCGCGTACATTGTAGTTGTAATTGCTCGTTCCTTTTATCCTATTACTCAATGTGTGTGTAATAGGATTGTGATTTCACGATCCAGCTAAAGGTTAAAAAATGGCACTAGGACTACTATGGTGGTATGGTTTAATCCCAGCCTACCCGCAGGCGTATGGCGGTTCAGCGTCAGTGCTTAAACTGCTCTGTCCTTTTCTAACTCTATGGTCTACTGCCTTCACTCAAAACACTTCCCTTGGACGTCATTTTATCGTTCTTCCACTCCATCATTCCCTATTCTCTTCATCACAACAAAGTAATCAGATTGATTCAGAATAAACCCGTTGAGCTCAATACTGCTATCGGCCAGTCCAGCTCAGTGGACGAGGTAAATCCTGCTTTATGATTTGTGAAATTTCCTCAACAGATGCCGTACTTATCGTCTGAAAATATTTCATGGATTTTGGCAGTGTTCGGAGCTGAATATAAAGTGATGTAAGCTTTTCATAGGTATAGTATAGCTAATGCGATTCTACAGTTCTATTGTATTTGTATGGGCTCAACGTTGTAACAGGCTAAAAGGGGACACAGTGACCAAAGATAAGATACCTAAATGGATTCTGTGAAAGAGTAAAGAAAGGCTTAAGTACGGAATATAGCTGATAGATGAGAGTGAAAGTAATAATCAATTAACGTTATTTTGTTATTTTACTTTAGTTTATCACGTTTTAGAAACATTTAAGGAAATTTCTAGTATATTTTACCCATTGACCTAGCAATGGGTTACCCCATTATGCCCTTTATTACGTTACGTGGCTCCATGTATATGGTCCGAGCCAGCTGGGCACAGAACTGTATCATAACCTATATCGAGTAGCAAAGTTCCGCTCTCCAAAGTTCCTCAATATCAAACTCTCAATGATAGTTGCACCTTTACAAGGATTATTGGAACGTTTGGAATTCCATTCTCTGATTGAGTTGAACGACGAAACTCTATTATGGATTAGGAATCTGTTTGAAATGTCTTTTTAGGCGAATTTTGTAGGTTATTTTAAAAGAGTAATTTAATAATTAAGGTCGATTGACAAATATCAGTGAAGTCACAGTTCCGGCAACGTGTTCGCTCAGTTCAGTATCAGTGCTAATGTTCTTTTGTACATTCTATAGGAACGCATCCAAGCACTGTGTCGGCACTGACACTGACAAGTGGGGATGCGTTCATAAAGAATGTAACCTAACTAATATTATAAATGCGAAAGTATGTTTGTTGTTTATTTGTTTGTCCTTCCTTCACGCCCTAATAAGCAACTAATCGGCTTGATTTTTGGTATATAGTTAGTTGAAAGGATGGAGAGTAGTAGTACTTTTGTCCTGGTAAAACATGTAATTCCCAAAAATGGGAGATTTACCTGAATAATCCCTCTAGAAATGTAAAATTCGAATTTAACGCGGGTGACACTGCGGGGAACAGCTAGTGAAAGAATATTTCGCACTGTGCCGGTACTGTGTAGGAACTGTGGCTTCACAGACATGTGTGAATCGACCTATGGGTTGATGATGACAGTCGAGGGTTGACAATCGACTAACCACTGCAAATCATCCCATAAATTTCGTAAGAGGGTCGACGGAGGGACGTCCTCTTACGAAATTCCCAGTGAGGTTGCGAGATGGCCGTATGATGCCGGCTTAGAATTTGCATCACCCTAACTCTACTCGTGAGTGTCGTAAGAGCCGTCTAAGGATATACACCGGGGGGTGTGCAGCTGCGCTTCCTGCAGAATAGATCTACCACCGAACTGCGATACATCCCAACATAGGTAATAGGTATAGATACTGACACAGAATAACGAAATTTTTTACACCGTTGTCTACTAAAAATTTCGAATGTACCTAAATTAGAACAAATTTAAGGGTGTCAAATAAAGGATTGAATTGAATTTGAATTGAAATACTGAATTCAATCCCATTCTATCATAATATACTATAACCAAACAAATCCGATAAGAAGGGCTACAATACATCCCTTTAGAACAAATATACACCAGTAGCGATATAAGCACAGTACATATACAGTGTGAAGCTATCCATTCCATGTATCCCGATACATCTAAAACTAAACGGTAAGACGTGACTTCAACCCCGAGGCCACACTCTGAACCCCTTGAACTTATCTCAAAAATCCGATCTGTAGTGAACTTAGATTTTATAGTTTACTCCGAGCGCGAGAACGCTCCCTCCGATTTTGTAAATCTATATCCAACAGTTGTGTGTTCACGTGATCCATACGAATTTTGGTTGGATTACTTAAATATAAATACAAACCTTAGAGATTGTCTAAGATACAAACACATCGATAGATGTTAATTCCTGAACTCTTATGTCAGGTTCAGTCAGTTTACATTTTAGCGAGAAAATAAAAAGCCGAGTTCCCATTGAAACAAAATGACCAGTTTCCTTTCCCTACGAACTAGGTGTCCAACGTGCGATGGAGGTGCATACCTACAATAGATTTATTATAAGAATTATGAACAAAGAAAATTACAATCAAATAATAGAATTAACTAAAACTAATATTTACAATTGAAACAATTGAGTTAACTGCAGACTGTTGCAAACAATCTACAGGTAGCTCAACTGATCCAAATACCAGTCGGAAGCGTGCTCAAGACGCTGGCTGCATTGCCCCGCTGTATGGCAATGCTGACGCGCTGTGCCAGATACTCACGAGCTCTCTGGTCACGCGTCGCTTCGACCAGACCAGAATTATGTGCCTATAATTTTATGAATCATGATATACTTAATAAAAAGGCAGGACTAGAAAATTTTTGGGAACTTAACATTGTAAGTTCCATGTATACTTACCTAATGTTATTATCATCATCATCATCATCATCAGCCTACATCAGTCCACTGCTGGACATAGGCCTCCCTTAATGAGCGCCATAGCACCCTGACTTTAGCTTGCCGCATCCAGCATCTGCCAGCAGTCTTTCGCAAATCGTCATCCCACCTGGTCGGAGGGCGTCCTACACTACGTTTGCCGAGTCACGGTCTCCACTCAAGAACACGTTTACCCCAGCGGTTGTCGGTTCTTCTCGCGATATGGCCAGCCCACTACCACTTCAGCTTGCTAATCCTTTGATCTATGTCGACAACTAATGTTATTATAATACCCCCCAAAATACAAACCATAATTACCCGACATTTTTTTCGCGACACAACCAACTCATACACTTTAGGAAACTCACACAACCATTAGGGACACTCTTATATTTCTGGAATGGCGTAGCGCAGTAAAAGCATTCCCATGTATCAAAGTTACTTGTCTCTCAAACTTCAGATCAGGTGAGGCTAGTCTGGATTTATCTTGATTCGAAGTGAAGGAGCCAGTGGGTACTTAGCTACTGCAGTCCGCTACTTTTCAGTGATTTCATTTTGCGACCCATTTGCTTCGAATATTGTCCGCGAAAAAACCTTTAATGATTATTACATTTTGTTTTCCTCATTCGTTTGGTTGGTTTGTTTTTAATATTCTAATATCAAACAACTTCAAAAAAGAAGCGAGTCGTTTTATGAATAAAGTTTTTAAAAGGTTTAGGAGGGTACTTAGGAAACAATATACTTGAACCTACCTCTAGAAAGGTATGACAGATGAAATTATGGTTTATAAACATTATTTGTCCACTTTTGATAAGTCTTCCTGATTTTAATTATTTTTGTTTTTTGTACTATTTTATAAATTATTGCTGTTTTTATGTTTTTTGGCTCTCTTTTTATAAATTATTGCATTTTCTGTTTTTTGTTTATGTAAGTACTTTTATATGGTGAAATAATTATTATTTTAAATAAGACTGTCATCACATCAATTGCGCCACCGTCAGCTTTAATACATACCGATCCTGTCCATCCAAAGGTTGCCTGGAAGAAATCGCTGTTAGCGATAAGGCCGCCGATTGTGCCACTAGATATTAGTTAGTATTAAGTATATGTTTAATGGTTTTCTGTAAATATTGATGGTGCAATAAAGTAATAATCTATCTATTATTGTATTGTTTGCAACAGTCTGCAGTTAGCTCAATTGTTTCAATTGTAAATACTAGTTTTAATTTAATTCTTTTATTTGATTGTTATTTTCTTTGTTAATAATCTATCTATCTATAAATCTATCTGCAACCATTTTATATTAAATTAAACGTCCACATTAATCAAGAGAGAAGCAAACTACAATTTTGACTGTAGTTTGTAATTCTTTAGATTTGAAACAAATTCGGAACTAGAATTTACAAATGAAACAGTTGAACTAACTGAATGAAAGAAGAAGAAATTACTTCTAACTATAGTTCAGCGTCTCATCGTAGTTCGTAAAATGTGTTTAGAAATGTCACTTGTAAAAGTAAATACCTACACAGATTGTGGTGAATGCTAGATGCCCGTATCGTTATCATCTGCTGTATCTATTTGTCAATCGTTGCCGTAGGTTATTTATCGTAATTTTTTTGATTGTTTTGTGTCGTATGTGTTATCTTCCGTGACGTCACCAAACGGCTCTTTCGGAAGACCAGCGTTGGTTGTAAAGTGTTTACAACTAGTTCATGCTGAGACAGGGACCGTTTTGTGACTCTTATCGACAGTAGCTTTGTCTCTTATTTCTAAATAATGTCTGTATCTGTTGATGGAGTTACAAATAAATAATATTCTATTCTATTCTAACTGTAGACAGTGGCAAACAATCTACAGGTAGCTCAACTGATCCTTACCAACCAATCGGAAGCGTCGTCAAGATGCGCTACGCCAGATACTAACCAGAGTGAAGCTTATTTCGCTCGCAGTAGAAAAATAGCTAAACCATTTTCTTGAGGCTCCGCATCTTCTTGTTAATTTCTTACATAAAAAACAACGGTATTGCCTTACCGAGAGAGTTGATTATATATTTGCATGTAAGACGGATGGTACGGATGGACGGTGTTTGCATAATTAGCTTAACTCTAATCAAGCAAGTGAACTGTAGCGCTTATTAGAGCTGCTTGCCTGTTTATTTGAGATGCTGACCGACTGTTACAGCTAATTGAAATTATCTTCAGTGTCTGGGGAAAGAAAATGCCCCAAACACTGTATAAAACTTGCTTTGAAATTAAAATACAAAGGAGCAATTTTTACGCGCCATCTAGGGGGAAAACAATTCATAATTATGAACCGAACGAATAAAAGAAGAAAAAATATTTTTTTTATGCTTTTTGCTTTGTGACACACAAACAAACTTTTTATACCTAAGTGTAGGATTGTTGCCTAAATCTAAAATATAACGTCATAGAGAGTTTTTATGACAATCAGAGAAAACGTTCTAATGCTAATATAGTTGTAAGGTAATTCCCCGAGCCAAACTAGCGCCGCCACCACCTATTTTATCATATTATTTCGTTGAACAAAGGTAATTTCAAAAATTTTGATAGCAGTTTGTGATACCTATTATAAGCTTTTTAATACCTTTTGAATATTTTTATTTTACATACATTAGGCAGAGATCTAAGTTGTACTTTGTGGGCACCAAACTCTATTTTCGCATCTCTGCCTAAATTATACAAAATAAAACTATTACAGAGGTATTAAAACAAAGCTATAGCAATAAAGAAAATTACAATCAAATAATAGAATTAAATTAAAACTAGTATTTACAATTGAAACAATTGAGCTAACTGCACACTGTTGCAAGCAAACAATCTAGCTTTTAATTAGGTACCATAAACAGCCCATTGAACATTTTGAAATTACCTTTGTTCAACGAAATAATAAGATAAAATAGGTGGTGCTACACCACTACTTCAGCTCGGGGAATCGCGTTAAAAAAATCGACGTTGAAGGTCTTAGAATTTATGTTAAATGAGACCCTTTATAAAAAAGTTACCTTTATGATATTCGATGCCTAGAGCTACGTTTTCTCCGTCGGTCTACAAAACCGTAATTATTGTTACGAGTTTATGGACTCCGCAGTAGTCGTCGACTGAATTAATTTCTAGTGTAGAAGCCAGGGAGAACTCGTGGAGTAATATTTACCAGGCTAGAATTACCTTGCTCGAATTTAGAGAACCCATACATGATCTTTTTAATCCACGTCTCTATTTGGCCATCAATCCAAAATTAGGACAAAAATACAAAGAATTAGTTAATGGATCAACACTTTATTTTATTATTATATTGTTTCAATTACCAATACACCATAACAAAATGAAAACACTAGAATAGTTAATGAATACAATAAAAATTGATCTCTACCAACGTTAAAATAACTTTTAGTTCAAAGCTTTCAAAAATTCAAGCTGCCTATCTGCTATTATAAAAAAGGTTCTTATTTTCGTAATGAAAGAAAGTACTTAGGTATTTTCTCACAGTCATGGGCGAAATAAATTATAGCCCTTGTACCACGTCAAAAATAGTAATCTATAATTTATTAGTAGGCTAATTAATATAGGCTATAATTTATTTCGCCCATGACTATGAGGAAATACAATAAGATAGGATTATTTTTTTATCTAATTTAAACCCTAATTATGATCATTTCAATGAGCATTTGATACGGTTCCAGCTAAGGTTAGAGGGTTTCGTGGGTCGGGATGACCGTGTATGCTGTTCTTCAAACGGGTTACAGCTGAAAGTCAAACAATTGTGTTGATGGAATTGAGCCTTGGACACAGATGGGAGAGTAACTTGATCGTCTCTGCTAATACGTACCGACTTCTCTTCAGCATTATTTAGTAGATTAAACTTATGGCTGTCATGGTATCAGAGGAAACATGGTTCTCTTAGCAAATGAAGAACCTTCGACTAACAAAAAGAGCTTCGAACCAATCGTTGCTTTACGCTTATCACTAATTAACGATCAAATCCCTTGACTATCATTTGCAACTGAACTTTGAAAAACGACGTTGCAAAGAAATTGAATCATCGATTAGATTATAATATGAATGTACAAACTAGCGCCTGTTACCGTGCTAAATATACAGGATGTGGCAACTTTTAATAGATGTCATCATGTTTACTAGATAATCATTGGAGCTATAGAAACCGAGATATACGCAGAAAACGGATTTTTGCGACCATTGACTTTGAGTAACTAACAGCGCAGACACGAGATTTTATGAGACTTTGAGACAACTTTTAGGACACCAAAATGAAGGTGTGTACGAGTTTACAGCTTATTATCTCTCATTCCGATGTTAATCCCTTTTTATGCTTATTTGACTGGAGTATAACTGGCCCGGCAAACTTCGTTCCGCCTTAGAATCAGTGATGGCGTTACATAAAAAAAATGTATGAGAAAACTATTTTCTTGATTTTTTCCGCGCGTGTATTTTTAATATATGTAGGTACTAGTAACAAAGAAAATTTTAATCAAATAAAAGAATTAAATTAAAACTAGTTGAATATTTGAAACAATTGAGCTAACTGCAGACTATTGCAAACAATCTACAAGTAGCTCAACTAGTAACTAGTACCTATAAAAATATATAATAGCAGAATAACTAGTAACTAGTTATTCTGCTGTTCGGGACAGAGACAAATCCAACAAAGCAAAGATTATAAAAATCGGTCCAGCCGTGCTTGAGTTATGAATGTTGTAACTAACTCGATTTTATACAGATAAGCGTTAAACGTTCATTCCAACAAATACTTGCTTATTTCTAGAGATACCTATGCCCTCGAAAGTTATTCGGGTGACTGACCAAACCAAGTCTGTTTATTGCGAATTTCAAATTTAAATCCGGCGTTGAATGGGACCCGTCTGCGGTGAGACCGGTCAACTCCAAGATCTCATGCATTTGTTTATGTCAATGGCTTCGGATGGTTTTGATGTTTCTTGATTATTATCGAGTTGTTTTCAACTCGTCCCACTTTATCTAAGTATATTGGTATAGGTGTATATGATTTACTCCTAAATATTGAACTATTTTATCAACCCGTGAACAAAGCCAATCGCTCCTCAAATCGAAACGTTAATATTAGCAATCCATCAGCTTTTAAAGTTCGAAGTTTTACGCACTCAAGGGCTCAGTGTGAAATAGTAGGTAAAGTTTCCTTGTTTGGATTCGCGGATAGGCCGATCTATCAAAGATGTTGGCACAGTGTGAACAACTTAGAAGTTTTGGGTGTAAAAATATTCTATCTTGAACTTATAGGCCCAAACAGATACAAAGTAGGTTTACGGATCAATACCAGTGGAAGAATAAAATTTGGACCATGATACGGTTCATCAGAAATTGATGCTTCTGTCATGGCTTAGCTGCTACTAGTAGTAATTTTTTGTCTTCTACGAAATGGATCCTCCGCTTGAAAAATAGGTAAATGGCGGTTCAAAAAAAAAATGGCGCATTAGTTTGCCGACCGTATTTGATCGAATTTTAAGGACTCTTCTCATAAAAAAAAAATGCGTGTGTGATGTCCCTGATGTTACAGGCGTCTATAGGCTGCGGTAACCGCTTCCCATCAGGTGGGCCGCACGCCTGCTCGCCAACTTGGTGGTATAAAAAAAAGTAAAAAAAAATCGTAAAAAAAAGTTTTAAAAAAAAGTTCACGGATGACGGATCACCTAAAACGAATGACAAGCGATCCTGAACTGATGATTTTGATTTTGTACGAAAAGGGTCCCAACGTAAATCCTATTAGGTACAAAGCCTCCTGTGTGTCTGCTTGTCTGTATCTCAGTCCGTCTCTCAGCAGGTTCTATATAGTCTATTCTTCTAGTTTTTTTTTTAATACACCATATTAGTATAAATAAACGTACTCCTCGTTACGAAGACAGTAGTCTGCTGGAGTTAATTCCCAGAGACTAATCCTTCTGTATCAGTTACTGTGCCAGGTGAGCGAAAGTACTTGGTCATTAATAATCGCGGGGAGAGAACGGGAGTTTTCTACGCACGTTTTTCATTAAATCCTCGAGAGAATTTGTAAAATCAATGGCAGCAATGGAAATAAACCGTTGAATTATAGCCGCAAGGTACATTTTGCTTTGTTATTACATTATTTTATGCCATGAATAATGTTTAGGCTCTTCCCATGGAGTAGGTATTTTAGTTCAGTACATGCACCGCCATCCTATTAATTTATCTCCTCGGCAACCCAGGTGTGGTTGTCTGGAAGAAATCGCTTTAAGCGATATGTTCACAGTTTAGGTAGCTACGTATTTTTTTAACTGAATAAATATTTTATATTATATACTCAACGTTTGAATATAGGATATATACAGGGTTATTGGTAAATTAGTGACAATACGTGAACTGCAGGTTCTGCCCATCATCACAAACACGTTTGTGAAGACGCCAGGTCTTAATTCGTAAGTTTGGTAATGGGTACCCAAATGCATTTTTCCTCGGTTCTATGACAAGAACATGCATCAGTTATTGTCTAGTTTAGTGATGTTTTTTTTTTCGATATCTAACCAAAAGTCGGGAAATTTTCAAAATATTTTTACAGTGTTCTGCGATCAAAGCTAAACCCCCTTAAAGTTTGATCCTTAATTTTCGTTACACCCTGTATATTAAACTTAGTAGACATTACACATCGTCCACTACTGAATGTGCCTCCCCTAAAAAGGTGGGAGGGGGGAGGGCAGGCGGGTTGGTGATTGCAGTAAGTATTAAAATATACACGTAGAAGAAAGCCACTCTGCTGCCCTTTCTCTGGAAGCCTCGGGAAGTCGTTCGTTCTCTGGAAGTCTCAGGAGTTACCTCGTACCAACTAGATTTTTACAAAAAAAATTAAGTGAATGATAGATTCGATTATCAAAATAATTATGATAATCTAATCTATTTCTGATTGTTTTATGATTGACATAACAAAAACTTCGCGTTCAGGCATCAAGCCATGAAACATTCATGGCTTCGGATTAAAAATAAACTTGTTATTCATTAAACGATACATATTTATTGCAAAAATGTTTATTTGCAGTCGGTTAGCATACAGATGAGGGCTGACTTTCACAATTTTCAATTAAAATTCTGGTTGATGTGGCTAGCTTGAATAAATCTTGGTAATTAAACAAAAATAAAAAATGCGGTGTTTCAAGTTGAATGTTTACTGGGTACCTTGCATAATTGATTTATTTAATGCTACAAAGGTCCAAAGCATAATCCTAACTATCCTAACTAATAATGCGAAAGTGTATTTGTTTGTTTGTTCTTCCTTCACGCCCTAACTAAGCAACCAATCGACTTTATTTTTGGCGTAGAGTTACTTGAAATAATGGAGAGTAATGGCTACTTTTTGTCCGGGTAAAACATCAAATTTCTTCGAATTTAACGCAGAAGAAACCGCAGAGAACAGCTGGTAATTAAATTAATAATGCTGGACAATAACCATACCATTATCTAGCCCCAAGCTAAGCAGAGCTTGTGTGGGTACTGACCCATAACACAAGCTATGCTTTGCTTGGGGCTAGAGAATGGTATACTTATTACAATACAGTACAATAATTAAATAAATTATTCTCTCGAAATTTTCTCTCAACAGAAAATAACTATACAATCCGTGGGCCATAATGTTGGCTACACGTCCAATAACAAGCACTTCTTTTCTTAGTTTAGCATTCCTAGCACACATCTACCTACACAATAGTTCCAGCGTAAATCTGCGATTTCTACCGAGTTCGTCTAGAATACCTAACTATAATACCTAAAGTTACAACGTAACAAGTAGCGTTCGTTCAACCGTAGGTGTGTACGGTTACCGACAAAAAGCGTTGAACAGATGAAAACTCCAAACACCGTGTACACAAAGCAACATAAACCGCTATACAACACCATTTCTGTAGCCGCTAAACCTATAAAAAGAGCAGTAAAAGAAAACAAAAGAAATGCAGAAACGATGATTTTTCTTTAATATCGGCTTCTGTTGTCTTGTGAGTTAAGTGGTTTTAGACATGATGTGGTTTAGGCACGTAGCTCACCTCCGGCCGCTGCGAAAGCATAGCAGCGAAGTAGCACTAGTTTCGCCATGAATTGTCCGAATGTCCATTACAAGCGAAACAGACGCGAAGTAGCCTGTTCTAACGTATAGATTTGAATATGATTCTATCTCTTTCCCACGCGATTCTGCTGATCTCCTCGGACGCCATCTATGTCTCCGCGCTCGGTCCGCCAATTCGTTGCAATACCGCGTTGGTTTCGCATGTATCTTGAGGCAATCGACCATTTACATTCCGCTATTTGACCGGCAACAAGTAGTACGTAAGTAGTAATATTGCGCAGAGTTGCGGTTTCGCTGCTTCGCGGCGGCGGAGCGGTTTCTGTTCCTATGTGTACACGGGATTTTGGAGTCTTCATTAGTTCAACGCTTTTTATCGGTGCTCGCTGTACCCACGCTCAAGCTTCATACGTGCTTGAAGGTTTTCTTCGTATAGGTGTCATAACGATAAAAAGAAGCACGTTATTATTGCTTCTTTAAAGCTCTCTTAGAGTACTCTAGGAGATAGAATGTTTAATGACACAATTTAAAATGGAGCTTACGTAAAAATATAGATACCTACCTGTTTTTTTTAAAGAAAATGCTGAACAATCTTTACATTATCAAACCCAAAGTAAGCGGAACTTGTGTTATGGGTTCTTAACTGATTCACACTTCATAACTGATTAACACGATACAATTACAAAACCAAGCCTTTATGTTTTTCAGCCGCCTTCAGAGAAAATATCGTACAAAAGCCAACGTTGACCCTGTTTACCAAGCTGCAAAGCCTGCAAGGTCCAATTGAATTCCTTCGTGAAATGAATATCTACAAAGGTTTTTTAAACATGACATTTAAACAACTAAAAGGCCTGAACAATGCAACAACAGTCACCTGACAAACAAACTAAATATTAATATCAGTTGTGCAGCCCACCGCCTTGGGACGGGTTTATGAATAATGCAGTGAGCTGATTGTGGCACAGAGGGTCGGAGTTCTTTGAAAACATCCATCCTTGTTTGCCTCGAGTACCTCCACTCTACATCGGAATTTATAGATAAGACGTAGCAACAAGTAAAGGGAGAACTGGAAATACAATGCGACAGAAAGTCGATTGAAACTTGCACATGATAATATAATATATAGATAATACAATTGATAATTTGTATTATTCTGTTGAAAAATAAAGAGTTCGGTACCTTCTTATAAAGTAGACAAGACATTGTTATTCCTATCATCAAAACAATAAATATCTTTATGCAAAAGCAACGACACCAATGCATCCCAACGCGGGCGCAGCTTGAATACCAATCTCTCATTTTGTTGCTACAAATCGTTCGCGATACATAAATCATGGGATAGCACAAAAACTGTAAACCGTTATTAGTAAAACAAGGTAGTCTAGTATTAGATAGGGACTTACCAAACATAGCTGTAAT
This sequence comes from Eupithecia exiguata, assembly GCA_947086465.1. NCBI lineage: Eukaryota > Metazoa > Arthropoda > Insecta > Lepidoptera > Geometridae > Eupithecia > Eupithecia exiguata. The sequence goes on along the minus strand of OX352243.1, from coordinate 6,238,355 downwards.
TAATAAGAAAAAAAAATGATTTTTATCCATAAATACATACTTAATTAAATGCAATTAAAACTATTTAAATTAAACTATGGAAAAAAATCAACAATAGAATTAAGAAAATAAATATAAAAATGAGGTAAAAACAGCCTCCATCTCATCATACGTTACGCTGGTTTTCTTGTTGAGCCCGGGAAATTATTAATTAGTATCTACCTACTCAATTACCGGAGAATCAGATCAGAACCTCGGATTACTCTTAGTTTTTTTTAAGTACTTCACATCACTCATAGGAATTTGGCTATAAAATAATGTAAGCCGCATACTATGTATATTATTAGTATACCATACCTACTCAGTAACGAGAAGCTACATAAAAAAGTAGTTTTGCTAGAATACTAAATAAACAAAGCAACTTTTGTAGGCCAGATAAAAAGACGTGTAAAGTCGCAGGCAGTAGTTAGTTGTTACATAACTAAACTTAGTTTAATCTTTTTACTAGTAAAGCGTTAAGGGGTGGCGGGGGATTGGGGGTCAACTCTACGTGACTAATTCACTAACATGGAAAGGCTTTTACTAAACAACTTGTGGGTATAACTTTTACCATTGGATATTTATGTAAGGAAGTTCGATTAAGATGTTATGAGCAAGTATTTCGTAGAAACTCACGCCTAAGTTTCATAAATGGTAAGAAATATAATAAAAATAATACAGCGATCTCAGAGAATAATATTCATTGTTATCTCTCAAACTTTGAAAATAAACTTTGAATGACGAATAAATATTTTTCTTAAGTTACGAATTTCGAGGGATTTTGAACCGAAAATAAATCGCATTATCTTCTCTCGCCGCGTCGTTCCTGTTGGCAGAATTTTTTAAAATTCGACGTCTGTATCTTTTTTTAAAAAACTGGCAACAAACTCTAACTTTAAATCAACGGATGGGATGTACCATCGCCAACCAATCAATTTAGGGGACACACGAACGCTTTTAGGTAATAAAGAATGAAATGTTAGGTTTTAGAGTTTTCTCGCTGAATTTTAGAAAGCCCCGTTCACCTCAACGTGATTGCATTATACATGTCTCTATATGTCTCTACGAAAGTCTATATGTCTCTAAGTCTATATGTCTATAAGTCTATAATATGTCTCTATATGTCTCTACGAAAGAATCGACAAAATTTTTGTACGTTATAGTTTTTCAAACAACTGAAGACCTTGTTTAAATGAGGTCAGTACGTAGTTTAAGACTTTTAGAAGTAGGTTCATTATCATTAATTATTATGGATAATGAACTATTTAGTTATTAGTACTAATAGTAATATACAACGGAACGGGACCTTTATTTTTGAGCTATCCAATGTTGGGTATTGGATGACAGTTATTCCGTGATCATGGCGTCAACTATCCCTAAAATATTGGATAAGACAAAACGCAAATCAAGGTAAATATCCCCTTGTAAATGACTGCAGGTCAATAGTTTATTATCTGTTTTCTCGGTTCCCGATTCATTCTTGATTCCTTTGGCTACCTTGGTACATTCGGCACTGATACATGCCCATCGAAAAAACTAACTCAACTCGTAAACTGTTGTACAAATAAATCGCATTGTACAAAAAATCCTTTGACCAATCAAACGTATAGACGAACATATCAAAACAATAGCTCAGGAATAGACAGGTAATTAATTTACGAGAGTGATTGATGAGCAGGCTTGATGACGCGATGTAGGTAGGTATTCATCAGGGAATCGCATTAGGTACGCCCACAGTGCATGTGCAATAGCTGGATCATTTTAACATACCTAGTCATGTAGACAAGATTAGAAATTAACCGCAGTAAACGTTCATATCATCATCCGCAACCCGACTTCACCCACTGCTGGATATAGGCCTCCAAACTCTTGCGTTACTCCACAAGGTCCTGCCTGCGCCAATCTCATCCAAGTTCGCCCCGCGACGTTAGTGATATCGTCCGCCCATCTCGCCGCTGGACGTCCGACGCTCCTGTACCCTGTTCTTGGACGCCATTCTGTTAGCGCCTCACTTGTAAACGTTCACATGATTACTATTTATTTTACCCTCACTATCTTATACAAGCAGACAAAGGTATGTTTATGTGTGGATTGATTATAATATTTCTAGTTTTTGATAAAATGGCGAAAAGACACGTGGTTCGGAGTGACCGCCTTAGTAAATTCCCGGGATTTAATTAGCGCGAGGCATAGCTTACATTTCCGCTCATCTCTTCTTGTCTCCTCGTCGGAGACGAGATGATGATGATGATGTTCAATTTATTCCATTTTTTAGCTCTAGTTTTCAAGTCGTGGTGTAGCTGTTTTATTTCAGCTGTGGCAGGTGTATGTCCACTACCAATTTCAATGTTTGGTTTATGCAATACATCAAATTTTGTATTGACCGTATCGCTCTCATTTGGGTGTCAGACGAATTTAATTACGTTGTCGATTGATTCAGCCTCATTTGCAAAAGGTACTCGCACTATAGTTAACCCTGGTTTTTCCGGTCATTGTAGTAATTTTATTTTCATGTTAGTACCGATTTTATGGATGCCTTAATCCGTTTTAGCGGGCCATAAAAAAGTCATTGTGAACATGGACGGATCAAGTTCCCGATCTTCCGTTGATTGATAGCGCTCATTCCAGTTCAGATTGTTGTTTTTGCAATTACTTTTCGGCCGTAGGTAATAGAGAATTTGCTACCATGGCTAAGACAGCACCAAAAACTTTTTTACCCGATGTTAAGTCGGTAACTTCTTGCGATCACTATCCCGAGACGATATCGTATAGACCAACGTGAAAGCACTCGGTCGGTGTCCAAGGATTTGTAGCAAATGCGGCCATAGGTAGTAAATGCGATGTGAATTTGCTACCATGGCTAAAACAGCACCAAAAAGTTTTGCCCAATGTTAGTAACTTCTTGCGATCACTATCCCGAGACGATATCGTACAGACCAACGTGAAAGCACTCGGTGTCCTCGGATTTGTACTTACATAAACCAGTAATTTTCAAGAAATAGACCCTTGAGTGGCTCACGTTTGTCCTATAAACATCTCTTAAGTGCACAGCCAGCTCTGCTAATGTCTCTACCTTGGATAAGACAGTTTTGATAAAACTGGGACCGTTCTTTGCTGACGTAAATAAAATGAATAGCAATATTGTTCGCTACTAAGTAACCTTTTGACAACATATTTTGTTTGGTTGAATTCTTTTCTACTATCCAAAGTGTATGGTGTCTTTATTAATTACCTTAAATACTATATATTTTTGAAATTATGTCCAAAAATTTGAATAATGTATTTATTTTTTACCTTGACTTTAACGATGCCCTGATAGCTGATCTATTATTATACTACCAATTTTTTTTGTTTTTTTGAAAGTGAAACCGGTGGTAGTGGCAATATTCGTAGCAAAAGACAAAGAATGAGGGTAGATCGGTATGTCTGCCAATAAAAACGAACTCGCAGTGACTTTAGTTCATCCGTGATCATGGCGCATGAAACTGTGCCGAAATATTGGAAAACTCAAAAATTGAATCATGGTAAATATCCCGTTCTAAATGATTTCTATACCAAATTTTTGTATAAACCTAAGTTCCTTGATTATTTTCCTATCTTGTACCTTTTATTACGACCTATATTTTAATTGACGTATCTCATTAGGCCTACTTACGGCGAATAAAGATGATAATGTTGACCGAGAAAAGGCGAATCTTTGCTTTGCTCCTCTATTTTGCTTGCACAGGCTATCAACTTTGACCGATAAACCATCCATAATATGTCAAGTTTGTGTTAACAAACTGCAATAAATAAGCGCATACGTGATGTTGAACTGATTTGCCATTCTATCTTGTTGCTTACCATTTTACTTCCTGTCATATTGCATTTATCTTATTGCACAAATGTCGCTAAAAAAAGTGTGGATTCGAAATATATGGACCCGAGCGCATTCAGGGCATGTACTCATAAAAACAAAAACGTTTCTGATTCGTTTTCGTGAATGCTATCTTAAGTAAGTGACACACCTAATTGTAGGTTTTGCAAATTACCTACATCGAATTCGTATGTTTTCCGAGTAGCTTCCTAGATCATGAGATCTAGAGTCTATCAACTATAATGTGTCCATGGTTGATAGAATCTACCTTGACGACCATCATATTGCATTTGACGCTATTTTGAAAAGACGAGCCGGTGGCGGACACTTCGTGAATTAACCGTTTCACTAATACGTTAATTATTGTACTAGTTATTGTTCGCACGTGATTTCTGTTGGATTTGGGTTAGGTTATGATTCCTTAGGTTGGAGGTAGATACGTAAATTCCTAATTTTATAGGTTAGCACTTTGGGTACCCATGACGTACATGGCGAAGTAGACCGACTCCTGGTGCCCTGAGCAGTGAATGCCTTAAGTTTCTGATGATGTTTTACGGTAGGTACATATTAGTAGTAGGTCTTACATTGAGCCAGTTAGGTACTACAAATTAAAGACTGCATGAAATGATATTTTATTTATTTACATTAGATATTTTTTCCGGTGCTAGAGTAGTGCTTTTATATTTATCTATAGGAACAAGGTGATTGGAGCCATACAAATCTCTTGATTACACTCTCCTGTCAATTCAGATGGCTTGAAAACAAAACTAAAGCAGGAATAAAAATACTATTATCGTCTCGCACTCTGTTGTTATGGTTCACATAAAGTACTAATCGTAAGACTGAGGTAGGAAACGCCACACTAAAAGGATTTAGTTATTACTGCGAAGACAAAAATATTAAGTAGCTTGATTACATATAATAATAACACATTGACTTGTAACTCGTTCTGCTTGCTCTCAATAGGTCATGGCTGAAAATCAGTGCTTTTGCTTCTTTAGCAAAATATTACACTGAGCCAAGGCCTTTTTGACATACTGCAGCGCACATAGACACCTTACCTAGATTTAATTATTGTTGTTTTTTTATGTCACCTATATTTTATTATTGTTTGTTTTTAGTAATGTAGGTACCTACTGTAAAATTGTTGTATTTTGTATGTGTGTGTCTGAAGTTGCAAATAAAGTCTTTATCTATCTATCTAAAGAAACGATTGACACGCCACGCGATCTGACGAAACGTGCATCATGTTAGTAACACCCGACACAAAGACACGTCGGATGTTACGAAGTACAATGTAGTGTTCATTATTAGGAAATCCTAGCTGTGTCTGGATTCTTCGTGTTACACAGTACATTACATTGTTTTCCCTTTTACTAGCGCCCAAGATGTACGAAGTACAATGTGTTACCTTAAAAGTATTCAGGCTATGCCTATGATTTCAAGGTTACTAAACTTCCTACATTATAATAGCTTAACAATGTCTACGTGCAAAACGTGGTATCTGTTGTTCCGTATTAACCTTTCATGTTAACTTAAATCTAATCAATAAACCAGTTGCGAACTATTAACGAGTTATCATTTCTTATTCCTGGTAGATAGTTCTCAGAGTGTGGTTCTGACTCTGACTATAGAAAATTCATATGATTTGATTCAACTCACCACGCAACTCGTTTTGTCGGGTCGCGTGGCGTTTCAAATGATGTTACCTTATTGTTATAAAAAGTTTCCAAAATAAAAAGAACGGAATACTTTTTCTTGCTGTCAAATCAGCTACTTAAATAAGGATTTCACTTTCTGAGTGATTTTTTCTGCCACCAGAATAGGGCCCATTGTTGAAAAGTGTCAAAGTGTGTGTGTGTTCTTGAAAAGTGTGGCATCCACCGTGCAGCAGATACCTTGATCGATGGTTTATGCGAGAAGACAGTTCTTTAGAACTGTCTTCTCGCATATCTGAAGACTTTTCTGTCAAATGGTCAGTTGACAGAAAAGCAAGTGATCAATGTGGCTGTTCTCCACTATTCAAACGTTATTGCCAATTTAAAATAATATCCGCCTATTCATTATATTGCAAATATGAGTAGTTTTGATTGCAATCAATGATATTACGCGTTAATGTAACCGATATCAACGGAAAGCCATAATATAATATCACATAATTTATAGAACACATGCATAGAATTTGGCGGTATTCGATAATAATGTATTTATGTGGAAATTAACAAAATTCAAACTATTCATGAAAAGGAGTTTCATAAATGTTAACATTTTAAGCACAACTTAATTGTAATTATTTTAAAACAATACGTAAGCTCGTTTAGTATGCCGACCTCTGTGGCGGGGTGGGCGAAGGTCCGCCTTCGACGCAGGAGGTTGCAGGTTCGATTCCCGTCTTGGGACAAATGTTTGTACATCTGCAAATATCTGTTCCGGGTGTTCTGGTCGTTTTCTATGTATAATAAAAATATATCTATGTGTGTATTGTATTGTAATTATGTATATCAGTTATCTATATAAATATATTAGATAATGCTGTGTGAATTGTCCAGCATTATTTATATGTATAGGTACATAAATAAGAGCGAAGAATTCCTACCACCCATAATTATGGGTGGTAGGAATTCTTCGCCGGCAGCGCACTGCCACTTCACTATACCTATTCAAATTAAAATACAAACCATAAAAACATACATAGGTACAGGCACTCGTGAAACGAATTCAGATTTAGCGGTGCGTTCGGCTATGACACGCATTGTTTTATAAATTTGCAAAGTTGATTAAAAACTAGAACGTTTTGTATTGGGTGGGTTAAATTGATATCGAAAAAATGAATGTTTGTTATTTATCACATAGATTTTCACCCATGAATCATCACTATAGAACATCTCATAGATTTTGATACCTTACCTTTATAAATACGGAAAATTCAATTCAATCAAAAACTGATGCAGAATCACCATGTTGAATCCTTCATCATCATCATCCTCCACAACCCGACTTCACTCTCTGCTGGGTATAGGCCTCCAAACTCTTGTGCCACTCCACACGGTCCTGTGCCAATCTTATCCAGGTTCGCCCCACGACTTTTGTTATATCGCCCGCTCTTGCGGCTGGACGTCCGACGCTTCTGTACCTACCCTGTTTTTGTTTCTGTTCTTTTTGTTGTTGAATCCTTAGATGAAAGAAATATATAATAATTAAATAGCACCTCCTGCATCGCATGCGGACTTCCGCCCACCGCGCCACAGAGGTCGGTCGTCTATGTATGATTTTACAAAGCACTAAATTAACATACCTTTGAACATCACAAGTCAACCAACCTTTAAACGTAAGTTTACTGAATTTACCATCTTGGGGCCACCAAAGGACGCGTCCCTTATTTAATTCTGTGCAAGGCGCCGGACAGTGGACCACTAATTAATTTACGTTCCAAGTTCTAGCAAACAGTGATGAGATTGCTGTGGTGTTCAGTCTAGCCTTATTGTTGACTATGAAAAGTTGACTTGCGCAAGATCAGAACTTATAGGATTAAAATTAAAACGTGTATAAAAATTTGAAATAACAGCCTGGTATTTTCTTCTTTGGCGTTCATTAGGGGAGGCCTATGTCCAACAGTGGACTAATAGGCTGATGATGATGATTTTCTTAGCCTAGTCACTTTATCTACTCTATTAACATAATGTAATTTGTTCTGGTAGAACAATAAAAAAAATATTGGAAAACACAAGTACTTTTTTTACATAAATAATAGAGAATTTCAAAACCTTACTATACTATTTTACAATAAGTAAAAGATATATATAAATTTAGTATTAGTCATTTCTTTTAACTGAGCAAAAATATATAAAATAGAAACATAAAATCAAATTATATTTGCAGCAAAAAGAATCGTCTATCAGCAAAGAAAACACTTAATAAATATACATCGGTAACAAGAGGGTTATTATGAGATACAATTATAAAAATTTAGAAATTTTATGTGTGCTTGAGAGTTCTCCTAAAAAGGTGATTTCCTCCGTCGAAAGCAAAAAACAAATAACTTTTAGGTACTAACTACCGTGTACGTAACGTACTTGAACGTGGGTAGGTACCATATCTCCGCTCGGATTTCACACGGCGCAACGCGACTTTAATTTGTCAATTATAATTTCGAGGAATTTGACGTCGCATATCATAGGTACGCATGAGAAAAGAGATACCTACCTACAAAACTTTGGCTCTGGCTGGTCCCAGATCCTAGAACGGTCTCATACTGTTTATAAAAATAAACAAATAATAACACACAATTCCGTCACCAATTCTTACCAATTGCGTGTGGTAACTTCGCTTGAAAACGAACATTTTAACTCCAACAGTGCTAAATTTTCATAGAAAACTAACTGGAGTGACTATTCTATTACGTAGCATAGGTAAACGGAGTTGCAATTTTGAACTCTACTTGAATTTGATAAAGTGCAAATGTGAATGGCTATCGTGTATTTTGTTTCCAGGATAAGTTCTGCATAGCTTGTTACGAGAATTAGGATGGCTGAACAGTTGCGAAGCGATAATTGCATGTTTAAAACAATGAATAAAATTGTAACTTTGTGTTTGGAATGTTAGTAACAGTTTTTAATGTTGTTTGTTTCTCATTATTATTTTAGTGGAAGCAAAATTTCAACCATTTTCTCTCAAATTACGACTTTAAAAAAAATTGCAAGCTTATATTCAGTTCGGATGTTGCCAAACCTGTAGAAAACAAGTAATCGAATAGAATTTTTGAAAATAAACAGCATAAAAAACTGTTTTCATTGAAACGCTCCAAATTATCAGCGACAACACCATTAAACACTTCGATAAAAGTAAAAAAAAAATCGAACCTTTTTTTACTTTTATCGAAGATTAAACAACATTATTTTTTACGCCAGACTAATGTAAATAATTACTGTCATTCACTCGTAAGTGGTAAGTATTCCTATGGCCTAATGCAAAAAATTGTGAAAAGACGAATGGTCTGTTGCGTGACAATGGTAAGAGGCCCGACGATATGACTTTAGTCCCATGGGAGCTGGGGAAGCCTATTGTGTGGGATGCCACATGCGTCGACACACTCGCGTCTTCCCATCTTCCTAGGACTTCCGTGAGGGCTGGTGCGGCGGCAGATTTGGCCGAAGATCTCAAGAGGCGCAAATATGCAGGTCTCGACAGAGCCTACGCATTTGCTCCCCTTGGACCCTATCCCTGTGGGGTATCGAAGCACTCCGGGTTTTCAAAAAATTATCTGAGCGTCTGGTCGAAGCGACGCGTGATCCGAAAGCTGGTGAGTATCTGGCACAGCGCATCAGCATTGCCATACAGCGAGAGTCTTGGGTACGCATCCGACTGGTATTGATATGGATCAGTTGAGCTACCTGTAGATTTTTTGCAACAGTCTGCAGTTAGCTCTATTGTTAATACTTGTTTTAATTTAATTATATTATTTCAATCTAATTTTCTTTGTTAATAAAGACCATCTAGGTAGGTAATGAAATTAATTGTATATCACCGGTGAGTCTTGCGAGACAAAATACAAAGGCCACGTCACAGCTTAGACTTGCGTAGGCGCGTAATAGCGAGTAATTCTTTATCTAGTCTAATACAAAGTACAAGTGCTTACAAGATGTTTTCCTCGAAAATCTCAATCTTTATTTAAAGGCTTACGTAATACCTCAAACGCGGTGCCCAAACTCAATATAATGGAGCTAGGGAAGGAAGTCGTAAAAGAAAACTGCGTCGATGCTGAATTTTGAGGTCCACAGTGAGGTTATCGTTAGGTTTTTATGAGAGCTATTCAATGGCTCACCTGGCTGTTTGGTCAACCATAGCATATTTAATGTAGGTACGTAGAACCCAGTTAGTCCCCTTTACTTGAGTTCAGCAACGCAATATATTATCATGATATTTCAATTTCAGGCTATTTTCACCGCTTATTATTTTTTCTGTGTGTACCAATTCGTGAAAAACAATCTTATAAAAAGAAATAGATTCTAAGGTTTTTATTTATTATAGTACTCTGTATACACGTATGGTATGTGTATGTATGTGTGTAGTTATTAATTTCTAAGAAATAGATTCTAATGATTCATCAGAATTGGTGCGAAGGTTTAATTTGATTTTATATTAATCCCGAACCACAGAATAATATACAGGTTGCTACAAAAATGAAGGACCAAACTTTCAGGGGGGATTCAGTGTCGATCACAGAAAAAGGTAAAAATATTTTTAGATTAAGAGCAAAATTATTACTAAGACTAGGCAGTTACTTACCCGCGACGAAGATGTTTTGTATTTTAACACTTTCATGGCCCAAGATGCAGAATTCGATCTGCGGGTCCGCGCTTCGGCTGGGCAGTGAAAGGTGGTGAAACTAGGCATTTTTATTTTATTTTAATGACAATATGCACATGCATCAGACTTGTGGTAATTTCATTTTATTTATTTTTTCTCAAAATAAAATTCCGAAGGTATTCAACATATTTTTCCCGTGTTCTGTGATCGAAGCTAGACTAAACTTTCAAGGGGTTCCCCTTGAAAGTTTAGTCCTTCTTTTTAGGGTTCCGTACCCAGAGTAAAAACGGGACCCTATTACTAAAACTTCGCTGTCCGTCTGTCCGTCTGTCCGTCTGTCCGTCTGTCCGTCTGTCCGTCTGTCCGTCTGCCCGTCTGTCCGTCTGTCCGTCTGTCCGTCTGTCCGTCTGTCCGTCTGTCCGTCTGTCCGTCTGTCCGTCTGTCCGTCTGTCACCAGGCTGTATCTCATGAACCGTGATAGTTAGACAGTTGAAATTTTCACAGATTATGTATTTTTGTTGACGCTATAACATAAAATACTAAAAAACAGAATAAAATAAATATTTAAGGGGGCTCCCATACAACAAACGTGATTTTTTTGCCGTTTTTATAGATAATGGTACGGAACCCTTCGTGCGAGTGCGCCTTGCGCGAGTCCGACTCGCACCTGGCCGGTTTTATTTTTGTACTAACACCGAATTATAAAATTGAAGCCCTTCGGGTGTCGGCTCACTCGTCGTGTTCGACACGTAAAAGTCACACAATCTCGTCTTGTCAGTTATTTTCTCGATAAACAGTACCACCTACACTAGTTAATTTGACTTTGATTACACCTCAAGCAAAATATGCCATCGCATTACAGATACTGTTCCAGAATCAAGAAATAGAGCCTCATTTGTGACGCTGACTGCACTGGAACGAAGCCAGAACGAAAACTACTTAACTTTAAAAACTGGGGCTACCTGCTACCTATGTATACCAGCCCATGTGGGTGAGGGGAGTAGAAATATGCTTTTACTTGTTACGAACCTAGGGCGAGATAAAAATGTAAAGCAAAATAGCAAAAATATAATAATGTATCAATCGTTGTAGAGTAGAGCTAAAGGGTTATTTTTAGGATTCCGTAACTCAATACGAAAAGAGGAACCCATAGGATCACTTTGTTGTCCGTCTGTCCGTATGTCCTCTTTTGTCAGGATCAATCCTCAATCCTCTTTTGTCAGGAACGCGTGGAGTGTATCGAGTTGAAATTAACGTCAAATACTTAAGTCCGTAAGTTCTTGCAGTAACATTTCCGGGGGTTTGCTATCTATCCCAATCCCAAAACAGTGCATAAACGCATAAAGGAATTCGAGTGTTTTTTTTTTAGTTTTTTCAGAACAAATACGTGTCTCTACATTGATCTATTCAATGTTAGTTAATGCATGTTAGTTAATGCATGATAAATTGATAATGATAATATAAAATTATACTTAGGACTAAAACATATTTCAAGACTGCGGCCATGCCTGCCAAAATAGCTTTTATGTTAATCTACTTTCCATGTTTTAAAGCCGAAATTCGCGAGCGTTCAACTCAGCATGGCATATTCGCAATTAGGCGGCGTTTTGTTTATTGTTCTTTTCCGTGTAAGCGTTTAATAAAACACGTTCAACGGCAGAGATACCTTATGTTTTTGCTGACATGCTTTATGTTATAAATAGATGTAAATCCTTATCATTGTATGAAGTACCTTAACTTACCTATGACACACCTCTTACTAACTAACTGAAATAGGTAGGTAAACATTTTTAACGATACGTAGGCAGGTAGTTTGACTAAACTAAAAGGTAACCGTGATAAAGGAGATAAAAAAAACATGAAGCATAGATCCTACTAACCTAGTTAAGGGTGATCGTTTCAAATCGTCGTCGTCATCGTGTCATTTATTTTTGTTGATGTTGCCACGAGATGATTTTGTAGTGGTTTTTAATTTTTTCTGGTTTTGACAAGGAATATTACTAATAGAAAAGTTGCCGCAAATCGTAAACCATTTTCTAGGAACCCCGTTTTCGATTCAATTGTTTGGGAGCATTTGGGAAAATGTTGATTTTTAGTCTATTAATTACATTCTGTAATATTATTATACATATAATATTATAAACGTGAAAGTTTAGATGGATGGATGTTTGTTCCTTTATCACGCCAGAACGGCTGAACGGATCTGGATGAAATTTGGCACAGAGATAGATTATAGTCTGGAATAGAACATAGGCTTTTTATCCCGGAATTCCCACGGGAACGGGAACTACGCGGGTAAAACCGCAAGGCGCTGCTAGTATAGTATATTCCCAAATGCTCCGAAAATACCAGCGAATCAAAGTTTTTTTCTTCATAAGTTAATAGAAAATAGTTCACGATAAAGTCTTTATCTATCTATCTATCTATAACTCAAAACGATCAACCTTAGGCATTATTTCATCTGTGCATAAGGTAGTAAAGAGTAAATAGACATTTCTCCTCTACGTATAATTGACACACGTAGGTGTGAATATATGAAAATAACTAAAAAACAAAAATGGAACGTAAAACGGCAAGAATAGGTGAGATAATCGTAAAAGTTGCGTATTATTGGGGAGGCCGGGGTAAGGCAGGCCAATATTGAGAGGTGGGCCGAAAAATAAATGTTACAGAGAAAATCAGTACATTCGTATTCAAATGATTATTGTTCAGACCACGATTACATTTATTTGGGTTCCTTGTGGGAGTGTTGGTTTGTTTGTACTGTGTTCAATTTTGCATAATAAAGGAGTTTGGACATCGTTTTTAAGGTTCCGTACGCAAAGGGTAAAACGGGACCCTATAACTAAGACTCCGTCCGTCTGTCTATCTGTCACCAGGCTATATCTCATGAACCGTGATAGTTAGACAGTTGGAATTTTCTCAGATGTTCTGTTGATGATGATTCTGTTACTGCTATTACAAAAAATACAAAAACTAAAAATCAGAATAAAATATATATCTATGGGCAACGGCAAAAAATCACGTTTGTTGTATGGGAGCCCCATACAACAAACGTGATTTTTTGCCGTTTTTATAGATAATAGCACGGAACCCTTCGTGCGCGAGTCCTACTCGCACTTAACCGGTTTTTTACTTTTATTTTTTCCAGACTTCTAATGGAATAACTGCCTTAGTACTGTGCTCCGTATAAATAAGGAACACCTTAGTAAGTGAGTGTGTACTGTCCCCTTAGCCATATCAATAGGGTATTAAACTCAAAAAAAAAAGTACCTAGTTATGTAGGTAATTGAGATAGCTAAGGAAAAAAGGAGTCGGAAAATGTTTCACTTTTGTTTATGCTGTTTTTAAATACCATGAAATAGTAGGCGCAATGTGTTAACGGCTTTGTAGGCAAACTAAAAAATATCAACTGCCATCAGCAACATCAACGCATTTGTCCAGGTCTCACATCCAAATGACCACAGAGACTACGACAGAGAATAAGGCATCCACTTTGTCCAGAGTTTTCGTCATGTTACGCGCGCAACTTATAAATGTAAATTTTAAATGCTATTTTTGGCTTATCAATTGAATAAAATTCTTGTATTATTTTAAGTGTTTCATTAGCATAGAAGATAAGTAAAAAATACTATTCTCTGCCCGTTCTTACTTTCCATTTAAATAAAAAAATACAATGTCACAGTAACCCTTGGCGGTTGTTTCATTCACTGTTCAGAAAATTACGCTAAGAAGCTTTCATTTCAAACAAGAGCTTTAAAAAAAATAAACAAACACAATATCGATTGCAAACCTGGCATAATTTGAAAGCCAACAATACCAAATGTACCTACTTACTTTACTTAATAATTCCATAAAAACAATTTTAATAAAAGCAAAACAAAGAGAAACATTTTTAATTAAAAGAGTTGCTCAAAAAATTCAATATTGGCCTCATATTTTCTAAAACTCGTGATTCGTTTTGTATTATACCTATCAGCAAGAATTGTTTGAATTGTTGGCTCCGAAACAATATGGGATGACGCCTGTCACTGTCAGCGTAGATGCAGTTTAAAATTTGTTTTAAAAGTGACGTTTTAATAGAAGTCTTATACATAAATGGAAACGCGCTACGCGATAACGGAACTGCGCGGCCGCGGCACTTTATGTCAAATTAGAACAAAATCACCTAATAAGCCGCGCGGCCTCTTTCGTCATTTGTTCTAATTTGACGGGCAGTGCCGCGGCCGTGCAGTTCCGTTGACGCGTAGTGCGCTTGCACCTTCAGAGTCGAAATGGTGCTTTGGTATAATAGGTTTCAAATTAATAAATCCCAAAAATTTACGATCTCGACGGGATACGAACCCGCACCTTCCCCTTCAACGCAGGGTTGCTCTTTTTCCAACTAAGCTACGTGATCTTATCTAGTCGACCCGAAAATCTTTGGGAGTTCTTTCGGCACTTACGCCGTCAGCGCCACCTACAGAGGAAACAATGAAGTTATCCAATTCTGCTCAAAGACCAAATTTACATTTAGTTCTTTGACGAGAGGTTTTGCCGTTGCTTGATTCTAAGGTTTTTATTTATTATAGTACTATAATAAATAAAAACCTTAGGTTTCAAATGTTTCTATTCATACCACACTTAAGTTATAAAAAAGGTACTAACGGATTTAATCTAATATCCAAATTGCATTTCCTAACCTGAAACCTTTACAACTATTGTACCTATAGGTTAGGTACACACCTTCTATATGATTTCCCTTAACAAAAGCCTTTCGCAAACGTTTTATTCAAACACTATTAACACACTAGTTTGTTTAGGCGACCGCGTACAAATTCTTATACTGTTATATTACACAAAGCAGGTGCTCTTCAAATACTTGAAACAAAATGGCTCTTAAGTCAAGGGCTAGAACAAAGTGATGTAAATAAAAGCCAAGACCAAGTACTCACCTATTCAAGCTACACAAGCTCTGCTTAGCTTGGGGCTAGATAATGCTGTGTGAACTGTCCAGCATTATTTTCAGGGTTCGGTACCCAAAGGGTAAAAACGGGACCCTATTACTAAGACTTCGCTGTCCGTCTGTCCGTCTGTCACCAGGCTGCCAGTCTGTCTCATGAACCGTGATAGTGAGACAGTTGAAATTTTCACAGATGATGTATTTCTGTTGCCGCTATAACAACAAAAACTTTGCGAGACCGTAAGCTTTCATATTAGCACTAAGACAGTGCTACTTAATACGCTATTATTTGCTGGAATCGGTCTTTAAAGCTGAACGCGCATCTATCGGCGCTAGCGGCAGGCATTACCGGCAGACATCGCATTTCCTCAATGACATTTTACTGAAATGCCGCGCACTTGGTACCGATAGGTGCGCGATGCTGCATACTATTTCATATAAAGATTTAGAAAATTCGATTACTGCAAGGAATGCCTCGTCTGCCGCGCTCCCAGGTGCGCGGTCATCATAGTAGTAACACTGAAGTGAAAATTTCCAAAATTAGTAATTATGACACTTTTTCTTATTAGCCGTGATAGTATTAGCTGGCCCGGCTAATAAAAAGTGTCAAAAAGTCAAAATTCGAAAATAAATTGTACAAGATAAAGTTAAAAACTACAACCCGACTACGTGAAAGTTATAAAGGTTTGAAACATTTACATTGACAAAATAGAATGACGTATCGGTCATATTTGATAGGCATAGAGTTGAAAATGAAAATAGGTCGTAGGTATTGTAATTTTTCCCTATGGGGCCTGCAGCTTGCGGCTACCTAAACTTTAATACGCGTTTTGAAGGCTTATTCGGGGTCGGAGCCCTAAATCCTATAGCCTATAACCATCGGGGTATTGAGACGAATCAATCGATACATAATTTGTTGAAATCGAACCAGTAGTTTCAGCGCTACGTGGGAACAAAGAAATCGGCCACATACATACAAACATACAAATATACAAACATACAAACATACAAACATACAAACATACAAACATAAGGTGCTAACCTCATAACCCTCCCCTGTCGGTAGTCGGGTAAAAAGACGAAGCTGTAGAGAAATTCTGTTAGAATTTTCAATTTAAATAGTTTCCTGGCGCACAATTCTAACCAGTCAGCCTTTATTCTCCGCGTCACAGTAAATTAAAAACAGCTAGATTATTTGCTGTTATGCTGCGCTTCTATTATACGTTTAAGGAAGGTTCGTCCGCTAAAATGACGAACGAATAACCAACAACAAACAAAAGAGCAGCAACGAGTAGGTAAGCTATCACACACCAATAGGGATCATGACAGTAACTGAAAATCATCAAAATTATGTATTTACCAATTTATAACTGAGCCATATATTACAAAACACGTATTGTATTTTTTTTTATTTGAATAATTATTATTTTGACAACAAAATCTGCCATGACACGTTGAACACCGATCATCAGACATGATTTTTGTCGTCTTTTCCATAGACACAACGCGTGCGGAAACTAGTAATAAATAAATAATACTGGACAATGCACTTCAAACGGTATCATCTAGCTCAGCTTTGAACCAGCTGCTTTCTCTCCAACTATGGTCGACTCTTGGTAGACCTGTCACCTGACAAGTTTTGTGAGCATGTCTTTCATAATTCTTTCCTCTTTTGTTCTACCAGCTGGATATTATCTCGTAAATAATTAAAAAGAAAGGCTGCAAAGTTTTCTTAAGAAAATGACAAGGTTATTTGTTATGTTCTCATATAAATTAACTATATAAATTGTTTATTGACGAATAGAAGAATAACTTCTTCTCATAGTGCCTCTCCATTACTGAAGGTCGGTGGTGATCCTCTTGAATTTTTCCGTATACAGAGCTAGCTTTAATTGGTTTTCTGCTTGCTTAATGCCAGTCCAATCTTCGTTATGCTGATGACACTGTCTTGGTAGCATATTCTGAAAAAGGCTTTCAATGAAATGTGAGTCGAGTGTGCGAGTGTGCTTCTTGAGTGGGATTTCGCATCCAAGACGAAATATATGGTCCTACGAAATATAGTGGACCTGCGGTGTGACATCCAAGTTCCGAAGTATCGATACCTAGGATCCTGGTTAACGGATTTATGGGAGAGTGACACCAAAATACGTGTTAGCATGAGATCGCCAGAGAAACATTATTCGTGAGAAAGAACAAAGTATTGTGCTCAAGAAGATTGAACTCCGCACAAGAACTGTCCAATGCTACGTCTGACCAGGTAGTCCTGTATGACTGCGAGGCATGGACAATAAAAGAAGATGTTCGCAAACGAATAGAGGCGTTCGAGATGTGGGTTTACCGTCTCAAAAGGCCACTAACAATAAAGTGCTTAAACAGCCAAAAAAACCAGAGAGAAAAGTTGCCAATCTCGTAGATTGATTGATGAATGATTTTCAAACTGGATGATTAAATTCTAATTAAAATAAATAACTTGTAAGCAGTATGTTACTATAGTCGTAGGTAGTTGGGTATCTTCCCAACTACTATATAATACGTATAAACTCGTATGTAATAAAAAATTTAAACATGCAATCCAAAATGCAGTCTGTGGAAATTTCCCGTGCATTTAGTGAAGTGACGAGAACTTAAGACTGTGGGCATAGTAATAATCATTGCAATCATTAACGTTTTAATTTAATCTTTTAAAACAGAAAGCGCCCTTGCTGGCTTTTATAATTTCCTTTGTTGCAACCTAGCATAGGTTACAACAAAGAAATTTGTAGATTTTATATCAAGTAAAAAAAAATTTTAGGTCAGATAGACAAAGGGTTTTAATAAGAAGTAATTTTCAATTCTTTCGCAAGCAGACAAAACAAAGACAGTAAGAGAATCAAATTAACACTTAATATCCTATTTTCTATGTACATATTTATACATGGCGCACGCGTTGTTTCTATGAAAACGTTCAATGGTTATTTACATTCCATGGGAACTGATTTATGGGATAAAAAGTTCTAGAATAGGTCAAATAAGTTCAGGACTACCCTACGCACAAATTGTTTGCTAAATCCTTTCAGTACTATTGGCATGAAGCAGTTACATCATCCATCAAAACGTTCACATTTATAGTATTGGTTAATTTTAACAACCTCTGTGGCGCGGTGGGCGAAGGTCCACCTGCGACGCAGGAGGTTGTGGGTTCGATTCCCGCCTTGAGACAAATGTTTCTAAGATCTGCAGGTATTTGTTCTGGGTGTTCTGATCGTTTTGTATGTATAATAAAAATATCTATCTATGTTATGTATTGTAATACGTATATCAGTTGTCTAGTACCCATAACACAAGCTTAGCTTGGGGCTAGATAATGCTCTGCTTAGCTTCTTGGGGCTAGATAATGCTGTGTCCAGCATTATTTCTTTATTTATTTAATTGCGTGTGTTATTCCATCACATAAACAGGGCTAGGTAATTCCGCCCCGCTCTCAACTACAAAGTTTCTGAACAGTGGCTGCGGTACCGAAAGCCATTTTCATGTAATTGGATAAAAAACGGGTTACAGTTTTCCGTTTGTTTGATACCGCAAATTGATTGTACGCATTAAATTATTTGTGCTTTGAATACTGACTCTTTTCCAGTTGACTTGCCCCAGAACAGAACACCATACCTTGAGGTCGAGGTTGGTTTTTTTTTTTATAGAAGAGATACAAATTAAAAAAGTAACTACATTTTTTACAGTAGAGCTAACTGCATTGGAAGTATGTCTTACAGCTTTCGATAAAACATTTCCGCACGACGAGGCTAGATTTACTTCGAAATCGTTAAAACCCGCTGCGTTGTTCACTGACAACGCAGCCTATCCTGTAGAGCGCAAAGTGAAGTGCCCTCACAGTTGTAGGTCGACCCTGTTTACACTAATTGCTGCAGACACTACCACCACTCGTTCGTCTGAGATTCCGTCAGGAGTCACCTTTTTGGTTACATTTAAACAAGTTTTGAGTATGTGAAGTAAGGAGTTCGTGAGTTTGAATTTTATAAAATGGAACAGTACGATTATGAATAAATGACTATTATGAATAAAACATAATAGTCATTACAAGAATTATTACAAGTCAATATTTGTGTAATTTGACCACAGTTGGAATACATTTAATTACATAAATCGATTAAAAATTAATGAAATATAATACATTCAAAATCAGTTCATACATTGGTCAAATGAAATAAAATTAATATTCAAAAAATTAAATAAATTAGGCAACTGCTAATTAATATCTATTTAAATGAATAAATAAGAGAATTTGTTTAATATAATTTTTATTCTTATAAGCTACTAATTCATCGTAGACTGTCAAATAATTGAGCAAATGACACAGTATACCTACCTTGGGCTAGTAATAGACAATAGATTCAATTGGGCGAAGCACATAGATAAAACCTGCAATAAGCTGAGAGCCATTATGGCAAAGTTGTGTATAATAAAATGTAAAATTCCATATCATATTTTATTGACCCTATACAAGACACTCGTGGAAAGTATAATATCATATGGACTTAGTAGTTATGGTCGAACGTTTAAAACCTACCTAGATCAGATTTATAAAATTCAATGTAGACTGCTTAAGTTAATAGTACCTCCTAAAATTAAAACAAAGTTCTCAGGTGATCCTGACGGACTATTTAAATACTGTGGTGTATTGCCTATTCATAAAAAAGTGGAATTGAATCTGTTAATAGAACAATACTTCCGGACAGAGATACAAGTTCCTAAAAGTCACGCCAAATTGACTCGAAGCATTATGCAAAATAAACTTAATATCCCCTTATTTAATAACATATATGGTAAGCGAACCTCCCAATACTTAATCCCATACCTCATAAATAGCTTGCCAACCGAACTTAAAAATAAAATATCTGAAAAGAATATTAAACCCATATTAATTAAACATTATTTATCGTAACATAGTTTATTTTAAATGTCGTTGTTCACTAAGTAGTAATTTCCGTAAAATGTATATTTATTTTATTACTTTACTTTGCCATAAAAAGGAGCATCCTATAGCTAAGCTTAGGCGCAGCGTTGTCACTCATTGGTCGTTGGCTGCGCGTGATTGGCGGAGCGCTTGTGTGCTGCATGCCGCGACATACAACAAGACGGTGACACCGCTGTGTTTGTGTGCGTAACTGTCTAGCTTACCGTGTTTACAAAATATTTTTAATTCTATTTTTTGAGAACCCTAGTGTCTAGTTAAACCTATCTTAGGATTTAAGACACTATGAACCAAAAATATGTAATCTTTCTTTCAATAAATAATATCTATCTATCTAGTAGCTTGTGGATATGGCTCTCTACAAACACAGTAATTATAATGTTTGACATTGTTGTATTGCATTTATTCTTACGCATGTAGGTATAGCTTTTACACATAAATAATATTCATAAATAAGATTCAGGCGTTACTTGGCGAAAACCCATTGCAATATGTACCTGAGGATGAAAGTGTTCAGTAACAATTCCACGCAAATACTCCTTCGATAAGATCTAACAAAATGTACCTAGTCCGCGTTGTAGAAAAAAACACCACACCAACTACAAAATGAAAAAAATATATCAAAGCAAGTCGTCAACTACTTTGGTCATTCCACGAGACATCATCAGGACACCACAATACTTGACCCCGGGACTAAGAGCGCCAAGCAACAACGGCAGAGCCCCACCAGAGATGTTGCCACTCCGAGCTCCGCGCACCAATTCGGACTTGGTATCTTATCTACCGAATGCATTAGCGTATCAATTCAAGAGATTGTAAAATGTATTGCCTTAATATTGGTAGGATCACACGAGTAGAACTGAACCACTACGTTTTTAAAGTCAAGGATTAATTTGCCCGAAAAACATCATTCTCGATTTTGCCGCCAAATAATCACCACTTCCCAAAGTAGGAAAATAAACAAAAGACTGGTAATTGGAAAACAAAAGATTTAAACAGTCTCGGGCGGACAACTACGCAGTCTTATTTCGTTATGCCGCCATTCTTAGGTTACACAAAACGGTCATTTACTTTCATTTCGTTTGTTTGGTTAGGAGCAGATTACACCAGTTTCAGCCAGTTTATCACATCCAGTAATATAAGGCGATGTTCGGGTGTTTGACACTTTACCTAAATAAGGGTTCGATTCCCGCCTCGAAACACAATGTTTGTACGATCTGCAGATATTTGTTCCGGGTGATCTGGTTGTTTTCTAGATATAATAAGAAATATCTATGTAATTGTATCGTATTATGGAAATCAGATGTCTATTACCTACCCATAACACAAGCTCTGCTTCGGTAGGAGTTAGATAATGCTGTATGAATTGTCCATCATTATTTTCATTTTATTTTATTATATTACCAATAGTCGCACTTTCATGTGTCAATTTAAAGGTGTCGAAATAATAATATAATACTAGGTATTTTATAAATAAAATAGGATTTTTTGGTATACAATAGAGTAGTTGTACTTGAATGTTATATATTTTTGAAATGTAACTAATGTGAGAAGGCATTTGACTTGACTAAGTGCTCCTCGTGAGCCAATGGTATTAATAAATAAATTGAACTGAATTGAATTGAATAGTTCTAGGCGCTACAATAGTTTTTTTCGTTACTACTGTATTGGGAAGAAACGAAGGGCGAAAGTCCGTTTTACTAAAACAATCGTAGCGTCGTAATAGATACCTTTATTATAACACAAAGGTTTGTTTGTTAACATCATTGTGGGCCGTAGGCTGGTCCGGAGTATATTTTTGTACCTTATTATCAGATGTTTTCTTAGCCGGGCTTTGCTTTGTCTACAAGTCATAATATATTTTTTAATAATCTTTATTATACGAGACATTTGCCAATTGTTATGAAATATAATAGCTTTAGACAATACCTTATTTATGGGCTGTGTTTTCTATAGGGATCGCTTGCAGTTTTTTATCAGATTCCGATTAAAAGATTCCCCGTAAAAATACTGCCACCGGCGCGGCGGTGTGGCTGCGGCCGCGGCATAGGTAAGACCCTTCTATACTATTGGAATTTTTTTGCACATTGTTTCTGGACTAGTTTCCTCAACTACTAACGCACAGGTTGGCCTTTTTTGCGTGTCGGTTGGCCTGCACTGCTCTTCTAACTACCCGATGTCCTCCAGGAAAGCCAGCAGCTCGCTGACGCCCGTTCATGCCACCTCAGGTGTCCTTGGTGTCCCAAGGTGTTGCAGTCTTATGTTAAGTTATGTTTGGAATCACAAATTTTAAACTGCGCGCAGCGTCGCGTCTCCACGCGTCTCGGTGTGAGCTGACCCTTATTTTAGTTATGGCTAATAGCTAAAACTAAAAATAAGGGTAAATACTAGTGCAAGATTACGATAAAGTATGTACATATTATGTAGTTTACATATCGATCTATTCTCAATTCATATAACAATTTTTTTATGTCCCCACCTTCATCACTCGTACCGCTGGGTCCAAACCCCAGCGGTACAAGTGATGAACACGCTCTCTACTGCTGTTTTTCCGGGTAATTACAACCTAGGTCTCTTCAAGACAAGAGTGAATATCTCCTAGACCTTCGTGATACATCGTTGGCCACATCTTTACTTTCCATTAAGTAAGATCGGAGTCAAACGAAGACGAATTGACAATAAAAAACTATTACTATTAAATATACTATTTAAATAATTCTTTGTCATTTATACCAGATAAATCGATTCATGTTCGTTCACTGTTCCGTTCAATTGTCACTATACGAAAGAACGTTAGGGTTTTGAAAACTATGTGAGTAAGAACGTGGTATGTACGGGGTCTATTTTGGTTCGGATCTAACCAAGAAGAATTAAATTACAGCAAAAGTTGTTATCTGACACAATGATTTCTTACCCTCGATTTTCTAACACTTTGCTGCAATTACATTAACATTTTAGTTTTCAACAATCAGAACATCAATCTTTGCTAATGATAAAACCATTTGGCAGCAATCCAAGGAAACAAAAAGGCTTTGAAAATAAGACTATTGAAAAAACTATGGTCGGAAACATGAAAATGGGTTGTTATTGACAAAAAGATGTTTTTGTGGACAACGGAGGAATCGAATGGTAAAATGCTCGATCTTTGAACATAAATAAATAAATAATGCTGGACAATTCACACAGCATTATCTAGCCCCAAACTAAGCAGAGCTTGTGTTATGGGTACTAGATAACTGATATACATAATTTAATACAATACATAGATGGATATTTTTTATTATACATAGAAAACGACCAGAACACCCTGAACAAATGTCTGCAGATCGTACACACATTTGTCCCGAGGCGGGAATCGAACCCGCAACCTCCTGCGTCGCTGGCAGACCTTCGCCCACCGCGCCACAGAGGTCGTCAATAATATAATACTATTTTTTTAAATGACAATGCCTTAAAAATAAAAGTAACTAATGAATAATGAGTACTAATTAAGTGTAACGTAGGCTTCACACTACCGCAGTTTTGGACAAAGTCCAAAAGGCTGCCGATTTGTAAACCTTAATATCCCAAATGTAATTTATTCTGATTCGCATTAGTTCGGCTCAGTCTCAATTAAATGGGATCTCTATAGAACCCGCTTCAGGCACAGCTCTGTGAGAATAACTAAACCATTCCAGACTTCAAACTTTCTATAAAAAACTTAAAAAATGTCCAATTCACTGCAGTGAATGAAAACAGGCTTGATGTCATTTGTGTGTGTATTTATTTATTATTATTATATATTTCGGAATTAATACCTTCTTAGATACTCTGTAACGCACCTGGCTCTATGCGAATCTCAAGCGTCTGATGTTTTTCAGCTGTTTTGACGTTGGACCAATTCGACAGGAGAATGACAGAGAAGAAAATGGAAGAAACAGCTAAGTGAAAATCTAGAGCAGTTACGGTAAAATTGGTTAGAATCGGTTTTTTTTACAGATTGGTAAAAGAAGGTCATAGAATCCATGTAAAAGGGGTCTCGCGATTCGTGTAGTTAGAAGCCCTAGGCTTAGGTCTGTGTTTCAGAGCTGTATTTCCATCTGGTAATACCTAAATACGCCGCAGTTAAAAAATAATGAGCCTACTCCGTTATCCGACGATATATGTTATACTTAAAGCTCCCTACAAAACTTTAGTGATAATCAACATTTTAATCACACGCGCCGCAGCCGCCCCGCAGCCGCCACGCAGCCGCCCCGCAGCCGCCCCGCAACCGCAACATTTACGCACCGCATAATAAAATGGCCGCAACAGTTGACGGGTTATTATATGATAGGCTGATACGCATATAATCCAATGAATGTGAGTGAGTGATTCCCATTTGGCCTGGCGCCCGAACCAAATATTCATTAGAATATAATTGAATGGACATTCAACATGTCTTGTGAACTGAGCGCCTCTGGGGGCGACTTCGGGACAAATATGTAATTAAATTGCTACAAGCCACAGAACTAGTTTAATTATTGTACCAGTAAGGGTCTGATTGTTGGGCACAGGGACCAAGTTTAAAACGATTTAGATTAAATTTCCACCAAATCTAATTGTAAAGTAATGTATGGTTCCTAGAGGTTAGAAGACGGCACAATGTATATAATTATTTTATGTATCCAGAGTCGTAGCAATCGGCCTAACGTGGCTAATATCTTGATGTATTGTGTCTCAAAAAAATTATTTGGTCTCATATAAGTTACTTTTTAGACATAGACATAGACATTCATTTATTTGCTGCTGCAGTACAAAACATAAGTACCTACATGAAAATATAGTTTGAGAAAAAAAAGGTAACAGTATAACAGTTTTTTTTTTAATTTAAGGCATGAAAAATTTTAATTAATGTCAATAGATTACATGAAAAATTTAAATTAAGGTCAATAGATTACATGAAAAATGTATTACTACCGAAAGCGGTGAGCTATTCTGCTAAACCAATCGCTTAACTATGACAATGGCATCGTCTCAAATCAATCTTTATATATGTGTCAGTTGACCAGACAATCCGGTAGGGGCGCTACAAGGCGCTAAAAGTACAGTAAGGACTCGAAATCACTTGAAGTATTCGTAAGATAATGCGCACAGCCCATAAACAGTGCCATTCCGTTTAACAATATGGCTAAAAGTCACTTTCACTTATCTATTAAGCCGAATGAAATTACTGTTGATGTTTCCTAACAAATCAGTATATGTATAATACGATAGTTTTTTTTATTGATTATTTTAATATATTCTCTGCAGAAATTAATAAATCCCAAAAATTTACGATCTCGACGGGATTCGAACCCGCACCTTCCCCTTCAGCGCAGGGTTGCTCTTTTTCCAACTAAGCTACGTGCTAGGTGCGGGTTCGAATCCCGTCGAGATCGTAAATTTTTGGGATTTATTAATTTCTTAGAAATTACCCAGAGTACTATAATAAATAAAAACCTTAGAATCAAGCAACGGCAAAACCTCTCGTCAAAGAACTAAATGTAAATTTGGTCTTTGAGCAGAATTGGATAACTTCATTGTTTCCTCTGTAGGTGGCGCTGACGGCGTAAGTGCCGAAAGAACTCCCAAAGATTTACGGGTCGACTAGATAAGATCACGTAGCTTAGTTGGAAAAAGAGCAACCCTGCGCTGAAGGGGAAGGTGCGGGTTCGAATCCCGTCGAGATCGTAAATTTTTGGGATTTATTAATTTCTTAGAAATTACCCAGAGTACTATAACAAATAAAAACCTTAGAATATTCTCTGCACTTTATTATCGCTATGTATGTATGTATGCATGGCTCAAAGTTTACTGCATTTATCTACTAAGGATTTATGGGCCATGAAGCAAGCTAAATTAATTAAGTCAGCCTGTATCGCCGTAATAGGCATTAGTTCCTCATTAGGTCTATTAAGACCACACCACTATTCCTAAGTACAAGTAGTTATAGCATTGATTAGATCATTCTAGAGGAAAATTGGGTGCTTTTGTTTGTCGTATGTCAATCGTCATCAGCCTATATTAGTCCACTGCTGGACATAGGCCTCGCCTTATGAGCGCCTTAGCGCCCTATCTTCAGCTTGACGCATCAAGCATCTGACTCTGACAGCAGTCTTTCGCAAATCGTCATCCCACCTGGGCGGAGGGCGTCCAACAGTACGTTTGCCGTTTTGCCGTATGTCAGTATGACAGTCGAATTCAATAGATGGCTACTAAAATGGATAAATATGACGATTCCACCGATATCACAAAAAAATACGAAAAATCGTCATTTAATAAAACGCGCGATTATTGTGCGGGACCATCCAGCGGCGATGCAAGGAACGTGCAATATTTGCAAAATGGCCGCGACAGTTGACGGGTGTTTGAATCCTTCGATCAACAACGAAAAGTTGAAGAATCAGCCTAAACTAGTAAGCAACCTCATAAACCTTGGGTAAAAAGTCGGGTAAAAACAAAAGCATTCTTCAGATCCGAGAGTTACCTCAAACGGAAGAAAAACCGATGAATAACCGAGGTGTTTCCCGCCAAAAGGCAAGAGGTAAATAAATAATTCCCTCAATGGCGTTGGCATACGCTATTTATTTGCTAAATTGAATGAGGTGGGCGTACCCGAGAAATAATTTATCAACAAAATGTGTTACATTACATTGATTCAGTAAAAGATTGCATCGTTTTGTTTGCGGGCGGCGGCGGCGCGGCGTAAGGTTGAGGTCCACACCTAAAAGGTTAAATCCCTATTAGTAGAAGCCTGTTACTATGCGTTTGTGTTTCTTTATGGGTTCGTTATTCGCTCCAGACTTCTTGCAACTATTTTTAATGAACATCCCTTAGGTATATGTATTTATGTGCTGAAAGATCCTCTAAAATAAATAACTAAATAAATAAAGGTGAAACATTATAAAGGTATTTGGGTCAAGTCATCGCCAAAACCTACTAATAACAAGTAAGTTATAATTAAAACTAGTCCTTAGTAACAAATTAAATAAAAGAATTACATACTAAAATAATTATCAATAGGCTAGGTACTTGACTACTACAGGGAAATAATTCTAAGGTTGTCTGATAGAAATAATGCAAAATGTAATTAATATTACTTCAAGACCAGTATTCGTTTTAAAAACGAACATTAAAGTTTGGACAAAAATAATGGCGCGCCAAAACGATAATCTCTGTCATGGCTCCGGTGACATAACTCGATGACGTCACACCACAACACTTATCAAGAAGAAGAAGAACAACAAGAACACGCACTGTAATCTGTGATTGGTGTGACGTCACCAGCAGCGATGCAACCAAACGCAGTGTTTTCAGTCACGTGATCATATATAAAAAAATTTGTAATTTTAACCCCGTTTTTTACGTAAAAATGGCATTCTTTTTATAAAAATCACCTGATTACACTTTGTTACGTAGCCACTGACTAGGATGAAAACAATTTGCAACTTAATTTCAATGTACCTAGTCAAATAGCCTATTGTGTCAATTAAACATTAATTGAACCAATTCAACTGCACCCAATTTTAAAAAACAATACAAGTATAATGTTAATTAATACAATGAAAAGGTACTTAGTAAATTAATATTAAATAATTTTTTTATGAAATATCACAATTTTTTGTAGAAAATCTCTACAAACAGACCATAAAGTACGTCTTCTCGACGAACTATGGCTCATTCTTGCTTTAACAAATCAGAACATGCTTGATGACATAAAAATCGTTTTTAACTTCCGCAGAGTACATACCGTTATGTTTACCAATGAAAAAATCAAAATCTCCACCCAAATTTTGAAACTAATTGGGGCGAGCGGCGAGCAGACCTTCGATCAAAATCTTATCACGAAATTGTTTTGAAACAACTTTGTAACTTTTACGATCAAAGCACTGAAACCATTTCATAACACTTCAATTTGAGTATAAAATAATTTGTTTTACAAGCAAATTTAAGTTTTAAGTTGCAGTTACAACTAGCAATTTTCTACGCCGCTGGCAGAAATTAGGAACGCACACCAGTGGCAATAGGTATATGCAGGGACGACGCCAGGATGGGGGTAGGAGGGCACAGTATAAATCTAATTCTTTAAAATTTATGGAGGAATATTGGGTTACTCAAAAATCATACGTAATCTGGTCATTATTTTGACAACCTTGTTTGAGCAAAGTCGGCCTTTCCGGCCTACTCGAAAAGGCGCCAGGAACTTTCATGACTGCCCTGTTTTGCGGCATTTGTTTTAAAGGAATGGTTAAAAACTGCAGGAAACTCAATTTTGACATAAACTAAGGAACCTCTTTCGAGCCAGTAGAAACAATACTTTTTGAGAAGGTTGAACGTTTTTAGTACAAGAACCTCATTCGAAGGTTTATTGCCCCCTAAGAGGACAGATCAGGGTGACAATTGGGAAAACTATGTACTTAGTAAAACTTTTGTAGTAATCTGTGGATAATGCGATTGGTTGTACATTTAGGATCACATTAAAATAAGAACATTATGTAATTAGTGTACATTGTACAACTGTTTATTATCCTGAATAAGAAAATACAACATATTATATTGTGTAATTGAAACTCTACATTAAATAAATAAGAATATTCAAGCTGATGCCCTGCTCGCCATCCCTGAGTACGCCCAGTGTTCTGTTATTGCGAGTCTAATACAATTTCTCGCTCGAGCGGTGACCGCGGTCCCTTGGTCTCAGGACAATTAGTACTCGCGACATTATTTTTGTGTCCCCCTTTGCCCCTCTTGCCCCTATTGTACCTTGGAACTATCTCTTGTGTAACGGAGGCTGAAATTCAGGGCCTTCGGGGCTGGTGTTATTAGGTTTTAGCTGACGGATAGCTGTTTTCGACGCCGACGAACAAGATTGAATCAATAAAAAGACAAAATGTTATACAAAACAGGAAGGACTTACGAACATGCGATTTCATTTAGGTATTATTATAATGGTAATCTACAATCTGCCCTCCGGCCAGGTGGGATAACGATCTGTGTTAGACTGCAAGCAGATGCTGGATGCGTCAAGCTGAAGACACTATGGCGCTCTTAGGGGAGGCGCAACGGGGGGAGGAAAGGTGACGGATGAACGGAACACTCGGTCGGCGAGTGTGTAGAACGGTGGGCTCGCCGGCCATGTATGGGAGGAAGAGGAGACCCCAGTCGACCCGCGGTAGGTTATAATGTTCCCGTGGTTCGACAAAAATGGCGAGAGAGGGTTACCGGAGAGGTTTTAGTGGGTATTACGTCCTTCTCAGGGCGTCGAGTCCCACATCATTCTGGTCCCCCCCAGACCAGTCTATTCGTGAACGAATTTCCTCGCCGAAAAAAAAAACAAGGCGCAAGCTTTGGTCTTTTGATCGGGACGCAATACGCTGCGGGTGGCGGCACAACGTTGCGTCCCACGCAAATTTGACTGTCTCTGCGAAAAAGTGGTCATTTGATTTTTCACCACAGCGTGGTAACGAGACAACACGAGACGCCGTGTACGTAGCACTCCCCACTTCACCGCGTTTGCCCCTCACCGCTGACGCAGACATCGACGGAACCAAATACTACTCTAGACGTTTTTCATACGATTGTGTCAGGCACCGTATACCGCAACGTACTGAGTTGTGATCAAGAGTAAAATATAATAAATAACACAGAGCAATGCTCAGTGTAATTATATTTTACTTACTAGAATAATTAACTTATTAGCAAGTAGAGTGAAATCAACATCAGTTAGGTGGTAGCTAATTAATGTACAGTATGTATAGTACATACCTACCGTTTCCTGATTATAATTAATTTAATGTCCCTGATGGGATACCAGATCATCGTGCTAACTTTGTTTGAGTGCACTTAAGTACTAATATCTTCTACATAGGTATATAACCTATGTCTAAGTACATCGTAGTTTATAGTAGGTATTTTAATCTGTGAAGATTGAACTAAGTATGATATTTGATTGAGACGCAGAAAGTATCAGGTTCGATTCCCTCCACAGTTTGACTGTCTTCTATTAGTAGAGAGAGTGCACCATATATTTTGAGCCTTATCACACTGTATTTGCGTACACACTTGTGCACTATACCACCACCTGGTCTAATTTCCGTTAAGACTGACCGCCGTGGTCGAAATTCGCCTAGGAGCGCATCAATCATCATACAATACTAACCTATATTTTTACCAGGTCCAGAAATACATAAGCAATAATCGTAGCATTGCATATAGTTTGGGCGTGAAGAGATAACATCTAATATCTAAAGATCTAATCATCCAGATTTTCGCATTTTAATAATTTAGTGTTATAGAGAAAAAAACCGAAACGCGGTTCGTTACGGATTTTTTAGCTACTATTTCACCTATTTTTTTAACTTCAAGCCTAGCATGAACCGTCATTCCACCTGACAAGGCTTCAGATCAGACGTCAGGCTTGAAGTGAATCAATGTGAATTTGTACGCCCGCCTTAAAGGTGCCATGAGTGTTATGTGAATGAGGGTACATACAGCTCCCGCAATTCGGACCTATTTCGGTTTGGACGGTTTGCTTAGAAGGAATGTAATTGGAATTGTTCTACACAGAATGTTGGTAATTTAAGATTGGCTTGAAGACAGGCTCGGACATGAAACTGTCGAGAAGTTGGTTAATACGAACTTCAGAGGTATTTGGGACTTGTCCGAGTTATTATCGGAGCTTGAAGGTATTAAAAAAGTTTAGGCTCGGATTGAAAATGATTGAGGGGATAAGGGGACTAGCTGGAACATAATGAAGAATTTAGATAATGTAAATTTACTTATGCAATAACGTCTTTTGTATGACTATAAGATTACCTCTGTGGCGCGGTGGGCGAAGGTCAGCCTGCGATGCAGGAGGTTGCCGGTTCGATTGACTCGGGACAAATGTTTGTTACTTTGTACGATCTGCAAATATTAGTTCAGGGTGTTCTGGTCGTTTTCTATGTATATTAAAAATATCTATCTATGTAATGTATTGTATTATGTATATCAGTTATCTAGTACCCACAAGCTCTACTTAGCTTGGGGCTAAATAATGCTGAGTGAATCGTCCAGCATTATTTATTTATTTATTAACTTGCCAATCTCTTCATATCAGATTTCCGATTTCAATAACTTTATTTCTTTAGGCTTACGAAATAAGTACTTAGACACTTTCATCTAAGCATAGTCAAAATTTATACCACACATACATTATGTGTTGTTCTCGACTCGTCCCACTCGATTTGGCCCAAAGTGGGACGAGTCAAGAAACTCAAATTTTATGCTGAAAACGTTCTTGATTCGTCTCACTTTTTAAAGGCAGACAAAAGTACTGTCAACCACACACTTTTCATATCAGGATGCACACTTGCTTGAATCGTTAGTAAGATGAATCCGTATTACATAGATTACTATATGTAACTTCTGTTCTCTTGGTACTTTGGGACGATCTGGGAATTGAAACTTCCCAGATCGTCCCAAAGAAAATACCAAGAGAGCAGAAGTTTCTTGGATATAAAAACTCAACACTAATAAGCAAATTACATTATATCAAATAAGAAAAAAGCTATTTTTGTTTTTCTCTTCATTTCAATGGTTGTCCACTGACTGGATATTTCTAGATTTGCTTTTTGACTCCATGCAGTTTTACACTATGAATTATATAGTATAGCTAGTTACTAAAATTTGCACCAGTAAAACAATTTCTCAGAATCTAAAACACTACCGCGAATAAGTTTTTTCAAAAGTTCAGGACATTAATTAAAAACTTTTTACTGGTTCTCGTTTTTACCATTCTGGCATTTAAATAATCGGCCCAGTTATCTGCACACCATCTGTAAATTAAAAGTATAGGAAATTATGAAGCTTTTTGTCCCATTTCGTTTCATAGACGTTTGCACTTTAAACAACAAAACGGCGCGGGCGAAAAATGCAACAGAGGCTTGTTCAAAAGGATTGAATTAAAAATGGCGACTGAACTTTTTCTGCTTTTTGCGAACGACCGACTGGGCAAATGGGCATTTAGCTCATTCCAAGCTGTAGGCTGGTACCAACTTGACGAGACTGTGACGTAAACGAGAAAAGTTCTAATTTCTTTTGCAAAAAACATTTCGGTCGACATAGGTATAGTAAAACTTATTAACATAGTACAAGTCAGGCAGACTTTTGCCCAGAATACGCCTTAAGTTTTTTTAATATTAGACTGACATCTCGAAACCTATACGCGCGTATAGTGACATAAGGAGGTAGGCGATCACACCTCTTTGCCCCTAAGATTCGTGGTTTACGACAAATACAGGTATTCCATATTGGGGATGCATACAAAAAAAAGTATTTCTTCAATAATTTAATTCTTTAATTTAACTATAAAGTACTAGGTACATTTAACCAAAATACTGCACTAACATTTGGTTAAGCGAGAAAATTGTCAACGTATATTTACGTTCATGATGTTTTTTGGTTGTTTTATTTACAAAAAGGTACAATTTCATTGGGAATCTCGTAAAGCTTCATCAAAAAATTGCAAACATCTCGCTGTTTGCGTATCTTCCGAGGGAACTTGCGTAACGAAGTTACCTCTCATGCTAAACGTCTACTTTTGTCGCAGCCTCCGATCACACGGAACGACTAAATGTTGCCATCTGTTTAATTGGCACGATACTCTTGCCAGTCAGAACAGAAACTATAAAAAAATTGTTTCATTCAAAGATCGTAGCAAATTTAATTTCCAAATACTTTCCTTTAGATGTCTTTGACTTATTTTGCAACTGTCTCACTTGTACAAAACGTGCGTGCAATAACCTTAGAAGTCACACACACAAATGCAGGTGAACCGTTACACAGTTGCACATTTTGCGCACAGACGCGGCTTTTGTATGGCGAAGTGGTCGAGTGTCCGGGATGTGCTATAAGGTAGAATGCCAAAAGTGTGATGATACTTTATCATAGTGAAACGATTCGTTTAGAAGAAAAGGACTTAAGGTACTATTTAATCAAAAACTTACGCAATGAATAGTAGATGTAAAGCTGTAATCTGAATACGAAAATAAGAAAAATAATCATGAAGAGTCTTCAATTGTATTGAGTGAATGCACAGCCGGCAGCCGTTTCTTTGTCAGTTTTGAATACCATCAGTAATCCAGTTACAGGTCCAGAATAAATCCAGGTCCAAAAAACTTTTTTTCTGGGTCTGATTCCAGGCGGGGTCCTGGAATCAAACCAGAAAAAAGTTTTCAGTAATTGTAGTTTTGACTGTCCATTGGACCCTCGAGTGGTCAACGCAACGTTTTAGAAACTCGTCTAAGAAATTAGTGCTAATAAGATGATTAATCCTCAGTATAGATCCATTCTAGAATAACCAGTGGGCCTCCCGAGAATGATCAAATACTAACAGAGAAGACTAGTGAGAAAGCAATCAGACTAAAAGGTTAAAGGTGTGATCACTACAAAGTAAACAATGGATTCCGCAATGAATTTGTCAATAGAGTTTTTTCTCGCGTATAAAATCAGCATTAAAACTTTTTGCATATAAAAACGTCGACGTTAATTCCAATCCGTTAACAAAGCAACAAAGTTTTATATTGTAAACTTACAAAGTTGCTAGTGTGAGCGCTAACTTAACTGTCGCATTTACGTCGTATAAAATATACAAGAGGAAAAACTCTGGCGACGTACAAGGTTAAATTTTGTTAGCATAATACTTATAAGATTGCTAACTTTCTTGGATAAGCACTCTGGGATTTAAGATGGCATGTCCGTGAAACATTCTGGGAAATCGGAGATTAAGAAATAATAAATATATTTATTCAACCTTATGCCTTCAAAGACCTTACGCGCGCAAATCTAATTGAAACACTTTAAAAAAATGGGTGTAATTCCTTTTACGTAACCTACGTTACGGGCACTTAATTAATCGTTTCACCTTAACAATGGCACAGTCTCAGAATAAATCATTTTACCTGTAATGAAAAAGTACACAGCCTGTCAAAAGTGTCAAGGTTGTGAAACCATTTTAATTTATCAATTTCTCCGTTCCTTCGCTCAAACAGCGAACACTGATTTTCTGGAAATGTGTTTCCAACAAATCAGCGTTTGTTTTAGCCATTTCATGATCTGGGCGTGACTTATAGATAGGACACATGCCATACAGATACATTAATTAACCCTATATAGTCGCTATCTATAGTCAGTCAGTATAGACATCTGAAGGTACGGTAAGGTAAGGTAGGATACAGCCCCGGCATATCATATTTGCAATATTTTCCTTCAGTAGGTATCCCTATTTGACAGATATCAATAGAGACATGAAAAGGGTCGATCCCCACTTATGCTACACGCTACACGATTGATATTACCACAAAAATTGCTATTCAAGAGTATATAAAGTAGGCAAAATTTACATAGCTTAGTTTTAAGGCCAATAACTCTTATTGGTATGTACATAAGGGTAGGAATGGGGTGACGTTTTGGGTGAGTGGCTTAACGCTTGTGGAGTCCCTAAGGCAATTTTATGATGTTTGGAATTTCGTGTTCATTGGCTATTGCCGATGGTTTAGGGAAGTGCTATAGTGGTGATTAGAGTGGGTTAAGTCAGGCGATTCTTTTGATTTACTAGTTTACGCCTTACGGTAGTGTAAAAGGATATTTTTAAAAGAATGGGCCTGCAGAACACCGAATATAATTTGGCTAGAAGACTAGGAGGCCTCTAACCAGTAGTCCCTAGAAGTTCAGACTGAAAATATTATTAAAAAAAAAAAAAAAAAAAACCGGTGCGTGCGGTGTGATATGGAGCTGAAAAGTAGGACGAAATAAGATTTTCTGAAATAAAATATATTATGGGCCGAATATGGCACACAATCTGGGACGAAAGCAGATTTTTTCATGTGGGCCGAAATTCCTAGGGACGAATATGGCATAAATCGCGTGACACGAGAAGGGATAGTAAACAATATTAAATAAATATAATTAAAAATAAAATTACAATCAAATAAACAATTGAGCTAACTGCAGGCTGTTGCAAACAATCTACAGGTAGCTCAACATATCTATATCAATACCGGTCTGAAGCGTCCCCAATACGCTGGTTGCATTATGGCTGTATGGCAATGCTGATGCGCTGAGCCAGATACTCACCAGCTCACGGGTCACGCGTCGCTTCAACCAGACGCTCAGATAATTTAATGTGTAGATCTAACAAAACTCCTAATAGAGTCCACATGTGATCGGAATGCTGGCTTTTATTTCGGTCAACGAATTAGCATTGCCATTCAGCGTGGCAATGCTGCCAGCATTCTGGGGACTTTGCCTTCTGATGACGGCTTAGATTTTTAGAAAATAGATTTAAGTACCTACCTACCTATATGGTGTGTACCGTTTTTAGAATCCTAGGGGTGTCAAAACCAAAATAATACAAAATGGAAAATATTTCGCGACACCGTTACACATCGAACGAACGTGACCCTGTCTGTGGCGGAGCCGAA
Organism: Eupithecia exiguata; assembly: GCA_947086465.1. Taxonomy (NCBI): domain Eukaryota; kingdom Metazoa; phylum Arthropoda; class Insecta; order Lepidoptera; family Geometridae; genus Eupithecia; species Eupithecia exiguata. The sequence continues at coordinate 6,202,806 of OX352243.1, read as the reverse complement.
CTCGCCGAAGGAAGTCATCGAATTTCCTCATGCCCTTGTCCGCGCCCGCGCCGCACGAAACCAACGCGCCGAATCGCATTCATCATTTTAATTATGCAGTCTATCGTAAGGAATAGACAAAGTTTATTGCAATTTAGTTCCTTTTTGATGACGAAAGAATTTAAGTTTCCAAAAACGGAGTGATTAATATAGCCACAACACCCATACACAGCACGCATGTTATGAAAATTTTGTAGAGTCGAAATCTAGGAGTGTACCACTGAATTTCGACAGATCGTTAGTTCGGCACGTCGCTAACATCGAAAAACCATACTTCGACTAGTCATTGTTTCGACAGAACATTAGACTATGAGAGTGCCATGTCTATACAAAGTTTAATAACTATTGGTCTGTGCCGATGATGGACTGTTTTAAATAGAGTTAAATACCTCATTTGTTGAAATCAAATTAGTAGTTTTAGCGCTACGTGGCCGTGGGAACAAAGCAATCGGCTACATACAAACAAGCACATAGTATACAGGCAAATAATATTGTATTACTTTTTAAGGATTATACATACCAGTGGTTTATTTTTCGCTTCTTCCACTTGTGGACAAAAAACTGAAGCGAACAAAATCAGTAACATTTTGTTTGTTAATTACTATTTATATAGTTGTTGGTTATGTATAAAATTATACTTGTCTAAGTGCTTTTTTGTAAGCCTAAAGAAATAAAGTTATTGACTTTTGACATACGTGTATAGGGTACCTCATAAACCTCCTCCGTTGGTAGTCGGGTAGTACAATATATCGTAATGTTCATTGCCATTTGTAAGGCGGTTTTTCCACCAGAGATGTGCTACGTTGCCATGTTTCCAGCTACCAGAGTGGGATCGCTCCATTATCGCGTCATTTTTATCAGCTGTGAAAATGACGCGATAATGGAGTGATCCTATTGGTCGGCTGGAACCACAGCAACGTAGCATATCTCTCGTAGAAAGGCAGCCTAATGCTCGGAATATGTCAACGAAGGTATATTTGGAATAGAGATTATCTAGTTCATGTCAATATAAAGTGTATTCTACTCGTGAAAGCTAACTTGTGTTGTTTATTTTAAGTCAGTTGTTGGAAATTGATACGTGTTGTATGTAAGTGCCTTTTACTGTTGGCTTAGAATTTCAGTGGAATCAATTCAAACCAATGCTTTGCACACATTTAAATTCAAGGGTCGAGGACAGGAACGTCACATACAATCATGACTTGTCTTTTCCGTGGTTGCATCTATACTTATTTTCCTGGTAATTTTCCTTTATAGTTTTTAATTAATAACCTATACCTATTCGAAGGTCTTAAACAGTCGTAGTCAATGTGCTACGAGCACATTTCAAAGAATTTTTTTCTTTTATAACCGACTTCGACAATACGAGGAGGTGATATGTTCGGTTGTATGTTGTTTTTTATGTATTTTCGTCGATTTCTCCGTCGTTTATGGATCGATTTTGATGATTGTTTGCAGTTGTATAGAAGATAATTTCCTGATCTCAAAGTTATTCCCAAGGGATCAGTATTTATCACACAAAAACTTCCACTCAAGGACAAGTAGACACACAGCGCATTACCACCCCCTACTTGGTGGATATACCGTCCACTCGCAATAAGCGGTTTCCTCCACCTTCATCATTCGTACCGCTGGGGTTTGGAACACGCTCCCTGCTGCAGATTTTCCGGTTGATTATAATCTGTCATTCTTCTGTCACACCGTCGTCGTCGGCCATATACATATGGCACACCATATACATATTCACTTTCCATCAGGTGAGATTGAGGTCAAAAGTACCTAGGTCTATCGACTATAAAAAAAAATTTAGACCTTCGTTTGACTTCAAATTCACCTGTTGAGAAATGACGATGTGGCCAACACGATGAATCACGAAGATCTAAAAGAAACCTATTCACTCTCGTTACAAAGAGGTTCATTTCAATTTCAAGCCTTTATTGAGAAAAATTTACAAATTTGTTTTTTAAATACTATTACTTATATTATTGTTACGACATCAATAATTCTTCTGTTTGCCCTCTTTTAGCAAAGGCCTCCTCTAGCCACCTCTCTAACAAAGAGGTTAGGTTGTAATAATTGTTCGAGAAAACAGCTGCATTCTTTCTACTTGTGCACACTGACTTTATTTTCCTGTTCCACTGTAACATAAAATGAACAAAACACAAAAGTAAACCTTTTAATCTGCTGGTTCAACATCAACGGAAACTATTTTAAAGTTAGATTGAGTTCACTGTTGAGCATTTCGTACAGTTTTTGGGAGATTGTATTGTAGGGACTGTGAAAATGATGGGGGTTGTTCCACCCTGTCTGAAGTTTGATGACAGAACGCCCTGCATCTAAAGTTTGTTTGTAAATAGGAATTATTTTAGTTTGAGTGGTTTTGTGGCACCCCTTGGTCATATACGAGTGGTTCTACTTTTTTTCTTTTACGACTTTCACTACTGGATTATCTGAAATGTTAGCTTTGGTTTTCGTTTCGTCGTCATATAGAATGAAGTATACAATACCCCATTCGGCTATGAGTAGACCATTGGGTCTACTAGTGGTCGAGTAGTCCTCTTCGTCTTGTATAGAAAAGATGAAGAGAACTGACTGGTTTGTCAACCTCACTCTTTACTCACTTTGCTTACTAGCAAGTTAAAGCTCTTCATCCATACCGCAATGCTTGAAAACAAAAGTTTACAATCAGTACGTCCTATCCGTCATGCATGACACTCACGGTAGGGTTTGTCCAACAGTTTAAAGTCGCCCTGCGAGCTATGGAGAGAGCTATGCTCGGAGCTTTTTGGAAGGACAGGACTCGTAACGAATACATCCGACAGAGAACCAAAGTTATCGACATAGCTCAAAGAATTAACTTATTAATTATTAAAGCTGAAGTGGCAGAGGACTGGCCATATCTCGAGAAGAACCGACAACCGCTGCGATAAACGTGTTCTTGAGTGGAGACCGCGACTCGGCAAGCGTAGTGTAGGACGCCCTCCGACCAGGTGGGATGACGATTTGCGAAAGACTGCTGGCAGATGCTGGATGCGGCAAGCTGAAGACAGGGCGCTATGGCGCTCATTAGGGGAGGCCTATGTCCAGCTATGGACTAACATAGGCTGATGATGATGATGATGAGTTAAAGCTCGCTTTGAATTATACGAATGCCATTCTTAGCTACAGTTGCCATCAAAACCAAATAAAAGGAAGCAGTTTCCCAATGAGATTGTAAAGTGTTATTGATAGACGTCGTTAGTGAACGCATTTGGCATGTGAATTATGATTGAACGAAATGTATCTTCCAATGTCGCAGATTCGATTCAATGTTGCTACTATTTGCATACAATAAGGTATTTTGATCTCTCTGTGTCTTTAATAAAGTTGAATTTCTAGAAGCAATAATGTACCTACCGATTTTTTTTTCAAGCGTCATTAGATATTATATCAATTCATACAGTTTGACGACCCGAGTTTCATGAAATTCATATCTACACGTAAATCTAACATAGTTGACACCTTCAGATAGTTTTAGAACCGACAACCGCCGGGGTAAACGTGTTCTTGAGTGGAGACCGCGACTCGGCAAACGTAGTGTAGGACGCCCTCCGACCAGGTGGGACGATGATTTGCGAAAGACTGCTGGCAGATGTTGGATGCGGCAAGCTGAAGACGGGGCGCTATGGCGCTCATTAGGGGAGGCCCATGTCCAGCGTGGACTGATATAGGCTGATGATGATGACACCTTCACTGCCCAGCCTCGGCGGTGCGATAAGTTAAGGCTCGCCGCCGTGGAGATAGACATGTGTATGCGTCGAGGGCCATGAACGTGTTAGTTTAAGAAGAAAAATTAAAGATCATTTACGCAAAAGTAAAAACTTCATAAATATTGAGCATCATTGAATCAAACTACTTTATTCAAACTTCAAAGAGATTAAAACATCTTTAAACAAAGAACTTTAGCGTCTTAAACAAAGAGTTTTACACAGCCACAAATATTTAGAGACGCCCGCCAATAGTACCCTGGGGCCCCCCGTTCCATGCATAATGCAGGCTTTCAATTGTCTGCTACTGGTGTCCCGTTTAAAATTCATTCTAGAACTCCGCTGCTGACTGCCAAGGGGCCCACGCTTAGTCGTATCTTATACGCCTTGGCTGCGGGTTTTTAAACGGAAACAATGCATTTGAAAGCGCCATGTTTGGGGCGGTTTTTGGGACACTGCTTAGCTAACAATGAACATTTTGAGTAATCCTCCTCACTTCGAAGAAATTAAACACTTCTAGATAAGGCTCTGGCACCTCCAAGTGAACGGAAACTCTCAGTGGTCATACAACATGATTTGATATTAGTAACACTACGTGAACTGCAGGTTTTGCCCATCATCACGGACACGTTTGTAAAGACGCCAGGTCCTAATTCTTAAACTTGGTATTGGTAATAGGTACCCCCCGCAATTCAATAATCGTTTGTTGAGAGGTTTTATTTGAAACTCAACTTAAAATCTGCCCTGAATTAACAGAAGCTATGAGAGTGGAAGAGACAAAGATGTCTTTTCATTTAGAAGCAGAGGTGATTTATAATTTTTTTCAAGAATTTAGCCCTGGCGTTTTCACGAGTGTTTATTATGATGGGCAGGACCTGCAGTTCACGTAGTGTTATTAATTTACCAATAACCCTGTATATGGCTACTGAGGGTAGGTACTATCCAGCATTTTGATGACCAGTGTGGCGCGGTGAGCGAAGGTCCGCCTAAGTCGCAGCAGGTTGCGGGTTTGATTGCCGCCTCGGGTCAAATGTTTGTAAAATCTGCAGATATTTGTTCAGGGTGTTCTGGTCGTTTTCTATGTATAATAAAAAATATCTATGGTGGGCTACCATGGTAGGCACATCAAGATCAAAATAAAGTACATCAATACAATGTGTCGCGTCAACCATGCTATGCGACTGCTGGGGCCAGTGGATCTCAATGAAGCGATCATTGAGCTCCCCTGACCCTAGTCACACTAGACACTTGAGACACTTTGAGACATTTTAACCACAATTTATTTCATAGTTGAATACCATAATAGAACATTAACATTGTATGAGAAAGAAGCGTAGAAAAACTTCGTCTTCCGGGCATGCCGAGCGAAGATGTGATAAGTTAGAGCTTTTGTGTTCATTTTATATCCATGAAAATCTTTGGAACGGATTAAATTATTTTACGATAGCAAACTGGGCTGAATCAAAAGTGTGCGACTTTGAAAACAATAATATTTTATTGTAGCGAGCATTGTAAAAACAATATATTTTTCAAACCACATGCTCGACAATGCCGAATTATAGGTCATGTAAACCCTACCGAAAGCAAGACATTAAATCCCTTGGTATTAGCCGGGTTATAATGTTGTACTGAATTTCATTATAACCCGCTGGTTAATAATATGATTTCACTTTTCATAATTCTTATTACTATATGCATAAAGTTTAATTTTGCTAAACACAATTTGTCCTAGGCCATGGCCTACTTGATTTGACAAAATAAATGAAGTTTGCCTCCGTGTGAACCCCGGTCCGGAGGAGCGCGGTGTTCGAAATTCGAATTTCGAATCTAGGACCACGGCTTGTGCTTTCGAATTTGGAACGTCGCGCGCCTTCATTTGTTCACGCGTGACGAACAAATCGAGTTCTTGTAGGTGCCTATAGAAGATTTAATTTCAAAAATAATATTGAAAATGTCGAGTGATGAAAGTGTTTTGACTCCTGAGTTTATCAAATTAGATGCCATAGGCATTGTCAACAATCTGCTGCCAGAGAAGTCAAAGGAAAACATTAGGTATTTATCTACTCAGCCTGTTTTTTTGTCTCGCATAAGGTGTGAAAAGTAGAGTATACACCTCGGGGATAAGACTGTTTTAGTCTTGGGCGGTTGAACCCCTCACTGCACTCAGGACTCAGTCTTAATTCCCTCGCTTCGCTCAGGAATTAACTTATAACTCCCTCGCTACGCTCAGGAGTTAAATTATGAGTCCTTCGTTACGTTCGGGATTCAATTCGCTCCCGTGACATAAAACAGTGCTTTATCCCCTTAGTGTATAATCTACTATTATATTTGTGTCATGTATGCTCTCTGAAGTAACGAAAGAAGAAATTCCCAGAATAGCTTTTACAAAATCTTATAAAATCATAAAAAATTGAAAAGCTTTTACAAAATAAAACACTCATCTTGAATTTATCGCTAACATATGGCTGAAATTTCAGCGTATGCTATTTTTTATTATCGGCTTTTCCATCTAGATTATTTATTTCTCCTTAACTTAACCTCACAAGAGATTCAAGAAAGGAATTTGTCGACTAGATTCCGTTCCTACTTATTTACTTATAATTTAAGCGAGTGCATAACAAACATCAGAGGTCTTAGTCTGAGTTAAGAAACATTCGATAAACGTAATCGAGAACCATTGATGTCTTCCACGAAAAAGGCATAGAATGATATTATAGTAGACATAAACGAAGTGTAGCCAAAAAAATGCGATTAATAAATCTTATTTTTCTATTCGTATGCTTGCTATGCGTGAAAGCACTGAAGTTCATAATAAATAATTATGTTTGTCAACTCACACATAGTGTGAGCCACGACACAGGCTGCTGTCTGTGGTTCCCGTTTGAAAAGATGATAGATCAGTCTGTTCATGATACGGTATAGTTGACAGACTCTTTAAACGTCATGTTTATGTGTCTATCTTAAACGCATACAATGGTTAGACATTACAAAAACTGATAGCGAAGAGACGTGAGGTGCTTACTGAGTTTTTGGATAATACACACGTTTTCTAATAAATGAAGATTGAGTATTATGGCTGGAGCTTTTATAGCTGTAAAAGTTTTAGAGATATGGAAACTGCAAGTGCAGATCGAAGCTTTTACCGTGGCACATAAAAATAAAGCTAAGAATCTTGAATTTTGTGTTTTTTTGTGGTAGATAGATATATCTATCTACGTAGGTACCTACGTAACATCTCCTCAATTCTGTATCTTACTTATCTTGTTTGTGTGTGTCTGTGCAGTCCTTGTGGAGTCAAATAAATGTATCTTTATCTTTATCTTTAATCCTACACAAATTTAAGCGAAACTTCACACCGGAGACATTTTCTATCCTTTATCAAGTCCGGTCTGATTTGAAATATTTGTGCCGTGCTTAGGACGGCTCGGCCAAGTACCAGCTAGAATACTTTGACACGATAGAATGAAACCTTCAGACCAACTTAACACTCATTGACGAACAGTACCATGCAGAGACTAAGGTCCAAAGTCTCGAACACCGCCGCAAGGTCGCTTGTCTGTCGATCTGTTATAAGATAGATTTCGGAGAATGCTAACAGGAATTACATGACCTGATGCCACTATCCTCCCACTCCAGCAAGACAGCAGACAAGCAGACGCACAGCGCATTACCACCCCTACTTGGTGGATATACCGTCCACTCGCACTAAGCGGTTTTCCTCCAAGGTTATCTGCCAACACAAACTAGGTTCGTGGTAAACCCGCTTAAATTATAAAAGTAGCTGATTATTTATTATAATAGAATTTTTAGGAGATACCTACAATTATAAAAATCCGACGTCTACATATTTTCCATTGCTTACCTAGGTACCACCCACGTAAGTTTATTGTCAACAAGGTTCACTCAAGTCTTCCATTACAAAGAAAAAATAATGCAATATATTAGCAAGTTCGTTATCCCGAGCTGGTTTTGTGGTGCAAGTGGGAAATATAAATTCCCCTTTTTATAAAGGCAAAACTTTGCACAAAGGAATTACGAATTAACATCTTACTGAGATACTCTTAGCATTTACAGTTAAATCTTGTGAAACGCTGAATTTAATGCTTAGTGTGGAATCGGCTTTATAAGAACAAGGTATTTTTGTTTTTGAAGTTGTATACGGATAATAAAACGATTGAAGGTAATAATTTTTTTGTCATTTGCTGATGAAAAAATAGAGCATCCAAAACCGAATCCATCGAGCGTCTGTATCGAGAATCATCAAAGTACATGTTTAGGAGATTTTTTATAGTTAGTAGTTTTTGTTTCAGCATATTGCTTTGCACGCGTAGTTTCTATGGAAACGTTTATACGTTATTTCAATCCCAAAGGAAATGATTTATGGGATTGAAATAACGTATATGTGATGAACAAGTAGGAGGATAAATGATTGTTTGTTACCACTTAAACAAACAATCATTCATCCTCCTAAACACTTTTTGCATTACATACAGTGTGATAACAGGGAAACTTGCGTGAAAATTACTTACATAGCACATAAGCGTGATTTATTTATTTACTTAATTTAATTAAAACGGTAATAAAACCGATAACATTAACTAAAATAAAAGAAAGCTAAGATAACTATGCAATAGGCGGTACCTAGTGTTGTTATAAGTTAATAAATTAATAACGCCTTAACCTGTTAACATGGGCCAAATAATACCAGGGACTTTGCTCTGAGACGCACTAAAGATACACGTCAACTCTCTAATGGAAAACATCGTGAGGTTTGACATCGGACTCCCACGAGAGAAGTCTTGTTATCCGCAGCATTATAACAAAAAGATGGCGTTACAATAACATTATAGATGGACATGTTTACAAAACGGATGGGCACGTGATATGGGGCTTATAATGCGGTATGACTCGGGATATTTGATTGGATAGTTTCAAGTTTTTCGGGAAGGATGATATGCGGGATACATAAAAGAAAAGTTGTTATGATGCGGGATACTTTTTGATGCGGGATACAGTACCAAAGAGGAGGAGTTTCTCTGAAGGATAGGATTCGCAACGAGTACATCCGACAGAGAACCAAGGTTGTCGACATAGCTCAAAGAATTAGCAAGCTGAAGTGGCAGTGGGCTGGCCATATCGCGAGAAGAACCGACAACCGCTGGGGTAACGTGTTCTTGAGTGGAGACCGCGACTCGGCAAACGTAGTGTAGGACGCCCTCCGACCAGGTGGGACGACGATTTGCGAAAGACTGCTGGCAGATGCTGGATGCGGCAAGCTGAAGACAGGGCGCTATGGCGCTCATTAGGGGAGGCATATGTCCAGCTGTGGACTGATATAGGCTGATGATGATGATGACAGTACCAAAATGTTACATTTTTGTATCATATCAGTCATCTGGTACCCATAACATAACGCAATCTCTGTTAGCTTAGTTCAAGAGATGATGTGTGGAAAATATCGCTTCTTAGCGACAAGGCCGCCCATTGTACTTATCTTAAGTGATGTCTCTTTGTAATGTTATTTTATGGTGTACAATAAAGTATTTTTGTATTGTATTGTATTGTATTGTATGTGTGAAAATGTCAATATTTATTGACTTTATTAATTTGGAAGATACTTCCGAACCGAATGGAGTTCGAAATCCGCTCCGCGTGTGTTACCGCATTTTTCATGAAACTCTGCTATCACGTCCAACTTACTTCGATATCAAGGACTCTATATTGTAGTCCCAAACGACACTGTCAGTAAATAGATAATAAGTTTGTGTCACTGATAAATGCGAAAAGTTTTTCCTCATAGGGATGAATTCAAGGTCGCTAGTTAATAGTTCGAGAGGGCTAGGACAGGAGTTTGCTAACGCCTTAGGGCTGTGATGCGATAAAGCGGCACATTGAGATTTTTAGGTCAGTTTTGCTTTTTAATCGCATCATTGGCCTGCTTTATCCACGTAGAATGGTTTATGTAGGCAGTGTTTATTTGTCAACACTTGCGTAGATCCAACTATCGTACTAATATAATAAATGTGAAAGACTAATGTTTCTAACCACGTATCTCAGTAATATATATAACTAACATATCTCTGATATTGCAGTGAATGTGAAACTTCGACAAAAAAACGTCTGAATCTCAATCTTCTATATCCATATTGTTCTCTATTTGACACATAAATTTCCAAACGGGCGAAGCCGCGGGATGCAGCTAGTGACAAATAAGACATGTACGAGAACGACGTATCGTGAACTATCGACCTCTGCCAGCACCCTCTGAACGCGCATCTATCGGCGCTACCGGCAGGCAATACCGGCAGTCATCGCATTTCCTCATGGCATTTTACTGAAATGCTCGCTCGGTGCCGATAGGTGCGTGATGCTGCATACTATATCATATTAGTAAGATTTAGAAAATTTGATGACGTCAGTGAATGCCGCGTCTGCCGTGCTCCCAGGTGCGCGTCACCGGCACCTTGATTAAAGCTAAAATTTAGTAAAGACAACTCCCTATTGAACAATTTAAGCGGCTCCATAATTATATTATTAAAGGGGTGCATTTGGCTATTTCATCATCATCATCAGCCTATATCAGTCCACAGCTGGACATAGGCCTCCCCTAATGAGCGCCATAGCGCCCTGTCTTCAGCTTGCCGCATCCAGCATCTGCCAGCAGTCTTTCGAAAATCGTCATCCCACCTGGTCGTTTTTTTTTTGGCTATTTACGTCTTTTCAATTAAGGACGAAGTATTTTTTCCTAATTTTTATACTAAGATAAAACAGTTTTTTGTTATTTTTTTTTAATAATTTAAATTCATGTTTTTAATAATCGAATTCAATGATTATTGTCGTGGCCATTATTTTTATTTTGAATATTAATTATTAATTAATTATTTTAATTTACCAAAAGAATGATTTCCCGTTTGAGTCATTGAAACATTTTTTTTCTCCATTTTGACTTCTTGTTACATGCGCCTTTTTAACTATCGGGGGCAGAGATAAAAACGTTAGGTATTTGATTCTCTCTCCGCAATCTATTTCAGCAGAAAGCATTATATTATAGTAAGCCGTGGCCTTTAGGTTAGTTCCCAACTGCCTTAATAGGGCATTTTGTCAATGAAGTCAATTTGGATTAGAATGGATTGGGTCAGTTGGTGTGTCGAGAGGTCTGTTTCAGAAGATATGGGGCATTTATCCCAATGATTGTTTTATCTCAGTCAAGTTAAATAGAGCTCTGATGCTTTGTGTCTTGATTCTTTTTTGCGCAGAGAAGATTTCTATCAAAAGGCCGATTACCTCTCCCACGTTGCTATCTAACAAATACAATAACGATGCACAGAAAAGTATACAGATCACAATAGAAGCTTGATATAAACCAGCCAAGTGCGAGTCGACTTGCGCACGAAGGGTTCCGTACCATCCTTCATAATTATTTCATGAAAAGAATCTTAAAAAACATTAAAAAATTGCAAGAAGCCATCATGATGCGGTCACCCAATCCAACTACTGACCGTGCCCGACGTTGCTTAACTTCAATGATTCAAGTACTCTTGGTATGAACGTTTGAGCCGTTAATTATGAAATATATTTTATTTTTACTTGTTATTATAGCGGCATCTACACCCTGTCAAAATTTCATCAGCCTACCTAATTACGGTTCAAGATATCATCCTCACCAAAAGTAGAGCAAATATAGCAAAAAAAACACGTTTTTTTTGTATGGGAACCCCTTTTATTTCACTATTTATTATTTGTTTATGGCGGGAAGAGAAATATGTACATATTGTGTGAAAATTTCGGGTCGCGACTCGTGGTCCCACTGGGATTGTACCACTATTACTCGTGGTCCCACTGTCCCTGAAATCATGGGTTCGTGGTTCCACTGCTTAGTCAACAGTCTCCCTTTTACGGTTCATGAGATACAGCCCGCTGACAGACAGACAACGGAGGAGTAATAGGGTCCCATTTTCACCCTTTAGATACGGAACCCTAAAAACGACACCGAACTCCTTTAAACGCGAAAAACGTAGGTTGATATGATATCTATTTGAATTTTTGAAATGCATACAACACAATACACACGGTAAAATAAACTTATGTCAAGACATGGTGGGGCACTTAGGATATTGGTATTCCGGGGCACGTAGCCTGAAGAGCTACTTAAACACGGTGAGGGAACACGTTGTCATATTAGAATGTGCTTGTAGAATGGTATAGTATATACAGTTTGTAAATAAGTTTACAACTTGAGAGTGCAAGTAGAAAGTGCCTACTCTTCTTGGAAATCATACGAGTGAGAGCTTCAAGGATTAGATTAGGATAAGTAAATGAAGATATGTTTATTCACCTACTTCGATAAAAGTAAAAAAGGGAGATGAGGCATTACCATCTCGAAAGTGTATGGCTCAAGTTAGGTTCAACTATGTTCCCTTACCTCAGTCATAGTCGGACCGGCGGCGCGGGCGGTGGCGTTTGTGTTGCGCGTGCTTGCTACGACGTATAATTTTGTGTGATTTCGACTAAAAACCAACGACAATGCCCTCGTGTTCCCTCACCAGGTGTACAGCTCCAAAACAAAAAACAAAGCACAAGGCATCACATATTTTCCCGCGTCAGTGGATACACCAAACTTGAAATTTTCTGATAATCCGATACCTTATCATTATTTCATCTGTAACACGGTACAGTTTTAGAGTGAGCGCTGGTAGAACGTACCGTATCTTCCTTTTTTAATTTTATCGAAGTTTACCTACCTTAAAACTACTACAACCAACAACAAACAAAACAAAAGGTATTTCTCTACAAAATGGAGACACCTTTTAGTTCTGAACCTGATGAACTTGTGGTATGGGAACTCATTAACTGATATACATAATACAATACATAGATATATCTTTTTGACTATACATAGAAAACAACCAGAACACTCGGAACAAATATCTGCAGATCGTACAAATATTTGTCCCGAGGCGGGAATCGAACCCGTAACCTCCTGCATCACAGGCGGACCTTAACCCACCGCGCCACAGAGGTCGCCCACTAGTGAAATTATATTTTCGAAAATAAGTAAAACAGCTCAGAAATTAACCAAGCACGTTTTTTTTCAAAGAAAAACGTTCATATTCTTTCTGTTTTACTGCAAACATTAAAAAACTGTTTAACCAGAGAATAAAACATTGCAGAGAAAAACATTGTCATTCAAAAAGTAAATATTAAAACGTGAAGTAACTAACGCGAATGTTCAAATAACAACCCACTAACACATGTACCAGGATCCAAAGTTTTTCTTTTAGATATTACTGGGAGGCTGAAACTAATGGACTAAAAGCAGATACTTGCGACTAGTTTCTCGAGCGCTTACTAAATAGGTGTCTACTGATTGGTGTCACTGACCATGACAATGTCGTCTGTCTGGCCAATCTCAACGGAAAGTCTCCAAATGCGCAGGATAGATAAGTGCATAAGTGTGTGCGCAAACACAGAGGCACTTATTTCCTCCACTCTCATAATCCTGGGCTGTCAGACCGACACGACTGGGGAGAGGTCTGGCGCAGGTCCAATGACTGACCAATTATATGATATCGGCATAGCCCTATGCCTATGGCTATGCTTTCGCTATGCAAAAGCCTACTGTTGAAATGAAAACCCAAAGTATAGGTTGACAAAATGGACCGTCTCGGAGAGATTGTAACGAGCTAAACATAGCATGTTGGTATGTATATTAATGTTCGGTCCAGAAGTTTTATATGCATTGCTTGAGTTCAAAGCGTGGGAAAAGAAAAACCCGCAAAAAAGTTTGGTCTTTCTCTCAAAGCCACAAGTTTTTTCATAGTCGTAACGTAACGCGCTGGAAACTTGGTAGAGTTTATAACTTTGGTTGGTTTAACGCAGGCACGAAAATCTTGGGCTGGCATTTAACGTGTTTCTGTACTCCTTTTTAACATGCATGAGTAATCTTGGCGTTGAAAAATTATCAACATTCCTAAAAAACCGTGCAGGATCGGAAGTTTTTAAAATAATTTTTCAAGACAGTACCTACTACTGACTACTGCTTTCCCTGATAAATAAAAAACATACAAAATTTGTTTCAATCTAGATACATTACATACCTACGTGTTTCATTATTTACATGAAGGTTTATTATTACCATGTTTTGACTGAATGTGCGAACCAGGGAATATTTATTTTTCAGACAAATGTTATGAAAGTTATGAAAACTAATTTTAAAGTTTGAATAAAATAATGCCGCGCTAAAACGATAATCTCTGTCATGGCTACCGTGTTCCAATCTATGACGTCACCCCGCCACACCACACTTATCAAGATGTAGGTACTCAGAGGATATGTGACGTCACTTGCGATCCAACCAAACACATAGCGTTTTCGGTCAAGTGATCATGTATCAAAAAAAAATGTATTTTTTTACATAAAAAAGGCATATTTTTGACGTTATCACTGACTAGGATGAAAACAATTTGGAATTTATTTTTAATGTAGTCAAATAGCCTATTCTGAAGAAATACCCTGTCCAATGAACGTAGAAATAGCCTTGTCTTGTGTCTGTTACTATTCATAGAAGGTTCTAGATCGGGATGCCAATGACCCTGTATCCAATGCAAGTCGCGTGCTGTGGTCTGATGAACTCGGAATTAATATTTAGATGCAGTGGTCTCATTTGGCTGGCATACCGAATTAATGTTGTGGGAGTTTTATTTCTATTTTGTTGTTCGCTTTATGGAGGGCTAGGGGGTCGGATCGGACTCTACTGATGTCTTGGTATTTCAACTGAAGTTGACTTATTTGTATATGCAGTATGTATGAGCTAGGTATTGAAATATACAAATTTTACATGAACCATATTTCAAAAGATGCTTATTTGTTTAAGAAAATATAAGTTTGGTTTGAAATGTGTGCAGCAATTGTTGTTTCATTGTATAAATTCGTTGTATTTTATGTTTTTTTAACACTTTCATAACCCAAGACGCCGACGTCGATATCCAGAGCCCGTACTCGTAAAAACAAAGTTTTGGATGCGTTTTCGTGCAAAACCTATCTTATACAATTGACATAAGAGTTGGTTTTGCACGAAAACGAATTAGAAACTTCTGTTTTTGTTTTGCGAGTAGCCCCCCTGCTCCGTGTAGTGACGGTGCGCTCCTGCGGGTCGCACCGCCGCGCCAAGGCTGGACAGTGAATACGATATATAACACTTTCATGGTCCAAGACGCAGACGTCGACATCCAGCTCCGTGAGGCTGGGCAGTGAATGCGTTTAAAACATAGTAGGTGCGCGAAACACGTTAAAAAATTATTCGCTTTCAACTAGGGACATTTTAAGCCGAGAGTTTTAAGATCGACTCTACATTTTCCGAGAGACCCTTAAAAACCGTCAGTTTTAATAAACGAGACGTTTTACTAAGTACTAATTAAAAGGTCCGAAGAACTAACTCATGAATGATAGCTTGCGCAATATTAAATTTGCTTAATCCCTATCTTAAATAGCGGGTAGACGACAAATTGGGTGCTTCCGGATTGTTGCCAGTACAGGCTAATTATTGCTACATCTAGCAATTTTTAGACGTGTCATGGGATCGAAATAAAACTAATTCTTTTTTACTTATTTCGATAACATGATCATTTAAATGGATATCAATTACAATTTAGTATTTTCAATTGAATGATGTAGTATGTATGTAGAGTTGGTTTCGTTACCATAAACATATTAAATTAAATAATGAAATCAAAAGTCAATAGCCAATAACTGTTTTCTTTAGGCTTACAAATAAGCACTTAGACAAGTCAAATTTTATACATAAACAGCTTTATAAATAGTAACAAACAAGAAACAAAATGTTATTGATTTTGTTCGCTTAATTTTTTAATAAAAAATTAAGCGTTATTAAATAATAAGAGAACTTCTATCTCATTATTGCTGGTTCAAGACTTATGTAGAAGAAAAAATATTTCACGAAAGCTTAACTTCGTTTTACGATCAGTTTGATTGAATTTAAGCCAAAATGTCAATTATAGCTGGCAACTCAACCCAAGCATCAGTCAAGTAATATCAGGATTTAGGATAATGAGAACGCTCGACGTTAGGCGTTTTTGCTCGAGTTTTGCTCTTTTATCGAGCGCTCTTATTCCCAACGTAATTGGACATATTTTTTCTGATCCTATTTAATTTTTCAACAGTATTTCCGTATGATCCAAAGCTTTGAGACATTCTATAAATTTTTGAATTATATGTTAACGGAGATGGCGGAAAATTAGACTAGAATTAGACAAACTCTTGTCAAAAGTCAATAACATTATTTCTTTAGGCTTACAAAATAAGTGCTTAGACAAGTCAAATTTTATATATAAACCGGGCCAATTGGATGGAGGTAGCTCAAGATCGTGATGACTGGAGGGATTGTGGGGAGGCCTTTACCCAGCGGTGGGATGATCAGGGCTAAAAAGAAATAACATTATTAAATCTCCTCAATTTTGTATTTTACCTACCATGTTTGTGTTTGTCTGTGCAGTTCTTGTTGAGTCAAATAAATATATCTTTATCTTTAAATAATAATGATAATGGAACCATGATTATTTACTTAGTTCAAACCTTCTTAAAAGTAGCATAGATAAAAAGTAATAGAAAAATGTTTTTTAACCAATAATAAAGGATACATAATAAAGGTTGTAAAACCATTTGTAACTATCAAGATCTTTTTTAACAAAGCTAAGAAGAAAACTATCGCCTATAGCCAACAAAAACCTACTTACGGCAATAAACAAAAATATTCTGGTCAGTACTACCCACTCTATTAACCAATTTCAATTAAATACCCAGCTCCAATAAATAACGCCCTCATGAAACATAACCTCACTCGTAAATTAGAGCTCTCGCATAGTTCCCGATGAAAAATCCAATTAATAAGAAGGTCGTATCGAGACCTAGTTGCCGTACATCACTATCTGTGGCGACTAAGCTTTTTCCGAATCTATTTTCGATGCTTTACACAGGGCTGTAATCAGGACTGACGCGTAGTTGGGCGATCAGCAGATACCACATATGTCGTTCAGGAAGTGATTGTTCAGACCAGTTTTGCCACTCAGCTGCGTTCTGAATACGTGCAGAAAAAAGCAGTGGGCGGCGATAATATTCGTACAGTCACTCAATCTTATAAAAAAGTTACAAACAAAAAAACTGTCTCAAAATTAGAATATTCAACTACAGTTCAAAGTAACTGATCTCAGTTGCTTCCATGATCCAAATTGCGTTACATTTCACTCTATGAGAGTAATATTATAAATGCTAAAGTAATAATATACTATGAATGCAAAAGTTTGGATATATGTAACGTTGTTACTTCTTCACACCAAACCTACTGAACGGATCGAACTGAAATTTTCATAGATATAGGTAGGTCTAGACTTGAAATAGCGTAGGCTATTTTGTATCCTTTCAATTCCAAGTGTCAATAAATGTATCTCTATTTCTCTCTCTCTATCTCTATAATATCTATTAAAAAGTTCCCATGGGATAGAAAAAGCCTAAGAACGGTAGATTGTTCTTTATTTTTCAAAGATCTATACTTGTACTAACGTATCTATAGGCTACTTTGTTATCCCAGAAACAACGCACGTTATGCCGCGGGCAGAAACCAGCAATCAATAAACTAACAAAATACATATTCCCATTATTTGAAATAAGTAGGTAGGAACAAATTTATCGATGAAATAAATTTTCTCTTCTTTTCACAATAAAATTGATTGTCCCCACAAATTTATATTTAATTGACCTATTTATCAAAATATTTAAACCCGACCATGCATTTAACGGAGCATAATTATTAATCATTAGGTAAATTTAATTTATTGCGCTGTGGCTATGCTATGGCGCTCATTAGGGGAGGCCTATGTCCCACATTAACGAGACGAGACATCACGATCACGTCTCGATGCTTACTTCAACCAGACTCAGGGCTCTGTATTATTTACCAATAATGATTCTTGTTTTTCCTTTGAGTCCGTCTCTGTTTTCTCTCACAATTTTTGCACTTTTTACACGAACTGTCGGCCAGACCTGCCAATTGGATTAATTGGAATCGTTGCTATCACCGTTTTGAATGCGATATCCAAATATAACTGCGATTGAGAATTTTACCGATATTGGGAAAATATTAACCTTCACTGACTTTTTATTATTTTAGAATTATTTTATGAAAATATTTGAAGTGAATATGTAGGCTAGTTTTGTTTTCTACCTTCTATTATCCATCTAATGACAATAGGTACTAATGTTAGTAAATTCACACAGCATTATCTAGCTCCAGAGCTTGTGTTGTAGGAATGGTTCCCGTTTCGTCGCGTCACGTTACGTAGCAAATTTGTTTGACGGCTACAATGACAAAAGTACAGTCAGCGCGATACATGAAGAGCGATTTAAATGTGGCCGAAACTGATCCGCGTCCCATTAATGTATTAAAAAAGTACTAGATAGCTGATATACTTACATAATATTAGAAAAATTTTGTTTTACTATACATACATAGAAAACTACCAGAACACCCTGAACAAATATCTGCAGATTGTACTAACATTTGTCCCGAGGCGAGAATCGAACCCATAACCACCTGTGTCGTAGGCGGACCTTCGCACGCCGCCGCCCCACATCGGTCGTCATCTATTTAAAACAAAATAAAAAAACTGATGATATTGGTTGAATACATTAACGAGTGGGTAATTCGTCCACTTCATCACCCTTAATCAAGACCGGAAGAAGTTTTTATGCGGCAGCTTAATAAATATTTAATCCTTATAAAATTTAAATACGGTCGACTTTAAACGGGACGAAATTAAATCAATTCTAATCTTCAACCGGCCAATCTAAATAATTCAATTAGTAGGTACATAAGTACTCCTTCTGGACACAGTAGAGACGAACTCAAATAGTAATCTTTTATGTATAGCATTATAGTAATCAATCAATCAATGTAGTATTATACGAACCAAGTTTTATAGTAAAATCAATTTAATAGGTTTTTATTAAAATTAAGAAACTAACAATAACAGATCAAAACAATTACAACTAGTATTAACACTTAGTATATTTATCGCCGCCGGATCGGAGAATCAGTCCGTTTGTAGAATAGTGTAGTTGAACGATCAACGTTCAACAATAAAGCCCACAATAGACGAACCTATAATATATGTTTATGTAGTAAGCTATATTATTACGGTATAGCAAACTTCCATTGACGGTGGCTATGCTATAATATATATTTTTGCACTCATTAGCTATGCGGCCGTTATACATACTGGACACCACAGACGCATATATATATTAACGCATAAATATACGTTATAACTGCGTCTGTGGTCATTCGCCGATTTCTATAATAGAACATGTACCCTAATATACCTTGATTTATATAATATACATATATTATAGCTCCGTCTGTTGTGGGCTTAAGGCTTTACATAGCCATCTCGTCGAATGAACTTAATAGGGTTTTCCCAAAAAAATCTGCGTTCGTTTAGCAATCGGCCTAGCCATTTTACAAACGGGGCAATAATATGCCACATATCTATTCCTTAAAAATCTTAATCGTCACCAGAAGGAGGCAGAGTGCCCAGGGCGTCTACTAACTTCATTATTTCGTTTGCAGAGTACACACCCTGAATGCCGAATTAAAAGCCAGCATTTCGATCACCTGTGTTCGATCACATGTTAATTTATGAGCTACTCATTGAATAATCTGATCTTTGGTTTTTATTTTACTCTTTATTTGAAAATAAGGTACAGGGTTTTCTGGCCGTTTTCTATGTATCATAATAATATCTATCTGTCTATTGTATTATATTATGTATATCAGTTATCAGTACCCATAACACAAACTCTGCATAGCCTGAATTGTCCAGCATTATTTATTTATTTTATATTGCAACCGCGTCTACTGTCACTCGTCTACCCTGTGGTTTCCTTCGCTTCGTTATAACAGAATTAATTAGAAGAGATTTATTAAAAACTGAAGTATTCGTCAATTGCCTCTAAAGAACTCGACAAGTCAGTAGGTACTTTGATGAGTGAATTGATTTATCTTATTGAATTAATGCCCTGATAAAGAAAATCCGTCAAGTGCGAGAGTGATTCGCGCGCTGAGGGTTTCGATCGTCTATCAATTGCATATACAAAAAAATATGTTGTAGAGATAATAAAACACTGTTTCAACCGGATTGATCGCGTATATTTTATATTTTGTTTATAACCTGACGTTTCGGAGGCTTTTCAGCTTCCATGGTCACAGGCAGACTGATACAGTTGAACGATCAACGTTCAACAATAAAGCCCACAATAGACGAAGCTGTAATATAGTATTTATATATTATGCTATATAATACACATATAGGTATAGCAAGCTTCTACAGGCGGTGGCTATGCTATAATATACATTTTTGCACTCGTTAGCTCTGCCTGTGACCATGGAAGCTGAAAAGCCTCCGAAACGTCAGGTTATAAACAAAATATACGCGATCAATCCGGTTGAAACAGTGTTTTATTATGAGTTCTCGCGAAAATAACCTTAGAATATACTATGTTGTAAAGATACCAGTTAGAACAAATGACTGCAGATGGTACAAACATTTATCCCAAAGCGGGAATCGAGCCCGCAACCTCCTGCGCCGCAGTGGTTGTCATAATAGCCAGTCTTTCAGTTTAATATTAATTAAAATATAAATAAACAGGTTCAGAGTCAGAAATCTTTACAACTATAGGGTTATTTACTGTAGATATTAATGGCAAGATAGTAGAGGAGTTACGCCTAACAAGCTCTAACCGACGAGGCGGTACGCATAATATTTTTTATGTCTACTGTCTAGTCAGGACTTCAGCGTGTGTTTCAGAATACTGAAGTTATTTCTTGACAACGACATATACATCCCTGATGTACATGCAACTGTTAACAAGGTAGGTTGTGTCTTGCACCTTAAGAAGACATGTCTTTAATCAGCCCATCTTTGTAAAGGGTGTTGCTACATTCAGCTTCGATTTTTAAAGCCAGGGATAACGTCAAGCCGTAGGACGTCAGATAAGCGCGACTACGCCATCTATCTTCCTCCGGCAGACATATGCAAGATACGAACCACCCACATGATATTAATCGAGAATCGCTTACCGAATGTGTTGCCTACTTGAAATACGTTATTTTGATAGATTTTTAGTCTACACACTACACTGCTTGCTTTTCAGTTCAAAACTATTAGAATCATTTAAACATTTAGTTTTTACACCTTAATTATTGTCTGGGCACCAGATTATGACTTCTGCTAAAACAAATTACTCAACTCTAGTTCAATGATGTTTGAAAAAATAACTCAGGCAGGTACTTACTCTAAACTGCCAAATTGAAAGAGTTAAATCTAGCCACTAAACATCGCACTTGGCAACACCGCAGTTACTGAAATCCATCTACATATTCCTTCTGACAACGGCTGAAATTGGCTGCGGATTTTTATTTGGAATTTTTCGTGCAAGAAATTGAATTGTTATCTTAAAGTGTGCAGGGCCGGGTCAAGGTTGAGTTTTTATGTTTACGCGCGTTTTATGACAGTTTACATTTCATACGGAAAAAGGGAATTGTTCGTAGCCTATCATCCTTTTTTCTTATAGCATAGAGTTTTTTTTACAGTCTCTAAGCTTGCACCTATCCTATAGGATTATATTCCCACGTCATGAAAGAAGGCATATTTCAATTATTTCGGGACAGTGTACAGGGTGTTCGCTCACGTAATACAGGGTGTAGTGACGTGGATTGATGGCCCGCAGGATAGACTGCTCGAGGGAAATTAACAGAAACTCCGAACATGTGCAAGTCCGAATTCGGCTTGGATATAATTGCGTTTCGGCTGCTTTTGTATTCATACAATTTTGACGGTATGGTCCAGTCAGTGAAATACATGGCAAAATCTGATTCGTTTCAAAAACACGAAGTCAGTGGAACTGAGTGACAATCACACTGCCCACAAAATATAGAATAGATAATTTTTTTCTAAATTTTTTGTCAAGATGTAATACAGGAATACGCTATTTGACTACATTGAAAATAAGTTCCAAATTGTTTTCATCCTAGTCAGTGACAACCTTCGATCAAAAATTTCCGGGAGGCCGCGAACTCCTTATTTTTGATCGAAGGTGACAACGTAACAAAGTGTAATCAGGTAATTTTTGTTAAAAATATGCCTTTTTTATGTAAAAAATAGGATTAAATTACACATTTTTTGAAACATGATCACGTGACCGAAAACGCTGTGTTTGGTTGGATCGCAAGTGACGTCACACATCCTCAGATTACAGTGTCAATGAGTTCTTCTTGTTAGGTGTGGTATGGCGGGGTGACGTCATAGCTTGGAACACGGTAGCCATGACAGAGATTATCGTTTTGGCGCGGCATTATTCTATTCAAACTTTAAAATTAGTTTTCATAACTAATACGACTGGCCTTGAAGAAATCTTAATTACACTTTGCATTATTTTTATCAGACAATACGTTAGAATTATTTCCCAGTAATAGCCAAGTAGCCTATTCCTATTATTTTATAGTTCAAAACCTTGTAACTCGAGCTACTGAAATCTCTCCTGTCGCGAGAGTCATAAATTATTTGAAAAGTTTAGGAAAACTGTTAGATAAAACAGTCAATAGTATGTTAGGTACTTTGTTACAGTACAGCTAGAGAGAAAAAAGGATAAAAGATAAACTAAGAGCAGATGAGGGTTCCAGAAGGTCGCGCATAAGCAAATTTTGTTATTATTAACAATCTTTTCCCTTTTCAAGTTTCAGAATCCAATTTGCGATGCGAGAACATTATAAGCTCAACCGTGCGTGATCGAACTTCCCGCTAAGTTACACAAACAAAATAAAATGAAGGCAAAAAATTCACACGACACACGTTTTCGAGGAAAGCTAATTCTCAGCGTTACCGCAACAAGTTAAACCAAGATTTATTAGACGTAACAATCCCTGTGAAACGGAAAAAGTCGAATACATGGTGTTAAATGACGGCTCGGTACATAACTATTGTTCTGGCTGTAAAAAATACTTTTGCGACTGATCTAATTCTAATTCAAAAAAATACATGGCGGACGTTTTATGTTCGGTTATATGCCGAAATACGTTGGCTGCATGTTGCGTTTATGTATATTTGAAAATCTCTTTCACAAAGCTGTTTAATAGGTACCTATTCTGGTGGTAGGTAAAAAGTGTCAATAAAAACTAAAGGGGCACGTTACAATAAGTTCGTTTACTTTCATATTTTAAGCAAACCATTTTGCAGCAGATGAATTTTAGAGGCAAGCCCGACTGCCAGATCTAACGTTATTTTGAATCATATGCCAGTGCGTCAAAGGTTAAATTCCATTGTGTTTAATTGTCGTGAAACTAACGGCATGGGTACACTAGCATTTACGATGCCTTTGCGGGGTCCCAACATCAAAAACCGCTTAGTGAGTCCCAGAATCTGGCGCTGCTGGTGTATACTTATTTTATATGTCCCGCATTGTAAAGCGGTAGGCGGTCATATCGTACACTTCAAGCAAAACGAATGTACTCTAGTTTGGGTGTGATGTCTGAAGAAAACGAGTAACCCTGTATATCAACTCTATACAGGGTGTAACAAAAATGAAGGACCAAACATTAAGGAAGGCTTCAGCTTCAATCACAAAATACGGGTAAAATATTCAAAAGATAAAGGTCATCCGACTTTTCGTTTTCAAAAAATTTATAAAAATGAATTACCACTTGATTTATGCATGTGCTTATTGTCAAAATATCAAAATAACTAGGTAACTGTTTACATCTCCTTTCAAACACCAAAACGTTCGTCAGGTGGTTGAGCGCGGCGCTCAACGACCTGCGACATCATCGGAGTGGGCGACGACGCACCTTAGATGCAGTAGGTGGTACCACAAATGTATTTTTCCTCGGTTCTGTGAGAATAATACACATGCATCAGTCATTACCTAGTCTAGTGACCAATTGGTTTTCATTTATCCTACAAAATGACAGCTCTAAAAAATTTAGTGCCGCGAGAGCGAACTCGCAGGCAGCTACTAACAGCAACGTTTTTGAATGACTGTCGTGTGTCGTGTGTCTGTCTCTGATTGAGTTTTTATACAGAGTGTAACAAAAATGAAAGAACATACTTTCAGTTGTTACACTTTGTATAAAAACTCAATCAGAGACAGAATTACACGACAGTCATTCAAAAACGTTGCTCTTAGTAGCTGCTTAGGGTTCTGAGCTGTTATTTTCTAGGATACAGGATTCTCGTTGCTTCCATTTGATTTTAAAAATATACCTATATCTACTTACGGTGTAAATAATGTGGATCAGGGAATTTCTATAACTTTCTACCTCTTAGCTGGCAGGGGATTATTGGAAAGAGCTATTTATATGTTTAATCACATCTGTTGAGCCGTGAAGGTTTCAAAACAAAAATGATTACGTTACTAAGATCAGGGACGAATTTATCTCGTCCCTGAATAAGATATTAATCTATAGGAAACGTGCTTAAAAATACTGACACAAACAGGAAATAAACCGTATATCGCAACAAGCCAATGAAACGGTCGGTAACTACATTAAAAGGGGGACTGTACAAACATTTCGAACAAATTAACTGGGAATTGATCAGATTTCCGAATTAAATGACTCGCGTAGACTGTTGCGATGCCAATCAGGGACGACGGCTGCCCACTTTGCGAACGATGGGATAGGCTGTTGGATTGGAATTACACATTTTGGTAGATTCAAGTAAACAAGTAATTTTTTTACGCGTTGTACGTATTAGTTAAACCATAAAAAATATAAATTACCGATATATTCGGATTTAGAATCCTAAAAACATTTTGTAGACAAAGAAAAAATTTACGATGTGAATACTGAACAAAAAATTTAAACATAGAATTTTGACTGGAAATGCTGTAATACTCAGTAAACAATTCTATACTTGTATAAAATGTGACTACAATTAGTTAATTGTAATAATTCTGTAATAACAACTTTAAATTAAGTAAATTGAAATTAATACAATTATTTGGTTGGCTGGTCAATGTCACTTCAGGCGTGTATTGGACAAGAATGGATAACATAGCTGGACTGTAATTAAGCTAATACATTACGCTTGAACACATCTCATTGCACTGGGACATTGGAACTTAATTAGCAAATTGTTAATTCAAGGTTGAAATTTATGCGATAGTCGCATTATTAGCAAGAAGATGCTACCAGCGGTTTCGTACCCTTACATCTTCTGAGTGATTAGTAATATTGACAATCTAATAGTTTATGTTGCTTTTTAAGAACCCTATAAGTGCTATAAGAATCGAATTCTCACATATTATTCAACTTCTATAAATTGATTTATAATAAAACAGGCTGGTTTCTTGAGCAGCTTTGCCCGGACTTACCGAAGTAGATAGTTCAATCGTTTGAGCACTACGTCCGATTTTAATACATTTCTACCTAAAAAGCACAGATCGATTTAGGTTACAGAATTTAGAACAATCGAATTTGTGATAGATAAAGGATTGTAAACATACTGTACCATTTAAAAGCACTGTATCTTAATCCCTACTAAACGAAAGGCTTTTAACAGACGTGAAAACTGCATTTAACACAGAGGTCAGGGCAGGTTTTATCACACGGTCATTTCACCTTTCCATTTAACTAACGCAGAAGCACGTCGTTGAAGAGCCCATTCTACGTTTACTAAAACATTAGGAACCTGTTAGTTAAGCATAAACACTGAACTGAAAACTGAACTCTAAGTTAAAACAGTGAATATATTTTTCATCAGATTTACAGGTAGGGTATGGACATACGAACCGAAAATCAGATAAAATAGAGATCGGAGTTTTTTTATTTTCGAAGACCTATAATAATTTTACTATAAAAACTATCCTAGTTTGATGAATTCATTGCCTATGTAAGCGGGTAAACTACGAACCAGCCTGAAACTTTTATGGTATAGGCCCACCCATACCATAAAAAATTCAGGCTATCAATAATCCATTTTATGAATGTGATAATGTCACGGTTTGAATATCTTTAATAACAAAGAAAATTACAATCCAATAATAGAATTATATTAAAACTAGTATCTACAATTGAAACAATTGAGCTAACTGCAGACTGTTGCAATCTACAAGTAGCTCAACTGATCCATATCAATACCAGTCGGAAGCGTGCACAAGACGCTAGCTGCATTGCCCCGTTATATAACGATTTGATGATTTTTTAGGGTTCCGTACCCAAAGGGTAAAACGGGACCCTATTACTAAGACTCCGCTATCCGTCTGCCCGTCTGTCACCAGGCTGTGTCTCACGAAATGTGATAGTTAGACAGTTGAAATTTTCACAGATGATTTATTCCTGTTGCCGCTACAACAATAAAAACTAAAAAGCAGAATAAAATAAATATTTAAGTCCGTAAGGGCTCTCATACAACAAACGTGATTTTTTTGCTCGTTTTGGCTCAATAAGCATAACGGCAACAGGTAGACGCTTGAAATATTCGCAGAATATTCAGTTATTTAATCACTAAAAATTATTAATTATATGAAATAAAACAAATATTTAAGGCGGGCTCCTATACAACCAACGTGATTTTTTTGCCGTTTTTCTAGATAATGGTACGGAATCCTTCATGCGCGAGTCCAACTCGCACTTGGCCGGTTTTATTATAAAAACAATGTGTCCCTACATTTTTTTTAAGTTATATAAATGATATTGAAGAAGGGACATATTCGCTAGCTTTTATACCTACCACGGCTTTTAACACTCACTTTTCCTAAATTTCTATTGCATAACTCAAAACACCACAAAATCATATGAAGCAGTAACTTTTGAAGGTAGAATACAGGTACCTACTAAAAATGCATTTTTCCTTAGTTGTTTGTACCTTATACTGGTACAGGACTGGGCAGGATTGCTCGTAACTTGGGCATTCCTGAAGTCATACAACCTCATACATCCATACTGACATGTGCTCCCTTGACATGCCTCGTTGGGGGCATTAGAGAGGATGGTCCAAGTGTAGAGAAGTTTGGGATAAAAACTACCTTATTATAAGACCAAAATACAATTTTAATAACCTTGAAGTAAGAACTCGAAGAAGGTATCCTCATTTTTGAACACTTATTTAGTTCCACTGCTGAACATGCCTTCCCAAACGAGGAGGGCGGAATTAATCACCACGCTTGGCAGGCATATTGGTTATGGTCGCGAATAGTGTATTTGACGTGTTTAAATGAGTTACATTGTAAGTGACACGGCCCAATTGATTATTTTCCGGAAAATTATAAAGTGCCTAGGATTTTTATAATATTACGGGTTTGACTATCCTACGGTGACATATACATTATCACCACACGTTTTCCACATCATCTTTGATGCTAAAAAAGACATTTGAAAGGCCTACCCGAAAATCAGCGTTGTGGGGTTACTCAGAACATTCAGCTGAGCATTAATCTTTCCCGATAGCGATAGCGCCGGAACACGGCACTGATCTACACACACTTGATCTAAACAATTTAAAAATAAAAAAATAAGTAAATAAAATGTTTTTATTTCTGACACAGATCCATATTATGTTTAGTAATCTGGAAAAAAAAAATGTTATCTGGGCATATTCGTTTTTAGGCATATTTAAGCAATTTATAGGTTATATCTAGGTATTATATCTTTTTATGTCATGTGTCGTGTTTCTTATTCTAGCTAGTTTCATAAGCATTTTTTTATGT
The DNA here is from genome assembly GCA_947086465.1 of Eupithecia exiguata. NCBI lineage: Eukaryota > Metazoa > Arthropoda > Insecta > Lepidoptera > Geometridae > Eupithecia > Eupithecia exiguata. The sequence continues at coordinate 6,175,252 of OX352243.1, read as the reverse complement.
TTTTACTTGTTCAGTCAGACTAAATATTTTCATTCATAAAGTACTTTATTAACAAAGAAAATTACAACCAAATAATAAAATTAAATTAAAACTAGTATTTACAATTGAAACAATTGAGCTAACTGCAGACTATTGCAAACAATCTACAGGTACACACTTCGAATTAGAATTAGAATTAGAATCTACAGGTAGCTCAACTGAACTTTCATTCATTCAACCATTAATTCTAAACACCTTTTAGAATATTTTAGGTTCATATAAGACTGGCTTATAAAAGCAACGAGATTTTTCTCTCCATTAGTTGGTTTCGTTTACTGAATGAGTTCACTTGCACCAACCATAGAAGTTTTACGAAGGTTGTCGTAAAGTTGGCGCGGGCAGGACGTGATACGTCGCACTCACACGCTGATGGATTTACACCTCTCAACGGTTTTTGTGATGTCTCTGTAGCTGGATATAGTATAGAGTCTGCTCTACGTACTTTAGAAAACTAGGTAATGCTTCTTATCACGCATCTGCTTAAGTTTCGCTTAGTATATTCAAAGACCCATAACATCTGAAAATGTGTAAGTACGTTAAAGCCGCCTTTGGAAGCGGTGACTTATGTATTCAAGAAAAAAAAGCTATCTACATGTGCTCTATCGACTTATGTCTGTAAAAGGATAGGTCCCTCGTCATAGTCATCTATAGACCGTGGCAGTTCTTTGTTTGACACGAATGTCTTCCTATGAAAACAACCATTACTAGATTAATTTGGCGTGTTTAAAAATCTATAAATAAACTTCAAATACCTAAATACTGATAAAATACAGTCCGCTGAGAGACGGACGGACAGAGAGACAGGCAGACAGAAAGGAGGCTTATATCTTTTATAGTCTATAACAGGATTTATATTGGGACCCTACGCGTACAAAACCCTAACTAAATCATCAGTCCAGGATCGATCGTCCTTCGTTTTAGGCGATCCGCTATCCATCAACTTTGTTACCCCCCGGCCACGACATGCCCGCCCGCGCGTCTTGTGTCTGCGTCCGTGGCGAGAACAAATCAAAGAAGTTGTTTGGGTGTGTCCATGAGTCGCCGCGGTGCGACTTGCGGAAAAGTGACATAAAGCCGCAAGACGCATTGCCCGATGTCGTGGCCTAGGCATCAGACCTCTTGTTTACGCCCGTTGCCATGGAAACCAATAGACCAGTGAGTAAAAATTATGAAGTGATGATGTTTTAGATACCAACGTTTATGGGAACACCTCAAAATCGACCTTTAGCCAACAACAAACGAATCATCAAAATCTTTTTAGAATTGGCGAAGATGTCACCAAAATCGTTGTAGCTAATCGTGATTTTTCAAAAGTATTATGTTGTTTTGTAAACTTCACGGGATAAATACGAATCCCTCGGGAATTATTTTTTTATGGGACCAATTCGGGATCATTTTCTAAACAATAGCGAAAGAACTATCACAATCGGTCCATAATTGACGGAGAAATCGATAAACATACGTAAAAACTATCGTAGTTTGACGAATTCATTACGGATGTAAGCGGGTTAACTACGAACCTTATTTGTGTTGGAAGAACACCAACGTTTCATCCCTTAACGAGGGACTTCTTCAGGGTGAGTGCGGTTCTAGGCGCGCGCGTTCCGCGTCGCTCCGGAACGTTGGTGTTCTTCCAACATAAATAAGGTTCGTAGTTAACCCGCTTACATCTGTAATGGAAACATACGTAAAAAAAACAATACATGCAGCCGAATAAAGAACGTCCTCCTTGAAGTTGGTAAAATTGGTCGACTTTTTTTGCTCGCATAATTAGTGTACCTGTCCTGTACCTACTTGTTTTGTATTCTATAGAATAGTTGTATGCTACCAGCCGCAAAGTAATCTGGCTTGAGCAAAAGCACAGCAATCGTAGATCTTGTCAAGGGCTGTCGCAGAGCCTCGGACGTGACGTGTCAACGCTGCTGATGGATTTACGCGGCGGTTTTTGCCAAGTCTTTGTTACGGACATATTTGAGTTATGCTGGTGAGCTCGTGCGTTTTGAGAATTGAGATCAAGTAAGAATAATGGGGTCTACACACCAAAGTCACCGGTCCGCCGATACAATCAGGGGGAGGCCTGATGATCGCCGTATTGGCTTTTATCTCATGGGGGAAATTTCTATAATCCCCACGAAGGGCATGCGGGTTAGGGACCACAGTTCGGTGGTAGATCAATTCTGCAAGAGGCTTTGCTGCCCGCCCCCGGTGTACGTCCCTTAGTCGCCTCTTACGACACCCACGGAAGAGTTAGGGTGGTGCAAATTCTAAGCCGGCACCCCACGGTTTGGCAGTGGCATGTCTGCGGCTTCTAACTTGCTAAACACCGTCAGTCAGCCAATCTTCATACACTGAAATGTTGCCAAAAGTCGCTGGGTAAAAGTGTCGCCGCCATGATTCTCTTTAATAATGCTGCCGACTGCCGCCGCCGGTCTGTATCGGCGGCGTGGTTTAGTATATAGAGTCCTTCATTATAAATTTCAAGGATTACGTTTGCTGTAGTGATTTGTAACAGGCGATGTCTAGTTTTTAGATAGAAGCTAAAGACAGGACGCTATTTCGCTCATTTGGGGAGGACTATGTCCAGCCGTGGACTAACATAATGCTGATGATGAGATAAGATCAACATAAAATACAACAACACATACAATCCATCAAATGCCACGTAAAATGATACAACTTACTGCATGAACTCAAACATTTGTACTCAAAGAACAAACCCCGAAAGTTGAGCTGAGTTGTCAACTTCGTGCCTCGCTGTTCATATTAACCGTTATCTAAAGAGATTACCGTGGGGATATTTCGTATGAGTTTATAACCGTAGATGCACTTATAGGTAAACTGGAAGAACCGTTCATTGAATGATGTTTTTGCCTTCCTATATATAGGATATATAGGAAATAATGATATTTGATTTTATGTTCACTTCATCTTTCTAAGGTAGATTTAAGAAGCAAAAAATAAACCTTTACTTTATTAGGTTGTTAGTTTTCGAGTTCGTTTATTTTATACACCCCATTGTAACGCTGACTGGTGGAGCGTACAACCCGTGGTACAACCGAGGGCTATTTAATTTTTTCAATCTTTTCATTCCTTCTTTTCAAGAACTTACAAGAATAAGATGCAAACTAGGTATGTACGGTCGTACTAGACGTACTAGACAGTTCCAGCTTGGTTATTTTACATCGACAGCAAGCCCCTTCTGAGCACACAATCTTATTGGGTCAGGCCTTAGCTAATGTTTGCCCGGTTTATACCCATACGAAACTGCTGAGAGCCAATTTTATGTTCTAGTTGACCCACAAGATTTGCACTCCTTTGTGATACTGTTTAAAGCCTTACCCTTGTTCGTGCAAGCTCATCTTAAAAAGATAATGTAGGTTTAATTAAAATAAGAATTTATTGCAAAATATTTTTTAAGAGCTTCTATTAAGGTTTAAAAAAAATTAGGGTGCGTTTAGCCGTTAAAGGTAACAGTCAGACATACAGACAGAGAGAGTTACTTTCGAATTTATAATATTACTAGCTGCTTCTCGTGGCTTTGCACGCGTTGTTTAATGTTATTTCTATCCCATAGGAACTGATTTATGGGATAAAAAGTAGCCTATGTTACTCTCCATTCTTTCAACTAATTCCATGCCAAAAATTATTAAATTTCTTAAAATTTTAAATTTTAACCCTCTGGGACTGACGTGCACTAATTTTCGCAAATCTGCTGACGTGGTAGTATAACAGACACCACTTTAACGACTCATAACTTTGTAGTTTTTTTCTAAAAATCTTATTTCATTATTTTTATTTAAACATTACTGTTTTCTTTATTGTCCAAATTTAGTACAAAGTTTCAGGAAAAAAAACAAGGTAATATTTATAAACATTTATGAAGTACGTCTAAATCAGTCTCAGAACATAGAGATCTACAAAAAGTAAAAAAAAATTACCAAGATTAGTACTTTTTATAGAAACATTAATTATTTGTAAAAGACAACAGTTTTATCAAGCAAAATATAAAATATTAGCAAGATTCAATGGTTCAATCCAAATTGACATGACTGCAAACTATTACAATTTTTTTTGGCACTTTTCACAAAGTGGCTTGGAACATTGATGACAAATCGGCTTCTCACAATCGATATTTTGTCACTTTTTATTTTTGTTGGACAAATGGCACATAATTTTCTTCCACTTGGTGGATAAGGCCACTTGGTAGTCTTTGGAGGTGGACGGGGTAAATCTTTACCCAAAACTCTTGGATAACTTTCTAAGAGGGTTCAACTAATGTTTTTTCTTCAGCAGTTATTCTCTCTTCTTCAGCTAGTTCTTCAAATACTTCCTGAAATGGTTCTTCAGTTACTGAAATTACATTATTTTCTAAATATTCTATATTTCTGGTTGAACATTTGGATTATCTCCTTCATCATCAACAACACTAAACTCATGTTCGCTTTCTCCATTCAACCACTCTTCTATCATCTCATCACAGCTTATAAAAGCCCCAGAAGTCGTTTTTTTACATCTGCGAGAGTTAATTGACTCAGCCATCCTAAAACCAATCAATAGTTTAGTACTATAAGTCGCATGTATAACTTGTTTTCTAAACGTTTAAGTAAAACTCAGAAAACATGTTTATAGTAAATTAGGAAGGTGTAAAGTCTCGAACAAAGAAAAAATTTAAGGTTACAAAAACAATTATACTGACGTGTAGTCTAGGAAACACTATGAAAATATAATGATTTTACTGAGATGGTTGTTCCACAGACACATACCTTAACGCTGATGTGGTTGTCTCGTAGACACCTTCCCTTGTAGCGTGACGCGTACGCACCCCGCGACTGCCCGCGGGTCACCGACCAACGCCTAAGCACGTGTTCGGAAGGTACTGAGAACGTGGCAGTCGAAATTAAAAAAATAACGAAATTACAAATGTTTTTACATTTTGCGGTGTCTGACACACTACCACGTCAGTCCCAGAGGGTTAAATTTCCATGCCGATTGATTGCTTCGTTAGGGCGTGAAGGAAGGACAAACAAACAAACAAACACACTTTCGCATTTATAATATTAGTATAGATTATAGATAAACATAATTTTGACCTATAAAATAATGAAAAGGTACCAGACAAACGCCCACTTTCATACGAAAGTAACCAATGTAGTGTGTGGAAAATAACGGTATCTATAAAATACTTTACCAATTCATTGTAATTTTAAGGTGGATGGGTAAATTGATTAGCCTTTTTTTCGGGAATAATTCGATACAATTATCAATGAAATAAGAATAACAAATTAGAACAAGTATGTACAATTGAAACAATTGAGCTAACTTCATATTGCTGCAAACAATCTACAGCGTAGCTCAACTGATATAAATTATACCAATACCAGTCGGAAGCGTCCCAAAGACACTGGCTACATTACGATGCGCTGCGCCAGATACTCACCAGCTCTCGGGTCACGCGCCGCTTTGACCGCTCACATATTTTTTTTTAAACCCGGAGAGCTCGGTAGCTCGGTACCACCGAGGGTCTCGACTCCAAGGTGAGCATAGGTAAGTCACATTGGAAGTAGCTAGCTCATAATACTTAAAGTCCTCTGCTGATATTGTTATTTTATGATTTATTGTCTGGTTTACTTAATGTTCAAATGTTGTTAGTTATATGGTCACTATACGTGTAAATCTGTAATTGGCTCTCTTATGTTATACGTTAAATCTATTAAAGTTAGTCTAAGCCGATGATTTTCTAATAACTTATATTAAATTATTTAAGCAATATAAAAAGATCTAACAAAACCTCATACAGTCTACAGGTGATCGGAATGCTGGCTTTTATTTCGGTCAACGAATTAGCATTAATTATCAACGAATTAGCATTGATTCAACGTGGCAATGCTGCCAGCATTCTGGGCACTTTGCTTTCTGGTGACGGCTTAGATTTTTAGAAAATTGATTTGTGTAAATATTATTTGTAATTATTGTATTCTGTTAGTGTAATTTTCTTTAAATAAATAAATTATTTATGTACCAATAACAGACTTTATTAGCTCTTTTTGTATATCAATTATTGGTTTAGGATATTAATATGGGCTGTGAGAAAAAGCATTATGTGTCTAAACTATCTATGTCGAAGAACAATCAGTTTCATCCATTAACCCACACCCTTCCAGCCACTAATCGATACTTGGTCTTCATTATTCATACCCACAATTTTCCTTTATCAAGACATTGGTTACAATTATGAATATAATGATGAAAGACAAGACCTACGAGATTAGTCAAAAACAGCCCAGTCCTGAAACTAAACCGGAAATACAGGAATTTTTATTTAACAGTTTCACTTAAATTCTAGTACATTTTTACCAACGAAATACGGCAGGCAGATGCGTATCGAATTTCGGCACAGGCAAGACAATTTGTACAGAGAAATTGCGCAAAATAAAATTGTTGGCTCTTTCGACAACAGACGCGATTTCAACATTTTACATTGCAGTTTTGTTCATGACTATGTATCATGGATATAAATGATAAATGAATTTTATTTGTGTTAAACTAGGTGGTAATGTGTATATTGGTCTTCAGTCAATCTCTGGTATTTCTAGTCTGTCATGGTCAGGCTTACAGCATTAGGTACTAAAACGAACATGCTAATAAAAATTAGATAAAGTACAGAAAAAGATAAACTCTTTTTCTGTAGAGGCAGTGCGGTTGTGGAATGACTTGCCTTTGGACATTAGAAAGGCAGATACGCGAGATTCTTTTAAGCAATTGGTGCGCAAGCATTTTCTAAAGAGGTTACACAATTCGTCTGGATAAAATGTTTATTATTTTCCAGTTTTGATCATTCTAATTCATTAGTGGATATTTAGAGATATATATATTTAATGTAGTTAAACTTCTCATACCTAATTATAGAACAAAAACTAGCACGCCAACTATCTGTTTAAACATTATGTTATTGGTCGGCAGGTAGAAAATGCCTCGGCATTAAGCCCACCCTTTGTACCTTAGTGCATTAAAGTTTTAAATAAAAATAAAGTATTACAATCCAATAAATTAAATGTTCTAGTAAGCAGGGTCAATTAATAGTATAATGATTTAATATATATTTATGTATATACAGGGTTATTGGTAAATTAGTAACACTACGTGAACTGCAGGTTCTGCCCATCACCACAAACACGTTTGTGAAACTGCTGTAATATATGTTGCTGTTGTCCGTGACTTCGCACGCTTTTCAAGTAGCCTATGTCTGTCTCCGAGATACCATTTACCTCCCTGCCAAATTTCATTGAGTTCCGTCCAGCCGTCTAGGCGTAAAAAGGTGGGGTCTGGAACACGCTCCCCTGCTGCTGTTTTTCTCGTCAATTACAAGAGACTCTTCAAGACATGAGTGAATAGGTATCTTCTAATCTTCTAGACCATTTGTGATACATCGTTGGCTACATCTTCACTTTTCGTCAGGTGAGATTATGGTCAGTCAAACGAAGGCCTGTAGACTACTAGCAGCGCCTCGCAGTTTTACCCGCGTAGTTCCCGTTCCCGTGGAAATTCCGGCATAAAAAGTATAGCCTATGTTCTATTCCAGACCATAATCTATCTCTGTGCCAAATTTCATCCAGATCCGTTTACCCGTTCTGGCGTGATTGAGTAACAAACATCCATCCATCTATCCATCCATCCAAACTTTCAGATTTTAATATTAGTAGGATAAAAAACAGTAAACAACGTAGCACATCACTCTGGCGGAAAAACACCCTTTTGCATAATATCAACGTACTTATTCGGGTTAGTACTAGTACTTTTAAAATATTTTCGTGCCAACTTCTATTAACTTAACGAAAGAATTATGAGGTATAACATTAATTTGTAAAGTTCAGTATACCAGGCTAGGTACCTACGAGTACTTTGTGATATACATAGTTCCCTAACATCGAATCAAAACTCTCCTTTATAGCTATAACCTTAAAGCACCATTGAACTTTTATGGGCTCCTTCACAGAACTTTAATTATGCCGATGAGGTCGTATATTATAAAACCCCTGTCGACTCGGCACCATTGATTTCCCCATAGAATTGTGGCCTCGAGTTCTTGAGTTTTTGATAGTAATCGATAGTATATTCCTGACTTATGAGCTTTATGTCAAGGCTGTTTTTACGGATAATACTCTATTCGAGACGTTGGAAATTACTGTCTCAAAAGCGGATCTCTTAGAAGGTAAGGTACCTAAAATATTAATTGACATGACTATGACTTGCTTTATATAGTTTTATATTAATTTCGGCTCAATATTTATGAAATCAATTAGGGGCCAGCGAAGGACGAGTTGCCCACACAAACGTAGGTACGTAAGTTTTCAGTCATCATTTTATTTTTGGTATTACGGTACGGAACACAACCAAATTCATATCAAATTTTGAACGGCTATATTATATTACTAACGTGCATGCACGCACGCGCTCCCGCGTCGTCGGCTAAACAGAGATAGCGCCGATTATTTCACGCGCCTCGAATTTAGGTTGCGCGCGGCATTCGCATGGTTCTTAAAGACTTTAAACACCCTTTATGTAGTTAATTTTGATTTACTACAGACGTTATGCTAATTTATCATCAAAAAACAGTTTTTCATTTTGTCTGAAGTTCATTATGATCGAAACACGCAATCCAAAATAATTCGGTCCTAAAAGCAAATCTAAATCTTTCACAAAATATAAAAACTAATTTTTTTTTTCTTGTATGTACTTTAAAAAAAAAAGAATGAATCATATTTATTACTACTATTATACTTCGTTACTTAGATTATCACATATTACAATAACAACGCGGTAATCGTTCGCTTTTGTTCTATTTACGTAGCGACACTATTTCTACAGACAAAAGGTTTAGATTTACTTGTTCAATAAATAATGTCACCACTCTTAAAATGGACCTTTTGTGAGCTTCTAGTGCTTTGACTTTACTTCCACTAGTAATTAATGAGACTTCAGTAAATCGTCTGATAGTTGCTTTATTTAATGGAAGGAATAAACTTGGACTTAGCCTTGATCCTTGAGATACTCCCTAATTAATTTTAACGAAGCAACGGCTTGTTACTCTTTGTTATGAAATATTTTCGTTACTTACTTCAGTAATAATCTCAATTAGGTTCTACGTAAAATCCTTACTTTTATAAAATGACTAGCAGTTCTCCGCGGTTTCACCCGGTTAAAATCGAATTTCACATTTCTAGGGGAAGGACGAATTTTCGTATAAAAATACGAACATTCCCTTAAATCTCCCATGGGAATTTTATGTTTTTGTAAACAAATAGTAGCCTCCATCACCATCCATTCACATAACTCTATGCTAAAAATCAATTTTCCTTCACTTTTCGTATTTTTATACGATAAGTGAAGGACAAACAAACAAACACACTTTCGCATTTATAATATTACTTAGGACTTAGGATATTTCTTCTGTTAGACACGTTGAGATGATTAGACATGAAAAGGAACACAAACCCCACCTTCAAATATTACGTTGTTTAATTTATTTATAGTTAAGATTTTACTAAACACCAAAATTACCGTCTTCTCGCCACTTATGCAATCCATTATTTTGAAGTATATTCTAAATGGCACCAAAGGGCGACTTCGCATGCATCTTTCTTGGATAAAAGATAATTTTAAGTGTCCATGTCTAAAACCTCGACGCATTTTATTATTTTCCTTCATTTAGTAGTTTTAGTCAATAAATTTGTAACTAAAACACATCTAAGATTTCAAACTAAATATTAAACATGACCATACTGAAGATTGCTCAAAAATGTTTAGACAATTCATTAAAACGGGGATCTTACTCAAGTAAGAGCGAATTAGCTAGGATTAAGGTACTTTAAGAGCATAATTGATACGGCGTACTGCAATACCCGCTTCGACTCGAGTGGGAATCTAGAATGGTGAGCTTTCGGACGATACTTTTGGTCTCATTTTGTATATTTTTATGTTATGCTGGCATGCGACTTCTGCTAGGCAAGGAATCATCAGGTGGGCGCTTCCAACTATAGCTAACTATCTTCTACTAACCTCTGGCTTCTGTCCGCGATTTAACTCGCGTTTTGCGGAGTAAAGAGTACCTACTGTAAGTTTTATTAAATCTATCTCCTTTCCAAACTTTATTGCGATCCATTCAGCCGTTTAATTGTAAAGAAGAAATGTCGTCAGTTCAGACAGACAGAGAGACGTTATTTTCCTATGTTGGCTAACAGTTAGTCAGCATAGGAAAATAACGTCTCTCTCGTCAACGCATAACATTGTTTTGAGGTAAAGATATATATCAAAACAATGTTTTGCGTCATGCAAAAACCCCTTAATTTGATAGAAACTTACACGTTTTAGAATTATTTTATTTCTATTACATCATTGAGTATTATTGTGCCTCCAAAACGGCAACGGGGCGGAAAATGATAGTAAATTTTAGTAATAGATATTTCCAATCAAACCAATCAAAATGGTGTACTTACGTTTCTTTAATAGGTAGGTACCTTTCTTTAATACCGAAACAAAGGTCAGCGAAATTATAATTAGCAAAGAAGTTAAGATATTAGAATGTGAGTAAAATTAACTTAATTTTAGTTTGTTCCTTATGTGATTGACTAACGACCAAAAGTCGCATCCGGCACTACCAAAACTCACTAATCCTGTACGAAATGCTCTCTGCCACCTTGTTCGTGGTAATTATCCTGAATTAATTATATTTCATAGGTAATTTGTAATTTTGGTTACGAGATTTTGAAATGGGTCGGATAATGTAAAGAATACGAACTTTTACCAAGATCTAATTTATTTAATTTATAGACTAAGCGTGCTTGTTTACCAACTTCGAAAAAAAGTTATGTTCTGTGAGGTGGTATGTGGTTTTATGTATTCAATGTCGAGGGGCCCATTTAAACCACAGAAAAAAAACTAGCAACTGCCTGCGGTTTCGCTAACCTAGTACCTGGATAAACGTAGCTTTAAAATATAGTCCTCAAGGTGGTAGCTATCGATCTCTTAGTTGAAGAATTATCTTTATCGGACCAGCAGTTCTAGAAATAGATTTCTAGATCTAGACTATTCAAGACTATCAAATTTTATGTTTGTTATTATAGACATAAAGTTTGACAGATCAAATTGATTGTTTGTTAGATCTAGGTGATTTTATTATTAGTTCGAAGCTTAGTTGAAAGTAAAAAGGGGAGATTAGTTAATAGCTTCTCGAAAGTGGAAGGTTCAAATTAGGTCCACCCACCTCAGTCATAGTCGAACCGGGTGGCACCGCCCGCGTTCGTGTTTCGCGTGATTGCTACGATGACGTACTTTTGTGTGATTTATTGTCTTAAAGACTACAGCAATGCCCTCGTGTTCGTTAACTATGGTGTATAATGTGTATAAATAAATAGCTCCAGAACAAAAAACAAGGCCAAAGACATCACTTTTCACTCAAAATTACTTGTTGTAGAAAAAAAAATGATGTCTTTAAAACTTTGAATTCTCTAATTGTTCAACGGCCTTATTTCACCATTTGCAGGGATAGAAGTATACGATACATTCGTACGTAAAAAGAGATAGCAGTATACGTCTTGTCGCTAGTTGCCGTGCATGGGTAGCGAATTGTTGTCTCGGTCGCACTTCGGTATAGGTATATGTCTTTCCATCTCTATTGTTCATTATGTAGGTATATTGTATAAGATTGGAAAAAGCGTGTCTTTGCGTCTGGTTGTTACCAAGGTTGTCACAACACAGGCCATTTGTTGAGTTAGTTGGGAGAACGTACCATATTTCCCGAATTTTTTCTTTCATCTATGGTTCTAAGTAATGCAAAATAATTCAATCTAGTTGATCTGTCTCTAAATAGTTTCCAACTTTCTATTCTACCTTTTTTACCTGTAAGGTAATTTTCTATGAAATATTAAAATCTCAATTTAAGAATACCTACTTACCAAACTATTGGTAAACCACATAATAGCTCGCCGGTCGTGTCCATTCGAAGGCGAATGTGGCAACTTTTATTGCTTCTGTTCCCATCTAACTTTTCTGTTTCACATATCTATTGGGCTTCACCAACAATTGCCGGAGTTGAATTGTGCACAGTAAATAGCTTGTTTTACGGAAACATCGAATTTCTTTTGTGTTTTATTGGATTCCATGTTATAACAAGTTTGTAAAGAAAATTTTCTTCGGTTTCAGGGCTGCGTGCGCTTTTGTGAGAACGCTTTGAAGCATAAAAACAATAAAAACTAGTCAAAAAAAAGTAGTCAATAAAAGCTGGAATTGACTTGAAAAGGTAGACATGAACCAAACTTAGTAGACCTACCTAGTAAGTTTGGTTCATTTCTACGTTCTCAAGACAGTCCCAGCTTAAAAAAAAATATAAATACCTAAAAAAAGAACAGTAGGTAAAGTAACCTATTTATATATTTTTTGAGAATATTCGAGAAGTTCTTTCAGAGACCATCCCTGTCTGTCCACAATAAAACCAATAGAAAACAGTTTGCCTCGAAGTTCCAAAACTCGTAAGAACAAGTATAATGAAAGGGAGCCCTATTATAAGTACTTAGGTAGTTCCTTTGTAAACAGCTACGCGGGATACCGAAGCTTCGTATGGGTAAAGTTATGTCCCTATTTGCTATTATGTGGGATAAAATGGCGCTTTGACGGTCAAAATAAAACCTTAGGCTCGGCTCAATTCATACCGGGATGAAAGCGGCCGCGGCGGCCGCATCGCTGTGGGTTTGTCAAGACGCGCGTGGCCGCACGGCCGCGTGAGCTTTTCGAGCTTTAGAAGGAGCATTTTTGCCGCGTTTCTCTTGCGACCGTTGCATCCAGGAGCGTACTAACGTGCGGATTCCGTAACAAAACTTTGGCGCTCCATTTCCCTTCACACGTGCATTTGCATTCGCGGGTAAACTGGACACAACAAGGCGTCTACACAGTATCTCGACTCGCTTGCAATACGCGCGTATCAAGCGCAAATCGACGTGCACGCGATTTACGCGCGTATTTTTAATTTGTGTCATGCTTGTCGACGCGCTGCATTGGCGAGTAACTCGCTAACGCACGTATGAATTCGCACCAAACGATTCGCGGCGAATTTTCCCCTTCTGGACAAGGATTAAGCGATACTGGTCTTCTCAATATTATGATGATAAAGTTAAAAATTATTTGACACCAGTTTGACACTCAGTTCCTTTTAAGTCCAGTCAGAAATGAAAGTCGCTATACACGAAATCATTCGAGAACGTTAATTAATTGACCAATGATTTGACAAGCGTTTAGCTATAGATAAATATTCTTCAAATAGCGTCCAAAATGATAACAAATTGTTATCAATGATTTGACAGACTGGTCATCTAATCTAACTTCTTAACATAAACACTTGACAAGACACCTCTTGTCATGATTCTCTTGTTTTGATCTGCATACATCGAAGGAATCCAACAACGACGTTTAGAAAATCTTGTAACTGAATTTCACTAGGCGAGAATACCGTTCAGGCAGTACGTTCAGTGACTTTCGTAGATGATAAGCTTAGGTCTACATGATATTTGGAGCTTGTGACCTGTAACTATTTTAAAACCTATCCAGTCCCAGAAATATAGGTACGCAACACTTTTTTTTATTGACGGTAGCCAAGTAAACTGCATTCAATCCCGCTATTCAGAGAAAATGGCAGTTCGTTTTCTGATTGGTTGGTTACAGAATTGAGTATTTTGATGTATATTTCAACTTGATACCTCCAAGCGTTTATGTGAAAAAGAGTTAATAGACAGACAGACGAACAACGAAGTGATTTAATAAGGAGACCCTTTTTAAAAAAGAGTTCTCTTTTACCTAAAATAAGTGGTACCCAGTTACCTCCAACCCTAAAATGATTAATGTAGAGGCCACGTCGGCAGATAGCAGACGGTCGGAAGAAATCCATTTGTCATGCAAATGTCTTTGACACTAAACTTGTGGCATTCGACTCTATTGAGACGGATGAAATATTATTTTGTTGCGTGGGCTTTATGCCATTATTAAAAGAAGTTGAAGTTGAAGATCCTGATGTCAGACTTACCTTGCATATAAGAAAATATGAAAAACATGGCAACACAAACGGAAGAGAAACCTACAATAGTTATTCCTAGCATAATTATTCCTAGCTTCTAGCATAATCTCAGCCAGTCTCAACTCAACGGACACTTGTCATGTGCATAACATATTATAGTGCACGAGTGTGTCTGCAAACACTGGTGCACAATCTATTTTCTTGCTTTCTTAATCCGATGGGATGGCAGACTGACCCGACCGGGGAGAGGTCAGGCGCAGGACCAACGGATTAGCGATTTTTCCGAAACGTAGTTCAATAGTGACTCGTCTGTCAAACTAAACTGTTTGTCTGTCTGATGACAAACATGTTAGTGATGACTTGGCCAAAATATAACTGCAGTTTTAATAACGATAGCAATTGACAGTGAATCGGCCCATTTAATAAATATTATTTCATTAATTTTGACCAATTACTTGAAAATTCCCTTGTCCTTAAATAATAAAGTTCCATTTTCGAGAAAAATATATAGGTAGACTATGGGTCCTATCCCCCGAAAATGGAATTTCACATTTTAGGCAGTTTTTATGCGTTCACAAATTTAATAAAAGCTTTATAACATCATAAACCTAAGTACAGCCACGGAACTCATTAATTTCGTGAAACGACTTCATTAATTAAAAACACTACGGCCGAGTAAAGACTGTAATGAATATTGTCTATAGGTACAGCTCATGTGAGGCAGCACACACTCAAACACTAAAAACTCAAAGTACTTGATTTCCTTTACACCGTACATGACTCTTGGACACGTCACTAAAATCAGATTACATAAGTAAATCTGGGAAATAAGGTGATCACTTTGATCTTTTGTCCTCTTTAAACTTTTTAAGCTAAAGTATTGACGCCAACAATTTTGAAGTAAAATAATTTAGGCAGTATCGCATCTTTACGTAAGGCTTTCATGTCAGCTTTTACCCATAAAAAAGTTTTTATTGTAGGTTATACCAAAAATAAAACCAGAGCCCATTAGAAAAACAGTGTCCTTAATATTTTATAATTTGATTAATTAATCATCCTGATGAAAATCGCGTCGTTATTTAAAAAAAATATTTGAAGTAGACATTAAATAGAAAAAACAAAAATGAATTGTATTTAAAACAATTTACTTTCTTTCATTAGACACCCCAGTTTCCCCAGTCTCTTATAAAATTTCGACATAACAATTTGTACCTACTGAAAATTATAATTATAATTTTTCATTTTTTTATAATGTATTATTATTTAAAATTTTAGTTAATAGCGGTTGTTGGATCTAGAAAGAAGGAGGACGGACAGAGCGAGACCTGTTTCGAAAACGATCGCGAAACCCTAAAGTAAAAATGTCAGGTAATTTAATGGTTAGGTGTGGATTTAGCGAACCAGCTGATAGAATATTGAACTGTGATAGGGCAAAACTCCGTTGGAAAATGTCGATGGCTTAAATAAAATTTCCTCGTATTGATCATTATTTTTGAGGATTTTTTAGTTCTATGAAGACTTTTGATAAAGGATATTGTAGATGTTTTTAAAATAAACATATAAAGGAAATAATCATATAAAATTACATACCGCGATTATCCTGCGAAAGCGAAAGCACCTGCGAAAGCGGTTGATATCCATACTTAAATTATAAATTGGAAAGTAACTCTGTCTGTCTGTCTGTTCACGCCTAAACGGCTGAATGGATCTTACTTAAATTTGGCAGGAAGGTAAATGATATCCCGGAGACGGATATAGGCTACTTGAAAAGCGCGTGCGAAGCCACGGGCAGCCACTAGTTTAGTTTTAATTATTGGATGTTTGTTACGTCTTCACACCAAATCCACTAGACGGATCGGGCTGAAATTGCAAATCGGTAAGATGTTGATTGATCTATTTTAGGGGTCTAGAAAACAGCATTGTAGGGGAAATACATGTGAACAATAAACATTTCATCATTATCATCATATTAGTCCACAGCTGGACATAGGCCTCCCCTAATGAGCGCCATAGCGCCCTGTCTTCAGCTTGCTAAAAATGAACATTTTAATAAACATTTAGAAAGAGACAATACATATTTACGGACGGGCAATAGACATTTAGAGTGAGATGAAGAAAAGGGTAAGAACAGTGGATGGCTGAGATGGAGAGGAATAGAGGAGAGTGGAAGAACATGTAGAAGCAATACGGTAAGGACCGGAAGGAGACGGAGATACTTAGAAAGAGGCAAAAGCGCAAACGTTATAATTCATTTTTTGAAATATCAAGCCTACACGACGCAGATAAAATATAATCAAAGAATATGCTTCCGTTAGACAATTATTCGTCTTGTCTCAACAATAATGTTTCCTGTCCCAACAGTTCTTATCTTACGACAATATTCCAAAGTTACAAATGTCAAGGAAGTTATTTTTGAGCAATCCATCTTCTTCTAAACAAACAGCAGCCTGGCATGTGCCAATCTCGGGGTCGGTTCCGAAGAACTTTTAAGGGGCGAAGCTGATAACACTCGTTTTTTATGAATCAAAATCTACAGTAGGTAAAAAGTAACCACTAGCTAGTGAGTTATTTTTGAATAAGCCGTTCGGAGCCGTTATCCTATTCTGATAATACATATATAATATATATGATAAGGGCTCGACAATCGACGCAGTAGTTTTTGCTGATTTCAATGATGTATGTAACTCAATATCGCCCAACATGTCGATTAGTAATTATTGCCTTTCAAGCGTCGATATAACCAACTTCGAAAAAGGGAGAGGCAATGACGCTTGGAGGTATCAAGTTGAAATTAACATCAAATACTCAATTCTGTAACCAACCAATCAGAAAACGAACTGCTAAAACAACACAAAACCATTTTTATGTTCGGCTTTTTGTATGTATTTTTTGTATGTTCGTCGGTTTCTCCGTAAATTATGGACTGATCTTGAAACTCTTTCGATTGTATGTTTCGATAATCGTCCCGAAGTGGTCCCATTGTATTTTCATTTCCGTTGGAATAGTATTATATTTATCTCTAAAACTTAAAATCAGCTTTAAATTAGGGGATTCGAAGTCGGTTCTTATAGTTTTTTTTCAAAACAATCAAATATTTTTTATTGTCTTCATCTTCGTTAAAAATAATTTGTAAAATCTTTTACAAATGCTTAATATGCCAGCTCAACCCAGTACCTACCTAGTTTACATTAATATTATGAAGAGGAAAAATATAGATAGTAATAGATAGTTAGATTATACTAATAGATAGTTTGTTTGATTGTTTGAATTGGATCCGAAACTACTGGCCCGATTTGAAAAATTATTTCACCGAATCCTACATTACCCCTAATGAACATAGGCGACAGAATATTCCCGTGCGAAGCCGGGGCGGACCGCTAGTAAATTTATAAACCTACATGCAGTAGCAATCAAAATTTTGTTCCCACCAGTTAGCGGCCAAAGTTGCCAAGTAATTATCAGCTTTATTGTCCTATTTGAACGTTTCGTCGCCAAAAAACTCCGTTACTACTTTAATTTTGTCCAACGATTAGTAAAAACACGACTATAGGAAACAATAACACACTAAAGGAAGACATTTCGCGGCCGTAATGGCCTATTCTGCCGCTGTTTGGCAAATATAATTGGTGCGTGCTATTTTTTCGAATAACAAGCTTCTGTCCGCGGCTTTGAATGAGTTTTTTTTGATAGATTGTTGTAAAACAAATTTTGACCAGATAACCAGAGCCAGTAGTTACTCGTAGAAATGAAAGTGGTGGTTTCTTATTCATTTTCGTGTAAGTAAAGCTAACGTAGAACAACCAAATGCATTAAAGATAAATTAGGTACGGACCGTCTTGTAAATTAGGTACCCTCCGTACCTAATTTACAAGAAGGTCCTTACCTATGGGACATTATTAGACCACTGTGCGTGCAGTGCTATGTCTGGGGAAATTGTTAATATCTAAATTAAATTTGTGTCCCTCAGAAGGGTCTACAGTAAGATATAGTAGGTACCTACCTGTTTTTCGACGCCAACAAAAAATTTGATAACATACCAAATTTATTAATACCTAGGTAATTTTAGTTAATAAATGTTTTCTGATACCTTGATTGCTAAAAAAACAGTAAATGGTTTATAAAATTACAAAAATGTCATTTTTGTATTAACAATGACCTAGGAAACTTTTTTTGTGATCCCTTTTTTTTGTATGACTATTTTTATTTTATGTTTGTAAATTGTAATGCTAATGACCTCTGTGGCTTAATAGACAAATAAGCCCGTCTGTAGGTATGTACGATAGGCATAGCTCATCATGAACTTTGATGGCATCTCTAACAAAAGTAAAGGAATGCATGAAAGAAATAAAAAATTAAAATAAACGGCTGATTTTTACAATTTTCGTTCTCCCCCTTACTGTAGATATGTAAAAATTAGAAATACCTTTTAAATCATTGCGACTTTTTTACCTATTATATATACACTAGCCAGAATACTAAAGCCTTTATTTTTATACAGAGTTTATCCTCGATTAAACATTGTACATGTAAATTCAAAACAATCAGTAACAAATAAGACCAAGCAGTTCTATATTGCCATAAATTCAGCCCTTGACTCCTTTTACGACTTTTCTGATATGGCCAAACTTTAAATAATCTTTGAAAAAATAACCTATCATAATATAACAACCATACACAATACAGTCGGGTGAAATTGCAATTTGGTTTTCCAGGGAGGCTGAATCTGAAGCCGCGTATATTGAAGCTGGAGATTAAAGCGTTATTACCCGTCAGCCATGTCCACACGTGAAGGTACCTACGTGATTACGCTACGGCTTAATACCATGGTTTTTACTACAAATTGTACATGATAAAGCGCGTTTCATCAGAATGCAATTGTTCTTTCGTTTATACATTTCATTAAATTGTACATAAAGGTAGTATTTTCAGTGAAACGCGGGAGAGGATTTTAAAGCCATACATGGTCCATTTTTATGCTATGCTGCAGCAGCAAAAATGAGAATTAATTATGGACCATTTAGGCCCATATTTGTAGTTATAATTTTCAGGTACAGCTTACCAGGGACCGCATAAAATAACAGACTGCGCGCGGTAAGCGAGCATGCTGCAACCTACCTCTTTCGCTTACCGCAAGATTCAAGCGAGTGGCCCGCGAGCTTGAATGACATTTCTATTAGACAGTTCCCTGCCGATCATGCATGGGCAGCGAGTTTGCTGCTAGTTCTTGTCGCGTGGACAGCGCATTGACAGCGTGCGGTCAGCAGGACGGGACCAGGATTTTTACTGCACAGTTTTTGCACGCAATTGCGTGCGAGAGCTACGATGGAAAAGAAATACGCGTCGGGCAAATGCGCCATCGAAGACGGCCAAATATCCGCTTCCGCTACATTTCATAATGAAAACAAACCTTAAAACTGAGGCCCAAACTAATCTTAACCTAATCTTGTAAACGATAAAAAAGCAACTGTCAAACTTACCAACAAGTACATTTCGAATTAGGTATTACAAACTCAAGCAACCATTAAAAATATTTATTTACACTTCGAGCTAATTTAGTCCGAAACAAGATAGCAAACGTTTGAATCTTGATAAAATCTTTTGTGAAACATTTTGTTGGCCTATCTTTGGGAAGTCTTGAATGTAGAACGAATACAAATGAAGGTTCAGACCAAATCTGATAAAAAAATTAAATCGAAGGCTCTCAAATAACAAATGGAAAGTGTAAGTCGAGCTCTAATAATTTATTTTATGAGTATGTCTAATAACAACCTGTTATTAATAAAGGTGATTGTGGTCTGATTATAAAGATGATATTATTTTTATTTATCTAGAATGCTATCATGAACTTGACTCACCCCTCAGAAAAAGCGCATACCTACCTACTTAATCTTGGCAAACTTTTAAACTAATTTAAGCGAAACAATTTTACATGTTCATAGTCTGAATTAACTTATTTATTGATAACATGCAAAGTGATTTTCAAAGGTTGTCAATTATGGGAAGTTAAACATAATATGTTTTTGACGTAGAAAGCACGGTTGGCCCAATTTACGCCTCAGAAAGGTAGTTGTTGGGTAATTTGAAATAATATATTCCGAATAAAGTTGGTCTTGTTGGCTTTTCGCTGGAGTTTTTGGAGATTTCTTTTGGAGAGTTTTGGCCCTGTTTCATTCCAGTTATACACAGATTTTGGTTAATTTCCCTGATATTCTGTTTTTATTCTTCATGGCCCAACCTTTTTTGTAGATTCCCAGTTGCCACCAAAACCAATTCAACTTTTTAATTTAGATATAACATTTTAAACGGTAAATTTCACAATAACGATTTAAAATAGCTTTTTTATACACAGTTGGTTTGTTATAAATATTGCACCTTTTTATTGCCTGCGCAGTATTGTCTTCAGAATCTTGACCCAGCTGACGTGATGAGGAGAGGCACTCTTGATATCGGTCGAGTCCCGGTGCCACTTTCCGACTGTCTGGTCTATTGTTGAGTACGGAGCTCGATTCTGGGGAATGATTTATAATTTTAGATGGTTTTCGAATTGATGGTACAGATGATGTTAGTTTCAAGTTTGATACGTTTAGTTTAAAACCTTTCCTCAAGGTCAAGTCTCTTGGTTTTCATTGGATGTGTTAATAATACAGTGCACTTTTATGGGCAGATCATCGCATTGTATGTTTAGAAGTAAGTTAAGGAGATATCCTCAGAGAATAAAGCGATTTTACGATCCATTAGCAAATGAGGACCTAAATGTATGATAAATTCATAAAAATAATAAATTACCCATTGAAAATATCGCACAATACTCAAAATCGTTTATTTCTTTAGGCTTACAAAATAAGCACTTAGACAAGTCAAATTTTATACTATATACAGTTTTATAAATGGTAATTCAAATAAGAAACAAGGTGTTATTGAATTTATCCACTTCAATTTTTTGTCAGTTAGTGGAAGAAGTAGAAAAGAAACCACTAGTAAGTGTATTGTCTACATAAAACTAACTAAGCTTAACATTATTTCCTTATACATTGTCGGTGCGGAACTGGGCGACATCTGTCCAAGCATTAACATCATTGATGTAATCATCTATGGAGTAAAAAGCAAACACAAATGTATATTTCATTTCGACCGCAGATTTCACAATGATCTCGATAAAAATACTTTATATTCCCATGATCAGATTAAACGATTTAAAAACCCGGAGAGCCTCGTTAGCCTCCTAGTACCCCCGGACCTAGGGTCTCGACTCCAAGGGGAGCAAGTGCGTAGGCTCTGTCGAGACCTGCATATTTGCGCCTCTTGAGATCTTCGGCCAAATCTGCCGCCGCACCAGCTCTCACGGAAGTTCAAAAATTATCTGAGCGTCTGGTCGAAGCGACGCGTGACCCGAGAGTTGGTGAGTATCTGGCGCAGCGCATCAGCATTGCTATACAGCGCGGCAATGCAGCTAGTGTCTTGGGCACGCTTCCGACTGGTAACGATTTAATAATTTAAAATGATCTTACTACAATAAACATAACTTCGAAAGAAAATCTCTCTCAATTGCGAACGCGAAAATGATTTCCCATTCGCAAATAATTCATACAATATTTTTATTGTTATTTAAACTTCCACAAGGATGTGAATAGGTGGAAAAAATTCTATTGTATGTTACAGGAAAAGTAGATTTCCCTTGAGGTCGGGACTGACCGCTTCACTGAACGGAATTGAAAAAATACTGTTTACGGACGTACCGTGTTGGCTTATGATTTCGTCGTGTCGGGTCGTTTGCTTTTGCTTCAATACACAATAATACTGTATAAAATATTGTTTGTACTTCTGTCTACATACTTTAAAAAAATTAACGGCTGAACAGATCTTTACAAAATGTGTCACGATAGATTTTGTCCTTGGGATAGACATTTATAACCGCATGCGAATCCACGTGCTGAACATCATCAGCACAACCAAAACCAGAGAATTAAAAAAAACTATCAAAGATCTTGACCCCGTGGTCTGGTAATCAAGATCTTTGATTCTCTAACTAACTTATGTTTTTTTATTCAAATCTGGAGTTCTCTGTTCTCCTATTATTTTTTTACAACTGTATTATTACAAGCGATGCGAATGCTTTTGCAGTATCAAAACTTTTGCGACATTTAAAACAGGGTTACATACAGACAAGAATTCTAAATGAAATCAGTTAGAATGGGAGATGTTGTGGAAAAATCACCTGAAATGAAAAAAAAAATCAATAAATATTTTATAATAACGCGTTCAGAACACGTTAAAATTTAAATGTTTAACTGGTATTTAACGGTACCAAGTGACGGTATTTACGAATAATGCTGCCCCCGCTTCGCCGAGGCCGTAGCTCCAGTATACTCTAGTCATCTCATAGTTGAAATAAAAAAGTAAATAAACGCGTTTTGTCGTGATACATCTGTCGTCCCTGTATCTATGCGCGCAAACACGCACATCAAGGACACATTTTAGTGCACAACATGCGGATGAGTTGCGTTTCAAATGTGGCGCTGCAATTGTCGTAATAGAAGTGTATGATTGGTGTGCGACCTCACTAAGTCTGCAGGTTATTGAGCGATAATCATGTTTTATTTACCTCCCCACTTCTATATAATACGTATTAACTATACCTCCTACTGGGTAGTAAACGATGAATGCAGATAATCAATGACAATCTCCTCAACTAAAACTGCAAAAACTTTATTCAATCTAACTTTTTGAGGATTTTTGCTGCAAACCGAAGAGATAACGTCGTATTTCTATGGTTTAAGTTCCGTATAGAATCATTTTATCTACATTCTCCATATTTGGAAACGGGCCAGCATTCGGGCACAATAAGTAGAGCCTTCAGTAGGCCAAATTTAGAGTTCAGTTTATACTATTGCAAGAATTCCGTTAACAGATGTAACAAAAATTAAGGGCCACTTTCAGGAAAGGGGGGTTCATCTTCGATCACAAAACACGGGAAAAATATTAAGACCTAGGTAACTGTTTACATGCCCTTTGAACACAAAACACCTGCGTCGCGAGTCGTGACCGCCGCGGTCTTCTTCGGAGTGGCTGACGTGCCTTAGAGGCGGAAAGTGGTACCACAAATGCATTTTCCTAGGTGCTATGACTGATGCACATGCATCAGTTATTGCCTAGCCAAGTGATCTTTTGTTTGATTTGATTCTAAAAGTCGGGTTTTTTTTTTTTAAGTGTTCTGTGGTCTAAGCTAAGCCCCCTCTGAACGTTTGGTCCTTCATTTTCGTTAAAACTTGTAGGTATTTTGAGTGGGATTACTTGTTTTTAATTTGTGTTTGAAAGTAAGAGAGGAACTTACTTTCTTTTTAACAACGGCTTACTTATGTAATGCGGGTAAGCCTTTTAAACTTCTTAGGTTAACCCTAAGGAGGCAAAGAAGAAAAGTACCTAAACACAACAGATGCATTAAAAATAGCTGTCATTGAAAGAAAACGTGTGTAAATATTATTATTGTCAACAGAAACTAGGCTGTTGAATAAAATGAAAATTCTGTAAAAAAAACTTATAGGATAAGATGGGTCGCGACTCGTGGTCCCACTAATTTGACCCACTGGTGGGACAGTGTGTCGATTTAATGGGCTCGTGGTCCCACTGTTTGGTGGGACCATCAGTCAACGTAATGCAGTCGCTCGTGGTCCCACTGATTTGGATCTATAAAGCATATTGTGTCAAAGATAAAATAAAACAACCGAAGAAAAATGCGTTTTATGCACCCTACTAACAAACACTAATAAAGATCTACCTTAAATCAAGTAGCTATAAAATGTAGCCCGTCAAACAGTCTTTCCGTCCTTTAAAATAAGTTGCAATCCATATATTTACAAAGACAAGGAAGAGCTGAGATGAATCTTTATTTACCCTCCTCGGGATATTTGCTAAATATAATACGTTTCTAATAAAAATCAAAGGATTTTTCTATATTGGTTCTTCGAAAGAGACTACATTTTTATGTATTTTTACAACTTTCTATGTCATCATTCATCATGATCATTGCAGGAAGGCTGGATACAGCCTCCCCGTTTATGCAGCACTGGACGAAAGTTCACGTTGGTACTTAGTTAGTGTTTAGTGTTTTATTATAGTATGTGTTTCTCTCTTTGTCTTTGTTTGTAACTCGTTATATGGACTGTGTTGTGATGTCTGAAATAAATGTGATTTATTATTATTATTATGTCCTCTTCTTCCAATAATAATTCCATTACAATATAATTCAGAAAGCTGTATGATTTTTTTCCTTGACATTCACTTGCGCAAAAGTGTATTCGAATATGTGCATATTGTGCATGTGTTCTGTAATTTGACTATAGTTTGACCGAAACCGCTGATGACCGAAACCGCTGATTGAGCGGTACAGCGGTTTCGGTCAAACAATAGGCTCTACGATACTGCTAGCCGTAGATCATTGCTACGGCGTAGCAGAGTCATTGAGCCACTACTGCACCGTAAGTTGAGCTTGAAAGCCGGTATTCTATGGCATCTTTTAAATGCATAAAGGACATCTGACTTGCTAACACTTCCATGGCCCGGGCGCACATATGCCTCGTCACCGAGGCTGGACAGTGAAAGCGTTAAGCGACGCTCGAATGTGGTGCGGTGGTGGGCGAAGGCTACCTGCACAGATGTTAAATAACATCTGTGCAGGTCTCAAAATATTTGTTCCGTGTGTATGTATTTTATAATAATAGTAAAATAAAAATATCTATCTACATACATAGATAGGTTTTTTATTTTATTATAATTTATGATCAGTCATAGATACACATATATGTATATCAGTCATCTATTACCTATTACACAAGCTCTGCTTAGCTTGGAGCTAGAAGATGATGATGCGACGAGAACCGAACACGCAACCTCCTGCGTCGCATCATTGTATGCAGGTAAATGTTGGAAATATAGCAAATAATCATTAAAAAAGTTTGAAACTTTATACCGAACGGTTAAACCGTTTTATTACTAAACTTGCAAAACAATCGTTGAAGAATCATTTTTTTAAGATAAAACCTTTGACAAATACTCCCACAGGCTGTGCCTACATATCTTTCGAATTCCACAAGACCTCAGAGTCATAAAGCCCTGTACAAAAGTCGTTCACACTCAAAAACTTGTACAATAACGTTTCATTACAGCTGTACATTGAAGTGTACGGAGTAACTGTTCTGTATTCCTCGGAAATTCACGGAATATACCACGAGCCTGTGTTTCATTACCATACATTGTTGGTAGAAAACGAATTAAGGTTAGAAGTACAAAATAAACCAAGAAACTTAAATAAAAGAATGCGGCCGGCGGCGGTGGATACCAGCAGGGCTATTCAGAAACCATCGAGTCTTCGACTCGAAATCTGACAAAGATTCGCGCGTAATTCAAATATTTAAGCGATGTTTAATATTTTCTGCGTTCTACAAGGAATATAAATAGCAGAAAAGTAGTTTCCCGTACGTA
The DNA here is from genome assembly GCA_947086465.1 of Eupithecia exiguata. Taxonomy (NCBI): domain Eukaryota; kingdom Metazoa; phylum Arthropoda; class Insecta; order Lepidoptera; family Geometridae; genus Eupithecia; species Eupithecia exiguata. The sequence goes on along the minus strand of OX352243.1, from coordinate 6,149,676 downwards.
CATCGTAAAACATTTTCTATGAACCCATTTTTAAACAAATATCGATATTGGTTATTCGACTTTTGGAGCAATTAAGAATATAAGAGATTTATTATTAAAAATCGACATAAGTTTTACCGAAAACTCCACTATATCATACTTCATTGTAATAAGAGTTCATAAAAAAATCTACGTTCTACATTCATTGTTACAGAATGCATAAAAAATATTTGAATATCGCACGAACCTGTGTCAGATTCAAAGACTCGGTAACGGAGTTTCTGAATAGTCCTGCTGATCGAAGGGATGAAGATACATTGTGAATTTAAAGAAATTTGAGAATTTAGTACTGAATTTCGGTGCAGAGTATATAATATATGTCAACTGTAGAAGGGACGATCTTTGCGTCAAGTCTATATAAATCACGTAGAATGTATTGCCTAATACTTTCTTTAATTTCTTCATATAACCGCTTTGACTATGTTTTAAATTATATGAATTCACGAAAACACCAATCCCACAAAGCGAATAAATAAGTCACTATACTCAGATTTGGTTTTAGTCATTTCGACAAAGGTCAATAGATAAATCATTGTTGTAAGAAATGAAATAAGTTCCCAAAAATTATCGGTTTCGGCGGGACTCGAAACCGCGCCCCACCCTCAGTACAGGTGTGCCTAACCAACTAAGCCACGAAACCCTTAGTCGGTTCAACCGAAAATCTATGGGACCTCTTACGGACTATAGCGCCGGTGGCAACAATCCGATAATTTTTGGGAACTTATTTCATTTCTTGGAGATACCCAAAGTGCGGGTTAGCACTATAACAAAAAACCTTAATCATTGTTGTGATTTCTATATTTACTGTTCTACGTAATCGACGATTAGTTAGAAGCCAATGACTTAATTTCTTTACACTTACAAAATAAGGTCTTTCGCCTATTGCAGCCAGTCTCGAAATACATTTTAGAGTGCTCAAATGTTAAGCAAACATAAGCGCAATTCTATAATAATCGTCGTATTAAAGTAACCACCCCTCTCCCTGCCTATTCCCACCAGAAGTTTGAACAGTCAAAGTTAAGCTCGGCATTTTATTGTGATTGCTCTTAATACTTTTAGGCGGCTCAGCGTGGGATATCCTCAATCGAAACTTGGAAGAAGCAACAATATGCATCGAAGGCTGGCTAAAGTCTTGGCCGTACTCAATAGCTTTTTACTTTAATTTTAGAGAAATTGTCGAATTTTGCAGATGCGATGTTATTAGCTTCTTTGAAATCGACAATTAGATCATGTCATGGTATGAAATTAAATCACCTAAGGTTGCGATAATAATCAACTTCAAAGTTGATTATTTTAAAAATCGGCGTTTTAGGTTACATTTCTATATTTTAATACTCAGTCACCAGCTACGTATTTTTTTTGTTTTCGTATTTCAAAAAAATGAGTTCGCCGCAAGGCTCTTAATTTTTTAATAACGTATCCCGTTCGGCTTTGCCGTATAGGCTTAACAAGTCAATTTACAAGTAAATGCCGAAAAACAAACTACATAAACCATCTTTCGTGGATATAAAAGCTATTTATGATTATGATGATTATTATTATTTTGTTCTAAAATATAGAAAAAAATAAGTTCTTCATCTAGGTTATCTTTATAGATAGGACTACGGTGAAAATAATAAAACAAAATCTTTATCTATCACCCATGAGCTTTGGGACTAGGTGATACTTTGTGAAATGCTTCCTGGTTTGTTTTAATTAAAGTTTTATTGACTCCTTGCTTCACTACAAAACCCTTAAAAAGCAATTCAATTTACTTTTATACCGTCCGCAAGTTGACGCAGCATTTCCAATCAAATTGAGTCGATTGTAAAAGTCCACAATTCGATAATCAACATCGATTCAAAGAAATTAAACATGTTATTGGTTCATTATCAGATTTATTCCGATAGCATTTTATTCAAAACGATTCATTAACGATGCGGTCACGATATTTCTACACAAACAGATAGAACACTCACTGCACTGTATTCATTTTACGGGGTTATTGGCATAGGTTCTGCCTATCATCACAAACACGTTTCTGGCAACGCTGGCGTCTTCACAAAAGAATAGACTGATGAAAGGTTACAGATTCTTGGCGATACATTCCACGTGATTTATATAGATTTGACGCAAAGATCGTCCCCCTTGTCAGTTGACATACATATTTATACTCTGGACCGAATGCCTTAGTAGATTCACAATTTCTTGTAGGTATCTCCCTTCAGGTATCCGCTAGCGGTGTCGGATACCTTGACCTCGATGACAGGAGATAGTAATATAGTATTATTTTATGTAAGTTTATCGGTATACTTTGTACTTTTACTATAGTTCGTTTTCTTCCAACAATGTATGGTTTAAAAATTAGGACCTGGGTCTTAATTCTTAAGCTTGGTGTTGGTAGTAAGTACCCCCCCCCCTCCCTCATTTAACTCTGCCCTGAATTTAGTGGCTATGGAAGTGGGCTGGCAAAAGGGTTTTTTTCATTTTGTATCAGAGGTGATTCACAAAAAAATAAGAATTAAGACCTGGCGTCTTCACGAACGTGTTCGTGATGTTAGGCTGAACCTGCAGATCACGCAGTGTCAGTAAATTTCCACTAACCCTGTGTAATATTATTTACGAAAATTAATTTAATTTTTTACAATCAAGTACAATGTAACTGTTCTGAGTAAATTACAACTAATAACAATAAATTCACAGTAGCACCGAAGTAACGTTTTTTATCTGTGGTAGCAGCCTGAAGTCAGGAAGTCGACGGTGTTGCACCCCCGGAAAGCACGTTAAGCTATTGGTCCTGTACCTGACCTCTCCCCGGTCGTGTTTGTTTGCCGTCCTATCGGATTATGAGAGTTAGGGAATAGAGTTCATTCATGTTTGTGTACACACATGTGAACAATATTAATTCCTGCGCACATAAGATGATAGTCTCCGTTGAGACTGGCTGCCGTAGTCGAAACTCGGACATCATCATGACGTATAAAAAAATGGAAAGGTTTTCTTCAAAGGTTGCTTAGCATTTTAAAAAGAATTGATTTAAGAATACTGGCTGGTAACACCTGTGGATTGGATTTGAAAAAAAAGAAGAAGAAGGTAATTCTTTTGATAACATTGAAAGGAGGATTCTCAGATGTGTGGGGAAAATTGTTTAGTATAACATTATCAACTGAAACTCACAACCGGCGTTCTCATCCCAAACAAAAAAACGATTAAAAAGTAGAGTGGACTAGCTGTCTTTTTATGCAACTACGAAATAGTGTCGGAATAATTGAATTAGTTCGAAAAATAAATGTTTTTGTAAATGGAACTTTTGTAGGTCAAAAGTCACTTTGCTTAAAATCCAATTGTGTTTTTGTAGGTTTGGATTTGGAACTGTGAAACCAATATTTACGATTTTTAATTATGCCATTAGTAAAACCTAGAAAACTAACTGTATACAAACGGTTTTTTTTTGGTATTTATTTGATCACGATGTCCATTTGGATTTTTTTAACGTTATTTCTTTGATCACGTATCCAATCAATCATAGAGTATTTAGCAGGAGGGAATGGTAAAAAATTGATTGATCTTTTCACGTTTTTTTTTCAATAATTGCTGAAGGACTGGATGTTCTGTCAACCATAAGGACTTAACACTAATCTGATAAAATGCCAAGGTAGGATGTTTGTTACCTAACACTTAAACGGATTAAATTTCGTTCAGGTTCAGTTCAGGGCCTGAAATAAGACAAAGACAACTCTGTATCCCAGAAAAACGCGTGCAGAGCCGCGGGCAGAAACTAGTTTACAAGGTTTAAAATAGTTATCAACCTTAAAAAAAAACAGAAACAAATAAATCCGGCCAAGTGCGAGTCAGACTCGCACACGAAGGGTTCCGAATCATTATCTATAAAAACGGCAAAAAAAAACACGCTCGTTGTATGGAGCCCCCTTAAATATTTATTTTATTCTGTTTTTTAGTATTTGTTGTTATAGCGGCATGCGGCACCAGAAATACATCATCTGTGAAAATTTCAACTGTCTAACTATCACGGTTCATGAGATACAGCCTGGTGACAGACGGACAGACGGACAGACGGACAGCGAAGTCTTAGTAATAGGGTCCCGTTTTTACCTTTTGGGTACGGAACCTTAAAAACGAAATTATGAAAAGAAAACACTATCAAATATCCAATGATCTGCCACCATTAACCCTACAGCCCTATCACTTGAATGATAGCCAAATTCCAAGCGTAAATTCTGGAAATTTCTTCCAACCCAAGATTTTCTGCCATACTTCATTCCTCGTTTTAAATCTTTCAAGTCATTAGGCGAACCGCGAAAAACAGTCGTGGCTAACTTTTCATTGGCTTTAATTTCACTTGCAGGCAAGTAAATTTATCAGAAATCTCGAGGAAACTTGGCACAGTAAAAGTAAAGCAGAAGGTAAAAAATCTGAACGATTTCGTTGTATGGTACCTATTTACCATCAGAACACCGTTTTTTGCCCAGTGCCCCGCCTCCCTTTACACCTTCCATTCCTGGCATTTCAAGTGAGTCAACGCATCAAAAAACACTAAATACCAAGAAAGGAAGACAAACATTCTATATCAGAAAGTTGTCTCTCTAAGAACAGTAAAAAGCTAAGTTTAGTATTTTATATAGGTATCTATACAACGATATTCCGGTATTTATTTTCATAGCAGGTCATTAATCAAATAAGATAACTTGTTCGCGTTCTAAAGCTGAGCTACTGCGCTATAAAATATAGCTGCGCACTACGCAGCCTTATAAAAGGCAAAACCCTTTACCCAGGCTCTTGGAACAATGGCACTAAAGCCAACAATGCTTAACACAACAGACTCTTACAACAGCGGACATCTTACAACGCTCTGAAAACACCAATCATCTGCCGGAAGAAGCCTTATTTCACCATGAAAATATTATCATTATTATATTTTACTATAAAAACTACCGTAGTTTGACGAATCCATTACGGATGTAAACGGGTTTCCTACGAGCGTTACTTGTGCACTAACGTTTCATCCCACAACGAGGGACTTCTTCGGGGTGAGTGCGGTTCTATATATGTTTCGTGCGATATTATTATATTGTTAATACATGAAAAAGTAGCTACCTACCAGATATTCAAATCACATGATATTCAAGCGGTTAAATTTTTGAGAACTCTTCACGCCGAAACTACTGAACTGTTCACACTAAAAATTCGCATAAATGTAGTTCTAAGCCTAAATTATCATAAAGACTTATTTTTTATCCCTGAAAACATAAGTGCGAAGCCCCGGGCAAAAGCTGGTAATTATTTTACTTACCTTGACTTCCGTGCGCGTACATCTCTATATCTCTAACATATTGAGGTTTCATCGTCATTAATTAACCGAGATATCAAAATAAAGCTGTTAGCTTACAGCCAATCGATCTCGAAAGTACCAGGCTAACAGAAACACCGAGGAACTTTCAATAAGGACCTTTGACCTAAATCATAACAAAACCTTTTTCGAACAATGTTTTCAATCAATACCGGTATTTTCCTCACGCGGGCTCCCAAGAGGGCCAGTGTTCATTAATCACCGGATCACTTGGCCTCAAAAATTCATCTGGCCCACTATCCCCGGTTTCCCGACTGACCAATCATTGGGGGACCATGATTGATACACGATCAGCCTATAATGGTTTTCCCTTAAAACAAAAACTTTGCTTTTTCCGTTGTTTACGAATTCTGTTCTACCCACTTCCTGCTAGATGGACCTTCCTTGTGGTAGGTATGCCTACGTAGTTCTTAGTTTTTCAAATACTGTAAATGGTAAAACGTTTGACCTCGAAATTGAAGAAGGCCTAAAATGGAGCGGAGCACGCTTTCCCAGAAGGAACTTATGCACTCTGGATTGGCCGACTCCATATTTGTACTTTACCGGCAAAACAGATAGTTTTTTTAAGCTAACGAAGTCAACGCATTAGCCCCCTTGTGAGAGCCCTTAAGCCTTCATATCTCAGAACTCTTGAATTTCTATAGAATTTAATATCCTTGAGCTTTTGATTCCAGGATTTCTGTAACAAAAGGAATGAAACCGCAAGATCCAGCGAGTGAACGTCAAATCATTCCAAAGATTACCGAGTCCCAAAAGTACGTAAAAGATTTGCCCCTCCGATCAAAATCATAATCCATTCGAATTGAAAATTCGTCTGTGAGAGCAAACAATGAGTATCGCAGACGTGGAATACCACTTGTTTACTGCGACTTCACTCGCAATAGTCCAGAAAGTGCATTTTTTCAGTTAATCGTAACTGGAAAAAGTGCATTTTCGAAAAAGTGCAGCTAAATCATACACGTGGAACGCGCGTCGGGAATCGCACTTTCCAGCTTCTTTTGATTTCCTGGACGAAATCACTTTAAGCATAAGAAATAATAAGTAATAAGAAATAACTTTAAGGCCGCCAATTCATTTATGTTTTTTACCAAAATGGTTTTAGATATCAGTTTTTGTGAATAAACTCTATCTATCTACATTTCGGTCAAGAACGGAACGTTAGTTCTTTTCATTTGACTCATATAAGCTGACCTTTTCAAAATTAAGTCCAAACAAATCATGTATCGATATCAGGTTATAAACAAAATATAAAATATACGCGATCAATCCGGTTAAAACACTGTTTTATCATGTATCGAAAATTTGAAATCTTTGTTTCAAATAGGGTAATCGAAAATTTGAAATCGAAAATTTGAAATCTTTGTTTCAAATACACTAGGGTTAGAACCCGCGCCGTTTATAACTCGAGAGAATAATTGACATCAAAAAATATATAGCCATGTGCGTGCTGAGGACATTTAAGCGCACAAGTGTCTGCGAAAACACAGATGCACTATCTATTTCCTCGCTCTTTTAATCCAATAGGACGGCAGACCGACACGACTGGCCAGATGTCACGTGCAGGACAGGGTAATGTGCTTCGGACGCACTTGGATGAACAAACATACTGACATTCTTTCAATCGAAACCAGAATCAAAGATTATTCTAAGTCAGTAGAAGTTATTAATTCTTCGTGAAACGTTAGATTAATAGCGACACAATTTCAAGCGAAAGGGCCGATCTGAGTGAGAAATGGCCTGTTTTGTTTAATACCATCGTTATTCTTGATGGAACCTATTGTTCTGTTAGGAATGGAAAGGATTATTCATTTTCTGAAGAGCGAACTTCCGGTGGTGGCGAATCTAAGAGATCCCGAATAATACTAATCATAAAGTAATCCTGCATGGGCCTGAGTCAAAATTGTCAACTTAGAAAGGAAATTAATATAGAATTCATTCATACATTCACAATAGGTTGTTCTAATGTAATTTTAGTAAAATTTAATATTAAGTACTATGAAAATTTAATAATGGTTATTGGTAAATTAGTAACACTACGTGAACTGCAGGTTCTGCTTCTGCCCATCATCACAAACACATTTGTAAAGTCGCCAGGTCTTAATTCACAAACTTGGTATTGGTAATAGGTCCCCCCTGCAATTCAATAATCGTTCTTCAAAGAGGTTTTATTTGAAACTCAACTTAAAAACAGCTCTGCCGTTAATTAACAGAAGGTATGAGAGTGGAAGATCGGTCTTAAGTAACTTGTTGGGTTCCAGACAAAGATGTTTTTTCATTTAGTATCAGAGGTGATTTATATTTTTTTTTGAAAAATTGTGATTTGGCATCTTCACGAACGTGTTTGTGATGACGGACACGACCTGCATGCAGTTCACGTAGTGTTACTTATTTAACAACTAGCAGCGCCTCGCGGTTTCACCCGCGTAGTTCCCGTTCCCGTGGGAATTCCGGGATAAAAAGTAGCCTATGTCCTATTCCAAACTATAATCTATCTCTGTGCCAAATTTCATTCAGATCCGTTTAGCCGTTCTGGCGTGATAAAGGAACAAACATCCATCCATCCATCCATCTAAACTTTCACGTTTATAATATTAGTGAGATAACCCTGTATATTAAATTTTCATAGAAGATTGCCCCAGTGCGAGTTACGCACTATAACAGTAAAAACCTAATTAGGTACTATGAACATGTAATGACTATTTACAAAGAAGTAAAACCAAAGACGGAAAGACATTGATTAACTGTATCGTGTGTTATGACCACAGACCCTATTAATAAATATTATCTATTATTGTTTCTACAGAATCTATTAATACGCCTCTGAAACAAATCCGGCATTATGTCCTATTAATGGCCGTTTTTTATTACTTTTGTTGTGTACAATTTACGGCTAGCTGATTTGGGAATAAATAAACGACTGCTTTTGTTAACTTTTGTTGCTAGTATAGGAGTTATTCGACGTTTTATTGACTTGTTAAGTTAATGTGGTGATTGGTAATTAAATGAATAAAAGATTTGTTGTTTATTATGTTTATCTTTTACGTGCTAGAATGTTTGTTGCTAGATATAAAGTATTGTTGTTTTAGGATACCCAAAAGGAAAATGGGTTCTAAATCATTCGTAGTAGGTTGGTTTCCACTTAAACAGCTGATTTACTCTAATATGATTTTAGTCTTTATAATTTTCTGGTCGAAGCGACGCGTGACCCGAGAGCTGGTGAGTATCTGGCGCATTGCATCAGCTTTGCCATACAGCGGGGCAATGCAGCAAGGCTAGCGACTTGGGCACGCTTCCGACTGGTATTGATATGGATCAGTTGAGCTACCTGTAGATTGTTTGCAACAGTCTGCAGTTAGCTCAATTGTTTTTAATAGTAAATACTAGTTTTAATTTAATTCTATTATTTGATTGTAATTTTCTTTGTCTCTATGTAAACCAAACATTAGATCCTATTGATTATATTTACCTACAAGGAACAGAGAGAGGAATAATATTGTCTTTCTCAGTTACGCCCGACGTAGAAGACATAACGTAGAAGTTCTAGTACCGGGCTCGAATTCTGCTAACCAATCGCTTTACTGCAATAATATCGTCGCAGATTGTCCATAGATAAAAGAAACTCTAGATAATGCGTGCAGTACTATTTGCACAGAGATATTGATAGAATGTTTCTAACTTGACACTTTTGACACGCATCCCATCATCTATAGTTTCTTTCATCAAATGAATAATGCCAAATTATGTCATTCTGAGATGGTACCATTGTTATCGTGAAGCGTTCGATTCCCGACTCGGGACAGATGTATGTACGATCTGCAGACATTGGTTCAGGGTGTTCTGGTCGTTTTCTATGAATAGTAAAAATATCTATCTATGTATTGCATTATATTATGTATATCAGTTATCTAGTACCCATAACACCAGCTCTGCTTAGCTTGAGGCTTGATAATGCTGTGTGAATTGTCCAGCATTATTTATTTAGTTCATTATATCAGAAACATTGAAAGTATCAGGGCATCACCAACTGCTGTCTTAATATATGGAGGTCGCATAGTACCAACAAAAAAGTGTAGAAATATGGAATACCCGAATGATACCGACCCTTGTCAAATACTAACGGGTCTAACGATGTTATTTGAGAATAAATAGAAACCTTCGCCTAATTTACATGGACCGTAGATCTTCTCTCATTGGGTGTTAAAAAGGAAAACATAACAAAGGTTATGTTGTCGATAACATTAATATAATCTGATGCAATGATTATATTGACGACCGACGTGGCGCGGTGGGCAAAGGTCTGCCTGCGACGCAGGAGGGTGCGGGTTCGATTCCCGCCTCGGCACAAATGTGTGTACGATCTGCAGACATTTGTTCAGGGTGTTCTGGTCGTTTTCTATGTATAATAAAAAATATCTATTTATGTATTGTATTATATTATGTATATCAGTTATCTAGTACCCATAACACAAGCTCTGCTTAGCTTGGGGCTAGATAATGCTGTGTGAATTGTCCAGCATTATTTATTTATTTATTTATTATTTATTTATTATATTAACGCGATGATTACCGTAGGGTGCTATCTTACCTAAAAAGTTTTTATTTAAGGTGGGACTGAACTTCTAAGTTCCCATACAAACGTACTATTCGATTCGTTTGCAAACTACGTCCCCGATTGTAATGAACTTTTGCATACATAATCGCATAAGAAATAGGGGTGTTTGTAGCGTTTTAGTTTTTCAAAATACATAATCATCTCTAAATTAGAGCGAAAGTAATAAAATCGCTTGATAATGGATAAAAATGAATTTTCGCTCTCACTCTCACATGATGATAAAGTATTTTGAAAAACTAAAACGATACAAACATAGCTATTACTTATCCGATTACGTATGCAAAATTTCATTATAATCGGGGACGCAGTTTCCAAATGAATCGAAAAGTACGTTTCTATGGGAGATTAGAGGTGCAGGGCCTTCTTAAGGCGTTTAGATAAAGATTGTGACTTAATATATTATCATGCTGTCCAGTAAATCATATTATCGACTTAACAAACCCCCTGATTTGTAAAATACGAAGTGCGACATTTATTTACACGAGTAATATTAATAAAAAAATAGTACGTGGTATAATAAGAAAAAGCTTAAGTATTATTTAATTTAACCAGCTTGTTAAAAAAAGAACATTGAATTATTAAATAGTATCTTTGAAGTTTTTAAGAAACAAAAACCAAATATCTAAAGTATATACTTATAGGTAGATTATCATATTTGATTGTCGACCACGATTTCAATTTAAGATCAAACGACACATCGATAAAGTATGAGCAAAATCTCCCATTTCAAGTTATAATAAAGTCCATAATTTGCTTCACATGCGAAGTCGATAAGGGCGTTTATTCTTTAGATTCCACTCATGCCCGCGATCAAAGGATTCAGTTTAAATAACATCGAGAACGCCATAATTTTGGTCATATGCGGAATTCGGGGTTGCTACTGTGAAATATTGCGAAAAGCAACTAAATTTGTTAGTTTGAGTTTTATTTAATAGGACTAATTTTTTAGCTGAATTTTTTTACCCTTAGACGCGTTTGGACCCTAATCAGGGGTCGGTTTTACGATTATGGTAGATCGGGCGTATGCGAGTCTACCAAACTAAAAAAAAACCACGCTCTGATCAGGCCCCTAACGAGTGTGTATGTGGTAGTATACTGTTAGTAGCTAGATAAATAACTTTACTGTTTCACATAAAGACAGTATAGATATAAATGCTAAGAATCATTAATTATTGTTTTATCATTATTCCAAAGCATTGTAAGCGGCAGATTTTGTGAACACCTATAAAACAAAGATAATTATTTTCAATTCTAATCAAATAATAGAAAAAATTGGAAATAGTAGTTACAATTGAAACAATTGAGTAAACTGCAGACTGTTACAAACAATGCACGGATTTTGTTAGTCGGTATAAGTTACATATTTACGAATTTTGATTTATTTTTACAGAATTTACGGTGATAAAATGTTCTTATTTCAGTAATTGCACCTTCTAATGTACGAAATCGGTTTATTATCGGTAAATTTTCTGAGTAGGACTCAATTACATACCTAGCTTGTGTGATGACGCAACGACATGGGATCAAGTCAAAGCCCTTTTTGTTTACATTTATATGTAATATTATGTAATAAGGTCAACGGAATAAAATGTACATGGAGGAATCTGAAGAGGTTTGATGATTTAGTTACCTAAATGTAATCCTGGAATGCGAGGGAATAACAGCACAACGAACAGAAATCCTCAACTTGCCGAGGTCACTCCGCGAAGCCTGTGAAGACCCCAGGAAGATTCTGCGCTTCTGGACGGAGTTAGGCTGGCTATGCTAGCACAAACAACGCATAATGGACCAAACGGAGTCCAAATGCGGATACAGGAGTACTTCCACCAATAACCAATTACCTATCCTAACTAATATTATAAATGCGAAAGTGTGTTTGTTTGTCCTTCCTTCACGGCCTAACTTACGCTCGAATACTCAAACGCATCTCAGATTTAAGCACGTCTCAAGTTGTCTCAAAATGGTCGCTTGAAACGTACTTATATCTGAGTTACGTTTGAGTATTCTGGTGTACCTAAGCAACCAATCGACTTGATTTTTGGCATAGAGTTAATTGAAAGGAATATTCCTTTCAACTCAGATATAAGCACGTTTCAAGCGACCAATTTGAGACAACTTGAGACGTGCTTAAATCTGAGATGCGCTTGAGTATTCGGGCGTAAGTAAAATATTCATTCACAAAAGGTAGGTTCACAAAGTCGGTACTTATAGGCTATTTTAATGCCTAACGATCGCTGTTCTTTGTAATACAAACATACCTACTTGTATCAAACCCATCAGGGTCAAAGATAATGACACCTTGCTCTAATTAAGTTTACAATAAACTTGTATTTAGACACCTGTGAAACCGCGGGGGACAGCTAGTCCTTCATAATTTCATTGTGTTATTGATATCCAAGTATTTTAAATGTAACGACCTAAGCTCAAGGCTATTTAACTTTTTGCGCTCAAAACCGAAACCGATTACCGATGATCGAATTTTCATCTAGATGTTTGCGTAAGAAGAATTTATCGTCATATTAAATTATATTTATGAGCATAATTCTAATGAAAAAAATGTAAATTCTGGATTTAACTTCATTTTCAGAGAGAATCTATTTCACAAAGTTAGGAACAAACCGCATATTTTTCAACAAAATCGTTCGTTTTTACGAATCCAAATGTGTGGCTTATTGTTATAGTTTGCGGTTTAGAACTAAAAAGCCGAAATTGCCCTTTTTTCTATTTTCACATTTTTTAGTAAATTAAGTTAAAGTATTTTTTTTGTCGCAGTTGGACCTTTCACCTTCGATGCAAGAGGTTGCGGGATTGATTCTTGCCTTAGGACAAACATTTGTACCATCTGCAGGTTTTGTTTGATTTGTTCCGGGTGTACGGGTCGTTTTCTATTCAAGTAAAAAAAATATCTATCTATGTAATGTATTGTATTCTGTATATCAGTTAACTGCAGACTGCAGCTTGGGCTAGATAATGAATGAATGAATGAACACTTTATTGTACAATAAAAATAAACATGAAAAAATAATCTTATATCTAAAATAAACATAATACAGTACAAAAGGCAGCCTTATCGCTGAGAGCGATTTCTCCCAGGCAAAATAATGCTGAGTGAATTGTCCAGCAATATTTATTATATATATTTATCATCACACAGAATTTTTTCGGTAATTATTTTGGGCTAATTTGACCAATTTCGCCAATATCCTTCAAAAACAACTTGACTTCGGTTGACTAAACTTTTTGCTATTCAACACGCCGAGCGATCCGCAAACAACTGCCTTGTAGATAATAAAATTTAAAAGGGCAACTTCTTTGGGATGGGATGAAAAGTGATTTACCTAATCCACTTCTCAATTTTCCAAGCCAATAGGCACGGAAGATATACATTCGAACAGTAGGAGCAATTTGAGAGAAACATTTTTATTAAGTGTGCAGGTAGGTAGCTAGATTAACACTGTTACGTAATTAATATATTCAATATTTTATTGCGTGCATACAACAGGTCTTTCAAATTAGGGAAACTCAAAATGGCTCCTGCAAGTGCATCACTTTTTTATCACTTTTTTTTTGCACTTCAATTTTTTTGTCCAATCGTGGAAGACAACAAAGATGGAGAAGACACGAAAAACATTTAAGTCTACGTCTACTACAAGATTCCACAAGACTTCATAGTACTGCTACAATTTAGAAGCATTTAAATTGCTAGGAAGCCCGTAGACAAGCATTTATTAACCAAAAAAAACATACATAAACACACACAACATAGACTTTGCTCTTTTTTTCTAAGTCGCCTAAAAAGTGATTGTCTGAGGTAAATAAGCATGTTTTTTTATTATAATCACAAATTTCACCGTCGTAATGATCGTTTTTTGCTTTTATATACAGAATCCCGAGGCAGTTCCGTTAAAATTTTACTCCTGAGGGAATTGTCTCGCATTACGATTTGCTCCCCTTGGAGTTGAGACCTCAGGTCCGCGGGGTACCGAGGCTCTCCGGGTTTTAAAATATCTGAGCGTCTAGTCTGGCCGAAGCGACGCGTGACCCGAGAGTTGGTGAGTATCTGGCGCAGCATTGCCATACAGCGGGGCAATGCGGCCAGCGTTTTGGGGACGCTTCCGACTTGATATGGATTAGTTGAGCTACTTGTAGATTGTTTGCAAATATTATTTGATCTTAATGTTCTTTTTCTCGTACAACCAAAAGAGTTCGATGTCGGATTTAATTTTTTCAAAACAATTACTTGAATTTGCTTAACTAAAAATATTTGCCTACACTAGTAGGTAGGTAAAGTTTACTAGTTGGAGGTAATTTCGGGGACTACTAACCCAATATTGAAAATTCTTTGATTAATAGCAAGTTACTAGTCCTAAGTGACAAAGGCTATGTTTTATCCAGGTAATGAGTGAGCGAACCCGCTAGTAAAAGCTGGTATTGATATAAAGTGACTTTACCGTTTCCAATGTGTTTGCCGTGCATAGGATTGCTTCATATCGACTTTCCCCTTCAGTGATGTGGTATTTTTAGACGATTAAAAATAATACACTGGAGTATTTTGTGGGAAGAACAAAATCGAAAATATGAGGAGTTTTAAAGTTGTTTTACGAAGAAGATTAATACAGCCTCTTTCAAATATGATTAAAACCTTACTTATTAACGCTTTCACTGTCCAGCCTCCAGGATCTTCAAAATTTCAAATAGATGTGTGTGTCGTGGGCCATGAAAGTGACCTATGACGCCATTTTGTGAAAAGGATAGGCAAAACAATTCGCGGTCATAAGAGCGCGACAGAGCAGAGCGGTGTAAGCCCAAAAATTAAGATTTTGCTTATTATCTATTAATTAGGACATTTACTTGCAAAAATAAGCCGATGGTTCCCTTGGTTCCTATCCTTTTAACCAATATGGTGACAATAAATCAATCTTGTTATTGATAGTTTAAGAAAAAAATGGTAATACTTATATAATAATCATAATTACTTTACTTTACTTTACTATATAAATTAATTTTTTCATTTTTGAAAAAAGTGGATATGCCTATGTCATAGCTTATTGTGTATTTTTTTCGAAGCTTTTTGATAAAAATTACGGAGAAAAAAGGTTTCAATGTAACCCAATTTACATATATCGCCGCCGTGTGTTGTTACCAGGCCCATAAAGTAATGGTTTTCTATATAGATATAGAGTGAACAATCCTGTCATTGTTTTTAATTGGTCACGGGTTTGCTAATATTTCTCGGTCACAAAGTTTGAAAAATTCTAAAAACACGTCACGTGTTTGCAAATATTTCTCGATCACAAAGTTTGAAAAATTCTGAATACACCCTTTGAAATATCAGCTTTGATCTATTGGACCAAAGTTCCGTTCAGATCAAATTATGCAGAATAACAAAAGACCTTTTTGTATAAAGACCCAAATAAATTGAACCCTTACACCTACATGGTTTAGTTAGTGTCGTTGCAAACGAGTTACGAAAACTGGCTCTGGTTGTCATGCGTGCCTTTCATCATAAGCATTGTTAAAAAGAAAAGAATAGACTAAGATAGAATAGGCTAAACTTAAATTATTTTCAACTGTACTATATAATACTGTTTTTAATAATATTTATTTTTATGAGTCTGAAAAACCAGTGTGCAGATTTGGAACTTACCCTATTCTCTACTCTATGCTCTACCCTATTTAATTTTATTAAATTGTAGTCTATTACGCCCCTGAACGAATTTTCAAAGCAATTTTTTTGTATATAGTTATGCTGAAAAGATGGAGTTTGGAAGTATGCCAATTCAATTTTATATTTTTTTGAGTTACTTTTTTTTGCTGTAGGACGTCGGTTTACTAACGACTCAAATAAATAAGTTTCTTTCATGAAAAGTGTGTGATAATTAGTATTTATAAAGCTGTTTATGAATAAAAATTTTGACTTGTCTAAGTGCCTTTTTGTAAGCCTAAAGAAATAAAGTTACTGACTTTTGACTTTTGAAAGCCTGCCTTTAAAAAGGAGACGAAACCGGAACGATTTCAGGATAAAATTGATTTTCCGTGTTAGGACCACTTTGGGCCGAAGCGAGTGGGACGAACCCGGAACACCTCTATATGGACCGTGATAGTTCTTCTTTGAATGATAGATGAAGCAAAGTCAGACAGAGAATTGGCAAGAGATGCGTCAGATGCCCCGTCGCGAGATGGGTCGTCGACACAGTAAGCGTCAGATAGATGTCACCACAGTCTAGTCTCCTTAAACTAGTAATACACCTGGTACTACTGGTTTAAGGACACTGGACTGCGCTGGAGGGTACAAACTTGGGGAGGCTTTTACCCAAATAACGAGGAAGGTGGCTGGTTGGCTTGCAGCTCATTTGTAACTGGCAAGTTTTAGTAGCCCGTTTGCTCTCACCAATAGAAGCCTGTTGCGAAGGCTTTAATAAAACCTCATATAGAAATTGGATTTCGTCTCGGAAATGGTTTTAGCTTTTGAACTTAATTTTAAAATGAAGTATAAAAGCGAGGTCGGGTAGCTTCCGGGAACGGATTTGTTGAAAAATATTAAAAATATCAAGCCGTAGGTTTTTCTTAGTAACGAGACTTGACAAGCTTTCGTATTTAATTTGATAAGGTTCTGGTGTTTATTTGTTTTTCGTAATATAAATAATGTATTTAATATCCAATTAAAAGGAATAATGTACACACACACAAGGAATAATGTACACACACACACAAGGTAAATACATGCGAAAGTTTTAATGTTTGGATGTTTGTTACCTCTTCATGCCAAAACTACTGAACGAACTGTGCTGAAATTTTGCATACATGTAGTTCCAGGCCTGGAATAAAACATATTTTTATCCCATAAAACAGTTCCCGTGGAACAGAAATAACCTATAAGCGTTTCCATAGAAAGAAAGCATGCGAAACTAGTTCACAATAAAATTATGAATGCATTGAATATTAATAATATAAAACCGGCCAAGTGCGAGTCGGATACGCGCTCGAAGGGTTCCGTACCATTATCTAGAAAAACGGCAAAAAATCACGTTTGTTGTATGGGAGCCCCCTTAAATATTTATTTTGTTCTATTATTCCGTTTTAATTATTATTAATTTTTAGTATTTGTTATTATAGCGGCCACAGACATCATGACGGACAGACGGATAGACGCGGCGGAGTCTTAGTAATAGGGTCCCGTTTTACCCTTTGGGTACGGAACCCTAAAAACGCACATTAAAAAACCTCGTATATGGCATATAAAGTCTGTAAAACCATACAGCGTGTTTTCTTCTAACAAATGGATATTATTAGAAATGCCTGTGGAATCATGAGAAAAGCGCTGGCCAATAATTTGTCATAATGACAAATACCGGGCCAAGACCTCCAATATCCTTCTTAGCATTGTTTCCAGATTTTGGTCATTAATCATTTTTATGTCTGTAATTAATATAGAGATTCTATGGAGTTATTATCTTCAAGTTTGGAAGTCCAATTTTTGTGGGGATTGCTCTTTTGGTAGTTTGTTTGTTTAACAAAGAGCAGCGCACACTCACGACTCATGTTGAAAATCCGACCAAGTCACGTATATTTTACTATAAAAACTATCGTAGTTTGACGAATTCATTATGGATGTAAGCGAGTTAACTACGAACCAGTTTGTGTGTGTTTGTGTTGGAAGAACACCCGCTTACATCCGTTAATGAAGTCACGTATATTCATAATAAAATGAATAAAATCGCAATCCACGTAAAGAAGTAAGAAATTGGCGGTATGACACCCTTGTGCCTCGGAAAGTGCGTTATGCCGTCCGTTGGTCCTGCGCCTGACCTCTCCCGGGTCGTGTTGGTCTGCCTTCCCATCGGATTGAGATGAGCAGAGAGTACTACACCTGTGTTTGCGCACACACTCGTGCACTACAATATGTCCTGCGCACCTGGCTAGTCTCTGTTGAGACTGGCTGCCGTCGTCGAACTAAGTCCTTGTGTTTTTTGCCTTTGCAAATGATATTATAAATGTAATGTTCAATCTAAACAAGTATTCACAAAAAATCACAAAAGCGCGGCCTCTGCTGGAATACCTAGCCTTAAAATCTAAGTAATTTTAAGTTAGTTTTTAGTTTTTGTTAAATACACGAAATGATTTATAGTCTTTTTTTTATTTTTTTTATTTACAACCACAGCCCTAGGGACTTTGTCGCTTAGCGACCACATCGCCCATTAAAGAACTTTAACTTAAGGATTCTATTTATATCTACATAAACAACAATTTACTAGACAACAGGATGAACAAAAATTTTTTATCTAATTATGAACTAAATTTAAACAAAAATTAACTTCTTAATTTGAAACAGCATTCAGCCAGATCGTACAGCTGTGCTGCTTTGTCCGACAAAGGTGACGCCAATATAGCGTTGCACTGTCCGACATTGAGCACCTTAGAAGAACCAAACATGATTAATAGTTATAAAGACGTTATACATTAACCATAACACCTTAATTGGACGAAAGTTTCGAAGTAAATCGGCCTTATCTGAAAGTATATTCGCATTAAGGTCAGGGGCTTTCGTGACAGACATGTATTAAGTCCACAACTCCGCCATTCGTTTAATTCTAGCAACAACTGTCAAATTACATGACCTTTAAGAAAACCGATATTGTTTATAGGAATTTAAATTAACGCCCGGACCTGCAGATACGTTTTTGATCCGAAGATTTGATATTTGTAGAAGATCATCATCAATCAGGATATTTGCCTGCACGAAGGTCGAACGTGCGTTTTTAACCCTCTATCGACTTTTCGTGAGACGTTGAGAATACTTTTCGTGGGACGTTGGGAATAAGAACGTCTCACGTGAGACGAGAAAATGTAATGATTTCCCTAGTTCTTCAACGCGAGAGCAAAGTTGGGTTTTTGAGAACGGGCCGATAAATCCCTAGCTCGGACCTGCCTGTTCCTGTTTTCTGTACCCCTGTCTGTTTCCTGGATATATTCAAGCGACCACCGCTTTGGTAAACGTGTTCTTGAGTGACCGTGACTCAGCAAACGTAGTGTAAGACGTCCTCCGACCAGGTAGGATGACCATTCGAAAGACTGCTGGCAAATGCTGGATGCGGCAAGTAGAAGAGAGGGCGCTATGGCGCTCATTAGGGGAGGCCTATGTCCAGCAGTGGACTTATATAGGCTGATGATGAAGTTTATATTATATCACATAGCCATATCCTTATACACTAGACATGTTTATTTTGCTTATCTAAGTCTAAATATAATGTGATTTAGTTACATGGCAATATTTATATACAACTAACTACATAAGCTTAACATTAATTCACAAGAACATTCAGAACAGTTCGTCTGTCAATCATTAGCAGTTTGTAATAAGTAACACTCAAATTAGACTAAAAACACCAGGATAGAAACCGCCATGCCTTTGTTCAAACCCAAAAAATGTTTAAAAGGGGAAAATGCCTCTTGGAATTCGCCCTTATTTTTTTGGTCAACCTTTGATCCTTTATATCTAAGGCTTCCAATTCCGGTTTCAGTTTTTCCGGCATATTAAGTGTGGTTTTTTTAATATATTCAATTAGATAAGTGAAGTTTTAGGTACCTAGGTAAGTAGCACCATTGAAATTCTCAAGACATCCGATAAAATACCAGTCAGTTCAAAATATTTCGACCTAAGGTACTTTAACCCTAGATCACTAACTATTCGCAAAAATTACGGAGAGCATTTAGTGTTTCGGTATGTTCCCAAAATCTACCACCCCATCCGTGTCTAATACCTTCCTCATACATTCCCAGAATCATATTATTCGTGACCTGCAGATATTTATTGCGAATGGAAACATTACTATGTTAAATCGGGAGATATCGTGTTATAAAGATATCAGACTGTAATTTCGCAGCTAAATATGAAGCCAAATCATCTCCAAAATCAAAACAATGTATTTTTTTCAATTAAAGCATATCAAGGTGCTCCCAGAACTTTTAAAACTTGCAGCTACTCTACTACAGTAAAAGTCCTAAGACCTTGGACTTCTGTAAGGGCTATAAACAAACAATTAGCAGGGAGCATATTATTTGTGTTTCTAATTACTGTCTTCACAAGTTATTTCTGAAACAGACCATGAAATTTTACTAAAAGAAATCTAAACATTTAATAATTGTTTTGTCTCGTAAATAAAAATTGATGAACAAAATATGGATATTTTAATCCGTCGTAGTTTACAAATGGATAGTGATAACGTTACTCGAAATTAAGGTTAGTGAGCAAGGGTTAACTAACACCCTAATACAAAACCAGTGAGCAAAAAACATGAAACCACCGGATGTTTTTTTTTAAGATCAGTGGCGTTACTGAAAAAAAGTATTTGCCCAACAAGGTAGGTTGAGATTTCGATGTAATATCAAAGACGGAAAAACTAAAACCGGGTTCAAAAGAGCAACCTTCCGGCCTTCTCATCGCTTAGAAACGCCAAACTAGACCCGGCTACACCGGAATGTTTCACTTATTTAACGAGGGATACTCGGGTAAAATGGACAACAAATTGCCACTTAGGCTTTTTCAACAAAGCAAATAAATAATTTTATATCTGTGAATCCTTTGACGCAACGAAGACCGTTGCGTCGAAATATTCACAGGTATGAATTTGGATAAAACCAAAGTCATCATCAGTGGCCACATTAATCCAATAACGGTCGTCGTACATGATCACCTTCTCGAAATCGTTTCCGTATACTATATTTCTCTGTAGATCTATCCTTAGCCTTATATATCTATGTATAGTTTGGTTTATATGAAGTTGCATCACAATGGGTAAGTATTTTAAAAGTTAAGAAATGTAGGCCTAAAATGTTAATATACCGCGGAACCCAATGTTTTTCTCAGTTGTAATTCAAGTCGCGGTATAAATTCAAAGTCGTTTTTAATAAGCACCGTAAAAACGGTTGTCCTTTCTTTTGTCGGTTTTACAAAATGTCGTCCGCACGGTTTTTAAACTAATTAGGAAAATAAAAGAAGTGCTTGTTTGTAAATGTAGGTTGACTATTAAACAAGACAGATTGTAAGATTTTGAAAAAGAACTTTCAAATTAACTTTTTATCATCAAATAAATAAATAATGCTGGACAATCAACACAATCTAGCCAAAGTTAGCCGAGCTTGTGTTATGGGTACTAGAAAACTGATATTTTTAATACATTACATGCATATACTATATAAAAAATTAACCTTACATAGAAAACACTCAGAGCACCCGGAACTAATATCTGCAGATACAACCATTTGTCCCGAGGTGGGAATCGAACCCTTCGAAACGGATCGAAACGTGCGGATCGAAATGGATCGAAATGTGCCCGGTAGAATAGCCCTGTGAAATTTCGAATTAAATATTCTGTTTTGCTAATGTTTGTAAACTCGGTGTTTGTTTGGTTGGTTTTTGTTACTGCTCTGTTTCTTTTTTAAATTATATAAATCTGTGTCATAGGTAATTTACTAATCATTTTATTATTGTATGCATGTACTATGTTAGATTTTCACGCACTTTGAGGCAGGATGTAGTGAGACTATATAATGTAAGACCTACTGTACCTACATTTCAGCAAATAAAGAATATGATTAAGAAACTTTATGCGTCGCAGGCTACGGAAGTCGTCACTTGAAGACGGAGATCCTCTTCGATCAAGTAGTAGTTCAAGCATGCTAGTAACTTACCTTCAATATCCCTCAATTACGTAGGTAACACCCATACCTGTCTAACCGAGAAAAAAAATACTGCTTGGCGTCAGTAATAGGCGTAGTAAAATAACGCTCTTAGCGATAAGACCGCCCAGTGTAGAGCTGTTTCTGTATTTGTCTGACTTAACCTCAACCGTCAAGAAATACATCAGAATATTGGTTTCTATAAGTGTGCCACGGAGTATAAATAATCCATGTTGCAAAATAAATAAATATTTAAAAAACGTAGTTTTAATAAATTTGTTGATTTTTCTCGAGTTCTCTCACAATGAGTTATTTTCCCAACACTTGGATACTGTATGCATGATATTGTAAATAAATATTCAAAAGTATTACATTCACTGCTCTCTCATGCTGCATTTTTAAAAGTGCGTACAAAATATTTATCGTACGTTCCAAGGTGCGTAGCGGGTTACACACATTTAAGCCGTTGCTTCATAAATACGGTCGTTGTATTTTACTGGTCGTATTATTTTATTTAAAAAATATCATTTATCAATTTAAATTTAAGTATTTATTTACCTACAAAGAAACACACAACAAAGATATACTAATACAGATAATAAAACAAAATGTACAAAATACACATGAGCCGTTTGAGCTATTTGCAGACTAAATTCAAACAGAAAGATCAAAGCTCAAATCAATACCCATCGGAAGCGTTCCAAGACGTTTATGGCTGCATTGCCCCAATGTGTACTGCGCTAGATACTCACCAGCCCTTGGGTCGTTTGTCCTGTCTTATCAATTTAATACGATAAAAAGCACTCACCTAGAAGTGCCCACTCAATTCCACCCATGGATCAAACAAAATACAGACGACACAATGACGTTACATTATTTCTCTTCCTCCTTCAGATTCATTCCGTCATTTGAAGTACACAGTTTCTCTCAAACTCTTGTACTTCAGGTAGGTAGATATGCAAAAACATTCACAGTTTTAAGGGTTCCGTAGCTACCCAATCAATGGCCTACGTGGATATGTTTGTGCTGTATGAATATTCCGACACATACATATGTAGGTACTTAAATGGTTTTAGGTTTATGTTCCCAAAAATTTGCCTATGTCAGCGAGACTCGAACTCACGCTTAGTACTGTGCTCTAACCAACTAAGTCACGAAATCAGTTCTTGCCTAGTCGAAATTCTCTGGGACCTCTTACGAGTCGTAAGTTACGACTCTAGCGCCGTTAGCTCCACCTACAGGGAAAACATTGAAGTTATTCAAACCAGTTCAAAGACTAAAGTAAAATTTAATTCGTTTGACTCAACAAGCAACGGCAACGTCTCTCGTTGCCGTTGCTTGTTGAGATTACCCAGAGTGCTAGGGCTTACGCACTAATAACAAAAGTTGGGTTTTAGGTTTTCACTAATACAAGTCTTTCGTCTGTAAACAGAAAGTGACAAGTCTAGAGAACCCGCCCGTATTGCGTGAGCTCACACTTGGCAGTTATTTCGTTTTGTTTTACCCTCGGCGAAGCCTGCTAGTGTCGGAATAGTGAGAGGGATCGACGTACAATTCTATCAATCCGTGGTTTGGAGTGATCATGAATTTTTATACATAGACACCGTGTGTTTTAGGCTCAGGTTTTAGGTTTGTGGTTTACCAATGCTTTTATGTGTTTTTTCAAATCGAACAAAACACGTTCGTGTACCATGAACAGAAAAAAAACTTCTCATTGTCTTATTAGCAATGAAGGTAAATACGTGTTTTGCAAATGTTCTACACTACCCACCTATTTTTTTTCAAATCTTATTTATAAAGAAAACTACAATCAAATTATAGAATTAAATTAAAACTAGTATTTACAATCGAAACAATTGAGCTAACTGCAGACTGTTGCAAAAAATCTACAAGTAGCTCAACTGATCTATAAGGGATCTAGGAAGCGTGCCCAAGACGCTGTCATTGTTATTGTCCCACCTATTTACAGCTGGCAATTGATTTTATAACAATTATCCTTGGAAACCTGTAATTATAGAAAATGTCAATTTATCAAGGTTACGGAATGATCCGTGGATACTAACCATGCACCTATATCCGTCAAAGAATGTCGCCTCTCATACAATAAAACAATGACGACTCCGATTCTGTTCTAAAAAGTTACCTCAAGGTGGTTCGACGCGAGTTAGCGCAAAATTATTATTTTTTTGTAGCTTTAAATTTTTCTGAGTTGCACAAGCAATAAAACTAGCGGGATAGTAGTTTGCCGCAAATAGTAAAACATTTTTTAAGAAATCATGATAATTTATTAGACCAATTCACGGGTATTTTGGGAGCATTTGGGAAAATGTTGTTTTTTGACACAAAATGCCTTAAGCTCGAAAAATACAAATGAATCAAAGTTGGTTCTATCACGAGTTCATAGAAAATGGTTATCGATTTGCGGCAAATTACTTTTCCGCTTGTTTTATTGCATGTGGACCGCAAAAAAAAAAAAACCACCAAAATATTTGAATCCCCTTTCTTTTTCTATCTTCCATTGCCACAGACGAGCTCTGTGGCGCGGTAGGCGAAGGCCTGCCTGCGACGCAGGAGGTTGAGGGCTCATTCCCGCCTCGGGACAAATGTGTGTACGATCTGCAGACATTTGTTCAGGGTGTTCTGGTCGTTTTCTATGTATAATAAAAAATATCTATCTATGTAATGTATAATATTATGTATATCAGTTATCTTATCTAGTACTCATAACGCTCTGCTTTGCTTGGGGCTATATAATGCTGTGTGAATTGTCCAGCATTACTTATTATTTATTTATTACATCCAACCAAATAGGTTAACTAACAGGTTAACTATACAACTGTTAGGCATTTCTGCTTTCGGATGCGTAGCAATTTTATGTATTTCTTACGAGGTCAGCACAGCTCCCGTGAAGAATAACAAAAAGGCAATGCCATAGATCACGGGCCCACTTTGGCCCTCGTGCAAAATATACAACGGCACACTTATCTTATCGCATTCATAATTTAAAACCTTGCTTTGCTCTGACCAAAAAATACAGCTGTGTAGGGAGGCTCGTTCAATCTTTCTCTTTTTTTTTATAGGTTTAGTATGAATCATTACTTACCTAAGTACTTACAGAGATTCAACATCATGATGCTAATGTTAAATCTGTGTATTTTTACCGGAATAGACTGCCCTTTTGACCTAGCGACAATCGTGATTTTGCTCTAATCTAGGCTTCATTTATACAATACAATACAAAACTCTTTGTTGTACATGTACACCACAAAAATGATTAAAAGAAACATAGTCATAAAAACGTAAAAGTACAATGGACGACCTTATCGCTTAGAAGCGATTTCTTTCAGGCAACCTTTGGATGGTAATTAGAAAATTTAAGAAAGGCAGGTTATATTCTGTTATACAAGTTTGTTTACTAAATAACGGTTAAAAATAGACTACCAAGCTGAAAAACTTGCAGGAGTCCTTCACAACGCGATCAATGTTCAATTTAAACATCATATCGTCAGTTAGTAATTGCATAGTCACGTTAAAACGAGGCCTATGTCCAGCAGTGGACTGATATAGGCTGATGATGATGATGATGATGTTAGGACAACCAACGCCTAATACTTTGTTCTCTTACCACAATTATAACACCGAAACAAAGAGCTAATGTACCCTTTAACAGTCACAAAAGTCTCAAATAGACACTAAAGCGACATAAAAGACGGAATCTTATTCTAGATCTGCGCTCTATTCTCATCGAAACACTCATTTAACACATTGTCCCCTAGATTTGCGGGGAGAGTTGGCTGGTGTCCGACTTTTATAATGACTCCGTCTTTTTAAGACTAGCAAAGGAGCGGCCATGTTATTAGCTGGCACTCTATGTATAACATGTGTTTCAAATAAAATTACAACTACCTACAAGTATTTACCAAAAACACAATGAAACAGTTGCGTTATCTTCAGAATGTTCATTTCATTGTGCAATCTCGACCTCGACAAATCTAGAGATTCTCTAGATTTTCCAGGTAGAGAATGCAGTTTGCATATAACTCAAATGTTTAATTCTTCTTTCTTTGAATTTTCGCAATTTAACATGTCTACGGTTTAATCTTCTGTATAAACTGATATGTAATTAAACTGTAGGTATGTTAAACTGCGAAAGGTGGAAAAAGAGAAGGCTGATGTCTTTTTTTTGACTTAGCTAAAATAATATTATCAGTAAAATATGCAAAGTAAAGTAAAGAAAGCCGGCAATGAAGCATGAACATTGGTCTGAAACTACTTGCGCTTTTTTACGTTCTTAATTTTGACAACTGCCTTAAGTCATGATCATCATCATCAGCCTATATTAGTCCACAGCTGAACATAGGCCTCCCCTAATGAGCGCCTTAGCGCCCTGTCTTCAGCTTGCCGCATCCAGCATCTGCCAGCAGTCTTTCGCAAATCGTCATCCCACCTGGTCGGAGGGCGTCCTACACTACATTTGCCGAGTCGCGGTCTCCACTTAAGAAAACGTATACCTTAGGTTTACGTTTATTTTAGGCTTGTATTAAGATAAACCAATAGGAAAGTTACGAAATATAAGTAAGAGTGAAAATAACATTTAATGTTAGGTTTCAACCGGTTTTTCTGTTGATTTGTCCGACCTCTTGTCAACCCTATGTTCAATGGAAGTAAAGGCTTATATTCTTGCAACATTTGTTCCCTTCCAGAAGATGTATTTCGGATGCGCGACGGTTTGTCTTCAGAGTTAGTAGCTTTTGTGACACACAGCTGACTTAAGCGGGGCGTGATACTGTTATGGGGGTAGTTAATTATATTATATGCTGAAAAATGACTAACGTGGCTGTTAAGATGGCAACGACTAGAATTTACGAAATTAGAAGATTTGATGTGGATGTCATGTAAGTCCTGCTAATGTTATATAGACGAAAATTTGAAAAAATGTGCAGATGTGAACACTTTTGTACATAATCTCCAAAACTACTGAACAGATTAAGATGAAATTTAAAGTTAAGTAGGTATAGTGGTAGATCACTAATCCGCTTGACAAACGTGCCAAAACTGGCAAAACTCTCCTTGTTTGATGGAAGTCTGTTGAGTGCTGATAAGTTCATATTCTGTAAATAGTAGAAAATAGTTTTAGAAAATCTATTCCTTAATTGTAACCTATTTTTTTACGAAAATAACTTACATACTTAAAACATACTCCAAGTTATAGGTATACTATGCTATGCTTTGGTATTTGTAATTGAAGTTTTTGCATACCTTTCATACCATACTATTAAAATATGTATTAAATAAATTATCTGACCGTATCCCATTGCAACATCTTAAATGGGTAATTATAAGTTTTGTACGTTATTAGCAAAGAAAATTACAATCAAATAATAGAGTTAAATTAAAAGTAGTATTTACAATTGAAACAATTGAGCTAACTGCAGACTGTTGCGAACAATCTACAGGTAGCTCAACTGATCCATATCAATACCAGTCGGAACATATATGTGCTTAATAGCAGCGCCTCGCGGTTTCAACCGCGTAGTTCCCGTTCCCGTAGGAATTTCGGGATAAAAAGTAGCCTATGTCCTATTCCAGACTATAATATCTGTGCCAAATTTCATCCAGATCCGTTCAGCCGTTCTGGCGTGATAAAGGAACAAACATCCATCCATCTATCTATCCATCCATCCATCCATCTAAACTTTCACGTTTATAATATTAGTGAGATTCACCAATAAGTAATGTAATCAATAAGCTCTGACAATTTTTTGTACCATAAAATGATGCAATAAATAAATGATACGGTGTCTATCCGGAATAATCGTGCGTGCGAAGCGGCGCGGCGCGCGGCGGGCAGAACTAGTAACAATGAGATAAACTATAGTCCTTTTGAGCTGACAAACATGTTGTACAAATTATTATTCCGTGTGTCCATTCCACATAAAGTGTTACCGTTAAGTGTGTTGATATCTGTTTAATCGTCGTGCCACTAACAGCAGCTACTTCGCTCGGGCTTGGCTTCTTGGCGCGGGTTCGAGTCCCGCCGAAACCGAAAATTTTTGGGAACTTATTTCATTTCTTAGCAGCTACTTAATCATTCGATTTTAGTTTGTTCATACCTACTAATATTGTAAATGTGAAATTAACTATCTAATATCTAAGAAATAAAACAATTTTTGGGAACTTATTAAATTTCTTAGAAATAGCCTAGATAGATAGATAATTCTTTATTGTACCACACAAACACAGAGTGCGAGGGCTTACGCACTTTAAGTTATCGTTATTTTGACGAAGGTGCTATGTGGGCTACACTGTGAATATCGCTCATCTTTACAAAGTACAGTACTGACACAAACGTATAATAAATATTTTCTGATTCATTTACCATCCTTTTGCGTCCAGGTTAAAAAAAATTAATTTACTTAATCGTCATTTGGCGTATTGGTCATTTCACGTATTGGTCATTTTGCGATTGGTCATTTTGCGTATTCCTGATGTTATTTCTATCGGTCATTTTACGTATTAGTCATTATGCGATTGGTCAATTTGCGTATTCATGATGTTTTTTTCATTGGTCATTATGCGTATTAGTCAATGTGCGTCTAAACGAATAAAACTCTGTCTCATTAAATGCAAATCAAAAATGTAAGTCTACTAAAACAGACCATTAAATAAACATTTAAAAACATTCTATAGATTTTCTTTTGTAGAAATCTACAGCGATTAATTCGCTGAACAAGGTCAGCATTTGGAATACTTGGAATTCATTAAACTTGCAGAACCAAATTCCAACAAAAGTCGCTGAGCAACTCACTCTTGTGCTTGAGTTTATGTAACGCGCTTTCTGCCCTACCAAGTAACCATCTACGATCTAAAATACTATATGAAACTTTTTTTTTTAATACAGTGCGTGCACATTATTAAGTGCGAAGAAAATTTTAAGTTTCAAAGGGCAGCTATGTTATAATAAATAAATTAATGCTGGACACATCATTATTCATTTAGGTTAATACTAAATTACCTGAGTTGTTTTATCTAAATTCAGTGTACCTAGTTTGGATATTTTTGTACTGGTCTAAACCTCAAAAAATCTCAATTTTTAATACGCAACTTTTAGTAACTTAACCTGATAAAGTGGGAAACTTTCCGAGCAGCATTTCACGTAGTGTGTGATACCTCAATTAAGGTAATTTTGAGCACTAAAGCTACTCACCAACTTATGCCTGAAAAAGTGGGAAACCTTCCGAGCAGCATTTCACGTATTGTGTGATACCTCAGTTAAGGTAATTTTGAACACTAAAGCTACTCACCAACTTAAGCCCTTCACTTCGGTTAGTGTTCCGTGGAAAGTAGGTCGCTCACTGGACCTATAACTCAATTTCTTTTACCGCCCCTTAATAACGTGCATGCCAGTTTTGTAGTTCAGTAATAAAAGGCATACATCAAAACTTCCACCCTATCTATTAGATTTGAAAAGTTATCAAGTTACTGAGCAAAAAAACATAAAATGGAATGGAAAAGGAACCGAACATGCAATCATCGTATAGGGTCGATTATGCTGAAAAAATAATAACTTTACAGGGTGTTTATTCTTCAAATGACAATGATTTTATGTAAATTTTGTTGTGTTCTTTGATCGCATCTAAAATAGGTGGTGGGTGGTGGGTCTAGACTAGAGCATTTACTAGTTACCTTTGTAACTAGTAAATGCTCATCGAGCATTCACTGTTTTTAAATTTACTCGAAACACTTCGAACACAACGCTCGATATTTGGTTACACTTGATCTTAAAAACTAACGAGCGTTTTGTTATACCATTTTATCGAGCAAAGGCATGAGCACGGGTAACGGGGGACGGCGGGGAGTGAGACGCGCGGGCCGAGGGAAAATGTAAAAATAAATGTTACATGTAAGTGCTCACACGCCGTGAGCATACACAGCGTCGAGCATTAGGAAACTGAACGTTTGTCTGTATTGTACCATTCGCAAGAACGTTACATTACATGGAAATGTTTTAGGAAACTGAACATTTGTCTGTATTGTACCATTCGTAAGAACGTTACATTACATTGTAATACTCTAACAAATGTTTTAGTCTGCACTGAGTTTAATAGTTTGGGCCTTATTTTTTGTTGCACCCTGTATAGGTACGTAATATAACTACGTAAAATATAATTTATCTATACGAATCGGCTGGCCACTGCGGCCGAAATTCATCATTATCATCATCAGCCTATAATAGTCCACTGTTGGACATAGGCCTCGCGTAATGAGCGCTATAGCGCCCTGCCTTCAGCTTGACGCATCCAGCATCTGCCAGCAGTCTTTCGCAAATCATCATCCCACCTGGTCGGAGGGCGTCCTACACTACGTTTGCCGAGTCGTGATCTCCACTCAAGAACACGTTTACCTCAGCGGCCGTCAGCCGAAATTTCGCCCTGTCGGCCGAAATTCAACTGGGACGAAATCAGTATGAGAACCAAATGCGTTTTTAATTCGCAAAAGCCCTCTAGAAAATTCATTTATTAATTTAGTCTAGGCACAAAGTACCCGCCACAGCGAATTCAGAAATTCAACTCCTTTGCTTTTGAATTCGTTTAGAGTGTTTTGTGTGCAAAACCGTTTTAATAATTACTTTCCTGCTCCTCAAAAAGCCCATCACTCTGCTATTCAAACCTATTTATTTGCACCTGAATTTGATTGTTTTCGTAAATGAATTCATGTACAAATATTTGTACCAGTTTCCACCTCTGGATATACTGCCGCAGCCGTGAGGCAGTGAGCAGTGAGAGTGCTGGCTTAGAATTTGCACCACCCCAACTCTTCCCGTAGGTGTCGTAAGAGGCGACTAAGGGACATAGACCGGGGGGCTGGCAGCAGCACCTCTTGCAGAATAGATCTACCACCGAACTGCGATCCCCAACCCGCATAGCCAGCGTGAAGATCATGCGCATTATTCTTTATGCCTCGGTGGCCTCCATTTGGGTATGTTTTATTATTTACTAAGAAATTTCGATTTTTGGTCTAAGGGTTCCGGAGTTCAACTGACCTATTTATGGAAGATTGAAACGTACAAAATTAATAAGGTTTTCTTATCGATAAAACCTTGTCAAAACGTGAAAAGAAATTTTCGTTTCAATTTATCGTTTCAATGGTTTTTCATTCAACAGTTTTAAGAGAGCAATATTTATACAAACAAATTCATTAGGCTGATTAATACGGAAGTCACAGTCTATATTTTAAAACGTTGGTGAACTCAATTTCAATGAAATATGGTCAAAGTCAAATTGCTGTAGGAACTTATACCCAAAATCCTTAAGTTCTGAAAGCTCTGCGCACATTAAAGCACACCTCGAAAGTAGCTGCAGCACAGGACAATGTACATTCTAATATATGTTTTAATACGTAACATTTAGATGCATTTTTTATTGTCGGCGTCTGATGACTGACTGCTCGCGGACCACTCGTCTGAAGTTTGTGGGAAGTCATTTTGACACCTTCAAATGTCTCAAAAGATAACGAGCTCATAATTGAAATGAAAATGGAAAATGAAATGAAAATGGAAACGGACGCGTGCTTAAATAAGAAGAAGCGCGCGTTTAATTGTGTACGTATGTATCGGACCAGATGGTTTTTTAAGCGCGGTAACGCCACGGACGAATTGTGTAAACTAAAAAAAAAATTGTAAGTACCCACCTAAGATAACATAAGTTATCCAGCCATCGTGCTAAAGCTGTGTTGGTGTTGCGAGCGTAGAAAACATTCGCAGTAAATAGGTAAATATTTGACAATAAATTCCTGCCGAAATGCGAAACACGATTTATGCACCGAATTACAAGAGCTTTACTTTTTGTATAGAATTTTTGTATGTGGTGGATTATGATCGGGATTTTAATTATTCTGTGTGTAGCCTATTCCATGGATTCCCGGAAAATGGGAGATCAATAGAGGCTTTTGTTTTAAAGTGGACTGTTTGCTACAAATGGATTCCTGGTATATCTTGTTAGAAAAGAATCAACGAGGTTTTTGATATAATACCAAGAATTTCTAGTTAATGTTCTTTCATTTTTCTTTTACTCTACTTAATATAAATAAATGTTGCTGGACAATTCACGCAGCATTATATAGTCCCAAGCTAAGCAGAGCTTGTGTTATGGGTACTAGATAACTGATATACATAATACAATACGTTACATGGATAAATATTATTATCATACATAGAAAATTACAAGAACACCTGGAACCTACAGATTATACAAAAGACCAGAACACTCGGAACAAATACCTGCTGATCATACAAATATTTGTCACAAGCCAGCAATCGAACCCGTAACCTCCAGCGTCGCAGGCGGAATTTCAACCACCGCGCCACAGAGGTCGTCCTCATTCGTATTGACTTACTAGAATAAACGAACGTTATCGGAGCTCAAGTACCCAAAATTCTAATAGCTTTGAGTCTGAGGAAACATTCCTTGTTAAAAATAATATAACTGCCATACAAAACCGTCTCGTCCCATTCCACGTATAATATTTTTTTATCATCTTTACTTTATATAGAATACTTACCGCCTACGTAGCGATCGTTTGCGCCACTCTGCATAATTTAATCATTTTCTGTATGTGAATGTTAAAATAATATAGGTAATCATAAACTTGGGTAGCACCTACGTAACCATTACCTGGTTATCCTGAGATCAAGGTACCTGTACCTAATCAGATTAAAACCAAGCCTTAACTAGGTAAACAACCCACTGGGAAATCTCAATAAAACCAAAGTTCCATCATAAAAACCATCAATTTATTTACACTTTGCAAAGTATTTACATATTTACATTTTCATTTCACATTAATATTGAGTAGGTACATACTCGGAACCAGAAAATAAGGATTCGAGATATCTAATATGAACTCTATGAAAATTGTATTATGTAACATAATGGAAGGATAGCGAAACTGGGTCCCATTTTAATTGTGGTCCATTACAAGTAACGACTTTGCATTGAATACGGCAGTTGTTAAGGGTTAAACCAATATTAACTTATCCGACGAATAAAATTGTTGACAAAATTAACCTAAAACCTTAACATAAGTATTGTTTTCAGAATTTTTACAATACAGCTTCATCACACGACAGCAGCAGTGCGATTACGGTATAATATCCAATTCAATGGATCGCCATCCGGGGCGACTGAATTTTTATCGATATGATTTAATAAACACCCCATCACTAGAAGCTGGTGCTCAATGGGGAATAGAATCAAATTTTATTTCTTGTTCCAATTTGAGCACCACGTTAATATATTGATTGGTGCTCAAATGGGAATACCTTTGGTGCTCAATGCATAGGTGCCCAAAAAATAGGTGCTCAAACGGGAATACTTCGCGATTTCGGTTTCTATCACATAATGTTACAAAAACAAAACATACAATTTTCGACGAATCGACTATAAAACTGTCACGTCCAAATATCTTAAACTTCATACACAATTGTAATGTTTTATTTTTATTTATATTCAGTTCTTATCGTTAAACCTCATACTTATGTTACTCACTTGACTTTGTTTGTTCGAATACGTTTTATTACTAAAATGTATGAACTGTTTGTAGCTTTAAATCCTAATTACTGAAATTGATCAAAAAAGGTCAAGTGTGAGAAATCTGACCATTAAATTTGACGTAGGTTATATTTTGACGTTGACGCTAAAAACTCCATCGTCGATCGGTTCCATCGCATTAGAAAGTTATATGGATTTTTTGTGCCATATTGGTTACCGAAATCGTATATGATGATCATTCTCCCCGGATGGCCCATTCAATGGGCATGGGAGATTTTAGCGTAATCGCACAGGTCAATTCAGACGACCAAACGGTCCTGCTGCTTTCAAAAGGCCAGCGTTGGTATCAGACCCGACTAACATTATGCTGAGATAAGGACCAATTTGTGACAAGCAAGTTCTTTTTTTCTGTTTTTTTTGTCATTGTTTGTTCCTACTTGTACGAGTGAAATATATATCATTTTTCTTTTTCGTTCTATTTAGATGTTTTTGTGAGTGAATCACGCATAATAAAAAATTAACTAAATCAATTTATAGTGCCTAAAATAGTTTATCGTAGTAATTAGCTTCTTATTATTAATTGTGTTTTTTGCAATTGTAATTTGTTTCTATAAGTGGGAACTTATTTATAGCCACTTATTTATACATCTCTAAAATATCCCTTAAAATAAATACTATTTTTGCAGCTCCTTGGATTCATTTTGTTTTTGATTGAAAATAAAGGAAAATTAACAAATGAGCAGCTTAAATCGTACCAGTGATTCTCACGAACACGTCTGAGTTTTCCCCCTCAAGGGGGATTTGTCAAGGGGGAAAACTGGAATAAGCCTCTGAATCTACGAGCTGGACTCTTAACGGGTTTAAAGCTATCATTAAATCGATCAAGCTTGAAGCTGTAATCGAAAACCTTCTATAACCGTGAATTCAAACTACAATATCTGCCACCCTCAAAAAGCTGGAAATATAATCATAAATAACATTTATTTATGATTACATATTTTTCATTTAAATAAAAGCCGCGTGAAAATGGTTTGCAACTCGTTAAATTCCCGAGTCTCAAAGCATTCAATGCAATTTCGCCCGCGAAGGAAACTTGAACAGTGCAACTTACTTAAAAATAAAGTGAAATAACCATTTTCAAGTATTTTCAATTTAGTTCTTAGTAATTATATATTTTTTATTTCAAATATGGTAAAAAAATAAGGTATAAAGCTAAACGATCATCTAGCCGAGCTTATAAATCTTTGAGTGTCCATAAAGCTCACTGTAGCTACGTCGCGACACTCTCCAAGTCAACCGACAGAGGCTGGGTAGTGAAAGTGGTAACACGCTGAAGGAGCCGAAAGAAAAGAATAAAACAAATGAATTTTTATTAATCGCGCGATTCGGCGCGGGCAAGTGTATGTTTTTTATAAACAAAGAATTTATAAGCACGATGTTTCGGTTCCTTCGAATTATTCGGCTCGACTCTAGGCTTTATACATTCAAATTTAATCTGAATAATAATTTAACTTTATAAAAACACACTTAACTAAAAATATCTTAAAACAAACTTTACACTTACAGCATTTGTCGTAAAATAATCGATACGATGTTTTTTAAATAAGTTATTACATTTTCTAATACTGAAATAAAATTCTCAAGGGAAGCATTTTATGGTTCCGAATGAAAGAGCGTAAGTATATTTTGATAAATCTACCTAATACTTTTTATGCATAAGGATATTTTATATTCGGATGCAAATTAATTTACATTAAAACACTAGCTTACGAACATGGTCTTACGCTGTGCGTGTCTTTTTAATAAATTTTAATTTTAAAACTTAATCGGCACTATTAATTTAATGCTTCAGATGGATCTGATATAATATAAATATGTATAGAACTAAATTAGGCTAAGTTTTGATTATTAATATTAATCTAAATTACACGTAGATGTAATTTGACTGAGCGGGCAAGCACACAATGAAATATATATTCGATATTATAATAATTTCCTTTGGTTTCCTTGGCTAGATTTTCATTTGTTTACAAAACAGGCCTCTTAGTTTTCCTTCACAAATATTATAAACAGTGTTTTGTTTATTTCTGATAACCTTGAAAAGACACGTCGCGATCGCGATATGCAGTTTTAGTCACAGTACACGTACAAACTACGTACATAAAGAAAGGAATGAGGTTGACGCAATTTCTCATGCTGTCTTGCTCAATTTGAATCCTATCTGAGTGGGACAGAATGAGAGATAATAATAAGTAATAAATAAATCATGCTGGATAATCGACACACCATTATTTCCCAAACTAAGCGGAGCTCGTGTCAAAGATGACTGATATACAATACATTGTATAGATAGATATTTTTACAATGCAAAAAAAATACCAAGAACACCCGGAACAAATACATTCTTAATTCTGTTTCAATAAACGTTATTATTATTAGTATTATTTGTGTCCTAAGGCGTGAATCAAACCCGCAACCTCCTGCATCGCAGACAGACCTTCGCCCGCCGCGTCACATTGGTCGTCATTCTCAATCCTTTCTTTATTTACGCAGATTATAATGTATTAGTAACACTTTCGACCATTTTTTCATACGATTGATATTTTTGACAATAGTTTTAACACATCGTTAACGGAGCCGGTTAGAGAATTTGTTAGCAAATGACAAATTGTTGATAAACACACGATGCGACAAGCTGATGAAAAACCGACTGTATGACTTCATATTATACAAGCAAGCTACGCTTGGTCACCGCCAGTCAAAACACAACATTACTCACTAAAAATAAATCACATGAATATTATTAATAATAAAATTATTTACACAATAATATTTCAAACATCTAAATATCAGTCTGCCGTGTAAAATTTATCTACTTACATTGACTTTTAGGTCTGAATTGCTATGTTGGTTCTTCCAGTTCGTTATTTAAGGGGATGTTTTTGTTTCGCCGCGAAGCTGCAAGTGACGTCATCGGTACTAAGTCGTCGTCCAGAGAGAGTTGGGAATATTGGGTTCTCGGAAACAGGGCGTGTCTTCTTCTTGTTTTTAACTGCGGGAAATTATATTACAATTATTTTATTTTTCGGATATCACCCACATACTTAATCAGGGCACATACGTCCACTGCTGAATGTGCCTCCTCCAAACAAGAAGGGGGGTTTGTCATAATATATTCACCACGCTTGGCATGAAGATTGCACATCACACTTAAGGCTCTTTTCTTGTTAAGTAGATTTCCGCCCTGGGTCGCCCGAAACCTATAATTTCATGTATGTTTTCCTATCATGCGGGCCACACGCACGTGGAACACGGATTGGCTGAAGCAATAGTTTCAGGTGGCCAGGTCCGCACGCGGGCGGAAATCCGCATGCCAGAAAAAGAGCCCTTACATCTTCGTAATTTTGTTACTCTTAGACTAGCCCGTGTTCACGTCTTCGCATCCATGATTACCCATACTAGCCTATGTCACTCAGGAATAATGTAACTTATCAATTAGCGAAATAATTTTCAAAATCGGAACAGTAGTTCCGTAGCCCCCTACTAACACATAAACAAAGTCACTTTAACTCTGTATTAAAATAATGTATGGTAACATAGTTTCGACCATCAAGCCTCATAGGTATATATGTATGTACCTTTACAGCCACCCCCACGGCGACCACAGCCAGCACCGTGGCGGCCACACTCCAGGCCACCAGCAAGTTCCTATCCAGCGTATCCACAGGGTCTTGTGGTCGCGCCACGTAGTATGATGTCGTGACTCGCGTTTTGGCCGTTTCAGAGATACGTCTTTTACCGGCCGTTGAGATGCTCAGGCATCCCCCTGTGTATGCGGTTTAATCCATACTTATTTTATAAAAGGCAACATGTAATATATTTTTTTTTAATCATTTAATAAACAAACAAAATTACATTCAAATAATAGAAACAAATTAAAACTAGTAGGTATTTACAATGGAAACAACAACAAGAGGCGCAAATATGCAGGTCTCGATAGAGCCTACGCATTTACTCCCCTTGGAGTCGAGACCCGATGTCCGAGGGGTACCGAGGAAATACGGGTTTTTAAAAAAATATCTGAGAGTCTGGTCGAAGCGACGCGTGACCCGAGAGCTGGTGCATTGCCGTACGGCAGGGTATTGCATTCTTTAATGGTTTAACAGATCTTAATGAAATTTGGCAGGAAGGTGCATGGACCAAAAACGGATATAGGCTACTTTAAAAGAACGTGCGAAACCGTGGGAAATAGTAGATTATACACTAAGGGGATAAAGCACTGTTTTATGTCACGGGAGCGAATTGAATCCCGAACGTAACGAAGGACTCATAATTTAACTCCTGAGCGTAGCGAGGGAGTTATAAGTTAATTCCTGAGCGAAGCGAGGGAATTAAGACTGAGTCCTGAGTGCAGTGAGGGGTTCAACCGCCCAAGACTAAAACAGTCTTATCCCCGAGGTGTATACTCTACTTTTCACACCTTATGCGAGACAAAAAAACAGGCTCAGTAGATAAATAATGTTTTCCTTTGACTTCTCTGGCAGCAGATTGTTGACAATGCCTATGGCATCTAATTTGATAAACTCAGGAGTCAAAACACTTTCAGCACTCGACATTTTCAATATTATTTTTGAAATTAAATCTTCTATAGGCACCTACAAGAACTCGATTTGTTCGTCACGCGTGAACAAATGAAGGCGCGCGACGTTCCAAATTCGAAAGCACAAGCCGTGGTCCTAGATTCGAAATTCGAATTTCGAACACCGCGCTCCTCCGGACCGGGGTTCACACGGAGGCAAACTTCATTTATTTTGTCAAATCAAGTAGGCCATGGCCTAGGACAAATTGTGTTTAGCAAAATTAAACTTTATGCATATAGTAATAAGAATTATGAAAAGTGAAATCATATTATTAACCAGCGGGTTATAATGAAATTCAGTACAACATTATAACCCGGCTAATACCAAGGGATTTAATGTCTTGCTTTCGGTAGGGTTTACATGACCTATAATTCGGCATTGTCGAGCATGTGGTTTGAAAAAACTATTATTGTATAAACTCGAAATGTTTTTTTTAAATAACATGAAACCATATTCGCCTCGGCTGAGCTGATGTAAAGTTGTGTCTTCCTTTAACAGAACAAGCAAATAGGCCTTTTTATATTGAATAATTTTTAACTTTTTCCGACAGGGTAAAACATTGATAAAAAAAACCGATTGCTACCATCACATTGACTTAAAATAATTCGATTATGTTTTATGTTCAATAAAAAGTACAACGCATTTAGGGCTGAAATATTTAAAATTTCTTAGTGTTCTGTCTGGTTAAAGGTAAAAATGGGTTGACCCGATTGAAAAACGCGTTTTGGCGAAGGTCTGTCAAATGAAAAAGACATAGACCGCATGGCATGGCATGGTCTATGCCACAGGATATTAATGTCAACTATGCATATAATAGATATTAATACCCTGTGCTCTCCGCAAAAGATCCATAAAATATTTAATAATATATTATATATTATGTAGGTATAATTATTAAATAGTCTGCAAAAGAGTCATCAATTGAATTCAATCTGTTTGGAAAACACCTTGTTTGTGATTACACAGTGAATTAATTGTTAATTTAACGAGTTATTGGGCGTAATACTTTACTAACTTACCATCTTTATCACAATGACAACAGTCAGATGTTTGGTTTGTGTTCAACATAAAATTAACCATGCTTTCTGTGCAGCATGGCAGGCATTTGTGGTTTATCCTGAAAAAACAGTATAATTCAAAAATGGATTCAATGGTCAAAGCAAGTAAAATTGATTCGTAGAGATTCCAAAAAGCTACGGGGTAGCAGTCTACGGCGTAGAGGCCTACGACGTAGCATATACCATTGTTAAATATAGGTAAATTTATGAGGCGTGTTCCTTAAAAAAAAGCATGTTCAATTATTTAATTGGACCACATTGCAATGGAAGGGCTTTGCTGTACTAGCTGTCAAATTAAAGTGGCATATAGACCCTATAAAGGGTGGCTTTTTGAGATGGGAGGAGAGCCAAATCCAGAACTATGAGAGTTAGAGAAAAGGTCGCGGGTTCAAGTCCTAACATAATCTTTTTTTGGGATATTATTGTATTTCTTAGTACGAGATAAGTTGTGAAAGGAGTCTTAGGCTAAATTTATAACAAAATAAAAACACATTTTACGACTTTTCTCTTACTCTCATGGTTTCAGATATTGCCATCCACTCCATACCAAGAAGCCACCTTTTATAGTCCGTGCTTAGTTTGACATGTTTGAGCTCTCCCCAGAAAAGATCTCCGCCATCTTTTGAGTTATAAGTTAAATAGGGTTATTTTTTAAAACGAAAAACCAATAATAAAATAAACCAGATAATTTTAATTATTTTACTTTTGTTAATATAGGTCGAAATACCTTCAGCTAAGGCACTCCATACACAGCCTCCATTCAGTCTAAAGTAAAGAGGTCAGCGCTCTGTTGAGTTTAAACTCACCTATCTAACCGCAAAGGATGAGCGCAAGTAACACAGCTGCTAGGCCCGGGTCCGGAGCAAGATCGGCACGAGTCGTGGCAAGGTCCACAACCGCGAGACCTAGGCTCGTAGAACTGCGAGCTAAGGCACTCCACACACAGTCCATCCTCAAGGCTGAAGTGAGGGGGACATGAGGTACACTGCTCCGGACCAGCGCCGTGGCAGTCTTGGCAGTAGTGGTGGCAGCGGCGACAGCTTTCCTAGTGAAAAATATTTGAAAATCAGCACAATTTTGCGGGATGGTAAGATCGTAACGAAAAAACAAATGATAGTTGGTTAAGGCAAAAGTTCAATAAATTAAATAAAACTGTAGAAAGATGTACAACTACAGCCGTAGCACGGAGATTGTTGCCTAGAGTGGAATAGACAATAATGACATTGCATCGCCATACATTGCGTACATTATTGAAGTTGAAGGAATGCATTTCAAATAATTCACGCATTCGATGACGAAGTGACGTAATTTTTCTCAAATCTACCCTAGACAACAATCCCTGTGCTAGGGGCGCAGGTTCACTATAGTAAAAGTCTGAATGAAAATGAGAGTCGGTTACTCTTTATGGACAAAAGACAAACGACAATCGGTAAAGCTCCTTGCCGATAAAAGACCAATCGATATGGTTTATAATTATAAGAAAAAATGTCAAATGACAATCGTGTTTCTTGTGGACTAAGACAATTGGTACGACAATAGTTTTTTGATGACAAATGAGAATCAGTAAGGTGGTGTTTTACAATGCTTCTAATTTTAAACGTGTCAGTGGACACTAGGGCATGTAAACCGATTAATCGATTAACCGAAAAACCGATTAACCGACTGATTTTACGTCGGTTTTTCACCGGTTTTTTTTCTCAAAATAACCGGGTTTTCGATTATTTTTTTAATGAGTAATAAATGATAAATTCATTTAAAAGTACGCCTTGCAGAAGTAATTTAAAACGATGATAATAATATCTTATCCACCTCATTATTTTACAACACTAATTACGTTAAAATTACTAAAATACAAACAAACACCTTTCTCTGGACCGCATAAAAAGTCGTTAGTGAATGTCGTCGTGCAATAAGCTATTATTATTAGCTGAGAAGAGCAAGATGGCGAAGGCGGCGTTGCATGAGCACATTGGACGCCACCGTCGCTGTGGTTTACTGTGGTCAACGGTCGAACTGTTCGTTTGAACTGGCAAATTGTTTGTCAGACGCGATAGAATAAAAATTTTGCAATAGAAGACATTGAAATAGAACCAGAACCAGGAAATATTAGGACCACAGATGTATAATAAATCTCAAAGACCAGATCGGGCTAGAAATAAGAATGGCCAGCCAACCCTAAAACAGCGGATTCAAGTGGACTCGATTTAGAAACGCGAGTTAAGGTAGGAATGGCCCTGTATGATGGAGGGGGATACATGGGATACAAGTTAAAGAAGGTGTAGGTACCAAGCTCTAAAGTCGATTACTCCCTTTTTTGTAGAACCAGAGAGAATATTTTTATCGGCCGGCCTAGCAACAAAATCAGCAGTTTGCTGGGTGACGACTCTCTCAACGCACTTGTGCTTATTATCAAAACAAAAAGTAGCGTTCATTATCTGTGATTTACGTGATTATCTGTGATTAACTATGTGTTTCAACTTTATTTGAGTAAAAGAGAGAGTTGAAAACTGCCAAATCAAAAAGTAGATTACAATCTATGTTATAATATAACTATCGTTGATTTTGTACCTTTATTTCAGTAAGAGAGAGAGATTAAATACTACCAATTAAAAAGAGAATTACATTTAGTAACTTTTAGGACTGATTTATCATAATGTTTCAGGGGATAACTATAATGATGATTTTTATAACTTCATTTGAGTAAAAGTGAGTTGAATATTACCAAATGTTTTAAACTTTATTTGAGTAAGAGAGAGTTTTAGTAAAAGGGAATTACACTTAGTAATTTTGTAGACGTATTTACAATAATAATTTTAAGATATTCATTTTGTTGATTTTTATATCTTTATTTGAGTAAGAGAAAACGTTTTAAAACCAAATCATAAAGTGAATAAGAAGAAGAAAAAGAATAAGAATCATTTATTTGCTTGAAACATGAGTATTAACATGGTATGAGCATGCAATTATGTTAAAATATAAATTAAATAAGATCCACATGTTTTGCTATTACTGGCATGCAAATAAGAAAGGGCTCACTGCAGATTTGTCACTAATGCGATATTTCTTTTCATAACTAGGTAGGTATAAACAATCAATCATATTAAAAATGAATAAGATTTAGTAACTTTTATGACTGATTTATCACAATGTATTGGGATTACTATATTATTGTTGATTTGTATAACTTTATCTGAACAAGAGTGAGTTGAATATTACCAAATGTTCTTTAACGAGTTAGTTTTTTAAAATAATAAGCAAACACCATGTTTTTCTTCATGTTTACGTGTTTGCTTATTAAAATAATAAGCAAACACCATTTTTATTCAAATTTTTACGGTTTTATTTAGTCCTAAGACACCTAAGTAAAAAACTCGAAAATAACCGAAAAAACCGGTTAACCGGTTAACCGAAAAAATAAAAACCGAAAACCCGGTTTCTTTTTACAACCCGGTTTTTACATGCCCTAGTGGACACCATTCTGTTTGAAAATTGTATCGAAGGTTCGTATAATTGGGGCAAATGATAAAGCTACTGCTCGCAAACACAAAAAAAAACATTAAAATCAAACAAACCTTCCAGGGAAAGAAGTTCTGCGGACACTCCGGCCTACACTCCCCAGCAGCCAGTCTCCAATCCGGAGGACAGGACCCACACTGATCCCTCCTCGGCCCTGTACACGTCTGACAGGAGAGGTAACATTTGGAACACGTCCCAACATCAGGGTAGTACCCTGGTGCGCAAGTGGATCGACAGGTCCCAGACTGTAAGTGCAGGGCGCCATCGCAAGATGTGCAGTTGAGGCGGGAGACACAGCTGATGCAAGTGTGGGGGCATTGGGTACACTTGCCAGCGGTTTGATAGTATCCGATTGAACATTCAGCTACGCATCTGGGAGAAAAAGGATGGATGTGGAAACGTTATGTTATACAAGATAATTTCTGTTTTGCATGCATTTTTACAACCCATCAAGACACTGTTAGTGATTACTGCGTACATACGGAACGTTATAATTAAAGTTGTATAATTGACGGTAGATATGCAAAATTCAAATTACTTGTAAAGACAAATGTCACCTCAGTCTGCCTGTGACCATGGAAGCTGAAAAGCCTCCGAAACGTCAGGTTATAAACAAAATATAAAATATACGCGATCAATCCGGTAAAAACAGTGTTTTATTATGCATTTTTACTCATTAAAAACTATTCAGGGTAAAATTTAAAGTGAAATGGTATCTGACTGTTAGTCATTTTGGTCAATAATTAGTCTGGATATCATGTACGCTAAAATCGAGTTTCTTTTTTTTTTGTATCTACCATAGAGCTAGAAATTGTGTCATGGGACGCTCGTTTTGTTGAGGTAGTCATGATGGGTAATATTAGAGAAAT
This sequence comes from Eupithecia exiguata, assembly GCA_947086465.1. Classification (NCBI taxonomy): domain Eukaryota; kingdom Metazoa; phylum Arthropoda; class Insecta; order Lepidoptera; family Geometridae; genus Eupithecia; species Eupithecia exiguata. The sequence goes on along the minus strand of OX352243.1, from coordinate 6,106,367 downwards.
AACGAGGAAAAATAAATTAGAAGAGTTATATTAAACACAAGTTTATTGTAAACTTAGTTAGAGCGAGGTGTCAATATCTTTGACCCTGATAGGTTTCATATAAGTAGGTATGTTTGTAATACAAACAACAACAATCGTTAGGAGTAGCATTAAAATAGCCTATAAGTACCGACTTTGTAAACCTATCTTTTGTGAATAAATATTTATTATTATTATTAAGAAAGATTTTACCAGTACAGTTGGTTGGTGAAATCGCAGTTATTTATCACATGAAGCCACGTCCATTTAAACAAACCCTAAAAGTTTACCGACCTTTTGTAGGTACCTACTGTTTCCGATAAACGTTTATATTGTACAAAAAAACCCAAACACGTCAACAAAAAAACATAAAAACGAGCATTTCTTTGAGTGCTCCAACACAGCTGATAGGACATCAAAGAGCTTTCATCAATAAATCGAATGAAAGCGCTTGTAAAAATAAATGGTGTTTTTTTGTCCGCCCTCGCTGAATAGGGTGAAGTTTGCACAGTTTGTGTGACGGTTATAAGGAAACGTGTGGATAAATAGGGTTAGTTACCTCGATCCTTGCAATAACAGCGGGCTAGAGCAAGACAAACACTCCCATTCGTTGGGACCGCTACATTTCTCGCACGTCGAATGGCAATTCTTACATCGACCTCCTTCGTGGTATTCGCCTGTAAACAACCACTTATTACATCACGGAACAATAAAAATGATACAATATCAAGACGAGCACTCACTTGTATCGCATTTATCATTCCCTTCTGGCAGGCATTTGCCAGCCTTCGTAAGGACCCACTTCTCTCTACACACGGCGCATACCCCGTACGAGCAAATAGAACAACCGATGGGACACCTAAAAAGGTTTCACCATAAAAAAACTGTAAAGGTTATCAAATCAAAGCCAAACAGCGTGTAATATTTACATTCGAAGACATATGTTCGGAATAATAAAGAATTATCATAACAATAACACTTACGCGAGGCATTCCCTTCTCTGTGTATCCGCATAATGTCCTGCGGGACATTTAGCTAGGCAGTGGCTGTTGTGTGCGAAATTGCCTATTTTACACGACACACACTGCGAGGCGTTATCTCCGCGGCACGACTCGCACGACTCGTGGCACTTCATGCAGCCGAAGTCGTCTTTCTGGTAAGTGCCGGGCGGGCAAGTTGCCAGGCAGGAGCCGTTGTATAAAACGTAGCTGTGCGCGCAGGATGAGCACATGTCTGCTTTCTCGCTGCACGTGTCGCAGTGCTCGGAGCAAGGAAAACAGGCGACGGCGCTTTCTTCTAAGTAGTACCCGTCTGGACACTGCTGCAGGCACACGGCCAGATCGATGACCAGCATGTGCGAAGGCGAGCACGTCAGGCACGAGTCCTGCCCCGCGCCCGCGCATGTCTCGCACGTCTCGTGGCAAGGCCAGCACACCCCACCCTGGTTCACAAAACTCCTCGGGGGACATCGTGAAACGCACGAGTTATCCAGCCGGTAGTGTTTGCAAGCTACGCACTGAGTCGACCCCTTCCCATAGCAACCTTGGGAATCGCATTCGGGGTCGCACATTCTCTGTACTTGCTTGTCGTTCGCGTCTGCTAAAACATTTTTCCGCTGCGCCGATGGTATGTTTTTGGGGTAATTGCGCCGGTCCGTGACCCCGAGCTCGATCTCGTTGAGGTACTGCGAGTATTCAGACGCGTCGTAAACGTCGTTGATATGGTATGTTTTTTCCTCTTGGTAGACGTTATTCGAGTTGTAATAGCCTTTACTGCGCAGTCGGACGGGGTCGGCGGCGGTCCCGTAGAATATGAGCTGCCATTTCTTCAATATGCCCGGCTGCGTGGCGATTTTGTTGCCCGCGTTTAGTATCTGAAGGGTCCACCGGCCTTCGGCGCTTTCGCCCCAGTAATGAATGCTGAGAAATGCCCAATCATCGAAACTGGAGCTAGACGTATCATAAGTTCTTTCCAACAAAAGTGTGGATGTCGTACCCATCGGCGACGTTAGTAATATCCGTAAATTTCCCCTCGGGAAAAAGCTTAGCGAAATTTTACATTGAACGTGTTCCAAAAATCTAACCTCATTCGCCGTACCACTGCACCCATTCACGTCCATGTGCACGGATATAGTGTACCCAAAAGAGGTTTCAATCGACTTGTCCTCGTTTATTTCTTGCGATTTACAAATGTGTTGCGGCGGGACTTGCGTCCATTGCTCCGCTAGGGTGACCATTTCTCCGGCGTCCATTAGCCCATACCCGAATTTATGGCTAACTTTTCTCTTCACGCCGTTCACTATCCACCCTCCTTCCTTTTCTAGTGGCGTCGATTTCGACGTCATAACTATTAAATGCTGTACATCTCTCCACGTCAACAATGGATTGGCTTCTAAGGCCAGTGCGACTATTCCCGCCGCCAGCGGTGCCGAAGCAGACGTCCCTGTATGCTCCAATGTACAAAGATGTTGCGGCCGCAAACGCAGGTCCATATCTACAGTGGCCACACTCCTATCTCTGCCAGGCGTGCCTGAACTGTACGTAGTGGCTATCGTGGAAGAGCACTCCTCTAAGTACCATGGCTTCAAGCCAGCTTCCGTTGCGCTGGATATAGATATCGTGAATATGCTATTCGCATAACCGTCACAATTGCAAGAGTCTGTGTGCTTTCCCCCGTTTCCCGAGGCCCATATGAATATAGAACCCTTGCCACCTCTTCCGTTCGTCACTCCATTTATAAAGGCTCTGCAACAAAGGTTTTTAATGAGCTTTCGATCTAGAAAATTCTACCTCTAATAAAAGCTGGATGGTTCTATTGAATTGGAAACCAGTTGACGTAGAGAAGGAAGTCACATTGTATTGTAGTTCAATACCTAGGCTTTGTGTTCTGGTTCAATAGGGATTAATGCGGTTCTTTGTGTACTTGGCAGTTGGTAAGGTTCCGTGGGTATTTTTGTCGAGTAAACCATTGAAATTATGAGCGAACGGCCCGAGGCAGTTAAACCCGCACTAAACTCGAGTCATAAAGTTTAGGGACAGGTATTTGGAAGAATTTTCGGCGCTTTAACGATCTCATGCTCTGTTGACATGCTGACGAATCATTTCGGTCAACTGAAGTAGAAGTTATGACGTTTTCAACTGCCCGTAAGGTTTAGGGTACTTATTGCAGACCGTAAGCTAAGCTTTCTTAGTTTTGGCTTGGCTCGCATTGCTGACGCAGTTTTTCATACATTTGTGTTCAGACTGCCAATTGTACAAACTAAGCTACGTGGTATAAAAACTGCGTCAGGTATGCGCGCTAAGCTAAACTAAGTTAGCTTAGCTTGCAATACGCATTAGCTGGCGGCCACGTGCAACGCAATTTTAAACTGTCGCTTCACTACAACTACTTAAAGTTCACCAACTTGTAAATAGTTAATTCAGTCCTGCCTTTACTAAAAAAAAACAAAAGAAAACTTTTTGGATTTCATTTTAATAAATACATTTACCGTTCAAAGAACTGAATGGTGGGCAGGCGGGGTATTTCCCGCCCACCTTGCTAATTCTATTACGCGTTTCCTAATATCGTGAATCAAGTCGAGATAAAGAAGAAAACTGTGTACCTTTTAGCCAATGGCCCCGGTCCATCTACAGTCTTGCCATCGTCTTCGGGCCCCCACGAGGCACTGTATATGTCTATATGATGGATGTTGAAGCCTAATGCTTTTGCCTCCACAGCATCGTTTACGTTACCATCTAGCATACGTATGCCGCCTATACTAGAGTTGTATGCTATGCCGACACCGCAATACCTGAGGAATGGACTCTTATTTAAATGGGATTTGAAAGGTTTATGTGGAATTCAAACCTGATTTAAAACAAATGAAGTGGTCTGGTGGTCGTTTTCACGTAGTATCATTGGTGTCAAAGTAAGCAGAGCTTGTGTTAGGGGTATTATTAGATTCATAATACATTATGCAGGTACATAATTTGTTTAATTTGTCTGCAGATTTTGCAAACATTTCTTCCTCGATGGGAAATGGTCTTGATAGATACTGTTGCAAGCGGACCTGCGCCCACGGCGCTACCTGAGGTTAAGTAGTATAGGTGAAGTATAGTTATAGCTTTGTCATACCTATTGTAAGCGGTGGCAGCCACCTCCCCGGCGCAGCGTGTGCCGTGCTTGTTGTCCCCATCGTCCTTCGGCATCGGGTCTGTATCGTTGCCGTTTATGTCCGTTGACGCCGCGGGGTCCTACGAAGATCGAAGCATAAGTCATTATCATCATTATCTTGTTCTATCCTTCGAGCCCTTCCTATCTCAAGGAGCGCTTTGAATTCCTTTCGAACTCTCACTCTCTTTGCGTTCCTCTGAAACCCTCATCTTAAAAGTCACTGCCCACACTACCACTTAATACGACAAAATATCCTTTACTGTATAAAAGCGACCCGTCTCTGGAATGCTCTCCCCCTGGACAACAGACGTGTACGTGATGTGTACTATCCTTAAAAAACATATTCATCAAGATAAAATTAGACAACTTAATCTTTAAGTACTTGTAAGTTTATTATAATTGTGTACGTTATGTTAAGTATATTATGTATGTGTAAGTATTATTGATTTCTTTTTTTTTTCAAGTTCCACCGCCTTTGTTGTTCTTACATATCCAGTCCATCCCAAGGTTGCCTGGAAGAGATCGCTCATAGCGACAAGGCCGCCTCTGTACTTCAGCTACTCGTAGCATTTATGTTATAAATAAATTCTTTAAACCGATTTTATGTGTGTGTGGTACAGCCAAAAGTTTTATCTATAAAAAATATGTAGGTACGAGCATACCGCAGAAGGCGACTAGCTCTCACGCGACTAAATAAAATATCATTTGTGTAGTGAAATAATTGAAAAAGTTAAATAAAATACATTTTTATAGCACGAAACCCACAACTATCGCAGCTTTTACACAGGTATGGCAGTATTAAATTGTGGAATAGGAAACAGTTCGCCTGACGGTAAGCGGTGATTACTGCACTACGTAAACATGCGATGGGAATTACACACCGTACATACATACAATGTTTATAACGTAGTTCATATGGGTTGGTGCAAAGTGCGGAAGTGTTTCTCATACCTGATGTAATATATTTCTACTAATATGTATTCGTTGGTAGCGGGGCATCGTTCATGTGGTAGGTATGTATTTAAAACTACTATGAATGCGAAAGTTTGGATGAGATCGATGTTGTAAGAAGAAACACTTTCCGCTAAAACTACTGAATGGATCAGGCTGATTTTGTTTAGATGTAGTTCAAAGACAGTAGTCAAACATAGGCTACTTTTATTTCCATAATACGGTTTCCATGAGATAGAAATAACCTTTAAAAGTCCATAGACACAATGCGTGCGGAACCGCGGGCAGATACCAGTTATTTAATAACGAAAGTACCACGTTACTAGTTTGTTGTTTTGTGAGCGTGAACTGAGTAGGTAACAAGCCTTTAGTAGGACAAAAGTGTTACTGGGAGCAAATCTAAAAAATTCCAAATTAAAATAAATTAATTTTATTAAATTTAAATAAATTTCAAATTAAACCCTAGTTTTTATCTTGTTAGTTTTTCATTCCTTGTTTTTTCTGTACGTGCAATACATAAATCATATTTTAATCGTATATGGTTCAAAAGTATTTTTAGTGGTGTCACATAATGATAATAAGCTAAAAATGGTGATTCTTGAGGTACTTACATAATTTTGTATAAGATCCGGATGGTTAGGCTGAAGCCCGTCGTCTAAAATAGTGATAACTACACCCTTCCCTGTGTAACCCTTTCTCCACGCGTGACCTACGTTCATGTCCAGGCCCTTGTTCTGAAACAAATCATGGAATTTCTAAAGACCTAACAAAAATCGTAAGAATCTTCATTTATGTTATGGGATGTATGAAGCCATTTTGTGAAAAGGATAGGTATAGGATTTCGCGTTTATAGAAGCGGGACAGAGCAAAGCGGCGTAAGTAATACCTCTAAATACATTGTTATGAAAAAATATAGGTAAGGCATAATTTTAAAAACATAGTAGGTACTGATAGTTACTAATAGAAGCGTAAACAAATTTAATTCATTTCAGTAGGTGTGCCAAAAACCACACCAAAATTGTTAAATTGTTCTTGTTTTCCGCTTTATTTAATATTTGGGTGTACCTGTGTCCAAATAAATGTTTTTCTATTCTATTCAAAAATAATTTTCAAAACTTATTAAAAACTAAAGATTCCATAAGTATCATCACGGTTGCTTTTCTAAGTTAATTGGCAAATAAATCATTTTGTATTTTTTTTTTGTATTTGCTTTATTGACCTTGATTCATCAAGATTGCTATATGGCAACTTTGATGAAACTAAGCAAGAATTCTGGTTCAATGCAATTCAATGTGCATATATGATACATTAAATATGTATCATATATGCAAATTATGCCATAGATTAATTCATTAATTAAAAACAGCTTAAAAAAAAAGGCCACTATGTTATTGGGTTCACGAACGCATGACACTATGTGCGGGTCCAGTGCTAAAAACTGAAAACAGTATGAACACGTACCACACTTACCAAATACCACTGCATTTTGAACAGCGGGTCTGGAAAAGATGGATCGTTGGACCCCATGACCAGCCGGGGACTTCCCTTGTAGTCGCGTTTCGTTCTACGCAGCTCCCTCTGCTGTACTGCCCATCTCACCTGAGAAAGGAACGTAAATAAGAGCCTTGGTATCTCAATTTAAATGCATTTACATGTGTACCTTAAGGTCACAAGGAAGACTTGGTCTTGTCAAAAAATAAGCTGCAAATCATTTGATTTCTGAAACCAAACTTTATGCCTTCACAATTTAACCTCGGAGAATAAACAGCTGTTGACTAATTTAACTTGTACGAAATTAACCAACAGTCTCTTTGAGATAGCGGAATCAATTATTCGGATCCTCTTAGACGGTATTCGATGGCTTCCCGGATGATCCTAATGAATAATTTGATAACCATCGGTCCATCCAAGTTCTAGTAAACTGAAGCTAAGTTTAAAGAGCCCTATGGGTTTAGAAGTATTTATCATAATAAGCTAAGCAATGGTGTAATGTGCAAAAAGGCTTACTACAAAAAATCGGATTATTTAGAAGATAAAAAAGCTTGGGACGGGTTTTACTCCAACTCGAAAAATAACAACTAACAGGTCAGGTTTTTTAGTCGCTTCTTTACTTTAGTCTACATACCGAAGCGACAGAAATCTAAAGTACCACTATAATTCCGTGTCAGTGTTTTATTTTAAGAATTTGACCTTTTCTAAGTCTACATTTTTGTATTTATGGAAAAAAAATGATTTTTGATTCTGATTTTACAACCAAATTGATCTTATTCATTCATTCAATTTATCAATTATTTCAAGGACTAGTCATAACGCTGCGGGCCTTATTAGGTTACCATGGTGGCACCACTAGTCGTGCCACTAGTCGCGTGGTGTCTTGAGCTACCAAGCTAGAAACACCAAAACAGACAACAGAACCAACTAGTGGTGGAGTGAGTGAGACGCCAAATAGCTCTATTCATATTAATGGTTGCGCCACCAGCCGGTGATTTGGTTGCCGGGAATGGATTTGGTTGCGCAACCAAGCCACCAGATGAGATACCCTCCATACAAATGTATACATTTTGTTGCTGACAATGCAGCCAGCGTCTTGGGCACGCTTCCGACTGGCATTGATATGGATCAGTTGAGCTACCTGTAGATTGTTTGCAACAGTCTGCAGTTAGCTCAATTGTTTCAATTTTAAATACCAGTTTTAATTTAATTCTATAATTTGATTGTAATTATCTACGTTAATAAAGTTTTCTTTATTGTGCGTGTAACGCACTATAAGCAAAAAGCTAAAAAGATTTCTTTGTACGTGATTATTATTTGTGGCACAATTTTCAAAAAAATATAATATCTAGTTTCTGCTTGCATCTTGGAAAATTTAATTTGTTCATTAAATCAAACGAGAACTTATTTTTGGGATAAAAAGTATGGCTAGACCTGCATCTATGCAAAATATCAGCCAAATCCCTTCAGTAGTTTCCGCATCGAAGATTCGATTCGATTCGAAGAAGTAACGAACATACATGTATCCAAACATTCACTTTTATAATATCAGTGTATTTAGTATTGTATTTTGAATACAAAGTCCAAATAAAACTCCCTGTGAATTAACAAGAAACCGATAATTCCCCTAAAAAGTAGGTAAATGCTATTAATTATAGTCAAAAATATGTTTCAAATAAATTGTCGGTTCTTTTTCATACTAGAAAGAAGACAAGAGATTAATTAACTTTTTTAATTAAAATTTTTGGGCTCTATAGACGGCAGATTACAAGATAAAACAACCTAAAACTTTTCAGACGAGCTTTTTTATGTACCTTCGTTAAAATACATTGCAGGGTGGTGTGTGTACTTACTTACCGCAAGGTAAGCTTTGTTTTAAAAAGACTTGCTTTAGCCCGCGGCTTCGCACGCCATTTTTGTCTTTAAAAGGAAAAAACATGGCAAGCCTGCCATTTGACTTGCCTAAAAGGTATTTTTTTTGGTCTATTTTCATACTTAGGCAAAATATATTTTGATTAAATTTTACACTGTTTTTAAGTTTTGCAGGTTAAAAAGCAATCCATTACTAATACGTTTTTATGGGACCACCATGGGATCTTTTTGTATAACGAAATAATTTAAACATTTAATTTTTAATTATTTGATTCGGAGAAATCGACGAACGTACATAAAAAAACAGCCATAGAACCACCTCTTTTTCCGAAGTCGGATACTAATAGTAATTGATTTCATTATGATGTAGATCAAATAAATAAATTAACCTCTTTATCTTTACTAGGTAGTTATAAATTTCCGCGAGGTCCCTTTTGTGCAACTGAGTTTGCTCAGCTGCAAATAGTTGCGCAACGGGGCTGCCCTTTTGTGCAACTCATTTTGTTCCCTTTTGCTCAACTCGATAATTTTAGACGAAAAACGACAGTCATTACAAACGACAACAACTACAAATTAAATTCGGGTACCTTACCTGTGGGTCATTCTTGAGTCTATCGACGTAATCAATACTCGAATTCGGTGATCTCTTGCTAACGTGTGGGTGAGAATACAAGTAGAAATCCTTGAGATTTCCAATCTGAAAAGAACGAAACACTTTTAATATATAAATATTAAAGCAGGCCATTGTGCGAGAGAATTTTGGTAAAGGGTCGAAAAAGGGTACATTCTTATGGTAATCGGCGACCTACGACAATGCTGCGGACGCTAGAAATGTTGCCATTCTAGACAGGGTGTCATCTTATGTTATATTTTCCTTTTTAGAGCGAATATTATCATCCTAAGGTTTTGTATTCTAGTGCGTAAGCCCGCACTCTGGGTAATCTCTAAGAAATTAGAATTGAGCATTAAAACTGAGCAACGGGAACACCTCTCGTCAAACGAACCAAATTTAACTGTAGTCTGAACAGGTTTGGATAACTGCAATTGTTTCCTCTGTAGGTGGCGCCTACGACGCTAGAGCCGTAAGAGGTCTCAAAGATTTTCGACGAAACCGACTAGGATTTCGTGGCTTAGTTGGTTAGAGCACACCCGTAGTGAGAGTGGGGCGCGGGTTCGAATCCTGACGAAATCGTAAATTTTGGGAAGTTATTTAATTTCTTAGAATATTATCGTTTTTTTAACTTTGTAGGTATTTTGTTTTTTTTTCACCTTGATTTAATAGTCCTAAAAGCACTTTGATCGTGGTCGCACTGAGTTACTTTTGAGACGTGTAGGGTAGATTAATTCGTATAGATTCTTAAGTATAAAAACTATAATAGTTTGACGAATTCATTACGTATTCTCTACGTATATGGACAGTGGGTTTTGGCTGAAAGGTGTCGTTTTCAGGAAGTTCATTGGACGGCTGTCAAACGACACCGCGCGTGCGTCATCGGAGCGTCGATGACTCGGTTAATTTTAAATGTTTTTATCTATGTTAGTCTTTAAGGTATTTATTGTATGGGCCCTAATTAAGTTTCTTTCTTTGTGGTCTGAAATAAAAGTATTATTATTGCGGATGTAAACTGGTTAAGAGAGTAACACCAGCATTTCATCCCTTAACGAGGGACTTCTTCAGGGTGAGAGTGGTTCTAGACGCGGGCGTACCGCGTCCCTCCGAACGCTACGGGCTAGAAGTCCCTCGTTAAGGGATGAAACGGGTGTTCTTCCAACACAAATAAGGTTCGTAGTTAACCCTAGCTTACATCCGTTATGAATTCTTAGTTACTTGTTAGTTTGGTCATAACTTCCAAAAAAAGCAAGAGTTACAAAATTATGTGTATTTTAGCGAATATTAAACGGTGTGGCTTTTTGAGATGGGAGTGGCTGAATCCAAACCCATGAGAGTTTATGAGAGAGAGAGAAAAGTCGTAAAAGGAATCATTTATGAGAACACTAGTTTGTGCCCGCGGCTTCGAACGCGGTTGTTTAAGGTTACTTATATCACATGGGAACTGATTTATAGAATAAAAAGTATTCCAAGCATAGAACTACCTGTATGCAAAATTTTAGCCCGATCCGTTCAGTAGTTTTGGCGAAGAGGCAACAAACATTCATCCAAACATCTAAACATCCAAACTTTCGCATTTATAATATTAGTGTAATAAAACTGCATATATTTTTTTTTTATCTTATACTTTTGCAGAAAATTAAACCGATATTTACAAAACCGATTTTCGTAAAACATTCGACATTTGAAAGCCTCCTTGTGAGGCAAGTATAATATTATGTAATGTTTAATTTCAATTAATAACCTAACTCTTAATTTATGCACTGTTTTAGATAGAACACATATCTTTTATGGAGTGGATTTTGAGCTTAGAATTCAGATTGAAAAGCAGCGGTATGACTAAATCCATTCGATATCACATAGATCACTTTCCATAGCGCGGTGCCGAGGACAGGCGAACATGACAATGCCCCGAGGTGGGACAAAAGCTGCCAATAATGGAAATAGCGCTTGAACGCACACCCGTTAATTAAGGCCAGCACACAGGTTAGGGGCCAAATCAAGGGCTTTACTCCATGGCTTACATCTAGAATACAAAATATGTTTAGTAGACATTATCGACCTCTGTGGCGCGGTGGGCGAAGGTCTGCCTGCGACTCATGAGGCTGCGGGTTCGATTCCCGCCTTGGGAGAAATGTGTGTACGATCTGTAGACATTTGTTCCGGGTGTTCTGGTCGTTTTCTATGTATAGTAAAAAATATCCATCTATGTATTGTATTATATTATGTATAATATAATACAATACATACCAACCTCCTGCGTCACAGGCAGACCTTTTTAGGTTGTATTATGTATATCAGTTATCTAGTACCCATAACCGGCTAGATAATGCTATTTTTGTCCAGCATTAGGTATTTGTTTACAGGGTCCGCAGACCCCGTAAAATATAATGAGTACTTTTTATCCCGGATAAAGACAACAGTAAATAAAAAATCTAGTTCAATGATCTACCACCAGCAAAATTTAAATCCATTACCGTAGTCCCATCCCATTAAACAACCCGCGCTAAAAACAAAGAGATTCCAAATTGGCTGATAGAAAATCCATTTCAAAATTTTAGGGTGAATTAATTGAAGCAGCTGGAAAATATTCGGTATTGATTGATATTTCGGGAAACGGAAGTTTATTCGAGTTGAAAATTGTGGATTTTAAAAGGTTAAGAGGTAGCTTTACTTCCGGAGAGTTCATCTTTTAGTTTAGATGTACAAAACTTATTAAACCTAGAAAAAGTTATATTCTTCTTACATTAGTCTATGTTTAAAACTCGATTGCAACATAATAATTGTTAACGAAAATACTGGCAGCTTTGATAAAGCACAATTTACGTGTTCGAATTTGTTTTTAGGTTTCTTTTTGTGGTTTAGAGCGCTCTCATACTACCGCGCGGTGCCGCAAGAGTTTCGCAATGACGTTGTACGTTGTACGATACAATACAATACACAATAGATATTTTTTTACTAGCAGAGAAAACGCCCAGAACACCCGGAATAAGTATCTGCAGATCGTACAAACATTTGTCCCGAGGCGGGAATGGAACCCGCAACCTTTTGCGTCGCAGGCGGACCTTTGCCCACCGCACCACAGAGGTCGTCATTTGTGTTCAAATGTTGGTTCCATCGCTCTCTAGCGATCGTGATCACGTGATGACACACTATGTTAACAAATCTTCCTGTACTATGTATGGTTTTAAGTGCCTGCCTGTTTTTCAAAGAGTCTTTATATATACTTTATAAGTTTCTTATAAAGGTACCGTGCAGACTGCACAGTACCTTATAACAAGGTATAACATTAAGTGCCCAAGTTCTAATTAGATTGTAGTTCGATTAATAACACAATTTTTTTTTGTGGTTTGATTCATCAACTTATTTTCATTTTGTTTTATATTTTAGGGGTTTGAAGATTTTGGTCCTAGTATCGGTTACCACTTTATTTTTCTTCTTCTTTCTTCTTCTATTGATAATTTGGACTGAAGGACACCTGAAAAAATATTAACACTGTCCGTATTAACCTGACGCTTTACGTCACTTTTCTAAGATAATATTCATCATACCTAACGGCATGTGAAATTAATTCATAAGAACAATAAAATATCTTTTTCATATGTGAATATCTCAGAAACATGACGCTCTAGGAAATTATGTTATTAAACATTTTTAACTCGTTTATGTGTCTTGTATCAAAATACAAATTTCATTGTGCGCCGCGATTTTGAAAAAAAAGACTGTGTTGTAACCGATGTAAGGGGCCACTCCAGCCAAAAATCAAATCCCTTTTGATTTTTGTTCTTACATCGGTTACAACGCAGTCTTTTTTTTCAAAATCGCAATATTTGGATTTTCTGCAAAAACCGAGTATAACTGCACTACTAAGAGCAAGCAAAGCAGGAAAACCTGCCTATGATTACCTAACCCCGACCCTCTCCATAAAATAGTTCAATGCAGGAAATTCTAATGAAACTCTTTGGTATATTTTCCAGTTTTGCATTATTTTCGCATTCGCCCGGGCTGGGTAATGAAATTAGCAACTTATGAGAGTACCTGCCATGAAAATGTACTGGCCTTCTGTAAAAATCGCAGTTTATTTGTCTTTTAAGCTATTGACCTAGATAAGGATGGTTACCCTCAATATCAACTTAATGTGGTTGCGGGTTACAATTCATGGAAATAAAGATCATTTCAATTATTCACCTTTACGAGCATCTTTGGTACTAATAATTTTAAAATTAAACAATCTGAACATTTTTTTTGACGACCTCTTTGGCGCGGTGGGCGAAGGTCCGCCTGCGAAGCAGGAAGCGTTGCGGGTTCGATTCCTGCATTGGGACAAATTTTTGTACGATCAGCAGATATTTGTTTCTAAGTGTTCTGGACGTTTTCTATGTATAATAAAAAAAATATTTATCTATGTAATGTATTATATTATGTAAATATATCAGATAACTAGTACCCATAACACAAGCTCTGCTTAGCTTGGGCTAGATAATGCTATGTGAATTGTCCAGCATTATTTATTTATTTTACACAGCATCATCATCTGGATCAAAGTAAGCAAAGCTAGTTATGAAATAAGTACCCAAAAATTTTCGATTTCGTCGGGACTCGAACCCATTTCTTAGAGATACCCTAAGTGCGGGTAAGCTAACAAAAAACCTTAAAGCTAGTTATGTGTCTCAGTTGACTATTAAATAAGAAAAGAAGTACGTTAGAGAATTCTAAACCAATTAAAGTCGATAGTCCACTTGTCCTAGTCAATGCTTAACCTTAAAATTTATATTAATTATTTCGTTCAAAACCTCGACTATGAAAATTTCTATTACAGGACCTAGCTATACCTACTTATATTTTTATCTCATTTTACGTAGAATTTTTGTCAGATGATTTAGCCTCAGCATGGTTTCAGGATTCAAGGACGATTATTTATATACGTTTTCTGACGAACGAGTTTTTCTATCGAGAATGTGACTGCTGCAGGATTTTCGCGCTACGGAAATTGAAAATTTCCACGGAACCCGTTTTTATATTTTGGTTAGAAAATGTGGTATTATTTTAGGATAATGAATATAAGTGATATGTTGAGACAGTGATCTAGGAGAACATTTATCACAGTATTTTTATAGATTCTCGTCGATTCGAAACACACGTTCGAAATTTTCGTTTTCCGTAGCGCAAAAATCCTGCCGCAGTCACATTCTCGATTAATAAAAAAACAGTAAACGACACCGTAAAATCTATATATAATAAAACCGGCTAAGAGCGAGTCGGACTCGCGCACGAAGGGTTCCGTACCATGAAAGTTTAGATGGATGGATAGATGGATGGATGTTTGTTCCTTTATCACGCCAGAACGGCTGAACGGATCTGGATGAAATTTGGCACAGAGATAGATTATAGTCTGGAATAGAACATAGGCTACTTTTTATCCCGGAATTACCACGGGAACGGGAACTACGCGGGTGAAACCGCAAGGCGCTGCTAGTTATCTATAAAAACGGTAAAAAAAAAACACGTTTGTTGTATGGGAGCCCTGCCCGGGTTGCGTACCTACAATTTATCGGTCATAAATTAGCACCAGCGTTATATACTCTTTGCTAAACACGCCTTAGCGCATAGAGTAAAGCCTGAGCCTTTAAATGGTATAGCTATAAGAAGCTTCTACAATTAAAGTATAAAAATTCAAACCTTATAACTTAACCCAAATCCATTCAGGCCATGTTAGTGTTCGAAACGGTTAGCACCTCTATAATACCACCTAGCCTTGTCAGCCTTATCTACAAGGAAGACATGGTACATACGTGCGAAGCTGATTAACTTGCGGATTTCCCCGGCTGGTTTTCCTTCTTGTTAACATAGTTACTTAGAGGATATGTTTTTATGTTGTGGGCATTTTTTTCCTAACTGTCAGCTAAATTCAAGTACTAAGTACTAACTTGACAGTTTGTAAAAATCATCATAATCTAAGTATAGAGTTAGGCTCTTTTCCAGTCATGCGGATTTACACCCGCATGCGGATCTAGTCCAGGCGCCACCCGAAAACTAGGATAGGTTTAATATAAGCCAAAAGTTTGTGAAATGTGAATATTATTTTGTAACTTAAGGTAAGGCTACCAAAACTACTGAACAGATCAAGGTAAAACTTGGCGTACATTTAGAACATAGCCTAACTTAGATAATAAGCGGTTTATTGGGCCAAAAATACGCGTGAGAACCGGGCAGAGGCTTCATAATAACTTCATATATCGACCTCTGTGACGCGGTGGGCGAAGGTCCGCCTGCGACGCAGGGGGTTGCGGGTTCGATTCCCGCCTTGGGACAAATATTTGTACGATCTGCCGGTATTTGTTTTTTTTGTTTCTATGTATAATAAAAAACATCTATCTATGTAATGTATTGTAATATGTATATCAGTTATCTAGTACCCATAAAATAAGCTCTGCTTAATTTGGGGCTAGATAATGCTGTGTGGATTGTCCAGCATTATATTTATATTTATTTACATGTTTATCCTATCACGTGGGACACGGATTGGCTGGAGCAATTATATACCACGCGAACAAGATCCACACACCGTCGGAAATCAACATGACAGGAAAAGAGCCCTTAGGGAGACACACAAAGTCGGCGACACAGTTTGGCGGGTTGGTGCGACATTTCTGGTTATGAATATTGTAGGCAGCCGACAGTGTTTTATCAACATGTCGGCGGACTGCCGCCGACTTTGGTGTTTAGACTCCATTAATTAAGAATTACGTATTGCTCGAAACTGGAGGAAGTATGATTACCTAATCTGTAACTGCAGATTCAACATTATTGAAAACTTAATAATTTGATAAAACTAAAAACCCACTTCCGTAGTATTTACACTGTTTTTTTTTTAAGTTTTTCGCGAGTTATACTTATTCCTCGAAAATAAAATTTTATAGGGCTTTCTCTGATTTTTCATTTTTGATACAATAGCGAAAGTATTATATAGATAAATTACTAGCTGACCCGCCCGCGATTTCATTCGCGTGAACTTTAGTATTATCCAAAGTAATGTTGGTTTCCATATGAACTGTCAAAGCCAAAGTTTTACTACCAATCCTTTACGATTTTAAAGTATTCTGAGGTCTTAGTTTATACAAAATACATTAGATAAACGTAATCGAGAACCATGGATGTCTTCCGTGAAAAGGGTTTAGAATGGTAGAGACACAAACGAAGTGTAGCCAAAAAAATGCGATAATTGCGTCTCATTTTCCTATTCGTATTATTGCTATCTATGAAAGCACTGAAGTTGTAATTATGTTTGTCGTTAAATTGTAATTAAGTTATCATGAGATAACCATTGAAACCCCCCATGTGACTTTCTAAAAATACGATCTAAGCCTACGTCTTAAAAGGAAACTAATTTTAAAATTTTAGCTTCGTAGCTCTAGTTTTCTCTTCTCTTTTTTAAATATAGGTTACTGAGATTTCTTGATAAGTAAGTGATTGGCTTAACTTTGACTTCACACCTTTAGGGTGTGAATATCAGAAAACCCTGACACGTGTCTGTTTATTTTAAGTCAACTTTCTATACTACAAATTTTGACGGCCTAACAGATACGGTTCTGAAGTTATAATAAAAATGACCTTTGACACCATTTTAACTACTTTAAAAAATTTATTTCCAAAAAACTTCATGCAAAATTTCAGCTTCGTAGCTCTTTTAGTTTCAGAGTTCTCTTGATATATCATCCAGTTTTCTCTTCTCTTTTATAAATCTAGATAAAAAAACAATCCAAATCGATCAATAATTGAAGGACAAATCGACGAACATACAAAAAAAAGCAGCCGAACATAGAACGTCCTCCTTTTTTGTTTTTCGTCGGTTAAAAACCAACTCGATCTCCTTTTTATTTCCTCAAAAGCCTACAAAATGTAGCTAAGAACCATAAAGGAGCTCGGTATTTTGAAACATCTTTTATCAAAATCTCTTGAGCCGTTTCGATGATTCGAGTTTCTATAGAGTAATAGATAACCACGTAGAAAAATTCGGAAAACAACCTGCCTCGCCGGGTAATACTCTACAAACAGCATAAACAAAAGAAGACTCACACATCTTAAGTTTGAATTTTATTTCGAATTCGACAGTTTAGAATTTGAATTATTTATTCAGGTAAAAACAAACAACATATTATTTTGGTTAGAAGAGCCTTAAAACCAATGTTAGGTTTAACTAGACGCAGAGTTCTCATCTGGTTCAATAAGAAATAACAGGTAGGTATATCAATCGGAATCGGTAAAAATCTTTGAAGCTATACCGAGGCACAGATATAGGTGAGTATTATAGGTCCTATAATACTAACTAGCTATAACCAACAATAAAATTTAAGACAATCCGATGAACATCTAAAAAAACATAAATTTGGACAAAGCGTATCTCCTGCAAGACCCATCAATGCTTGAAAACTTTTTAAATTTTCGCTATTTGTTAACATTATCAAAGATCTTTTATCGGGTACTAAAGTTTTTAAAGTAAGGAAAATGGTACGTGATAAGTACCCGATAAAAAAATCTTTATTATTGCTGAGAAACTAAACATATTCATGATCCAAGGTCTTCTATTTCAAACAACCGTACGTAGAGAGGGTAGTTTTAATTAGTTTGACGAGCGTGTGTATTGAAAATGTTTTAGCTATGTTAGAAGAAAATTGACCCAGCTGTTTAAATGCTAAGATTTTTATTAACTATTGAAGCTTTATATTTGGAAATGTAAAGGGACTTGTGTAGATACCCTAGCACCTTCTCATCTTGCTGGGATATCAGTAAGGGCCGGCTCCGCTGCAACATCAGCGGAGTCCCTCAAACGGTGAAATACGCTAATCTTGACCGAGGTTTCGAGCCGTTTGGGGTTATTTTATTTATTTATTATTTTATTTAATAGAGTCCACAGATGATCGGAATGCTGGCTTTTATTTCGGTCAACGAATTAGCTTTGCCTTTCAACGTGGCAATACTGCCAGCATTCTGGGCACTTTGCCTTCTGGTGACGGCTTAGATTTTTAGAAAATAGATTTAAGATAGTGTAAATATTAGTTGTCCATGTTTGTAAGAACTAATACTATAACAAGTTCTGCTTAGCTTGGGACTAGAAGACGCTCTGTCAATTGTTCATTGTGTGTGTATAATAATTTACTATTTTATGAACCACAACAGCTCCTGGATAAACAGGAAAACGACTTATCGAGACTTTACTACGAAATGTAAGTACCTATTTATCGGAAATAATTACCAACTGCATCTACTTGAGCTCAATGAATTTATAAGAACCTCATTTTGTGGCATAAATATTAAAGATTAGGAAAGAATCAAAATGGATCAATATGAAAATAAGTTTATTGAAAATCCAGTGGATACTCGTAATACTTGAGTGAACCATTAAATAACAATTTACTCTGTAATTACATATTAATGTTTATCTAAAATAAAATCCTTTTAATAATAAAGCAATCCGAAAAAGACGTTTCATTTAAAAACAAACTTAAAAACCTACTTCTAAATATAAGTTACTTTTCGATTCAAGAATTCATAGACAATAGAAATGGACATAAAAATAACTAAGGTCAACCTAGACTTTATATTATAAACTCTGTGCAATTAAAGAAATTAAGGATAATTAATAATGTACCTACCATAATTGTCATATTTAATTAAGTGATAAGCTAAGCTACCTCTCAAGTTACATTGCGCTCTAACAGGGTCCTAATACCTAGCATAAGTGATTTTTTTAAAGATCTCTCACATTATATTAGATTTGCAAACTAAAATACTTGAATACTTAATTCTATGAGATATACCGGTCTACCTACCAACATTTTCAATGTTAACAACTTGGATTTGTATGTTTTTGATTGAAAATCTAATTGGTAGATTAGCTACAAAAGAGCTTTCGTTTTAAACTGAAATGTTTTCTTTTCTATTGGAGTGTTCAACGTATTATGACTTTGTAGTTATTTTGAGGACTTTAAGGATTTGAGCTTTAATAATGCTAACCTCTCGTATTCTTCATTATTAATTTAATCAAGTTAACTGCGAATCTTGTTTATATTTATGTGAAGGAAAACCAGATGCTTGTAATAAACAGACTTACAAATTGATATATATCCGAAAGCTATTGAAGGTTTTCACGAATAAAGATGAGTGACAAAGAAGGTGATAGTCAGAGTAGTCTGGTCACAGTTAAGTCAACCGGAGTTCTGAGTCGCTCGACGACTTGTGTTAGAAGAACACTAACTAACGTTTTATTTCATAAAGAAGGACATCATAATGTGTGCGGATTTTTGTGTGCTTGTACATAGAGCTAATGTAAAGTGCCGTACCTTCACTTCTTTGCCCTTATATTTTCCCCCAAAAATAACGTCAAATTCTCAGTCGAGAAAATAACGCCTAGCGCCTAAAATATCTTCAGAAACATGACAGCATCCGCAACACTCTACATCAAAATATCTGCAGAGTAAATCTTGTCAACGTATTTTTTTTATCTAATATCTAAGGCAAGTTTTTTTATAAATACCTTTATCGTTCTTACCTCATAACATATCTATATAATATCTACACTGAGGTATGGTTATATCTGTACCTAACCTACATCATGCAAATTTTTGAAAATTTGCAACTTACACATGTATTATTCCATATAGGTTGTGCTTTTTAGAACACTGTTTAAAAAGATGATCGCCAACCTTTTTAACGATTAAAGCAACGCCGTTATAGTACAGACTATTTTATTCAAAGGTTATTCATCAACATACTAGGTACCTAAAATGGCGATGTTACGTTTGAAATTTGTATAACATGCTGTAAACCTTTCTACTTACCTCCCCATGATTAACAAATCCATGCCTATGTGCGATCTCATGGGCCTTTTCAAGTCCACCGGGGATGTGTACCGCGAACTGATGATGGTATAAAGGGACACACACGTGAAGCACTGTCAAAAGCACCACTAGCACGTACATTACGCTCGTGCATTTCACATTACTATCTAACCAACTTTGACATTACTTCGAAATAGTTGGCTGCGATGCACTCGCGAGTGTATTCGATTTACGGAGCGGCGTAAAAATCCGTCCGTACAGCGCGACGTCCACGCGAAGACTGAAGAATTCAGACTGACTGAAGGTTCGTAGGGACGGTTCGCGCATGCGCGCAAGTTGGCGCCATTTCTTCAAGTCTTGAACGTATTGTACAACGACAATTGACTTGAATACCTAATTGACAATCGAAAGTTGTTATTTTCTGAACGTGCGTTATTTTATTTCTATCATAAAAAAGGAAATGTAACTGAGAGTTCCGGGGTAGTTACCTAAACTGGACTTAATGTAACATCTACAAGCAAGAGAACCTCGAATAGGCAAGTAGATAAATAGTTGCATGCGCCTTGATCACGGAATAACTGAAATGACTAAGATTATACCGATCCACCTTCCTTTTTTGTCCTTTGTCTTTTTCTCTGAAAATAGTACGACTGGTGTAACGAACGCCGTGCAATAAAACAAATCATGGTTAACATCCGTTTTTAATGACTTTTGTGTTAAAAACCATGAAAACGTTTTGGTAAGTATAACATAATCAGCACAGCTCTGGTTGATGACGTATCTGTCATCCAGCCTGAGCCCCAGCGGGGTACTGCTTAGTTCTCCAATTAAATCATTCACATAGATGTTAAACAGGTCAGGAGAGGTCAGCCCCGCTTGCCTTACGCCACGCGGAAGCTGATATCTTTCATATTCTCTGAGCCCCACCTGAAGCTGTTGGTCTGCTTGCTATACCAAAATAAAGCTTGACCCATGTAATATCTTCTGTAATGTAGGTAACCATAAAGCAAAAGACGCAGAAATACAGCGGTAGTTGCCTAGCTAGCTGCTGTTAGTCAAAAGACAATAACTTTATTTCTTTAGGCTTACAAAAAAGCACTTAGACCAGTCAAATTTTACACATAAATAACAAGTTTATGTAAATAGTAATTATCAAACAAGAAACAAAATGTTATTGATTTTGTTCCCTTAAATTTTTTGTCCACTTGTGGAAGAAGCGAAAAATAATAGTTGGCCTGTAGTTGTTTTCCACTACCCAAATAAGGTCATTTTATAAAGTACTACCTACCAACGTATCCACTAATTTGTCAACTTAAAACATCGTAAATCCTGGGATTCCCGAAATTCCCATTAAATCGACAAGAATGGGAACCCAAAGAGGGTTACAGATAAAATCGATTGCAAATAATGAATGGCTTTCGACAAAGCCTGTTACGGGGACTGTATCCTTTTAAACCCTTGATAGGACACGTTACCTTACCCTTGGCCCCGCTTACCCTTGCTCGTTCATCATCATCATCCGCAGCCAGTTTTACCCACTGCTAGGTATAGGCCTCCCGAAGTTTGTGCCATCCACCACGGTCCTGTGCTATCCGCCTCCATTGACGCCCCCCGACGCGTACTATGTCATCGACCCACCTTGTAACTCGGCGTTCGACGTTTCTTTTGCCCATAATTGGCCACCAATCAGTTGCCGTTTGGGTCCACCTACATATCATCACCTCGCGTTGCAATGTGTCCAGCCCAACTCCATTTGAGCTCCATCATCATGGACTTTCGTCCACTTGATCCACCTTGCTCGTTACTTAGAATTAAACCTAGGATAGGTATACAATGAGATTATGTAACTATTATACTTCTTTGTAACCCGCAGGTGGACCAGCCTGTAACGCAGGAGGTTGTTGGTTCGATTCCTGCCTCGGGACAAAAGTGTGGTACGATCTACCGATATTTGTCCCGGGTGTTCTGGTCGTTTTCTATTTATAATAAAAGTATATCGTATTGTATTATGTATATCAGTTATCTAGTACCCATAACACAAGCTCTGCTTAGCTTGGGGCTAGATAATGCTGTGTGAATTGTCCAGCATTATTCATTTATTATTTATCACACGTCGCAAAGCCACTGTAATGAATTTCTCAATTTACTGTCTATTTTATTGTTATTTTGAACTCCTTAAATGATTTCATATTTTTCTTTTCTTTACTAGTGGTAGCTACGGGGGTCATTAGGTGGGTCTTCAATGATGAGAATTTATTAAAACTTGAATAAAACGTATACTCCTATTATCTAGGTTTACAGAGGTGCTTTGCGTCGCAGACAAGAAGGAATACAATTTTTAAAGATGGTGGCTAAGCCGCCTAGCTGTTGCACAGGAAGCTCGCTCTGCTGCACCAACGTAGCTTAAGAAATTCGTGAATTTATTGATGTGTTGTTATATCGCATGTCCAGTAGATGGCGCTATTCCAAGCTTCTTGACTTAGTAGCTTTCGTGATTAACGCCGCAAACAACTAGCTTCACGTGTCTTTCTGTTAAAAACAATCACAAAGCACGGGGATTGTGAAGTTGAAGGAATTAACTTCAAATAATTTACGCAAGACAAACTGACGTAATTTTTCTCTATTCTACCCTAGACAACAATCCCCGTGCGGGCCCTACTGACGTACACTGCTGGCAATGTAAAGGAAACCGCAAGAAAAATCAGTTCCAAGACGTTCCAGCAAACTTCGACCAACTCGAACATACTTTGCGTTTTAAAACGTGGCTCAAGTCTACAGAATTCAATTCGGAGTAAAGGAGTATTCAAATCTTCTATTTGTTTCAACTTGCGAACAAACTGAACTTACTTTAGTCAGGTGAACCGTAAGATAATGCACTGAATAAGTTTATGTAAACGCTTCGTTGGGAACAGTTTTTTATACTTAAATACTACCTCATGTCGTAGTACTTTAAGTATAGTAGTTTTTTATTTAAGTAGTTAGTACATTTTGTTATTTATCTAAGTAAGGTCTTTTTAGTGTTAAATACATACGTATTTTAGATAATCTTAGGTACACCCCCTGCCTTTCTTAAATTCACAATTCTTTCCATCCCAAGGTTGCACGGAAGAGATCGCTTCTAAGCGATAAGGCCGCCCATTGTACTTATCTTATGTGATGTCTCTTTGTTATGTTATTTTCTCGTGTACAATAAAGAATTATTGTACTGTATTGTACTTTAAATTTATTCTTTGCCTATGTAGCATGTTAATTACAGTAAGTATATTAAAATAAAAACTTTCGTTATTTGACGAATTCATTATGAAACTGACCATTAATAATTTTAGTTTCTGCCTACGGTTTCGCACCCGTTGTCGCATCTATGTAAATCATCATCATCATCAGCCTATAATAGTCCACAGCTGGACATAGGCCTCCCATAGCGTTCACAGCTGGACATAGACCTCCTCTAATGAGCGCCATAGCGCCCTGCCTTCAGCTTGCCGAATCCAGCATCTACCAGCAGTCTTTCGCAAATCGTCATCCCACCTGGTCGGAGGGCGTCCTATACTACGTTTGCCAAGTCACGGTTCTCTATGGAAATGTTTAAAGTTTTTCTACCCCACTGATTCATGGTATAAGAAGTAGCCTATGTATGTGAATTTCAGCCCGGTCCGTTCAGTAGTTTTGGCGTTAAGAGATATCTATAGTTATATCTATCGTATAGTTTGATAATGAAAATTGATACTTGCTCAAATCATCGCTATGCCTTATTTATACCGAAATCCAAAAGCGCAATCAAGACGCATTTGTCCCGAGGCGGGAATCGAACCCGTAACCTTCGGCGTCGCACGCGAACCTTCGCCCACCGCGCCACAGAGGTCGTCTTATAAGTATTGGTTTCTTATGTCAAATACTACAGAAAATATTTATTTGTTGCGTCGAATTTGATAAAAAGCCTTTTAGTATCACTTCAACGTATTGGTTATTTTGCGATTGGTCATTTTGCGTATTCATGATGTTTTTTTCATTGGTCATTATGCGTATTGGTCAATGTGCGTCTAAACGAACAATTCTTTGTAACTGCTACCACCATCTATCGGCCGTTCACAGCAACATCTCGAGCAAGCGTGGTTCGGTTTTGAATTGAGCTAGCTCTACGTGCAAGCATTCCGTAGCAGCTCAGGGTAAAATAATGTACGAAGCAAGTTTAGTTAGAATCTTATGCATTGTAAAAGTACCTTTCGTAGCAAGTTCGTAGCTGGTTCGTAGAAAGCGCGTAGCCACCTCGTAGCAACTGTTTGTAGCAAATTTGTAGCACTAAGTTCTTATGAACTTAGGGCTACAACGTTCCTACAAACTGTCATCTGATCGTTTGAAATTTTGCGTACAAGTAGTAGTAAAAAAATCCAAACTTAATTGGATTTTTTTATCCCATAAATCAATTCCCATGTGTTTCTTCCTCGGATGTATGGTAGTGTCAAATAAATCATTTCATTTTCATTTTTTTTCATTTTTTTTTAACTTTTGTAGAAACAACGAGGCGAACGCGCGCGCGAGTACCCGTTCTATACTTGGTTCGGGAAACCAAGATATTTAACGTCAACAAAGACATTTATGAAGGTTAAAAAAACTAACTTAGATAATCATTGCATACGCGCGGTGAAAAAGTTTTGAATTCCAGTTCTAAAACAGGTGAGATACAAAATAATGCTTTCATGACTAAATTTTTGTTGAAATTTTGCTATTTACTTCGATTCCAGCGTGTTGTAAAATATTTTCCACTACAATTTATTTTGGTTTTGTAATACTGTTAACAAAAAATATGTTGGATTTTAGAACCGAGTTAATACATAATGTTGACGATATCTGTATTAAAGTAGGAGATTCACCTAAAACAAACATGGTAGCTATACACTAGCCAAAATCAACGTGGAATGTTCGTAAATAAACCACGACACAAACCAAACACGCACTTGCTTGGCGTCAAGTTTGAGATATAAATGTAAGCTATGGATTGATGGAAAGATCACAAATCGACTAGTAACATATTCTGTATAAAAAGACACGGCAACAGAGTTAATTTTAGGTTAAGTATGGGCGGTTTGTTTGCAAACATTCTACATCGAGTTTGGCTTGTATATAGGTATAAGTTCGATTTCCGTCACGGAACAGTTGTTTGTATGATCTGCAAATATTTGTCTTCTGTGTCTCACGGGGAGCTTCACCCAATGTGCCGGAGGTCGTCAAATGTATAATAGAGTACTTTTCACAAAAGAAGTCCCCTAGCCGTGGCGCTGTCGGCAGTGCGACCGAAGGAGTTTAGTGAATTTAGCTTTGAAATATTTTAGTTCCACTAATTTCCGCTGGTCTTGTTTCTTGAAAAGCGCTCTAAGTCATCCCTGTAGGGGCCTAGCACAGCGATAGGATAGTATAGACAACAAGATAAAGTTAAAAACTACAACCCGACTACGTGAAAGTTATAAAAGTTTGAAACCTTTACATTGACAAAATAGAATGACGTATCGGTCATATTTGATAGGCATAGAGTTGAAAATGAAAATAGGTCGTAGGTATTGTAATTTTTCTCTATGGGGTCTGCAGCCTGCGGCTACCTAAACTTTAATACGCGTTTTGAAGGCTTATTCGGGGTCGGAGCCCTAAATCCTATAGCCTATAACCATCGGGGTATTGAGACGAATCAATCGATACATAATTTGTTGAAATCGAACCAGTAGTTTCAGCGCTACGTGGGAACTAAGAAATCGGCCACATACATACAAACATACAAACATACAAACATACAAATATACAAACATACAAACATACAAACATAGGGTGCTAACCTCATAACCCTCCCCTGTTGGTAGTCGGGTAAAAATTAAACCAAAACGTCGCGTCGGTCACTTCGTCCGTAAATTATGTTAAACTAATTTCTGCCCGCGGCTTCACACACGTTGTTTCTATAGAAACGTTCGAAGGTCATTTCTATCCCACGGGAAAAGTTTTATGGAATAAAAAGTAGCCTACGTTTGATTCCCTGTCCCCTATCTATGCAACTATGCTCGATATCTACAGACAGATCGGTTCAGTCGTTATGGCGTGAATGTATGTTACCTATACATTCAATCAAACCACCTCCAACTTTCGCTTTTATAATATTTTAGTGTGACTTATTCCTTCAATTTTAATTATTTACTTACTCAAAGCAATATATTTTTAACCGACTTCAAAAAAAGGATGGCGTGTTAAATTAACTCTATCTGTAACCTTTCACGCATGAACAGCTGAACGGATCTTACTAAATTTAGTACTGAGATAGACGGTGTCCCGCGGACGGACATAGGGCTACTTGAAAAGCGCGTGCGAAGCCACGGCAGCTACTATGTTATATAAATTGACGTCAATTAATCGTTTTTAAAAAAAATTGCTAAAAATCGCTATGCTAGGGGGCTGAAAGTTTTACCACAGATTATCACGAAAGGATTACCACAGATTATCACCAAAAGCTGTACCCTTAATAACACTCCATCGAAACGGCAACCTCCAGCTCCGGTAAGATAGCTAGCTGATCACATAATCGGATTTTAATTGGACGGAGTGCTATTGTTAACCCTGTCCTAAGGTAAATGAGAGTATAATGGAACTCCTATCACAATGGCCCATATCTGAATGGCATTATAATGAATTGTGATAGTGGGTGTATTATCGGGAGTCTAGAGGAATGATTCCTTAAGTGATATTTTTAAGAAAACGTTTCGTGTTATCTTAAAAATGTTAAATTTGTTCATTGCACGCTTCATAAAATAAAAGATGGTTTCAATGCAGATGACGGTTTTAATGTGAAGGATTCTAGTATAAAACTAAATTACCCATTATCCAATTTTATGACTAGATTGTAATTACACTCTAGTGTGTGAGTAAAAGTTGCCGTCCCTTTCATAACGAGCGAAAGAGTTTTTGGGACATATAAATTAACACCAATAAATGTATACGTAATTACTACAAATTACGCTCAGAGTAATATCATTTTGACTTATCTATATCCTCCATATTTAAATCTTGTTATTGGTGATATTTTTAATTAAAGTTACTTTTATGCAAGCTGTGGATTTCGTGCCTATGGCGCACGTGGCTACAAAAAAATCGTAACGAGCTATTGAAATTGGTACACTTACATACACTCAGCAGTAGCAAAATGCTTGTTGTTCTTTCAAGTCAAAACCTGTGCTACACTACAAAAACAACAAAATATTAATACCCTGCCAGCTTAGTATCTCATTATTTCTTCATTTCCACTTACCCCAGTTTGCTCCTAAACGTCCGATACGTTTCTGTCTAAGAAATCCCCGTGAATAAAGCACCTACGTCTTGAATAGAGCGGGATTCAGAGGCTCGTATTGTTGCCGTGAATGGGAGTCATTATCGAAAGATACCTCGCTCTAGTTATTATTTGAATTTTATCTGGAATGATATTATTATGCCTTACCCATATATGTACATAACCTGGGCATGATGATTAGGTATTTACTTCTCAAATACCAGCTAGACAGGGTGGACCAAACAATGATGTCAAGAGGGCTCCGATACAACCAACGTGATTTTTTACTCGTTTTTATACGGTACGGAACCGTATAAAAACTGTGTTTCTTGTATTAAATACAAAACAGAAAAGAAACAAAACGTGATATCAAATACACGTTTTTTTTTGCTTTTCTTGTCTAACACGCTGAATATAGTATCTGTGCACCTCGCTTGCACACGTTAACTACGGAAAGCTATTCTCTTGATAAAAGACGATTGAAAAAATTTTAATATTTATTCGCCTGTTAAACATACATATGTATACTTATAAAAGGTGGACACAACATTTAAAGCCATACAAATCTGTAACTTGTCTTGATGACCTGCATTAAATTGGAGTTACAATTTGTGAAAGCAACGTTGCGTATTCCCAAATGCCTACAAACTATGCCTTTTTTCGTTCCCTCGCGCACATTCATCGCGGTTACGTTATAACTGGCTCGCACATAGTTTTACCATCCGACAGGATTTTTCCGGACATTGGTATACGGAAAAGGTTTACTATCCGAGGGTTTGACATATGTTATCCAGTACCCTCGCGTTTTGCAGGCAGGGTGAATACTACCCCTAAACTAGTTAGGCAGCTTTTTATCTAGTGAAGAATCTGGACTAAAATTATATGAAATCGGGGCGATAATTATTAATATAAATTTATCTATAGCAATAACTGAGTAGTGTCTTCAAAGTCGCTAAATCGAAGGTATATCGCAGTATGACAAAAGCCCTAACTCTGGACACGGTCACTTTGACAAACTCGTCTTCTTCTTTGTCGTATTCTTCTTCACAATTTAAAAATGGATCCTGTGTCTGAATTAAAGAATATAATAATAATAATAATTGCTTAAGGTCGTGCCCGTCCTGAAATGTTTTCACGGAGACGCTGGTGAACCGCTTCCACACTACTCTGTCTTCGGCTTGTCTCAGGGCTGCAGGCAAAATGAGTCCCGTTATTTTCTTTATTTGGTCAGACCAGCGGGTTGGTGAGCATCCTCTTGGTCTTTTTCCCTCTATTTGGCTTAGTACAACCAGTTTTTCGAGGTTATCTGGTTGTCTTCGGGCGATATCGCCCAAATAGCTGAAGACTCGTTGGTAGCATGTCGTTGAACATCTGGTTCTGATATTCAGTTGCTCGAGAATGGATCTGTTTGTTCGTTTTGCTGTCCACGGTATGCGCAACATTCGCCTCCAACACTACATCTCAAAAGCCTCGACCTTCTTTTCAGAGCCAACCATTATTTTTTAAGTTATTAAAATAGTGCATGAAGGTTTTATGCATACCTACTGAGCAGTACAAGCTTCACTGGCTGGTTAGAATAAAAAAAGAAAACCCACCCATTAAAGACCTCGGATAAATGTACTATTGTTTTCAAAATATCAGTTCATAAAGGTTTAATGCATAATCACTGGCTGATTAGAAAAAAATAAAACGCGAGAAACTAACAAAATAGCATCATCGCGGTGAAAATATTTGCAAGACATGTTTTCATCGTGTTCGTGAATAAAATTGTGAAAATTCACTTTTCAAGCGACGAATCCTCTAATTAAGTTCTTCCAATTCATGTGTTTACACCATAGGACATTCAAAATGAAGCAAAATTAGCGATCGAAAATTATTGCCACAATAAAAGTTACAGACAAAATACAAACTTGCCTACAAAAAGTTTGCGCAATGGAAAATCGACAGAGAGTCAAAGTCTATCGGAAAACATTTTTTGTTACTTACTTTAGCGATCTGTCAAAGAAAATGATGCCGTCATCACTCTGAAATACTTATTCTATGTTGAAGAGCACGGCATAATATGAACATAAAAGACTAACAAAAACTATACTTTAAAAAAAATCTTACGTTGTACTTAGCTAGTTTTATTTAAATTACTCGCAATGTTTAGGTAAAGCAAACAAGCCTTGGTCCGCAATGACTGCCCTGCTGGCCACGCTATGATGTCCTCAAGCTAAACTTACTACGGTCTCGGAATTGAATTAAGTATCATTGCAGCCCTTGCTTTGTACGCGCTATAAAGGCATTCATTTTAGCTTGTCCATCAAGGTCTGTAATGCTGACCGCGCTGTGATGGCCTGGACCTACGCTACGCTGCGTTTTCGCTTTTTAATCAGCAACCCATCCATAACTGATCTCGTCAGTAATGTACTATTAAAACCCTAGTCGTAGCTAGGTTAATACATTGTTGGTATTCACAAAGTTCTAGGTAATTTTTTTCGTATTTAATTTAAAGTGACTTGGTTGGTTTAGTGTTGGAATTGATGTAGCGTTTTTATGTCCCAATAAAGAACTTTTAGTGCGAAGCAACGTCGTTAATCTAGAGTCCTAATAAAGTTGGGAAGTAGACGATGATGTCAGAGTCAGTTTACAGCTCCCATGGTTTTCTCTAATCGTTGCTAATCATGGGGAAAAGTCCAAGAAGTAGTAAACGTTTCTTGGTCGATTTGTTAAAAATCTTCAAAAAGTACCTACCGGAAACAATGTTTATCTCGTTGCGAATCCTATCCTTCAGAGAAACTCCGAGCATAGCGCTCTCCATAGCTCGCTGGGCGACTTTAAACTGGTGGACAAGCCCTACCGTGAGTGTCCACGTCTCAGCTCCGTAAGTCATGACGGGTAGGACGCACTGATTGAAAACTTTCGTTTTCAAGCATTGCGGTATGGATGACGAGAAGACTCGACGTAGTTTCCCACTAGTACATATCTAAGTAGTAAATAACCATAACCATCCAAGTAGGTAGGTACTAACGGTATATGCACCGCATAGTAAGTAAACCAGGCAAAACCAGGGGTAGAATTAAATTAGGCTTTGATTATTTTTAGCTGTACGCTTTATATTAAACTAGCAGCGCCTTGCGGTTTCACCCGCGTAGTTCCCGTCCCCGTAGAAATTCCGGGATAAAAAGTAGCCTATGTTCTATTCCAGACTATAATCTATCTCTATGCCAAATTTCATCCAGATCCGTTTAGCCGTTCTGGCGTGATAAAGGAACAAACATCCATCCATCTATTTATCCATCCATCCATCTAAACTTTCACGTTTATAATATTAGTGAGATAGGCATGCATTTAATAAGTTTACCGTTTAAAAGTAATAATCTAAAATCACTATAACGAGAGGATGTTACCTATAACTAGGTACCTTTTATCCCTTTTTACCGAATAATGAATAATTAGAAAATGAAACAACTACGTTCATGGGTTATTGTTGTTTACTTGAATACATAATAAAAACAATTTCGTCATTGCGAAACGCGCAGTGTGTATGCGCCTACATAATCACAGATGTTCAACAAAAGCTTTTGTTTCCGCTATCAACATACACAACAATTTAAAAAATTCTATCAAAACTTTTGCTTTAATAAACGTTATCTTATCTATGTAACAACAAATAAAACAAATCTTATCGTCTTTGGCGTGAACCAAATACACCTAAATGATAATCACAGACATGTTATAATTATAATGATAGTAACATTAAAATCTGGGAGAAAATTCCTTATAAAGAAAATAGAGTCCCTACTCCATTTCAATCTCACTAGTAATAGGTCGTGTACTACCGTGGAGATTACGAGATATGGGCATTCTTCCTTTCATGATAAATTTGTACGTAAAGTTTAGTATATATAGTAAAATTATTATCCCCAAAAACGCAGCTATAAAATAAAAAACTTTATCGTCTCTTGTCTCTTTTTTGGTACTTTGTGGTTGGTTGACAGGACCTTGCTTCTGAAAGGATTTTTCGAATTCTTCTTTTATTGCTTCGATTTCATCATTGAGAATTTTTTTTATTTCAATACGTATACTATCTTCAACAATTCCTTGCAAAATTTCAGGTTTCGGTGAACTTTCTGTACCAGTACGATTTTGCAACACAAAAACCAATTTTTTTAAATTGATTTGTGAATTGTTGGACAGTTCTTCCATTTTTTTTAAATAACTATCGGATTGGGTCATATAATTGTTCGTATTTTTCTGAGTTTCGTTAAATACATTTACCATGGCCTGAATGGAGTCAACGATCTTAGTTAATTCTGTTTTCACTTGATCAGATTTGTCTTGTGACGCATTTTGTTTTAAAAGGTCAATGGATGAACGCAAATCTTTAATAGCATTCGTAAATTGATTAAATGCTGGTCTGATGTCATAAGAAGTGGTGTTATTGGCAATCGGCAAAATCAATCCATTTTCTTTATGAACACTTTGACAAGAGATTCCATCCACATTTTCGGAATGAAAATCTAAACTCGCAGTCGTGAGTACACCCTTAAACTTTTCAGAATAATCCAATTTTAGCTCAAAAAGGACTTTACAGGAAAGTGGATTACCACCGATGCTTAGTTTCTTTGTATTCCTATCAAAAAACTCTACTAATCCTAATTCATTGATGTTGTTGTTATCTAAGGCTAAACTTGATGCTAGTGGCAATAATCTAGGATCAAAACTTTGTAGAGCATTGCTGGATAAGTTGACAAAAGATAAAGCCGGAGCACCATCGAAAGTGCCAAATCGCAACATTTCTATATTGTTTCCAAACAAATTGAGACTTCTGAGGTCTGAAACGTGTATAAACGACCCTGGTTGTATAAAATTTATTCTATTCAAACTCAAGTCAAGCTTGGTAAGAAAAGGCATATCTTGAAAAGAAAATTTATCAATTTTTGTTATTGCATTAGTGCTAAGGTTCAATTCTTGAAGTTTTTTAACGTTATATATAAATAATTTATTCAAGTCCGTGATTCCACAGGACCGTAAATTTAAATTGACCATTTGAGCACTTGCTTTCTGGAAAGTAAATCCTGTTTTAATATTGTCTAAGCTTACCAGATATAAGTTTGGAAGGTTATCGAAGGAATCGCCTATGATTTCCATTAGCGTGTTCGAGGAAAGAGACAAATGACTTAACTGATGTAATTGATTGAGTGCATGTACTTCCATTTTGCGGATGGCATTGTTGACTAAATTTAAAATACGCAATTTCCCAAATCCAGAAAATGTACTGCTTGTTATGAACCGTATCGCATTATCATTCAAATATATTTCTTCAATGTTTTGGTTACTCGACATATTTACATGAAAATTTTCAAGCAAATTATGCGATAGATCTAGTATTTCGATGGAACCTGTTTCTAAAAATACGTTGTATTCTATGTTAGATAATAATCCGTGTGAAGCATTGACATGTCTTAGATTCGGTAAACCGGAAAATGATTCATTTTGGAAAGACGAGGTTTTTGTGTATTCCAAGTGAATCGCAATCAAACGAATCATCCCTTCAAATGTATTTTTTAGCAAGGAATTCACAAAAGGGTTGTTCGTTATTATCAATCTTTCGACTTCTTTTAAACCCCAGAAACACTTTAAATCAAGCTCATTTATTTTGTTATCTGACAAATCCAATTCGTTTAATGAAAGAAGATTATCGAAAACAGATTTGGTTAGTATTTTGATACTATTATTCCGCGCATATAGATTAAACAAATTATTAAGACTACTAGTTTCAAAAGCCAATTCTTCTACAAGATTATGGGATAAGTCTAGAGTCGACAATAATTCCAAGCTGTTAAATGCGGAATGCGATATAGATGTAATTTTATTGTAGCTAACATTTAAGTGATGTAGACTTTCACTCATATATTTGAAACTTTCATTTCCTAGTGATGTTATTAATCCATTACTCAAATCTAACTCACCGACGTGTACTCCTTTTAAAGTATCTTGTTCAATAGTTATGTTTAAAGGATTTTTATTTAAACTTAGTTCTGTTATATTATTCCCTTCAAAAATTCGATCTTCAACGTGGTTGATGTGGTTGTTCGTTAGGATTAGTAATTGCAAATTACTATTATTTTCAAAATGCATTTTTGTAATTTTTTCAATTTTGTTGTTACTCATATCTAAATATAATAAATCTAAAAGATGTTTGAAGGTTTTGTTTTCAATAGATTCAATAAAATTTGATGATAAATTCAATGTCTGCATTTTGATTAATGTACTTAGATTATAATCTGATATTTTTGTGAGATTATTATTCTGTAGATATAATTCATTCAGTTTCATAAACCTTGTAAAAGTATAACCGATTTCGAGTAACTGGTTGAAAGAAACATCTAGAGTCTCAAGACCCAAAACCCCTTCAAATGTTAAGATGTCAAAGCTGCGGATCATATTGTGTGAAAGATTCAGATATTTCATTTCCGGAAAAAGGGAAAAGCAAGTGTTGGGAATGGATTCCAAAAGATTTTGACTAAGATCTATTCTTTCAGTGGATCTTGATGAAGAATATAAAGTCTGAGTTTCCATTTCCAAACTTGCTATACTATCGTTTTGTAAAATAATGGCTGTCACCTGTGGTAATGTCGAAAAATCATTTAAATTAACCACTGAAAGTTTATTATTGATTATCACTATTTTTTTCACTCCAGTTAACTGGAAAACTTTTTGTGGAATGGTATCAATGTAACCGTCGCTTATTTCCATCTCTTCGATATTTTCCGTTTTTTCAATTGGTTCAAAAATTGCATCCGCATCATGAACATTTTGAACCGTGACATATAAAACATAGTCATTCGAGTAAGTAGTTTTCATGTAGCCGTATTTACCTCTTGTATTGTCATAGTAGTTATAGTCATCAACCCATTGCTCAGTCTTCATGCAGTCCATTGAGGTATGATCAAAACTTATCTGTTGATCACACTGAAGAGAAAAAGCACAAAAACCGTCCACTTTATTGAGTTCGTACACCTGACATCCATTTGCTCGTTGTGAAGAAGACAGCAAAACTATCAATAATATATCTGTAAGTTAAGATAATATTATGTTAGTGATTAGAGCAGAAAATGTATTATAGCTCCTGCTAACGCATTTGTCAAGTTTTTTTCAGCTTAATGGTAGCCAATGTCCCTAGGATATTTTTCAAACGGCAATTCCGGTCATCCGTTAACCATTTATCTTGAAAAAGGCATTAGATTGATCAGTTTCATTCACATTAAAATAAAAAAATTGAAGAAAAGTTAATTACCTATCTAATTATAAAAAATTGGAATGCAGGATATTATCTGTATATTTAGCTAATTCTTTATTATATTACAAAGAAAATAACGATAACAGAATAAAATAATAACAACAAATATTTACACCTAATCTCGAAGGCAGAGTGCCCAGAATGCTGGCAGCATTGCCACGTTGAATGACAATGCTAATTCGCTGACCAAAATATATATAGGTTTAGGTTACATCATTTATTACGTTAAACTTAGGTCACAAATTATGCAAGTCATTAATTTTCATATAACAAACTTAAAAGCAAAGATATTTCTGATACATTTCTGTTTTGAACGAGTTTTTTAAATCTCTTATAATAAATCAATACTTTTAAATATTGATTACAGGTAGTGTAACAGATATGTAAATTATCCATACTAATTATAAAAGCGAAAGTTACTCTGATTAACAGTCTGTCTGCCTGTTACCTTTACACGCTTGAAATTTGGCAGGGAGGTTAAACAATATCCTGGGTTAACGCTTGAAAAGACCTGCGTAGACCGTGGGCAGAAGCTAGATGATAAAATAATGTACTTACAGATTGAAAAGAGAATCATGATGATATGTTAACATCAGATTTGTCTCAATAATCGTATTTATTCTCTTGAGGAAAACCAGATACAGACACTTGTAGTAGGAGAACAAACCAAACTCAAATTTTACAGAATTACAAACGAACAACGTCTGCTCGGTACAGAGAGTATTCTCAAAATACATGAAAGAGATAACTTCGCATGTGATGATTCATCTTAACAAGAGCTTGATAAGCCTTGTAATGATAATACGTAGGTACTTATTTCTATAAGTTTTATGGGTCCAGGCCTAAATAATATAGAACGTAATCCACAGGCACAGGGTAATAGTACTATCATAGGTACGTATACAGAGGCAGTGGGCTGGTCATATTTTTTGAAAAACCGACAACCGCTGCTTTAAACGTGTTCTTGATTGTAGACTGCGACTCTCCAAACGTAGTGTTGAACGCCCTCTGGCCAGGTGGGATGATGATTTGCGAATGACTGCTGGCAGATGCTGGATGCGTCATGCTGAAGACAGGGCGCTATGGTGCTCATTAGGGGAGGCCTATGTCCACAGTGTACTACTATAGGCTGATGATGATGATGATGATGATATAGCAAAGTTGTTCTGTGGTTACACAAAAGATTCTTATTTCATTTTAGTATTTTTTTTAACCCCAAGATTGTACTGTTGGGGAATACATACAATGTTGTAGAAAACTGACACAAATGAAGCGCTCTATCTGTTTCCTGCATCCGTTTGATAACAACAATGGCTCAATTTATCTAAACCGATGTTCAATTTTATAAGTAGGTAAATGCATGCTTTTTTTATTTACAAAGAAAATTACAATCAATTATTAGAATTAAATTAAAACTAGTTTTACAATTGAAAGAGCTAACTGCAGACTGTTGCAAACAATCTACAGGTAGCTCAATTGATCCATAACAATACCAGTCGGTACCAGTTGCATGCTTACTGCAATATATATTTTATTTACATAATGATCTCTAAAATTGCTAACACGTCAAGGTAAGAGGGTCGTGTAGGGCATGATAAAAAGGAAGAAAGAACATAACCCTCCTTCTTGCACGGTCGGATAAATAGATTTTATAGCCTAGCTGTAAAAACAAAAAACAGCATATTTCAATATTTTGACGACTTATGGGGTAAAGCGGGCAAAGGTGCACCTGCGACGCAAGAAGTGGCGGGCTCAATTCCTGCTTCAGGACAATTTTTTGTACAATCTGCAAATATTTGTTCAGGGTGTCCGGGGTGTTTTCTATGTATAGTAAAAAAAGATCTATCTACGTAATGTACTTTTTGTGTATATCAGTCATCTATTACCCATAACACAAGCTTTGTTTCGCTTGGGGCTAGCTCCATCAATATGTATGTATAGATGAAGTAACTGGCTATGAGTGAAAGAGAGAAAGAAAATGTGTGCTCGCACCTCTCTCTTGCCCCTACAGTAATATACGAAACGTAAGTCTCCCTCTTTCTATCTTCACTAACTTATATCTCCTTCACATTTACCGTACACCTCGCCCGATCACATTTTTCGTAACGCTCTCGTCACGCATCCACCAGCTTACTCCCCAAGGCAAGCGTGCGTATAGAAGTTTCACCTCAAAACCAAATCGAATAAAGGAATGTCTGTGGTCAATGCGGTCTTCACAATAATAAAACAACTACTTTCATGAAAAGTTTATTTTAATAATAAAAACATTTGCATCAATGTAAAACGGCACTGTTAATTGTAGGATATTGGTTGTCTTACTTAAAAGACAAAAACAGAAAAGCCTTCAAAATTGGGAAAGATATGCCTACGTAATCACAATAGTAATCAAAATCTATCACAACTTTTGTTTGTTGCTTCACCTGCGTAGATAACAAGAAATTGAACCAAAATACACCCGAACAATAATAATTACCGACATGTAAAGTGGTGGTTACTTTCGAACAAATGGAGAGAAAATACCTTAGATAGACAAATAAAGTCCCTACTCCATTTCCATCTCGCTAGTAAGAGGTCGTATACTACCGTGCAGATTACGAGATATGTGCATTCCTCTTTTCTTGATAAATTTATACGCAACGTTTAGTATATAGAAAACTATTATCATCCCCAAAACCACAGCTATAAAATAAAGAACTTTGTCGTCTTTTGTCTCTTTTTCAATAATTTGCGCTTGGTTGACAAAACCTCGCTTCTGGATGGATTTGTCAAATTCTTCTCTTATGGCTTCGATTTCATGTTTGAGCATTTTTTTCATTTCAAAACGTATATCATCACTATCTTTGTTGCTGAAACTTCCTTGAATATATTCAGAATTCACTGGATTTTCTAAACCAGTACGATTAAGCAACTGCAAAACTAATTCTTTAAAATAGATTTGTGAATTGTTGGTCAGGTCTCTTATTTGTTTCAAATAATCATCAGTATTTTTCTGAGTTTGTTTGGACAGATTTTCCATGGTCTGAATGGATTCAACGATATTAGTAAATTCTGTTTTCACTTGATCAGATTTGTCTTGTGATGCATTTTGTTTTAAAAGGTCAATGGATGAACGCAAATCTTTAATAGCATTCGTAAATTGATTGAATGCTGGTCTGATGTCATAAGAAGTGGTGTTATTGGCAATCGGCAAAATTAATCCATTTTCTTTAGGAACACTTTGACAAGAGATTCCATCCACATTTTCGGAATGAAAATCTAAATTCACAGTCGTGAGTACACCCTTAAACTTTTCAGAATAATCCAATTTTAACTCAAAAAGGACTTTACAGGAAAGTGGATTACCACCGATGCTTAGTTTCTTTGTATTCCTGTCAAAAAACTCTACTAATGCTAATTCATTGATGTTGTTGTTATCTAAGGCTAAACTTGATGCTAGTGGCAATAATCTAGGATCAAAACTTTGTAGAGCATTGCTGGATAAGTTGACAAAAGATAAAGTCGGAGCACCATCGAAAGTGCCAAATCGCAACATTTCTATATTGTTTCCAAACAAATTGAGACTTCTGAGGTCTGAAACGTGTATAAACGACCCTGGTTGTATAAAATTTATTCTATTCGAACTCAAGTCAAGCTTGATAAGAAAAGGCATATCTTGAAAAGAAAATTTATCAATTTTTGTTATTGCATTAGTGCTAAGGTTCAATTCTTGAAGTTTTTTAACGTTATATATAAATAATTTATTCAAGTCTGTGATTCCACAGGACCGTAAATCTAAATTGACCATTTGAGCACTTGCGTTCTTGAATGTAAATACTGTTTCAATATTGTCTAAGCTTACCTGATATAAGTTTGGAAGGTTATCGAAAGAATCGCCTATGATTTCCATTTGCGTGTTCGAGGAAAGAGACAAATGACTTAATTGATGTAATTGATTTAGAGCATTAACTTCCATTTTACGTATGGCATTGTTGACTAAATTTAAAATACGCAATTTTTGAAGCCCAGAAAATGTATTGTTTGTTATGAGCCGTATCGCATTATCATTCAAATATATTTCTTCAATGTTTTGGTTAGTCGACATATTTACATTAAAATTTTCAAGCAAATTATGCGATAGATCTAGTATTTCGATGGAACCTGTTTCTAAAAATACGTTGTATTCTATGTTAGATAATAATCCGTGTGAAGCATTGACATGTCTTAGATTCGGTAAACCAGAAAATGATTCATTTTGGAAAGAAGATGTTCTTATGTATGACAAGTTAATCGTTTTTAAACTAATCAACCCTTCAAACGCATTATTTTGCAATGAATTCACAAAAGGGTTGTTCGTTATTATCAATCTTTCGACTTCTTTTAAACCCCAGAAACACTTTAATTCAACTTCTTTTAATTTGTTATATGACAAATCCAATTCTTTTAGTGAAAGGAGATTATCGAAAACAGATTTGTTTAGTATTTTGATATTATTATTTCGCGCATAAAAATAAGTTAAGTTATTAAGGTTTCTTGTTTCAAATATTAAATGTTCTAAAAGATTATGTGACAAGTCTAGAGTTGACAATAAAGCCAAGCCGTTAAAAGCGGCGTGCGATATCGATGTTATTTTATTGCAGCTAACATTTACATATGTAAGTACCTCACTCATATATTTAAAACTATCATTTCCTAGTGATGTTATAAATCCATTACTTAAATCTAATTCAGCGACAAAAATTCCTTTTAAAGTATCCTGTTCAATAGTTTGGTTGAGATGGTTATATTTTATTTCAAATTCTGTTATTTTATTTCCATCAAAAGCTCTATCTTCAATGTGGCTGATGTGATTGTTCGTTAGGATGAGTGATCGCAACTTACCATTGTTTTTAAATATTGCTTTTGTTATTTTTTCAATTTTATTATTGCTCATATCTAAATATGCCAAATCTACAAGACTTTTGAATGTTTCGTTTTCAATTGATTCGATAAAATTTGATGATAAATTCAATTTTTGCACTTTTATCAATACACTTAGATTATAATCAGATATTTTTGTGATATTGTTATTTTGTACATATAATTCATTGAGGTTTACAAACCTTGTAAATGTATTACCGATTTCGAATAACTGGTTGAATGAAACATCTAGAGTCCTAAGTTCCAAAACCCCTTCGAATGTTAGGAGATCAAAACTACGGATCATATTATGTGACAAATTCAGGTATTTCATTTCTGGAAAGAGATAAAAGCAAGTATTGGGAATGGATTCCAAAAGATTTTGACTAAGATCTACTCGTTGTATGGATCTTGATGCAGAAAATAAAGTCTGCTTTCTCATTTCCAAACTTGCTATGATATTATTTTCTAAAATAATGGTACTTGCATTTGATAATGCAGAAAAATCATTTAAATTAACCACTGAAAGTCTATTATTGGTTATCACTATTTTTTTCACTCCAGTTAACTGGAAAACTTTTTGTGGAATAGTATTAATATATCCGTCGCTTATTTCCATCTCTTCAATATTCTCCGTTTTTTCAATTCCTTCAAAAATATCATACTCATCATCAGCATTGTGGACCGTGACATATAATACATAGTCAGTCGAGTAAGTTGCTTGCTTGTAGCCATATCTATTTCTTCGTCTATCATATTCATTTTTATAAACCAATTTCTCAGTCTTTATGCAGTCAAATGACTTATGATCAAAACTTATCTGCCGATCACAATGAAGAGCGAGAGCACAAAGACCATGCACTTTATCCAGTTCGTTCCTTTGACACCCTGTTGCTTGTTGTAGTGAGTTCAGCGATCCTATCAATAATAAATCTGTAAATTAAGATAATACTTGTTAGTTGTCCCACACTCCACAATCTGCTACTCTCCTTACTCTGTAACTTTAGATGTGATTGTTTGTAGTTTATTAGCAAATATTTTAATGATTAGGTATCTCCTTTTGCCGAATTGTGTTAGTTTGCTTGAGATTCCTGCAGTTTTATGTATGTTTGTTTATGTATTGTATGAAAGCTTTTAAATTGTTTTGTCTGTGCACTATCAGGTCTTATTTGACTTAAACATTTTTTT
Organism: Eupithecia exiguata; assembly: GCA_947086465.1. Classification (NCBI taxonomy): domain Eukaryota; kingdom Metazoa; phylum Arthropoda; class Insecta; order Lepidoptera; family Geometridae; genus Eupithecia; species Eupithecia exiguata. The sequence continues at coordinate 6,065,784 of OX352243.1, read as the reverse complement.
CATTTTGAAAGATTGCTTTTATTATTGCTTTAATTAACATATGTATATGAAATTTTATTTTTGTTATGTATCTTATGTAGGTAAGTACAACAAAGTATTCATTTATTCATTCAAAAGAGAATATTTAAATGACTAGCCAGCTTCTGTCTGCGGCTTGACACGATTGACACGACATGCATTATTTCTGGATAAAAGTACTCGATGCCTTCTCTGGGATCCTTTAAGGGTTCCTTATGAGGAACGGAACTCTAAAAACAAAGCAAATATGCTTAACTTATTTATTTATCTAGGTTTAATACTGGAAGTATCATTGGCATTTAAGATATTTCTATTACATTACTATGTTATTTCACGATGTACCTTAGACATTATAGCGACCGCAGGAAGTCGATGGATGAAGGCAGCTCAGGCAGGATTGCTATTCGTGGCGTCGATTTGGGGAAGCCTATGTTCAGCAGTGGACGTATACGGGCTCATGATGAATGTTTTTTGTACTAGTTTGTATACCAACATACTTACAAAGTTTACCTCAGGAGTATTTATATCTAATGATGATGATAACGTAGTATGACAGATAAGTAGATAGTAGTGAAATGTACTTACAGATTGAGCACCAACCAAAAATCATGATGATGTTGATAGGTTATCATCAATTTTATCTCATATTTTATCAATAGCTGCGTTTATATGCTTCCAGCGACAGGCACTGTAGCAAAAGAGTCGAAATAAATATATTTTTTCAAAATGTAACATAAACGTCTGCTCTGTACAGAGAGTATTTTTAAATGCACTGAAAAGATAACTTTAAATATTGATGATTCATTAACGAAACTTGATAAGCCTTGTAATGATAATAGGTCCGGACATAAATGGTTTATAACGAAATCCTTAAATGCGCAGATAGGTAATATAAATGTCCAATATTATTGTTATTCTACATAATACTATCGTAAGAAGCTATAGCTTGAACCGTGTGGTCCGACTGTCATCGGCCGTGAGATATTATTTTTAGCTGATAGTCTCAGAGGTTGCTATGTATGTACAGTCAGCTGCGATAATATGTATACACTGCCATGTTTTCAATTTGACTGAAAAGTGCATGGTTATTTTGATAATTAATTTACTATACCGCATTTTGACAAGTACGATGACTACTTTGTACGTAAAATGTGTGCATTGACTTTTATTTGAAAAGTTCTGAGTAAAATAAAAGTGAAAACTTGGGAGTGTATACATATCTGAGCAGCTGACTGTACATATATCTAGTTATCGATAAGTCGATAAGTCGTCGAAGACCCACGAGAGGAATTCACCGTTGAAACTAAACCCGATCAATTGACACTTAAACCCGTTATCGCTCTTAACTGAGTTTCGTTGGTACATTTTACATTTCACCAGCATGAACTAAACGCCATTAACGCTAAACACGTTTATACATCCTGAACCACACATTTATAGAACTGTAAATATCGTTGCATGTAAGTTATGTGTGTATATTTTAAGGATTTAAACATAAATAGTAGCATATTTTTTACACATCAGTTAAGGAAAAGGCACTATCTTTCAAAGATAATAGTGATAATGAGAATGAATGAATAAATACAGAATATATTTTTACGCGTCAGAGAAGAATTCTTTAATACCCTTGACGACAATGTCTTTGTTTCAAGATTCCGTCTCACAAAACCAACTCTTCTATCGGTATTGGAGTATACTGAAGATAAAATCGAGTTTCCTACAAACATCAACACATTTGTTTACTTTAGTAACAATGAGTTCTTTATCAGTTAAGTATGTAGGTACCTAGATTTTTGTAAATACCTACCTACCTATCAATTCGATGTTCATATTGATTTCAGAAACAATAGCATGTCTTCAATCAGTTAATCAGTTACTTTGTGCTCTACGTTTTTACGCAACTGGGTCTTATCAAAGATTGCTGGCGATAATTTGTGTGGAGTGGATTTAGCACTTCTACAGTACAAGCACAGAGTCAGTGCTGCCGTTGCTTCACTCCGACCGCCTCAGATTTGCTATTCTGATTTACCAAACGAGATTCAACAGACACAAGTCCAATTTCATGAGAGAATTTGTATAGTGATAAAGATAATATAGAAAATATAATATAGAAAATAATAATACTAGAGGATAACAATCATCAAAAATCAGTAAGTTGGCAAAATCAAGGAAATCAGTAAATGGACCAATGCGTAATTATGCAAATTAAATAACTACCTAATTGTAATCATCATCATCATCATCAGTTGATTTTGAATAACTTTTTTAGCACACAGGGGATCTATGGGGACTTTTGTCACTTTATTTTTACTGATCTCTACTAAAATTCAGCTCTGCCGGAATTTTTGTTAATTGAAATGTCTATTTTGACCGGACTAACATTTTCGTTAGCGAATACGAGATCAAATGTCCATGTCCAGCAGTAAACTAATGATGCTGATGATGATGATGACCAAAAATCAGCCACAAAAAGCCGGTGAAATCGGTTTGACTATTATAGTCAAACCGATTTCTTTTTGTTTGAACGTGTTTACCCAGAAACGCGTTTAATTGAACGCGTTTTATGATACTAACGGTGAATTCCTCACGTACGTTACCAAATACCACTAGTATCTTTTCCTTCTGTGTGTGTGAACAGTGTTTGAAATTATATGGATTTTCATAATGAACTTCTAAATTTTGATATTTTTTATTGATATAAGATTATATTATTATCCATACTTGTATTATAAATTCAAAAGTAGCTGTCTGTCTGTTACCTTTCACGCCTAAACAGCTGAACAGATCTCAATGAAATTTGGCTGGAAGGTAAATAGTATCCCGAGGGACATACACTTGAAAAGCGTTGGCAGTAGCTAGTTTATTATTTATTTTCATAGACATTTCATATTGTGAGTAACTCCGAAGTACATGAAATAAACTTCTTACTAAAATTAACTCAGTACCAACCTGCTTATTTTTGTTGAATTTTTCATGTGATTTTTTGTCTCCTATTTTAATAACTTAGGATTTATCGTACGCACGCACTGGAAAGGAAGCGATCTTAAACTCACTGACAAATATTATCTCACTAATATTATAAACGTGAAAGTTTAGATGGATGGATAGATGGATGGATGTTTGTTCCTTTATCACGCCAGAACGGCTGAACGGATCTGGATGAAATTTGGCACAGAGATAGATTATAGTCTGGAATAGAATATAGGCTACTTTTTATCCCAGAATTCCCACGGGAAACGGGAACTACGCGGGTGAAACCGCAAGGCGCTGCTAGTATCATATATTTATACTTCTCTGGAAATGACACTACCGGCAGAAATGGAGTAGCGGTTATCCTCGCTAAATAACAAAGACACTTATGTGTTACAAAATAAGTGTTCCAATAATAAGTGTCAAAATGAAAGCCTCTCCCGGAAGATGGAGAGTAAAATACCAAGAGGTGGATCGCCCATGAGGTGGACCGACCAGATAAGATTTACAGTAGGTGTCTCCCTGCATAAAAGCCATCATTTTGGCTTTCACCAATAAGGAGAGATAGCGATATTTTTGTTTCCGTGTTGGTAGCCCGAACTTCGTACTGTTGGGGAATACCCGATTTTTAAATAGCTGATACAAATGGAACGCATTATGTGCTCTATCTGTTGCCTGCATCCGTTTGATAATAACAATGGCTTTATTTATCTAAACGACGTGACGCGACGGTCAATTTAATAAGTGGGTAAACAATAAGCACTTGAAAGAATGATAAGTTTGATACAGGTACATTAAAGGCCAAGTTTTTATTTTATTTGAGCTTATGACTCCTTTCACAACTTTTCTCTAACTCTCGTGGTTCCGGACTTGGCCAACACCGCCGTTCTCAAAAAACCACCCTGTTAGCAACTCGTCACCCGAGAGCTGGTGAGTATCTGGCGCAGTGAATCAGCCTTGCCATACAGCAGTGAGGCAATGCAACCAGCGTCTTGGGGACACTTCCGACTGGTATTGATATGGATCTTTGATCGTAGCGTGATGGTAGCGTCCCACACAGTAGGCCTCCCCAACTCCCATGGAACTAGAGTCATGCCGTCGGGCCTCTTACCATCGTCACGCAACAGACCATTCGGTTCTAGAACAGCTAGTACCTAAGCAGTGACAAAGGCCCGCTGGATGATCATCCGGCGGGCCTTTGCCATGTGTGATGGCGGATATCTCGCCATGCCATTAACGATATTGATATCGTTAATGGCATGGCGAGATATCCGACAACACAAATGTCAGTTAACGGCATGTGCGTGTAACTGGCACACTGTGAATACAATGCTTGCTATCCAAGACACATCATTGATGCTGGTGCCAGTTTGTGTATACATATACATGACTACCGTTGGGGTGAACGTGTTTTTAAGTAGAGACCACGACTCGGTAAACGTAGTGTAGGACGCCCTCCGGCCAAGTGGGATGTCGACCTGCGAAAGACTGCAGGCAGATGCTGGATGCGTCAAGCTGAAGACAGGGCCCTATGGCGCTCATTAGGGGAGGCCCATGTCTAGCTGTGGACTAGCATAGACTGATGATGATGATGATACATGACAATAGGTGGCCGTGCAAGGGGCTGTTATGTATGTGTATTTCGGGCTTGATTAATTTATTATCATTATTTAACTTTGAAATTCATACATGAAAAATTGCTGGACTATCCGTCATATACTTCGAAAACACAATACCATAAAATTTTCTCCATAGAAAAAAATCGCAATTAATTGCCTCGAAATATTTACTAAAATATTAATTTCTCAATAAATACAGAAGTTAAGATTTTGAGAATACGCATGGTAATTGAACTATGTATAAAGAACATATTTGATACGCTGCGTTTTTTTGTTTTTATTTTTCAAATAATGTCCTAATTAATAGATATTAAGCAAACACTAGTTGCAAGGTGAGTCGATGACATATTAGTACGCGTCGCGGGGCGTCAATGGAGGCGGTTAGCACAGGACCGTGGTGGATGGCACAAACCTAAGGAGCCCTATACCCAGCAGTGGGTAAAATCCGGCTGCGGATGATGATGAAGCAAAAACTTTATTTTTACGCTGGCGTAGCTCTGCTCTGTCCCACTCCTATGAACACGAAATCATATGCCTATCCTTTTTGACAAACCGACCCCAGTCGCAAGACGCTAGACGCGCCGCAAGACGCATCGCCCGATATCGTGGCCTAGGCCTTAGAATTTATAATATTTTATAGCATAGATAGTACTTAAAATAATTACAAACTATGAACTAATTACAAGCATAAACATACAATCAGTAGGTAATCATTAGTAGGCAAGTTAGTTAATTTTTAAAGTAAAATTAAAACTTCGAAGTAATTAGGTAGACGACCTATTTACAAAAATATAGGTAAGCTTAAACAGTCGTACTAGGTTGAGCCTGCGTTACAGACTATTAAACATTCTTATATTAGTTTTATAGTTTTCTATGTATAATAAAAAATATCTATTTATGTAATGTATTGTATTATGTATATCAGTTATCTAGTACCCATAACACAAGCTCTACTTAGCTTGGGGCTAGATAATGCTGTGTGAATTGTCCAGCAATATTTATTTATATCTTTAATGGTGAAAACATCTATTGGTTTGTGTATTATTTATAAGTCCTGTAATCACTATTATTAAAACTGTTTCCTAAATAAATAAAAATAAAACATACATATTTGTATTAGACAAACTAGCAACTAAAAAATATCTTACAAAATGTTTTCGCCTGATGAATAATATGTTTTAAAACCTAATAGACCGTAAGTCCAAAACCCTTGCAAAGGTTATTAAGTTTCCAAGATAACATTGTCGACAACCACTGGGTGTCACTTGTTATTTAAGTATCGGCGCAAACGAGCTACCAAATTGTGTATTCGGATATTTTTAAAATTATTAAGTTGGTACCACGTTGACCATCTGTCGAAACCTGTATTCATCATCATCATCATCAGCCTATATTAGTCCACGGCTGGACATAGGCTTCCCCGAATGAGCACCATAGTGCGTAAACTTGTATAGTTGTAAAAAATCCGTAACATTAACCGGAATCGTAGTGGGCTTTAGTAATGTTTTTAAATCTACGGTTAGTGCTGTACAGACGTAGATTCTCTGAAATTTTCACCTTTTAGATACGTCTATAACCGAACCACCAGCGAACGTATTAAATGTCTTAATTATCATCATCGTCGCGGCCTTTCATATCCATTCATTATTATTTTGCATCCATTTCTGGATGTAGGCCTCTTCAAATCGCCTTCACTCTAGACGGTCTTGAACCTTCGACTTCCAATCATGGCCTGTGTGTTATTGACGGAAGTCGTCAAGTCGTCAACCAACCTTTGAAAAAAATACCGACAAAGTGCATGTCAACTGATGTACTTCATTGCGGTCGACAGTTGCTGATATTAAAGTGAAAAACAATTGAAAATTGCTCGTTTGCACCCACACTACCCTATTTAAGAAGAATTGATACTTCTCTAGATTTATATATTCAGGTACACGCAGACACCCCAGGGAATGCTTTTAATTAAATTTTAGAGTGAGCCTTTTGTTAGGTGACCTGATAAGAATAAAACTAGTTAATTTCAATAGTTAATTAACTTTCTGGTAAATTGAAAATGTGACGGTGAGATTGGTGAACGGAGAATTTACAGGGTTAGCTCTAAAGGTCTGTTTTCAGTTTCTTGCTTGGGTAGTTATTGAATAGGGTAGCTAAACAATAGCCCGCGATCTCATTTATGTTAGGACGTAGGGACGAACGCTACAAAAACTTCCCGCTGGCCCCTTCGGGGACGAACGCTACTGAAAAACTTCCCGCTGGGGACGAACGGGAGGTAAACTTCCCGTTGGTCCCCATCGGGGACAAAGCGTGGGGACGAGTGGGAGTAACCCTATTAATTCTATGGCCTTTTGACCGGAAGGAAAAAAGGACTGGTTTGATTGAAAATCAACAAATACATACATCTAAATGTTTACTTTCTGTTTGTAAAATTATATTTACAAAGTATGTAACCTTTTTTGTTATTAATAAAGAACTATTGAAATTCCCATTGAATTTACCAATAACTCTGTATACTTATCATAGAAGGTAAAGAAGCTGATTTTTTGAAACATTTAATTATTTAAGAACAAACAAAACAGCAGCCAAAAGTTGTTATAAATACATCCTCAATTTTCTCAAGGGGGAAAACTGGAATAAGAAAAAAAAGTTAGGGGATTTCTGGACTTTTAAAAAATGAAATTCCAGTTTTGTCCTCAAGGGGGATTTGTCAAGGGGGAAAACTGGAATAAGCCTCATTTTGACGGATAAATTGACAAATTGTAGTTATTAAATTCGGGCTCAGTTGGTATTCGGGGATTCCCTTCATTACAATACAATGTGGGCCAATTAATTTGTTTGAAGTGCTCAAACAAGTATCTAGAGTGTTTATAATTATGGATCTGGATGATCCTTGGGGTTGATGAAGAGGCATATTTGGCTATCTATTGAAGTACCTATACAAGGTGCCAAGAAACATGCGTTCTAAGCTGAAATGATGTGATTTGGACCCCGAGGACAACAACTTTTGTTCTACGATTTCTTTTTAATTTGTTTTTTTGTTAGAATTTTTTCTTCATTTTACGTGTTCTTTTACGTTCATTCACTTACATTATTTTATTGTTTTGAAATTTAACATCATAATTTATAATAATCATTTCATGACTAAACACTGGTTTTGCTGAAAAAAAGGAAAAAAACCTTTGTGTATAATGTTAATGTTTCAACACAAGGAAAAAAATATTCGGGATTAAAAAACTCTGTATTCACAAGTTGATCCCCTCGGGGTTCAGAATCACACCCTTTTGGCCTAGAACACATGTAACGTGGCACCCTGTATAATATATTAGCTATTGCTCGTGGCTTCACACTCGTTTAAGTACCAAGTTAAAACTCGGTTATAGGCTTTTTATACTTTATGACAAAAAATATGTTTATGAAACTGATAACAATAACAGAAAACAACACGATAGGTAACAGGTAAAAACATAAACATTTTGGCTCAGCGAAAAAGGTTTAAATTCGAGTTCGAAAATGGTTGACAAACGAATGAAAGCTATCAAAAGCACACATTGTGAACTTGTCAAATTAATAACTTCATTTGATTTTCATAAATAAATAATGCTGGACAATTCACACAGCACTAGCCCTAAGCTAAGCAGAGCTTGTGTTATGGATACCAGATACCTGTTAAACATCATATAATACACAGATAGATATTTTTATTAAACAAAGAAAACTACCAGAGCACCCGGAATATTAATAAACCGGTATCTACTTACTTACTATTAAATCATATTCATAAGTAAGTACTTGCAGCGTTTTAAGATAGGTTCTCAGTTACTCGTGGTATGTAGGTAGAGTACAGGTACAGTCAGCGCACAAAATTATGTAAGCTTTCTACTACAATGCGCATAAACTATTCATGGCATGAGCAGTTTATGCGCATTACATGCATGTTAATATTACGATGCTCGTGGCATCGTTTATTCAAAAATAAATTTACAAGATACATAATTAAATTTTATCCTTATATAAAACCTTCTGAACACAAAATTTGTAGCTATATCATAATTCATGCTTAATTTAAGCGAATGATATTTTTTCTAATGCATCCGTTTTTTGCAAAAGTTCCTGGCAGCTGAGGTAATTTTAACCATACCATGTCCGACCCTAGGCCAGATGAGACCTACTTTTAAGTAGGTATTTCATTGTTAGTATATACAAGCTAATTTCACATTTATTTATAAATACTATTTAACGGGTATTTATCGCATTTAATTACCTTATTTTCCCGACGTTTCGACAGGTTTACACACTGCCGTGGTCACGGGATGACTCATATGTGATGATATGTGTTCAGATCGCATAAGTTTAAAAATATTTAATTTCATATTTGTAGGAAAAGTCCGGGTCAACGATTTGCTTAGAAAGGCTCCGCTGACTTTCATCCCATCCAACATAGCTAAGAACGCTGCACACTCGTCTTAAAATTGATCAAAGATCATATCATTTATCTCCATCCCATCTTAAAACGTCATGTTTCAATCAAATTATGCAACTTAATCAAAATACGTTTTAAAAACTAAACGGGTATGCAATTTCGTTTTCTTAAAAATCGAGATCATGACTCGTTTCACGTCTTGTCTCTCACTCTCATGATTTCAGATTCGGCCATCCTTATTACTGACTGTATCTCGTACCATTTAACTTGTTTCGGGATTCGTTTACACGAATCCCGAAACAAGATTGATTCGATTGTTTGTATTCGTTCGGAATATAATATTAATTAGGGTAATAAACCATTGTTATTAGTTTTTTGGTATTAGAACGGAATAGATCATCAACTCCCATCCCAAATAGTATAAATTTAAACAGTTTAAACACGTTTCTTTTTCCTCGGGTGTGTAGAATTTGCCGCCGACTGTACAGTTTTTTGGTATTAGAACGGAATAGATCATCAACTCCCATCCCAAATAGTATAAATTTAAACACGTTTCTTTTTCTCGGGTGTGTATAGTGTGTAGAATTTGCCGCCGACTGTACAAGTTATCAAGGACACGTACGAAACTGTAGACGAAGTATGGTAATAAACCATGCTTGTCTCTAATATTACCCCATTATGTCCTCCGGCTTAATTTATGCCGTTGCTAAGTCATAAGGTACTACAACCCGGAGTAGTTTCGATACGTTTACTGGATGTGGCCAGCAGGGCTATTCACGATATCACTCGGTAATGTTTTCACTCGGCAGCAGCTGGTTTCCGATTTCGATTTTGAAAAACGCAATTTTCAATATCTGATGCGCTGTGCTAGATACTCACCAGCTCTCGGGTCACGCGTCGCTTCGACCAGACGATCAGATAATTTTTTGAAAACCCGGAGAGCCTCGGTACCCCACGGACCATTATAATATTAATATAGATTTCTCTGCCTCTTCCAGTTTCGTTATAGTCTTGTCACAAGTCTTGCCAACGCGGGAGAAACTTTTAGATTTATTGTCACACTGCTTTTAAAAAGTTTAGCTTTAAACGCTAGCCGGCACAGCGCCGCGTTACAGTTTTCTTTAATCACTTTAATACCTTGTCATAGTTGTCATATTCTTTTAAACTTTGAAATTTGTGCAGCTGACCTGGCATTTCCCCTATTTTAACATGATTCACCGCACTTGAGGACAGGCTTAAGGAAAGAATTTTTTTTTTAACTTAAACCCGCCAAATGCAAGACGGTATCGCGGACTGAAGTTTCCGTACAAATTTGTAGGACTCTATAGGAAACTACATATTTACGGTTTTCGCATTATTCATTTTACACATACCATTGCTAGTAGTGCATAGTTGCTACTCTATTCAGCATGGTAACTAAATCTATTCATCTGTTGGGGGCTTTTTTCGCCGTTTAACTACTATCTGACCATTAAAAACCCAAGAATATTGCTATTCATAGAATAAAGGCTGTCTGGTTTATATAATGACGTTTTGAATCGTCATTTAAACATCCAGACAGACAGCCTTTGCTTGTTGGCCCAATATAGAAAAATTCTGATTAGTATCTGGTTTCCTCATAGGAACACCAATCTGTGTGACTTTACAGTCGTTAGGTAAATTTATTATCTACTGAAATAATCCTTGCAAATGTTGTCCGAATCATGGTGAGTAAGCTAAGTCTGAGATTTTATTATTCTTGGAAAGGTTAAGTACCTTATATAATAGAAAGGTATGTTGAGTACCTAATATAATAGAAATAGTTCTTAAGGAGTCGCTCCATACCAGTACTTGAGACCTGGTTGGATAGGTACTGAACTAAAGTACAAGAAACTCAAAACTACGCATGAATGAGTTAACAGAAATTCAGAGTTCTCTGATAGGTGTATGGAAGAAGGTTCCATAGCATGCAGTTCTCAACTCAGAATTTATAACAGGTACCTACTAATAGTAAGTACCTGTTAGGCAACTGTAAATAAGGTAGTGTAGGCTACTACCTTATTTACAGTTGCCTATTCAACAAAGTCAAGAGGAAGTTTGTTCAATCAAACATTCGTCAAATCAAACACCTGGTTGATTACGTAATAATTCGTGGTTAGCCCAAGGCACCCCCGCAACCAGGGCAGGAAGTTTGCGACAGTTGGTCCTTGATTGCTACATCACACATGCATACAGAGATGTTATAAGAATCTCAGTTGCGGGGCCAAAAATGCATTTCATGTGTTAAAACCATCAAAGGGATTTTTTTACCCGACTACCAACAGGGGAGGGTTATGAGGTTAGCACCCTATGTTTGTATGTTTGTATGTTTGTATGTTTGTATATTTGTATGTTTGTATGTTTGTATGTATGTGGCCGATTTCTTTGTTCCCACGTAGCGCTGAAACTACTGGTTCGATTTCAACAAATTATGTATCGATTGATTCGTCTCAATACCCCGATGGTTATAGGCTATAGGATTTAGGGCTCCGACCCCGAATAAGGCTTCAAAACGCGTATTAAAGTTTAGGTAGCCGCAGGCTGCAGGCCCCATAGAGAAAAATTACAATACCTACGACCTATTTTCATTTTCAGCTCTATGCCTATCAAATATGACCGATACGTCATTCTATTTTGTCAATGTAACTGTTTCAAACTTTTATAACTTTCACGTAGTCGGGTTGTAGTTTTTAACTTTATCTTGTTTAAATTACCAGCAGCTCGATTCGGTAAGGCCTGTTGTAAAATTTTAGTTTGGATAACTTTCAAAATACTTTTACCTACTAAGTTAACCATATCTCGGCTCAGCAAGCAATCACGGTAGAAGCCTTCACACAATCATGAATGAAAGTACCGGTAAACCTTGATATATTGATACCCAAAAATCCAAAATTATAAGAGTTGTCTGCTACGACGAGGGAAACTTGGGGTGATTCAGTCAGAACTTGGGTGCTTTGGTCGCAAATTTTTAGGTCAGCTAAGCAAGTAACAAGCTCGCGATGTTACATTTTATGCATGTTGCTTTATTCTAAAATTTTACCTACCAACCACAAAAATTAACAACTCAGGCGGGACTTCAACCCTCAACCTTTCCACTCTGAACTGGAATGTGTTGCGAATTTCTGAACTAAGTCAACTACCTCCGGAAATTTTTCTATATTCTTCTAAAATTATGTGCGTAGGTAACAGTAACAGTTGATTCTCGAACAGAAGATATTGTTCTTGCCCTAACGCAGGCCCTGGCTACATATCTGCTTTGAATAATATCAGGTACTTTATTCCACTCATATGCTAATACACATGTAACAATCACAAACACTTTGAGTAGCTTGCTTAACTTTCAGTGAATTGAATTAGAGTTTCAGTTTGTTTTATGTTTTCATCATGGAGAGCGAATGTTCTATTCTTAGAGTTAAATACAGAGATATTGGTTAAATAAGAATATATCTTTTTATTTTCTATAATGTTATTACACTGCCTTAAACTGCTTCATCAACATTATCTATTGTAGTAAAAATTAGACAACCTTATTTTATGTTTATGAAAGTTTTTTATAATGTTTGTAAGTTATTTAGGTATTATGGTATATAAAGTAAGTGTTGTTTTCTTTTAAGTAAAGCATTGTTTTAATTTTACTTTTTCGAATGCGTCTTTATTGCTCTAACATGTCCAGTTCATCCCAAGGTTGCCTTATCTCAATAAGGTTGCCTTTGTACCTCGTCTACTCTTAACATTTATTTCTGTACTGTTTTCTGTGTTTGTGTGGTACGATAAAGTATTATCTACCTACACTCTTTAAGTCCTGTTTAGACCTACGCAGTATTCGCTGGAGAGGGAAACTTGGAGTGATTCAGTCAGAGCGTGGATTCTTTTGATCGCTAATTCTAGGTCAGCTAGGCAACAAACAAGCTCGCTCGGTAAATTAAAATGTTATATTTTATACATGTTGCTTTATTCTAAAATTGTACCTACCAACCCCTTAAATTAACAACTCAGCCGGACTTCAACCTGCAACCTTTCCACTCTGTACTGGATTATTGCCAATTTCTCCACTGACTGATTCAACCACCTCCGAAAGTATTAGACTTTTCTATCTTCCAAAATTAGCTGTATAGGTAACAGCAACAGTTGATCCCCATACAAAAGATATTGTTCCTGCTCCCTCGCATGCCTTAGCTACATCCCTGCTTTAAATAATATGAGGTACTTCATCACAATAACTCTCGAAGATTTCCGCGACTTTCTTCCCGCGCCACCATTGTTTTTTCCTGTTAGATTTATTGCCTACTGACGATTACTGCCTTAACTCTCTTATGATAGGTATCTACTAAATGCAACCCAGATGAAGCTGCAGGCAAAACGAAGTAAGAAAATAAACGTTATTCTATTTCAATGACGAGTATCTGAAAGAAAGACAATGCGCAAATTGGGCGCTGTACAAAGAGTTATCAAATAACTATGTTATGGCCCTAAGACCAATGCACCCCTTTTAACAAGGCGAAGTCGTAACAAGACGGAATCAAAGGACGGTTAAGGAACAGTTTGTTTGAAACCGAGCTTTGTTCCTAATCTTCTGATGCTGGGTACAGACCAAGCGAGCGAATGCAAACGATTGGGATTTGACAATCGGTATGTTCGTTCCATATTGGTTTGATGTACCGTCAGCCGCCGGAGCACGGCCGAAGACGAACGAAGATCCTTGTTTGGGCTCGCTTGCTTTCGCAATGACGTCCACACTGGTACTTTTGCGTTCGTTCGTTAGCCTTCGTATTTTATTAGACAGAGAACTTATCTCTCTGCTAAAGGCATCATCCACCAGAGCCTTGATTGATCTCGGTCATGTGCTGTGTCTACGTCGTCCACCATTAAGTACCTATTTATTTATTTTATTTCGGTTAGTACAAATAAGATCGCTTTCTTAGAAACCTCTGACTAAGACATCGTTATCTAAACTTTAGATACCGCCTTGTAACTTTATCTATAAAAGGCTTTGTGTTTTTATTTGTAGTGTTTGTCATGTTAACTTTGATCCACGGCTTTTATACGAATCTATGAGGGTTGGGGGTCCGACACCCAGTCGCTATTTTTCGGGTTCCGTACCGAAAGGGTGAAACGGGACCCTATTATTAAGACTCCGCTGTCCGTCCGTCTGTCTGTCACCAGGCTCCGATACGAGACAGTCGAAATTTGCACAGTTGATGTATTTATGTTGCCGATATAGGAACAAATGCTAAAAAACAGAATAAAATATATATATAAGGGAGCCATTTTATTGACCCATTTTATTTTATGCAATTTTCATCAATTAAGTATACACCCTCTGTGTAAGTGCGATGGTGTCAGCGACAAAGTTTAAAAAAATAAAATTAAAAAGTAAATTTACTGCGGGCATCATCGAACTCCAAATATTTATAATAATTTATTATAACCTTTTACCTACCTACCTACTTTGTTCTGAAATAAATTACTTTGAAATTTTAGTCGATCGTCGAACAAACCGAACCTATCCATCTAATGTAGGTATTTTAATTTTTCAAAATAATTTTACTTGCAAAATGTTAAGTATTTTTATTATATTCATCTAATATTAATTATTCAAAGTAATTTAATTTTCAGTATGTTATATAAATGGCTATTGAATTTAAATACTCCGCATGAAATAAATCATTCTTCGTGGATAGAACAGGTCCCTATCTAAAGTCCGCAAAATTGATAAATTATTGCAAACCGCCACTCAATCTTGTTCCCCTTTAGAGGTCGGTTGGGCCGAAATCGACCCAACATAATGATGATTATTGACCTGACGACTTAGGAAATATTTTTAATTCTAAAATACTAGTTTTCAGCACGTAGGTACCTACCTAGACGTGCACAGTGCACACACGTGTCTTGTGAAAACGGTAATATTTTTACGTTTTTTTTTAATAGGCAAATTGAATAAATAAAATTAATTCGAATAAGTAATCCCCGAATCAAATAAGACCACTTCACAAAAAACAGCTGACGCTTCCCAAATCACGGGATAAAGGAATCGATTCCGGTTATTTCGGATTACAAGCCCTTGATTTATCCGAAACCCAACGTTTGTACGATTTACAACCTATGGTCGAGATTACCCGCGATTTTTTATCGATGCTTGCGAATCTTTTTATTGGCGATACAATGATGGATGGAATTGTTAAGTTTTTTCGGTCAATAATATTAGTAATTTGTTATACAAAAGTGCAAAGTTGTTTTTTAATCGCGTGCTCAATTTTGATGACCGAGCAAGCGAAGGTTTCTAAAAATGAATCACGAGCGCAGCGTGAGATTCAAAAATTAGAATCCTGAGCGTTAGCGAGGGAATCAAAAGAGCACTTGGTAAAAAATCTTTGCACTCGAGTGCAACACGTAACTTTAAATACAAATATTGTTAGTGATGTTGGTAAAAGAATTTAGCTCTTTTTATCGTCTGTACAGCGTTCAACCACCTGCCACTCATGCTTGTTATTTAGCTTTTTGTACGTAACTTCTAATCCTAAAGAAACGTAGTAAGTCACTTTTCGTATCGGATATGAATTGTTTTCGATTGACTAAATCAAACTTACAAATAAACGACTTTATCAAGTAGGTACGATTCACTACAGAATAGATACTCCACAAACAAGTTGATTTTAAGCGTGTTTTGTTCCAGGATTAGGTAAGGTACCTTTATCCCGGGTCTTTAATGCCCATTTGTACTCGGCGTGCCCTAATCCAACCAGTTAGCCTTTTCATGGGCCTGAGGGTCTGACAGACCCGACGCGATGAAATAGGCGCGACCCTCCGATAAATTTGGTCATTTTCTGTTAATAAGTTAAAGGTAAATCGTGATCTTGTGCTATCGTTTCGGCTTAAGGTGTAGGGTAGTAATCTTCTAAATTGATGTAGGTAACAATTTGTATGCCTTTATAAAAGCCTACAATGTGGAGTTAAAAATAAAAGTTAAACCTTTACTTCAAAAACATCGCATAACCAATACTTAACGAACCAGAGTCCCTCAAACGGTGAAAATACTCTAGTCTTGACCAAGGTATTTGAGCCGTTTGAGTTGGAAATCCAAATCCTTGGGGTCCTAGGGAACACGCAATATACAATGACCTTGCAAAACTTCTCAAATAGTCCACAGGTGATCGGAATGCTGGCTTTTATTTCGGTCAACGAATTAGCATTGCCATTCAATGTGGCAATGCTGCTAGCAATCCGGGCCTTTCACCTTCTGGTGACGGCTCGGCTTAGATTTTTACAAAATAAATATGTATGTAGGTATGTGTGTATATAATAATTAAACTAGTTTTATTGATTACTACTACTTATTTGATTCTTAATGATTAGACTAGGTACACTATTGAATTGGGTGCCTCTGTAAAAATAATTGTAGGTACTTTTTATGAATAAATAAATACAATACATCAAAATTTATACATCCAATGTATGAAAAAGTATCTTATTTAAATTAGGTTAAACTTACGATTATTTTAATGTTTAAACTTTTATATATTGTGAAAAATGTATTGTTATTATTTATTTTATTATGGTAGTACCTACATACGTACTAACTTACGTATAAACAAGTGACGTGTAGTTTTAGAAACGTAAGAAATAAATGATAACTGATCAACATGACCGATAATATTTTCGAAAAAAAACTTGTGTTGGACCAATATTCGCTGGTTCAACGTAAATTCCACTCGAAACAAAAAATATTGAAACTGACAATTACTAACGCTCATACTTCCCTCTTCTTCCTCATCATCATCATCATATCAACCCACACAAATCCACGGCTGGACAAAGGCCTCCCCATACCCATACGGACGACGGCACAAAAAGCGGTCCTGAGCCGACTCCAACTATCGACTTCCTGCGACCGCTACAATATCGTCGATCCATCGAGTCTTCTACCGGATACTACCTACGTACCCCTTATACTTAAATATTAGACACTAATTATAAATTTCAAACTAAAACAAAGCTTCAGAACAACTATACAATTCAACAAACCGCTAAACACGCTCTTTGTATTTGAACGCCAGTTAAGTAACACCTGTTAGACGCATTGCACATTAAAGCAAAATTATTGTCTAACAAAGACATTACGTCTGATTAAATTGCCTTATGTATGTAATTGTGGTTGTTGCTGGCACTCACGGAGAGTTCTTGAAATTCATGATGCAAAGGATACTAGGATAGGCTTGTTTCCATCTTCCTATATCCTTATATAGGTTCCTGTTCGATACATCGATCAGGGATATTAGCATCATCAGCAGTTTGACCTAAGTAGGTTACTCGTGCCGCGAGCGCGGACCGAGTGCCTACGGAGGTCAGTGCATCAGCAGCAACCATTCAAACCGCACTCATTAACATCATAAATAGTCGTAGTTTTACACAATATAGCTATTGTTTCCACACTCGACTTTTATATCATCATCATCCCGGGAAGAGCTAGCCGCGATTCCTACATGGTCCTTCGAGCCTCGTTCGAGGATTCATAACGCGATCGTTACAAGTCGTACCGTGAGTGCTTCGAACGTACCAGCAGCTGTTGGATTGCAGTGATCTTAGCTTTACCAGTGAGCTTATTGGAAAGCTAGCATCTACGCCTGACGTGGGGAGCTACCCAGTCAGACCAGCAGCAGCAGCAGCAGCGAGCCTCCGCTCGTGCCCTCAACAGCTTCAGCCAGCACTGCGGTGGGGAGCTACCCACGCAGAGTCCAGCAGCAGCCGTAGGACAAACGGCTTACAAGTAAGAGCGTTCCTTTTTATTCACTCGCTCGAACTTTCACCGACGCTATGGAGGCCTTTTATTCTCAACAAATAGAACTATCGGAGAATATTCAGAAAGTCCTTGTTAATTTTAAGAAGGATAGCAGCGAGCGTAAGACGATAGAATACGGTAAACGCAGAATAGGCGTCCTAGAATCGTATTGGAGAGAGTATGAGCAAAACCACGAAAAGCTTTTGCCCTTCGAGAATATAGGTCATAAGTACTTTGCCGATGCTGAGTTTGAGCGAACTTACAAGTCGTACCTAGCAGCAAAAACGACGATCGATAGGTTTTACTTAGACTTAGAGCGGCAATTAGGTGTCTCTGAGCCCGTAGAAAGCCAGCCGGAAGCAGGTCCATCCAGCGGCAGACAGCAGCGGCCGCAGACCCCGGCGCCACCACCGCCTACCCCCCGTGTACAGCAAGACGAGGAGTTAGGTACCAATAGCCAACTAGATGTTATGCTACGGAGACAGCTAATTAACTTTAAAGCCTTCACGAAAACGGTAGATACCATTGATTTAGATTCCATCCAAGAAAAATGGGAATACGAAGACGCCCTGCGAGCTTTACAAACTCGCTGGACGGTTGTGGACAACTGCCATTGGGAGATCTTGTTGGAGTTGGGTGAGGACGAAGCGTACGAGTACAATTACAACAAGCACGAACGTACCTACAACAGCCTGAGGAAAGCTTTAAGCTCAAGGATGTGGTCGACATCGTATCGCGACAAAACCACTCCTCAGATGGATATACCCGTTTTCTCAGGTAGCTTTCAGCAATGGGTATCGTTTAAAGATCTGTTCAATGAAGCTATCCACAAAAATCCATCACTGTCAAACGCTCAGAAGATGCAGTTTCTAAAAAGTAAAATCAAAGGAGAGGCGGAGCGTTTGATACAGCATCTTCCGATCAGCGCGGATAACTACGCAACCTGTTGGGAAATCTTGAACCACAGGTTCAACAACAAGAGGCACATCTTCATGTCGTACGTTAGCACCTTCTACAATCTGGCCAATATACAGCAGCAGTCGTTCGCAGCCATTAAACGACTCCATGATGTCACATTAGAGAGTCTCCACGCCATCAAAAATCTAGGTATCGACACAAAGTCATGGGACCCTCTTCTTGTGTACATACTGTCCCAAAAGTTAGATAGTGAGTCCTTTGCCGAGTACATAGAATCCTTGAAGAATTCGCGGGAGATACCGGTTCTTCAAGATTTTATGGACTTTCTAGAGAACAAGTTTATTACTCTAGAGTCATCTCGACGACGACAAGAAGGAACGCCCAAAAGCTCATCATCTCAGCAGCAGCAAACCTCCAATTACCAAAACCGTAAAAATAAACATTTTAATAGCGATGGTAAAAGTAACAAAGCGCACGAAATTGCGAAATCGTTGCACATGTCAGAGTCAGCAAATAAGTGTCCTCAATGCGATTCTTAATTGCAAACAATTTTTAGAATTAGCCAACGAACAAAAAATTAAATTAATAAATAAATTAAATTTCTGTACAAATTGCATTTATGATCACGTCGGGGCCAAATGCTACTCAGCAAAAAGATGCCACAAATGCAACGAAAATCATCACACAATTTTGCATGATTATTTCGCAAATCAACCTAGATCTAGTTCGTCAACTAATAATTTAAAACATAGTAAACAACAGCAGCAGCATGGCAACTACAATGTTCAGAATTCTCAGCGAGAGGAAACTTCTGAGATTTTATTAGCGACTGCTTTGGTACAAGTTACCGCAGCAGATAACAGCCAACACGTTTTGCGAGCACTGATCGACCAGGGCTCGCAGGTCTCGGTTATTACCGAGAGAGCAGCACAGCAGCTAGGGTTAAAGCGTGAGCAATGCAAAGGTGTTATTTTCGGGGTAGGAGAGCGAGAAAATAACTGCAAGGGTAAGCTTAAAATTATTTGTCAATCAACGTATACTGATTTTAAGTTTACTACGGACGCTTTAATAATGAGCAACTTGATAAAAAATCTGCCAAATAAGACATTCGCAAAACCATCATGGAAACATCTAGCACATATCAACCTAGCAGACCCGGATTTTAATATCGGTCGCCCGGTTGACCTCCTTCTTGGAGCAGAGGTTTACTCCAACATACTCATGGAGGGGTTAATCCGCGGTCAGGCACAATCTGAGCCCCTAGCGCAGCATACTCAGCTAGGGTGGCTGCTATGCGGCAGTGTAAAAACTTCTTTCCATTGCAATGCTATCCTTAACAGTATTGAGGATATACATCAGTTTTGGAAGATTGAAGATATTCAAGAACAAGACGAGATGTCGGTAGAGGATCAAGCCTGCCTAGATTACTTCAACGCCACCACTAAACGCTTAGACAGCGGGCGTTATGAGGTTCGATTACCAATGAAACCGGATGTGAAGGAGAAATTGGGATCATCTAAGGAAATAGCTATAGCACAATTTAGAAACTTAGAGCGTAAGTTAGAAAAAAAAGAAAATTTAGCTAACCAATATAAGCAGTTTCTAAGTGAATATGAGCAGCTTAATCACATGAAGTTAGCGACTTCAAGCAGCCACGTAAAGGTGGAACAAGAATGTTTCTTACCTCACCATGCGGTGCTAAGAGAAGACTCAAGTACAACAAAGCTACGAGTGGTCTTCAACGCATCCGCAAAAACTTCATCAGGTCACAGCCTCAACGATCTGATGTATAAGGGTCCGAACTTACAGCAGGATCTACTAGAGATTATTCTCAAGTGGAGGCAATATCGTTTCGCATACACAGCAGATATCGAGAAATGCTTCCGCATGATATTGGTTAATCAGCAGGACCAATATCTGCAGCAGATTTTGTGGAGAAATCATGAAAATCAACCTATCAGAGCTTACACTTTATGCACGGTAACTTATGGGACAAAATCAGCGCCGTTCCTTACCATGATGACTCTCCGTAGGTTAGCACAAGACGAGCAAAATAATTTTCCTAATGCAGCTAAGTGCATCCAAGAGCAGCTATACATGGATGATTGGGTATCAGGCGCCCACAGCATTGAGGAAGGGAAACAGAGGATAGCAGAAATGAACGCGTGCCTCAAGAGCGGAGGCTTTTCATTAAGAAAATGGTCCTCAAATGACAAAAAGCTATTAGAAAAAGTAGAACACAACAAAGACAATCAGCCGCTATTGTTTACCTTTAAAACTGAAAGCACAACAAAAACATTAGGTATACAATGGAACTCCACCGAGGACGAGTTGACTTTTCAATGTGATCTAGCCGAAACTAGCACAACGAAGCTGACCAAGAGAATGCTTTTGTCTGAAATCTCTAAGATTTTCGATCCTTTGGGATGGTTAGCTCCGTTGATAACAAAGTTGAAACTCTTATTCCAACAAGTTTGGCAAAATTCAGAGGTTCAGTGGAGTGATGAGGTTTCGCCAAAAATCAAAGAGGAGTGGCTTCAGCTGAAAAAAGATTTACACATAATAAATCAGTTCAAGATTCCCCGGTGGTTAAAAAGCAAAAACGGTGATGTGATCGAACTTCATGGGTTCTGTGACGCATCCATAAAAGCATTCGCATGTGTGGTATACGCGAGAATCGTAACACATGACTCAGTGTCAGTAGTGTTAGCCGCAGCAAAAACCCGGTTAGTACCTAGCAGCAAGGCCGTATCTTTACCCCGTCTAGAGCTTTGTTCAGCTGAATTACTGACAAAACTTATGAAAAAAATCGTCAAAAGCATCAGCAACTTCAAAGTCGTAATTTATGGTTGGAGCGATTCTCAGGTAACACTCAGCTGGATTCAAGGTTCTCCGGAGCGCTGGAAACCTTTTGTAGCAAACAGGGTGACAAAAATCATCTCCACTTTGCCACCAGAGTGTTGGCATTACATAAATACCAAAGAGAATCCAGCGGACGCGGCGAGCAGAGGTCTGACGTCATTGCAGCTGAAAGAGCATAAGTTGTGGTGGCAAGGCCCTACTTTCTTATCGTCAATCAATTTTAAAACAAAACAGCAAAGATTGAATTTTATTACGAACGAAGAGGTTAAAAAACACGTGAACGTAGTTAGTAACATCTCCGATAACAGCAGCATCGTCGAAGATTTACTTAACCGCCACAGTTCATTTAATAAAACAACACGGATTTTAGCGTGGATACAACGGGTGTTGACCCCTATTGTTAGTAAACAAAGGCGGCCGAAGTATCTCACGTTACATGAACTTAGAGCAGCAAAATCAATTATTATAAAACAGGTACAGCGCAAAGAATTTAATGACGACATAGAATACCTATTACATAACAGCAAGGTCAAGTCTGACAGTAAATTAGCAAACTTAAATCCATATATGGACGAAAGCGGTATTTTAAGAGTAAAAGGAAGACTCAGTAATGCAAACATCAGTGCAGAAATGAAATTTCCAATTATCATTCCATACAGCAGCAGATTAACTGAGCTTCTCATCCAGCAAGCCCACGAGCTCACCTTCCACGGTGGCCCTCGGCTTACCATGTCTTTTCTTAGACAAAGGTACTGGATAGTCAAAGGTAACCGCGCAGTTAAAAAACAGCTTCTTGGGTGTGTCACCTGCAGAAAGCAAGAGCCCCTTAAATCACAGCAGATTATGGGCGAATATCCTGATTTTAGAACAAACCCAGCTCCAGCGTTCTATCATACAGGGGTAGATTTAACGGGTTTTATCCCAGTCAAAGCCAACAAAGGACGAGGAATAAAGACAACGAAAGGCTACGTAGCGTTGTTTATATGCATGGTTACAAAAGCAGTTCATATAGAGTTGGTTTCCGATTTGAGCAGCGCCTCCTTCTTAGCAGCATTGAGAAGAATGGCCGCACGACGCGGAGCACCTAAGCATATGTACTCTGACAACGGAACTAACTTTGTTGGCGCTAATAAGGCTATTCAAGAAGAATATCAGCAGCTAGAGGAAGTTTTCAAGGAGTCATTCCATCGAGAAGTATCGGACATGGACATAGAATGGCACTGGAACTGTCCTTCTTGGCCAAGTGCAGGAGGGATCTGGGAGCGATCCATCCGTAGCCTAAAGCAGCATCTGAAAAGAGTTGTAGGTGAACAAGCGTTAACCTTCGAAGAATACAGCACTGTGTTGGCGCAAATCGAGGCAAGCCTTAATTCAAGACCTCTTTGTCCGATATCTGAAGACATAGATGACATTGACTTCCTTACGCCATCACACTTTCTAACCAGCAACACGGGACTAACAGTCATAGAAACAGCCAATGACGCTAGGACCCGATGGCACCTAACAAACAAGATTTTCCAAGACCTGTGGAAGAGATGGAAAGCCGAATATCTCAGTCAATTATCTGTCCGCAGTAAGTGGCTGAGATCAAAAACAAACATTGAAATCGGCGATATGGTAACTATTCATGATGACAACTTTTCATCGGGGAAGTTTCCTGTTGGGAGAGTGATAGAAGTGCACAAAGGAAATGATGGTTTTGTTAGGGTAGTGTCTCTTAAAACAAAAAGCGGCATTATAAAGCGTCCTATCATAAAATTATCAATTTTACCTATAGAACAAAACAAAGTAGTGCAAGCGGAAAATGACAAAAGCAAGTTAAATGTAGCGCATTTAGAAAAAAATAGTAACCAATTAGTTAGAAAACAGCTTCCTAAATTTATTAACGTTGCACTTGCGTGGATCTTTTTCATGAGTATCATTTGCTCCAGCGTATCGGCCAATGTAACTCATTTTACTAGTAACCAGTCATTATACTACGACCCGGTAGGAAAAATGCAATTAATCCGTGATCAGTGGAAAATCGTATCTTACTATGACATGCGACCTTACTGGCAAGGGGATAAAGCAGTAAATTCGTTTACCAAATATCTAGAGCAAACATGTGATAAGGTTAAAGAGGCGAGCCATTGTAACATGATTCTATTACAAGTAAAACACGATTACAGCGAGCTACAGTACTACAATCAGCTGTTACTAAATCAGCATTTTGGCGAGCGGTCAAGGACACGACGCGGCCTTATCAACGCAGTAGGCTCTATAGCAAACACATTGTTTGGAGTACTCGACCAAAGCTTTGCAGATAAATATCAGCAGGACATTGAACTCGTAAACAGCAACGAGAAGCACCTACTGCAGCTTTGGAAGAACCAGACATCTGTGGTAGAAGCGGAGTATAACGTTCTTAAGCGAACAGAACAAGCAATAGAATCCCAGCATAAGCTTTTAAATAGACATTTGAACTACATAACTCAATCAACCAAGCAGCTACAGAAAGAGTATGAAAGCATGTCTATTCTACAAGAGTTCACTTTAGCAGCAATGGCGACCACAAATATGATCCAAAACTTGAAACGGATCCAGGATTCAATCCTGGACACCTTGACAGATATTTATCATGGCAAAATAAATCTACATCTGTTATCACCAAAGCAACTTAGCGACGAACTTCAAATAGTTTCAAGCCAAATATCTAAAGAGCTAACGTTACCTGTAGACAATATACAGTCAAACTTGTATAAGGTTTATCAAATGTTAAAGGTAAAAGCACGAATGAGCAGAGATTATGTCATATTCGAAATCACCTTACCTTTGATCAGCAGAGACAGCTTCCAGCTGTACCACTTGATACCAGTACCTCTTCAAATCAGCAGCGACATGATCAGCATCAATCTAGTAACAGATTACATAGCAACCAATCTGATGAGGGACTCGTATCTACCGGTTACCGTCGTGGATCTTCAAGGCTGTGAATATCAAGATGAAGCATACATCTGTCAGCTCCAAGCTCCCATTCAGCATCTGGGTCCAGAAGAAAAGTTTTGTCAAACAGAAAAGATGGACACCTGCAAAATCAAAACAGAAACCTGCAAGAATAAATGGGTTCAACTACACGACCCATCCTTCTATTTATATTTCGCATGTGATACCTACTCGCTTACAATCATATGTGACCGGGAAACTCAAGTCCGCCAAGTCAGCAAGGCCGGGCTCATACACCTAACAAAACAATGTACAGCAAAGGGGCGTGACGTTACTCTATATTCCTATCAACA
The DNA here is from genome assembly GCA_947086465.1 of Eupithecia exiguata. Lineage (NCBI taxonomy): Eukaryota > Metazoa > Arthropoda > Insecta > Lepidoptera > Geometridae > Eupithecia > Eupithecia exiguata. Next base: position 6,040,911 of record OX352243.1, on the reverse strand, counting down.
ACAAAGTACGCTCAATCTCAAATCGGACTTAGTACCTATACCTACCAACATAGCTCCGATACAGCATCACATCTTTAACGTGACGATACCGTTTATCGAACCAAGTTCAGATCAGCACCTCAACTCCTCGCTACAGCAGCTCGGCGAGAAAATCAGTGCGATGAAGGAAGCAGCACAACAAGAGATGACCATAACAACGCACGATATTCACCAGTACGCAATATCGTACAGCGTATTAGCAGCAGGCGTCGCAGCGTTCCTGGCGTTTCTATGGAGGCGAAGCAGACGAGCCGTCAGCGCGTCCTCCGCGCGCGCCGAGGAGCAGCCGGCGGCGCCGCCCGTGCGTAACCCCGCGCCCGCGCCCGCACCGGCCCCCTCGCCACTCCAGCAGAGGGAGGCGTCCTCCAGCAGAGCTAGTGTTAGTGCGCGTAGGCCACCCGTGCCCGAGCTAGGGCATGGTGCCAGTGGGACCGTGCGGTGGTCCAGTTTAAGTGATATAGACACAATAACTTTGCCCATTAGCAAGCAGCGACCCAGCAGACAATCAGTTTTTACTATAGAATAGGAATTAGTTTTGTAACCAAGCCATCAGCTATCATTTACCTAGATTATGAAACATTAAAGCATTGTATTAACATTCACTTAGCCTAAGCAAAATATGGATCATCTATGTAATACGTACTAACCCCTCAATTGTAGCGCCTCATCTCATTCTCATCTCGTACCTCGCCCTCGGGAGTATGTTCGATACATCGATCAGGGATATTAGCATCATCAGCAGTTTGACCTAAGTAGGTTACTCGTGCCGCGAGCGCGGACCGAGTGCCTACGGAGGTCAGTGCATCAGCAGCAACCATTCACACCGCACTCATTAACATCATAAATAGTCGTAGTTTTACACAATATACATATTGTTTCCATACTCGACTTTTATATCATCATCATCCCGGGAAGAGCTAGCCGCGATTCCTACAGTTCCGTACCCAAAAGGTAAAACGGGACCCTATTACTAAGAGTCCGCTGTCCGTCTATCCGTCTGTCACCAGGCTGTATCTCATGAACCGTGATAGTTAGACAGTTGAAATTTTCACAGATGATGTATTTCTGTAGCCGCTATAACAACAAATACTAAAAACCAGAATAAAATAAATATTTAAGTGGGCTCCCATACAACAAACGTGATTTTTTTGCCGTTTTTCTTGATAATGGTACGGAACCCTTCGTGCGCGAGTCTGACTCGTACTTGGCCGGTTTTATTTTATACCCGCATTGGGTGTGTGTTCCTTAGTCGCGTCCTTCGACCCCCACGGGAAGAGTTGGGGTGATGCAAATTCTAAGACGGCACCACACGGCCTGAATAGGTATTCAGGCTCATGGAAATTTTATCCCTCCAAGTGAACTAAGTCGCGAACAGAAGCAACTCCTGCCAAGTCTTTATAATCTTCACATCGAAACACAGGCTTAATAATATTTTTAGAATTTGTTGGCTTTTAAAAACAATAAGATGGAGTTGTAATATTGCTAAAATGTTTGTCATTTCGTCCCGCGGCGGGATTTGCGAAGGCAATTTAATTTACTAAGGGTTTACTCATCTTGAGGACTCTTGTTCTGTTCCCAAGTTTTTGAAACGTATTGTCCACAGTTTTATCCCCGTGCCAGTTTTAATATAAGTCTCTTTGTGGCTTAATCCACGCATATAATGAAAAATATTATAATGAATAGTACGAAGCTTGTCATCAAAAAAATAATAGATGTTTTTTTATAGACAATTTTATTGACAAAGAGAATTACAATTTAATCATAGAAATAAATAAAAACTAGTATTTACAATTGATACAATTCAGCTTACTGCAGACTGTTACAAACAATCTACAGGTAGCTCAACTGATCCATATCAATAACAGTCGGAAGCGTCCCCAAGACACTGGCTGTATTGCTCCGCTGTATGACAATGCTGATGCGCTGCGCCAGATACTCACCAGCTCTCGGGTCACGCGTCGCTTCGACCAGACGCTCAGATATTTTTTTAAAAACTCGGAGAGCCCTGATACCCCGCTGACCTAGGCTCCAAAGAAGCAAATGTGAAGGGTCTGTCGACTTCTGCATATTTGCACCTCTTGAGATCTTCGGCCAAATCTGCCGCCTCACCAGCCCTAACGGAAGTCCTAGGAAGATGGGAAGGCACGGGTGTGTCGACGCACGTAGCGTCCCACACAATTGGCTTCCCCAACTCCTAAAATAATGGTGCGCCAAAACGGTAATCTCTGTAATGGCTCCGGTGACATGACTTGATGAAGTCACACCGCACATCACGCCATAGCTAACTAGTAGAACAACACGCACTGTTATCTGCGATAGGTGTGACCAGCGATGCAACCAAACGCGGAGCGTTTTCAGTCACGTGATTATATATATCAAAAAATGTATCATTCCACCTTCGATAAAAGTAATAAAAATGATTTCATCTGTAACACGGTACAGTTTTTGAGTGAGCGCTGGTAGAATGTACCGTATCTTCCTTTTTTACTTTTATCGAAGTTTTAAACCCGTTTTTTTACCTAAAATAGGCATATTTTTTAACAAAAATCACCTATGCTTTGTTACGTTGTCACTGACTAGGATGAAAACAATTTGCAACTTATTTTCCAAAAACAAACACAAAAAACAAGTCAAATAGCCTATTCAAAAAAAATTTAGAATCAAAGTTGACCCCCGGGCTGCGGAAACATCCCTTTTCAAATTAGCTAGTAGATAACTAATTCGTCCATTTCGTGACACCCTTAAATTTTGTTATAGTCAAACCACGTGTTAAAGTACAAACAAACACGTCGGTCGTGTTTATATGTGTATTTTTTGTTGCTAACTTCATTATATTGGCTTTTACGAGAATTGGAAAATAACGAGATGTGAAAACATAATATCTTTGAGATAACGGTTTATAGCGAAGGTAAAACAAACAATAACACTGTAATATAATATCCAAGGACGTGAATAAATATCCAAAGGGGATCATCGATTGAAAGTCCTTTATTCGGTTTTATTTATCACTAGCTAGGAACTGCAGCTTCATTCGCATTCCGACCTAACTCACGAAGGGGATTTTTGCCATATTTTTTTCAATTTTGTCATGTTTGGATATATATTTGAGGGGTCAATTCTAACGCCGCGACCGCTACGGGGACCGACACGCAATTTTATTTGTTAGTAGTAGACGACTATAAAAGGTTTCTCCTAAAAATGCCAGACTGCTGCCATATGAAAATTTCCCCGCGGTTTTTCACGCGCAATAAAAACCATAACCGAATCACAAGGGGTCGCACCAACCACCGATAGGAGCGCGTTGATTGGCCGATATTCAAATTTGGAACTAACAAGATAAGGCGTACGCGCTGATGACGTTTCACGGTGCGGCTAATATTTTCGTATGGCCGCAGGGTTTGTGATAATCACCGTGAAATAGGGAGTGCCTATTTTGTGCGCTTGGGGTTGGATTAGAGGCAAATATTTACCTATCTTGAAACCTGTAAACGGCTTTACTTGGTGCAATAAATTTTAAATCACACTACCTAATATAAAAAATGCGAAAGTCGGAAGTTGGAAATGGATGTTTGAAACCTCGTCACGCCGAAACTACAGAACGTATGTATGTATGTATGTGTAGGTACTCTTGTATCCGCACTGAGACTCAGGTTGGTCCATTGTGCGTGGTTTCTGCTAGCGCAGCCAGCCTGACTCCGTCCAGAAGCGCAGAATCTTCCTGGGGTCTTCACAGGCTTCACGGAGTGACCTCGGTTGGTCGAGGATTTCGTGTCTTTGCGCCGTTACTCCCTCGCATTCCAGGACTACGTGGGCAGCTGATTCTTCGTCGCTGAGACACCCTCTGCAGAGAGGGCTGTCTGTTGCTCCGATGGTGAAAAGGTGTTTTTTTAACTACAGAACGTATCGCGCTGAAATTTTGCATACAGGAGCCCTAGTACGACTGGTACGCATTATCTTTCGAATACTTCCATCGAATTCGAGTCCTTCCTATACAATAAGCGCCTTGTAGCGCCTCTACCGGATCGAGAGGAACTACTTATCGTAGTTTGACAACGATCCAATCGTTTCTTACTAGCTCGATGATAGTTTTCGAATGATTTTGAGAGATTTGTTGCACTTTGACATGACAGCGGCAGTCGCGTTTGCGGCATTGATGTTAAAAGACGTGAGTAGATAGAGCACCTCCAACATAGCTTGGTTACAGAAATAACTTTAATTGATACTTCAAGAAAAATAAGATGACACGGGAAAACATTTCACTGGGGGTACCCAGTGAATACCATACCATACCCATAACCATTATCATCAGCCTATATTAGTCCACAGCTGGATATAGGCCTACCCAAGTGAGCGCCTAGCACCCTGGTTTCAGCTTGCCGCATCCAGTATTTGCCTGCAGTCTTTCGCAGATCGTCATCCCACCTGGCCGGAGGGCGTCCTACACTGCGTTTGCCGAGTCGTAGTCTCCACTCAAGAACACGTTAGACCTGGCTGGCATTCAGAAAAACTAGGACATAGTCCGTAATGGCTCTACATAAATTTATGCATACATGATGATTTTTCAGTCAAAGCTTTTTATATTTATTAGTCAACCGAATTCTCTTTGACAGGTTGCTGCGTAAACACTCATTAATTTATTATGGGATTGGCAACCGTCACTTGTCTATTAAAAATTTACAGTGGGGTCGGATTAAGGACCTTGTTGTGGGGGCTTCAATAATGAAGAAGCACTATAGAGTAACAACGCATAACAATCTGTATATATCCCATCACTAACAACACGTCTGTGAAGAAGCCATGTCTTAATTCTACTAACCAGAACACCTGATTCTATTTATATTGTATAAAATAAATAAATATATATAAAAAAACGAGCACATACAACTCATATAAAGGTAATTAATTTTAGAGTATAACTCTTTTTAACTTCTGCGGGTATAACTCTTGCAATCATAGTAATGCTTCCAGAATTTTGACCCGAAGAACCCCTTCAGCCCCTTCCTGAGTCCGTCCCTACCCCACGGCAGCCAGTACCCAGGTGCTCGAATCTGAATCAATTAATGTTATTGCTGGCCAGTAGCAGGTAATTAGCGTTATTTGCTAACTTATTAACGGATTATCCACAATTCGCTCGATACGTTTGGGCGGCGAATGGATTGCTGGTGGAATTATGGTTTTGTTCAATTCCCAATGGTTTTAAAAAAGCTCAGATGTACTCGCATCTGATCCCTCTTAAGCGACTGATTGGCCAAGTTATAGATAGATATATAATATTTCATTGCACACTTAACTTACAAATAACATACAAAATTGACGACCTCTGTGGCGCGGTGGGCGAAGGCCTGCCTGCGACGCAGGAGGTTGCGGGTTCGATTCCCGCCTCGGGACAAATGTGTGTACGATCTGCAGACTTGTTCAGGGTGTTCTGGTCGTTTTCTATGTATGATAAAAAAAAACTATCTATGTATTGTATTCTATTATGTATATCAGTTATCTAGTACCCATAACACAAGCTCTGCTTAGCTTGGGGCTAGATAATGCTGTGTGAATTGTCCAGCATTATTTATTTGTTTATTTATAAAATAATAATGATGGAAAAAAGTCTAATGCTGGAAAAAAAATGTAGTACTGGGAGTGGAGCACGGGTTCGAGTCGCGCCGAAATCGAAAAATTTTGGGAACTTATTTCATTTCTTATCTAACAGATGGTTTCCACGTCATCATTTGGAAGAAAACAGTATCTGATGAGCAGAACGAAGGCCAGTCACAACAGCATCCTAAAAACCGTGGCGGAGCAGGAGCATTGTCTGTCTCCCATGTGGACACATCTTGCCAAATCTGTTGAACCCATCTGTGGGTATGATGCCTTATTGGATATGCTGTGTGTTATTAAATATAATTTAATTTAATCTAATGTTTTCTAATAATTTGAATTTGTTACCTAATTTATCTTATCTTATTTGTTATTTAACTGACTGTGTAATTTTGAATTTAATTTAATTTTGTGCCGTTCCGATACACGCACTACGAAAATTTTAAGAGAGGCAATATAAATATATCAGATTATATTTATCAAGATAAATATAAACATAATATATTTATCAAGATAAATATCAACATAATATATTTATCTTGATAACAATCAAGATAATTATCGCTTTGAACCCTGAATATTAAGTTATCTGAGATAAGTGAATACAATACAATTGATAAGAGCCATTAAGGCGATTATCTTACAGCTGTGGACCAATATATAATATGTTGAGAATGTGATAAAAATAAATAGAAATAAAATAGAGATACAAAAAATGAGAAACTTATCGGGATGAGTTTAAAATAAAATGTATACTTGTTTACAATTTTAAAGTCTCATCCAGAAGTAAATTTCTTCTGTAAATACAATTCCATCAATTTATTACACATAGCAAATAAATATTACGCTAGGCTAAATCCACTTTATCTCGAATTGAAATCACTGGCTGGTGCAGGGGAGCCAAGATCCGATTTTAACTAAATTGAGTTTAGTTTGCTCTTAATAACCTCACTTACAAATAAATGCAGAAAATGTACGTAACTACATAAATCAGATAGATTTGTTTATCAATTTAGTAGAAGGTTCGACAATTTTGAATTGATAGACATTTAGCCAGTGGAAAAAAATGAAATTGATTCTCTTCAATTTATTTCTTATTTAGTATGAAATTTAACTTACATTGTTGTACGTTTATTTCGTAAATCTAAGAAATAAACGTTATTCTGATTCCCGTATGGAGGAAGAGCTTTCGATCTCATGGAACCAATAGTATTGTAAAGTTTATTTAGTGTCGTAATATTTGCTTGAAAGTGTACCTACCGACCAACATATTTCATTCGTGGTTTTATTGCAATAATCAAACTAACCGCACGTACATGTTTGATACTAGAAATTGTCATAAGACCCTTGTCACACAACAACATGTAACAAATGAATAAATGATTCTCAATGATTCTAAATGAACATGCATACTCAACCAGAATATTGAATCTGTAAAGTTTTCTTATACCCTAGAATTTAGTCAATCTACTGACTATCGTGCATGGTTACCAACTACACTGGCCATGAGCCTAGTGAGTGTGGGGCCGGCAGTCAATCTTTTAGATAATATAGGTGCCCAATTATCACCATCAGCCTATAGTAGTCCACTGTTGGACATAGGCCTCCCCTAATGAACGCCATAGCGCCCTGTCTTCAGCTTGCCGCATCCAGCAGTCTTTCGCAAATCGTCATCCCACCTGGTCGAAGCCAATTATACCAACCAATTATACCAAAGTTATGCCTGGAGGTGCTAACTATACTTGGGGTCCAGGCCCTGGACCCAAGTATAGTTAGCACCTATATACTTTTTCTATGTTAAATGTTTGCCTAAATGCTAGTTTTTGTTTCTAGTAAATAATTTTGTATTTGTACGTGCATACAACTCATTTAAATGGTAGAGGGTGTTTCATGTACCCCCCATATTATGAAGGTCCCATGATGAGTTTCAAAATGGAAATGAAACCTCTAACACAAACATGCCAACCACGAAGCTAGACGTTTTGAAATAATCTGAATATGAATAGAGCTTAATTTCACCGACAGACTGATATTAAATTTAGGTGAGGCGTTCATTTTCACTTGAATGCCAGGGAAATTGCACCTTTGGAAACTAGAAATCTCGTAGGTAGGAGGTACCTACTTATTTTCACATTATACCATAGGGTAAATTGTTGTTTAAAAAAACCGACATCTGCCTTGTATAACAAGGTAGATGTCGGGTATCTTTCCGTTTCTGAAATCTTCTATCTGTTGTTTAAAAACAATGTTTTTTAAAAAAAACCGACATTTGCCTTATATAGACTACCTAGTCTATTATAAGGCATCTACCTAGATGTCGGGTATTTTTCCGTTTCTAAAATCTTCTATCTGTTATAATGTTGTTGATAATCTCTGTCATGGCTACCGTGTTCCAAGCTATGACGTCACCCCGCCACACCACATCTAACAAGAAGAACTCATTGACACTGTAATCTGAGGATGTGTGACGTCACTTGTGATCCAACCAAACACAGCGTTTTCGGTCACGTGATCATGGTATCAAAATGTGTCATTTTAATTCAATTTTTTTTACATAAACAAGGCATATTTTTAACGGAAATCACCTGATTACGCTTTGTTACGTTGTCACTGACTAGGATGAAAACAATTTGGAATTTGTTTTTTATGTAGTCAAATAGCCTATTCACATTATATCATTCTTCTAACGGTAACGGAGCCTAATCTTATAATTTAAGGGTCCCAAGGATTTCAGGGCTTTATCACGATTTACGTCAAAACAAACTTTCCCTCACTGTAATATTTTTCCTTGTTTATCCCCAAAGAATAGCGTACCGTGACAGACTGTCCTCTGTGCAATAAAACCTCGTGACGTAGCTTCGTCCGTGGCCCTTTAGGGCAGTAACTTCTTCGCTGTCACCAGTACTTTATTCGACAATAATTCACTGGATAGAAAAAGGAGCTTTGTTTCATTAATTTCTTAGCATCTGGTTTTATGAACCCGCCGTCCGTATAAACCAAATAGTTGGCTTTTGTTTATGGCATTGTTTGTGGTTGTAAATAGGAGAGCGTACCTGATATTGTTAGGACTTATGAGTCTGTTGTGAACGTTTCGAGGCGAATTCCAGTCTGATAGCTTTTTGAATCAGTTAATATAAGATAAGCTTTCACGGATTCCCAAAGGAAAAAGTTTTACTGGAACAAAAACGCTCCTGAAGCGCTATTTACTCACAGTGAAAGAATTTATCTATTAAGATAGACCGTCTTAATGTTAGCGAAATCGAAGAAAGTGGAAAATTATTGGCATAAAAACAAATGAACAAGTAAAAATAAATGTACCTTTACTTTTGTAAAAGGTCTAAAATGTTCTTCTATAACCAATGGCCTTTAATTGCAAAACTTCTAAACTTAGCGTAATAATTATTTATTGTTAATATTCATAGATGTAACAACAACTAAGACTTTACAAAAATGGAAAACACCAAAAAATTACAAAAATAAATATCAACGAAAGATCTAACATTATAATATCACAAATAGGAACAAGGAAAGTACTAGTTAACCCGTGGAATACTGACACAACTTTGTTACAAGCTGTAAAACCACTTAACTTTTAGTTCCGTTAACCAAACATCCGTAATCCCTAGCGCGAGGGTTTTGAGAAAATTTAATTAACTTGAGCCATAAGTTCAATTTATTATCGGCTATAAAATCTAAAGTATTAGCGATAAAACAAACCGACAGTGTCGCAACTTGCGGTTGTCGGTAGAAACATAACAAAGTGGAACTAAAACAATAGACAAGCAAGTTGCAATTACATTTAGTCGCATCATTCTAGATATAATATCATTTAGAACTATATTAATATAAGAATAATGAAATGTTAATTAGCTTAAGGAACATGACTGTTTTTGCAAACAGTTTCCTTGTATTTTAACATGTCAACAGACAAAGTACCGATTTTTTTTGTTTTTGTGAAATTTATTACTGGCTACCTACAGATAGCATTTTCAGGCATTCTTCGACTTGACTACCCCGTTTTTTACACGCCATAATGCCGCGTTGAGATTGAACCCCTCTGTTTACCTGGCTGCGCTAGAAGGAGAGTTATTTCAGAGGTATATTCTTAGTTAGATTTAATTATTTTTTTATAATAAAACTAAGCAGCTAAGACCGTTCAGTGGGTACTAATTTTTACGAAATAATAATTTTTACGAATATAATCGGTTGCTGTACAACAATCTTAGCAATTATAGGAAAGTAAATATTGAATTTATAATAGACTTATAGATAGATGTTTGTTTTTAGGGTTCCTTACCCAAAGGGTAAAACGGGACCCCGAAGACTCCGCTGTCCGTCCTGTCCGTCTGTCACCAGGCTGTGTGTATCTCATGAACCGTAAAAGTTAGACAGTTGAAATTTTCCCAGATGATGTATTTCTGTTGCCGCTATAACAACAAATACTAAAAAACAGGAAAAAAAATGTAAGGAGGCTCCCATACAGCAAACGTGATTTTTTGCCGTTTTCATAGATAATGGTACGGAACCGTTCGTGCGCGAGTCCGACTCGCACTTGGCCGGTTTTTTTTAAATAACGTGTAAGTTTTCCTACTTCTTAATAAAACCTGTGTAGTGAGACATAGACTCCTCGTTCTAATTATGTATGAACTTGTATGTAGACACGAGGGACTCAGCTTCAGCTAGCGACAGTGGTCTTCAGTACTTTATTCAGTACTAGCAGCGCCTCGCGGTTTCACCCGCGTAGTTCCCGTTCCCGTAGGAATTTTGGGATACAAAGTAGCCTAAGTCCTATTCCAGACTATAATCTATCTCTGTGCCAAATTTCATCCAGATCCGTTTTGCCGTTCTGGCGTGATAAAGGAACAAACATCCATCCATCTATCTATCCATCCATCCATCTAAACTTTCACGTTTATAATATTAGTGAGATGAGATGAGATTAGTGAGATTACATAAACTTGTTGTATTAACTAAACTTGTACCATTTATGTCGCAAACTATTCTGTAGATGTTGCGTCGGGTAGAGTGTTTTTATGTTTAATAGCAAGTGACACACAGAAACAAGGGGTAAATAAGAAATGAAATAAGTTCCCAAAATTTTCGTATTCGGCGGGACTCGAACCCGCGCCCCTCCCTCAGTACGGGTGTGCTCTAACCAACTTAGCCACGAAACCTTAGTCGGTTCAACCGAAAATCTTTGGGATCTCTTACGGACTATAGCGCCGGTGGCTCCACCTACAGGAGTAACATTATAGATTAACCAAACCTGTTCAAAGACTAAAGTTACATTTAGTTCGTTTGACGAGAGGTGTTTTAGGTGCCTCTGCTCAATTCTAAGGTTTTTTGCTATAGTGCTTACCCGCACTTTGGGTATCGAAAATTTTTGAATTTTTAATTTTAATTTTTTTTTTAATTTTTTGATCTAAGAAATGAAATAAGTTCCCAAAAATTTTCGATTGCGGCGGGACTCGAACCCGCCGAAATCAAAAAGGGGTAGATATACAATACACTTGGTTGCAAAAAATTCGCACATGGATGAATTTTCATCAAATCTTCAAAAACAAAAAAGTATTTACTTTTTTTAATGTTTTTATATCCAGTACCTATTAAAGTTTATTTCAAAACCTATCCAGCGGTACAATTTTTATCCTTATACTGTGTTTACTTAGCGAGTTTTGGGTAAACGTGTGAATTAAGTAACTGTTTTTTGTGACTATTTTTTTTTTTCATTTGAAGCAGATTTAAATTTTGTAAATGTTAAATAACGTGTTCATCACCATCACCAGCTAAGACTTAGCAGATTTCTGTGTTACGTCACTTTATTATTATAATATATTACATTCTATTATTTTCTTTACTATACCCAGTCGGGTCTCAACGTCGTCATGTTGTTTCGTGGGTCTCAGGAACATTTCTGTGTAGACAACCTCAGCTGTTCTAGAACAGAACTTTAAGCATGTTTACTTACATAATCGTGAGAACCTATACAGGTGTTAAGATGGACGCTGTTCATTGCAAAATAATACTGGCCTGGAGGTAGTGGAGGTGGTTTTATGAATATGAATAAATAAATAAATAAATAAATAACATGGCATGCGGCCCGGGAATAAGTAGTAGGTCAACACGGGATGGTTTTTACGATACAAGTTACGTCATATTGTCATCGAATGTGTAAAACATTTTAAATGAATTCTTTCAACTTCAAAAATTTTAACTAGGTACTACTACGAATTTATTGGTGATTTCACGTAGGTATTGGTCATTTTACGTATTGGTTATTTTATTTTGTGATTGGTCATTTTGCTTATCCATGATGTTATTTCCATTGGTCATTTCACGTATTGGTTATTTTGCGATTGGTCATTTTGCGTATTCATGATTTTTTTTCATTGGTCATTATGCGTATTAGTCAATATGCATCTAAACGTATCTGTAATCTAATGGCAATAAATTTTCTCTTTATTCGTGACTGCTTACTAATTTGAAAAAATACAGACCTCTTTGTACGCTCAGAAGAATAAATTGTGTGCATACCTAATAATACCAACGTACCTAAAACGAAATGAACGTCCCAATCAAAAGTAATTAAATGGTTACCTTTAGAATAAAGTTGCTTTATAACCTTTGAGACGAAGTTTCAAGTCTTTGCAATGCAAAACTTCGGCACAATAAAAGCCGCGTTTCCCGATCAGTATCTAGGTACCTACAGTACCAACTGAGGATTAATGGCTTACACTTCTTTTCGTACACATAAAAACGCTGCAGGACTTTGTCTCCTTAATTTATTGTGGAGTCCCTTACTCGCCCTTTTTACTCCCTCTTTCTAATTGTTACATGAAATAGAAGGTCCTTTTTTATATCTTGGTGGTTGACATTTAGGTACCCAAGAGATAAATTGGTTTTTATTGTGGCGGTGTGTAATGAAAAAGGGAGTTTCGTTTTAATTGCCTACAATATCTTAGAAAGGTATTGGTTTCCGGAATTAATGCAAATATCTTAACTTTTGAATTATTTTGAACAGAGAATGAAACAGAAGGGTGAAATCTTTGGTTTATGAATAGGTTTTAGAAGCTTTGGTTCACCGCATGAACCGATAAATATTGAGCTGACGATACGGAAAAAATTTATTAGGACACAGGGTCCCAATTGACACTTTTGATTTTAATATTTTTTTTACTGTCGATTCGGACACATCAAATTATTGAAGCTGTTGGTAATTTTGTCAGTCAGGTAAACATTTTTTAAGTAAAATATTTGAATCGGTATCGATAGAGTACCTACTTAATATAAAACCGTAGCAAAAAAAGAATAAAACCGGCCAAGTGCGAGTCAAACTCGCGCACGAAGGGTTTCGTACCATTATCTATAAAAACGGCAAAAAAATCACGTTTGTTGTATGGGAACCCCCTTAAATATTTATTTTATTCTGTTTTTAGTGTTTGTTGTTATAGCGGCAACAGAAATACATCATCTGTGAAAATTTGAACTATCTATCACGGTTCATGAGATACAGCCTGGTGACAGACGGACAGACGGACAGATGGACAGCGGAGTCTTAGTAATAGGGTCCCGTTTTACCCTTTGGGTACGGAACCCTAAAAAAGGGTACAAAAGTAAAAAGCGTACCTAGCAGATCTACGCTCGTAGAAAGCTTCGTAGCAGGTCTACGTATCTACTTGAGCAGCTGGTTTTTCATATTTTAAATACCTTATGAAGACATTTGCTATAGAAATGATCCTATGAAATAAAGCGTATACCAATTTGTAGCGCATCTCCGAACGAAGTAAAAAATAGGTCTAATCCCTTAATAGGTTACATAATTATTACAGTGAGGGAACAGAGATATAACCAGTGCCTGTGCGCGCACACTTGTGCACTAGTTAGTCTTAGTTGAGACTGGCCGCCGCGCGCCGTGCCGTGGCCGAAATTCGACTTGGAGGACATAATCATACGATTATTAAGGACTAGCTGTTCCCCGCGGTTTCACTCGCGTTAAATTCGAATTTCACATTTCTAGGGGGATTATTCACGTAAATCTCCCATGGAAATTTATTTTTTACCAAGAAGTAACCTATGTTACTTGCCATCCTTTCAACTAACTCTATACCAAAAATCAAGTCGATTGGTTGCTTAGTTAGGGCGTGAAGGAAGGACAAACAAATAAACAAACAAACACACTTTTGCATTTATAATATTAGTAAGGATATTCTGTGACGTCGAAAAAACCAATGAAAAAAGAGATCCCCTTCGGTATAGAAATAACTGTAGCACTACATAATCACCCAATTTTGTGGGAGATTGCTAAATTCAAAGATCCTAGAAGCCTAGTGTTGCATGACAAATAGTTATTGTGAATGTGTTCGCTCTATCGCATCGCGTCATCATTTAGGCGTCTGGTGCGTTTTACGGAGAATTAGCCTAATCCTGTGATATACGCTTGAATATATGGGTAATAAACTTTATGTGAGCCTAGTTTTATTCGTATAAAAGTCTGCTTATCAAAAAGTTACGCCAAATAAACCTTCTTTATTCGAAAGATCTAGACTAGATTTACACGGAGCGCTATAATTTTTTTTTTTTTTTTTTTCATTTCAGACTGAGAAAAGAACTCTTTGTTTTAGTGTTTCAGCACAAGGATTTTAAATGCGCCATATTTATTTCTATTGTTTGATGACCATAATATATTAGCCACTTTATTTTCAATAAAATAATATGTATAATGTAGTGTGAGACGACCTCTGTGGCGCGATGGGAGGTTGCGGTTTCGATTCCTGCCTTGGGACAAATATTTGTACGATCTGCAGGTATCTGTTCAGGGTGTTCTGGTCGTTTTCTATGTATGATAAAAAATATCTATCTATGTTATGTATTGTATTATGTATATCAGTTATCTAGTACCCATAACATAAGGTCTGCTTAGCTTGGGGCTAGATAATGCTAATCTAATAATGCAGCAATAAAAACCATTAGTTGAGTAATAATTAAGTAGCTTTTAATTGAAGTTAGTAATTAATGTTAATTTAAGTTTTTTTTATTGGTGATGGTCAAGCGTTTGGCCACCATCACCAGTTGGTGTGGTGTTTGTTTCGGTGTTTTCGCGGTAGCTTAAGACACCACGGAGGCGCGACCGGTGGCGCCACCTGTGGTGGCCACGGTGGTGTCCTAATGAGATAAGGTCCTTAATAAATAAATAAATAATGCTGGACAATTCAATTCTTAATATGTTATATAGTTTAATTTTCTTTTTCCAATTTTTCCAATATTTTTAATTTATTATGGTTTAAATATTTAATTATAGCTATTAAGACTAGTAATTACTTTAATCATATTGACATTCGTATGCCAAATAAGCAAATCATGTCGACATAATATTGTATTTTACGACCATCTGTATTATTTATCTCATTCCCATGTTCAAAGCGAATAAAAAATATAAAATTTATGTTCGAAAAAAAAACAATCGTGCTGCCGCAACATCAAAAAAACATCTTTGCTGTACCATAAGATCGCATCAAACTTTCGCAAGCAATAAATATAATATAATACTTTCCACAGTACATTTAATATTAGATTCAAGAAATAGTTCGGTATTGTTTCTAGAAACTTCTACCGTAGTTTATTTATTATCTTAGTTTATACAATAATAATTACAACTAATATTTACACTTAAATCTATACCGTAGTTATAATGGACCGTTGGAAGTTTAACTGCATCACGTCGCGGTGTGTTACTTTTTATTTGAAACTTTTCTTTTGTAAACCGGAATCTTTAATATTTTAACACAAATAAAGTTGGTAAGTTGGTTCGGGCTTTGTTACCTTTACTAGTCAAGCGATACAAGCGAGTGTGTCGCCGGAAAAAAATAACTTGTACGTCAACTAGACGAGTTGTGGACTCGATTCGGTATCGATTATTGGTGAAATCTCTGCCTTGCGTTTCGTTCATTCATTGTTTATTCAACGATCCCACTCTGTCTCGCGTGAGTCGGGCGCGAGGTCAGTTGAGTTGAAATTCTGTACTCGGTAGAGACGTACCTGATAATTGAATAAACGGATATGTGAAACCCTACAAACTACGTTTATTTAACTCAATGAGCGTGTCTGAGATATCATGACCACAAAAATTCCAGTGTTTATATTACAGAAATGTATTTTATATGTAAAGTAACGCCGTAAGACATACCTGGTTCTTAATCTTAATCTTTTTTTTTATTAGTCTGTGTGTTGTAATTGCATTAGTATAAGAAATACTATTGTTTTCCTTTTCCTACCTTCCAATTGTACCTACCTATGTTTGATTTATTTGTTGTCATGTGCTGTCTGTGTTTGTGAACCAAATAAATATCTATCTAATCTCTTATTGTTATTTTTATGTAAAATCTGTTACCTACACGTAGTCTGTTTTTGATTGTATAATGTTGTTAGTCTAAAAAACACATGTGAAACCGGTAGAAGCTAGTATTAGAAAATAAATTTTAGAAAGTCTCCCTTTTTATTTATTTTTCTTGGTCTTGAGCCGAAAATAAAAAAAAGCATTTTGTACTTGCAATCACACTAACATTATAAATGCGAAAGCTTGCATGTTTGGATGGATGTTTGTTACCTCTTCACGCCAAAACTACTGATCGGATATAGGGCTGAAATTTGCATAGAGGTAGTTCTAAGCTTGGAATAAAACATAGGCTACTTTTTATGCCATAAATCAGTTCCTATGGGATGGGATAGCCTGAAACAAAGCGTGCGAAGCCGCGGGCAGAAACTAGAACTGATAGAAAATAGTATTTTGCCTCAAAATAAGCGAATATTTATACGTCCGATAGACTACAAAGGGAGCCTAAGAAAAAAGCCGATCGTGTACGGTACGAGGCAAGTAAGCAATACAAGTAAATAGGTTCATGAATAATGCGACTGTCTTGGCGCTGCGGTGGTGGTGCGTTTGAAAGCGAGTTAAGCTAGGAACAAACACCAACATTCTGAAAAAAAAAATTTGGTACCATGTCTTGTGTTATTTTCTCATAAATTGAGCTCATGTCTCCTGTCACGACTTTTCTCTAACTCTCGTGGTTTCTCCTCTAGTAATTTTTATACCTAGTCATTTTTCCTGATAGACCTAAGACGCCAAAAGGCTTTTAACGTGTCATATAGCGAGGTGTACGAACAAAAAAATAAACATCTTCAATCAGCTGTGTGTTAAGTTAGTTCTGAAGACTGAGATAAGTTATTCTGAACTTAAAAAAAGACAACTCAATTGATACTTTTAAGTTTGCCTACACAGTCGTATATCAACATTACAACATTGCGCCTACTATTTCATGGTGTTTAAAAACAGATAAAAGCTGAACACTATGAAATCAATTTTCCGCTGCTCGTATAACCGCACCCTTACCAAGAGGTGTGCAGATATTTTGCCTTACTGATGACCGTTCCCTTTCGGCACATCCCGTGCAGACTTAAACTCTCATCCCAGTAATGTTGGACAGTTTATTTCTCCTAAACCTTAACGTTTGATAATATTTCTTATGAATCGTCGACGGTTAGTTTCGGGTCTGATGTATTTTATTGTGGAGGGCGTTGGTCGATGAGTTATCGGTCGGTGCGAATTGTTTATAGCTTGAGGTTTAAGGAAGTACCTATTGCTGGGTTGAATAGATGACATGCTTTTAGATTGATTGTGCCTAAAGACGTGGTTGAGTGTCTATATTTAAGGAGCTCAAACGGTAGGTCTCTCAACCGCGAATTTCAGTATTTCCAACGAAAACTAAACCCATAAGCCACTGCACATGAAACCTAATACCTTACCTTTGGTTGAAGGTAGAGTGACAGTAAATAGCAGGTCATATCCTTAGCGTGTCAACCACGTAACCAATGTGTGTTACCACTGACTATAGGCCTCGTGCATAAGCTCAGTTGCTCAGCGAGCTGTGTAGAGAGCTATGCTCAGAGTTTCTCTGTCGCGATAGACTCCAGAATACAGAAATCCGTAGAAGAACCAATGTAACCGACATAGCTCTCAGAATTAGCAGGCTGAAGTGGCGGTGGGCAGGCCCTATTGCTCGCAGAACCAAATAAGTTGGAGAGTAAAGATTCTGAAATGGCGATCGCATTGCAATGCAAAATGGAGTGAGGTAAGACCTCCCACTCTCGTCGCGTCGTCTAGAGGTCTATGTTCAGCAGTGGACTTATACGTGCTGATGGTTCCTAGCCTGTGAGACCGTGAGGTATTGCTTTGTTAAAGGCGATTGCTAGACCATCTATAAATGTACTTACACTTATATACTGTACTTACACTTTACTTTAATAAAGATATTTTAGCGAATCCTCTTGCCGATAGATTGCTTAATTTATTCAAATGCTTTACCTAGTTAAGAACATCTTTTTAATGACCCTACTAGGGTAACCCCTACATCTGCTACTTGTTTAGATAATATTTACTGGATTTATGCCATATTCGTCCCTAATGTTCGGCCCACTGCAATCAATCTCCAATCAACAAAGCAGTAATTAAGCATTTCAAATCAGACCATTATGGTCAGAGTGTTAATTTTAGTTATAACTTGAACTTGAAAAACTTGAATTTCAGTTATAACGTGGCGTCGTCGTCTGGAGGAGGCCTATGTGTGATATTCGTACAGTGGACGTGTTTAGGCTGATATGCTGATCTGTTATTGTATGTAACGTTAGTCACATTAACAGGACTGTTATTTTATTAATACTTAGGTATGTAGACATAAAGTTCAAGATGCAACCTAGTTAATACTATGAACATTCCAAAAGCCCCTGTTCAAGCACTGGGAAAGGCAGTTTCCTTTCGTCACAGCTTCAACATAACCATTACCAAGTAACGGGCCTGAACACAATTGATCAGTTAATTCAATCACCGTAGAACCATTCGCGAAAGCATTTTCTATGGGAAACGTTCGCGTTCCTCGAGCAAACTAACAGCTAATGTTATTCCGTCAATACCATAAATTTAATTTTAGTGCAGGTGAGTCCCTAGACATATTAAAATGTAAATCACACGGCCGATTTAATTTCAGGCTTGGAGAAGCTTAATCGGATGGTGCAGCGTGGAAGAGGTAGCGAGGTTGGTTATACCACGCGGAGACTGAAATTTTTATGCCCTATGTTCAGGACGAGAAGAAAACTCATGTAAACCAATATACACAATATACAATATACAGTGCGCGTCAGAATTAAGTATCCCCCTATCTCCCTACCTCTCTTAGACATGGGGGATACTTAATTCTGACGCGCACGAATTAAGTATCCCCCTATCTCCCTACCTCTCTTAGACAAGGGGGATACTTAATTCTGACGCGCACTGTACACAAAAGTATACAACGAATAGAATCTCAAATACGTACATATTAATAAGGTCATACCTATATATTTGTTGGGTCATAATGAAGCTATTTTGATACCATTATTGTCGCCCACTCCGATGATCATCATCGGAGTGGGGTGAAGGTGTTTTCTGTTGATGGAGGTAATGAAAACATCTGACAACGTACTGAGGGTGGGGCGCGGGTTCGAGTCCCGCCGAAACCGGAAATTTTTGGCAACTTATTTTATTTCTGAGTGATGAAAACAGTTACGTAGGCTATTTTGATATTTGTTTTATACGTACCTATATACTTTCGTCTCATCAATAGCCTTTACATCCACGAAGGATGGTTTATGTACCTAGGTAATGTTAGTGTTTCGTATCTACTTCCGCTATATTTTCACCAATCGGCCCTTATTTTATATGTTATTCTAATTATAGATCATTTTGAAGACCCACGATGTATAGGTAAGTTGTTTTTCAAGAAAATTTATTTATTTATAACAATTTAGCCAGAACTAAGTACAAATAGACAAAACTAAAGTGCACTAAAACAATAAATATAGGAAACTATAACAATTTCGCCTGAACTAGTTACTAACCAATGTATATTGTATTGTGTTGTTGTATTCTTTCCATCCAAAGGTTGCCTGGAAGAGATCGCTTCTAAGCGATAAGGCCGCCCATTGTACTTGTGATATGTAATGTATTTTTGTAATGTTCTTTTTCTGGTGTACAATAAAGTGTTTTGTATTGTATTGTATATATGCACATAAAATTTCTACATCAATTGAGAATACAAATAAAAATAATCAACTTTTTGAAGTTTGAAGTCACATGCATACGGTTATTATATCTGCAGCTGACTACCCAACGAGTTACCTCCGTTATTGTTATAAAATTATCAAATACCTATGTAAGATACCGTCTGCTTACATCTTATTCAGCATCCAGCAAGTTTGGCTCGGACACGGGCCCGGGGCGAAGCGGTTACCAGCAGCAAACAAATTGCATGAAATGTCTGACCCCGCAGGATGGGCCATCCACGTGCAGTTGGATTGACCGCAAGTTTATTTACGTGGCTCTCAGGATGAGTTAGTGATAAACCCGCGGTTGGGGTAACTTTATTTTGGCTCCTATAAATAACTTAGACCAGAGTTATGTAACATTACACGAAACGTTTGTGCCTACTTTTATCACGTTTGCTTATCAAGATCACCCGAACTGACGAAATGCCCGATGGTCAGACGGCATCGCCAGAATTGTAAGGAAAGAGTGGCTCAAGATGGCACAGAACCGACAGAAAGGCGTGTTATAGAATGGAGGCCTATATCAGATAATATAATAAAGTATAAACATAAGTTTAATAAGATCTTTAAGTTTTCTATGGTCTGAAATAAATAATTATTTATGTATACTTATACTTAATATACTTAATAATGTTATAAAGAGGTAAAGTTTGTGAGTTTTTGACCTTGAGAGGTTGTAGGGGGTAATCTCTGAATCTACTGAACGGATTTCGAAAATTCTTTTACCAATAGAAAGCCACGTTATTTGTGAGTGTCATATGCTATATATTATATATATATATATATATTAATCTACCCGTGCGAAGCCGGAGCGGGCCGCTAGTTATTAATAATATCATTAAACCCTATACCCAGCAGGGGCTGTTCAAGGGCCTGATTCAATGGATAGATAGTACCTAAATGATTTATTTTCCGTACCTATTTCAGATCATACCGTTTAGATCAAAGATCGACACCAATTATCAACACGATCTTTACTCAGATCACCCCACCTATAGTCTATAAGGCAGTTACCCACTGTTTGCAATAAGGGTGCTGGCTATATGATTCTCCCCATACATTAAACGTTGCTTACCTACCTAATTAATTTAGGAAGTCTTTTGTTTTCATTAGTTGACACAAGTCAGAAAAAGGACAAGCAAATCTTTCACTAGAGTCCAATAGAATAAAACCACTAAGTTGAGAGTCTTTTCAGTTAAGAGAAGATTTTTAAATAGTGACGTTACCGTTCACTGCATTGTCCTGAAGCTTTAGCGGAGTGCCTTTTTTTAAAGAAAGAAAGAAAATTATTGATTTGACACAACTGACAAACAAAAAACATTGTTTTTATTCATTTATTTGTTTTTAATTTTATTTTGATTGAGTAACCGAAGCACTTTGAGTTACAAAGTGAACGGTGACGACACTGAAAAAGGGCAACGTTTTAACCACCAAAAACTGAGTGCAGATTCATTTTTGTTTTTTTTTCTTTATAATTAAAAAAATTGTGGTATATTTAAAAAATTTACAATAAAAACATTAAAACAATCAGATTTTTTAAAGTCACATGCATACCTATACCCTATAGAGGTCTGGAGGTCTGTTCATTTTACAACTATTTCTTCATAGTCTTGTATCTAGTACCCATAACACAAGCTTTGCTTAGCTTGGGGCTAGATAATGCTGTGTGAAATGTCCAGCATTATTAATTTAAGATTACCTTATCCGTGGTCTTACTAAATAAGTCACTCAGTAGGGGAAAACTAACAACAAATAAGTACTACCAATATTTTAAATTCGACGTTTCAAATCTAGGGCCTCACTATCAGATCTAGAACATATTCGTAGTACTCCAAGCCTCATCCTCAGCCTATATCAGTCCACTGCTGGACATAGGCCTCCCCTAATGAACGCCATAGCGCCCCGTCTTCAGCTTGCCGCATCCAGCATCTGCCAGCAGTCTTTCGCAAATCGTCATCCCACCTGGTCGGAGGGTGTCCTACACTACGTTTGCCGAGTCGCGGTCTCCACTCAAGAACACGTTTACCCCAGCGGTTGTTGGTACTTCTCGCGATATGGCCAGCCCACTGCCACTTCAGCTTGCTAATCCTTTGAGCTATGTCGACCACCTTGGTTCTCTGTCGGATGTATTCGTTGCGAATCCTATCCTTCAGAGAAACTCCGAGCATAGCTCTCTCCATAGCTCGCTGGGCGACTTTAAACTTGTGGACAAACCCTACCGTGAGTGTATGCCCTAATCCTAGGATGGAATTACACTGAAGCGTAGTTCTGACCGATATATCAACGATATTGACAATAGGTGCGCGCGGTATAAAGCAGTTGAATTATCGCTCCAGAGGATATTGACCTGTGGTAGACGTGGTAGTGTATGGCTTGCATATTGTGTGGTATTGACACAATATACCACTCTGAAATCCAAGATATTTGTATATGTAGATTGTTTGCAACAGTCTGCAGTTAGCTCAATTGTTTCAATTTTAAATACATACTAATTTTAATTTAATTCTATTATTTGATTGTAATTTTCTTTGTTAATAAGATGTTTTAAGTCAGCAAAGTCATTCATGACTCATGACTGGCATGACTGTATGCCTTTTTGAAAAGCAAATGTCAAAAGTTTATGTGTGATTATTGATATATCAATAAATAATGCTGGAAAATCCAAACAGCATCATTTAGCATAGCACCAAGCTAAGCAGAGCTTGTGTAATGGGTACTATATGACTGATGTATTTAATACAATACTGATGGAAGTGACTCGAGAGTAGAAATAGCTTTTTGCTATAAAAGCCGACGGAACGGAACGAGGGACCGACGCTTATTCCGCTGCAAGTCGTCGTGCTGAACGGACGTTCACTCTCTTGTGTAATGTTGTATCGTTGCAATAAGTACCTAAGTGTAGTTGAATAATAGAAATTCTCATTGTGTTGAGTAATTCATTTTCCATTGTTTGAGTAAAATCCTATGAGGTTATGAAAATTGTGTTTTTTTAAACAATCAAGCTTCTGATTGTTAATAATACATTATATAGACAAATATTTTTTATAAGAAAATACCCAGAACACCCGGATATATTTGCAAACTGAACAGATTGTACAAACATTTGACAGTAAGCGGGAATCTCACCCGCAACCTCCTCCGTCGCAGGTGGACCTTCGCCCACCGCGCCACATCGGTCGTCGATATAAATTAAGGTGGATGCGAACCTCTAAGCTCCCATACAAACGTGCTTTACTTATTTATTCATTTTTCACTTCTTCCACTAGTGGGCAAAAAATGTAAGCGAACAAAATCAATAACATTTTGTTTCATATTTGATAATAATTACTTTATAAAACTGTTTATGCATAAAATTTGACTTGTTTAAGTGCTTATTTTGTAAGCCTAAAGAAATAATGTTATTGAATTATGGATTTTGAAAATTTTGAATTTTTGCATTTTTCCGATTTATTTGGAAGCTATGTTTATACCGTTTTAATTTTTCAAAATACATATTCATCATTGAATAAGAGCGAAATTTCATTTAAATTCATTTTCTAACGATTATTACTTTGGATAATGATTTAGTTTTTTTTTAAACTAAAATGGCGCGAACATAACTATTTCTAATCCGATTAGGTATGTATGCAAAATTTCATTAAAATCGGGAACGTAGTTTCCAAATGAATCGGAAAGTAGGTAGGTTTGTATGGGAGCTTAGAAGTTCACACCCACCAGTGTAACATTATTCATCTACGGCTGTCTGGTAGAGATCGCTCTTTAGCGATAAGACCGCCAATTGTCACATATGCTTACTTCTTTTATCTTTGTCTGTAATATTAATTTATGTGTGCAATAAAGAATTTTCTATCTATCTATGTACCTACGGTGGATAAAAATAAACGTGAAAGTTTAGATGGATGGATAGATGAATGGATGTTTGTTCCTTTATGACGCCAGAACGGCTGAACGGATCTAGTTGAAATTTGGCACAGAGATAGATTATAGTCTGGAATAGAACTAGGCTACTTTTTATCCGGGAATTCCCACGGGAACGGGAACTACGCGGGTGAAACCGCAAGGCGCTGCTAGTACAATATAAATATTGGCACAAGTAAGAAAGAAAGTGTGATTATATCGAGCTATTGTTATCATTGAGTTATTAATGTTATTATTCATTGACCTGCTTTGTTTCATTGATAAACTGCCACTTATCCACATGATAACGTTCTTGATAATTGCATTATCCAAAAGTATTTATAGTCGATCGTCTGTGACGTCATTAATCCTTCCGGTTTTGTTAATAAGGATAATTTAAGGTATCTAAAAAAACCTATCGAAAGGTATCTATTATTTTTCTGTTGAATAAGGTCCTTCGACTACAAGACACAAAAAAACCTTTTAATACTAGTTATAACAGTTACTTTTTTCTTACTAGCAGCGCCTCGCGGTTTCACCCGCGTAAATCCCGTGGGAATTCCGGGATATATAAAAGCTTATGTCACTCCCTGAAAAGTAGGCTTTATAATGGTGAAGAAGAATTTTTGAAATCGGTCCAGTAGGTTTTAAGTTATTTTGTTACATACAAATCCTTCCTTTCCTCTTTATAAATTTATTATAAGTTGTAGATAATAACGCATTCACTACCCAGTTTCTGCGGCGCGACCCGCAGCAGCAGGTCGCAGCTAGTAGAACTCGCAGACGCGTCGTTGGCAATCAAAGCGTTAATTAGAAGGTACTGGCTCACAAAAGTTGGTAGAGCGTCTCTACCTAGGTAGTTACTCTAGCTTAGAAAAAGTCAAAAGTCAATAACTTTATTTCTTTAGGCTTACAAAAAAGCACTTAGACAAGTCAAATTTTATACATAAACAGCTTTATAAATAGTAATTATCAAACAAGAAACAAAATGTTATTGATTTTGGGCGCTTTAATTTTTTGTCCACTAGTAAAGGAAGAAGCGAAAGACAAACCACTAGTAAGTCTGTATAATACTTAAATGTAATACAATATTATTTGCCTATCTAAGTCTAAATATAAAGTGATTTAGGTACAGGTCATTAATTATATAAAACTAAGCATAAGATTGTTCTCCTATAATACTATTGTCGGTGCGGAACTGGGCGACATCTAGCTAAGCATTAACATTATTAATCATCTATGGTGTAAAAGGCTTTCTAGATAAGAATCCAGTATTTATAATCGTTCAAAAATCTGTTTTTTTTGTTTAATACAGCTTAGGCCAGTTTAGAATGGAATCAAAGAACATAATATTATCTGCCTATTTTATCACGAGCAAGTATTGAAAATAATTCGTCGAATATTTCGTTGAAAATATATCGTAGATCCATGGTGGTTTGAAATCTAATTCGTTGGTTTCTGTACGTGTCGGCCGACCGGAAGTAGGTGGCGTTGCGGCGCGTGGCGGCATCGACAACTTCCGGTCACGGACGTGTGCAGTTAAAACAGCGTAGCGTTACTTTAACTATACATTGTACAGGGTGATTGGTATTGGCACCAACATAATTTTTTGGGAAGCCGGGAGGAGCTAGCCCAAGTAGCAAAATAGATCCAATAACTGTCTTCAAGACTACAGTTCAACACTCCAATAACATTCTACTAGTATACTACAACGCTGGATTTGGGCGCATTTATTGGAGCACAAGTTCTTGTTATGCTCCCGCAATGAGCTAACAGAATGCTAATAAGTCTAATTACTGTCTTGCACCAGTATCTGGAAGCACTAAAGCTCCTTTAGCTGCCTTGACAAAGATTACTACTGGTAAAAGTACTCCTGTTGTTATCTACTTCTAGTTTGTTTCAAGTGTAACTATGCTAGTAACGTACTTTTTTTTCAATAATTTGTAACACATTTTACAAGCTGGCTGGGCAGGCCAATTCTTTTTTGTTGCTGATTTGTGTGCAGTGTTTACAACGTAAGTAATTTTAGTTATTGTTTCATGTAGTATTTATTTAAATGAAAAAAGCTTAGCTAGAATACAATTTAACGTGTGGCAAATCTATATTTACTGTAATAGTGTACAGTGTTGGGGCTAATTTTTTAACGCGCTTACATAAATTGATTATTAAGCCATTTAGTGTAAAAATATTATCAAGCACATAATTATTGTTTTTTGATCATTCGCCATGTTTCAAAATATGCTCTGTATCAAGACATTTATAAGACCGTAATAGGTAAAACTACGCTAGATTTACTCTTAGTTAAGATTAACTCGCCACCATGTTGAATCAAATTAGAGTTCCTCAATTGATGTCTGAAACCCTACAACGGCTAAACATTTTTTATATAATTTGTTTTCTTTATCATATGTGTTAAAAAAAAGAAAGAGTTAGATTTTCTGACTCGGCCATGTACCTATCCATAAAAATCACACTAATGGCTCTGAAAGGTTTTAATTATTACGCTGTCCAATAAATCATTTTCATATTTACAGAATGATCGCGTTCGTTGATGTGGACTGTTTTTTGACTATAAATGAGTTGCGCCAACTTATAGGTACCTACTTACAAATTCGCAATGGCCTAGCCGTGCACCCACTTTGTTTTATATGCTAGCTGCAAGGGATGTGGATTATTGCTTTCTACTAACAATTTTTAACTAAAGACCTTTTCACTTCGTATGCTCTTATGAAAAAATAAAGTTTTTATTGAACCTTAAAATGTTATGGTGACCCAACTGTTCTTTGTACAGCATAATTATATGATCATTACATTGAACATGAATGTGTTGTTTGTCATAAACAATTATTCTTTAATTAAATATTGATTTAACATTATTAATATGGGTACCTAGGTAATATTAGTCCGCTTTGAATTATAACAATTTTGCTGCCTCTGCACTGTTTCGATTCGTAAGGGAAGGGGTAGGGGAGGAGGGCACGGGCGGGGATGCGAGAGACGGTTAGTTAGTAGTTTAGTAGTTGTTAATATTGTGAAAAAGTTAATATTGTGAATGTAAACTAATCAAACTATTAATAATCGATAGAGAAATTGTCAACGTTGCTTTGTATTTTAACTGATTACTGGTATTTTGGTAGTAGGTACATATTTGTTGTGAAACTGAGTAATAACTTTGGTTATAGGTTTCCTGGCGTCGTTTGAAAAAGAAAACAGAGATGCCTTTTAAAATTGTGGAGACAATAGAAAAAGGCAACACTGTATTGTCTTGCGTCCAACAACAATGGGAACGGGATGGAACTTTATACTGGCCCCGAAAACAACACTACAGGTTGCAACGGGATGAAACAAGCCAACCAGATGATAATTGACAACAGTTTAATTGTATTTTGAAAAGGCAGAACATTAAATCACTTTCGAATTGTACGGAACCCTCCAATAAATTGCTGGTTCCTGCTTTTTCAGAACTTGCTTCAGATGATAGCTTTTGCGTTACCGATTCTGCGTGTCTTTTATTTACAGTTCTTCTATAAGCTCCACTTCTTTTGAAACGTTTCCATTCTTGTAAATCCATTGTAATCAATAATAAATAATATTTGCAGTGTCTCAAACCGAGCGACATGTAAAACTGGTAAACAGCCTATATAGTATTAGCCTAGAGCGCTTTAAAAGATTATTTACTCTTACAGAATCTTCTAAGCGTCTTTATTAAGACTACATCGCCCTCATACTTATAATGATCTCAGCTAAATATATGCTACAATCTGGGAATCTTGCACAATGCTATTATAAAACTAAATTGCTGCATATTTGTAATGATCTCAGACAAGTATATTATAAATTCTGAAAATCTTACACAATGCTTTTATAAGTCTATAATTTTCGTAGGACTATTTAAACTTTGTCAATACACTTATGAGATTACATGTCTTATAATTATCCTATAAAATAGTGTACTACTAAACTACAAGGCAGTTTTATTAGTGAATTTGCTCTAGAGAGTAAAAATGCTTGCGCAGTGCTATTATAAGCAAAGATGT
This sequence comes from Eupithecia exiguata, assembly GCA_947086465.1. Taxonomy (NCBI): domain Eukaryota; kingdom Metazoa; phylum Arthropoda; class Insecta; order Lepidoptera; family Geometridae; genus Eupithecia; species Eupithecia exiguata. Next base: position 6,013,213 of record OX352243.1, on the reverse strand, counting down.
CTTAGCAAAAGCCATTAAAAGAGCATTTTTAGTCTAATTTTACCTATTGTATTTTATTATAGGATTTCCTTGCTAGTTGGGAGGTCATGAGCTACTTTTTTTTCCGGCAGACCTAGTGTCCTGAGTGACACGGTTGCTGAGTTTTTTTTTATCACCCGAAATATCGACTTATACCGTCATATCTTTTTTGTTTGTAGTTGTAATGCCACAATTACTTGTGCTGTGTTCTTCAATATATGCAGTTTTATGAAGTGATACAATTTTTTTCGTATAATTTGTCCTCCAAAGCAATTTGGTCCTTGATGATAATTATAAAAGCTCGTTTTAATTTTTTTGATTTATTTAAAATTAATTAACATAAAATATAAGTTTATCATGTGTATTGTAGTCTGTTTCTGGTACCGTAGTTCCCAAATTAGCGCAGCTGTTAAATTTTAGTGATCGAAGTTTTTTCGTCGTTAGCTGTTGTTTTGAGTAAAAAAATGTGTATAAGAATTTGTTATGAGTTTGGTCATTATCTTCTTGACTGTTGTTATCTATTGTTTGATATTTTGATTTTGTGATTTGATTACAAATACCTAGAATCTAAAATGAAAGTTTTCCTTAGGAAAAAAACAGTGTGTAAAAAGGCACTTAATTCGTTTATCATCCTGTTCATTTTGAAACATTATCTTATCCTTATCAAAAACAACTTAACATCTGTATAAAATAAAATCAGTAGCAAGTAAACAGTTGCGCAGTGCATTAAAATGAGTCTACGCACAGGTGTTTTATTTATTTTGGTTTCCGTTGTAAGTGGCCAAAGCCCTATCTTAAGAGGCCAGAATACGGTTAAAAGTCAAAATTCCCATATAAGTCTACGAAGTCCAGGATGTGTGTTATACGACTTCGAAAACGGTTTAGAGGGATTCAACTACAACGCCCCGATTTGTGCACACTTCCCCAAATGGATAATTGGGAATTTCTCGACAATTAGTATAGAAAGCCCGGATCCAGCCAGTGGATCGTTCATAACAACATTATCAGACTTTAGTTGTATATCTTCGACGCCATTTCTTGCCTCTGGCGGGACTGTTCAAATCAATGTGTTTATGGATGGAGAATCATCATCTGATGTCTTGCAAGCTCTTTTGATGAGGGCATCTGAAGGTACAGATTCGACAGTAGCTTCGGCTATCCTTACACCAGTTTTGGGTGCTAACGGATGGCATACCTTGAAAATGGTTGTACCAGATATTTTTGAAGACTTTGATGCCTATGTAAGTTAAATATTACCGGTATTGTCTTAGAATTTTTCTAGTTTTTTCACAATAGTTTTTTTCTAAATCAGGTAGGTAGCCACCTAGTTTTAAGAAAGAACTGTTAAATAATTTTAATTTCCACTTCCCGTTTCAGATTGTACTTCTCGGAGCCAAATCAGAAGACTCCATACTTTTAGTGGATTCTTTCAAATACAGTTCCAACACCGTTGCTGAGGGTTCTTGCACCATTTATAGCGACCAAAATCAAACACCTAACAAAAAATGTGTCACTTACAACTTCGAGAAAGATTTCGATCTAGAATTTAGCAAAGACAACTATTTATGCAACGGCTATTCTTCCTGGGGCTTGAATAATTATACTTCTACAAAAAGCCCTGATGGTCAAAGCACCATGTTTATATCACCTAGTGAAGCATTCAGCTGTATATCCTCATCAGTTTTCCGGATGGAGCCAAATGGTGTTATAGAAGCCACTGTGTATATGGAGCCCAAGTCTAGCTTGGATCATGTAATAGTGATAGCTCAGAAGGTGACGTCACAGGATGTTGATACAGTCGTCGGGTTTACGATGTACTATCCGGTGGACATAGTGTTTGTGGCAGGGTGGAACGTATTGTCCTTTCCTGTGGTAGACTTTAGCAGTTTTGATGGATATGTAAGTATCATTAGCGATTAAAATTATGATATTATCACACTAACCTGCAGAATTGCCATTTAATTTTTTGTATAGATCACGATCATGTATGACACATGTGACCCACTTGGCACTTACGTGATTTTACGAGAATAGTGAAGTTAATTGGGTGGCACAGTCCTTCAGTTTTGAGGAGGCTTATGACCAACCGTGAACCTGATGATAGACGAAGCCTTGACCTGAAGCGATGTCATTACAAAGCCATAAGATTATCTATTGGATATGTCTCTTGTTCGCGAGAGTGGCACTGTGTGTGAACTCTACATTGAGGGTTGGAAAACCTCATAGAGCTGCTTGGAAGCCATAAACTGGGTTATTTGGTAAATGTCTGGCAACACGTGAAAGCCAGATTCTGTCTGTGAATGCAAACAACTCTCATCATTCTATTGCCCTTTTCTCTGTTTTCTTATGCAACTATGTCTTTGAAATCAACACGATCATAACTCATTACAATACAACTATGTGACGGGTATTTTTCCCGACGTTTCGAAAGGTTTACACAATATCGTGGTCACGGGATGGCATCGCATTCCGATAAATAGCCGTTAAATCGCACTAATATTATAAATATGAAAGTTTGTATGGATGGATGGATGTTTGTTACTCAATCACGCCATTATGGCTGAACGGATCTAAATGAAATTTGGTACAGAGATAGATTATAGTCTGGAATGGCACATAGGCTGTTTTATCCCGGAATTCCCACGGGAACGTGAACTACGCGGGTGAAGCCGCGAGGCGCTGCTAGCCATTCCATAATTATATTATAACAACTCTGTCATTCAACTACTAATTACCTCTGTTATTAAATATAATATTTTTTGCTTACAGTTGATTCTCTTCGGCAAAGCGTTCGAGGGCTCAACAGTATTAGTGGACTCAATCCGCTACATTCCACCATCTTTACCTTCCACGGATGAATCTTGCTCTCTTTACTGAAAATTTAAGTAGATAGCTATTTATAAAAACCGGCCAAGTGCGAGTCGGACTCGCGCACAAAGGGTTCCTTACCATCAACAAAAACGGCAAAAAATCACGTTTGTTGTATGGGACCCCCTTAAATATTTATTTTATTCTGTTTTTTAGTATTTGTTGTTATAGCGGCAACAGAAATACATCATGTGTGAAAATTTCAACTAACTATCCACGGTTCGTGAGATATACATATGCCTGGTGACAGACGGACAGACTGACAGCGGAGTCTTAGTAATATTAGTTATAAAGGTACCGTTTTCACCCTTTGTGTACGGAACCCTAAAAACACCACAAACCCAATAATATACAGATATTTTTCGACTACTCAATTAAGTATTAGGTAGTTACAGTTATAAAAGTGTAGATAGAATTTTTTATTAAAATGTTTCCTGTATATTGTTTGCAACAGTCTGCAGTTAGCTCAATTATTTCAATTGTAAAATACTAGTTCTAATTTGTTTCTATTATGTGATTGTAATTTTTTTTAATAATGACATATTCTCGCCGCTGTGACGTTTTTAAAAAAACATGTGTAAAAAAGTAACAGATTTTTGTTTCTCAATAGTTAAATAGCAGGTAGGACCAACTTTTAACACCACACCACCTGCTTGCCATACATTTATGACCACAAACAATACAGCAAATTCCACAAGGGTACCTAACCTAACCTACATTCGATTGAAGCGTATAGCCGGTAAGGTTAAAAATCGAGGTGGGCCTCGTAGAAGCACGTACCCTCAAACGCTGTAACCTCAGCTATAAATTCATACGGATTTCGGTATATGTCCCGTTAACCGTTCGCAGGCAATAACCTGTCACCCCGCACCTGATTTACGTCTTGGGGAAGTGACTGGGAATAACGCACCTTTTGTTTCGTAAAGTTTGAGGGAACTACCTAGTTGTGGGTGCGAAAAGGTTAAAAAACATATGTATTACCAAAAATATAGTTCTTTTGTGAGATTCTATGGGTGGCTACGGGTTCTTGCCAACTGTCTAACTAACTTATAGCACATTTTACTTCGTTAATAGCCCAGAAGTAAAAAAATTTATAATAACACTAACGTGGATGGACACTAGTCGCCCTCCACCGGACCACAGACCGGACCGAACTTCCTCACCCCGCCTCGGCCCCTAGTTCAGCGCGGTTTGCGTCCCAAATGCATGTATCGCACACTCGGCGCGCAACGTTTTGGCAGACGACCGCTCGAACTAAGTTTCTTTCGATAATGACTTAATGACGCCTAAAAAATAATTTTGCTTCATCATCAGCCTATATCAGTCCACTGCTGGACATAGGCAATATAAAAAATAATTTTGCTTGATTCCTAGTATTCCTACCTTCATTTTACGTAGAGTCGAACTTTGAAAGACGTCACATGTCACCCATAGAGTTAAGATATATGAGAGGCCGTTGATGTTTGAGATTTTGGGAAACTTCTTCTGTTTGAGATTTCGTGAGTAAAAAAATTAAAAATAATATGACTAAATGTCTTTCAAAGATCGTATCAGCCCCAGGTTCCGAATACTTTATATTCTTTGAGTTATTCTACAACTGTCTCACTCGCACAAGATATTCATGTAGAACCCTAGAAGACTTTTGTATGGAAAAATGGTCGAGTATCCGGGGTGTGCCAGAAGGTAACGGCTACTTATTCTTGAGTGGAGGGACTGCGTTTTGCCCCGACTCACCACTCACCAGGCGGATAGACCCGAATTGTACATTTATCTCCCTACCTAACCAGGCTCTAGCCGATTTGGTAGGTACATTATCCTTCGGTCTCTTCAGTTTCCGTGCAAAGCATCCTGTTGGTATGGTACCTTCATAAGCGCCTACATCAACCACCATTGCAACTCTATCCGTGCATACTGATTTGGTCAAGGAGTTCCCCTGCCACCGAAAGTTATCCAAACTTTATGGACCAGTTTGGACACAGTTGGCCTAGAATGGCGGCGGTTTGCATAACCTTCGTCAATAGAGAAACTCTGCCAAACTGCAGCATGTGTCGGCTATGGTTCAACTTCAATCTTATTAGGATTCCTGGACAGGTCAACCTAAATGTTTATCATCTTAACTAATAGGTACATAACAGCTAATAATTATATGGATCCGAGAGCAACGCTCCGGTAAATATTAATAATATTTCTCTTTTTTTAGAAAGCAGACGACAGTAAGAGTAGCACTAGACGCCAAAACTAATGCGCCTGGATATTAAAAAAATATCTTTCAATGTAATATATTGTATTAAGTATAAGAGTTATCTAGTACCCATAACACAAGCTCTGCTTGACTTGGGGCTAGAGGTTTTTTAGTAACAAGTTAGACGTAAGCGCCTGTAAGTGTTATAGAAGCAATCATAAAACTATGAGGTGACCAGAAGCGTAGTTAAATGTAGCAGTACCACCAATGCAATTCAACAAAGGCTAGATAAGCAATTAGGTCGAATTGAATGAACTAGGTGCCTACCCACACTTTTGTGGATACTAGCCGAAGTTCTTTTGTTCAAGGCACTGAGATAAGTAAAAGTAGAGTACAGATTTCACCTCTGAATGTCGCCTGTCCCAAACACTGCGGTACAAAGCCTGTCAACTCCTTTTGTCCGAATGTAAAAGGCTAGGATAGCCATAGAAGTATCTTTCTATTAGGTACAGATTTATTATCAAACCGTCAATACCTTCGCAAGTTACATCTTTTGTGAACGGATCAATTCCAATAGATTGGATTCATTCGACGATAAAACGATATCTTTCCTAAGTGAAAAGATTTATATTATTATATATTATATTACATACGTAATTTTTTTTTACCTACATTGTAGAAGTGCTATGGTTTTTGAAAAGATCTTCAAAATAAAACACTGTTTTTACCGGATTGATCGCGTATATTTTATATTTTGTTTATAACCTGACGTTTCGGAGGCTATTCAGCTTCCATGGTCACAGGCAGACTAGGTTAAAACAGTGTTTTATTATGAGTTCTCGCGAAAATAACCTTAGACTATACTAAGATCTTCAAAATTAACCGGAAAATACATTTTATGTAAGACCTCCCAACTTCTTTAACCTAATGTACTTTACTTTTTATAGGTCTCTCGAGTGTTCTCCTGCCGTTTTAGACGTTTTAGAGCTCCTGTAGGATAAATAAAATGCACAAACCTATGCAAAGCTGTATCGTTTCAAACGGTACTTCGTCGACTACTGTCGATCGAACGATTTACGATCCACGATAACGGTTCTTTCACGAACACAACAAATGCACATCGTTAAACTAACAGACAACATTCGTTCTACACTGTATTATATAAAACGGAGTGAGATAGAGCCTAGAGAATGAAGAACAAACAAGAATTAAAGCTTTTATTTATTCAAAAATAAGTACCTCAACAGATGAAAAATAACTTGTATTAAAGACTGTTTGTATTAAAGACACTTTAATACAAACAGACTTAACATAACCTTTGATTTGCCTCTGAAAGTTTTCTTGACAGCGATACTCATAGGATGAGTATCATAACTATACACGAATTGATATATTATATAGACTGCCTAGACAGCGCCCGAGCTCATAAATAGTTAGGCCAAAATTCACAAGACCTATGTAATATAATATAACCTATGTAGTTTACTCGATTAATTTGCATACAACTTGACGACCATGCGATTTGACGTAGGTACAGTGCGCGTCAGAATTAAGTAACCACCTTGTCTAAGAGAGGTAGGGAGATACTTAATTCTGACGCGCACTGTACCTAACGCAAATGTGTATCAAGCTTAAGAATGATGATCACGTTTAACTTTTATTTGTATGTATTTAGTCTATAACGTACGGCACCAAAGTAATGTTACTTCACTGTATGCCTATTAATTTTTAATCCAAGCACTCCTGACACCAGCCAATAAGGCTATCCTTCGGCATATCCGATAAATAAAGTTATCTTAACTTATTCCGTGAAAAGTTCCGTCCGATACCCTGTGGGTTCCTTCTGGTACAATATTTGTACTACTATTTATCCCGTATATTTATTTAGAAAGTTGTGACGTCTCCCCAAGGTGTCGTGGTTACCGATTCCAGCTGAAAGCGCACGACAAAATTCAAATATATAGCTGTTTCCCATTTCTTCATGTTTGAACGTATATTTCTGAATTTATGGCGGTAATATAAAATGCCGGGAAATCATGACTTCCTGGACCAAATATACCTGCTTTGATACTATATCATATCTAATGTATAAAGTCGAAAGTTTGGATAGGTATTTTTTTAAACTATTTTACGAAAGTCAAAAATGCAAAGCAGGGAGCAGCAGTAGGTCTTAGCTTCCCTTAGAAGAAGTCTCCTATTTTTAGGGTTCCGTACCTCAAAAGGAAAAACGGAACCCCTAAAGGACCACTTTTCTGTCCGTCTGTCTTTCTGTTAACCCTCTTTTCTCAGAAACGCGTGGAGGTATCAAATGAAATAAACATCAAACACTCAAGTTCTTGACCTCTTGGAGCCGTGATATACATAAATCAGCCTTCTAGGACCTAGGTCTACGCAATCAAAAGTTACAGCCGCTTTGTCCAAGTTTTTTTATCACATGCACACAAAACCTGTAGGGTACTTCTCGTTGACCTAGAATTATGATATTTGGCAAGAAACCAGGTGTTATATTATTATATTACCTATATACGGAAGCCTCGTTGCGCGAGTCCAACCTGCGCTTGACGTTTTATTTGTGACCCAGTGCGGTTGCCGAACTGTTCTCTGATAGAGCAATACCTACCTTGTTGTCAAACCACTACGCACTAGTTATAAACAGATGGGGGCCAGTGCCATTTGCCTTTTTGAGTTTTTCTATTCGATAGTATACTATTTTAGATACCTAGATTATGTTCTATAACTTTGTTAGTTAGATTTCTAAAGCGGGGTTACCCAGGGGTCGACATATACGAAAACTGATTTTAATTATAAAAATATTCATAAATAGGTACCTATCCCATACATGGTTTTTTTGGCTTTTTTATAAATAATGGTACGGAACCCTTCGTGTGCGAATCCGACTCGCACTTGACCGATTTTATTTAACCTTGATTTCGTAAGACTTGTTACTACAGGCACTTTTTGGTTTCTATGATTACCGCTTAAACTGAGTAGCTTTACCGAAAACGAGTTCACAACTCTGAATGTCCTATATTAAATGTCTTCAAGACGATCGTAAACAGATTCAATCTGATTCATAGCCCAGGGTTCTACATTGACGTAGGGATTAATTTTATCGATTCACCTCATCGATACAAAGAACCGTATCTTATCAACGATAATTACTTAGATAATTATGCGAAGTATTTGAAAACTTTAATCAAACCATATTTTCGAAGATGCGAGGTGTCTCGTAAGGAAACCGAGCTGTCCAGTTAAAATAAGTTGATCTAGCGCCTGATCAAAATGGAAGTGCGCAAGATATTACAGTGTTTAATATTTGTGTTCACCGTGAGCAGTGTCTGGAGCGACGAATGCATCAGATACACCTTCGAGGATGATTTCCAAGACCTCTTCCATAATACGGAAGCCCCCTGTCTTGGCATGCCAATTTGGCAACAAGGGAATTACGCTTCAATCAATCTTGACGGTCTAGATGATCGTGGAGAAACATTCATATCGCCATCTGGAACTGAATTTAGCTGTGCATCTTCATTTAACTTTTTCATGTCGGTTGAAGGTTTTATAGAAGTAAATATATTCGTAAATTCCGTAAACGATAATGACAACATTATTATATTGGCAAGCCAAGTGGTCGAGGGGAATAATGATGTAAATGTTGGAACCGTTCCTCTTATTGGTTCAACTCTCGAAACCGGATGGCATACTATAAGGTTTCCTTTGACCACTACCTTGGAAGAGCAGTTCACTGGATACGTAAGTAGCTTCATATTAATGCATCCATAGTTACTAATAATATAAAACGAAAAGTACCTATGTCTGTCCTTTCAAAGCTAAACGCCTGAACTTATCTTAATGAATTTTGTAGGGAAGTTGTCCGTTTCCAGGGGCACAAAGGCAAATTAAATCAAAATGTTAGTAGACAAAAATCGTATGTACGTCGAAGAAGGAAGTAGTAGAGTATTTCTTCTTCAGTAAACTAAACTTGAGATGTATATTGGAAACCAGGTTAGAATAAGTCGATCTAGCGTTTGATCAAAATGGAAGTGGGCAAGTGTTTACAGCGTTTGCCGTGAACAGTCTCAACAAGAAACTTGAAAAAAATATTGATATTTAGGAAAACTATTATTTGATTTCACCGACTAACTACGAATTTAGAGAAGAAGATACAAAGTATATCCAATATTATGATTCTTATTATCGCTCTAATTTTTCAGATAACTTTTATGGGAGAGGCGGGTCCAGGATCATTGTTTTTGGTGGATTCATTCCGTTATATTGGTCCGAATACCGATGAGGACTCTTGTATATTATATCAAGAAGACGATGAACCAATAGATCCACCAGAACCAGAGCCTGAACCAGAGCCAGAGCCTGAACCAGAGCCAGAGCCTGAACCTGAACCAGAGCCTGAACCAGAGCCAGAGCCAGAACCAGAACCGGAGCCTGAACCGGAACCAGAACCTGAACCAGAGCCTGAGCCAGAACCAGAGCCCGAACCCGAACCAGAGCCGGAACCCGAACCAGAGCCTGAACCGGAGCCTGAACCGGAACCAGAACCAGAACCTGAACCGGAGCCAGAACCTGAACCTGAGCCGGAGCCTGAACCTGAGCCAGAACCAGAACCAGAACCAGAACCAGAACCAGAACCAGAACCAGAACCAGAACCAGAACCAGAACCAGAACCAGAACCAGAACCAGAACCAGAACCAGAACCAGAACCAGAACCAGAACCAGAACCAGAACCAGAACCAGAACCAGAACCAGAACCTGAACCGGAGCCAGAGCCAGAGCCAGAGCCAGAACCTGAACCTGAGCCAGAGCCAGAACCAGAGCCGGAACCCGAACCAGAGCCGGAACCCGAACCAGAGCCGGAACCCGAACCAGAGCCGGAACCCGAACCAGAGCCTGAACCGGAACCAGAACCAGAACCTGAACCGGAGCCAGAACCTGAACCAGAGCCGGAGCCTGAACCTGAGCCGGAACCAGAACCAGAACCAGAGCCAGAACCAGAACCAGAACCAGAACCAGAACCAGAACCAGAACCAGAACCAGAACCAGAACCAGAACCAGAACCAGAACCAGAACCAGAACCAGAACCAGAACCAGAACCAGAACCAGAACCAGAACCAGAACCAGAACCAGAACCAGAACCAGAACCAGAACCAGAACCAGAACCAGAACCAGAACCAGAACCAGAACCAGAACCAGAACCAGAACCAGAACCAGAACCAGAACCAGAACCAGAACCAGAACCAGAACCAGAACCAGAACCAGAACCAGAACCAGAACCAGAACCAGAACCAGAACCAGAACCAGAACCAGAACCAGAACCAGAACCAGAACCAGAACCAGAACCAGAACCAGAACCAGAACCAGAACCAGAACCAGAACCTGAACCAGAACCAGAACCTGAACCGGAGCCAGAGCCAGAGCCAGAGCCAGAACCTGAACCTGAGCCAGAGCCAGAACCAGAGCCGGAACCCGAACCAGAGCCGGAACCCGAACCAGAGCCTGAACCGGAGCCTGAACCGGAACCAGAACCAGAACCAGAACCTGAACCTGAACCAGAGCCGGAGCCTGAACCTGAGCCGGAACCAGAACCAGAACCAGAGCCTGAACCAGAACCAGAACCAGAACCAGAACCTGAACCGGAGCCAGAGCCAGAGCCAGAACCTGAACCTGAGCCAGAGCCAGAACCAGAGCCGGAACCCGAACCAGAGCCGGAACCCGAACCAGAGCCTGAACCGGAGCCTGAACCGGAACCAGAACCTGAGCCAGAACCAGAGCCTGAACCAGAACCTGAGCCAGAACCAGAACCGGAGCCTGAACCGGAACCAGAACCAGAACCTGAACCAGAACCAGAACCTGAACCAGAGCCAGAGCCAGAGCCAGAACCTGAACCAGAGCCCGAACCGGAACCAGAACCTGAACCGGAGCCAGAACCTGAACCAGAGCCGGAGCCTGAACCAGAGCCTGAACCAGAACCTGAGCCAGAACCAGAACCAGAGCCAGAGCCGGAACCAGAACCAGAGCCAGAACCAGAACCTGAGCCTGAACCCGAACCTGAACCTGAGCCAGAACCGGAGCCTGAACCGGAGCCTGAACCGGAACCCGAACCAGAACCTGAACCAGAGCCAGAGCCTGAACCGGAACCCGAGCCTGAGCCTGAACCAGAGCCTGAACCAGAGCCACCAACAGATCCACCAACAGATCCACCAACTGATCCACCAACAGGTCCACCAACTGATCCTCCAACTGAACCAGAAACGCCACCCGTTACGGAATCGACAAGGAGTTTTTGGAATCCTTTCACCATCGCAATAGCTGCTATACTGGGTTTCTTTTTCCTCCTTCTAGTGGCAGCAATATCCTACTATATAGGATGGTATAAAGCGAAAGGAGATGAGCAAGAACTCATTGACGTCGACCCAGAAGCCCTTCCAATGCCAAAACATATCTTACCACGAGTGAATAGGGTTTACTCTGATGTGAATTACAATCCGTATAGCAGATATCCTTAGCCGTTATGTAATAATTTGTGATGAGCCAAATCTCATACGTGAGATTAAGAGAGGGGGGGGGGCTAGCAAAATCTCACGACATCTCACCAAGCGAGGAGGGGGGGTCGAAAAATCGCAAAAATCATTTCACGTAATTTATGGATGCCCCCTTATTTACGGTGGTATGACACGTGCATTATTGAAAATAGGGCACAGAATAACTTTAATTACAAGTATTTACTACGTAAAAGAGGTGTTTTTTATTTCCTAGGATTTGGAACAGCGATTTGACGTAGTCTTGTGACCGTTGTAAGTGATTTGCTCCTAACCCATGATTATAACAAAATCCTTAAGTCGAATCAACAGCTGCTTTGAAGTATATCGACTCTTATGTTTATATATGTAACATACCTATTTAAATGTATATCATCATATCATATCAGGCCATACACGTCCACAGGTGGACATAGGCCTCCCATACGACGACGCCACAAAGATTTATGATTTTTTAATTAATCTAAACTTATTAGGTATTTGTATTTTATTCTTTTTATATCATATGATTTTATCTACACTAATATTATAAAGAGGAAAGATTTGTTTGTTTAGTTAGGCTCCGAATCTACTGGACCGATTTGAAAAATTATTTCACCGTCGCAAAGCCACTGAAATGGATTTCTCACCTTACTGTATATTTTATTGTTTATTTTGTAACTACTGCTTATTTGTTATCATATTTTTTATTTTCTTTTAATAGTTTCACTAACTTTTCTGTCAAATATTTTCTCTTTCTCTGTGTAATCCTTATTTGGCTTTATTTTAACACAACTTTTATACTGTTTTGTACAAAATGTATCGCTGTTGGATTACTTAATATACTAAAATTAAAATCCTATATTATCCATGATGAACATAGGCGATAGAATATACCCGTGCGAAGTCGGGGCGGACCGCTAGTATAAATTTTTATTTATTTTTATTTTTTAATAAATCTCTCGCATCATTAGACTCTAAAACGACAATCGATTAAGTATGAGTTTGTTTTAGCATGGGTTCATTCATAGAAACCAACACAACGATTGAAAAACTACATAAATGTTTTCCAAGTCACTTTTGGAACGAAGAAATTACAATCAACCAGATTTTTAAACGACGCGGGGCTAACATCGTAAACCACGTTGTGGCCTAAATTGGCCAAGCAGGACGAAAATAAAATCAAATAATAGAAACATTGTTTAGTGTTTTAATGTAGCTAACCTGGCTTTAAAAACTTTTCTAAGCACGCACTATATGAAAGAATCCGACAAAACAGAATTCAGTAGAAACGTACACCTCTATAGGGATTTCAAGATTAACCTACAAGCAATAGTATCAATTTAACGAAGTATTTAATCTCACCAAGGAAACATGATAACACAACTAATATTTGTTTTGTGATAAGGTTGCCTGTAAGGTTTTTTTTTATTATAAAGCGTAACCCCTCACACTAAGGGAAATTTCTGTTACTGAAATGAAATAATTGGTAATATGTGTCGCTGCGGGTTCAAGTCCCGCCGAGGTCACAAATTTGGGTTCGTGGGTTAGGCCCCCGGTGTGTGACGCCCCCGAGGTGGAGGCACCCGATTTCGTTTTAAAAAATTATTTGATGGGAAATTATTTCATTAAAAAGATTGCCACTTTCTTGTTAATAAACATATGCTCATAAAAGGAGGTAGTTACCTAATCATTATACATTTGTTAGTCGTCAATCAAAGGGAGAAAGAGTTTGCTCTAGAGGTGTTATTACGAGTATGTAGATATCCGTTTGACTGTATGTATGCCACATTGCAGCTCGCAAACGCATGGAATAGTTTGTATATTTTTAAAAGCGACTCCATCGGTTGGTGGTCTAAGCTATGTTTAATTTTGTTAACCGTTCAACAGTCATGGTGGTTCATAAAATCGACGTCGTCGGGGGTTTTAGATTTATGACTAAATAAGCTTTCGATACAAAGCTGGATGCAGAGGCGGATTAACTGTCGACAGCGCCCTAGGCAAGCCTCTCTTATGCGCCCCTCTGTGAACGAGCCGCGGCAAAACTCAGTATTGGACTCCCAATACTGAGTTTTGCCGCGGCTCCAAGAGTTGTTAAACTCTTGGACATGTCACAAAACTCAGATTACATAAGTAAAACTAGGAAATAAGGTGATCACTTTGATTTTTTGTCCACGTCAATCTTTTTAAGGTAAAGTAAAGAAGCGAACAAGAAACCTTTACCTTGTTAGAATGTTAGTTTTCGAGTTGGAGCAAAACTCGTCCCAAGCTTTTTATCCTCTACTAGATAATCTGATATTTTATAGTAGGCCTTTTACAAAGGATCTGTTTAACAATTTGTTTGAATTTATATATTGTCAATTTTTGCAACTCACTTGGAGTTTTGTTGTAGAAGCGTATACAATGACCTTTAAAAGATAGGTACATTAATCTTGTGTAACCTTGTGGTGGGCACAGCGAGTTAATCCTTATTTCTAGTATTTATATCGCTATTTTTGGGGAACCGATTGATATTCTTATGAGTGTTTATCAAGGTTTCAAAAAATATTGACATGGTACTGTCACTATGTTTTTTTCTTTGAATTTATCACGCAGGATTCTCTGGGACCCATATCATAGATTGCACGAACAGCCCTCTTCTGCAACACAAATACGGTGTAATTTATGCAGCGTTCCCCCACAGCAGTATACCAAGACATAATACTGTGGAAGTAGCTGAATTAAACAAGTCTAGATGTAACCACGTCTGTAAGATGACGGATCTTTTTTTACTGCATACGCTGTAGAACAAAGTCTCTTCGATAGCTTATCAATGTGTGGGCCCCATTGAAGTTCATTATCTAAGGTGATTCCTAAAAATACGGTACTTTCTACAATTTCTAACGTTTCTCCTTTAACGTAAATCAGCCTTAAATTGTTTTACATTAGGTAAAATAAATCCAATACCTACATTTTGTTTTTGTTTCGGATTATTGATACTAAACCAATGGACTACTTTTGAGATTGCATTATTCACAACGATAAAGTTCCTCAGTGGTTGAGAAATAAGTATATAAAACAGGTAAAATGCGATCTAGTTGATCGCAATTATTTTCATGCTTTTGTTTAGCAAGATTAAGGAGGTTGTCAAATGGCAAAGTTAGAGCCAAGATCGTTGGGTTTGGCGGGGTCAGCTAGAAAGATAGGAAAGAAAGATAATGGCGAGCGGAGCGAGCCGCATTTTTTTTGTGATTTTTCAAGATTAAATAAGATAGGTATGCGAACGTTGAAACGTAAAACTTTTGTGGCTGTAGTATAGTTACCTAGTTGAGGGTAGACCAATGAAGGTACATACCGACCTACCCACAAAGGAATTAATAAATCAGTGTTCATTGAGCAAGCCTTGTTTTACTACATGGTGACAGCGGTGTCGTAAGATTAAAGCGAAAATAATAGTTTTTGTGACGATTTGGTGAAGTTGTTTTGATAAATCGCGCTGAATAAGTCGATTCAGAGTGGATAGCTATGGAACACGCGCGGCCGCCACCGGAATTACTAATAGAAGGCAGCCCGGCTGTGCGCGCGGAGGCGTGGCAAAGATGGTGGAAACAATTTCAATTATTTATCAAAGCTTCGGGAGTAAACAAGGAGCCAAAGGAAGTGCAGGCGAGCTTGCTAGTGAACCTCATCGGGGCGGAAGGTTATGAAATATTTTCGACGTTTACGTTTACCAAGCCCGAGTTGGCGGAAGATCTCGATAGTGTGAAGGCCAAGTTTGACGAGCATTTTGGAACGAAATGCAATGTGGCTATGTTCCGTTTCAAATTTTTTTCACGCAACCAAATGGCCGGGGAGTCCATAAGCCAGTTTGTTACGGCGTTAAAAGTGTTGAGCCAAAACTGTGGGTTCGAACATCTCGTCGATAGTCTCATACGAGACCGAGTGATTTGCGGGATTTCTAATCAAGTCGTTAGAGATCGGTTATTACGCACAGATGAGCTGACTTTGGCAAAAGCGGTGCAAATTTGTGAGGCGGACGAGCTTTCTCGCTCAGAGGGACGACAAATCGAGGAGGCTAATAAGACAAGCGGGCAAGTCGACATGATAGCTCAGAAAGGGCGAGGAGTTTGGCAGCAGGGACGTGGTCGCGAAGGCGCCGGGAGTGTGAGCCGAGGAGCGCCGCGCCGCGACTATCAGGGTGGCGGCGGCGCCCGCGCCGGCGGCGGCGGCGCAGTGCGAGCGGCCACGGCGGCGACGGCCGCGACGGCGGGCCAGCAGTGTATGCGTTGCGGAGGTGGTCGGTGCGAAGGGCGCGGCTGGTGCCCCGCGAGTGAAGTGATGTGTTTTTTGTGTAAAAATCGTGGACATTTTGCGAGAATGTGTGATAAAAAGTCAGGTAAAAAGGTGCACGATATCTATGTAAACTCGAGTCGGGCTACGTCCGACGACTCGGACGACGAGGATGTGCTTTACGTGAACGTGTTGAAGACGGGCTCTGGACGGATGGACACTAATTGGATAGAGACTCTAAATGTTGGGGGTAAGCGTATCGATTTTAAATTAGATTGTGGAGCCGATTTGAATATTTTGTCCAAATGTGAATTTTACAGGCTGGG
The DNA here is from genome assembly GCA_947086465.1 of Eupithecia exiguata. NCBI lineage: Eukaryota > Metazoa > Arthropoda > Insecta > Lepidoptera > Geometridae > Eupithecia > Eupithecia exiguata. Next base: position 5,997,017 of record OX352243.1, on the reverse strand, counting down.
TTTTCAGGACGACGATTTAAAACCTTACAACTCTAAAGTGTTTTCCTATACTAAAAATGAGTTGCCTATTATAGGCGAAGGATCACTGTCGGTTCTGAGAGAAAATTGTATTTATGAACTAAAATTCGCTGTAGTTAATCTGAAGGTTCAGAATATTTTAGGTAGGGACGACTGTGTCAAGTTAGGATTCATAAAAAGGGTTGCGTCACTTAGTTACGGATTTGAGGAATACTCGAAACTGTTCAAGGGGGTTGGTGAGTTACCGGGGGTGCATAGAATAGTAATTGATAAGTCGGTGCAGCCCGTTATTTGCCCTGCACGAAAGGTACCGTTGGGTTTGCGAGATAAACTACAGGAGGAATTGGACAGAATGGAAAAAATTGGCATAGTACGCAAGGTTGATCAACCGACAGAATGGGTCAACCCAATCGTTATAGCGGCGAAGAAAAACGGCGAGATACGGGTATGTCTAGACGCGCGGGTATTGAATGCGGCGGTAAAACGGGCACATTTTTCTTTACCTACCGTGAGTGAGATAGCAGCTAAGTTACAGAGCGCAAAAGTTTTTAGTATACTTGATGCGCGCTGCGGGTTTTGGATGATGAAATTAGATGAAGAAAGTGCCGACCTCTGTACTTTTTCTACGCCATTTTCTAGATATCAGTTTTTAAGGCTCCCTTATGGAATTAACTGCGCACCGGAGATGTTTCACGCGAAGATAAGACAACTTTTAGAGGATTTAGAGGGAACCGACTCTTTTATTGATGATATCATATGCTGGGGTTCTTCTAAAGAGGAACATGACAGACGTTTACGGGCTCTTTTGACGCGCGCGAAAGAAGTAGGCATTAGGTTCAATCGGGAGAAATGTAGGTTTGGCGTCAGGGAGATAACATATCTCGGACATGTTTTTGATGAGCACGGCATGCGACCGGACTATAAAAAAGTAAAAGCAATCATCGATATGCCGCATCCTACAGATAAAAAATCATTAGAAAGATTTTTAGGAATGGTAAATTACCTTTCTAAATTTATACCCAATTATTCACAGTCGGTTTCGGTTTTGAGAGGTCTTTTAAAGCGAAATTCAGAATGGTTATGGGATACGGAGCATACAGAAGCGGTCAGGCTGCTCAAAGAAAAACTCTCCTCTGCGCCAGTGTTATCACTATATTCACACAAGATACCTATAACGCTGTCGGTAGATGCGAGCGCACATGCGCTAGGTGCGGTATTATTACAGGAGGGGAGGCCGGTAGAATTCGCTTCCTTAACTCTGACGGACACACAGGGTAGATACGCGCAAATAGAGAAGGAATTGCTGGCTATTGTATTTGCATGTGAACGATTCCATCAATACATATTTGGCAGAAATGATATTACAGTGCAGTCTGATCATAAACCTTTAGAATCAATTTTCAAAAAAGCTTTGGATTCAGTTCCTGCCCGCCTACAGAGGATGATGCTCAGAATTCAAAAGTATAATATAAAAGTAGTATATACGCCGGGAAAGTATATGTATATAGCAGATACGTTATCACGTGCAGCGTTACCGGAGTTAATGCATGACCGAATGAACGAGGAGGTTGAAGCACAGGTTTGTTTCATGCTGCAGCAGGTACCGTTCAGTGATGAAAAGTTATCCTTAGTAAGAGAACAAACGGCTAGAGATCAGGAAGCTCAATCGTTAGTTAGGCGGATAAAGGACGGGTGGCCCAGGTCCAAGTACGAAGTAGAGGAAAATATTCGCGGCTATTGGTCATTTCAGGAGGAATTACAGTATATTGATGGGATAATTCTCAAGGAGAAATGTGTTTTCATACCTAGATCGTTGCGGAAGGAAATGCTCATTCGTATTCACGAGGGGCACTTAGGTATAGATAGGTGTAAGAGGCGCGCGCGGGGGGTATTGTTCTGGCCGGGCATGTCGCGTGACGTTGAGAACATGGTACGGAGTTGCAGCACGTGCGCCCTACATGCTTCTGCGCCGCCCAAGGAGCCAATGATACCTCATTACATACCTGGCATACCGTGGGCTAAAGTAGGCTCGGACATTTTTGAATATGGGAAAAAGTATTACTTAATATTGGTAGACTATTTTTCGAACTTTGTTGAGGTGAATGAACTAGGTTCAATAACAAGTAAGGCAGTAATAAAAGCCATGAAAGAACAATTCGCGAGGTACGGCATACCGAGCGAGCTAATAAGCGATAACGGGCCGGCTTACAAATCGAAAGAATTTGCTAAGTTTATTAAAAGCTGGGAGATAAGACACATTACGTCATCGCCACTGTACGCTCAATCAAACGGCAAGAGTGAACGAGCTGTCCGAACGGTCAAGAGCTTACTTAAAAAATGTATAGATTCAGGACATGATTATTATGTCAGTCTACTAAACTTCCGTTCCACGCCTAGGGATCAGTTAGACTCGCCGGCAGAAATTTTAATGGGTAGAAAACTTAATACTCGGCTGCCGGTGCATAAGATATTGCTGGAAGGACAAGTAGATAGGAAAAAGAATCATCAAGCAATATTGTTACAACAAAGTAAACAAAAGAATTCGTATGATCGTTCGTCCAAAAACCTCCCTCTTCTACACGATGATGACACGGTCATTGTACGGGACGGAAAGCAGCAGAAATGTATGAAAGTTGTACAAAAGGCTCCTGAGCCTAGGTCATACATACTGCAGGACGAGGTAGGCCGGAAATATCGTCGCAACCGCAGGCATATTGTGCGTAAGTTAGGTACCACTGAGAAGGTCAAAGACGGCGGCGGCGACGACGGCGGCGCTGGCAGCGCAGCGGCCGACAGCAACCTACCGGTATCTAACGAGGGGGGTACAGATAACGAAAAGGCTCACAGCACCAAAGGTCTAACTTCTTCAGTTTCTGTAACAGGGGCAAAAACAGCAAAGAAAACAGACGATATAGACAAGGAGTCTACTCGTATGACCACCAGAAAATTGCTTAAAGAGTCCATATCTGAGATTGATAAAAGGATGGGGTATTTAAATATTGATTAATTTTATTGTGTTTAGTTTTAAGCGCCTTCTTAAGGTTTGTGCCTTTAACCTAAATTTTTACTAGTTTTTACGTTTTTTTTGTGAAAGGATGTGGGATCTAGATATAGATTAACTTTCATAATGTTTAACTTTAGCGCCTACTTTAGGCAGACTACCCAACTTTAGACTTACCTAACCTTTACTATGTTTTCGCATTTGTTGTTTAGTTTTTAGATTCTTTTATTAACATGATCCTATCATGTTTAGCTTGTAAGATGCTTATCTTGTTAAGGGGAAAGATGTAGTATAGTTACCTAGTTGAGGGTAGACCAATGAAGGTACATACCGACCTACCCACAAAGGAATTAATAAATCAGTGTTCATTGAGCAAGCCTTGTTTTACTACAGTGGCTATCGGTAATAAAATTATCACCGAATTCTTTAGAAAATATGGAAGCAAAAACAATAGAAATTACGGCAACAACGGAGCGAACTAGCAAAAAAGTTCGAGACAATCCAGTGGTTTAACAGAAAATTTATCGAAGTCACAAACATCCAGACCACAACAGATAGAGAACAACGGCGAGCGGAGCGAGCCGTAATTTTTTTTGATTGTAGTGATCGGTGTTGTACCACGCTCAGCTGCGCAGTTCACTCCTCTCTCAGAAGTCACCACATGGGCGCATCAAACTATTACTTTTCGCTCTAAATAAATTGTTTGAACAAGGAATTCGCGTTATGGATGCTTGGGCACCGCTCGCTTTACCCTAGGATCGGCGCAGATAAAATCTCGCGAATCTGTGACGATATGATTTTAAAACTTAAAGCCAGCCTAATGCATAATGATTAAAGCGTCATTTCAAACCAATTTTTTTAACGAAAACCGAGCGCTGGATCGTAATAGCGGATGTGCGCCGCGCACCCACAAAAGCCGCCTTAGATGGTAATACAGCCTAATGCCCATGATTGTTGCTGTCTTTTGAAACATATTAAAACAGATACCTCACTATCGCCGCCGTGCCGCCGGGGTTAGCGTCGCGTCAGGCATAACAAGGGTGCATGGTGTGGGTTAGCAGGCCTGCGGCTGCCACCGGTGTGCATTGCATGGCGCCCTCTATGGTCCTGCGCCCGTGTGCGCCGCTAAAGCCGCCTTTGGCGCTCATCAACCGATATCATCATACTAATTATCAGATTTTGGCTGAGTCCCTTCTTTTTTATTTTTTTTCTACACATAGAACAAAAATAAAAAGTTTCGACATAATTAAATAATCATTTGTATTTTGTAAGTAGGCGGATACCTGCTTACTCATATAATTAATTTTATACTTAGGTTTAGGTATTACCTTACATAATCAATTATTTACTAGTGTAAAATTTTCCGCGCGCGCGCCCCCTGGAACCTCGCGCCCCTAGGCACATGCCTACTTTGCCTTGGGGATGATCCGCCACTGGCTGGATGGATGGCTAATTGGATAATTATCTTAAAGGAACGAAACTAGCAATTCTGAGGCCCGTATTAGCCGTGCCTCAGTGACGTATATGCCATAGAAAAGTTTTACTCAAGCATAGATTGATGACAAAGACGTGTTATTTTCTTACAATAATCTACTAGATTACATTTTGGTAGAGTAACAATAGTAAACAAACGAAACTTCACCATAATATAACATTATTGTTAAAAATCGACTTCGAATTCTTGACGGAGAAATCAAAGAACATAAATACATTAAAACATACATACAGCCGGACAGAGAATCTCTTCCTTTTCGAAGTCAGCTACAAAAACAGATCCCTGGTTCTAGAGTCGTAAGCTTTACCCAACTTGTCAGAAACAAACGTTACAAAATTCATCAAAACATTGGTGACATAGACCTTTCAGTTATGGTTGAGTGAGTCACCGACTTGCGCTATAAAATGTAATACTTACCTACTCGTTGTTCATTATCTAATCTATGTTGGGCAGTCGTGGGTGTAAGGTCGAGGTCCATTGGATATTTAATGGGTCAATATTCTTTGGGCATTTTTATATCACCTATTACTTGAGCTGATGCAGCCAAGCATGATTTAACAACTACTTCAAATCACGTAAAGAACTCTTTTGTTATCGACAATAGTTGTAATCTATCGGTCTGTGTATATCTATTGCCTATATATATATCTATTACCCCGGTAATGATGTTCCCGTGCTATTGAGCTCCGAGCTCTTTATTATAGATCAGTAAGAAAGGTTTTTACTAAGTATGTTTGTCTTTGTCATCAACTATTTTATTCAGATATAATTTAGGCTTTCGATTGTAACTTTAAAGTGGTTGTGCGAACCTGAAAGCCCCTATACAAAAGAACTTTCCGATTTATTTGAAAACTACGTCCCCGATTTTTAGTGAAGTTTTGCATACCTACATAATCGAATAAGAAATAGCTATGTTTGCACTGTTTTAGATTTTCGAAATACATAATCATCATTAAGAGAACCGCTCTTGTCATAAAATTCATTTCAATTTATTTTCAAGCGATTAATTACTTTCGCTCTCATAAAATAGCCATTTCTTATCCGATTATGTATGAAAAATTTCATTGCAATAAAGGATGTTGTTTCCAAATTAATCGGAAAGTACGTTTGTATGTGAGCTTAAAGGTTCGAACCCACACCACACCTTAAGCACCCAAATATCGACGGTAATTTGTTAGAGGTCACGTAGACCTAAGAAGACCCAAAGAAGCATGACTCATATTTACAAATCCGTAGGTAATTTTATCCAGTATAAAATTAATACCGCGAAAAACCCAACCAGCGCTCTTGACACCAATATCACTAAAGGTAAAGTTAATCTTATTATGATCAACCAAGGCTGACCGTAGGAATTATACTAAAATGACGTCACTCACGCGTGTGACATCTCAAAAGAATTGCGAAGGGTCGTGGGCACCAATCAGAAATGTACTTATGAGACGAATGACTCAGAAGAAGAGAGGCCTATCTTATGCCCATGAGTGGAAAAAAAGGAGTACCTACTGACAATCACAATTAATCTACTTATAAAACGAATAACACAAGAGGAGAGAGACACCTCCTATGCAGTTATGTGGGCCAAGTAATACTGAAAATATGATATTCAAATTTTGTTTACAACATCAACCACAAATAAGGTAAGGTAGATAATAAAAACAAAATAAAAATATTGCAAAACCCCCGACTAAATGGAATTGAAAAAGACATGGCACAGCGCATCAGCTTAGAACCATCACCACCAAATTCCGAATGCGAAACTGAAAACCGTAACGTCGGTCGAGCCGTTTTGAAGATAATTGGGAACATTGATGTGCAAATTGCACATCAATGTTCACACACATACAAACAAACAACATACCCTAAACGCATATACCGTCTCCGTTCCGTCACGGGTAAAACAATGGTAAACACCGTTTATTTGTTCAATAAAAGCATTTACTTTAAATAATGTCGTAGCCATAATTCCTTTATTCTAGGACCTTTTAAATATTAAGTAAAAAGGTCGCATGAAAGCGATATCATCTCATTTCCGCACAAATTTTACGAGACCGTAATTTGCTCTCGACAGATAAATTGTTTTTAGGGAAAATAGTCTTTTATAATTTTAATAATGATGACCCCAAATTTTGCCTTTTCATTGATGTCCAATATTTGGTTCCGTACCTCAAAAGGAAAGAGGAACTATAGGAAACATTTGTTATCCGTCATACGTCTGTTTGTCTGTTTTATTGCACTTTCGATTCTGTTCTGTGTACATGTCAGGTACATGTGTACGGCACATAAATGTTTATCTTTTTATCAAAATATGAATATCACCAGCAGCGGTTGAAAGCCAACATTAAAGAACAATGAAGATTACGTACAAAGAAATTATCTGCCAAGTTTTTTGCTTTAGTTATCAGAGTGGGGCGCTTCACTGCACCTAAATGTACCTTTTGTCTACGGAGATACTCGGGCACGGAGCTAGGGATGTGAATTATTATAGCTCTATGTAACACTGAAGTAGGTACTATTACACTGATAGGTAACTCAATGCTTTGTAATGTATTTATTTGAAAGCAACGGCGACATATAACATTCTTAAAGATAGGTCGACTTATTTGGCTATGGCTTGAGATATATGATTTGCTACTGCAACACACTACACAATACCTGGGTAAAATTAATAAAAGTAAAGTCATAGGTAATGCGTGCTTTAATTAAAGCGATACTTAAGTTACCTAACAACCTTTGACCAGCTATGTGTTCTTTTTCGTCTCATAATTACCTATAGAAGAAAAATACGTCTAATTTAGCTGTTATGGGCTTGAATTGAATCCCCCCTCGTCTAAAAGGAAATGATCAACTGTTTGGCTGATGAAATGGTAAATGGAAAGAAGCGTAGAAATCGGTAGTTAAGAACATCACTAACGAGTTTAGCCGACAAAAATCACGGGAGCAAACGAACAATGGCGGGGAGCCTGCATTCTCGGCGGAGAACTAATTAAGTGGAGTCTACTCCGGTACCTCATTTTCAGGATAGAATGGATCCGCTGTCGTTCTACTGTTTATGCAACCGAGTGGAATAGGGTAGGCAGGCGCTATATTCCACTCATAAATATATCTTTTTAGGGTTCCGTACCCAAAGGGAAAAAACGGAACCCTATTACTAAGACTTCGCTGTCCGTCTGTTCGTCTGTCCGTCTGTCACCAGGCTGTATCTCATGAACCGTCATAGTTAGACAGTTGAAATTTTCACAGATGATGTATTTCTGTTGCCGCTATAACAATATATACTGTTTATAAAAAACAGAATGAATTAAATATTTAAGGGGGCTCTCATACAACGTGATTTTTTTCCGATTTTATAGATAATGGTACGGAAGCCTTCGTGCGCGAGTTCGACTCGCACTTGGCCGGTTTTTTTTTATTTTATTTCTTAGACAAATCTTTTAATTGCCACTGCAAGATATTTTACCAGTGATTTCTGAGCATTCGACCGAAAAAAACTGTTGGTAAAAATATCTCGTATGCCTTATAAAGGGTTTACCGTGTAATGCGTTCACCAAATTAATAAATACCTACAGACATGAAATAAAATAGTCCTACAAAGGACCACAAAACAGATGAGCTAAGATTTGTTATTTTAAGCATGTTCATTAGGTCAGTGGCGGCGTAGCGTGGGTTGGCACCCGGGGCGATTTACTAACAAGCACCCCCCCCCCCCCCCATCGCCATCCCAGAAAAACGAGAAACAAAAATACTGAACCACCTTGATAAACTCTCCGAATCGGGTCGACTATCCGAACCCTCAACTTCTAACAACAGGAATTATTTTTTTAAGTAATTTTCGGATGTTTGGTGAAATGTACCTAACTAGTTTGTCACAGTCATAGGTCACCTATGACCAAATAAACAGATATGAATATCAATATCGGCTAGTGGAGCGAACTGCAGTCGGTAATTTTGGAGTTCGGTGAGGTTATCAAAAATACAAGTATTCTACGACCACGGCGTTTTTTGGCAGGGTAAAGTATGTACTTTAACTACCGGCGAGCGTAGCGAGCCGCCGAAATTTTTGTTCCTTTTTAGGGTTAAGAATAGGTGTGTGAAGGGTGAAGAACTTAAGAAGAGTATGAAAACCAAAATGTGAATTGGAAAGAAGATAAGAGTTTTGCATATAAATAACAACGAGTGGAGCGAGCCTCGAAATTTTGAAGTTTGGCAAGGTAGGCTTGACAGCAAAGATAAACCGTTGTACTTTTTCGATTTATTTGCGGCGATCAGCAAAAAGTTTGGAATATAAAAAAGTGTGACGGCGAGCGAAGCGAGCCGCCGATTTTTTCACTTTTTCGGGCGGTCAGAAACAAACTAAGAAGAGTCTCAAAAAATAAATAACAGCGAGCCCTAAAACGTTTGAAGAAATTACGGTGGCTGCAAAGATTGTTATAAAACGAATACAAAATAAGTACCTATCAATGAGTGGAGTAAGCTACAATCTGTTTAAAATTGGTGAGGTATTAATAATTAGCAAGACAAGTAAGCTTTGACAACGAATGAGTTAAGAATTCGTTTTTTGACGATTTACAACAAAATAGGGCATAATACAATACCTCATAATTGCACTCCAACAGGGCAGGGAAAGACTAATACAGATTATGTTGCATGTACAATGCCTTATCACTTTGAGTGATCTCTGCCAGGCAACCTTTATACACCAGACTTTAAAGTATTCAAGTATTTATTTTGCAACCATAATAAAAAAGTACGGCGAGCGAAGCGAGCCGCAATTTTTTTTTTATATGTCTGTGCGTGTGAGTTTTCGGTATCACCCCTTACGATTCGGATTTGAAGTAAGTAGTGAGGGGTGCCGAGATGGCACCCCTTGGAGCGCGGTACCCGGGGCGGACCGCCCCTCCGCCCCCCCCCTTACGCCGCTAGTGCATTAGGTGAGCCTAATAAGACAACATGGAGATCTGTCAACATAGTTGGAAGTTCTGGAGAAATTGCCACGTTGTCCACACATAAATTACTCCAGGAAACATAAAAAAATACGAGTGATCAATTCCTTTACCCCAAGATCCACATTGTACTATGGTAAACTTTAGACGAAATAAAACTTAATCGTCATGATGATTAGTCATTGATTTTAATATTGTTACAAATAGGGAGAACGATAATAATAACTGACCATTGTAGACCTTACGCGACAAGGCTAATCGTCCGCGCAAGGATAGAATATGTAATTTTGTTTTGTTCTATAAATATTATTGACTATTGGGAATTTGAATATGAAGCATAGGCCTGTGCATTATTAACTACGAAAGGGATCTACTCTACGCTGACATTTTACTCGTACAGAGAGCTCCATCAACTGTTTCCCTTAACAGGTTCCACGTAAATAACTACATTTGATTTTATTTTTCAATAGAATATCATATTATAGAATAAATTGAATTTCATCATCATCATCAGCCTATGCTAGTCCACTGCTGGACATAAGCCTCCCCTAATGAGCGCCATAGCACCCTGTCTTCAGCTTGGCGCATCCAGCATCTGCATGCAGTCTTTCGCAGGTCGTCATCCCACCTGGTCGGAGGGCGTCCTACACTACGTTTACAGAGTCGTGGTCTCCACTCATGAACACGTTTACCCCAATGGTTATCAGTTCTTCGCGAGATATAGCCGGCCTACTGCCACTTCAGCTTGCTAATTCTTAGAGCTATGTCGATAACTTTGGTTCTCTGTCGGATGTATTCGTTGTGAATCCTATCCTTCATATCAATTAAAATAACTCAACGGATAGGGTAATAAAAAGTAGGTAGCGTTTTCTTTATACTTAACTAGCTCCCGCCACGGTTTCGCACGTGTGCAATGCTGATGTATTATACATATAAACCTTCCTTCTGAATCACTATGTATTTTAAAAAACTCATCAAAATCCGTTGCGTAGTTTTAAAGATCTAAGCATACATAGGAACAGACAGCGGGAAGACTTTGTTTTATACTATGTAGTGATTAGAGTACATTTAAGCTTTAACTCACAGCTCACACATTTTTGGTCTCCGACATAATATATTAATTTAAGGAGCTATATACAGGACCAAACTGAATAAAAACCCTGTAAAACTGTGTTTCCATCGCTGGAACGTCACGGAAACTAAGGAAAACCCCACACCAGTAGGTAAATGACAACATGGGTCAAGTCTTTCGTATTCCGTGGCGTGACCTAAGCCGCAACTTAGAGTTTTTACTACGACTTTTACGTAGGTATACGAGGCCTTAAACAATCTTGTACAATATTACGTCCTTGTCCTTCGGGTATTTCTGCTTTATGTTTATTAAGGTCTATTTTACCACCTTTGCGTAAAGTCGAGTAGACTATTTCTACGTAATGAAGAGGTAACAGAAGAAATAAATGAATCCGCTTGATTTTGTATGGATCGTTCGACTTCAAAAAAGCTGATTAGTTTTATTTGTATTCTCTATTGATATATAGAAATTCATGTATCTGCATATTTATTTTTGAATTTTGATGATGAAATTTAGTATAATTCACTCACTAAATTTCATACCGCGCGCCGTCCACATAGGGTATCAAAAAGTATGTAGTACTCACCATCAGAATTTAGTGCAACGTTCTGAATTTAAATTACTTTTTTCAACAAGTTGAATTTTATTTTCCTTTATTCTACATCCTTTATTCCACATGTGAGTAAAACAGATTTTGTTCACTTATTTTGAACGGCAAAGTTACTGTTTTTGATCTTGAATGGTGAAAAAACAATTTAAAAATCGATGTAGTTATGCCTTATTGTAAGGATCGATCGGCAAATAATTGGTTGTCGATTTGTCCCCTATTGTACAACACACCTAGTCAAGTTGCAAAACGACCCATACCAGCAAAAGCTCTTAACGGTTTCATGGGCTCATTGGGCTCGTGGTGGAAACTTAGGAATAAATTACATGCCTTAAAATAACAATCATCTATTATTAACTTTCATATTGATAATAACATACCTACCTAATCAGATTTTCATCAAAACAAGGCACCTAGGTACTAAACACCCGACGGCAATTTGGTAAAAGATAAGGCTATCTATAACATCAAATAAGATATCGGTTTGATAGAGATCTCAGAAAGATAGAAGAAATGGTAGGAGTCAAGGCCTAAAATGTGGTAGGAAAACTTGTTTGACAAAGAATTAATTAATGAATTAACACTTTATTATACAAAAAATTATAATACTTACACATTATAATAAAAATCTTATATCTTAATAAAAAATAAACAATACAAAAGACGGCCTTATCGCTGAGAGCGATTTCTCCCAAGCAACCTTGATTTTATAGAATCGTGTCGTGCATGTCGGTCTAGTCTGCCGTACCATTTTATTATGAGACTAAAGGGAATAGACTGAGCCTTTGTTTGCGCACTCACCTTGTGCACTATAAAATGACCAGCGCACATGGCTGTGAACACTGGCCGCCGAGACCGATATTCGGCCAGGAAGAAAGGATGAAGGAACCTGGACGCAATAGCTTCATCGCCCGCACGACGATTTTTCAATTTTCTTTTTAAATTTTTAGGCTAAGTAGACATAAGAAATCCCGTTTAATGCTTTTCATGACCCCGGACGCACGTGTCCGTGTGCACCACCGCTTGGCGCGAGGAGGCTTGGCAGTAACTGCGTTAATCAATGAACCTAGTTATTATAATAAAAGAACTTAACAAAATATATGTATATTCAGATCCAAAATCAATTAAATTTTCTTCACTTCTTAAACACCAATAAACCTTCATTCAATTAACTCGTAATAAGGTCTAGGAAAATCAAAAAGAAAGCATTTATTAGACAATGACACAAGAACAAAACAAATAACGAGTTACCAACCGATGTAGCAATTACATGAATAAATGATCACAAAGAAATGTTCCACGTAATAACTATAATGGGATAATAACACATTTCCTAACTTTGTTTCCTCTCGGATGCGAATGTGGTAGGAACTTTTAATTAGCAATTGACGACTGTTCGACAAATAATCAGGAATTACCGACATTAATGTCAGAAATATTCGTTTATTCAGCGTTCATTTTCAACTTATGTTCAGCGGTGGAGTAGTACAGGCTTTTGGCAGTAGATATAGGTAGGGTTAGCATGGACAGCCTAGACACAGACTTTAAGATAAAGATTATTTCTAGGAAAGCGTGCCCATATTAGGCCACATCGTCACTTTCATAGGCGGATGGTGGTCAATCAAACGCTTCGCCATCCCAAATAAAAGAAGGAATACTACATTTTTTTTATCAATAGACGAAAATCACATCGTGTTCTCATCTTGTTTGTAAAATGTATGAAATTTATTCCTTCAAATTTCAATTACGTACGCACTGTCAGAAATTCTCTCTATCTCTAGCCTAGAAAAACCTCCGGCCTTCCATGTATGAGCTAGGAAGGAACGCTGATGACGAATCAGGAATAACTGCTTTATCTAATTTCAGTCGCAGGACATGTTAGATTAAATTATTAAGCAGTCATTTTTCTTTAAAAAAAGTGTGCTATTTTATGATGGGATTAGGATGGGATGGGATTTTTATTATTTACTAACCCGCTAGTAAATAGTACTAACACATCATATTTATCGCGGTTATTTTCCTATTTTTCCCGACGTTTCAATAGTTTATATACACAGTCGTCACGACAGTGTCACAAAATAGGTAAACGCAATAAATAGATGTTAAAACATGTTATAAAACTAATAATAAATTATTTAAATTGTGTAGGTACCTACTTAAGAAATAAAATTTAATCAAATAATAGAAACAAATTGGAACCAGTATTTTCAATTGAAAGAATTGAGCATACTGCAGACTGTTGCAAACAAGCTAACTGATCCATATCAATACCAGTCGGAAGCGTCCCGAAGACGCTGCTGGCTGCATTGCCCCGCTGTATGGCAATGCTGATTGATATGCATAATTTTAATGTGTTCAGATCGCGTAAGATTAAAAATATTTATGATGGGTTATGATAGTTTATGTGATACTTAAGTACTACACAAAAGGAACCCTAAGAATATTACAACACCAATTGATTTGTCGATGGACCATCGACGACGTAGAAGGCTGAGAAATGACATAATGGTTTTTTCAAACCACATGCTCGACAATGCCGAATTATAGGTCATGTAAACCCTACCGAAAGCAAGACATTAAATCCCTTGGTATTAGCCGGGTTATAATGTTGTACTGAATTTCATTATAACCCGCTGGTTAATAATATGATTTCACTTTTCATAATTCTTATTACTATATGCATAAAGTTTAATTTTGCTAAACACAATTTGTCCTAGGCCATGGCCTACTTGATTTGACAAAATAAATGAAGTTTGCCTCCGTGTGAACCCCGGTCCGGAGGAGCGCGGTGTTCGAAATTCGAATTTCGAATCTAGGACCACGGCTTGTGCTTTCGAATTTGGAACGTCGCGCGCCTTCATTTGTTCACGCGTGACGAACAAATCGAGTTCTTGTAGGTGCCTATAGAAGATTTAATTTCAAAAATAATATTGAAAATGTCGAGTGATGAAAGTGTTTTGACTCCTGAGTTTATCAAATTAGATGCCATAGGCATTGTCAACAATCTGCTGCCAGAGAAGTCAAAGGAAAACATTATTTATCTACTGAGCCTGTTTTTTTGTCTCGCATAAGGTGTGAAAAGTAGAGTATACACCTCGGGGATAAGACTGTTTTAGTCTTGGGCGGTTGAACCCCTCACTGCACTCAGGACTCAGTCTTAATTCCCTCGCTTCGCTCAGGAATTAACTTATAACTCCCTCGCTACGCTCAGGAGTTAAATTATGAGTCCTTCGTTACGTTCGGGATTCAATTCGCTCCCGTGACATAAAACAGTGCTTTATCCCCTTAGTGTATAATCTACTATTAAATGGTATTGCAAGGATTGCAATAAAAGAAGACCGTTGAATCTCAAGGACAGAGAAAGCTGCAATAATGTATCGAATTCGATCCCTTTAGACCAAGAACCGCGTTTTTTATCTAGGGTAGAATATACAAACATGATCGCAATCGCAATCAAATTAAATGTTGTCTAAATATTTTACTTATTCGATGGCATTTCATGGAAATATCAAATTTTGATATGCATTCCTTAAACTTTAATAATTTACGCAATGTATGCAACTAGCTGCTGTAAGCCGTGTGGTGCTGTCTTAGAATTTGCACCACCCCAATTCTTTCCGTGTGTGTCGTAAGAGGCGACTAAGGGACATAGACCGGGGGGCGGGCAGCAGCGCCCCTTGTAGTATAGATCTATGTAACTACCTAACCATTTGGTACCATTTGGCTCATCCAGATAAGACAGCCTAAAAATTCAATACAAAATTCTTTTCAAACCACATGCTCGACAATGCCGAATTATAGGTCATGTAAACCCTACCGAAAGCAAGACATTAAATCCCTTGGTATTAGCCGGGTTATAATGTTGTACTGAATTTCATTATAACCCGCTGGTTAATAATATGATTTCACTTTTCATAATTCTTATTACTATATGCATAAAGTTTAATTTTGCTAAACACAATTTGTCCTAGGCCATGGCCTACTTGATTTGACAAAATAAATGAAGTTTGCCTCCGTGTGAACCCCGGTCCGGAGGAGCGCGGTGTTCGAAATTCGAATTTCGAATCTAGGACCACGGCTTGTGCTTTCGAATTTGGAACGTCGCGCGCCTTCATTTGTTCACGCGTGACGAACAAATCGAGTTCTTGTAGGTGCCTATAGAAGATTTAATTTCAAAAATAATATTGAAAATGTCGAGTGATGAAAGTGTTTTGACTCCTGAGTTTATCAAATTAGATGCCATAGGCATTGTCAACAATCTGCTGCCAGAGAAGTCAAAGGAAAACATTATTTATCTACTGAGCCTGTTTTTTTGTCTCGCATAAGGTGTGAAAAGTAGAGTATACACCTCGGGGATAAGACTGTTTTAGTCTTGGGCGGTTGAACCCCTCACTGCACTCAGGACTCAGTCTTAATTCCCTCGCTTCGCTCAGGAATTAACTTATAACTCCCTCGCTACGCTCAGGAGTTAAATTATGAGTCCTTCGTTACGTTCGGGATTCAATTCGCTCCCGTGACATAAAACAGTGCTTTATCCCCTTAGTGTATAATCTACTATTATTGTACACCACAAAATAAAGCAAAAGATACATAGACATAAACATTTAACATAAAAGTACAATGGGCGGCCTTATCGCTTAGAAGCGATTTCGTCGAGGCAACTTTGGATGGATAGAAATTTGAAAATTAAAAGAAAGGCCTTTCTTTAATTTTTGTGTACAGATCCGTTCAGCCGTTCTGGTGTGATTGAGTAACAAACATCCATCCATCCAAACTTTCACATTTATAATATTAGTGGGATTAATTAATATTATAAATGTGAAAGTTTGGATGGATGGATGTTTGTTACTCAATCACACCAGAACGGCTGAACGGATCTAAATGAAATTTGGCACACAGATAGATTATAGTCTGGAATAGTGCATAGGCAGAATTTTTATCCCGGAATTCTTACGGGAACTGGAACTACGTGAGTGAAACCGCGAGGCGCTACTAGTAAATAATAAATATTCTTATGGATGAAGGAACATTTATAAAAATTACATTTTTTTTTAGCATATTGATTATTTTACAAGCGTATCTCATCATACGATTTAATCAAGTTAACAAGTTTCCTTCCGACTAGAATTCAAAACGCATACTAGGACTTCATCTCTAGGGATTCCCTATCCAATACTATCAACGTAACTGACAATGCATCTACATTGAAATTATGCAGAGCAGTAAAAACCTTCTGCCGTCTAATATAAAGGGGGATAAGCCTACGGTGCCACCAGTCGGTTGTACGCTTTGAGAGTGATCTGTGACTTCGACAATGATAATTTCGGTGAGTTTTATATCTTGCGCGTAAAGTTCAAATTGAGATGATAGGAAAATAACCAGGTATAGGCAGAATAATCACACTAATATTATAAATGCGAAAATTTGGATGCATCCATACATGGATGGATGTTTGTTCTTCAAGCTAAAAGTACTGAATGGATCAGGCTAAAATTTTGCATAGATGTAGCTCTAAGCATGGAATCAAACATAGGCTACTTTTAATAACCTTTACACGTTTCCATGAAAAAACGAGGGCAGAAACTAGTCATCATCATCATCAGCCTATATTGGTCCACAGCTGGACATAGGCCTCCCCTAATGAGCGCCATAGCACCCTGTCTAAGGTCCGTGTTATAAAAGCTTCCTCAGTTATCAATCGATGCTTGAGTAACGCTTTTCTATGGCATAAACGTCACTCAAGCATAGATCGGTGATTGAGCGAGCTTAATACGGGCCTAAGACTCATGTCAGAAACTAATAATAAATAGTATGTATAAGTAATAATAATTAAAATCGTTTATTCTGAAGGTCTCACATATTACTTACATACTAGCTGCTACTCGCGGCTTTGTACGCGTTTTTCAAGTAGCCTATGTCTATCGTCCTGCCAAATTTCATTAAGATTAGTTCAGCCGGTTAGGCGTGCGTTAGGGTTGTGTGTGGTTAGGTGTGGTAACAGACAGACAGAGTTACTTTCGAATTAATAATATTAGTATAGAATGGTACAATTATATTGTGTTTCCTAGTATAGTGTGACCTTTTCACCATTTGATTCAACTCTTTGTTCTAACCGAGTTTAGAAAACTTGTGTCGTGTTAAAATAAACAATGAACAGTTGATAATCCACACAGCATCCTCTAGCGAGAGATATAAGGATTTTGCGTCGTTACTATTGTAAATTTGAACATAGAAAAGTAGTTATTGTGACTTAACTTTATCTAATAGTTAGACACATGGTGTCGCGGACTTTTTTGAAGATATAAATGTCTTCTACAAAACTGTAGTAGGTACATCAGTTTGCTCTATTGTCAATAGTTTCTGCAGCGTACGCAATATAAGGAATTGTTATGGTATTTTTTTCACACCTTGGGTTACGCTATCGAAGTTTTCATACGGACCCCTAACTTTTTTGAAAATATTCAATTCATCAGGGATAATGTAGGATTCTAATGGTAAAAGAATTATTCAAATCGGTCCAGTAGTTTCGGAGTCTATTCACGTCAAACAAATAAATAAACAAATCTTTCCTAAAGAAATAAAGAATAATATTATATAGGTTCCTAGTCTAAGAAGATAATATAATATCTAATCAAATTTATCATTAGGTACAAAAATGGTTGATTAAACGGGGAAGCACCCGAAAGAACACGCTCCCTGCTGTTGTTTTTCCAGTAAAATACAATCTGGGTCTTTTCAAGACACGTATCTACTAAACCTTCGTGATACATCGTTGGCCACATCTTCACTTTCCATCAGGAATTTTTTTGGTTAAACGAAGATAATTATATAGACTGTATAAATAGGGTGCTAACCTCGTAACCCTCACAGTCTGGGTCTTTTCAAGACACGTATCTTCTAGACCTTCGTGATACATCGTTGGCCACATCTTCACTTTCCATCAGGAATTTTTTTGGTTAAACGAAGATATATAGACTGTATAAATAGGGTGCTAACCTCGTAACCCTCACAGTCTGGGTCTTTTCAAGACACGTATCTTCTAGACCTTCGTGATACATCGTTGGCCACATCTTCACTTTCCATCAGGCATTTTTTTGGTTAAACGAAGATATATAGACTGTATAAATAGGGTGCTAACCTCATAACCCTCCCCTGTCGGTAGTCGGGTAAAAAGAAGCGCTCACACTTGATACTAACTTTATTAATTTCTTAGACAGGTTTTTTTATACCTACATAAAAAACACCCAGAACAAACATCTGCAGGTCGTTACAAACATTGCGCTATGACGGTTCATTAGGGTAGGCCTATCCTAACATAGGCAGATAATGATGTAGAAACATTTGTCCTGCCGCGAGAATCGAACCCAGAGTATTCAGATTTTATTTGATTTTATTCGGAGAATAAACAGTTGTACATACTATTTATGTAAACTTACGACTAAACTATTAACTATTAATATATCCTCGCATATAGTGAGATATAGTTTGATGTCAACGACAATGATGAGAAGTTAGATAAAAGAATACAAAAGAAATGATAATCAAACAAATCTATATGTATCTCATAATAATTGTTCTGGTGAAGTGTATTTTGTTTTGATGATAATAACTCGATAAGGACTACCGTTTCTAGCCATCGGCTACTTAATACGCAATCAATTTGCGGATGATAAAACCAAAAAAGATTCGACAGGAATGTTATCATAATACGTACAGCATTTTATATTGCAGACATGTTCATTGATAACGTTTTTGTGTAATGTACTTGCATTTTAATTGTATTGGTTTTTTTTGCTCTTTTTAAGGATTTGTATCTGTCTGCGATCCAAACGCGCATGCGCAGCGTAGAGATTATGGCATTACCCCTTTAAGATAAGAGCCAATAAGGCGCTAATTAGGGCAGAATTATGCCCAGCAGTGGACTTTTAAATGCTGTTGATGATATCTGACTCAAATTCGACAAATTGCATGTTGGTTAACTTTTGATTAGACTCCCTTTTTCAAGATGTACAAGTCAATCTGTTTTCTTCAACAAATATCTCAAGCTTTGTTTGTAACTAGAGCTGAGCTATGATGGGAATACGTTTATAAATATGTTTATTGTTATATATTATATATTTATTTGTTTTTGCGTAATATCTATTATGTTTTCAATTTTCGTTTTTCTTTCGTCACCGAATCGCTGTCCGTTACGTCAATCAGCGTTAAGGTTTTTGGCTGAAAACAGCGCCGAGCAGAAAATGTTCAGCACACGCTGAGTCAACCCATATTTAGGCGCAGGGTCATGGAGGCAGAGAGACCTTATTTTTATTACCACCCTTTTGTGTCACTTACCTCCATGTTAAATTGTTTTCCGCTTGTTTATTTTATACTTGTGTGTACCTATGTCCAAATAAATGTATTTCTATTCTAATAAAAATATATGTTATGTATTCTTTAAGGTATATCAGTCATCTAGTACCCATAACCCAAGCACTCTTAGCTTGGGACCACATGATGCTGTGTAGATTGTCCAGCATTATTTATTTATTTATAAGAAATTATTTAGCCTCGTACTTTAAGCTTATTTTACAAGCGAGAGAACAATTATAACGAATCAAAACTTCCAACAAAATCACAATTAAATCATCTAAAACCTGACACTAATTATTCAAACAAAGTAATTTGTTCAACCAATGTTATTTTTTTCTCAGCATATATTTTTGCTGTCATGCGCACTGTGCATGACGGTGGCGCAACGGCTGTCTGAAAGCACCAGTGAACTCCTCGATGGTCAAAGGCGAAGCGCTGGAGGCTACGGCCTAGCAAGACCGGGTTACCCTTACAATACGGCAAACTACGGCGGTTACGGAAACAGTGGCTACGGGAATACAGGTTATGGAAACAACGGTTATGGAGGTTACGGGAACAGCGGTTACGGAGGTTACGGGAACAGCGGTTACAGTGGTTATCCTGGTTACGGCGGGACGGGGTACTTTGCCGGTAACCAAGGCGGATATGGAGGTTAGTGATTTAATAAGTTCACTGAATTACATGAAACGTAAAAGAAGTACTGTGGCAACAATATTGTCCAAAAAAGAAAAAAAGGTATGAGTGGTAGTAAAATAATAGTCAATTTTAATGGTTTTGAGCCGAAACGTGTTAATGCCCCTATGTCGTGTAGAAAAGAATAGGATTGAAGATGACAGCGTGATGACAGAATGCTATCCCGCTTAGATCTTAATTGATCAAGTGTGATTTAAGCGGGGTAGCATGCTGTCTCTCTGTCATCTTATACTTCTTTATTGTTTTACAGGTGGATATGGAAATCCTGGCGGATATGGCGGTTATGGGGGCTCTGGTTACCCTGGTTATGGAGGTAAGTAGACTGTTTGTTTATTTTATACTTGTTTTTGGTAGTGTTTAAAATAAACGTTTTTCTATTATATTCTACAAGCTTCTGTCCGCGGCTTCGCTCGCGCTTTTCGGGGATAAAAAGTAGTCTATGTCCGTCCCCGGGATATCATGTACCTCCCTGCCAAATTTCATAGAAATCCATTCAGCCGTTTAGGTGAGAAAAGGTAACAGACAGACAGACAGAGTTACTTTCGACAGAGTTACTTACTTACGAGTAGATAGTTTTTTTTTAATTTTACATAGAAAACGACCAAAACACCCGGAAATAATATCTGCAGATCGTACCAACATTTGTCCCGAGGCGGTAATTGAACCTACTGCTTCGCGATGGACTTTCACCCACCGCGCCACAGAGGTTGTCAAAATAAAATGTCGTTGTTTACAAAAAAAATACAATAGATTCTAAAACCATAATAATAGATCATGTTACTTTTAACGAGGTGTGGTCAGTTTAATGTTCCCACGGAAAATTCACATATTTCACAGCAAAATTTGAACCACAATCGAATAGGAGGGCCGTCGCTTAATTGTTACACAAATTAAGATTGTAATACCAAACGAAACCAAATTCTTTTGTCCTGGTTTGTCCCACAAAAACATCCGGCTATTGTTGCGTTTTAATTTATTTTTTATGAGTCCTTGCTACACGGCCATTGCTCTTATAATGTAGTTATTAGCATATAAAGTTGTAGCTTCGGCCCTCGACTTCGCATATCTTTTTTCCGGATATAGAGTAGATTGGTCACAAATTCTCTAGATCTATACAAAGACTGTACCAAAGTTCTGGGAGTCTATGGTATGGTTTCGACGATGAGATGTTTAATTTTTGTATGGGATACCTACCTAGTGATTTCACTATGGACCCGGCCTGCCACCAAGGTGGTAGACCGGGACGAAACCCTACATCCAAAATAGTGCCATTTTGTCATAAAAAATAGTATTTTTTAATTTTCATAGAACCATTTTACAGCACAAAATTTACTAACTACCAGGTTAGCATTAACATAAAGAAACTAGGTAGATTTTACCAGTGAATCTCTGATCAACTCTCTCTATCTCCACTCAACTTCTGCTCTCCTGGTAATTTGGGCACTAATACGAAACGACGAATACAGAATACAGAAATACAGACGACGACCTCTGTGGCGTGGTGGGCGAAGGCCTGCCTGCGACGCAGGAGGTTGCGGGTTCGATTCCCGCCTCGGGACAAAATTAAATGTGTGTACGATCTGCAGACATTTGACCATAAAAAATATATCGGTACGCCTATTTTTCCTATTTATTTGGGATCCGTCTTCCTTGTCCTTTTTTTCCATGGCGCAAGATTTTCTGCGGTTAACGTTATAATAAAAATATAACACAAAAATAAATTCAAGTCAAAAACATTAGTGAATAGGTTAATAGAGTTGTTCTACTTAGCAGTGATTGACTCTGATTAGGTCGAATTAATTAATTGTTATAATTATAAATCTTGTTTTTACGAATTTGTGGTACAATTTTTTACTAGAGCTTGGTAACAGTAAATTAATCGGGATTTTTAGGGTTCCGTACCCAAGGGTAAAACGGGACCCTTACTAAGACTTCGCTTTCTGTCTGTCCGTCTGTCACAATGCTGTATCTCATGAACCGTGATAGTTAGACACTTGAAATTTTCACAAATGATGTATTTCTGTTGCCGCTATAACAACAAATACTAAAAAACAGAATAAAATATATATTTAAGGGGGCTCCCATACAACCAACGTGTTTTTTTTGCTCGATATTGATAACGGCAACAAGTACACGCTTGAAATATTCACAGAATATTTAGTTATATATTCACTTTAAAAATATATAATTAAATTTAAATAAAACAAATATTTAAAGGCGTCATACAACAGACGTAATTTTTTTGCCGTTTTTATAGATAATGTCCAGCAGTTGACTAATATAGGCTAATGATGATGATGATGATAGATAATGGTACGGAACTCTTCGTGCGCGAGTCCGACTCGCACTTGGCCGGTTATATTTTTATATATTCGTTTTTCCGGGGAGTGGCATTTTATCAGGTTTTAGCCAATTTTTGCGTTGTATGATAGAAGATAGAATTGCCATCAATACGAAAACATACACCGATACGTATTTGGGTTTCGACGAAGTTGTAAGATTTCCCCGTTTTTGTTTATAGTGGAAAAAGAATTTGAGTCTTTCTCACTCGCACTTGTTTAACATGGTTTCCGTCCCTTGGCTATAACACAGATAATATAATATGGCTATAATTAATTAGGTACTTACTTACCCATATTTTTTCTCCTAGGCAACCGACCATTCAGACCCGGTTTCAACAACCAGCAGGGTTACCCGGGTAGCAGCCCCTACCGGCCCAGTTACAACCAGTTCAGACCAAGTTACAATCAGCCCGGTTACCAGGGTTACCAAGGCAACCAGGGCAACTACTTCGGAGGTTACAGCGACGGGTATACTGACAACTTCAGGTCTTTAGGTAGAAAGGTTGGAGAAACAAAGAAGGAGGATAATGCTTCAGCTTGAAGTTTTTTGATTGATTGATTAGGTAGTTTTGTTTTTATGCACTTTATGATTTTGTTAATAAAATTTATTTTTGAACTTGCATCTTATTTCTATTAGATAAAGGAGATACTAGTTTATACTAGTACCTAGTTGCATAAAATGGTCTTTGTTTATGTTACAGGGACTACAAAAAGTTATGATAGTAGAATAAAAACCTTAAATTCTTTGCATAAATAATTTATATTAAATTTCCTTACATAGATTATAATATTTTAAAAATAACATTTATTTCATTAACAGCAATTAAATAATAATAATTATATTAGGTAGGTACTTAAAAAAGAACGTCATTCAAATCAAAAAATCAAGTCAAAACTATGCCATTCAAATTCTGACTTTAAATATAATAAATACCTGTTCGTTTATTTTTAGTTCAAGCTGTTTGCTATTTTGTATGGTTTACGCTTGTTTACCTACCATTTTATGGGTAAGTAAAAAGACAAATAAAATCTACGAACCGCTGAACCAATCCGAGGAAATAGAATTGAAGAAAGACGCAGCACCAGATCTCGCATTCGCGAAGTTTATTGGTAACGATGCTGTCATTATATCCGAGATCTCAGAACGGGAACGGCCGGGGCTTGAAGCTATGTTTCTCTTCTTTACCTGAGAAAAATAATAAAAAAAGCTTTATTGCAGGAAAGATGTGTAAATTACAGTATTAGTACAGGAAGTTCTTATAAAAAAACTAACTACGTATCCTGCAATTGGCGGTCTTATCCCTTGCAGAGGTTTCTACCAAACCATAACACAAGGCACCTTATATCTTAGGCTACCTATGAGCTAACTAGTTGTAGCTAGCTGTGTGTAGTAGTTGAGCAAGGCCAGCGTCAGTGAGTCGGACAGCAGTGTGGTAGCCTACTATCCGAACTAGTTGGTACTGTATCTCAGGTGGCAGTAAACTCAGAAGGCCGGCGTGGAAGGTCACGCCGGCCTCCTTGACCGGTAGCCAGGCTCAACGTTAACTCAATACGAATGGCTTTTGGATTTAGAAAAACAAGAGAACAACATTATTAATTAGAGCACCGCTCCACGAAAATGTCAGTTCCCACTTCCTACGATTTGATGTACATACATTAAAGCATTTGAACCGTTGCACTGATTTTCTTCAGACATAGCTAAGATGACTTGATAATGTCACCTTTCTAACAAAACCGAAATCAGGACCAGGAGTCCGTTTAACGGTAGTATCGAAACGTGATTGGGACGTCTCATTTTTCCATAGGAATTGGTACAGCGCCTCTATCGTGCGGACAGGGAACTACGCAAAATCGAAACAGAAAAATAGACGTCATGATCACGTCTCGATACTATCGTTAACCGGACTCGGTGCTCAGTGTCTGTCTGCGGCTTTGGACGAACCGATTAAGGTGGGACTGAACCTCTGAGCTCCCATACAAACGTACTATTCGATTCATTTGCAAACTACGTCCCCGATTGTAATGAACTTTTGCATACATATTCGGATAAGAAATAGCGATGTTTGTATCTTAAATTAGAGCGATAGTAATAAAATCGCTTGAAAATGGATAAAAATGTATTTTCACTCTCACTTTATGATAATAAAGTATTTTGAAAAACTAAAACGATACAAGCATAGCTATTACTTATCCGATTACGTTTGCAAAATTTCATTAAAATCGGGGACGCAGTTTCCAAATGAATCGAAAAGTACGTTTGTATGGGAGCTTAGAGGTTCAGGGCCTTCTTAAGGTTTTGGGTCTTTTGTTTATATGGTGACTTAATCTAAAGTGTTCTTTTCGATAGTACACGCAATGGCGAAATACGAATGGAATACAGAATACAGAATTTATTCATAATACCGTTATTGCATGTCATTTAAATATAAAAAAATTATTTATAAATTTATAATACAGGCAAATTAAAAAATTCGATGATATGGCTTCTGTCGATTAACTTATCGATAAAATCTTAGTCAATCGAAATAAAACACAGCAAATCATCTGTCAGGGAACGCTTCATATAGTCTAATAAGGTAGTAATTTACCGGTTTATCTTGCTTCTTCATCACGGGCGCGGCGACCGGTAGGAGCGAGAACCACGGGGAATCACCCGAAGCTAACAGAATGGCGGCCTTGTCGCCACTGCCGCCGGACTGAACGGGCTTGGAGCCGATCACGCCGGTTAGCTGACCATGGTGGAGTATCAGACTGCCTAGTAGTGTCTGAAATAGAGGTGGTATTATTTAATACTAGTTTCTGTCCGCGGCTTCGCACCGCTTGTTTCTGTGGAAACATTTAAAAGTCATTTTATCCCTTGGGAACTGTTTTATGGGATAGCCTGTTTGATTCCAGGCTTATAGCTAAATCTATGCAAAATTTCAGCCTGATTGGTTAATTCGTTATGGCGTGAAGAGGTAACAAACATCCATCCAAACATCTTAACATCCAAACTTTCGCATTTATAATATTAGTGATAAAAGGCATAATTTAGTGAAGCCATTTTCGATAGGTGTGGAACTAGGAGCCTCACTGGGGTTACCCAGCATTGATACAGTGTAGGCTCTAAATGAATAAATAAATTTGAATTTGAATAACAATAAATTTTCAAGTTTCTGCTACGACAATCACAACTTCCAAAGCTGCTGGATTTAAGGGTCCGTTTATGCCAACTGCTAAGTGCCGTGCGTTTGATTTCTATGAATTTGCAAAGCTGTGCAAATTTTGGCAAATTTGAGTGCGACCTTCAGTTTCCGAGGCAAAATCATCAACTGCAATTGCAGATGAGAACCAGCGTCTCTAAAACTAATTATTATTGTGTTTTTTTTTTTTTATTTAAGCCCTATGTTCAGCAAGATGATTATAACATCTCGACGACTTTCCATTATGTATTGAATAGCTAGTAGTTCCACATGGTAGAGGCGCTGTACCAAATGCCATACAAAAGTGGAACGTCTCGTCAACGAGACGACAGTGAGGACTCACTGAACTCAGGGCTCTTATCAATTAATGTTATCCAGAAGTTTACCTGAACTCTTTGCACACTCCGCTTCAAATTAGTCTGTATGTACGGATAGAAGACATCATAATCAAATGGATCAATCTTCTGCCTTATAAACTCGCATATCTCTTGTGACACATCAATACACCTCTTATTCTCTCGAGGCACCAATAACAAAGTGAAATGCCGTACATCCATCAGCAACTGAAGCGCACATCGCTGATTTATCTCCGTCTCTTTCTCTCGTATCACTTTACTGTAGTGTGAGAGAGTGATATCTGTAACTTTTTCTATGAAAGTTGTGTGGATTTCTATAGGTATTGTATGCGGAGCTACTTCGTCTAAGATACGGCTGATGGAGTAGAGGTATTCTTGAAGCTTTAGAGACGGCCCGGCGGGGACTTTGATTATTGATTCGATGGAGTTTCCTTCGTCATCTTTTTCCAATATTTTTATGATGTCCCATTGCTGAAAGGATGCCAAAGGAAGGTTAGAGGCAAATATCAATATTCGTTTCGATAGCACTGAGCCCCGAGTCCATTTGACGATAGTTCGAGACGTGATAGTGAAGTCTTATTTTTCCATAGGTTTCGGTACAGCGCCTCTATCGTGCGGATAGGGAACTACGCACATCTCATACCAATATGAGACGACACGATCACGTCTCGATACTATTGTCAAATGGGCTCAGGGATCAGGTCTCGAATTTATCATTGAAAAGAAAAAATTATGACGTTTTGACATTTAATCGAACCTTATAGAACAACATTGATACCTACGGATTTATTCGATAGATATGGTTCGAATCGGAATGTCACAAATACTGCATGTTGCCAGAGGCGGATTAATTGTCGACAGCGCCCTAGGCAAACACCTCATTGGCGCCCCTCTGTGAACGAGCCGCGGCAAAGCTCAGTATTGGGGGTGGTGTTAGTTACATAACATCGACGTTCCTCAGTGGTTGACAAAAAAGTATTTAAGGCAGGTAAAAAACTAGAAGTAATGGCGAGCGAAGCGAGCCGCAATTATTTTCATGCTTTTGGTTAGCATGATAAAGGAGGTTGTCAACCATATGGGTTTTGGCGGGGTTAGCTAGAAAGGTAGGGAAAGAAAGATAACGGCGAGCGGAGCGAGCCGCAATTTTTTTGTGATGAAAAATCACAAAAAAATTGCGGCTCGCTCCGCTAAAGATTAAATAAGATAGGTATTTAAACGGTGAAACGCAAAACTTTTGTGGCTATCGGTAATAGAATTATTCCCAAATTATTTAGAAATTTATGGAAGCAAAAACAATAGAAATTACGGCAACAACGGAGCGAACTAGCAAAAAGGTTCGACACTTTCCAGTGGTTTGACAGAAAATTTTCAAAGTCATTAACATCTAGAGTACTACAGATAGAAAACAAAGGCGAGCGAAGCGAGCCGTAAAAAAATTTTGACTGTGGCGATCGGTGTTGCACGCATGCACGTACCCCGCCCAGCTGCGCAGTTCACTCCTCTCTCAGAAGTCACCATATAAACCCATCAAACTATAGGGTATATCGGAGTATGATCGGACGAGGGGGAAGACCGTATGACACTAATTGTAGCCGAATTAAGCCATATTTTCTAAAGCTGACCTAACCGACGCCCTCAAATGGAGTCGTAGAAAATGGTGGCAGTATTAGAAAATAATGGCTTAATTCGGCTACAATTAGTGTTATACGGTCTTCCCCCGATATACTATATTACTTTTCGCTGTAAATTGATTGTTTCAATAAGGAATTCGCGTTATGGATACTTGGGCACCGCTCGCTTTACCCTAGGATCGGCGCGGATAAACAGTAAAAGATAAAGATGCGGCATTAAAACACGTGCTTTTCAAAATCTCGCGAATCTATGGCAATGTGATTTTAAAACTTACAGCCAGCCTAATGCATAATGATTAAAGCGTAATTTCAAACCAGTATTTTTTTTCAACAAAAACCGAGCGCTGGATCCTCATAGCGGATGTGCGCCACGCTGCCGCAAAAGCCGCCCTTAATGCTAATTAATACAGCCTATACCTAATGCCCACGATTGTTGGTGTCTTTTAAAACATATACCTCACTATCGCCATGCCGGCGGCGGCGTGTGCGCCGCTAAAGCCGCCTCTGACGCTCGTCAACCAATATCATTACACTAATCATCTGATTTTTGCTAAGTTCCTTCTTTTTAATTTTTTTTTCTGGACATAGAACAAAAATAAAAAGTTTCGACAGAATTAAATAATGATTTATATTTTGTAAGTAGGCGGATACCTGCTTACTCATATAATTAATTTTACACTTAGGTATTAGGTACCTTACATATTAATTATTTACTAGTGTAAAATTATCCGCGCGCGCGCCCCCTGGAACCTCGCGCCCCTAGGCACATGCCTACTTTGCCTTGGGGATGATCCGCCACTGCATGTTGCTACAAGAAGTACTTCTAGTCCAGATTTTATAAATAAAACCTCTTTGCTAAAGCAAAACCCAAAATACAATAGCTAGAAGATATGCGTCGAAGGGATAACTTCAAGGCTAGATGGAGAGTATGGAATTATCGCCTTTTTTACATTACACACACACTTATACACTTTTTCACACAAAGTATAGTATAAATATGATTCTTACCATCATTAAATAATCAATATTGGCTTCTAATGTGAACTCCTGAGGCAAGCCTCTCGTCAAATCGTTTATCTTCGCTATCACAATATCGACCCACTTCCCCCAACAAAAGAGTACATTTTCCTTCAACAAACCACACGTATCATTCCATCTCTTCAGAGCAAACTCATCGGTGATTTCATTCTCGGGAATATAGCACTTGCGTAGGTGTAACATAAGAGTTGTTATAGCTTGTATGAATCGAGCTGTGTAGATGGCAGTTGTTTTTTGTTGTAGTTCCGTGGTTTGGAGGGTTGGTTCTTCGAAACACGCCTTTATGTATTGGAGCATGCTGAAACATAAACCATTGGAACGTATTATTGAGTATAAAATGTACAAATGTCTAAGAAATTACATATTTTTTTATCAACTAAAATTATTATAAATTATAAATATTAATTTTCAAAGATTCAGTGATTTTAAAAAGTTAGGTTTTTTTTAGTGTACGACGACGTTTCACCATTGAGACAACTATCCCTAACTCTAACCAAAATTGATAGCACGAATAAATTGTGGAATGAAGTTTTCCGTCGAATCACAGACAACCGTAATTACAATTATAATAGGGTACATGAATTCAAAATAGCTTATTATTTATTATTTGTATTCTCAATCTGCATATTTCTGAATTGTTTGTCATGAAGCTTTCGGGGGCATATCTTTTTTGGAAGAAAGAAAAATAAAGAATTATTTATTAGATACAACAAACAAACAATGTTGGTTGTTTTTTTTTTTATTTGAGTTGACAAACCGTAAGTTGCGTTTTTATCAGCAGCGTTTTTATCACTTAAAACTGAGTGGCTACATAGTTTTTAGTAATTTAAAAATCGTGGGTATCATATTTTTTTACCGGTAAAGAAATATCATAAATAATATACTTAATCGTATTTTTTAGATCTACGCTAATACCCTGTTAGCGAGGTATATACCACAGCTGAACAAAGGCCTCCCACTGGTCCCTCCACGCATCTCTGTCCTGAGCCAGCTGAACCGGAGCTGTGTCACAGGCGTCCAGTTCGTCATGCCACTTCCTCGGTCTACCGCGACGCCTTACGGTGTTGGAACTCCACTGGGCGGTTATCTAGGCCCACAGGTCTTCAGGCAGACGTGATCAGCATTTCCATTGAAGGTCGTTATTCACATTTTACTATTTTCTGCAAATAATTTAGATAGCCGAAAATAAGTTTTAGGCAAATTGTTATTGTAAGCTATTTCCTATGAACCCACGCTAAAAGAAACCACGAATCAATTATCGTTTATATGTATATCTATTTATACAAAAATCAACATTATGTCTATAGACTCTTAAAATTACAATTGATCCAAAGTTAGTTTTAGCAAAGATTCATAACAAATGGCGTACAATGTGCACAAAACATCTTATCTGCTATCTTAATTACTTGTAGAACTTATAATAAAATAGCAAAAACCCGATTTTTTCACGCGTTCTTCACACCTTATCATCGTATTAAGTAAAAAAAACCCGCTCACCACTTTATATTCTTATCAGAAACATCCCTCAAATACATCTCGATCTCTCCCCTATCTATATACATCTGCTCGCTATCATCTTCATCATCGTACACAAACAGTTTGACTGTCTTCCTGTCAGGGTATAGGTAGATCTTCAAATCTTCTAGAAGCTTCTGTAGCTCGCTGTCCAGAGCTTGGCAGAGTTTCTCCAATGTGGGTGTGAAGCCACGGTCTTGGCGGGACATA
Organism: Eupithecia exiguata; assembly: GCA_947086465.1. Lineage (NCBI taxonomy): Eukaryota > Metazoa > Arthropoda > Insecta > Lepidoptera > Geometridae > Eupithecia > Eupithecia exiguata. The sequence goes on along the minus strand of OX352243.1, from coordinate 5,966,565 downwards.
CCTGTAAAAAGTGGAACATCATCAAGCCGGATTTTGTACACAGATTGACACAGGCCTTGAACTAAACCGTTCACGCCACACGAATTTTACATTTCGTCCAACACCGAAAAGAAGGATTCATATTCGCTAAAGGCGAAGAACAAGTTATCATTTTTAAAAGCATTAATAAGTCTTACCTTTTATTAACGTGAAGGCGAAGAACAAGTTATCATTTTTAAAAGCATTAATCAAGTCTTACCTTTCATTAACGAGTTCATAACCTTAACGACATCACCCCTGGACTCTATAACTGTCTCCCCAATCAGATCCTTCCAAACGAACCAATTAATATCAGCTTCCTTCTCCAAATCACTCTCAGAAGACACCCTGGTCAAATCCACGAGGATCTGAGTCTTGAACTCATCGTATAACTTGACCCATCGGTTGTCTATAACCGCTTTGACGCGGGAGGTCAAGAGAGGCTGGTAGTAGTAGCACCAGACGTGATTGTCGGGGATGCTTAGGGAAGTGCAAATAGAGCTCCAGTTTGAAGGTATGTCTAAAAGATAAGTGTTGGTTAATCAAAATACAAAATAATGCAAATAACACAAAACAATTTATCGAGAATAAGTCACATGGTAATTAAGTTACAAAATAAAAGATGAGGCAGCAAAAGTTAAAAACTGTGGAGCAGCCCCATTCCACCTTCTTGGCACAACATAAACTCGACATCATTTATTTTTATCTATTTAATTCTTTATAGGAAACCATCAGCTCAATAAACTTGTGTAATACAATAGAAATTTTCTGACCATTCTAGGAATTACAGCTAAAAACTACATCTGAAGTTCTTTGACCACATAGCTTGTTCATAGTTGAAGTAGTAATAGCCAATGAAGAAATAAAGTTACTTAATTACTACCATCATGCTTATGCCAAAAATACAGAAACACAAGTCTTGACAACCGGTGAAAAATTTGTAGGTATGAGTAACTTTTCTGAAGTATAACAATATACCTTCCACTGAGTTTAGGCCTCCTCTTATACAAACCAGTTCAATAGGTCCGTGTGAGCCTCATCTGCAGTTTTCTGGTCATTTCCATGTTATCATTCGATAGGTCGTGGTCTGCCTCACCACGACCTATCGAATGATAACATGGAAATGACCAGAAAACTGCAGATGATGCAATAAATATTGACTTATTGCAATATAAGTATTGTCCTTGAGGCTTTATGATTTGTTGGACAAAAAGAAAACAACTTACCTATTTTAAAAGCTTCTTCACGTATCTCATGCAGAAATTTAACCCTCGTGATATTCTGAAGTAGGGTTTGCACGTTTGTGTCTATGAAGGATTTCACCCACGTATTCCAATTTTGAACGCATTTCGTTATGTCCTCTTTGGCCAGCGGTTGAGGTTCAGTGTTCGTCAACCTTAAAAGTGAAAAGTTATTGGTAGAATTGTGTCAAATCAGGCGCAGAGCCATATCCAAGAAGTTGAAGTTATAATAGACGGTGGCTATGCTTTAATAGATATTTTTGCACTCATTAGCTCTGCGGCCGTCATGTCTTACTATACCAAAATATATCGTGCTATATCTGTCGACATATTTTGGTGACGTAATAAATCTACGTTATAGCTGCGTCTGTGGTCAATCGCCGATTACTATAGAAAAGGTACGTAATATATGTATGTATGTAATATACCTTGCTATGATTTATATTAATATATATTATAGCTCCGTCTGTTGCGGGCTTTATAATATTGAAACTTAAGTCAAAGCTGGATAATCCTTCGACGTAGATACGTAGGTGGTTGCGAAACTTGGAAACGTAGACGCACTAAGGGTGCGTCTCAAGGCAGCGGCCGGCAGTTGCTAGAGCTGTCGCAGTGATCGCCACTGGCGGAGCCAGAGATCGGCAAGTGCGTCATGGACAACGAAAGTGTTAGCCGGACGCAAGACTAATCCAGAACCAGAAGTCCAGTCGAACAGAAACAGTCCAGAAGACTTTTCCAGCCATTCAAATGATACTTTGTATTTTATTGAAGGAGATAAAGTTTAAAATGCTTTGACACTGCTACTGTTCGCGAATGGCTTGCCCGTGGCCGCTGCCGTTCGGTGGGTTTTGACGCTTATTTTACCTGTAGTTAGCAATAACTGGAGGTAGTAACTTCAAAGCGTTTGGATCGCTGAATTTCACTAAGTCCACCAATGGCTGAGAATCTTTCTTGAGGAGATTTTTCAGCTTGGCCAGTACGGCGCCCCCTTCATTGTCTGTAAACAATGAATTATAACAGTTACTAAGGCTGAAATTACATAATTCTTTTTTTATTATTGTCCCTATATACGTAGGTACCTGCGCACTTGTGCTCTGAGTTATAAATTTTCTATTGCTATTTTCTATCAATATTAATATTATAAATTCGAAAGTAACTCTGTCTGTCTGTCTGTTTATTACCTTTTTACGCTTCAGCAGTTGAACGGATCTTGATGAAATTTGGCAGCGAGGTAACTAATATCCCGGGGACGGACATAGGCTACTTGAAAAGCACGTGCGAAACCGCGGACAGCAGCTAGTGGCTTATAACTTTACAGCTCTTTTTGGTCATCAAGGATGTTAATTATATGAACTCACAGCACTGATGATCTTATAAGTCTGTACACATTTGTTGAGAATCTCCTACAATAATTGTTAATTCGTTGAGTATCACACTAATATTATAAATGCAAAAGATGAGATTTATGTATGTTTGTTTATTCTTCATGCCCAAAGTACTAAATGGATCGATCAAAGTCATTACAAAATTTTGCTTGGATATGGTCTCGACTTGAAATAAGGCATATTAAGGCTAATATAATTATTGTTTTAATTGATTGAAGCAGCTTCAATCAATCAAAACAATAATTATATTAGCTCATGTATTATTTCAAGTATTATTTCAACTAGATGGCGCTGATTAATTTGCGCTGTGCAGCTGCTGTGCAAATTATGCAGCGCTATCTAGTTCCAAGCATTAAAAAAAATACATACCAACAAAACAAGCGTACACCAACACAACAGTCTTCAGAACAATTTTCACTCCATTCACCACCTTCTCCTTTATCTTAGCCTTGACATCTCCTTCTAGAATCTTCGCCAGTTCAAACCGCAGGGTGGACTTGAGACTTGTGTTACTGTGTAAGCCAATTAGTGTGTCTAGGAGTTCTACCATAGTTTGTGAGTCGATGAGGTACAGGCTTACAAGGCATGAGCAGGCTACCTGAAGTTTTATGGGCAAGGATTAGATATGGTTTGAAATTTGTATGAGATCTGCATCTTTAAGTCTACTATTCATTTAGGTCTTAACCCTATGAATCGCTGACCCTGAGAAGTGCCGATCGGGGCACATGCGTCATACATGTGTCTACACAAAAAAATGGCCACTCCGGGTCAAGTCAGTGCTAGAATCACATTAAAGGTATACTTTTGCGATGGGAATGGATAGCCAAATACGAAACTATGAGAGTTAGAGAAAAGTCGTGAAAGGATTCGCTCAATTTATGAGAAAATAAAAACTAATAATAATCAATAAATAAATAATACTGGACAATTCACACAGCATTATCTAGCCCCAAGCTAGCAGAGCTTGTGTTATGGGTACTAGATAACTGATATAGGTACATAATACAATAAAATACAAGGATAGGTTAGTGCAAAAATACAGGGGGTCATAATTATCAGTATGATTTCCTGAAGTAAAAAATTAAAAAAATATAATTACATTTTAGCCGTTTTTCGGTCATGACTCTATTTACGACTTTTATCTAACTCTCATGGTTCCGGATTTGGCCATATACTCTCATCTCAAAAAGCTACCCTGTATAAAAAAGAAAAACGCGAAAGTTCGGATGGATGTCTTCCCACTCAAAGTTACATGGCTGAAACTTTGCATTGTTGTAGTTCTGGACCTGGGTTAACATTATGTAGACTTTTTATAGAAATAGAATAGAAAAAACCTTTAACCCTTTATATAGAAGCGAGACTCTGGGTGGAAGCAAGCATATACTTTTAAGTAATTGTTTGGTTTTTGATACTTCAAAGGGAAAGTTCAATCATAGAAAAATTTAATTAAGCTATACGGAGCAATGCTTACTTTAGTGAAATATTATACATTTAAACAACAAATTTGTGTTGTGAATACCTACTTCAACGCTAATATCAACATCTTGTAGTTTCTGCCTGCAAACCCCAATGAGGGTCTGATTGAAGTTAGAAATGGAGCTCCATTGCTGATGGACCAGTCTTTGGAGTGATTGGTACTCTGGCTTTGCTGTTTTTCCACCCATTTGGAGCTGTAGACCTAAACAAAAAACATAGTCAGTAAACTTTTATGGCCCACAGAATGTTAGACTGTTGCAACCCGGGTTCATTTATTAACTAGTGACCCGCCCCGACTTCGCACGGGTAGAAAAGTATTTAACAAATAAAAAAAAATTTACACACGCTTGACAGACTTTCCATGCTTAGATCAAGCCTGCTTTTGACCAAACAAACAATCAAAAACATCCGTTTGGGAGTTATGATGCCGCAACAACCCACAGATCCACACGTCAACCCTCTTTTTGTGTTGGGCATAATAAAAAAAACTAACTCACAGGATATATGTGTATCCCACATAGTGGACACCAGTATGTGCACAGCTGGAGGTAGGCCTCCCTTAGTTTGTTAACACTATTCAGTTAACAAGTTGATAATTGATAGAAATATACAAACACCTGTATTGATATGCCTGGCCATGATAAACAACTGTGTAGCCTTGATGAAGTCTTCAGTTTCAATACAAGTCCATATCTTTTCTGGTATTTCCATCAATAACTTCACTTGAATGGATAAGCTGTGTACTGGATTCATGTTGTAATGAAAGCTGAAATTAATGAGAAAGAACTTCTAAATCAGAATCTAATTTGGAGTGGTATCAGCATCGGTTTTCCCGCCAGAGTACATCTTGGAGTCTTCAAATCCTGGGTGAATAAGTTCCTGCTGGGAAAGTGTGCTCCATCTTAGGCCACATCATCACTTATTATTATTTTTAATACACAGGCAAGCTCTTAAGCTGATGCGTGTATCACAGTCCTTGTCAGTGCACTTTAAATGTTTGTCTAGTCTATGGCCACTGATCACTGATTTCGGTAACCAGTTCCAAATCTTCACAACACAATTGGGCAATATATGCTCTCATGGTTTGCTGGTACTTAGCAATTTCAGCGAGTGTCCTCACAGCCCTGTATTATTGTTCAGACCGTAGTGTCTGTGACAAGTTTGGTATGTATACTGTACTTATTTAAGTGAGATGGTGGCCAAAAGCTTAACCATCATCAATTAAAAAAAAAGCCATACTGAATGGATTGGAAACAAGTTATCTATTTGCCTTCGGCCATGTATGATACCCGAGTTTGGTAACCAGTATCATACGAAGAAAAAATGATCGTCATTTATCATCAAAAATAATAATTCTTGCTTCTAGGATTAGGAATAAATATGTACCTACAGTTTTTTTATTTCATGGATAGAACCTTCCACCATTCTATTAATCCCTTTGATGTTGATTGATAGGGAGAAGCTAAAGAACAATTTCTTAATCAAAACCTTAGGGCCAAAACCATACATACTCTGGCAATACCCCAACTATTTTCTTTTAAACTTTTAATGGGTACCTTACCTGTGAACATTCTTGGGTTTCTCTTCAATTTTGAAGCCAATCAAATGTGTATTGTGTAAATTGCGACAAGCTGATGTCATTTCTCCGATGTGGCTGAGAGTGCTGCTTGTTGTATCACGCATTTCCTCTATTGTGTCTGCTGCTTGGATCAGATCGCGGTATTTTTCTCTGAAAATTTTTGAAATAGAGAAAAATAATAGTACTTTCTACGTTCAAGTGTTTGCGACTATCTTAAATAAGTTCTGATTGATATGATTTTTTAACATACCCAACCATAGCTCGCAGCTCCTCACGTTTCCTTTCGATTTCATATTGTAATTTCTTTTGTAGCTGATCAATTTCAGTGATAGTATGGGTTTGAAAAAGTTGGTCTGGGATTATGTCTAACAAGCTTGGTTGCGACATTTTGATGGATTCATGGAATTATTACAGACACCGTGATTCTAAATCTTAGAGTATTTCTAAATATTTCATTTCACTGTTATGAGAGTTCTATTTTAATTATTAGCCTTTTTGCCAACTCAACTCAATCAACTGTGTGTGTTTTGATTTGGCTAAATATTTTAGACTCTTTGGTTTTGTTTTGTTTGATTGATCAAAACAACCAAAGAGAATATAGAAAACAACAATTTGAAGTTTCTTGTTTTATCAATGAAAAAAAAGATCCCCTTCCCTTCGGTATTGGTTTTATTGTCTTTGGCAGTGTTGCCAGATGAAATCTGAAAAAATCTGTTGAAAATTTGGTAAAAAAGCAGTAGATTGGGGAAAAAAGCAGTAGATTTTAATATGTTACCTATAAATTTTAGTAGGTATGTATTGTGTTTTGCGAATATTTTCATGCAAAAAACATACAACAAAGCTACCAACCCGTTTTGCTGAAATTTAGGAAGCGTTTTCACTATTATTGCCCACATGCCCTGTTTAGCTTCGTGAAAAGCGAGGCCAGGCAGCCAGTCGGTTGTACTTTGCTCAGTTCTTCTCAGTCTAATCGAACTTTGATTTGTAGTTTTGGACATATTTAGTGCAAAAGTTTATCGAACGAACGAACGGTCTTTGGTTTCTTGAATGAAATTAATCAAGAAGCAAGATCGAGAAAAAAAACAAGGGATCTCTTTTTTCATTGATCTTATACCGAGAAAGGGAGCGATCCCTTTTCTCATTGCTTTTTTCATTAAAAAAACAAACAAATAACAGGGATGCCACCAATGTTTATAGCCCGGCCACTCACACGCTCCGTCTTGCTTGCGCAGTCCAGTTTGCACGAGCTGACTTGCACGTGTGGCCACTGTTCCGTGTGGCCGACCTTTATGGTAGGCTGCTTGATCTGAGGTATAACAAATAGCTCCACAACAAAAAACAAAGCCTAATGCCGCGCACAGATCTACGAACCGAACTTGGAATGTATCATGCATTGAAAGGCAATTCGTAGGTGTGTATGAGTTGCGAGCGCGAACCCAGCCTTTCACGATCCCGATTTTATGAACGCAAAAAATCATTGGTCTGCCAAATAGAGTAGCTAGGTAGGCTACCTACTTTACCAATGATAGTAAGGTTTTAATAAATTACATTTCTAAGTTTACTTTCTGTCGCCAAATCTGCACAAAATGTCTCCAGCGCAGTTAAAAATTATTTAGATCTAGTGACAAAGTCGCTAACGGTAGCACTGGCTCCGCTCGCGAGCACGCCGGAAACAGAAGCGTGTAGTTAAAAGCTGTTCGTAGATTAGCTCGGTTCGGGCTTACGGGACGACCACATTAGTAAATGTAATGCGAATGGAGCATTCGCATTACATTTCATGTTCGGTTCGTAGATCGGTACGCAGCTTATTATGGTACAAGGTGTAGAAAGGGTTTTTTTTTTCATTGGTTATGATGGGTGTAGGCGAAGGGGATCTCTTTTTTCTTTGGCATTTCACAACAAACCAAATGACGAAAGTTTATTGTCGATGGTTTAACTTTGGTACTTACACCGATTCACGCGAAATTCAAATATTTTCTGCGTTCTTAAATACTAGAAATATTCCAGATTCTATCTGCAAGAATCTATTCAAAGGTTACGCATGAAGAAAATAAAGTACCACCTCGTAATTTTTTATTTTTTATGTCAAAACCCGTAGATTGAGAATTTAACTAGATCAGTGGCATGCGTGGCCGCAAAAAGGGACAGAGTAATACGAAGTGGTGTTGCCATACAATTTTGTTACCCTGACTTTAGGTTCGTAATTTCATGTCTGGTAGGTGGTATTTTAGTATCATACATCATTCATTACATTAGGTACCTACGTATGCGGGAGTAGGTAAACTTTTAATTTAATGAGCATAGAAATAAAACAACGTTCAGGTATCAATGTTAGGTTTCGTTTAAATTTATTACCACCGCCGCATAATACGAGCTAACGTGTAGGTAGAATCATTTCAAATACTAAAATAATTCAATTTTGAAAATAATATTATTGCTAGATAATCAATTCAAACACTTACCAAGCAAGAACTTACAATAAAAATTGCACTTTGAAAATCACATTTCTTTTAAGTAATTAAATCTTACACATAAGGTATTGCTAAGATAAGACAACCATTATACGAAATTCAAAAGCACTTTTAAATTATACTTCAGGTAAAATGTGCAGAGAAAACCAAATTAAATTTTTTACACCTTAAACACAATATTACCTACGTCCTAGCCTATGTATTCAAATATTTTATATTCTGTTTTATTTATTAGGTATGTAATAATGGCCATTGTGTGTGATGATTATGATTACTCTCCACAAATCATAGGATCACAAATCAATCAGTCTTTATTTCTATCAGAGAGCCTAAATCAATACCCATACACTTGATAAATAAAATTGTACATACACTAATTAAACGGTACATACCTACTTACTAATTTACACTGGTGGTTTTATTTATACTGCGTTGTATTTCTCTTACAAACTCAAAGTTTTCATGATTTTCCTCACGTACCTTTTCCGTAGTATATATCTTGCATGCCTAAAATAAAATATTGAAGCATTAATATGAAAATTATATATAGTACTATAGTAATAGTAAGTTATATTAGTAACACCAAATCCCAATACCATTTAAATATTTTCGATTTAGTATTTTGATTAGTAGGTAGACTAAAACACAAAGTAGGTATAATTTTTCTATACAAATCTCAAACAGCACTGATTCTTTTTATGTATTTATTTATTTTACTTACCAGTCTTGGAACAGCATAAGAGAACAGATGCGTTCGCGTTTCTTTTTCGTTCACGATTTTTATGAAAATGTTGAACAAATTACTAAATATTTTTGGGTTCCCAGTTTTTTCGACCCGTGGCTTCTATCCAAAGCAAACGTAAATCATTGTTTTCGGGAAATCTGTAACAAACAAAAACATATTTTAAGAATGTATGTAGATGTAGGTATTCATGTCTCAATGCGCCACAACATTTGGGGAAGTTTATTTTCGAGTGCAGGCAACCCTAAATTTTCGTAATGTTAGGTTATGTTTAATAGAATTATTTTAAAACATAGTTTTTGAGTCTTGTCTGTTCGGAAATCTATGAAACTATAAATTTTGAACCTTTTTTGAAGTCAAACGAGCTTGTACTTACGATTGGAATGACAAACTCGGCACTTTTCGTTTACCGTCACTTTTACATCCAAAAACACTGCACCGCACCATCGTTGCTTCAGATTTATATCGTTGAGAGACGCAGGAACGCCCGCAGAGTCACTTTCACATATTTAATTAGCAGAAAGTATCATTAGGTCGAAAACAACAAATACTATGTGATGTGCCCGGCATGTTTGTTTAGCTCTTATAAGAGCTAAACAATGAAAAAACTGGCACACTGGTAGAGACAGAGAAACTTTCATTCTATCTCATTTCTTCTCAGGCTACAAGCATATTTTTATCTCTCTCTTGAGTGACTGAAACGGGTATATACAACACCTCTAGTGCCTTATTACTCTAAGTCAAAACCAGTATCGTGTAAGGAAAAAACCTATTGTTTAGTAACTTGTATCGAAAAAAGATTTTTTCTTCTACCGCAACTGGTTACTAACCTCCGGTTTTGTACGCGGCCCAACGCCCAACGGCCCAAGGCATCTCATCACTTGTCTTGTTATACAGACTCTATTAGCATAAAGTATAGTACAAGCCATTTGTAATTAGGGAATAAAATAGCGGAAAAGGTATTGTACAAAGTTGTACTTAATTAAACTTTTGAAATGAGGATAAACCAACACATTTTATCGAAATAATAAATATAATCAAAGAAATACATTTTAAATTTTCAGAGAAAATAACAATAAATCATTATTACCAAAGTTACCTCGTTTATAATCAAAGTCAAGTCCACGTCATAAAATGAAATTAAATTGAAGAGATTAATATCACATTTTGTAAATCAATGGGCCTTTGGCCAAACTCAGAATGATTTTATTAAACATTTTAAAATTCTGAATGCCTATGCTTCTGGACCTGCACAAATCTTGTTGTGTAGTTGTCTTAACAATTATTTTTATTGTAGGCAATACCTAGTGGTACACATATACCTAGGTCTTAGTACTAAGAGTAGTTTTAATAATCAGATTTTACAGAATAAAAACTGGGCTTACACAGCACAGGAAGCTTTTTGTTCAAAAATTCTACGTAAAAAGTAGGTACTTAAGTGTAAAAACTACAGGGAATTGAATTTTATTAAACTAGCTAGGAATTGACAAAAAAAATGCAGTTTCATGATAAAATACATTCAGTCAGGGTAATCACGAATTTTAAAAATAATCTCCGATCCAAGAGCACTTAAACAATTTAGTATAGATTTCTAAAATAAAGTAACTATAAAAGGACATACAAACACAATTTTTAGTACTACATTGCCAATATTGCTTACCTACATTTTAACAACCCTAAAATATTCAGATTTAGATACTTTGTCCAAAAAGCCTCGAGATTTTCAGTGTCTTAATTTTTTACAATACCTATCTAAAAGTCAGATGTTTCCCCAAGGCATAATAATTATCTTTCGACTCAATAGTAGTTAATTTTAGCTGGCAATACTGCAGTTATGGTTTCAATATCCTATCAAAATCTATAAAAAATCCTTCTATTCCTTCAAATGTGCCTTGATCCCCAGTAAAAACTCTCCAACTTCAGTGTTACCAGACGTAAAAATTAATTAACATTTACGCCCGAATGGCGCTAAACATTTCGACCCATACCTACGTTTAATTTTATAGTAACGCGACAGAATTCAATTTCTTTATAAAATTGCTGTTTTTTTAATTTACACCCCCTTTCAGTGTTTCTAAAGTGAACAGCTGTCATCATAACAATCAATTGTGAAACTACCCCAGCTGTGCGTGATTCGAGCTACGCATTGTTATTAAAGGAACCATCAATTTCTAAGAAAAAGACGACGTACATACCTTAACATTTATACCTCAGTCTGATAAAATACAAATAAAAAACTTACAATAAATACACGTAAGAAACGGACTGCCCGAATAAACTTATTCTTATAAAATAATTAAAAAGGTTTTTTCTCATATTTAATTACAAAAATATTTTTAGTAACGCCAAAATATGTTTAACAGTGCAACTATAAGCTACACTAATTTTACATTACATAAGGCATGGCTTTCTAGTTGGCTGTATCCATTATTTAAATATTCTCCTTGAGATTCGCAATAAAAAGTCAGTAAAAAGTCATCGATTTAATCGAGATTCAAAACCAAATTATCTCTGGATGTGCAAACCATACATAAGCAAATATTGTTTTAACTATTCAACACCTGAGATTTCATTCGTTCATTAGGATAGTTGATGTTATCAATTCTGTTGGCACAATAAATAAATTCAAATAAATTGACAACACTATAAAATTTTGCCGTCGTTTTTGATTAACCAGTAAGGGACGGCAAAATGTATAGTGCTGTCGAATTAGTTTGTGCCAACTGAATTGACACCTTTGGAACTAGACAGCAAGTATAAAATCCTTTGCCTCACACAGAATCAAGGCAAACAGCCAACTAGCAAGTCATCAATCACTCACTGGACCATAATACTAGGCTATGAGATTTCAGTACATCACTTCATACACAGTCGCCTTCTTATCACCAGAGCCAGTCACTATGAACTTGTCGTCAGCGGATATATCACAGCTCAGCACCGATGATGATTCTTTTGACTGGAAGATAAACAAATTGTTAAATTACTAAATAATGCTGTTAGGCAAGCACAGGTATTTTAGTCTAGGGTAGAATAGACAAAAATGACATCGCATCGTCATACATTCGATGACGATGTGACGTAATTTTTCTTTATTCTATCCGTAGGCTGCTTGATCTTAGAAGACGAAAATTCCAGTGCTAGGGCTACTTGACCAAAGATCTGATCTATGGATACGCCCTAACTATAAAATAATATGGCAAACCGATTACCACAGTATACAAGCAAATTGTATACTGTGAATAGGTTTGCCATACAAAATACCAGGACAAAACAGTATTAAATCATAGAGGATGTTGCCTAAGAATATAGAGCCGACTGATCTCGCCATGGATTATGAAGTTTTTATAACTCGACTCCGACTCAATTCGATATCCTACTAAAATTATAAGGCGAAAGTTTTTAAGGTACCCTCAAAAATTATATATGTACGATACAGGCGAGTACAATATACCTGCCCCCCTAGCACGGGGATTGTTGTCTAGGGTAGAATAGAGAAAAATTACGGCACTTCGTCATCCAATGCGTAAATTATTTGAAATGCCTTCCATCAACTTCAATAACTTCAATAATGTACGCAATCTATAGCGATGCAATGTCTTTTTTGTCTATTCTACCCTAGACAACAATCCCCGTGCTAGGGGGGCTGAGACAGCAAAGCTTCTAAACGGATCAAGCTGATTTCTTGCAAGTGTGAAATTTTGGACCAGGATTAACTACATAGCATAGGCTACTTTTTATCCAGAAAAGCTAGTGAAACCGAAATCAAAAGCTAGATCATGAATAAAAGTTACTCACTTGGAATATACTAGCACCGTACGGCGTACGCCACGCGTTGAGCAAGTTATCCTTGCCAGTGGAGACGAACCATTTACCGCAGGCCGCGAACCGCAGCGATAGTACGCAGCTTTCGTGCAACAATAACTGGTAGCGGTCCGGCTTGCCAGCGTGGAGGACTTCCACGTGGGAGTTCTCCATTCCTACTGCTAGCCAAGAACCTGGGAAAGGACATTAGAATACGTAAATAAATTATAATGGACATATGCACATATTCATCTGGCCTCTAAGTTAGCAGAGTTTACGAGTTAGATATAATAGTTTAGCGGCATTAATTCTGATACAGTAGTCAGTTTTTTACTCTACAATAGAGTACAGAGGAAAGCAAGGAAACATGTCTATATCATGGATGGATTTACTGCGAGTTTCTCGATTCTCTCAAGTCTGTTCTATTGCGATCTATTGAAATGACTTATATTTAATTCATAGCCTATTTGGTTTCTCGAACCAGTTTTTTCATAAGTTTTGTAGTTTTCTTGTAAATAAGCAATAACTTATTTTTTGCGATTACGCCCCGTTCCAAAGATGTATGCTCTGTCCCGTCTCTCATTTGAATGCGAAATCCTATGCCTGTCCTTTTCACAAAACTCCTAATGTAGTTTAGTTACCTGTAGGACAATATCCTAGCGAGAATATCTGGCTAGAGAAGTCATGCTGATGCAGCTGTCTGCCTTCCCTGAGGTCCCAGCTCCGCACTGTGTTGTCTAGTCCGCCCGTCCAGAGCCGGTTGCCGTCGCCGCTTATGTCTATACATGACGCGCCATCCGTGTGTCCTGTGGTAAAATTTTACTTTCAGCTTTGATTGGATTTGCAAGAATAAGACTATTTAAGTGTAATTTTTACGGCTTCGTACGGCTGAATGAAAAAAGGAGGACCACTTGTGTCTATCAATACAGGACCTATACGGTTGGTAAATATGTACCTACTTAAAGGACCGGGCAAGGAAATGTGTGAACTCTGGAAACCGCCTGCGATAGCTATGTGTGGTACATTTTTGGATAGTTATTTTCGAGCTGAACAAAAGTTACTGTGGCACTTTTTCCAAATCCTATTTCGTTCCGTTCAGAGAAATGTTTTTCTAAACATACATCTTCCTTTGTACCCCAAATGCGGACATGTAACATAAGAACTTTTAGTGTCTTCCAACACTGCAAAAGTATAATGCATTACGTACCTTGGAATTGTCTAACTAATGTCTGATTGTGAAGATCCCAAACAGCTATATTGCCATCCGAACAACAACTGAAGCAAACCTGCAATGACAATGAAACCATGTTGTAACAAATCTGCCTTAATAACAACAAAATTGATCTTAGACTAAAACGATGAAGGTCAACCAACAATGATTTCTGTGCTTTCTGTCTAGCTAAGCCTGTCTGAAGTGGAACACTTACAGGGATTTTTTGGTTGGAACGGAATTGATTACGTTCCAACCAACCAACCATATAGAATATAATATAGCGCCGATACCATTCATAGTAAAGCGATTGGTATAGCGCGGCGTGGGAGACGCGAGATCCCTTAAAGACAGGTTGTTAGCGTGTGCCTGTCATCAAACTGCGTGAAGGCATACGTTACTTTAGAGTCAGGACTGATGGCGAGCGCGTAGCAGGCAGGTGCAGAGGACGTGAGCTCGGCGCGCATGCGTGGCGTGGGAGACGCGAGGTCCCATATAGATAGGTTGGATGCCTCGCCACCGACTATTAGCGTTCGTCCATCCGGTAAGAGTTTCACTGACCGGATGTAGTTGTCACGTTGCTAGAAAGAAAAAATGTAGTTTGTATACATTAGATTTTGATCCATTCTCTTTTCTCGATTAGTCTTCTGACTTTGAGCTTTGGTGTAGTGTAAGTGATAGACATTTCAAGGAATTGGTCCAGTGATAATTTACCCTTTGCCTTGCTTGGGCCTAATTGTTAGTCAAAGATTCTAGTAGCCTACGTTGTTTGGTTTTGACAATAAAAACATTATTTATACGTAATCCGGATTCTTTTAGATATTACCTGAGGGCAGTTTCTGGTTATCTGACGAATTCTCATTTACAGCTTGACGCGTCCCTTTCCTCCCGTGTAAACGTTTCTCGCGCCGCCGCCAAGAGATGTCGCCACTGACGACTTTAATATTGAGCTCTATTGCAAGCCACTAGAGTTCATATTATGACTGCCAGGGTAAGAGACACGCTCAGGTTAGTAATATCCAATTGCTTCACGCATAAGGGATGCCCTCCCGTGTAAGAATGCCTCGCCGCCGAAAGATGTCACCACTGACGACTATACTTTTAAACTCTGTTGTAAGCCAGTAGACTTTAATTTACTTACCAAACAATCCAGCTGAGACAGTGGTTCGAGCGTATTAGGCGCTCCCGGGTTAGTAATATCCCATAGTTTCACGCATCCCTTTCCTCCCGTGTAAGCGTGCCGCGCGCCGCCACCGAGAGATGTCGCCACCGCGCACACAACTTCTCCATGGGGTAACACCGCCACTTGTCTTGCCCCGCGGGGTATCCCCGGCCCAACTAAAGCGTCGGCGGGGAAGGGTACGGGTTGGAGGGGCCCGCCGCATGTGTGGTAGGAGTATGCACTGGAATAATGATTAAAACGTCATAAAGTACAGATTTAGGTGAATACTCTTGGTTCCATCCCGAGTCTTTAGAGAACTTTGTTACGATATTAAAAAGGTCAGTCAATAAACTCAAAAGATCCGAGCCCCGACTTCGATAACTCGATAGTTGTGTACTTTTCAAAGGGCGAGTTTGTTATTTTCCCCCTTTAATCCTTGTCACTAATTAATAGCTATTTCTAAACCATTATCTGCTAATTTCTAATTTCTTTATCATCATCTTTGATAGTCCACAGCTGGACATAGGCCTCTCCTAATGAGCGCTATAGCATAATGCTGATGCATCATGCATAAATGTTCTTATTTACTTTTAACTTGGATAAATACTCACGGCTTAGCCGGTGGGGCAATTCCATTCGTTCTATGATGTGATTCGTACGGCAGTGGATGCCTATAGGGGCCAACCCCACTCGATGGGTAGCCGGGAAAGGGGTAGCCGCGACAATTCGCGTTCGTAGGGGTTGACGACCGAGGTGGTTTACCACCGGGCGTGCCGGGTTTCTCCTGAAAGTTGATTGATGTTAAAATATGCAGTTTTAAGTCAAGTTAAAGCATATTCAACGATACATACCTGTAGGGAAGAGCTATGACGCTCTTAAGATATCTGAATCAAGATTTTCTTGTTTTGTTCAGTTTTCGATACAATTTATACAGCTGTATTCAGACTTTATGAAGTGTTGTTTTAGTGTACGATCAACAATAACTGAATTTTCACTGTGAATTATTCGTGTGGCAAAGTGACACTGACATTGAAAAGCAATGATAGATGTGGTCTTTAAAGAATGCATGTTGCGTTACTAACATCTTACGCCATAAGACCGCCGATTGTCTTAGAAAATATTTTGATGGCAATTATTTTACTGTATTTTGTAGATTATTGAATGTATTGTGTTGCGTGTTTTGGAATAAGGATATTTGGTGCTACTAGGATGCTACTAATCAAAAACAGATTATTCATTGAACCAACTTTATTCCGCACGACAACAAAAGAAAAATATAAAATATTTTTACAATAGGCGGCCTTATAATCTAGTTCTAGACAATTTTGTGTGTCACTAGAAATTAAAATGTATATTTCAAACTATTGCAAAACGGGAAGTTTTGCGAGTTTCATTCAAACCCATCGTTTTCACAAAGGTAAACATGTATTAAGTTTTGAGTAATGTCTTCGTTGTTGTTCACACTCACACTCATATACATATTTAAAACATGTTGCATAATTGTTGTAAGTATACAAAACTTGTATGAAACATGTATTAGTGAAATTATAGTAGTCTACGTGTTTTGGACATATTTATTAATACTTGTTGTAAAAAGTTTATAACTTTATCGGTCAAGGATGGATGGAGTACAAAACTTGTTTTTTAACTAGTGTTATACAGCCCTCTTTTTATACTTGTCTAAAACATGACTGTTTTTTGTAGTGAGAACGCTGTCAAAGTAACTGACAAGTTTGAACATGTCGTAGACTTAAGTGTGTAAACACAGAGTTTTATACTTGTTTATTACTTCTTGGCTACACAGTGTGAATGAAAGAATATTTGAAACAAGTATTTGACAGGTTTTGTATGCAACTGCTGTAAACATGTTTCTTGGTGAAAACGAGAGGTCCTTTTCAAAAACATGTTTTTGCGATTCAAAAAATTCCCGTTTTGCCAAAACATAGCCTTACATCGCTAATTACTTAAACATGACATTTTGTTCCACGTTACGTATTTTTACATGGCTCAACATTGAATAAATGACAAAGATTGACTAGTTTAAAATGGTAGGCAATAATCTCATTTGCAATAATAGTAAAATAGAAATAAAATTCTCTACTTCACCTCTTAATAGTAAATGCCAAATTTTACAAGATACTTCCCGTAATTTAACAATATAATCTGTAAACATAGAAGTGGAACCAAATAATGAACTCTAGCTTCAGCCCGCGAATTCGAACGCGCTCTTCGCGTATAAAAAGAAGCCTATTATTAAAGTTGTATGTTTGACGCGTCATTTCATCTCAATTTGTTCAGTAGTTTTGAAAATAAAATTTAAGAAAACACGTTCACAAACCTTGTAGTTTTGGAGATCTTATTTACACAACTTAAACTTTCACCTGTATAATATTAGGAGGATGGGTTTAGCAGGCACATAGATATTGTTAACAGCGTTTTTGATATGATACAATTATCAGTAACCAATTTGTTAAAGGAATGAGATGTTTTGCGAAAAATCAAACATTCCTATTTATCTTAGAACTCAATAGAGGGCGCTGAAACGTGGCGGTGGCGCTGTCTAAGAAATATTTCGAGACAGTGCATGGACGATAGATGGCCACCATGCTTTTTGGACACTTTGCCTGTTTGTTTTTGTTTTTTGTGTATTAGTAATATAGTTAGTTATCTTTAATCTTCGTAAATCAGTTTTTTTTGTACCTACATGTTTTATAATGTGTTTCTTTCTGGGTTCAAATTAATTATTAATTTTCTTTATTTCCACCACGCTACAACGCCCTCTTTTCAATCTGTTCGATTATTTCTACTGACAACTTATTTGCTTACTTTCTTTTAAGGAATACACCCCATTTACCCGCACATTATAGTGCCGCTTCGTTTTTCAGTCGGAATTTATAACATAATACACATAAACTATACATATAAACTTAAAGATTATATTAATGACTCAAAGATTATAAACTTACATCTTTGGAGCTCTTAGGTGTAGATCTACTGGACGACGATCCTGACCGGGACGGAGGTCTAGGTCCGTTCTCTGTCCGCTCGCCGCTTTCCGTTCTTACACTAGGCGAGCCACGTTCTTCCTGCAAGTAAGAACGCTTTGAAAAAACCGTTTCTGAGACCATTAGTGTATATTTATTACTAGTTTATGCTCGCTGCTTTGCACGCTTTGTTTCTATGGATAAGTTCAAAGGTTAGTATTTATATCCCATGGCAACCGATTTTTGGGATCTAGACTTGGCGAAAGCTTATCTTTTATTCCAGGTTTAGACCTACATCGTTGCAAAATCTTAGCCCGATCGATTCAGTAGGTTTAGCGTGAAGAAGTAGGTAGCAAACATCCATCCATCCAAACTTTCGCATTTATAATATTAGTGAGAAGTGTATATAAATATCTACGGCGTAAACTACCCACACAAAAAAATCTTACCTCATTTGCTACATCTACAACTAAGTCTTGGTCACTTTTCTCTGCATCGCTGTCCTAAAACAATAAAAATACAGTTACAAACATACAGTGAAAATACAGTTTGTAACTTCCAACAATATAAGTGGAAAAACATAATTGTGATTCCTGGAATCGGGATTTCAAGGGTGCCTAAAAAATAGTTGTTAAAACACTGAATTATAATTATAAATTCTAGGTCATTCTTATTTCCACTTGTTTTTATAATTTAAACAGATGTTAAAGACGTGTTTAATTATACATACATGTTTAATTATACAAACAAATTATTGAATGATTCTCAATTGCATTAATGAAGCAACTGTATAAACATTTGGCTACACAGAACCAATACAACACGACTTTTCCTAAAGGTCAGCTTTTCAACCCACTTCAAAAATGCGGAGATTTTGACGATTCTTCCGCTTTTAGAAAATGATCGGGGATCCCTATTACCCTAACACGTAGTTTAATTTACAATAAAACATTTTTTATATAGGCGGCATTAAAAATAGTGTTGTTGTAAATAAAAATTAAAATTGAACGGAACTAAGATTGAATATGCTTGCCTTTAAATATTACCATTCAAGTCAATAACAACTGTAGATACGACAGAAGTCTTTAATCAGCTGTAAAAAGATCGATTCCGGGTTGCTCAAGTACCTAGATGTTTGTCAAGTAGTCAATGGCTAATATTTTGTCAATAGACGATAAAACACATGATTTAACATGTTTTTAAGTTACTTATTCTACTATATTGTATTGATGACATATAACACAAGCACGCTTTCTTTTAATTTGGGTCTATACTTTGCCGTGTTTGTGGCGATCACAACAGGCCCATCATGGCGGCAGTGACACGAAAGCCACCATGAGGATACAAGGCCTCCTCTAAAGCTCACAATGATCGATTTTGCGCGGGGGGCTTACCCACACTTCCGGTACGTGGTCGCCACTCAAGAGCCTTGCGGCCCCAGCGGCCGTCGTCGATCCTACGAGCTATGTCGGTTATTTTGGTGCTTCTACGCATCTCCTCATTTCGCAGAGAGCCTCCAAGTATAGCCCTCTCCATTGCTCTATGTGCGACCTAAAGCTTTCTGACGAGGTCTATAGTGAAGGAACGCGTCATACATATCGAGTTTTATTCTTATTCTAAAGCTTCATCAGAAGCATACAATATAACCTTCAGGTGCGATAACGTACAATCAATACCTTTTCCTCTTTGCGCCGTTTCGAGTCCAAAGCTTCGGGCTCGACCGGCGAGCGCGGCGGGCGGTATTTCTGCTCCCGCTCGTGGGGTGATACTGAGCGCCTCTGAAACAAAAAACCAATTATATAATTTATAATGCCCACACACAATCGTACTACCATCTTGAATATACATACATAGTTTAATATTCCCTGAGGCAATTTAAGCTTTTCAATTTAATCCCATGTGGTTGTATGCATTGCATTGCTGCATTTTAAAAGAAGCTATCCTATCGCCGCCGTCTCTGGATCCTTCAATGTAAACAGGCCTGGCAAATGAGGGGGCAGCACCGCCGCTGATCTCCTGGCAAAAGAGGGGCTTGATGTCTATATAAAAATTCTATACAAACCTGTTGCATTCTCGATGAAGCTAGCCTATCGTAGTCTCTGAGGGATCCCTCGACGTAGGTTAGATTGACAAGTGAGGGAGCGGCGCCGGCCCCCTTTGGCAAAAGGGAGGGAACTTAATGTCCACTGATACGAATTATAAACATACCTGTTGCATTCTTGAAGAAGCTAGCCTATCGTCGTCTCTGGGATCCCTCGACGAAGGCTGGCCTGGCAAGTGAGAGGGCGGTGCCGGCCCCCCTGGCAAAAGAGGTGGCTTGATATCTGCTGGAGGGGGTAGTTCAACCTGCAATACCATAATATGCTAAAGATTTGTAAACGCCAGGACTATGGTTTTTTTAATTGATTTTTTTTTAATTACTAATTAAGGCAATTTACGCTCCGAGAGCCTCACGTTGAACGTCTCCTGGTGCTCGTCCTCTTAACGAGAGACACCATGTTGTCAACGTCGTTCTCACTTTAACTGTGGCCGAGACAATACGAGAGCCTACTAGGAACCCCCCGGCGACGGTGGTGGTGCGAGACGAGTGCACTCGGGCTCAGCCAGTCTCGGAGTGTCTCGAACTCAAATTATGCATTTATACAAATATTTATAGGAAAACTCATATCATGTTAAATATCTTGTCAATATGACTTTACTTTCTACCTCTTTAGTGACAAAGAAAATTACAATCAAATTATATATGAGAACTAGTATTATATTTAACATTGACACCATTGAGCCGACTGCAGTTTTTTGCAAACAATCTACAGGTAGCTCAACTGATCCTACTGTTTCTACCTCTAGAGATGGATTAATTAGATGACTTACCTTGTGCGCCGGTGGAGGTAAATGCGGAGGAGGCAAGGGGCCGGCCCCTGGAGCGAATAGCATGCCCCCAGCGCCAAGCAGGCCCCCTGCGCCCGGCACACCGCCTCCATGCAATCCTGAGGCGTGAATCTGTTGCTAAGGGAAAAAACTCGCTGTAGTTCACACAATGTAGGTAATACCGCAGCTAGCGAGCAGTATCGCTCAAGACAGCATTTTGTCTAGGGTAGGTAGATAAAAAAGACATCGAATAGTCATCGAATGCTTTATTCGAAATTCATTCAACGTACAATACGTTCTTCTTACTCCGACTTATGCCAATAGAAGAAGGCAGACTGAGAAATAGCATTGCTCTAAGTTATTATTATTAAGGGGGTTTATTTTTAAGAGACCTTATTTTTTGTCTCTTTTTAGGGTTCTGTACCCAAAGGTTAATAACGGGACCCTATTACTAAGACTTCACTGTCCGTTTGTCACCAAGCTGTATTTCATGAACCGTGATAGTTAGAGAGTTGAAATTTTCACAGATGATGTATTTCTGTTGCCGCTATAACAACAAATATTAAAAAACAGTATAAAATAAATATTTAAGGGGGCTTCCATACAACAAACGTGATTTTCCCCCCGTTTTTATAGATAAAGGTACGGAACCCTTCGTGCGCGAGTCCGACTTGCACTTGGCCGGTTTTATTTAAATTTAAGTAGACATTTTTCGACCACAAAAACCTTGCCACGTCGTCACTTACCATCAGGTGGAGTGTTGATGTGGGCGAAGATGTATCACGATAATGTAGGCTCTGTCTGTCCGCATAGATAGTTTAGGAACACTATTTGTTAGCACAAGCTAAATTTATTACCGACTTCAGGAGGAGGTTCTATGTTCGGCTGTATGTATTTGTTTTATGTATGTTCAGCGATTTCTCTGTCAATTATGGACCGATTTTAAATTTATTTCGCTATTGTATAGGAATTGATCCCAAGTTGGTCCAAAAAAAAATGTATTCGTGAGGAATTAGTATTCATTCCGTTCAAGCTTTAAAAAACAACATAATTCTTTAGAAAAATCACGACTAGCTACAACAATTTTGGTGGTATCTTCGCCAATTTTGATTCTTGTTGTTGTACCAAGGTTGGATTTGAAGTGGTCCCATAAAAGTTATAATTTGTTTCTCAAGGAATTGGTATGTGCACCGTAAAATGTTTCTAAAACATCATCACATGATAATTTTCGTTTAGCTTCCATGGTTTGAATCGTTTCCATGGCAACGCGCGTAAACAATGACTGTCTACTTTGAAAAACATATTAAAAAGTAGACCGATTGCATCACATCAAACTAAATAACTTGGACTCGAATTTTTACAAGATGTCGCAACGCAACTTGAATATTAGATCGAAATGTTCCTAGCTTACTACTTCCAAACCCATTTTCATTCTTCAGGGATTTGAAGTCGGTTTATAGGTTTTTAAAACACGCCTAAGTATTTTGAACCTACCTACTACGCCGCGTTCTTCGCCAGTTAAACTGATATGTTACATCATACAAAATTAAAAATTAAATATAAATTAATGATAATAAATTTAATACAAAATTATTCATTAAATTATTGAATAAAAGCCGGGTTCTAGGTCTCCCAGTCAGACGCGATCTGTGGTGGTGGCCAATGCCATTTGACAATTATGACGTGTTGTCCAATTGTACTGGTCACTGCCGTCGCACGTCGCTTCTGTCTAGGAGACCCTCTTAAAATAGATTTCTTTATTGCAGACAATAATTCGATTATAGTTTGTTTTAGTTAACACATCTAATAGAATGTTAATACATGTTTTCTAACTTAAAACATAATCTAAAAGAGACACAAAGCTGAAATGCTACACAGAGAAACCAAAGTGCTCGCATACAATGAAATGTGAAGTTAGAAACACGAAAATGCAGGGATGTAGCCAGGATTAGTAGTTGAGGGCCAAAGAAGTGTTATTCTTATCTACTGCGTGAACTAAATGAGCTATTTTTCTAGTCTCGTTGATAGGTAGTCTTCAGGATAATGTGATAGCTGAAAATGCTTCGAGATGGTTCGAGAAAAGGGTTCTCGATGGCTTGATTTGGCAGCCCCTGATTTGACTATTATCGAAACAAAAAGTCAGACGCGTGAGTTTAGCAATACATTAGTAATTTATGGTTGTTTCTGGAGGTTTGGGTTTGTGTGTGTGATCGAGCACATGTCCATTGTAAATATTCTATTATTTGTCTCATGATACGGGTATGTGGTGCAGTGGGCGGCCCCCATTAGACATTGAGGCCAAAAAAAACGAACATTAAGACGCAGAAGATTACGAATTCGATTCTATGGACGGGACAATTACCAACTCACTATCTGCTGGAAGTATTCTGGTACCTATTTGTTTCATTCTAACAACCACTTTCGGCCCACCCTGACAACACCCCTGTACTGCAACGTAAAATGTTAATCACAACATAAATTCACCAAGCAAACTTCAACGGACTTACGAGCAACTGCTGGAGGCCTTGTTGCTGTTGCTGCTGCGGATTTAAATAACATTTACTGATGAACCTTTCTGACCGAGTCCTAGCAGATACTGTATAGGGCAGTTGACATTTGAATACAAGTTAATTTTTAAAAGCAACCGCGATCGTCTTTTGTTTTTTTTTATACAATTATCCACGCATCACGAATTTAGGCCTCCAGTACACGAAAAACAAAAGACGATCGCGCTAGCTTAAAAAAAAGTACCTATATCGCGTTCGGTCATATACCACGATTTAGTATAATTTGTTTTATTTTTTTGTAAAATCTAAAAACTGACTTCGAATCCATTAGTTTTACACTGTTTTTTAAGTTTTGCGGGATTATACAAATCCCTCAAGGATACTTTTAGTGCCCTCCATCATATTTATGGACTAAGCGATCATAGCACGTTTGTACGATGGATGACGTGATAGATGACAGATAGGCTCGTCATCGTCGTCGTATTACGAGTCCAGTGTTTGATTATATGGCGCTTCCGCTAGTTCACACGATGGTTGAGTGGTCCAGCCGTAATAGGGATAGTCAAAGGCTTCAAACATACAAGGGAAGAAAGCGATTTACTAAAACGCTTCCCCTCAGCAAATTACATACAAAAATCTGCGCATTTCTTAACTTTTTTTTAAACTATTACTGTAGGCAATGTTGGAAGGTCTGAGAACTCGAAATTTGTGCGCTCTGTATAAAATTCGGAATGCAAAACTTGTATTACAACAAGTATTACAACGTACTTGAACTATGGAGTCAACTGCCCTATGAAAGATGCTAAATTATGTAATTTTCTACCATTCAGGCTTCTTCTATCTTAAAAGGACTTGGTGAGAAATGGCATAATGGAAAGCAAACTTCATACTTTATTGTATTTTCTTAATCATTGCATACTGTTTTATTCAACAGTTTTAATATAAATAATCAGCACTTGTAATAGATCATTGGAAACACAGCTCCGCTTGCCTAAGGATTATTAAACATATTTTGCTGGCCTTAAACTAGTATCGGTGACATGGCATAGTATACAAATAAATCAAATTTAAATATGATTTTAACAACCCTTATGGAAGCAGCCCTATGATGACAATAATAGAAAAAAATAAAAATTCTATACTTAATAGGTAAATAAACAATGCTGCACAATTGACACATCAGAATAACTTAGTGAAGTGCCAGAGAGAACAACACTTACCCCAATGATTGAGTTGAGTTCAGACATAGTGACCTGCTTGGCCCTTTCTACGGCCGAAGCTACTTGCTGTTGATGTTCTTGAGAGAGGAACGGTAGCACCTGCCCTATTATAGCGCTAAGCCTCTTGGCTATCTCCGTCTGCAATAATAAATTAAATATAAAAACTATCATGGTTTGGAGAATTTATCATGCAACATGTTCTTCCAACAGAAACAGGATACTTAGTTAATTCTCTTACATTTATCCTAAGAAATGGATAGCTCGTGAAAAATTAATTTTATTTTTTTACCTAAGATCTCCAAAACTACTGAACAGATTATGATAAAATTAGGTGTACATTTAGAAAATAGCCTAATTTAGATAATATACTACTTATTATACCGAAAATATGTGTGTGAAGCTAATAATGACTAAATTTGATGTTTTTGAATTCTGAGCAATATAGTGAAACTACTAAACCTCAGAGGCACAAAATAAAGAAGTGTGGAAGGAGGGTGGCCTTTACGCAGCAGTGGGACAGAACAGACTAAAAAAAATAGAAAAAGAGAAGTCTTTTAAGTGATCATCATCTATGGCCTTTGCATCCACAAAGGATGGTTTAAGTGTGTAGTGTATTTTATGTGATACCTTATTAATAAAACATACCTGTTTGTGCATTTCTACATTCAGGCCATAAGACATTTCATAGTACTGTAAAGAACAAAATAAATAATGTTAGTCTATAGAAATCATACATTATTTCACAGATTTAGTTATAGTAAATCATGGAATCCTTGGTACAGTTTGCTTGCACTATCTACAGCAAACATTCAATATTTAACCAACTAATCTTGTTTTTTTACTTTTATCGTTGTTTGAATGTGTTCAACAGTCATATTCAATATTTGCATACAAATCAAGTTTACGAGGGCTTTTTATGTATCTATGCTGGTTATAAAAGTTTAATTACCATAACGTAATGCCTCTGCATTTCCGTCTTGTCGTTGGCCAGTTTCTCGCATTCCAATTTCAATCTGAAAACAATAGTTTAGTTACTTTTATGCAATGCATGAATTGACATGGCACTAATTTAGTGTTTGAGTCGGAATAAGTACTTACGTATGATACTGGGCTTGCAAGAAGTTGAACTCTTCTTTGATGCGTTCTAATGTGTCTGCTATTGTGAACTTTATTGGACCTGTAGGTTGAGGGCCCTGTTGGAAGTAAAATTGTATGGTTGATATTTCAAACAGACCTATTCACCCCCAGCTATCAGAAACGCAAACTATTGAAGCCATTAGGTCTGCATTGTTACTTAGAAAAAGCCAGGTATTGTTTAAAACACACATTATTACAAATAAACAATGTAGACACAAAATAAATAATATTGGTACAAACCCTCACTGCAGCAGCCGGGTGGCGCGCTGCTGTAGGATACATCTTCAACACTTTTTCAACAATGTAAACAAATTCAATTGAAGTTTTCTTTCGATCCGTTAGCCTGCACAATCAGCAACATTTCATTTGATTCAGACAGCACGCTGTTGTCGCGTCGTTATATCGCTTCGAACACCGGGGAGCCCGACTTACGCGCTAACAATGATATGCATAAACTTTGCCTCCAAACTTTGGAACCCACGCATTCTATTGGCATGCGAAACTTTTATTTAATACTGTGTAAAACAAATTAAGTCGTACATATTTAACTACAATAATAGAGCAGAATAAGAGAACAATTCAACAGATTTCAGAAAAACTGTAATCCAAATCCACGCCGTAACTTTTTTCAACTGTCATGTCAGCCCTGAGAATCAATCAAAATCAGTCAAAAAGTCATTTTTTTCCTTAAGTGTCACTTCTATTTTTATTTCAAAGTCAAGGATTGTCAAAAAGTTGCCAGTAGATAATCACAACACGACCACGCAACATTTAAAAAATTTTTAGTGATCGTGGAACTTCTCTTAATACGAATTTAAGCGATGATCTGAGAACGCCCCGCCGCCGCCGGCGGCGCCGCCCTCCGTCCTAGGGCTTACTTTACTCAGCAAGGCTATTCTAAAAAAGGTTTCCTAATCGAAGGCTCGCGTGAAATCTATTTATTTTGGGTTGGGTAATAGGGTTTTATGCATTCTCCATAGAATAAAACTAAGGAAAAGTAGTTTTCGTGATTCATATACCATTTACGAATTTTTTACTTCGTGGACATTTACAGCATTTTTTAATAGTCTTATTTTTTTGTAGAGCTTAACTCAATCCATATTAGAAGATACTTTTCTGCTGGGGTAAAGCACACGTTCGCAGCAGTAGGCACTCAGTCTCAGAGTTCGTTGCACTCTCTTACTCGAATTCGAAATTACACCCAAGTGAAATGTAATTTTTAATTTGTTTCATTGTTAAAAGGCCATATGGGTCTCTCTCAGAAAAAGCAAGTAGATTTCTCTAAGAAATAAATCAGTAGATCAGTAGACTGTTCAAAAATCAGATAGATCTACTGCTAAATCAGTTGGTATGGTAACACTGTTGGCAATATTGTTTATATAAATGGCTAAGACATTCATGAAGTTTGTTGCTTTTTTTTTAAAGTTGGCTCTGTTGTCGGCTTTTTAATTTGGTTAGTGTGGCCATTTGTGGCAGAATTCTGTCATTTTGGCAGTTTTTAGCAGGAAACGGTAAAGTGTCAGATATTGTTTTAACTTTCAATGAATTTTGATTTTATTTATGTATTTGTAAATTTCAATCTATGTAATTTGGTAGAACTGTGTTAACTTCTAGTTTATGACCAGATTATACGAGGAACTCCCGCTTAGTCTGGTTTTACAACGTAACATCCATCGTATGTTTAAGTAACGGTAATTGATCTGCTAAGCTAAGATAGCTCATGTGAATGTAGGTAATGTATTTTATTTTTCCATGAAGGACGTACTATGAAAAGATTTTTTTGACGTCCAGTTTGCCAGGTTTGGCAGAATTTTGGGCCAGGTGTGGCAGAATTGCCTCTTTTGAGATGGTCACCCTGTTCGATTCGATCGAGTTGAGTTTTATTGTATTGTAGGTAGAGTCCTTTAGTACTATACTTATAAATCTGTGGTAGAGTCGTTTGCGTGCGGGCGGTGCAGGGTGCAGTTGGGTTGCTACTTTATCGAGTAATTTGTTGTTGCAGTACCGAAGTGTTTTGAAATACACAGACTGGTTGCTTTGTTACATCGTGATTCAGTGCATTTTCAATGATAATTCATAGAAGAAAGTGCTGGATGCTCAAGTGATATTTCTGTTGTGATTTTTTTGCGTAGCAGAGAGAACCATCATGGATTTCAAAACAGTCATTTACAACGCTGCTCGAGATGGGAATCTAACGCGACTCAAAGTAAGTATTTATGGAACGAGTAATCCTCTTATTAATAGATGTATTTGTTACTTGAAATAAATAGGTGAGAATCTACTTTAATGATCGGCTCTTTTCTCTCTGTACCTGCAGTAAGAAGGTACAATTATTTCGATGGAATACATAATTTATTTCTCTGCTTGCCCGTCGATTTATCTCCCAATTCATTCGTACGTAGCTGCGCAGTTGTATGTAGATAAGTTCAATGTATTCACGTTTTTGTGCTAAATCAAACCAAATACTTTTATCTTATCTACCTAGGTACCTCCCTTGCTCCATCCAACAATACTACAAAATAAATTCTTCTGGAAAATTATGATAATTCCTCACCAAATGTAGCAAGAGCATAAATATGTCACTTACTATAGTTTTTTTTCAAACTGCCTTAGAGAAAACATCAACATCTTATAATCACTCAGTCCAGCAATGCCAAGCAGATAGCTCGTCATTGCTGGACTAGCTATATCAATCACTAACTTTACCTCAATCAATAAAATATACACAGGTATTTTAATATGTTTAAATTGCCTGGGTGCATTTTGCAGTGACAACACTGTACTCTAAATTTAAGACATCAGTGTGCATACCCCAGTTCACCCGTTACTATCTTTTCGAAGTTGAGTGAAGTGAAGCCGCATGCTTTAATGAGCACTAAATCAAACAATTATCTAACAATACCTATGAACTATCACTTTCTGTAATATTTACAACAAAGAAATGATTTATGTTTAAGTATTAATAAAGTTATAAGACCCTTTCTAAGTAAAAGGTAATCTACGAAATCCGCGCACCATTTTATTAGCAACAGAGTGGTGCACAATAATTGGAACCTGTTACCAAAAGACATTGTATCAGCCACATCAATAAACACCTTCAAGAATAAACTCTACAACTAGTTACGAGACAAATATAACAAACTAAAAAAAAACGCAATAACTAAATTTGACACTGTCTGATATAGACACATGAGCCACTGGCTGCTCGTCTATTAATAAATAAATAAATAATTCAATTGCATTGATGATGAACACCCAGGACATCATAATCCATCAGTATCGAGCTTCATAATCACTTGTTAACTTGCATGCCATGCACTGTAGAATAAGCTTACAGTAACTTAACAGCATTAAATCCGATTAGGTTGCAAGAACCACCTACAAGTTCCAGTAGGAAAGTGGCTTATGGACTGTTGACCCCATAATGAATGGTTCCCGTTTCGTGTAGTGAATTTCTTTGACAGCTTCAATGTCAAAAGTACAGTCAGCGCGATAAATGAAGAGCAGTTTAAGTAAATGTGGCCGAATCCGATCCGCGTCCCAATTTACACTGTTTAGTTTCATAGGAGATTCTGAATCAAGAAATAACACTTTTGAAGTAAATGATTTTAGAGAAATCAGTTTGTGTTGCACTTTGATTTTACTATTCTCAGATGATCTGAATTCTTGGTTGCATTTTAACATAACTCTTGTCTATTTGTCTGTGAAAATGTCTTTTACACACATTCATTCCAACTACAGTTTTAGATTGGATATACATAGATAGATAGATAGAACATACTTTATTGCACACTTAAAACTAAAAAGAATTTACAAATTAAACAATAATAATATAAGTGAAACATACATACTATTGAATATGCTGAGGATTCATTTTACCTGCAATACCAATAGGGTCTGAGATTAACATAATATTGTGTAAGTCTCAAATTATTATGATTATGGGTATTAAATAATAACAATCATCTTTTATGTAATTTCAATCACATTACATTTTTCATACTTAAATATAACACGAACAACATAAAAAAAAGGTCTGTATGGTCTAATGAAAGATTTAAAAGATTGTGTTTGAGGTTGAATATACATAAATACACCTGCTGTAATTCAAAACAATACTATGAGTTACTCAACTGTGCAGCTCCCTAGAAGCCTGCTACGAGGATTGCTTTACTTGAAAAATAATTCTGAGGGCTCTGAAGACTTACTCACAAATACTCAAACCGGTTTGAACAAGTCCTAACAGGATTTTTATTCATAAATGGCCTTTTGTACTGCTCAAATCTGTACAAAATACTCAAACCTATTCAGGGCTGGCTATCTGGGCTGGCGTTTCTGGGTTCAACTGACTTTTTTTTAATAATTTTCAGTTTGTACATAAAATCAAAATCAATAAAAGCAGTTGAAGTAATTTTCACCTGAAGGTGCGAACATTTCAGTACCTACTGGCGCATAAACAGCGCGATGCCCTCCTTACAGATTTAAATTAAGCAACGCGAAGCAATTGCCGCTTGCTTACTCACACACGCAATGCACGAAGCTACTGTGAAAAGTCTCAAATGACGCGGTAAAATTAAACAGTTATTGTGAGCTGGTGCTAAGCCAAGCTCTACTTATAGGTACACTAGCCAAACTCGAAGTGGAATGTTTGTAAACAATCTACGATACAAAAAACGAAAACTCGCTTAGCGTCGGGTTTATATTTTTTTTGTTAAATAAAAGATAGAAAAGATAAAAGTTTATTTCCAGAAAGCTTACCTACCTTAGAATCACTTACCTGCTTAGCTTACCTTATAGTACCTCTATCTACCCGTGCGAAGCCGGGGCGGGCCGCTAGTTATAAAAACGAGCAAAAAAATCACGTTTGTTGTATGGGAGCCCCTTAAATATTAATTTTATTTTGTTTTTTATTTGTTGTTATAGCGGCAACAGAAATACATCATCTGTGAAAATTTCAACTGTCTAACTAGGTATCACGGTTCATGCGGTTCAGCCTGGTGACAGACGGACAGACTCGACAGCGGAGTCTTAGTAATAGGGTTTCCTTTTACCCTTTAGGTAAGGAACCCTAGTAAAAGGCAGCAAAAAAGCGAATTTTAGATTAGGAGTTTGGCTGGGGTATCTATATCTCGTTTGCACTTTTGGCGTTTTGGAATATGAAAATTTACGTCTATCAAAGCTGAACAATGCCCATCTTATTACGCTTCCATCATCGCGCAAAAGGAAAATGTTTACTGAAACTTTATTAAATCTGGTACAATGTGATTTAGAAGCGCCCTGAAACAATGCCCCAGGAAGCCAAAAAATCCAACGTGTTTTCTCACGAAACGGTAAAACAAGGTCCAGAACATCCCACCGCAATCACAACAATGAGAAGGTTAGTCATCAAAACCGCGGAAGGTAATGAAAGGATTAACACTGCTGAATCTGACTTTGTGCTACATCGCTGCTACGCCAAAATTAGACCACAACATGGTCTTCTATTTTGTCGTCGGTCACTGCCGTTTCTTTGTCCGCAGTGACTCAGTTCTTTAGTACCTACACACTGCGTCTTTAGTGTTTATGGGCCACGGAAGACATCAAGGAAGTCTCGATCAAAGTTTTTGTTATGCTTTGTCGATACGTTTTCCTACAATTGGCCTTTGTTAACACGTAAAACATTTCTTTGGGCTGATGCCAAAACAACGTATTCTTAGGCAACACGGTGTCAAGTCAACTATACTCCGATTCAAAAACTTGGATATTTTTTGTATACAAAGTTGCTATAAAACCCAAGGAATATTGGTGGAAAATATTTAACGACGTTTGGTATCATCGAAGCAAAGCACAGAAGCTCGAAACAATCTTTAGTACCTTGGAAAGTTTTAATTCATCATTTAATTGATATCTCGTTCGTTTTCGTAATCAATAAAAAATTGTTATATGTGAGATTATGCGTTGTTCAAGTTTGTGTTTTAGTTTTTAGTGATAACCTCGCTGTTACATTGTTGTTTTCTGACCTTGTTGACATAACATATTTTATCTAGGATTCTAAGTCGGAGTTTAAACGATTTACTTTATCTGATCTGCGAAAGATATACGGATATTTTGGTTTAATGTACCTAGTTAAAACATCTGCAACAATCGTGTTAAACACTTGCATAGTTCAAATTGCTGGTTTTAATAATAGATCTAGCTGTGATCATAGCGCCTATTGACCTCTTCCGGGACAATAAACTTCTGTCTGTTGACAATTTTCCTTCACCTGTGACTGCTTACAATATGTGTCCTCTTTTCTTCGTTTCCTTATTTAGAACCTTGGATTTGGCTTCTAATCGTAGATCAATTTAAATCACTGTGTTGTCTGGTAATTTTAAGTACTTATTCTCCTGTTTTTAATTACATAGTTTTTTGCGTTCCGCGAATTTCTAAAACTGGCATGCTAGTATATACCTAACCTAATAACCTTTGTTGATGTTGTGACTAGGTTGGTAGGTGGTTTAGGTTGCAAACATTTTCTTTACTTGATTTATTGGTTCAACTCAAAAATAACTTATGACTGGCTATATGATTTTCATTATAGGTTAAGTACCTACCTGGTGAAACATCTTTTTGTTGTACCGAACCTAAATAGTTTTTCATAAGCGGCTTAGAATTTTGATTGAATATAACTACGTCGGACGTCCAGCGGCGAGATGCGCGGACGAAATCACTAACATCGCGGGGCGAAACTGGATGGGATTGGCGCAGGACCTTCTAGAGTGGCACAAAAGTTTGGAGGCCTGTTAGGTGCCCAGCAGTGGGTGATGTTGGGATGCGGATGATGATGATTACAAGCGTTTCAATCCAAGACGCATTACAAATCCCTCAGCCGGCCCAGCGGATGGAAATGTGTCTTGGATTTCAACGACAGGAGTAAGGAAGTTATTATTATTATTATTAGTATTATTATTTATTAATATATTATATTCGATCAAATACCGGGGCGGGCCGCTAGTTATCTATAAAAACGCAAAAAAAACACGTTTGGTGTGTTGTATGGGACCCCCCTTAAATATTTATTTTATTCTGTTTTTTAGTATTTGTTGTATTAGCGGCAACAGAAATATATCATCTGTGAAAATTTCAACTGTCTAAATCACAGTTCATGAGATACAGCCTGGTGACAGACGGACAGACTCGACAGCGGGTCTTAGTAATAGGGTTTCGCTTAACCCTTTGGGTACAGAACCCTAGTAAAGGGAAAATATCTCTCTCTACCAACTATAACCCAAGACTTGATTGACGGTTATCAAGATCCGAGTTCCTAACTGTATTTGCAACAGTATCTGGTGTAACTAAACGGTATTTCATTCTCGCGCCACACGAATTTTCGTTTGCTCAGGCTTACGCAAGCTTTACACAAGCACAAGACTTCGCTCAGTGTATTTTGTCTTATGAAAGGTCTGTCTGTACTAAATTGCCTACAGATTGGCCGCTCTTGCAATATAATTCCTATGTCGACTCGACGTGTATCATGATTACTTCTCGTGGTTTCTTCATTACGCTAAGATTAAAGTTGAAATCCCAAAAATAATGGCGCTCATTAGAGGAGGCGATGTCCTACTACGGGACTAATATGGACTGATGATGTTGAATACAAAAATGTACCTATAGTAATTTAACTAGAACAGTAATATTTTGAAAACTAAGCGCTAAACTCTTTAAACTTCCTGCTAAATCGCGTAGGAACACAACCGTTACGGTTACATGCGTTTTAAGTGTCTCAGATAATCTGTTTTTTTTTTACTGCTATTTCGTTAGCTCGTCAAGAGGTTAATGCACAAATCAAGCATATTGGTTATTTTTAAACACTTAAGTAGTTTTATGGAAACGTAAATGTTCAGATAAAAAATACGTTAGGTAGGGAAAAAACCTGTAGAAGCAGAGTAATCGAATAGAATTATTAAAAAAAACTGGTTTCTTTGATAAAAAAATATACGAATTTCGCATAAAAAACTGTATTAATTGAAATGCTCTTATTCTAAATTACCAGCGACAACACTACATATTTTTTTACAAATTACATAAGACATTATGTTCTAGTAGAGTAATCGTTTAGTTTTTTCTATTTCATGCTTATATTTTGAATAATAAACAGCAAACAAGCAAAAACTTGATTTTTGCACTAACACCGCTCTGCTCTGTCCCGCTCATATGAACGTGAAATCCTATGCCTGTCCTTTTCGGAAAATGGCGTCATAATTCGCCCCCATAAATGACTAATTTTTTTATCGCATACTATCATAAATATCATACTAGTTAGGTACTAGTCTAAAACATCTTAGGCGCTATGCAGACAGAGCAACTATTCCGGCAACAGGCAACTCGCAACTATAAGTCTTCTTATCGGTGACAGCTACTTGCAACTTCAATTCGTAATATTATTATGTTCCATACTAACAAAAACTTTTGTATTTTTCAAAAAGTGTTCTTATTCTGTTACTAGAGAATGTAAGCTATGCCCCTTATCAAAACGTGATATATTGTTTTTTTAATACAATTTTTCAACGTAAAAATATGCAAAATGTGATTTGCTTACATTACTTTAATAAGAGGTAGAGTATATTGAAAAAAAAACAACTAGGGTCCTTGATAAATACTATTCGAATACAAAAAAATAACATACTTAATATGGTGAAAATATGCCGAATAACAAATAATTTTGGTATTAATGTTTGTTAGTATGGACAATTCATCCGACGCTGGCCCCGTTTGGGTAGTTGCGAGTTAGTAATGCTTAATTGCAAAGTACATTAATCCATTGACTTCGACATGATCATTGTAGAGTGAAAAAACGTTTTTATTTATTCTCAGCGAACAATGCTTTTCATTTATGATTACAAATGAATGTAGGTTACTTTCCATTCATATGGCTGTTGATATGATAAGCGAAGTAAACCGATAACCCGAGTAACTGGACAATTACTGCAGCTTTTGCGATAATTACGAATACTATTTTATTACAAATATTATTTCTAAGGTGACTCTGGGGTCAATCTTCAATTAAAATTTTATTAATAACTTTAGCTCAACACCTGTTTGTGCATTTTAAATGTCAAATGTTAATCGCCATAAGATGTTAGTCTCGCTCAATTATTCATTTATTTAAAGGTATCTTTTAATATTAGACGTACTAAAAAGTTGATTCTTTTTAGGGTTCCGTACCCAAAGGGTAAAAACGGGACCCTATTACCAAGACTTCTCTGTCCGTCGGTCACCAAACTGTATCTCATGAACCGTGATAGTTAGACAAATGAAATTTTCACAGATGATGTATTTCTGTTGCCGCTATAACAACAAATACTAAAAAACAGAATAATATAAATATTTAAGGGGGCTCCCATACAACAAACGTAATTTTTTAAACCGTTTTTATAGATAATGGTACGGAACCCTTCGTGTGCTAGTCTGACTCGTACTTGGCCGGTTTTATTTACCTTGAAATTGAATTTATTAAGTTCATCTCACTTTCGGCGAGGTTTTCGATAAGCGCTCTCGTTCTGCGTTGGAATTGTTGCGTCTACATTTCATCATAATGAGAGGTTACAAGGTAATCCAGTCACGACTAAGCTTAGAATGCTTGTCACTATAATTCAGTACTAGGAAGGCAAAACTTATGTTACTTCGAACATTTGTACTATCAAATGATTGAACGTTTCTCATGTAGAAGTCTTCCTTATTTGCACAAAAAATTGTACCGAACAATGAAATAGCAGCGTAACATTGCAATGGATTGTTTGTCGCCAAGCCAATATGGTATCTGTCACTAAAATATTAATATTCAAGATTTGCAACTTTACAAGATTCAACCTTTATAACTTTCTTGACCCAAGACACACATATCTGTGAGCACCGCCGTCATAACGTATCAGGGACGCGCCCCGGGTCGCACCGCCGAGGCAGGATAAATAAACTAGATACTTGTCCCTTTCTACGATAATCCCTGTTCTAAACTATTTACAAACAAACCAATCTAGATACGTATGTATTTAAATTACACTATTTTTATATGTGCCCGTTCCAACATCTACGCTAATATTATAAAGAGGAAAGATTTGTTTGTTTGTTTGATTGAATAGGCTCCGAAACTACTGTACCGATTTGAAAAATTCAAATCATTCAGTATGATTCAGTATCAAATCGGTTCAGTAGTTTCGGAGCCTATTCAATATACATTCAAAATTCAAAAAATTCTAAATTCAAAGTGCTTTATTTCCTACTTGACCTTACAGGACTCTTGGACACGTCACAAAACTCAGATTACATAAGTAAAAATAGGAAATAAAGTGATCACTTAGATTTTTTGTCCACTTCAATATTTTTAAGGTAAAGTAAAGAAGCGAACAAGAAACCTTTACCTTGTTAGAATGTTAATTTTCGAGTTCATTATCCCCCTGATGAACACAGGCGATAGAATGTATCCGTGCGAAGCCGGGGCGGACCGCTAGTGAAATATATAGTTAAATTAAAAGTAGTTTGCTGTCGCCAAAAATAATATTAATGCATGGAAAAATCCTATCGATGACTAATAGAACTGGTTAAAAGCAATGAAACACAAGTAGAATCCAATCAATTGATTGATGTAAACTTCGACCCTATAAACCGAGAAAACGTTAATCGACTTTTATGGATTCAACTCGACATAAAATGTTACAGGAAAACATGCCAAGCTAAAATATTGCGTGCGGTGCTGTATAAAGATTCTTAGGTTCTAGGTGACCTTGTTAAAGTTCATGATGTTATTGCCTTCGGGTACAGACGAATAAATTGTGGAAATTATGTCTCGTGCGTGCTGCTGATATCATCTTCGTTTTATTTAGTTTTGTGGTTTGGCCGCTTTCTCCGTTCTATTTGCTATGCGTTCGTTCAGTATTTCCCTTTTAAATTCTAGAATATTCTACTGACATATCTATAAAATTAATTTAAAACTCAAACCCGTGAAAAAGTAGTTCCCAATTTGTTTACTGTTCAATTAGTTCAAAAAACGTTTAATACAAGTTATTTATTTTTACATATCGTTCGAATTATTTTATTTAGGTTAGTAAATATTATGTATTTGATTCGCGACTAAATAAAATAATTCATCACTCAATCACATCATCGTTTAGCCCTTAGCTAAGCAGAGCTTGTGTTGTGGTGTCTATATTAACTGATATACCTAATAGAATACATTATTTTATGTATACCCAGAACACCCGGAACCAAATATAAGGTAAGGTAAATAAGTAGCAGCACCGTACTGTCAAAATGCCACTAGTCCATAATTACATCCGACGAGCACCTTGCCAAAATGCTTTTTAATTCGCGGCAGATAGTTGAATTAAGAAGACCCAAGGCTTTTTGAACCCTCCCAAATTTCTCAATTCGCTTCTCTTCCTGCTGCTGACTTGCAAAGTCGCGAATTAAATGCTGACCCACTTCTGAACGTTGGCCAAGGCCAAGTGGGGTTCAGTTTAAAGTGGGTACAATTCTTAACCCTCTTGAACAGAAATAACTGGGTTATCTAGAACCAGCTAGATTGTACAAAATACTATAGGTATTGATAGCCTCGTTATAGAACTCAAAATTGTAAATTGCCCCCTGCAAAGCCTGCTGAGGCTTTTTCAGACGGTTCTTAATGTAGACTCAAATGGGTCCCCCGTTGGCTAACGATACTCGGCGTACAAAAGTAGAATTTCTAGGTGTCATTTATTCAATGGTCTTGTTTACGCCAAGCAGGATCTTATACCGGTTGGCATTCTTTTTTGCTAGTTTTCAAATTCATCAAAATAGCATTTGCGGTATCTTAAGTATTTTACCTGCTTATTGCCTTTCGCTATTTAGATTTTTTCATAATTGTACTGTGGTAAGAATGTTTTTCAATTGTTTTTTTTACTTACATACCTATGCCGTTATACATAAAAAAATAGTTCTCCTTGAGTTCTCCTTATGAAGATGTTTCTTTCTCTTGTATTTGGTTATTTGAAATTAATTGAAACCATATTGTTGCAGGTAAGTTCCTCTGTATTTTCAAGTGAGTAACCAATTTAATCCTCTTAGGACGCTAAAAGGTTTTTAAGGTAAGTATCGGTTTAAGTGTAACAGTCTAAGTCCACAATCTACATCTATCACAAGGTTAATGTAAATGATTTTTCCTCTAAAATTAAACGGGTTTCACCCGTTAAAGCTCTTAAATGTCAGGAATTAGTCACCATCACCAATAACACAATTAACTTAGTACATCTGAACTTCGGAAGGTGATCGAATTCAAGGATCGCGGAAGCATCAGCAGGAGTCAAGACATGTCGCAGGAAGACTGCACATACAATGGACGTGCCTCCATCTATGATGATCGCATTGAAATACAAAACGAATCTGCTGATAAACTTATATACTTAATTCTCTAAAATCTAAAAGAAAAACATTTCTGTAGAAGTGCCGAACTATTGCTTAGTCAAAAATTAGCGCCGTTAGCAGAATTAAGTCAAAATAATATTCATAGAGAAAGCAAAATACTCTACAAGACTTTCTTTGTTTATGGCATCAATAGATAAAATAACCGCAAATAACACAGAATGAGCACATCAATGTCGTAAATTTTCGCACACTACACCACAACCGGTGTATGCGATATTCAAGGTCTGGAGGTCACTGTGCCACGTAGCGCGTAGGTCGCGGTAGAAACTACGCACGTGACTACCAAATGTAGTATCACTGGCATTCTTAAAGGCATAAACGAATTATACATAAGTAAATAGTAGATTGTGCCACAAAGGAACAAAATAATGTATTTAGGGCGAGAGCGATTTTTTGAATCCAGAGCGAAGCGAAGGATCCTATAGTAGAATCCTAAGCGTAGTGAGGGATACAAAGTACGTCGCTCTAAATATTTTGGTACCGTGTGGCACACTCTGCTTTTCATCCTAATCTATGAGAAAAATTCATCATACGAGAAAAATAAATAAGAGATGCTTTTAGTAGTGACGAATATTTCTAAAATCTAGGTTAAATCGGATACTAAAGACAATACTGTTATTATTCATTAAAGTGAAAGAGCTCAATTAAAATTAAATCAAATGTCAAAAAGAAACTGTCAAGTATGGATTGTTTTGCGAATTAGACAATGGTAAGTCAAGTTTAATCAGGGCCAAAAGATAATGTCTCGTTCTGGGCAGGGAAAAACAGCATATACTACGAGTATAAACAACCATAGCAAATACGTCATCATCGGCATCCCACCCTGATACCTGTTAGGTTCTGTGTTCTAAGCCGGATAGTCGGCGCTCTTTGCCGAACAGTAACTCTCTAGTCAAAAGTCTCAATAGTCTCAACTCACTACGAATGTGACCGGATAGTCGACTTTACCGAGTTGTCGCCAACTAGTCGGAACATCACTAATATGTATCTCTTCAGAACTTCATGCTTGAACAAAAGGCTATTTAAATGAAACCTATCGCTCAGCTGATACACGTTTCCTCATACATGCCATACTAGCATTATTAAACTGACGTAAATGGAGAACTGTATAATTAGGTTCTCCTTTCATGGTGCGCGATTGACATCCAGTTTTCCTAACGTGTGAACCACAAAGACTATTTAAGTCTTTCGTTCACACACAGCTGTTTTGTAATACGTTTGACAGAGAGGTCAAATGGTAAAACGACACAATGATACCGCGGAAGACTGCCTATCGGAAAGGTAGTTGTTTGCAGTGATGATAAATGAACCTTATGACCTTGTATGGTCGTTGCTTGATCACAAACACAAAGGTACGATTGAATCCGAACGATAAACTTTCAGGAAGCACTGTTCCTCAATTCACAAGCGACTCTTTAATAAATTAAACAATGCAATGCGTTGACAATGAAACCGCTGATGTGTGAAATGAAACTGGTCTTAATTGATTAGTCTCGGTATCAATAACGTCGCTCAAGTGAAAGCAAGCAACACCTGAATGATTTTATTAGTCTTTATAGACGCAACTTGGCTACAAGCAGAAAGGAATGAAATTCCGTCCGTGAAATTTCAAACGGTCAAGGTTTAAAGAAGAAAGCAGCACGACCAGAAGCCGTACAAGTATAACGGATTATTGTATGCTAGCTCTCAGGGATATTAACTGAAAATGTTAGTTTATTTAACCTTGCGTTTCCCAGCCAACTCTTTGAGGATCATCAGACATGAGGCAGTGCTGACAGTTTCTTCATATCACACTAGTATTTAAATGCGAAACTTAGGATGTTTGGATGTTTTGATGGATGTTTGTTTACTCTTCACGCCAAAACTACTGAACGGATTTAGGGTAAAACGGGACCCTATTACTAAGGCTCCGCTGTCCGTCTATCCGTCTGTCACCAGGCTATATCTCATGAACCGTGATAGTTAGACAGTTGAAATTTTCACATCAATAACAACAAATACAAAAAACAGAATAAAATAAAAATTCAAGGGGGCTCCCGTACAACAAACGTGATTTTTTGCCGTTTTTATAGATAATGGTACGGAACCCTTCGTGCGCGAGTCTGGCTCGCACTTGGCCGGTTTTATTATCCCATATATCAGTTCCCATGGGATAGAAATGACCTTAAACAAAGCGTGCGAAGCCGCGGGCAGAAACTTAGTACACCATAAATTCTTATTTATCTACATACTCGCAAAGATTGCTGCGGATGTGCGATAAATTATCCGGGCGTTCACGCTTAAAGCATCCATTGATCGAAATGATAAAATGATCGCTTTTATGTCTAGTTTTGACCTTCAAGTCTTGAAGTACGTTTTCATCATATCAAGTGGAATGAAGTGTACCACAGAAAAGGCCTTGGCCCGTTAAATTGAAATCGATTAGGCTCTAGTTACCTATCTATGGTGTATCTCAAGTTCAATCTTGTTTTTTTTTGCGTTTTGTTTATCAGTACTTATCATTATTATTTTAACAATATAAAAACCAAAAAATATCTAGGCTCCTCACTCTACAACCTTGCCGCACTGTAGGACACCATCAATCGCCGCTGCCTCACGCTCTCGACGCCCTCAACGGGTAACTTTTAATGTTTTCTAGACTGTTATATATTTGCGGACGACCGGATGGACCTACTGTCAGTTTGTATGCTCTATTGTGTGAGGGATGAATGACCAATTTCGTATATTTAAATTATTATTAATAATGTATACGTTTATGTTGTTTTTTTTTTATCAAAAGTTATAATGTTTCTTTTCATTTGAATTATTTTTGTGTTTCATGTTTTTGATATACCTAAATTATAATTAATTTAATAAGTGTAATCGGCAATCGCCACCGTTCTAGTTAAAAATAAATAAATGACTAAAATCCAATGATTTTGTTATCTTTTGAAGCTAAAAACTCTTCTTTATAATCAACTTGACGTATGTAATGCAACACAGCAAACCACCCACATTGATTCAACACCTCGTGACCGATCACAATTTGGTAAACCAGTTATTGCTGACAGAAGGTCAGTCAGCGAGATAATCAGGCTTTCTTTTGAAGTTTGGTGAAACAGGAAGATCGTAGAGTCACGAAATGTTTTTGCGATCTTCCTAATTGGTGTCGTCGACCTCCTCGTAACCACAGACCATAAAGTTAACCGTCCATTATGCGGTTAACCTTTATTCTTGTGCAAGAGGCGTAAAAACTGAACTAAGGAGTTGTGTGACCTGAAAATCTTTCAGCACTACATAAAAAAACTTAAGAGGCCCGCGGATGATGATTTGCCCACAAACGTACTTACTTAACATTTTGGTATGTTTAGTAATTCAAGCATATTTCCACTATATCATGTTGTTTTTTTTATTCGAATAGTATATATATCTAGGTCCCTGGTTGGTACACACCTATAATGAAATGTAAGCAAAAATAATGCAAAATCGAATTTAACATATTTTTACGTCTAAAATGACATGTTTTTGTCCTATTTGTTTTGTATTAAAAACAACAATATCGTACGTTTTGTTTGTTTAGGAACATAGCTTATATTGTCTAGTTACAGAATAACCACAACAATGTCGAAGATTCAACTACTTTTCAGTCATCATTTTTGGTATCACGGAACATAATAATTCACGAATTGAAGTTGCGAGCAGCTGTCGCCGGATTCTTAATGACTCCTGATTGTCTTATGCAAAGATTTATATATTTTCTGCTATGATGCACTAAATATGTGGTTGTTTTGCTCGTAAATCGTAGTGATAAATCCGGATGCCAAATGATGGAAAGCGCCGCGCCGCTGCATTTATTTATTGAGGAATAACAAACGACTACATTGTGCTTATTATACATTTGTGTTAGTACTTTACAATTCGTTCAATTGCATTTCGTGTTTTCTCGTTGCTACACGTTGTAGATGCTTGTTTCCAATGTCATTTTCCGATCCAACAGATTAACCACAGAATTAAATAAAATGCTGTTTCATTTCAGTTTACTTATTTAAATGGGTACTTATGAATCTAAACCTTATAACATGATCTCCTAGAAACCGGTATTTTTTTAATATAATAAATAACATTAATAACATCAGGAAGTCCATCATTTTATTAGATATATTCTCTGACTTCGCTGTGTCGCATTGCAGGGCAAAGGAGGCTTTATGGTCACACGAAAAAAATGTAGCTCGATTACGAACTCTACCAACAAATGCGGCTGTTGGTGTAATTGCCGGCAATCAATGTTTTAATCTAAGGAATGAAGAGCTAGGAATCTACACGTGATCGCTACACGTGCCAAAGTAGTATATATACTTACATACATATGCATTTGCTAAGGCTATATATTGGCTTCTCCACAGACTAAGTTTATAGCTCAAATATCCATTTCGCGCTGTGAAATTACTACATATTGTATTGTGTGTAGAGAAAATGCAAAATAAAATATTTCACACCGTCGCACTATGGGACAGGAGCGTGATTATCGTGTCAAAAATCTGTAACTTTCTCAGTTTTCAAAATATCTTAATGAATCTTTCGCAATTATACTCTTAGATATATGGACTATAAATGAAATAAAAATAAATAAATAAAAATTCTTTATTAGTATTAAAAAATTGCCACTAAACTTAAAAAATATATTTTTTTAAGTTTCTTGCTGGATTTTAACTAATCCAATGGACGTAATTAAAACAAAATTCTACATTTACATAATAGAAAATAATACTTATACATTAATAAATAAATTAAGATAAAAAAAATTACGTTAAATTAAAACTTACTTTTTAATGAGTAACAAGTAATAAAAAACCTATTAAAGAAGATAAATTGGAAACTAGTAAATAATTATTATAGCAGAAGTACTTTTATAAATATAAAAAAGAATAATATTATGTAATTAAAATTCTAATAATCGTAAAAAAGTAAATGCAAGGTTTTGTTGGTTAAGAATCTAAAAGATTTATATATAGCTTCCTGCCACAGTTCTTTCGGAACAGTTTCGCTTGGTCTCCTTAGGCTAGAGATATACGGATCAGATGAATGAAAAACGTCCTCATTTGTAGCCGACCTAGAGCATTTTCTGGAATACTGCAATGGATTTATTTTTGTAGTCCTTATAGCGGGACTCTTGAACATATTCA
Organism: Eupithecia exiguata; assembly: GCA_947086465.1. Taxonomy (NCBI): domain Eukaryota; kingdom Metazoa; phylum Arthropoda; class Insecta; order Lepidoptera; family Geometridae; genus Eupithecia; species Eupithecia exiguata. The sequence goes on along the minus strand of OX352243.1, from coordinate 5,923,185 downwards.
GACAATTGTCCAATAGGTAAAACTGCAAAATGATTATATTTCCTCCGTGGAGTAAGATCTCGTGTACAGAAGAGGGCATGTAATTCCACCTATATTTATCAACATGTAATTGTGCAGTACTCTGAGTATATTCACCAAATTTTTGAGGGTTAATACTAATTTTTAGCTTAAAAACGAATCACTAAAAAAACAAATATGGTTGGTTCAAAAAGTTGCTTTCGACCAACGATCACGGATTTTTTGTAAGATATTTTGTTGTATGTTTTCGAGAACTTTTTGGCGTTTAGTTGGTGTTAAGTTATAGTTTTCTTTCAAATACTTAAGAAGATTTTCCGAAGTGGCATCGTTCTCGAATAAAAAAGAACATAATTCGCGTTTTGATACAATGAATTCACACATTTTGATTTATTAATACACTTGTTTGCACAAATCTAGCAAAACAGTTTAAATGTTTGTAGTTGGAACCTGAATTCCTTTTTATAGTGACAGTAATTGATAACATATGTATTTGCACACGACAATGGAAATCTGTACAATTTCCATTGCGGTTTCTTGCACACGTTCCTCGAAATATTTTCCACTGAAAATTGATAACTTATTTATTTCTTTATTAAGAAACTAAATATCGCGGTTCGGTAACCGCAATATTTAGTTTCTTTCTTTGATAAGGTGATAATTTTTATCAAATTATGCGATTTTTCTCTTATTTATGGCGGAAATAATTATAAAATAGGTACCTTCATAAATTTAGTTAACCATGTTTCTTACGTCAACAATAACTAAATTTTATTAAAATAAAACATTCAATACTAAATTTAAGGTCATCAAGTGAATAAAATCCAGGATATATGCTACAATTTAAACCAAATTTTCCAAAAAATCCACTTTCATGATTTTTCCTATTTTCCCACGGTACACTTTTTTGCCTCTAAGTCAAATTGGGGCAAATTGGGGCAAAAATTTAGTTTAAATCCTATTAGTATACAGATCAAGGAACGTTATAGTAGTCGTAACTCCTTGTCGGGAGACAGCGGTAAATACGAAAACTCAATTTGAATTTTCAAATCTGAAAAAATAGGAGGACTTTCAAAAATTGACTGTAAAAGCTAATTTTCTTATCCATATAAGAATATACTTGAATAAGGTGGAAAGTATTAAGTACCGCGCTTTTAATGATGTATAATAAGTAATAGTTTATCAACAAATATTTGTAAAAAAATCGATCTGAAAGTGGAGGATCACAATTTTTCCTACATCAATCAATTTACTTCCTTACATTCAAGTTCAAGCTATCGCTATTAAAATATGTTATTATACCATATTTTTTGTGGTATATGATATTTCAATCATCCTACTTCATATATTCACTGAGAAAAATGTAGAAATCTAACTTTTGTCAAAGTGATTTTTGGCACGATAATTACGCTGCTGACCCATAGTGCGTCGTCGCGACGCGTGTGAAATATTTTCTTTTGCATTTTCTTAACGCGAGGAAAATGACACACAACACACGACGCATCGTGTGTTGTGTGTCATTTTCCTCGCGTTCTTGTTTTCCTGAGGAATTTAACAATGCCGTAGTTTGTAGGTAATTACGCCTATTCAGCGAAGTACACATTAATTGGCATAAATAATTTCAAACCAGTATTACAAACAAAAGCGTGACACACCAATTTATCAATATTAATTGAGACTAGGTAGTTGATTAATATGGCGCCAGAGTTGCAGTAGGTGGCTCTATTAATTTAACTGGTAATGCTTGTTGGCTTGGCTACTAAAAGGAATGCCAGCCCAGATTATTTTCTATAGCTCATAATCATAGCTGAAGTCATCGAGATCGGTGGTCTCTGCAACCATACTTACGCATCAATCGGACTCTCACGTTCGAAATTCGAATCCAAATAATAATACCTTATTATTAAAGTATCTTATTGTTAAGCTGTTGTTAATGCTGTGAAACAGGAGCAAATGTTCCTAAATGCCAAATTCTACACTGCGTGTCATTTTGGAGTTGACGAGGCTTTAGCAGACCTAAATAATACGCTAGCTAATCATAAATAAATAATGCTGGACAATACACACAGCATCATCTAGCCCCGAGCTTAGTAGAGTTGGTGTTACGAGTTGACTGATATATTTAAAAACATTATATAGATAGATATTTTTTATTATATAGTATATACCCAGAACACCTGGTACAAATATTAACAGATCGTTCAAACATTTGTCCCCAGGCGGGAATCGAACCCGCAACCTCCCTTCGCCCGCTGCGCCACATCAGTCGTCATGCATCTGATGCATCATTGTGGAATTAATTTGAATTAGGTACCTATACCTACTGCTGCTAAGTAGCAGGAGACCCGGAGAGAGATGGTCTCGTACATAAGTATGTACGAGACCATCTCTCTCCGGGCGACTGTCTCAGGTAGAGTTAAACCCAAATTATCACAGCCTGGACATTGGAAAAATAATAAAATTATTTAATATTTTTTAACACAGCTTATGACGCAATTCACGAATCTCCTACTGCGTCATTGACACTAGTTTTTTACGTTAAAAAAAGTCTTTATCGCCTTCGCAGTTGGGTATCAATCATAATGCTATTTCCGTGGTACTCGTGGTTCGACTGTTATGGTGCGAATTTTTTGCACGTGTATAACAAAGGTAGAACAGCTGATTTGCCGATAACGTTTATTACCTGTTTTTGGCTTGGTTGATTATTTCTGACATATCGAGTATATGTATAATAAGTTGCTGTAACTGGCTGATTTGACGACCTCTGTGGTGCGGTGGGGGAAGGTCCGCCTGCGACGCTGGAGGTTGCGGGTTCGATTCCCGCCTCAGGCAGGACTAATGTCTGTACGATCTGCAGATAATTTTTGCGGGTGTTCTGGTCTTTTTCTATATATGTATCAAAAATATCTATCTGTATATACCCATAACACAAGCTCAGCTTAGCTTGGGGCTAGATAGTGCTGTGTGAATTGTCCAGCATTATTTTTTATATATTATATGTATAGTTGAAACCAAATACTTACGGCGTGGACTGAAGACCGTATGACACTAATTGTAGTCGAAGAAAGAAGAATTAAGCCATGTTTTCGAATGCTTACATCATTAAATGCCGCGTCGTAGAAAATGGTGGCAGCATTAGAAAATAATCGCTTAATTCGGTTACAAGTACTGTCGTTACGGTCTTTACCCGCGTCCGATAATACCCCGAGGAACTATAATAAGTATTCCTATTACGTAACCTAACTATACTAGACATCTAGCCTGTCTTACTAGTGTTATCATTATAACAATTCCTACAGAGCCATGAGAACTAAATCAAGAAAATCATCAAAGGGAACTAGACATCGCATGTTTTAAAAATAGCATTCCTTAACCGCTCACACAATCACAATTAAAACGACGTAATTAAACAAGGTATTAAGGGATTGATTAATCGATTTTTTATTTATATTAAGATTGTAACTAACGGGTCTAGAGCAATATTTGTTTGCTATTACATCATTTACATCAGCATAATGGGAACAGGTATCCTTAATCAAAGAAATACAACATTGTCATTTATAGGTTAAGTACCTGATCCGTCTAGAATAGTGTCAGATGCAATTTGTTATTTATTGTTTACGATTGCATGCCAGAGAAATAAGTAGAAGTATCAAGCATAAAATTCTAGTTATCAATTATTCGGGATTTCCCCTTGGACGGGGTCTAGGAGTTTCGAGGAACTAACACACCAAAATGAGTAGGTAGACAGCAATATACATATATACCTATCTACCAATTGTAAATTCTCTGTTCGTGCCGATAGTTTTGCTGTAGAGCAGTGGGTTATTTATAATAATATGTACGTAGAATGAGGTGGTCAGACTAGATAAGCATTCATCTTAAATAGACAGTTATACTGCAGGCAGATGCTGGATGCGGCAAACTGAAGACAGGGCGCTGTGGCGCTCATATGGAGAGGCATATTATGTCCAGCAGTGGACTAATACATTATAATAATGTATAGGCTGATGATGATGATGACCCGAAACTTAGGTCTAAAAGGTTAAATGGTTGTTTAATTTTTTTCTTAAATAGAATCTTTAATAGAATTAATAGATCTAAATGTTTTTTAGTATAAGTATTTTTCTAAACGAATAGTTAGATTCGAGCTTTATATTATTCCAGAAAGATTCCAGAGGACTTCGTTATCTAAACGCTAGCCAAACTCCTTGTAAGTAGGCACAATGTTTGTAAACAAACCACGACACAAAAACTCAAAACTAAAGCTCACTTGCTTGGTGTTTGGTGTGGACTTTCAGTTATTTCATTCAGTATTATAATTGTAAGCAATATTTAACGAAGGTAGGATCTCAAATCGACAAGTAATGTAAATTGCGCATATAAAGACGCGGCAACAGAATTTTAGGTTAAGTATGGGCGGTTGGTTTACAAACATTCTACATCGAGTTTGGCTAATCTATAGATAATGCGTAACTCGTAAGCAAAGCTACGGGCAGAAGCTAGTACTGAATTGAATTCATGGTAAAATGATACAATTATGCAAGAAATACGCAGAGTTACGATAACAATGACTAGTTTTGCTTATCTTTTAAACTAATTTGTTATTTGCGTGTGAATTAAACCTAGTTCGGTTTGTCTAAGAGGTCAGTGTCATTTCCCACATATTGTTATTATTATTAAGTACGTTACCTTTCTTGTTTTATACATATGTCAAGACTTCAATCTCTGCTTCTCAGGAAAGTTCGGAATCCGGCTCGAAGGACCACAAAGTAGTTTCTTCATAGAGAAAAGAATATCAATCATACGTAAAGAGAAACTGCATCCATAAAACTTAGGATTGTCCATAAAATAACTCATCAATCAAGTTAATGATAATGAATGACTTAACTTACAAACAATGTCTCCTAACACTTTCACTGATGAATAACTCAAGTGAAATCGTTTTACAATAGTCAGTTCCGCCGTGTGGGCTGTCATCGTACTAACCAGAAACAAAGGTCTCCCTAACTCTATGGTATTGTACCACTTTCCTTTGCAAAGACAACATGCAGTGAATCATCAGAGGTCGATGTAAATTGGCCGAGCCTCATTTGCCTGCTTTCGTATAGGAAAGTATCTAGAAATAGATCATGATAATTTGGTTGATTCCGTGTTTTATAAGTGCCAGGTGTAGGTGTGATTCAAATAAATGGAACGGAGCTATAAGTAGAGCTGTAGAGCTATCTAGCGTCTAGGTGTTTATGAGAGGTTAAGAGGTACTGTCAACCAAAACTGACAAGGATACTGGACTGGAAAATGTTAAACAAATCTAGTGATTTTGTTGAAGAAATCTAACGGTAGTGTTTGGCCCCGGGTGGTTTTTATAGCACTGGTTAATAGGCTGTTGAACTTAATGGTCTTCACAGCCTAGCGAAGCGTTTAATGCTTGGTCAATGTTCTTTTAATATGGATCACCTTGAGATTTATGGACGTTGCTGATGATGAGCGACGACCGATGTCGCTCGGTGGGCGAAGGTCCGCCTGCAATGAGGTTGCGGGTTAGATTCCCGCCTCGGGACAAATGTTTATATTAACTATCTACAAATATTAGTTTCGGGTGTTCTGGGTATTTTCTATGTTTAATAAACAATATATATCTGTGTAATGTATTGTATTAAATCAATCTTCTAGTACCCATAACATAAGCTTTGCTTAGCTTGCGGCTAAATGATGCTATGTGGATTGTCTAGCATTATTCATTTATTATCATCATCTTGCAACCCAATTTGACGAATTGCTGGGTATATAGATCTCCAAATTTTTGTGGCGTCGCGCGTTGCGTTGGGCGGCGCGGCCCGCACTGAATTTAAACATAAGTCGTTGTAGTGTGCGAAAGAGAGGAGAGACACCACGCTTCACGCGACGCATCTCCCTAAACGATGCTATAAGGATTACAGTATACAACGCATATTATGCGTTGTATACTGTATTAGATGCCTGTGTCTTCGCACCTGTTTAATAAAGACGACAAGTAGTGGATAAGCTACTTTTGTCTTTATAATGTTATTCCAGATCTAGTACTATAACATTGAAAATTTTAAGCTCGTTCCTTTGAGTTATTTTCGCGTTGTTTCTTCTCTAAACAATTAAATAATTTTTCCGCTCTACTAACGTTATTAGTTCCAGTAAAGAGACGTCTGCTTTTTAGGTAGAGTACAATCTCTTGAGTCTTCAAATCCCGAGTGAATAAGTTCCTTCTGGGAAAGCGTGCTCCATCTTTTGACCACATCTTCGCTTTCCCAAGTGTCATTGACTGTGGTGGTCTAACGCTTTACCGTTACCAATATAAACAAAAAATAGAAAAAAACACCAAATTAATATAAGTAGGATTAAGCCAGTCCCTAACTATGGTCTATTGAACCTCATCTTTAGGTAGGTGCTATGTGTTTATTGTATGACATGTATCAATATCATTCTAATACATAACGTCCAAGCTCCAATAACTTAACAGTTAGTGACACTGCCGGTAGAAACACGGCGAAAGAATATTGCGCAATAAAATCCAGCTCTGTATAACCAGGAACTTGTAAGAAAACTGGGTTATCACGTTGATAAGTTATCCAGGCGTTTGATGTTTTAATTCTTGACGTTCATGGAAATTAAATAAAACGAATCCTTCTGGAATAAAAGGGAGTTTGTATTCCAGGTCCAGATTTTTATGTGTGTGATTTCAGCTCGATTCATTCAGTGATTTTGGCTTTGTGTCCGGCGAAACATCTACAAAACGATGGCACAAACTTTGGCCTTTAAAATATAAGTAGGATACACTGTGACGAACGCCGCGCCGCGCCGGTCGCACTGCAAGATGGTAGATAGGTAGGTGGATAGGTTGGCTGGTGCCGCCGGTAGCTACGCGCGTGGCTTAAAATCCAAAAACAGACATCGCGTCGATACTTCCACACGACTAGCTAAGCTACAGTGAGAGACGCTTACAGTGTGGCTGGTCATTGGTACATTTTTAATACATTTGTTTTCTCATCTACCGTCCAAGTTACATCTAATATCCTTCAGTATTGGCCGTGGCCTGAAATATTTAATTCTACGTCCAGTGAAAGACTACTCTAATACCTACCTCCATAGAGATCCGGTTACCATAGAAACCAACAGATATTATAGGTACTAATTAGTGATGCAACGAATACGAATATTCGTATTCGCAGAATAGTAGACATTTACCGAATATTCGTATTCGGCGAATAAAAAATTATGAATACCTAATATTTAAAAAAAACACATTTCACAAACCATTTGATTGTACCGAGTGTCACGCTCGTGTGTATAAAACTTTTATATACCTAGTAATTTTCTTCTGACTGTCTATATTAAAATTACTTATTAGGTTTAACACTTTATAAGTTTCTAAAATTAAAAAAAAATGCACAGGAGCTTTGCTCATTAAAAACGAGATTAATGCATAATCTCAAGCTCCCAAATTAATCGCCGTCTTTAGATCCATTGGTCTTATGGCGAGACAATACACATTTCCTAAGGCTGAAAAAACTCACGCAAAAATATTTTTCATATAAACCATGTACCTACAGTCGCATCGGAAAGACTTTTTACAACGGCTGGCAACATCCAGACTAAAAAACGAAATCGACTATCACCAGCGAATCTACAGTTGCTGTGTTTTCTTAACAAAAATTTGAAAGTTGTAAGTTTTAATTAAGTACTAGTAATAAAAAAAAATTGGAAAAGTTCAATGAATGAATGTTTTATTACTCTGCAGAGTTATTCGTATTCGCTGGAGTAGGTTTGATATTCGTATTCGTAAAAGTGGTATTCGTTGCATCACTTCACTAGTACTAATGAAAATCTCCCTAGCAAATCTGTTGGCGCATGCGTCTGCAAGCGACTGTCTTTCCCAACGTTTAATTCGGGATCCATCAAGTTTATTTAGGAACGGAACGTGACTGGTTCACGTGGATCTGAAGCGGTTGATATTGTTTGAGTAATGCTAGAGCTAATCCATAGAAACATCGATAACATTAATGTAGTTGTAAATATCGATATATGACGACATTTGTATGACTAGATACTTGAGTCATATATAATTTTTGAAAAGTACTCTGAATTGATAACGTGGAGATACATAATGATAACGTCCTCATAGTCGAGTTTCAGCCTCATCGGCCATTTCTACGGAGACTAGCCATGTGCGTAGGACATGTTTTAGTGCACAAGTGTGTGCGAAAACACATGTGCACGACAGGACTGGGGAGAGTTCAGGGGCAGGAACAACGACGAGGCTCAGGGTTGTAACACCGCCAACTTATTGACTTCTGGCTGCTAAGGGTTTTTTTGTTATTAAAGTGCTTCCTGCACTCTGGATATCTCTAAGAAATGAAATAAGTTCTCAAAAATTTTCGATCTCGGTGAATCTTGAGGGTGTGGCGCGGGTTCAAGTCCCGCCGAAATCGAATTTTTTTGGGAACTTACTTAATTTCCTGGCTGTTAAATTACAAGTTATATAACTGCACACAAAAATTTCCAGTACTGTATAATTTATACAGCCAACATTGGTTCACCTGTACTTTACGATTTGGATTCGAATTGGTTTTAATCGGTACATTTTTGCCCGCTTTGTACAATAGTCATGATGACAATACGAAATGTAGAGTAAGTACTACTTTAAAGTTGTGCAATGTTATGGTCCGTTTACATTCGTCAAGTGATGGTAGTAAGCTAGCAAGGAGCGTCGTCATGAACAGGAGCTTTTAACACCTATCTAATCCAGCTTTCGATCAAAAATAAGTAGTTCGCGGCCTCCCCCGTAGATTCCTAGAGCCTTACAAAAATGTCAATCAAAATTGTCTACGTTTTGTTTTGACGCAGACAGTTTGCGCAGAGCCTGACAAGTTTTTTCCATACGGAACAAGAGATTGGTGGAGTCGAATTCATTTTATTTTATTTTGTAAGTAGGTAGGTACCTTCCTGAGAATTATATACCTACCTACTCAGTTTATTTTCTATAAGGATTAATTAACAGAATTCAGGTAAAGATAACGAATCATTTATTGATGAAACTATAAATTGGTGTCTCAACAGTAGGTATTTATACAAAAGGGTCATTTCAGACATACAACAATTTAAACTTAAAATACAATTTCAGGCAGGCACTCTAGATTAAAAAGATCTGGTTCCTGTCTGCGGCTTTGCACGAGTTTTTTTTACGGGACAAAAAATAAACGTTTTATAAATTCATACTTCTGGTAGGTAGGTAAGAACCTAGTCTTTCTTTTATTAGAGAGTCTATGCAAATGAAATTTTAGGGCGGGCCAACTAGTTATTTTAAAAATCATCAACTAGTAATATTAAACTTATTTTTATGAAAAATATATTAATACATACTAAAAATGAAAAAAAAATTTTAGAAGAAATAGCCTCTCCATTTATCAATTTAGAACAAAATTAATATTTTAACATAGGCAAACCAAACAACAATATTTTATGCTGATTTCACAAGTATATGACTCACATCTCAATATACGGGTAAAAAATATATATAAACTTACTGAAAATAAGAAATTCCATCCTTTTTCAGCACTTTGGACGAGTGATTCTTGCATTTTTTGTACGAGCACTTACCCATGCTTTTTGTCTGAACGCTAAAATGACACTAGTTAGTTGAAAAGCTTCCCTAACATGTCAAAATGTTTCTCTTTTGCTACTGAAGGTTTTGGGGTGCGCATTGTGAATCTAATGGGGGCCGGCAAAGCCGGAAATTTTTGATCGATGAATCCAGCCCATCAAATAATATCATTTCTCATTATAAATTGAGGTCAAGCGAGTATCGTGAAAATCTTACGGCTCTATGAATGACTAACTGTTACCCGTTACTTCGTAAGCTCAGCTATTCAATCTATCAATAACCACAATTCCCTATTTTTTCCCTTTTAAACCACCCCTGTACTTATTAGAACAAAACAAAAAGTATTCAAATCGCCCCAGCCGTTCTCGAGTTTTAGCGAGACAAACGAACAGCAATTGATTTTTATCTATATAGAGATTATAAAATCAATAGAAATAAGCTTTGGACGTCTCTAAATTATCAGTTACTCATAAGCACACTCGCAGCAAATAAAGCTGTTTTTTGCGCCACTTGCAATGAATGTCGTAAGCTACTAAAATGCCAAATCAATTTTGTTTGCCAACCCGAAGTGGTGTAAGCAGAGTTCGCTCGGCTTCACCACTGACGCTGACTTTACAACTCGCACACTGTACTAACCTAATGTAAACTGAGCCGATCACCACTTGCTTACTGCACTAAACCAATGTAAACTGAGCTTTATACAAGGCTTGATCGGATGCGATGTTTCGATACCGCGGGAAAGTGTACCACGGAAGTTGACAACCGGGCTAGTAGGTTAGGGGTGCCTGCACATCTGGGTAAATGGAATGGATTTTATTTAGATTAGCAATTAACTATACTTAGCTACTTTATTAGTGACTGGTTTCTCCGCGTCTTCACACGCGTTGCTTCTATGAAAAAGCTTAAGGTTATTTCTATCCTAAGGGAACAGATTTTTGAGATAAAAAACCTAATGTGTTTTTTTATTATCTTTCTAGACATACATCTATGTTAAATTTCAGCCCGATCCGTTCAGTAGTTTTAGCGTAAAGCAATAAGCATACATCCATCCAAACTTTCGCATTTACAATATTATTAATGTGATGCATTGAATCATCGACATGAATAGTGCAAAATTTTATTTATTCGTCGCTAAGTGGAATTTTTTAAAATTATTTGCATACCAGACCAAACTTTACTACGGGGAAAACTTTAAAATTATGTTCATATATGCAAGCCAGACTAAGTACCTACAAGCTCTGAGTCACTTAATTGTTACTATGAATTCAATTATTAATGTGTATTTACCTATAAATTGTAAAGAAACTATTATTTTCGGCTATTTCGAACGAAAGTTTAGTTATATGTATCGTTGTTTGAATTCTACAAGGAGTTTGGGTAAGGTATTGTTAGTCACATGTTTGTTTAGGCTGTATCTACTAAAACATTCAACCTTATAATATTAAATCTTTAATCGTTAGAGGTTGATGCAATACAGTGGTCTAATCCATTTTAGTATTCTAAATTCGAAAGACTGTCTGTCTGTTACCTTTCACGCCAAAACGGCTGAACGGATCATAATGAAACTTGGCACGGAGTTAAACAATATCCAGGGGACGGGCATTGGCTACATAAAAATCGCGTGCAAAGCCGCGGCCTGTAGCTAGTATTTTTTTGTCATGTAAATTGTTTTGGGTCTATAAAGCTCTGACATAGTTTCACCACCCAAAACGTACCACTACGTAACCGACTGGCACCACCGCCCTCACAATATTGCAATTGGTAGCAAGCCTTCTATGGATTATTTCTCGTTACGTATTATACAAAGTTCCTATACTCCGATTTAGAATTCTAGATATTTTATGTCAACAAAGACATTTATGAATGAAAACATAACAAAAACTGATAACAATAACAGAAAACAACAAGGTAACAGTGACGTTATCACTAAAAAGTAAAACATAAATTTCGACAACGGATAATCTCACATGTGCAGCGAAAAATGTTGAAATTTGAATGACAAAACGAACGAGAGATCAATTAAATGATGAATGAAAGCATTCTAAACGAAAAACTGTTTCCAGTTGCTATGCTTTGCTTCGATTCGTACCAATGTCGTTAAATATTTTCCACCAATATTCCTTGGGTTTTGTTACCACTTTGTATACAATAAATATCCAGGTTTTTGAATCAGGGTATAGGTCGTCTAACCGCTAATTGTGTTTGAAAGTGGCTAGAACCCTGGTCACGATCTAAATTAGGTGGTATCATGATTAAATTAACTGTGGTGTATGTGTAATGCAAGAAGAAAATAAATCATTTATTCCATAAGGTTTCATTTAAAAATATATTTTTAGGGTTCCGTACCCAAAGGGTAAAAACGGGACCCTATTACTAAGACTTCGCTGTCCGTCTATCCGTCTGTCACCAGGCTGTATCTCATGAACCGTGATAGTTAGACAGTTGAAATTTTCACAGATGATGTATTTCTGTTGCCGCTATAACAACAAATACTAAAAAACAAAAAAATAAATATTTAAGAGGGTTCCCCATCAATCAAAAATGTCCGGCTTTGCCGGCCCCCCTTAGATTCACAATGCGCACGCCACAACCTTCAGTAGCAAAAGAGATACATTTTGACATGTTAGGAAAGCTTTTCAACTAGTGTCATTTTAGCGTTCAGACAAAAAGCATGGGTACAAAAAATGCAAGAATCACTCGTCCAAAGTGCTGAAAAAGGATGGAATTTCTTATTTTCAGTAAGTTTATATATATTTTTTACCCGTATATTGAGATGTGAGTCATATACTTGTGAAATCAGCATAAAATATTGTTGTTTGGTTTGCCTATGTTAAAATATTAATTTTGTTCTAAATTGATAAATGGAGAGGCTATTTCTTCTAAATTTTTTTTTTCATTTATAGTATGTATTAATATATTTTTCATAAAAATAAGTTTAATATTACTAGTTGATGATTTTTAAAATAATTAGTTGGCCCGCCCTAAAATTTCATTTGCGTAGACTCTCTAATAAAAGAAAGACTAGGTTCTTACCTACCTACCAGAAGTATGAATTTATAAAACGTTTATTTTTTTCCCGTAAAAAAAACTCGTGCAAAGCCGCAGACAGGAACCAGTTCTTTTTAATCTAGAGTGCCTGCCTGAAATTGTATTGTAAGTTTAAATTATTGTATGTCTGAAATGACCCTTTTGTATAAATACCTACTGTTGAGACACCAATTTATAGTTTCATCAATAAATGATTCGTTATCTTTACCTGAATTCTGTTAATTAATCCTTATAGAAAATAAACTGAGTAGGTAGGTATATAATTCTCAGGTAGGTACCCACCTACTTACAAAATAAAATAAAATGAATTCGACTCCACCAATCTCTTGTTCCGTATGGAAAAAACTTGTCAGGCTCTGCGCAAACTGTCTGCGTCAAAACAAAACGAACCCAATTTTGAGTGACATTTTTGTAAGGCTCTAGGTATCTACGGGGGAGGCCGCGAACTCCTTATTTTTGATCGAAGGGGTTCCCATACAACAAACGTGTTTTTTTTTCCGTTTTATAGATAATGGTACGGAACCCTTCGTGCGCGAGTCTGACTCGCACTTGACCGGTTTTATTTATAGTTTCTATATCGAACAAAAAATAAACTATCCTTTGTAGTTGTAAAGGCCATAGATGAGACGATGAAGACGAATATGAAAGGAACAAAAAAAAAACAAATTTGTAAAATAAAACGAAAAGAGGATTTTTGGATCCTGAAAAACAGCTTAGGCTGGTTTTGGGGTCCTATGGACTCAACAAAACATACTGTAATATCAATTAAGTTAATAAAATAATTAAAATATAATCCTTCTGGTCGTGGCGAACATCGTGAGAGGCCTATGCCCAGCTGTGGATACTAAACTGTTGATGATGTTAATGAAGATTAATTCGCCCTTGCCCTTGAATGAATGAATGAATAAATGAACACATTATTGCACTTAAAACATAACAAAAATAATCCTTATATCTAAATTGACCTTGATTGTCTGTATAACAGTAATCAAGCGAAATGCTTTTATCCTATCGCTAGATCCGACCAATTTAATCCACTTAAGCCAATTATCAAGTACGTCAGCTTTCTAAATTCTCTACTTTGCTTTCAAATGAAAACAGTTAGTTTTCCGCTCGCCCTTGAAAATGATCAAAAATATACGTAAATGTTATAAACAAATAGAAAAAGATTGATATAACCGACATAGGCAAACTTCTGTCTATTTGAGCATAGCAAAATTATGTTTGCAACAACGCCTGTAAATTACAATATAGCAGTGCCTTTGGAACCTTGAGTAGTGTTACGATAAAATCAAGGCTTTTATTAAACAAACAGTTTCATTCTTGCATGCTACAAATAATCTAAATTCTTAATTTATTAGATAAGAAAATAATTTTCATAACAAACATGATTCACTTTTAATAAATATTCCCAACGAAACTATAAACAAATTCTAGTTTCTGGAAAAGTTCAAAGCAAAATACCATTTTGTTTACCCACTAAAATAGACACAGTTATGTCGGTCAATCATAAATGTTGTCCCGATTTAGATCGTTGGTATCGTAGGTGTTATCGTTAGCACAAATAAAATGGGTCTCCTCTTGATCACAAAGCGCCGTATGGAATTTATCACGCAATGTGCTGGGAACTATTTGTTCGAATGTAGGCGGTTTGAGGCTACCTTGTGGTTGTCATTCAACCGGAGATGTGCTATGTTAGAGTCTATTCTAGAGGTCTAGCATAGCTAAGTATCCACCAATAGTATATTCATCACGATTCGGTAGAAAAATGTTACAGCTCTTGAGAGGATTTTTCCATTTTTTCTGTATTTTTTCTGTGGCGGCTTACGCCTAGCACTTTACAAGAACATGCAAAGCACTCTACGATTTGCTATGTTTATTTTTTTGGTGTTTTGCCTTTTTAGGGTTTCGTACCCAACGGGACAGGACCCTATTACTAAGTCTTTAATCGTGTCTTTAATTTTAGTTTTTAATATTGTATGTATGTTAGTTTTAAGGTATATATGACTATGGACCGTAGAATAAGTTAAAATAAGTTCTGTAACTGTTCTATAGTCTGAAATAAATGATTTATTTATTATTATTATTATTAAGACTCCGCTGTCCGTTCGTCTGTCTGTCTGTCACCAGGCTGCATGTCATGAACCGTGATAGTTATACATTTGAAATTTTGATGACAGATGATGTATTTCTGTTGCCCCTATAACAACAAATACTAAAAAACAGAATAAAATTAATATTTAAGGGGGCTCCCATACAAAAGAACGTGATTTTTTGCTCCTTTTTGCTCGATATTGATAATGGCAACAGGTAGACCCTTGAAACATTCACAAAATATTACTGTATATATTCACTTTAAAATAAAATAAAGGAATACTTTAAGGGGGGCTCCCATACAACACACATGATTTTTTGCCGTTTTTATAGATAATGGTACTGAACCCTTCGTACGCGAGTCCGACTCGCCCTTGGCCGGTTTTATTTTATTGGAAATGGCTGTGTTCAGCCACCATCTGACGGACAAACAGACGCAGAAAAGCGTATGTTCGCCGATTTTGCCGTCAATTATGAATTTATGACCGATTATTTCTTTCACTATTATATTGAGTATGATCCCGAGGTGGTCATAAACATTTTGTCCCGCTAAAGTTAAAAAACATTGTATTTAAGGTATTCAAAATCAGTTTTTAGTTATTTTTCAAAACTTATTATGATGTCATGTTGAATTACAAATAGAAACTGGATTGTTACATGCACATAAAAGTGCAAATGCTAAATGATGCAATAGGGAGAGCTTTAAAACTTCTTAAGTACTCAATCAACACAGACAGTAACACTTGCCCAATTCTGGGCGTTAATCAATGCTCCTGATTGCATTGCGAAACATAGACTTCAAACATTTGGCAATGCTCTTTATAAATAGCAATCCTCATTATTTGCTATTACATTTATTGTCTTGTACAAACTGCCTGAAGATTAAAACTAATAGTGCGAGATGTCATGCCTTCCGAAATATCTTTAAGTCGTGACATATGTAAAGCCTTCCGAAATATCTTTAAATCGAGCATACGCCTTAATCCCAATCATTTCCCATGGGATAGAAATAACCTTAAACGACGCCTGCGAAGAAACTATGTAGTTTTAAATAAAATCTCAGTACATATTGGGAAATGTATAAATAGAAATAAACATGAAGAAACAATCTGTAAATAAGAACATTACATTGTATAAAATAGTAATTATCTATTAATTATAGTGTTTAGTATTATTAATAATCAAGATTTTACAAGCAACAGAAAACGCAATTACAATTTTATGGAGGGTTTCTATAGTTTATGATATCCGATATTGCCTTGGGAATAGGGAAAGGTTTACCTATACTACGCAGCTACGATTTAGAATTTTAGATATTTTATGTCAACAAAGACATTTATGAATGAAAACTTAACAAAAACTGATAACAATAACAGAAAACAACAAGGTTACACTGACTTTATCACTAAAAAGTAAAACATAAGCTTCGACAACGGATAATCTCACAGGTGCAGCGAAAAATGTTAAAATTTTAATGCGAAAACGAACTAGAGATCAATTAAATGATGAATGAAAGCATTCTCAACGAAATATTGTTTCGACCTTCTGTGCTTTGCTTAGATGATACCAATGTCGTTAAATATTTTCCACCAATATTCCTTGGGCTTTGTTACCACTTTGTATACAAAAAATATCCAGGCTCTGGATCTGGTAGAATATTTTTGCAATAAATATACATACATACTGAATCTACCTACCTAATCAAATCATATTGCTGTTCTGTCCAGCCATAAACAAAGTCAAGTTGTTGACAAACAAAAAAATTATACACATCTCGTAATTCGATAGTGTAAATTTAACCCTTCGATTATCTGCGTTATTCAAAATGTGATATTTATTCACTACCTATGTATTTACCACACAAGGTGGAAATGTATTGAGAGCAAGTGTCAGCGACCTCACGATCTCAATTTGAAACTCATGCACAGATGTTGGTTATCAATATCATGCCCGATGACTCACTGCAATAATTCGATAACCTGACCACCCATAATCGCGCTGTTACTGAAATGGTACTAAAACAAATACCTATCTCTCTTAAAAACTTTATTACATCCCTGTAATATTATTAATACGAAAGATTGAATGGATGGATAGATAGATGGATATTTGTTGCGTCTGCACGCCGAAAATACTAAACGGATCGGGCTGAAATATTGCATAGATGTGTGTAGATCTTGAACAAAACTTACTCTCCAATAAATCCGTTTCCATAGAAACAACGCGTGCGCCGCAGGCAGAAACTAGTAGCTTTATAAAACAACCGCTAAAAATGAATGAAACTTATCTTGAAGAACAATGGAATTCGCGGCCTTATCGCTCAAAGCGATTGGGATGAAGGAAGTTAATGGGATTGAACGCAGAGATAATAAGAAAGTATCTATATGCAAAAAGACGATAGATGGACTAAAATTGTTAACAATGATAGAAATTAGAAAGAGACACCCGATAGAATGAAGATAGAACGAAGAGACCATAGAGAGTAGAGAATGGAAGGAATGGTAGAGTACGATGAGGGCAAGAAGAGAACAACGATGAACTCAAGGTAGGTAACAAACTAGTTCATTCAACTTCGAACTTACTTAGCCCTGTGGTTCACCTTGTTCAATGACAGGGACATTTCAGCCAGCCATCCGAATCACATTAGTAACAGGCTGTCAAGCGTCTATAATCTGATAAAGTCTAGCAAGTTTACCCACAGTCTCCTGTCACCATGCCTCATTCTTTTAAATTAGCTATGCTGGATCTTCGCCCGCTTAGAATTCACATTTTTTTTGCGGGGAACTCTAATTCTTTATCTATAATAAAAGTAACCCTAGCTGTATCAGGTATCTTTCAGTGAAGACCCCGACAAAATTAGTCCAGCCGGTTCGGTGAATTTGGAACAAACACACTTATAGACAATAATTAAAAATTTTCGTGTATCGTGTGTAAATTTTCAGGTAAAGTTAACAAAATTTACAAATAGACACCTAATTTTATTCATTATCAAAATGTGAAGCAAAAAGGCATATATCTTTTTTCCATTAGGTATACAGTCTTAGACAGTAAAAGTAATAATTTTGATAGTGATTGATACTGTATAAAATGTTAACTGTATAAAATGACTGACGGTGAGTAAGTAATTATGTAATTGCGCCTAATGCTCACAAGCCTTAGAAATTGGTGTCATTACCCGCTTTTACTATTTCAAGGTTGTTTACTATTGGATTCGTTATTTTCAAATTATATAATTCGTGTAACCATGAAACTGTTAAGTTATATAACATGATGATATATTAATTTTATCGACACGTGCAGCGGCACCTAGATAGCTTTTTTGTTGTGACGAAACAATAAATGAATAATGCTTGAAAATTTACACCGCATCATCTAAGTATCATGTAACATGATGTACTGACTAGAATTAAGTATAATTTGTGTAATAGGCTTAAGGTCGTTCAAATTAATAAATTAAATTAAATTAAGCCCAAAGTAAGCATAGCTTGCGTGTCAGATTTTTTGTTTTACTAGATACTATAGAAAACATCCACACCCTATAAAAAAAAAAAGAACATTACATTGTATAAAATAGTAATTATCTATTAATTATAGTGTTTAGTATTATTAATAATCAAGATTTTACAAGCAACAGAAAACGCAATTACAATTTTATGGAGGGTTTCTATAGTTTATGATATCCGATATTGCCTTGGGAATAGGGAAAGGTTTACCTATACTACGCAGCTACGATTTAGAATTTTAGATATTTTATGTCAACAAAGACATTTATGAATGAAAACTTAACAAAAACTGATAACAATAACAGAAAACAACAAGGTTACACTGACTTTATCACTAAAAAGTAAAACATAAGCTTCGACAACGGATAATCTCACAGGTGCAGCGAAAAATGTTAAAATTTTAATGCGAAAACGAACTAGAGATCAATTAAATGATGAATGAAAGCATTCTCAACGAAATATTGTTTCGACCTTCTGTGCTTTGCTTAGATGATACCAATGTCGTTAAATATTTTCCACCAATATTCCTTGGGCTTTGTTACCACTTTGTATACAAAAAATATCCAGGCTCTGGATCTGGTAGAATATTTTTGCAATAAATATACATACATACTGAATCTACCTACCTAATCAAATCATATTGCTGTTCTGTCCAGCCATAAACAAAGTCAAGTTGTTGACAAACAAAAAAATTATACACATCTCGTAATTCGATAGTGTAAATTTAACCCTTCGATTATCTGCGTTATTCAAAATGTGATATTTATTCACTACCTATGTATTTACCACACAAGGTGGAAATGTATTGAGAGCAAGTGTCAGCGACCTCACGATCTCAATTTGAAACTCATGCACAGATGTTGGTTATCAATATCATGCCCGATGACTCACTGCAATAATTCGATAACCTGACCACCCATAATCGCGCTGTTACTGAAATGGTACTAAAACAAATACCTATCTCTCTTAAAAACTTTATTACATCCCTGTAATATTATTAATACGAAAGATTGAATGGATGGATAGATAGATGGATATTTGTTGCGTCTGCACGCCGAAAATACTAAACGGATCGGGCTGAAATATTGCATAGATGTGTGTAGATCTTGAACAAAACTTACTCTCCAATAAATCCGTTTCCATAGAAACAACGCGTGCGCCGCAGGCAGAAACTAGTAGCTTTATAAAACAACCGCTAAAAATGAATGAAACTTATCTTGAAGAACAATGGAATTCGCGGCCTTATCGCTCAAAGCGATTGGGATGAAGGAAGTTAATGGGATTGAACGCAGAGATAATAAGAAAGTATCTATATGCAAAAAGACGATAGATGGACTAAAATTGTTAACAATGATAGAAATTAGAAAGAGACACCCGATAGAATGAAGATAGAACGAAGAGACCATAGAGAGTAGAGAATGGAAGGAATGGTAGAGTACGATGAGGGCAAGAAGAGAACAACGATGAACTCAAGGTAGGTAACAAACTAGTTCATTCAACTTCGAACTTACTTAGCCCTGTGGTTCACCTTGTTCAATGACAGGGACATTTCAGCCAGCCATCCGAATCACATTAGTAACAGGCTGTCAAGCGTCTATAATCTGATAAAGTCTAGCAAGTTTACCCACAGTCTCCTGTCACCATGCCTCATTCTTTTAAATTAGCTATGCTGGATCTTCGCCCGCTTAGAATTCACATTTTTTTTGCGGGGAACTCTAATTCTTTATCTATAATAAAAGTAACCCTAGCTGTATCAGGTATCTTTCAGTGAAGACCCCGACAAAATTAGTCCAGCCGGTTCGGTGAATTTGGAACAAACACACTTATAGACAATAATTAAAAATTTTCGTGTATCGTGTGTAAATTTTCAGGTAAAGTTAACAAAATTTACAAATAGACACCTAATTTTATTCATTATCAAAATGTGAAGCAAAAAGGCATATATCTTTTTTCCATTAGGTATACAGTCTTAGACAGTAAAAGTAATAATTTTGATAGTGATTGATACTGTATAAAATGTTAACTGTATAAAATGACTGACGGTGAGTAAGTAATTATGTAATTGCGCCTAATGCTCACAAGCCTTAGAAATTGGTGTCATTACCCGCTTTTACTATTTCAAGGTTGTTTACTATTGGATTCGTTATTTTCAAATTATATAATTCGTGTAACCATGAAACTGTTAAGTTATATAACATGATGATATATTAATTTTATCGACACGTGCAGCGGCACCTAGATAGCTTTTTTGTTGTGACGAAACAATAAATGAATAATGCTTGAAAATTTACACCGCATCATCTAAGTATCATGTAACATGATGTACTGACTAGAATTAAGTATAATTTGTGTAATAGGCTTAAGGTCGTTCAAATTAATAAATTAAATTAAATTAAGCCCAAAGTAAGCATAGCTTGCGTGTCAGATTTTTTGTTTTACTAGATACTATAGAAAACATCCACACCCTATAAAAAAAATCTGTCCATAGTCATAAAACGTTTATCCCGCGCGGGAATCGAACCTCTTGCGTCGCAGGCGGACTATCACCCGCTGCGCCAGTTGCGCAGTGACATTATTGGTCGTCAAAAATATGACTTCGTTATAGAAGAAACAATGATGCGTCACTCACTTCATACTCTTAGTTTTGATGTATGACGTATATATATGTATGTATGCCCTAAGGGCCCTATCTCAAAAGGACACCATGGGGGCGCCACCACTGGTCGCGCCACACCGTGGTGTCGTGAGCTACCAAGCGAGAAGCACCAAAATAAACACCACCACCAACCGATAGTGGAGTGAGTGAGACGTCAAATAGCTCTATACATATTAATGCTTGCGCCACCAAAGGGTGATTTGGTTGCCGGCAACAAATTTGGTTGCGCAACCAAGCGAGCCAGGCGAGGTTCCCTCCATACAACTGTACACATTTCGTTGGTGGCGCGACCGGTGAGTGTCCTAATGAGATAACCCATAAATAATCGTAGCATCTAAGAGTAGATAAAAAATATGAATGTTAGTTGTTGCGGTGGCCCGTTTGGGAGTAGTAGAATTGGAAAACACTGAGTTTAAGTAGTATAAACGTTTATTTCTCCAGAGCACATGTTTGTTACACGCATTGAGTAGCAATCAGAAGTCCATAATAATTTTATAACGGAAGCGGAACTTACTCATTTCCATCAATAAGTAGAGGAGGCATAAACCTCAAATATCCATAGATAATAATTGTCATGTTTGTTGGATACCAACATGCTGGGGGCGGCGGAGAAAGCCGGATTAATTAATGAATTTAAATTTTTAACTGAGATCCAGCATCTTGGTTTACAAAAGCTAAGAATTAATTTAAATTACAATATTTTTATGAAAGCTAAAGTGACTTTTTATTACACCATATCCTTTAACAAATAAATGAGAGTTAATAATGCTACATTCTTTATGCAATACCTAAATTTTATGTTACATTCTCAAGCTAGTTACATGGCGTTGTTGGTACAAGTTAAAAAACTGTAATTTAATCAAAATTGTATGACAATTTTTAGAAGGATGGTAAAAACCAACCTATTTTCTTTTTAAGTGTTTAAATTAAATTATAATAAGCCTATCAAACTAACCTATATTCTTATTTCTAGGCAAACAAATACGCTCTCATACCTATTAAGGCACATTTTATCATTTATTACGAATCTTATTTTATAGGCAGAGATACCTTATATATTACTCTAACAAGCTTAACTTTAAACACACAGTGATTCTTATGAGCACACACATAATCTTATTCTAAAGGTAGTAACCTTAAATGGCTCTATAAAAGCTTAACCTAAACAACAGTGATGCTTATGAGCACACTTATAATCTTATTCTAAGGGTAAAATACTTATATTGCTTAGAGATCTTTTATACACCTTTTTGTTGGGAGTAATCACATCCACAACGCGGACCTGGTTGTCCTTGCCTGGGTACACTTTAAGGATTCTGGCCATAGGCCATGACAAAGGTGGAGAGTTAGGCTCTCTTAGTATGACTAAGCTCCCTTCTTTTACATTTGGCATACTATCACGCCATTTTGGTCTACATTGTAGAGTATTAAGGTAATATTTGTGCCAAACATTCCAAAAATGTGTTTTTATTTTGTTACATAGGTCCCAAAATTTTACTCTATTGGTAGGTAGATCTACCACATTTCTCTCAGGGAAAGAAGTTAATGCAGTACCTATTAGCCAGTGTCCTGGCGTTAAATAACTAAAGTCATTTACATCATCAGCTGCTACAGGTAAAAGAGGCCTGGAGTTTAATACAGCTTCTATTTGACACAAAATTGTGTTAAATTGTTCATATGTTAGTACATAGTTTTGCATTATGCGCTTGAGATGAAACTTCATGCTTTTTACAGCAGCCTCAGCAAGTCCAGCAAACACAGGTGAGTAACTAGGTGTGAAGTGAAAAGCAATACCTTGTTGAGTTGTAAAGTTTTGCACTTGTGCTTGGTGGGCTCGTGATGCCTGAAGTTCATACAGACGAGTTAATTCGTTCCTTGCTCCCCTGAAACAACCGCCATTGTCGCAGAAGATATCTGTGGGTAAGCCACGTCGCGCTATAAAGCGTTTAAAACATGCAAGAAAACTCGCTGTACTAATATCAGAGGTCAGCTCTAAGTGAACAGCCTTTGTGACGAAGCAGACGAATACGCAGACGTATCCTTTACTCTGTACTGCTCGTCTTATTCTCGAATTTTTTATTTGAAAGGGACCCGCGAAATCAATGCCTACTTTCTGAAAACTTCGACTGGCGGTTATTCTTTCAGGTGGCAAGGATCCCATTAACTGCCTGGCGCAGTCCGCTTTCATCCTAAAACAAAGTAAGCATTTATGAACAAGTTTTTTCACATGTTTATATGCATTTATTATCCAGTATTTCTGGTTAAGGCTAGATAACAATAGCCTAGGTGCAGCATGAAGCAATCTAAGATGCTCATGGTTTATAATGAGATCAGTTATCCGAGATTCTTTCGGCAGTACGATTGGGTGTTTTTGTGAAAACTTAACAGTAGAGTTCTCTATTCGCCCACCTACTCTTAATATACCTTCGCCATCTAGGAAAGGGTGCAGTGGCTTCAGTGAACCATTGACGTTTTCTTTATTTTTTAATAAATTTATTTCGCTTGTGAAATGAATGCTCTGCTCATATCGTAATAGCCTATTCAATGCGTTTGTCAACTCTGAGGGTGATAGCGCTGTACCAGATTTTCGCTCAGTTTTGTTCTTTAGGTTGTAGCAAAACCTAAGAATATATGCCATCGTTCGTGTCATTTTATTAAGGTCGGAAAACCTATCTGTGAAGCTGAAAAAATCGTCCTTACGAGTGAGAAGAGAAACCTTGGCAATCGAGAGTGCTGCGGCCTTTTTAACCTCTGGCAAGTCATCTGTGGCGGGTGGCAGTGTGCACTGAAATTCATACTTACTATCACTTAAATATTGGGGGCCTAACCACCACAACCTGCAGTCAATCAGCTCGTCCGGATCAGCTCCTCTGCTAACTAAGTCAGCAGGATTTTCCTTTGTGTGCACGTACAACCAGCGCCATCTATTGGTCAAGTCTCGAATCAACCTTACTCTGTTTGCAACATACGCATTAAGTTTCATACAGTCAGTGGCTATCCATGCAAGAGCAATTTGTGAATCAGAAAATAGATACACATCGTTTATTGTGACTTTTAGCTTTAGAGTATCATACACTCGGTTCGTAAGCTTCGTTAATAATAGCATTGCATTGAGTTCTAAGCGGGGTATAGTTAAAGCCTTATTATCGCGGGGGTTGATTCGAGACTTTGAGCAGAGCAAAGAAGTCGTCGCCTTCCCTGCGTCGTCTACCACCCGAAGGTAAAGACAGCAACCATAACCAGTCGTGCTTGAAGCATCAGCAAAGCCTATAAGTTGTATAGCAGAAACACTGCTAGGAATGTGAATATTTCTCTCAATAGTGAAAGGTTTCATATTAGTTAATTTTTTGGCAAAGGAAAGCCATTCAGATTGTAAAGGTTGCGGCGGGACTTGATCCCATCCACATTTTACACACCAAACCTTTTGCATGAAGGATTTTGCCTTCATTATAACAGGCGACATGAAACCTAGCGGATCATAGAATTTTGAGATGTAGCTCAATATTTCCCTTTTGGTTGGTGTTTCAATTTGAAATGGTTCTGGGCATGAAAACAAAAAACAATCATTTGCAACATTAAGTGTTAGCCCTAAGGTTTTTAAGAATAAATCATTCTTTTGTAAATCTAAATCGTCAAACTGCTGTTTTTCTGGAGGAATACCTACTAGAATATCGTTACAGTTTGAAGCCCACTTGTGGGTATTAAAGCTACCCTTTTCGAGTAGCTCACTCAGCTGCCGTTTTGCCTCAATCACCACATGCTTATCAGAGTGCGCATAGCAAGCGTCGTCCACATAAGTGCAATTTCTTAAAATAAAAGAAGCTAGAGGAAACTCGTTTTCGTATTTTGTTGCAAGCTCGTGTAGACAGCGGGTTGCGAGATAGCTACTGCTCTTCTGGCCGTATGTTACTGTTTTTAAGCGTATGCATTTTAGGTTTTCTTTAACATTAGCCCTCCATAAAATATTCTGCAAGCTAGTGTGCGCCGGGTTTAGCTCAACGCAACGGAACATGCGACGAATATCGGTAGAGAAAGTGTATTCACCCAAACGAAACAAAAGCATTATATCAAACAGCTCTTTCTGCACAGGCGGACCGTTCAACAACAAATCGTTTAGCGAGATTTTTTTATCGGTTTGCATAGAAGCATCGAAAACTACGCGCGTTTTTGTACTCTTACTATTTTCGTTTATGACTGCATGGTGGGGCATGAAATATAGCGGCTCATTTTTAAAATCTATTTCATTAAGATCTAAATATTGCCCATGTCCTAAGTCTATGTATTCGTTTATGAATTTTTCGTACTCTGAAAGCAAGTTAGGACTTTTATGTAACTTTCGTTCAAGACTAAGGAACCTATAGAAGGCATATTCGAATGAGTTACCCAGAGAATCGTTAATTTCATTCAATGGTAACTTTAAAGGCAGGTCAACCTGACATTTGTTGTCCTTGTGCACCGTAGTGTTTTGAAAATTAGTTTCACATAATTGGCTTTCTGATATTTGTTCAGAAAATATTTCAGGAACCTTTTCAGTTTCAAAGAACTGTTTTAAAGTATTATTGAGATCCGCCTTACAATGATCTAAGCATAGCAGTGAGACCTTACTTGAGTTCCTTTGTGTGTGCTGGGGTAAAGCCCCAGCGATGACATGGCCAAACCTCGTGTTGATAAAGCATGGCTGCTGCTGCTTATTATATCGCGAAGCTCGTTGCTCTGTAGAAGCTCGTTGCTCCGACAGCAGTGCCTGGAAGAATACATCGGCTCCAATCAACATATTGATCTCTGATGGTATATTAAAATCATCATCGGCTAGTGTCATCTCTTTTGGTATGTTTATTTCTGTCATGTCTACCTTGAACTGTGGAATTTTGCAAGTAATTTTATCCAGGACATGACAGTTTATGGTCACCCTATAATTTGTGGCTAGTGAGAACACTTCTAGGGGGACAGAATATTTAGCAATGTTGCTTGCATTGCTGACTCCTACAATGTTTGTTTCATCTTTGTTTGGAATTTTCCCTAACACATCTAACACCTTACTTGTTACTAGGGATACCTGGGATGCTGAGTCCAAAATCGCCTTCACATGTACTTCAGTGCCGTTCTGAGAATAAAGCTTTATTTTTACAGTTGGTAATAAAACCCTATCTGTCTGCGTGTTTGATATCAATGTGACCGGGCTTGATGCTGATGATGACTCATCATGCAGTATTGTATGGTGAGCCTCCTTGCAAATATTGCATTTGAAATGGAACTTGCATTTGCCCTTGTGACTATTAAGGCAAATGTTGCACAGACTTTTTTCTTTTACTAACTTTATTCTTTCTGCATAAGGCAAAGTTTTAAATTCTCTACATGTGAATAATTTATGTTCAGACTTACAATAGGCACAGGTGATGGGTCCAGTTGTTGTTGTGATGTTCACCACTGCTCTCTGCTCTCTGGCGGGTCGGCTTGTAGCTGTTCGCTGTGACGGCTCAGCATTCTCCATTGCCAAGGCTCTCCGCTCCAGGAAATGCAAGAAGTCAAGTACCGCTGGATCTGAGTCAGTACTTCGTTCAAGTTGGTATGCTCGCAGGGTGTAAAGATCTAATTTGCGAAACAAAATAGACAGTAAGATTGGATCCCAAGTCTCTGTGTTTATCTGTAGGTTTTTGAGGCTAGCTAGGCATTGTTTCACAATAGAAATAAATTCCCTCAAGTTTGTCGGTGTAGATTTGGACAGAGCATTTAAATCAAGTAAGGCATTTATATGTTCATTTACAATTTTAAATCTATGATTGTACCTATCATTGAGAAGCTTGAGTGCTTCATCATAACTACCTGGTTCCAGAGGAAGGTTTTTTATGAGATCAAAGGGTTCGCCTTCTAGGAAAGTTCGCAGGTAGTACAACCTTTGAATATTGTCAAATGCCCTGTCTTTGTGAATTATGGCATTGAAGAGATTTATAAATGGATTATACTCGCTATATTTACCATTGAATGGTTTGATTTCTATTTTAGGCAGTTTTGTCCTAAAAGAGGAATTACCAACACCCTCAAAAGCTGGGGTTGATTTCGCTTGTATCGCCTCGTTTAACGAGGACAAGATTATATAGAATTGTGATTCAACCTCTTCTACATTCTCGGAATCTAGTTCATCTAAGCCTAAAATCTTTTGGTTGAAGCTTTCGTACTTACCGAAAGTCTCGGTTAATCTGTCTCGCTTTGCATGTAAAGTAGACAATGTCGACGTCTCTAACTCTTC
This sequence comes from Eupithecia exiguata, assembly GCA_947086465.1. Classification (NCBI taxonomy): domain Eukaryota; kingdom Metazoa; phylum Arthropoda; class Insecta; order Lepidoptera; family Geometridae; genus Eupithecia; species Eupithecia exiguata. The sequence goes on along the minus strand of OX352243.1, from coordinate 5,895,988 downwards.
GAGGTTTGTAGTAAAATTATACAGCCGTGTAATGGCTGATTTCGTGTAGCCACGGGAGGCCTTTAAACCTTTTAATTCCTTTTCCTCCATTTTAGAATACGTAAAACACCGTAATAACAATCAAGCACACACTTATTACCAATACTAATGTTATTATTGTCTTTAGAGCTCCAAACAAACTTAAAACCTAAGTCGGCGTACGCGCAACTTCTCTGAAAAACAAACGGCACAATACGAGGTAAACAATATGGCTGACCGCTTGCTTAGCGCTTGCTTGTGTCACCGGAAGCGATTGTGTGGCGCGGTTCGTTGTCGCTGCTCGCCGCTGTAGCGCGCTGCTGACGTTGATCATAGACAATTGTTGAAAGGGCCAATGATGTGGCAGAATTTTGACGCCAAATTTTGAAATTACGACGGTGCGATATTCAAATAACTCATGCAATTTCTTGATGACAAATTCCGACTTGATGAATGGTTTCTGTTCCGAGGAATATATAATTATTTCATGAAGGTTGTGTTGTAGTGTAGCTCGTTGCAGAGGATCGTGAGCTGGATCGCGTCGAAGCTGTACCTTTCTGTTTTGAGGTTATATCGCGTCACTCAAGCTTTTTCTCAATGACGAGCTTCGACGATTATTAGTTTTTTAGGAATAAGCTCCTTCGTGGTTGCTCGCTGTACGGGATAGTGAGCTGGATCGCGTCGAAGCTGTACCTATCTGTAACGAGGTATATCGCGTCACTCAAGCTTTTTCTCGATGACGAGCTTCGACGATTCGGATGACTTCTTTTTATATTAGTAAAATGCTCTCTTGTAGTTTGCTGTAGGGAATCGTGTGCTGGATCGCTGGAGATAGGTATTGAAGGTTGACTCACGTGTTAGATGGCACCCAAACCTGTGCTTGGCCGTGTCCCTGAAGGCAACGATGTCCTTTTCTCGCAGGGACAGGATCGCGGCAAGCAGATCGCAGGTTGAGAACTTTGTAGATCGCTCGGAGAAGCTGCGGGTGGCGAATCGCAGGTTTTGTAAGAACCTGGCCACACCACGACACCAACGAGTATAATCACTAACTCCCAAACGTTATTTTTGGCCGGCTCGAAGGACCAATGTTGCGGTGGCCCGTTTGGGAGTAGTAGAATTGGAAAACACTGAGTTTAAGTAGTATAAACGTTTATTTCTCCAGAGCACATGTTTGTTACACGCATTGAGTAGCAATCAGAAGTCCATAATAATTTTATAACGGAAGCGGAACTTACTCATTTCCATCAATAAGTAGAGGAGGCATAAACCTCAAATATCCATAGATAATAATTGTCATGTTTGTTGGATACCAACATTAGTTACAATCGACTGGCGACTGTCAAACATGACAATATGTAATGTATATGTACTAAAAAACATAACATGTGTTCTAGTGAAGCTACTGTTTACTTTGCGTGCTTTGTATATACATACATGTATAATATTGTTCAATAATGCTTACGAGACGTTTCGTGAGAATTCCAAAACGTATTGACGATAATTTTTGTGATTGATGAAACGATTAGCACGTTCAAAGTTGATTCGTAGCAGATTTGCGCCATTGAACGAGACACATATCATAATATATTCTTTTGTTTTGTTAAACCAGGACGAGATGTACATTAATCTACATTTCTTTCTTCTACGAGCATGTATATAGTTTTGCGCGAAGGGTGTCAAGTTTCAAAGGTTTACTGGCCACTGGCAAGGAGACACCGCCGTGCATCGTCGTCGTCAGCTGACACCCTGATTGGGTCACACGTCGCCGTAATCACAAATAACGTGTTCCTTTTAGTTACGTTTTTATATTTGTGTTAGTTTTCAGGTCTATATTGCTATAGTCTGAAATAAATTAATCACTGTTATTACGTTCGACAACCAAGAGTCGGTTTTCGGTCTTTCTGGCGTTAGTATGATATAGTGTGAACGAAGTCGCTTGATTATCACTAGTTTTAGTTATAATATCGTTGATTCGACCCGGTTCGGCTTAATGATCGAATTCGCAACACAGACAGTGAACGGCTGAAAGTTACATAATACATTTACAAATTTGTAGTTCTACCAACATAAAGTTACCAAGACTGGTATCATGTTACACATCACTGGGTAATTGGGTGCTAGTTAAATCACTTGAAATATTGAAATATTGTGCACTTTCTATTTAAATATAGTAGGTATCTGGTCTGACAGTATGTAGGTCTAACGTAAAGTAGGTAATTCTAATATCTTTCTTATATTATATTATCATCTATTATCATCATGTTATATTATCCCGCTCGACTCGTGATCGTGAGGTAAGAATGTTCCTCAAATTTCTGAAAATTCTATATCATGTCAATTTCGCTTTGTACTTTATCAGTACATACATATACAATACAGTACAATACACTTTATTGCACACCAAAAAATATAAAAGAAAAAAAAGAACACAGGAAAAGATAGATAATAGAGTTGCATTCGTCCGTCTGTCACCAGGCTGTATCTTATGAACCGTGATAGTTAGACAGTTGAAATTTTCACAGATGATGTATTTCTTTTGCCGATATAACAACAAATACTAAAAAACAGAATAAAATAAATATTTAAGGGGGCTCCTATACAACAAACATGTTTTTTTTTTGTTGCCGTTTTTGTACGGAACCCTTCGTGCGCGAGTCGGACTCGCACTTGGCCGGTTTTATTTAATTCTCTTAGATAGTTGTTACAAATAAATAAATATTATAAAATGTTAAACATGTATTGTACCTTCAGTTTCGTATACTTAAATTACTCTGTACCTACTGTATGACATTTCCCTTGAATTAAAGATAAAATTTCTGATCATGAAAATCTTAGCACTTCCTTTTGCCGTGTAAAAATGAAGAAGTGCTTATATTAAATTACTTAATGTTGCTAACTTGGTTTAATTAAATAGTTTAAACCGCTATAAAATCACATATTTTTTCTCTTTTATCTCTTCCTATCATTATCCATTTTTACCGGTATGATGACCATGACATTAATGAAGCAACTGCCTTGAATACCAACTTTTTACTGATATATTGTAAAAAAAATTGTTTACGGTACATGTTTTACGTAATGACCGCATTGTATTACACGTAGGGATTGCATTATCTGGACAATTTTCTTATCCGGATAATATGGATTACATCATTCACAAATCCGGATAATCCGGATAATTCGGATAATTTGGATAATTTGAATAAAGTTCAACTTTATTTCAACGAAAACTCAAAAATGACAAATTACAACTAAGTATTTACACGTATGTACATCAATTTCATAAAAATCTAATCAGCAAAGGTCCAGTGACCGCAAACTCGTCCAGTGTGGCCGTTCTAGCGACTTTGTCGCTAGAACTAGAGAATTTTATCAATGTTTAGCGGACAAAATTCCACATTTAGCGAGAAAAAAAGTTATAGTGACTTCTAGCGACTTTTAGGCGGGTCAATATGTCGCTACAAGGGCAACCGTGAACTCGTCATATATTAAAGCGTGATCGATTTTGGCACCTTATAAATCGCGAATTTTATCTTTTACCTTGTACTTATACTCATCATTCTAACGATTGATTTGCGGTCTTTCCCAGACCATGGGCCCAAGGCCAAACGCCGCTGATGTAGCTGCGGAGCGGGCACTTACTGATTGCTGTGCAAGATGTGAAGGCACTAGCAAGGGTATCTACATACGTGGCATCCCAAACTAAAGGCCGACCTATCTTTCAGGGAATCAGAGATACCGTCAGGTCTTTTACTATCATCTCGCATAGGCTACGTGGTTCAAAGGTAGCTACCACATTGACGCTGGTCCGAAAAATTATGTCATGATTAATTATCTGAACTTTATTGGTCATAAAAGTCTATAATAGTGCATATTTAGCTATTGAAAGGTAACCCTTTCATCAACATGTGCTAGTGTAGACTAGTATAGGGGCGGCATATGAGTAGATGTAGCTCTCCAACTAGACATTATGCCGCCCTTTATCAGCTAAGGTCTTCAACTGACATCCTCCAGCCATCTGCTAATAGTCTTTAACACATCGTCAGCCCACCTGGCAACAGGACGGTCTTTACGAGTTTAAAACAGCGTTGGTCTCCACTCCCCTTATACAAGTTTAAGACCAACTGTTGTCGGTTTTTCTTTGGCAGAGATGGCCCACTGCCACTCAGCTTACTAATTCTCTGAGTTATGTCACCAGCCTTGGTTCGGCTTTGGTGTGATTGGGTAGTTTTGTTTCGAATACGCATACGAATCCTAAACATCAGAAAAACTCCGAACATAACTGGCACTTTCCATAGCTTGCTAAACGACTTTGAACTACTGCACCAGTTGTACCCTGAGAACCTAACTCTTAGCCGTCAGTTGTAACGGGTAGAAGCACTAGTCCATAACTTTAGGAATGGATAACAAGAAGACTTGTGTGAGCCAAAGAGTTAAGACTTCTAACTCAAACGCTGACAAGCCCTCATAGTTTCACTTACTCTTCTTGCAGCTGCTAGGAACTGCTGTAGAATTTTCTCCGGGGTGATGTATCTGGCTATGCAAGTCTTTGCCCAGGTGAATGCTACTTTGTTGCATTCATTCGGAGATTTCTGCTATGCGCTAGCTTACCTTCGCTCGCATCAAGTGCAAGTGCTAGCCTGGCTGTCAGACTTGATGTCATTTGTTGGTGTAGCGCTTTTGTGTGTACCAGTTCAGAGTGGCTGTTCAACCAATCTTCTCTGGAAAGTGGAAGAAGGCAGCTCCACAAAGTTCCAAACGCCTTGGGAGCATAAACACTACGAAAACGCATAGAACGACCTGAACAGGTAACCGTGGGAGGCGCGGCGTGTGGTGTGACGACGAAAAAAGCCGAAGGTTATACCAAATAATATTATAATTCAAATTGAAACTTATTTACGATTAAATAAAATCGCGATTTAATTATTTCTTCCTTCAAAAAAAGATTTTGAACATTATCCAAATTATCCGAATTGTCCGGATTTGAAACGCCTAAATCCGGATAAAGAAAATTGAGAAATTATCTGGATAATTCGGATAAAACGGATTTTGGATAATCCAGATTGCAATCTCTAATTACACGTATAAACTAATATTGATCCCTGTGTGCCCTTCGCTCGAAGGCCGACATTGTCGGAAATTAGTAAATAATCCTAAGTACTAAGGGAAACCTTACATTAATGTTTTGGTTGTAATAGTACCTAGGTACCTAATTGGTAAGTAGAGTAACTTCTAATCACGTGCTACTGTGTCGTTTTCACGTTTCTTTTCATTTTACAACTTGTTTTTATTTTTTTCATTTTTTTTTCTTATTTTTTTCAACTTATTTCTTACAAAATTTGATAGCTGGTTTTTTAAAGCTATACGTACAATCAAGTAACTTCTTTATCAATACGATCTTTAAAACACTGGAGAACTAAGTGTTAATTCTTCCTTGATGCCTCCATCAAGTGAACAATACAATACAACACCGCGTACATCTATCACCAACAGCAATTGCTATACCCAGTTGCAGCATTCGAAAGGCAAAAGCTTCGTTACGTAATTCTTGTGTAAGTCTGCGGTGAAAGAGTGTTGGTCGAACGCTGCAGTTCTGCATTGGCCATCATCTCGGTCGCACGGCCCGACCACGCGAATGTAAGAACGCAGCATACTATTTACTTTACGACTTGTACCGTGCTTTGAGATTGTGCAACCGGGAGTGTTCGGTGCAGTGTGAAGCCTACTTTACGCTGGGTCATGGTGATTGGACTATTCTTGCTAAATTAGATGACTTTTGCTCTTGTTGTTGCTCACGTGTCGTGTTTTTGTTTATGTTTGGGGTTATCGAATTTGTTTGTTAGTACATTTTTCAAATTTGCGTTTCGTCTTTGTGTTTATCTAGCCCGATAGACATCTTGACTAACGGTTAAGTGTTAAACTTAATGTTTTTAATTTATAAGTTCCGTTGTTTTGTTGTTTTCTGAGTTTACTGTGACTGTTAAACCACGTCACTGTGAAATCTCATTAGTAATGCTATTGTGCAGTAGCTAACTCTCTCCAAGGCATTGTCCTATGAAGCATCCTACTACGAAGCATGCATTATTCAACTGTTATAGCGGACAGTACAACGTACAAAGAGATTATGATGGCTGCTGTACCTTTGACCCCAGCATTGGTTACACAAAAGATGTTGCAATAAAGTTGTTCGATGATATAATCAAATAAATCATTGGCGATTGTTGTAACTCAGTACAATAGCCGGAAAACTGTTAAAGTAATGTTTAAATGTCTTCGCCCACAATAAGCCGGGTCTCCTCAACATTATCCTCAGTCTACTTCCTAGTTCAAGCTCTCCTTGAATTTGTGCTGTAAAATATTGACTGCGTCTATATATGTTTAGTGTTTTTGAGCCTGAACCCGTTAATGTTTGCAAACATCCGTGTTGTGGCCACAAGATCATGCGGTATTTACATACCACATGAACATGCGGTATTTACATACCACATGATCTTTACCAAAACCGTGTTTACTTAAGTCCTCAAATATTTGTTTGAATTTATTTTAATTATTACTTGCCAACTACCTACTAACTTGGCAAGTCCTAATTAAAATAATTTCGCACAGATACCCAAAAAAATATTGTAGGGTTTTTTTTAAGTGCGTTATTCTCTTATTGGTAACATCTTTAATTTGTCATGAATGATTTTTTATATTTCATCATATGTTGGTTTGTAAAGAGTAAAGCTTTATTTAGGGCTAGATGTCACGGTTTTAGTTTTCGTAGTGTCCTAAGGATCTTAGAATACTACCTGATTCATAAATGAAGCCTTCACGTCTTAACCCTTAGATATCTAAGGTTCTAACTAATTTAGCTAAATGAGGCCTTGGGCTTAGGTCAGTTGTTTCGTGCAGAAAATAACAACCTATTTAACAGCTCATTTAATTGGGTACGTTTATTTTACGATTGTGTGAAATATGGTTCTTAACTACTTCTAGACTACAGTTTATTGCTTTTGTGACATTGATGCGATGTCTTTTACGTTAGTTGTTAGGGATAATGTTAGATGTTATGGTTTCCTTACAACAGTAATTGTGATGTTATTTAAATCGGATCCTTTAGCAGTGTCATTCTGTAGAATGGCACAAATTTATGTGGGTCGTACGGAATATTCTCATTCATGGATGTATTTTGATCAATTTCATTGTTTATCATTGTTTACCTTCTACTAACGAGGATTTAATTTAATAAGCTATTTATTAACATGGAAAATTGCGTTAAATTGGTTTCTGATATCATTTACAATCGTCATTGCTGGCACAAAAAATATTCCACTCCGGAATATTTAGACTTTCTGATCCATTCTGCAGCCAATGACCGTATCGTTCATCATGCTTTGTGATTTTTTTCTTATTTTGACTGGAGTGGAATTCATACCGTAAACTGTTCCATTTTTTCATTTTCACTTCACTGTGCAAATGCATTTGTAAGCTCTTGTGTCGGGTATTTTACTATAGTTTTTACTAGACCGTTAGCGTTACCCTGACCTCTGTCTGTATGCTATTCGCAAGACTGCCCTGACCTTGTGACTTCTTGAACTTAGTTTGGATCGATAGAATTTGTCCATTTTAAATGAAAACTTGTCCAGTGTTGTTAAGTTGCCTTTCCAATCTTTGAATAACTTTCTATTTCTATATTTTTCCTTATAAAAACTCCTTACCTTGCAAAAAGTGCGTCAAACACAAGGCTACGTTCACTGATCTAGTCATTCCTTTCAGAAAATACTTACCCTTGGGTTTTGGAAAACCCTGTTACGTTTACCAATTTAGCCACTTTTTGATACGTTGCTCTTAAGTAGGCGCGGTGCGGAATACCCAGTTGACCCGCTTATTAACATAATTATGTTTGCCTAACCGTGATCCGAGAACAGTATGACGTCATGTCAGCGTCTGTGGTGATCGAGATCTAATCAAATAGACCGCATAGTGGTCTCTCATCGTGTTTTTCCCACCGTTTAGGTACTAATTTATCAATATCTTAATGTCTCTTTCTGAGTAATTGTTTTGCTATAATAGTCTGAATCTGACGCCAAGACCCAAGTATCATTCATTTTTGTGCAGACACCGCATCAAGCAAGACCACTATAAAATTTGTAGGAGTGCTATAATTTGAAGTTCACGAATAAAGTAAATTCAGTGATCTGCGGCTGATATGTGTTCGTATGTGCGATGTTCTAAGTAGTGATTGTGAACAATGTCGAATGGTGTGTGGGATTTAGTGCCGGTCAGGTGTCGTTGGATTGAGACTTTGCGGTACTGTGGTAAAACGTTACTGCGGCGTCAGCGAAGGTTACTGAAGCGGCTGAAAAAGGTACTTATCTGTATAATGTGACCAAAGTAGGTACATAAAATTTAAGTGAAAAGAAAAATAATTTCTTATATAATAATTAACAAGTTTAAAATTTGTCTTGTTATTGCTTTTTGGAGCTTAGTTAATTAAATAAATAATGGATGGCACACAGCATCATCTAGCCCCAAGCTAAGCAGAGCTTGTTTTACGGGTAATAGATGACTGATATACTTAATATAGAAATACATTACATATTATTTTGTAAGCCTAATGGAATAAACGTTATTGGTTTTGGTGAAAATTTGGGTAAATTGTATCTTTCTATTCCTGCGTCAAAACACCTAGTATATCAAACCTTATAATGTTCAAATACTGCTTAAGAAAGGTTGCTGAATTCTATTCGGTACGTGTTTCAATATCTTTTATTCTGTGTATAAATGTTATTTTATGTTCATCAAAAACTGCTGCGGGCTTCGCACGCACGCTTTTCATGTATTTTATTTTCTTTCTTTTTGAATTGCGGGGGGTACCCATTACCAATACCAAAATTAAGAATTAAGACTCAAACGTGTTTGTGATGATGGGCTGAACCTGCAGTTCACGTATTGTCACTAATTTACCAATAACCCTGTACATGTATATAAGTCAGCATTATAGAAGGTATGTTTACATTATAGAAATTGTTTGCTTGTTTAGCAATATTTGACTCATTCGACATTGAATTGAATTGCATCGACGAAGCAACTGGACGTTTGCGTCCTCGAGACCCGGCACAAGTGACTCGAAACAATCACAGATTGTGTCATATTAATTTGATCTTTATCCTTTGCACTCATTTAATTTAAATTAATTGTACTTTATTTGTGTATTTATTGATTCATTACATGTGACTCAGGTTCAGTTTCACTTGAGACTTCGGAGAGTATACAAATTATAATTCCCTTTTCATATAACTTGGGGAACGGGCAACCTCAATAACTCTGTAAGTCTTTTAGCATTATTAATTACATTTATTTTTTGTAAAGCTTAGTTAAATTACAATGCATGACTTAGAAAGGTTGTAAATAACACCCTAAATGGGTACATAGGTACTGTGAACATTTTATGAACACTCACCTAACTACTAAGACCTGACTGTATGAATGCAATAAATAAAATACTGAAATACTGAAATAAAAATAAAACCGGCCAAGTGCGAGTCGGACACGCGCACGTAGTGTTCCGTACCATTATCTATAAAAACGGCAAAATAATCACGTTTGTTGTATGAGAGCCCTATTTAATATTTATTTTGTTCTGTTTTTTAGTAATTGTTGTTATAGCGGCAACAGAAATACATCATCTGTGAAAATATCAACTGTCTAACTATCACGGTTCATGAGATACATGGTACCTGGTGAGAGACAGCGAAGTCTTAGTAATAGGGTTTTTACACTTTGGGTACGGAACCCTAAAAATATCCTAATAATGCAACTTAAGTTGCCTTAAATTAGGAAAGTTTATATTTTATATTGTAATATACCTTAGCGGAAAATAATTTTGCCGCAAATCGTTAGGTCTATTTCTACGAAACCTTGTTATTACAAACTTCGATTCAATGCTCCTTTTTGGAGCATTTGAGAATATGTTGAATTATATTGAAGCATTTGGCAATATGTTAGTTTTTTTGAGTACACTTTATTGTTATTCTGTTAGTCAAAAATCCCAGATATCAAATGCTGCAAAAGTACCATTGAATCGAAGTCTGTACTTTTCCGTTAGTTTCATTCATTGTAGAACGCAAAAAAAATCAAAGATGCAATAACTTTGAATCTTCCGTGCAATGTAAATCGAACGCCCTCGATCATAATGATTATTTGATTATCATATTAATTATATAAATGACTTAGGTACCAACAAGCCGCTATCCACGGCTTCACACACAATATCTAGATACGGCAGTTAGGGATAATATAAGGTTTTTTGTTATTATAGTGATTCCCGCACTTTGGGTATCGCTACGGATAACATAGTTATCTAAAAGTATAAGAATTGTAAAATCTAACACGACATTCCGCAGACCTCGTTAATAATGGATTATTCTTGACTCTTGTTCTGTTATTACTTAATCTTAAAATGATGTCAAGCTTGCCAAAATGCCAATCATTATGTAACGAAGAAACAAAACTTCAAAAAACGAAGTCATTAAAATGGACCCAACTCGGTATGTAAGACGAAGGATCTTTGCACGAAGTGAAATACTGAATTAAGTGCCTCCAAGGCTAAACTGTCCTTTAATCTTTTTTTCAGCAGCCTGTAATGTCCTACTACAGTTGTATAGCAAAGGCCATAAAAATTTTTGGTTACTCATTATATTAATAAAGAAGGTTAGTCCCTACTGATTTTATGCGTGAATTCTCGATCTTTTATAATGAGGTCATGCTCATCGATTGTTTGTAAATTTTTATTTAAAATTACCTTTGTGGCTAATTATTCTTTTTATTTTAGTTGTCATCTTGTATTTCGTTAATTACAGAATATACTTATTTATATTCTACCCGTGAAAACCTTCACTGGTATTTATCAATTTGTAACTCTATGTAAAAAAGCCTCTGGTTTAGTATATTCTAAGGTTATTTTCGCGAGAACTCATAATAAAACACTGTTTTTACCGGATTGATCGCGTATATTTTATATTTGTTTATAACCTGACGTTTCGGAGGCTTTTCAGCTTCCATGGTCACAGGCAGACTGAGGTGACATTTGTCTTTACAAGTAATTTGAATTTTACATATCTACCGTCAATTATACAAATTTAATTATAACGTTCCGTATGTACGCAGTAATCACTAACAGTGTCTTGATGGGTTGTAGCTATGGATTGCTGGGTGGTTTTCCATCAAATAAATAAACAAATACGGCTTTACTAGCTCAGCTCGTAAGCATTAACATAGTCATTAAATTTTTCTGACATTTTTAAATTTTTAATGAATCATTTCTAGTTTCGACTTTCTTGACCTTTTAGACTTTCGTATCTTCTTCTAAGTTTTACCTAATTTCATGATGAATGTAAGAGCATTTGCATTTGCTTAACCACGAACCTGGTTTGTGTTGAAAGAACACCAACGTTTCATCCCTTAACGAGGGACTTCTTCAGGGACTTCTTTTATCTGTTTTATGAGATTGAACAAATGTGCATGCTTGACGAGCAAAAACAGAAACAAAATGAGATACGAGTATAACTACAACCATAATGTATGCATGCACATATTGCACATGCATTAAAAATTTTGAACCATGTTTTGAGTTAATAAATTACATTTGTACTTAATGTTTGTGAATAGGTACTTCTTTATCGTTGTTTTGCGATTCAGATCTCATATTGTTGTGTTGCCTACTATAACAGTTTATTCTTCGAATATAAATACTCTACCGCCTTTCATGCATCCAAATTACCGTAAAGAGCCAAAGCATCATTGTTTAAAATAACTATGTACGAGTATGTTGCGCCGCCGCCGCCCGGTCAGTTTTGCAATACCGGTGACCGGTGTGGGTTGGTTTGGGTGTCTTGCGACACTGATCGGTCGCTTGCTAAACCTAACGATATCTACTGTTCACTTTTACTATGTTTGCCAAAATACGTTTTTGATTACATGGCAGACAAGTCTAGTAACAAAGTTGTGCAACTCGTTTGATTGAGATTAAACAGATTATGTAAACAATATGATAGTCGTCGTTTTATTACTGTCGGCTGCACTTAGTTAACATTTTAGTAGCATGTTGGTTTACAGCTGACTTACCGCTAAGAATTTTTCGAGTAGGTAACTCGAAAAATTATTTATTTCCGTAAATACAAAAGATGTACCTACACTTAAAAAACTAATTCTTAAAAGAGCCTTTTAATATGACAAGGTAATAAGTGTATAACTTCTTAGATAAGTGTATTACTTCTTCTTAGTCACTGGTAGGATCATTTTATGAGACAAGGCAGTCGATTCCAAAGACACGTGCTGAACGCATATGCATATAAATCATTGTCAGTAACTACTACGAACAACACGCGGTTGTCATACCAAACGTCCCGTACAATTACTTACTATCAGCTCGGCGATCTGCCAGGGCCAAGATTACGTCCGAAGGAAGGCAAAATATTTACATAGTGAGAACAACAACGGAGTATCCGGTCTACTCTGATTTTGAAGAGCATCGCTTAGCAGGCCTCGATGCCAAGAGTCTTATTAAAAAGACCCATTCGAAGGCCTTGCAACAGAAATTTGAAAAGAAGCCGCGTCCGAGTACATTATAGACAAACAAAAAGCCAAGTAATATCTTTATCGGTGGTCTCCATAAGGAGGGCACATAAAAACTATGTTTCTTTCTCAGTTCTGACTAACGAAGATTGAAGCGAATATAATCGAATATAGCAATATTTTCCCTAGTATTTTTAGGGTTCCGTACCCAAAGGGTAAAAACGGGTCCCTATTACTGAGACTTCGCTTCCGTCTGTCACCAGGCTGTATCTCATGAACCGTGATAGTTAGACAGTTGAAATTTTCACAGATGATGTATTTCTCTTTTCCGCTATAACAACAAATACTAGAAACCAGAATAAAATAAATGTTTAAGGGGGCTGCCATACAACAAACGTGTTTTTTTTTTGCCGTTTTTATAGATAATGGTACGGAACCCTTCGTGGGCGAGTCTGACTCGCACTTGGGCGGTTTTTTTTATATAAGCCAGTGTCGTGTCCTCCCTTTACAGGGCAAAGGCCTCCGTATTCCCTTTCCACACTTCACGGTCTAGAGCTGTTGCTTGTGGGCCAATCCTTGTTAAACGAGTCTAACTCGCCTCGCCGCGCCATCTTTGCCTAGGCCTGCCCGATTTCTTATTTGTAGACAGGTTTTTGACTAGGCTAGAGTAGATGAAAATGGTATACAGAATTAAATAATATTTTGAATAAATGAATGCATTTGATGACGTCAAATGCGTTGAAATACATAATTGTATTCTCCCATACACTAATAAGTAGTAAGACCGCACCGGTCTCTGATCGATCATGATCGATCTACTGTGCGGTCTTAACACTTTCTGGCTAAGGCTGGGCAGTGAACGAGATTTATTCAAACACTTTCATGACCAAAGACGTGCGTCTTTGGTTATGAAAGTGTTTAATGCCAATACGTTTTAACACTTGTAACGTGTTAATAGATCTATATTTCTGCACCTCGTGGTGGTGGCAGAGGGCGCGCCCCTGCTGCGGGTCGTACCGCCGACGCTGGGAAGTGAATTAGTTAAAGCAAGATATACTATTGTGATTCTGAATGATAATATCTAATTCCGTATCTCTGTTGTCCCCAGGCGTACCTGCACAGTTGGCGCTCGGTAGAGGAGCTAAACATGTTGGTGGGTGCGAAGGTCTGCGGCGCGACTCCGCTGGTCATCGCCTGCCGGAATGGACACTACGACGTTGCAGAGTACTTGATTGAGAGATGCAAGGCCGACATCGAACAGCCCGGTTCAGGTAAAGTACACTCTTTAACGACTGAACGATTTTGCCGTCGATTGAAGAATGATTTGACTGATTGTTTTGATATTGTCTATATACATATATGTATAGAATAATCCAAAGATGCTACAATAAAAAAATGCCTTTTAAAGCTTAAAAAATGTGTAAATATTAAAGAATTTGCAGGTTTTTAGATTTTTTTTAAACAATCAAATGATGAATCATAGAGTAGAACTCACCTCAATATCGTCCAGTTTCCACCAAAAATAACACTCAGAATGTCGAATATAAAGTGCTACTAGTTGTTTTACAAATCTCTCTCTGCCCTAGACTAATACTTTACGTAAGAAACGCTAGCGAGACTGGTTTGGTCTAACAGGGAATGTATTAGAAACTTGTGGCCGATGGTAAAATGTAGATCGTATTATAAAGTTGTAAAGAGCCTTGCACTTCCTGTGCCGCATCGATCGATCGTATGTTATAAATGACTGACGAAATTGATCATAAAATTCACTATTATAGACATAAATAGACATATCATTAAAGTTGCCACTACATGTACACACAAGATAAGTAGCAATTTTGAAATAAAAATAAAATACTTAATCATTAATCACACAGTAAAGAACATAGGTGCAATACGTTGAAAAAAAATGGCAGGGAGGTAGACGATATCCCAGGGCATTCATAGACTACTTTTTATCCCGGAAAAGCGCGAGCGAAGCCGCGTGCAAAGGTCAGCCCATAAAAGTAATCCATAAATTAAACGCATTTCATCATCATCATCATCATCATCAGCAGCCTATATTAGACCACTGCTGGACATAGGTCTCCCCTAATGAGCGCCATAGCGCCCTGTCTTCAACTTTCCGCGCCCAGCATCTGCCAGCAGTCTTTCACAAATCGTCATCACACCTGGTCGGAGGGCGCCCTACACTACGTTTACCGAGTCGCGGTCTCCACTCAAGAACACTTTTACCCCAGCGGTTGTCGGTTCTTCTCGAGATATGGCCAGCCCACTGCCACTTCAGCTTGCTAATCCTTTGAGCTATGTCGATAACCTTCATTCACTTAAATGTATTTTTTTACTAAACGTATTTATATGATTATATTCGACGAGCACGATGGTCTTTATGTATGTCAACATAGCGAGACATAGCCAATATCTAGAATAATTAAGATTTTAATTGAGCAGTTGTTGCTTCGCCAACTTTTCTATTTCATCGGCTTGTTTGTCAACGCTCTTAATGTTGACTGTTGCACACGAATCAACGCGTTTCGGTTGAAGATCTGCCCTTCTTACGCCCATTGTTGCTAGCAAAGAAGTACTTATTACAGTTACTTATCTCGGTGGTTGCTAGCTATAAATATTATAATAAACGCACATGAAAAACAACGACGATATAGGACGCGTCCCGCGTCATGGGGCGTCAATAGATGCGGCTATAGATAGATATATTTTTAAAGCTAACGCGATTGTCTTTTTTCATACGAAAATAAATACGAAAACAAAAGGGGATCGCGCCTGCTTATTAAAATTTATCTATTGCAGGACCATGGTAGATGGCACAAACTTCGGAATACCACTCATGTAGGCCAAGCACACTTATGGTAGAATAAACGAAAAAGACATCGAATCGTCATCCATTGCGTAAAATACTTGAAATTAATTCTTTGTAGCCTGCTTTGAAGTTCAAAATTTTACACAATGAGTTTCTGCTACATTTTCTTCACACTGTGGATTATAATGATGAGAAAGAACACACTTACAAATGCTGACGCAGGTGAAATGGTGTTAACCACTTAGTCGTCAGTGATTTTCAGAAGTGCTGTTGTCAGAATTTTGAAGTAATAATGTATTACAGAGTTCCTGCTACAAATTGTTATGAAAGTTAAAATGAAAAGAATAAATAACTACTTGCCGGTAATTCAACAATCGTATATTCACAAGAACCGGTTATTTACTATTTTAAGAAATGCACTTGACATTTATGACATCCATAGATTGGCTTTATTACGTACCGTGATGAATGTTGTGAAAATACAGTTACGAGCTTGTTTACTGACTTTAATCACATAAACAACGATTTAATGGCTAGATAAAAAGCATAAATGAAAACTAGTGTAGTGCTTTAGTTTCCACTGGATTTCGACCAGTATAACAGAAAAATAAACTTGAGAATAGGAACAATCAACAAAACAATACTGTACTAAATTGCATTCAATCAAGGTGAATGAAATGTAATTGCTGACTGGAATAGAGGAAAACCGTAAACATTCAACCGTCCAATAAACACGAAAGCGCAAATTGCCAGCGAGTAACGCCCCAGCAAAGTTATACGGTTTTAATGTTTTATTGGTATGTTAAACGGAATCCTTAACGAGATTTGCGAGTTCTTGTTAACTGTATCTTGTTATCGACTTTCCATTGCTACCAGTCGAAACTTTTTGAGTTTTCTTTGCGGTTTTTATGTTTTTAACCCACTAGTTAAGTTGGGCCCCTGCCCAACTCTGCTATATTACTTCACTACATGTACATGGAATGGTTGCAGAATCCAACACCGCACCTACGGTACCGCGCGGTAGTATGCGAGCGCTGCTCTTACTACGCAAAAAGATACAAATTGGCTCAAGCGCGGCGCCGCGGGGAGTTTTCGTATTATTTCAATAAAATTTGTACCTTTTTGCGTAGTAAATAAAAGTTTTATTTTAAATCTCGTCTCGGTCTGAGCTGACCCCAAAGAGATTGTAGTAGGCTACATGTTTAACAATAGTGTCTTTATTCCAGTGACATTCGACGGCGAGACGATAGAGGGCGCCCCGCCGCTATGGTGCGCCGCCGCAGCCGGTCACCTCTCCTTAGTAAAGTTGCTGGTTCGCGCGGGCGCGAATGTCAACTCTACCACACGGACACACAGCACACCGCTGCGGGCCGCCTGCTTCGACGGTCATTTTGATATCGTCAAGTTCCTAGTAGATAATGGTGCAGGTAAGAACTCATTTAGCTGTCAAGGCGCTACCCCGACTCGACACTAGCGCCGCCTCCTATACTCTACTTTAGCATCTGTGTGTAAACAAAACAAACTAGTACAGAGACATTGAATGGTTATGATGATAAGGTATCACAAATGGTGGATTTTTAATGTGAAACGTAAAAATAAGAATAAGTAGGATGCGGCGCTAGTGTGAGTCAGGATGTGCCATCACATCAAGTAATAAAATAGTATGACGTAGGAGCTCGCACAATCTATTTTTGCTTCCTCTCCTTAAGAAACAGGTAGAGAAACCAAGGTTCCCGACAAACTTTTAAACTTTCATTTGTATAGCTTTGCATCTTTTGAATGACCAAGAGTCCAAGACTATAAAACTTTGTGTGAATAAAGCTAGAAACAGATTGAACCCATGTAAGCGATATATTCTGAGAGCGGGCGGGACGCTTGAATTTGGATGAATGCAGATGGGCTAGGCTAGAGACACACTTATCGTACGCCACGCCATCTGACCTTTCATACATTGCGTTGCGTACGTTGCGTGACGTTTGTTTCTAATTTGAATGTTTGCTCATTCAAAAGCTGTTTACAATCGAACCCCTAAAACAAGTTGATTATCTTTCAAACCACTTCAAAAATTCGAGATGATCAATCTAAAAGTAACAATGTATGACGTCATTCCACACTTCGTACGTACAAGCAACAGAATCCTCAAGTGCCAATACGAATGGCGCCAAATTTCACGTCACAACGTCTATCGTCGCCGCAGACATAGTAGCTAGCTGCTGCCGGTGGCTTCGCACGCGCTTCATAAGTAGCTTATGTCCGTCCCTGGGATATCATTTTCCTCACAGCCAAATTTCATTGAGATCCGTTCAGCCGTTAAGGTAAAAAGTAACAGACAGACAGAGTTACATTCGAATTTATAATATTCGTATGGATGTATGTAGCCCATGGAGATGGCAAAAGCAGGCGATCCGTCTTTGCCAAATTGTTCAATTGGGCTTGCCAGCTTTCCATTTCTATTCTTTTTATGGCTAAGGTACTAGGTAGAGCGCCTCGTTGTTGCCAACATAACAGCTGGCTTACGTATGTGGTACAAAATAATGTTAGTTGGATTCTTGGAATTGCTTAGCCGGTCGGTATACCCAGAGATGATGATGTACTTTGCATTTGTGTGTAAATAGTATTCGGTGACGCAAATGAAGTGAATTGTGTTGGGTTCGGATTCTATACTACAGTTTGTCAAAGGAATTTGTATTTCAACTCAAGTCCAAAACCACATAAAGCCAGATAGAAGCGATTTTTTATTTGGCCCTCCACTTACATCCGCAATCACTTTCAACTTTTGTACGAAAGAGAATGAAATTTCGCCACTCACAACAATCGCGCCGTTTGGTGCCGGCTTACAATTTGCACCACCCCAACTCTTCCCGTGGGTGTCGTAGGAGGCGAGTAAGGGACATACACCGGGGGGCGGGCAGCAGCGCCTGTTGCAGAACAGATCTACCACCGAACTAAGATCCCCAACCCGCATGCCAAGCGTGGGATTATGGGCATTACTCAATAAGATATTAAGTCAATAAGGTGTTTATAAGGGGGAGGCCTGCGTCCAACAATAGACCATTATAGGCTTTTGAGGGTCGAGGTTGCCTAGACCCAGAACTAATATCTACAGATCATGCAAACATAATAAATTCCCAGAAAAACTCAAACCATGGTCAAAAAGTAACAATCTTCACCAGTCCCAGTACTTCTATTTACGCGATTTTCGTGCCATTGCGGCCATGTAGGGCCTAGTGTCACTGCGGCCATCAAAACCATTCTCCTCAATTCCGTTCTCTCTTTTCCAGATATAGAAATAGCGAACCGCCACGGTCACACATGCCTAATGATCGCGTGTTACAAGGGCCATCTTCGGATCGCGAAATACCTACTCTCTCTGAACGCGGATGTGAACAGGAAGAGTGTTAAAGGGAACACTGCGTTGCACGACTGTGCGGAAAGCGGCTCACTGATGATACTCAAACTGCTGTTGGGGCAAGGTGCTTCGATGGATGTGGATTCATATGGTGAGTCTCGAAATTTTGTATTAAAAGCTTTCGACTTAGCAAAAACACTGCAAGATACAAGATTTTATTACTAAAGAACGGGAAGTATTAATTATTAAGAAAATTACAATACATTACGGATGTAAGCGGGTTAACTACGAATCTTATTTGTGTTGGAAGAACACCAACGTTTCATCCCTTAACGAGGGACTTCTTCAGGGTGAGTGCGGTTCTAGGCGCGCGCGTTCCGCGTCCCTCTGAAAAAAAAATTACAATACCAGAATAAAACAATAACATAACATATGTATACTCTAGATTTAAAAATAAAATGTTGTAACACATCAGTCAGCATCAGTTCCGCTCAGTCTCCTAAGTCGGCCAGTCGGCTCAGTGTTAATTTTGTTAATTTTTATACAATAAGGATCATCCACGGGACTGTTTCCTTATTACTATAAACATTTACTAGAAGGTACCTAAAAAATTATGAAACATTATTATTGGTTCAGTGTTCTTTTTGGTAGCGTTTAGATAATAAGGAATCTAAACGCTAACAAAAATCGATTACTAGATTACTATTAAAAAAATCCTACCTACTCGTTTTTCTTTAGCTTCTCATTTCAATACATGTTTCTAAATAGAAATATTTAACATTCCAGGCATGACACCTCTCCTAGCGGCGTCAGTGACCGGCCACACGCATATAGTAGATCATTTGATCTACGTAGACCACGGGCTTGTTACAAGAGAACAGAGGATCGACGCGTTAGAACTATTGGGGGCCACCTATGTAGACAAGAGGAGGGATATGGTCGGCGCTCTGGCGCTCTGGAAACGGGCTATGGAATACAGGTGTGGTTTATCTATGATTGCTAGCTCCGGTCCGCGATTGGTCGTGCGTGATGCGAGATGACAAGGTTTCTTAATTTTATTGACTTAATTTTATTGATTTAATTTTATTGGCTTCTCACAAGCTTCATACAAGTTCCTCGCGAGGCGACTGTCTGTCATCAGATGCAGTCAATGTAAAACGCATCTAAATAGTACTAGTGGACAAAGAATTTCAGTGAATAAAATCAATAACCCCTTATTTCTTATTTGATAATAATTACTATTTATAAAGCTGTTTATAGTATAAATATTTGACTTGTCTAAGTGCTTATTTTGTAAGCCTAAAGAAATAAAGTTATTGAGTTTGAGTATCAGTTAAATCTCTCATTTTTATGCTGTGCGTTGTGCGGCTCAGATCTGCGACAATCTTTAGTTTCTTACGTCATCCACAGCCCGTGGATGTCGCGTTGGATAGGTCAATCCTTAGCCGCGACCTCAACCTCAACAGCCTATAATGGTCCACAGCTGGACGCAGGCCTCCCCCTGACAATGCCTTATTGGCTTTTATCTCATGGGGGGTAGTGCCCATAATTTCCACGCTGGGCATGCGGGATCAAGATCGGCAAGAGGCGCTGCTGCCTGCCCCCCGGTGTATGTCCCATGACGACACCCACGGGAAGAGTTGGGGTGGTGCAAATTCTAAGCCGGCACAACACGGCAATATAGCCGCGACCGCCGCGTCCTTAACATAAGCTTAAAGTTCAATTGTCTGTTTCAGGTTCCCGTCAGACGGTAGCGATCCTATCCCAAAGCCGAAGGACATCCCTCGCATCGAGGCGTACGACTTCGCGGTAGAACCCATGGACCTACAACAGCTGGAGGAATTACTCGCAGATCCAGACGCCATGCGGATGCAGGCGCTAGTCATACGCGAGAGGATCTTAGGTGAATAAGTTTTTTAAGATAGATCATTTATCACATATTATAAATGCTTGGTTGTTTGGAAGTTTGTTACCTCTTCACGCCAAAAGTACTGAACGGATCGGGCTGAAACATACATACAGGTAGTTCTAGACCTAGAATAAAACATAGGCTACTTTTTATCCTATAAATCAATTCCCATGGATAGAAATAACCTTAAACAACGCGTGCGAAGCCGCGGACAGAAAGTAATATATAATAAACTAGTTTAAATTAGTCCTTCAAAATATTTTTTATGCAAATATTCTTTTGTATTCAATATATGTTTAAAAACATCTCGAAATAGTTTCTCAACATCAAACAATCACCCCAACATTCAGAACCAAATCCTCACGACTCTGTTTATCCACAGGTCCAGCCCACCCCGACACCTCATACTACGTCCGCTACCGTGGCGCCGTCTACGCTGACGCCGGCCGCTTCCAACGCTGCCGGCAGCTCTGGCACCACGCGTTGGATATGCAGCGAGCCGTGCTGCCGCCTCTGTCTCCGCTCACGCAGTCCTCTCTCTTCAGCTTCGCAGAGCTGTTTACTTATATGCTGGGCGAGCGAGCGAGGCCCCCTCTTAGAGGTTAGTTAAATATCTTACTGGATGCGCCAAACAAGTTAGCAGAATATCCTACAGACTGCGCCAAATCTATGCTCTGGACTGGACATGCAGCGAACCATACTGCCTCCCCTGTTTCCGTTCACGCAGTCTTCGCTATTTATCTTCGCGAAGCTGTTCAGTCCATTGTTTTTCAACCTTAATACTTAGTCTAAAACTCTTCTTCTTTGTCGCTACACTCTTGACAGAGTAGTCGTGGTCGTCATATCAGGGAGGGCTTCAAAATCCGGCGCTATCCTCTCGCACCGCTACCTACCTGGTACATTCGTGTAGATAATCGTTTAGCGTAGCTTTCATTTGGTCCATCCAGCGCATACACCAGCACCAGAGACCTAGCACCGGAGACACACTTACTCAGTCTAAAGCTATTACCGTTAAAATGACGTGTTAAATCACAATTCTTGTATCCGTTTCCGCAGGTCGCATCGTCCCGCCAGTAACATTCGACGACATCGCTCCAGTATTCCGGAAGGCCCTATTCGAAATAAAACGCGGCATGACTCTCCTCGAGTCGAAGATAGTCATCGAGCGCGAACAAACGCTGACGACGTTGCAACGCGTTCTTGTTATAGCGTTGCAACTCGCAGCGTTACTTGCGAGACTGCTTGATGAGCCTGATTGTACTGAGGAGGTGTCGCAGAAGATACATTTCGCTGTTTACTCGCTTGTGAAGACGGATATTAAGGTAAGTTCAGGCTCTTTCGCAATTAAAGAGTCTAAGTTAGCGCAAACAAAAGCTGACGACCGAAGTTGCAACGCGTTCTGGTTATAGCGTTGTAACTTGTGGCGTTGCTTTCGAGACTATCTGTCATCTGATCCTGTCAAATTGAAGATCAGATCAAAGAAGTCAAATATTATAACATAAATTCTCAGTTTTTTTATTTAATTGAATAGTTTGCGTACTGGTCGAGATAAACCGTGCTATTATCTCTACTCGCTTCTTTTTACTAACAGACGATCGAACATGGTCGTACGTCTGTTAGTAAAACTTAAAGTACATTTCCTTATATAATTTCTGCCAAACTGTGAAACAGTTTGTCGGCAGTAGCTCTCGTGAACAATTTAGATAGTACATGTACATGTACTATCTAAATTGTTCACGAGTACTTAACTATGTGTGATCTGCGCAACTGACAACGGCATAGCTTATCGCACGTTTCGCTGCATCGAACCAACCTAATAATAATATGCAGCGCACCGTTTGCCACACGTACGAATATAGTCCGGAGCGAACCAAGGTCGCGGTGCGGAGCGCACCATGCTCGATCGTCTGTTAGTACTTTTAGATTTCTTATCAGCGCACATTTATTCACTGCTGAACATGTATCCCCCAAACAAGAAGGGTTTTGCCATCGATGGTCGCGATAGATGTGTTACAAATCCTCAGAATGAAGCTACTGGCCTTCCTCTATTAGAATCTCTTAGTCGACTTACGACATACCTAACACTACCTAACTCTTTTCTAATACCTTTTTATTTTATTCTAGGTGCGTGTAGGCAGATCAGCGCTCCACGTCGCCTGTTCTTCAGACGGTAGCCGCGCGCGTGCCGCGCGCCCGTGGCATTCGCCGCAGCCTGTCGGGGGCCCCGCGGAGCCCTGTAGTTCTACCCTCATAGCCCTCATGCTTAGACTTGGGGCCCAGCCGGACGCGAGGGACGCGGCTGGCAACACTCCGCTGCATCTCATATGCAAGGTAACTGCTCAATTTTAGACTAAATAGCGGCACCGGACCCATACCATAAGGGCCCCTCGCTCGGAGCCCTGTAGAATGAAAGAACGTAATATTGAATACACTCTGTTTCTTTTGAATATAAAAAGTAGGGTTAACACAGTAACTCTGTTAAGTATACTTGGCTAAGAGTGGTTTGTTGATTAATGTTGACATACGAGTAAATCAGAATGAGAAAAATAGCTGCTAAACAAAGAAAATGTTTTGAAAACAAAAGTTAGTAAGAAGGAAAAAGTATACAAAAAACTTTTGTCTCCAGATAAACCCTTGCCCATCAGAAGTGGTCCGCGAGCTCCTAGCCTACGGCGCCCACATAGACGCCGTCAACTACGACGGAGAAACACCAGAAGAGATCCTCAAACAAAGCCAACAGTCTCTGACTTCCATGGTAAACCCACTACGGTACACCACACTCAAATGCCTCGCCGCCCGTACGGTCAAAAACTACAGGCTACCGTACAGGCATGTGCTACCCCAATGCTTGCATACTACCGTTATCACGCACTGATCGTGTTTAAAATCTGTCAGAATTGGTAG
Organism: Eupithecia exiguata; assembly: GCA_947086465.1. Taxonomy (NCBI): domain Eukaryota; kingdom Metazoa; phylum Arthropoda; class Insecta; order Lepidoptera; family Geometridae; genus Eupithecia; species Eupithecia exiguata. Next base: position 5,872,432 of record OX352243.1, on the reverse strand, counting down.
AAGCCTTCCTTTGCTGTTTTTCGTATTATCCCTCCTCGGATGTTCCCAATCAGACCTCAAAGAACTCAATTTACTATCAGAGGTTATAATGATTAGTGGCAAAATGTAGAGATTTACGTGCGCCGACTTAACCTTTAATCAGTGCCAATATATCATAAACAACTTAATTGTCGACAATGCTTTACGACTCACTTTGATTTACTTATGCAAGAATCGGGAGATCTCGTCTCTTTTACCTTGATTCCATGCTTAACCCGCTGTGATTTGACAGACAGCATTCTATTGTATAATGTAGAAAGCAATGTTTCGATCTTACTGTAATTTTATGTATCTCATTTCACAGCTTAGTACTACGACAAAACTCACGTAACTTGTTTAACACTTGATTCTACTCATGCAACAATCAGCTCTGCGTAATGACAACGTAGAGTTTATTTCTCTTTGTATTGACAACACGTACATTCTTACTGTTTAAATATTTTTAAACTTACGCGATCTGAACACATATTTATAAATACTATTTAACGGGTATTTATCGCGTATGTCATCCCGTGACCACGGCAGTGTGTAAACCTGTCGAAACGTCGGGAAAATAAGGTAAATAAACGCGATAAATACCCGTTAAATAGTATTTATAAATTCTTACTGTTTATTTCGCTGGTATAAAGCTATGCTTCCACAAAATAGGAATTATATTATATCCTTCCGTAGAGCAGATGTGCATCTTTATTGCATAATCTGAACATTATAGTATTTTCATTTCCATTGTTGTCTCTGTTCAAGAGTATTTTGTATTATTGTTCTTTTATATGTACTTATTACTTGAGAAATGTTATAGATTTTGCCATTATGTAGGTACTATAAAATGTAAATATTAAATGATTTTGCTCGTGTTTTGTTTTTAAGACGGATAGAAAATGGGAATTTATTAATAAAAAATAAATATGTACTTCATTTTTTACTTTTACAGAGCATTGTAATTTGATTTTTAATGCCTTTGTTTATAGCTCATTTTCTTAGTTTGCCATGTATGTAAGATATTTTTGAGGCTATGTATTGCTTTTGTTTTAAACCACCGTACGTTTTTTTTTGTATTATTGGATTCTAGAATGCTCAATATTTATTTTATTATATTATTTTAACAGAGTTATTATAGCATTTCATTAATAATATAAATATATATTGATGTTATTCATAAATCCAGGAATTGAACTGTATAAGTTAATATGTACCTAAACAATTTATATACATATACATACATATTTTTGTATTAATAATAACTTAATAACGGATTTGAAAAATATTACAAAAATATAGTAGAATTTGAAAAGTAATTTAAGTGCTGTGTAAAATACTTGATTTCACAAATATTATGTACATACTTCATTTCTCAAATTGTACCTAAGTATGTATTATCTTCCATTAAAACTATGTGGCCCGTTTGTCACAAAGAAGTGTTGTACTAGTGTCGTCATTCATCGACATGAAGATATCGATAAAATCGTATTCATGGCCACCAAGTGATATTCGCTTTTAATTTTAGTATTTCTTAGGTTTACGCACGACAGGCAGGACTAGACGTCGGATAGTGTTCGTGTGGCGCCATCTAGTCCACTATTGTTAGTACATGTTGGGTAGACCATACATTTTCTAAACGTCGTCCTATATTCTTTTAGTACCATCTACAGATAACTATAGTAATTTGCATTTTTAGCAACAAAATATGCTTTAGATGTGGTTAATTTTGAGCATAATTTTTGCATCTGTTTAATACTTACAAACCTACATCGTATTAACGTAGGTACGTTATCTGGTGATGGTAGAGTCACCTATAGAATTTATCGATAAATTCCTGTATTTGATAATAATCACTAGTTTTCTGAAATGAAATTTAATAAACAAATTAGGAACTAAGTAGGTATAATAGAAGTAGGTACGTAATAATTGGTATTTGTAATTAGATAGTTGGGTAAAACATTTAGAACTGAATTATTATATTATTGTTTGTATGCTCAGCGGCCGTTGATATAGCTGTCTGTTCTTTTGTCATAGATTTATTATATAAATTAGTAAATACTGCGTGATGATTACATTTCATGCTAGTTATTTTTTGAAATTAATAAAATGCTTTAAAAATTAACACGATTTATCAATTACTACGCAGCTCTGCCCGCAGCTTTTCAAATAAACTAAAATATGAGATAATTATATCCATACAAATGTTAGAAATTCGGGAGGATTTCGAGGCGGGAATCGAACCCGCAACCTCCTGCGTCGCGGGCGGGCCTTCGCCCACCGCGCCACAGAGGTCGTCTTATATCTTTTTTAGTGTAAAACATCATAACAAGATAATTTTCACAATCGGCAACAAATGGATTCCATGGCAACAACGGGTGTAAACAAGAGGTCTTTCATTCGTCATTTCATCCATGTAACATCCATCACTCATCACATGAAACTAAATTAGACTCGAATTTTAACTAGATGTCACCACTTGAAAAACTAGATCGCGCTATAGAAGTGTTCCTTGCAAACCCATATTCATTATTCAGGAATTTGAAGTAGGTTTATAGTTTTTTTAAACACGTCAAATTATTCATTATTTTTCATTCATTCATTCACGAATGAATGACTGGAAGACTCATGAATGAGTCATGTCATGAATGAGAAAAATGTAAAATGATTCGTGAACTAAACAAAGACACGACAACATAGGTAAGCTGCCTACACGTTACATCACCATTACCAACAAAACATGGGTGGATAACAACATGGTCCTCATAAAAATGTATGAGCGCCTAACAAGAGGCGGGCAGGGGGCAAATGCTAGTTATTCCGCGCGAACGGTAATTGTGACAAATGAATGTGTTTCGTTATACTTACAAAACACGGTGTTACAGAGGTCGACCATTTACATAAACGAGACATAAATAACATGGTAGGGTGACTTGATGTTGGAGGCTACAAGCGGACTGCGCGATACCTGTCATCATCATCATTAGCCTATGCTTGTCCATGGACTGGACTGCCAACAGTCTTTCGCTGATCAATATCCCACCTGGCCACAGGGATTGACACGACTCTAGGATCATCCTACACTACGTTTACAGAATCGCAGTCTTCACTCAAAAACACCCGCAGTTGTCGTTTCTGCAGATATGGCCGACCCCGTTGCCACTTCAACTTGCTTATTCTTTGAGGTACTAAATATGTCCACAACACGAATAGGAACTATCCTTGATGGCCCGAGCATATTTATCTCCGAAGCTGACATCTTTCATTAGCACTGCTTACCCGAAAGATACCTAGTTACCGGGCCATTTTAACCACACTGGGCGCCCGGCGCGAAAATCGGGTGCCTCTTGTCAACAAAATAAAATTCTAATTTTAGTAACATTTTTTAATAATTAATATACGTCAAGTGCGACTAGGACTCGCGCATCAAGGGTTCCGTACAAACTTGTACATACTAGTAAGTTATCAAACATCTTTTTTGAATTAACAACAAATTCACGGTTTTTAGATTTTTTCCTTAACTTGTTTTATAAGATCTTATTTCTTGCCAAATTTCATGATTTGAGGTCAACGGGAAGTACCTAATATGTGTGCATGTGATACCCTTGGAAAATTCAAAAAAATTGGGCATAAACGGCTCAGTTTCGCTTTTTACGTACCGACGCTAGATAGATAATATTTATTGTCAAAAAGCGTATGTTTTATATTCATTACTAGTGTCTTAAACCTAAAGTAGGAAAGAAGTTTTATTAGGTAGGTATCATGAAACTGCTGATTTTTTAAAGCTCTATACCAAAATAAGATGTAAGAGATAAGCAGGATTAATTTAAAGAGCGGACAGGTAGGTACTACAGCAGATTGGTATCTCAAACACATTTAAACCCCTATTGAAGTCAACCCTAACTAGTGAACCGTGGCAACAACAAAATAAAATCCAGCGGGTTAAATAGGCCCATTGAAACACGGCACGCGTCCTCGCAGAAAGACGTCGTTAACCGAACGGGCCATTGTGTCCCATACAAGTGTACGATATATCCCAGGCGGGTAGTTATTGCACAAATAAGAGTAATTCGCGGAATTCCATGGGGTTGGATTTGTTGGAAAAATTGCGTGTGTTCTTCGTTGGTAATTTAATTCATAGGGTTGTTATGGGTAATGTTATGTCTTTCTATGGTATATTTGTATTTATTAACCATCTAGAGGACGCCCGTCTAAGGAGGATAAAACATTGGAAGTTGTACAAGGCAAGTCATGTTGTACAATAAATGACATTCAAGAATATTTAATTTAATTTAACAGTATTTATTACACAATATACTGGGTGGGGCAAATTTTTGGCCCCTTAAGGGTAGCTACCTTTTTTTGTAGTTAGACGGTTTTGTTCGTAGAACTTTCTGTTTTATTTTGAAGAAAAAATATTGCCATTTTTAGATTTTTGAAAAAAAGTACGGTTCAGCCAAGAAATGACATTCGTCAAAAAAAATAAGTTGGTCTTAATCGACTCTATTTCCAACCAGGTCGCACCGCATACGCTGGGCAGTGAATGCGTTAAAGCTTTGTCAAAGCTTTAAAAATTGCAGCACAATACTCATTCAAGTACCAGTAGAACCCTAAGCCCCGTTGTTATTAATAACGGCATATTACAATTCAATTTGAGCCAGCCCCGAGAACGTAATCCTTCTGTAATCCCGCAGTTATCTGAACAATTATATTAAAAGCAAACATGAATTTTCAAATCCCGCAATCGGTATTATTAAAGGCAGAAATACACCGTGGGCGTGTGCGTGGCGGTAGCGTCGCATCGTGAGCCCGGCGACTTGACAATTAAAAATCGACGATTCAAAATTCAATAACTTTATTTCTTTAGGCTTACAAAATAAGCACTTAGACAAGTAAAATTTTATACATAAACAGTTTTATAAATAGTAATTATTATCAATTATGAAACAAAATGTTATTGATTTTGTTCGCTTCCATTTTTTGTCAACTACTTAGTGGATTGTAACAAACAAAACATTTTTTCTCGTTTCTTTGTTTGTTCTTTGAATCCGAATAAATAAATGGACTTGCCTTATTACACTCCGTAATTACCCATCGATTCAAAACAATTATCCTACTTAATCGTAGACTGTGTTTTACTTACGTGTCTTGTTCACACTCAGGCTCGTATGTAGTAACATTTACATCATGTTAACGCTAACTACGTCATTGTAACTTTCATAAATAGTTTTGGCTTTAGCATTGTCGGTGCTGGTACTGCGTGGCTTTTCGTCACGCTCTCGTCACGCCAACGCCACACGACCGCACGCTGTATGAATGCAGCCTGAATAGAATATAATGGCATTTTCAGCTGAGCTGTAGACATGGCAGGCTTTAAAGTTGTCGGTGCCGCGTAGTTTATCGTCACTCTCAAATCACGCTGACGCCACGTACCCGCGCGCTGTGTGATTGCGACCTGAATCGAATATAATTGCATTGTCAGCTGAGCTGTAATAACCTGGCAGGCTTTAGAGTTGTCGGTGCCGCGGTTTGCTGAATTGCATTATCGGATTAAAAGGTTTGTTTGGAAGTTTAACCCAAATCTGTTCTTTTCACGAAAGTGTAGATTTAATTCGTTTAAAGCTATAAATTTTAAATTAAATTCTTTATTTCAGACTTCATGGGTCCAGGGTTACATATATAACAATAAGGTAGGTACATACTTATTGTTATAATCTAATATAATAATATAATTTATAATACAATAATAATTTGTAACCTGGTTACAAACCCACATTTCTATTATAATATCGGTAAGTAGATAAAATCTAACTTTTCTAACAATACCCAAATAGAAATTGTTGTAAGAAACATGCAATCTCATCATACTTACTCCGTCGGTTTCACGCACCCGCTGCTTCGAGTATCGAAACGTAATCGGGTTATACTAACTAATGCCATTTGACGGACCACTGGGCCGTTACTACGTGGCAGGGCTGTATTATGTTGGTCAAGGAGCTATAAACAGCTTTCGCTGGAGGATTCAACACAATGCAAAAAAACTTAGAATAATGTGGCCCTTATAATAAGGGTTAAACCTAGGTGGCTTATTAGGGGCCTTATTAAACCAACTAGGTTTAAGAAGGCCAAAACAAAGGGTTTTTAAAAAGCTTGTTATCGATGGAAAAGTTTAAATAAAACATATAAAATGGTACTACTTCACTTCAGAATACCAATAAATTAAATGTAGTTAAAATGCCCTGTTTTTGATTTATAATTCTTTAGGTATTCAAAATATTTCGGTTTGAATTTAGGTGGCCCTAGGGTAGGTACCTACGGTAATACTTAAAATCTCCCACCCGTAACAAATATTTGCAGATCATACATTTTGAAGCCTTCTTTGGCGTAGCGGGCGAAGGTCCGCTTGCGGCGGCGCAGGAGCTTGCTGGTTCGTTTCCCGCCTCGGAAAAAATGATTGTACGAGCTATCTGATCTGTTAGTTCCGGGTGTTCTGGTTGTTTTCTATGTATAGTAAAAATATCTATGTGGGTTTCTAATTATTAATCTCTACTTTGGAGCGAAGTGAATTTTCCAGCATTATTTATTTATTTGTTCCATACTTGGTATCGAACCCGCAACCTTCTGCGTCCGTTGCTGGTTTTATTTCACGAGCAATGGACGCGTCCTCACGCCGGCCCTGGCAGGTTTACCGAAGTAAATAACCAGATGTAATTTACGCAAGAGCAATTCTGTTTTCTCGACAAAACACAATAGAAAAAGGCACAGTTGTTAACTTAGGAAAAATGAAGAATAGTTTGTAATCATTTTGTGATGACGTGGTATTTTTTTTTAATTTGGCTATATAAAAAAATATTTTGATAATAATGAACGCTAGTTTCCTAGAGTTCTGGAAAGTGTAAAAATAGGAATTTATAACGAGATATTTAGCAAGATTTGATTTTTTCATTTTCCAATATTTCGGCGTATACACACAATAACACTCAATGACTTCTATTATAAAAATGATAATTTCAAAAGTTTAACTGTAAAAATAGAGCCTACTTATGAATCGAGTTGTAGGTAGAACCTCCATTCCCTACCTTTCTTTTCGAAGCTTTGTTACAAAAATCAAAATAACTGGGACAGGCGCGTTTTTACTCTATGCAAAAGAATCTATTCTTTTCATTAACAATTCCTCACCATTACCATTTTGAATTAAACTTCCTCCGTATTCGAAAAGTTATAACAGCACGTTTAATTGAATTCTGTGAAAACGGCTCTGGCCGAGGAAAGGGGGAGGGGGGAGGCTTCCGTTTTAACTTTCCGGACCGGTGATCGTACCCTACTATTGATAACTCGATAGAAACTCATTTTCAGTGGTCATAATGGATTGCCATTACTTTTTACCTATAACAGAACTTAGAAATTAGAGAATTTAGCTAACTTCAGAAAAAATACGAAAACCCCAAGAATGGCTTTCCATTGAACCATTTTTTGCTACAAGCACACCGATTTTTGTCAAACTTAGGTCAAAACTTGCTAAGAGTTTTCAAACAATCGAGGAGAGAACAATATTCTGCTAAGCTAATCGCTTAACTGACAGTGTGAATCGTCACAGAATGACACGTTCTCATCTTTTATCTTAGATAACCACCCCTACCCTTAGATGACTAAGACTATTGATGTGTATTTCGAAAAAAAAACTTGAAGTAAGACCGTGATCGAGACAAAGCGTAGATCTTCTATGAAAAGTTGCTACACCAAGAATAAAATTTGACATCTATGTACTCGTAAATCATGCGGAATTTAGTGTCAGCCAAGTTCTGTACTTTCTTTGGCATTTTAAACACTCCGCATGGCAGGTGGACGGGTAATTTCTGTAGAAATGATAAAACGAGCGTGGTCATTATCATCAGCCTATATTAGTCCACTGTTGGACATTATGCCTCCGCTAATGAGCGCCATATCATGTCTTCAGCTTACGGCATCCACAATCTGTCTGCAGTCTTTCATAATTTGTCATCCCACCTGGCTGGAGGGCATCCTACACTACGTTTTCCGAGTCGCGGTATCCACTCAAAAACGCGTTTACTCCGGCGCTTACACTTAATACACTGCCACTTCAGCTTGCTAATTCTAACTTAAGCTTAAGCTTTGTCGACGAACTTTGGTACTCTATAGAAATCATTTAGAACGGGATATTTACCATGATTCAATTTTTGAGTTTGGTTTAATTTTTGGTTCTCTGTCGAATGTATTTGTGACCATGGTAGGGGCACAGTATTCAATTAACTAGCGCCTGTACGCTGGCTCGCACTTTTAGTTATGTCTATATTATGTAAACACAATGTTTTGACAGAACCTCCTTGTCGCTTTTAAATTTTTTTAAAAGTATTCTTGTGCTTTTATTATCTAAAATTCTATGTGAAAATAGATTAAATAATTATTTGAAAGTTAATTAATATATTTTGGCGAGTTTTAAAAACTTATACACCAACTTCGAATAACTGAATAATGCCCGGAACAGTTTGAAAGGACGATAAAAAAAATTTAGTGGCGACATCTGGTTAAAATTCTTGGTTGCTATAGTGCTTACCCGCACTTTGGGTATCTCTAAAAAAAGATCGGTTTCGGCGGGACTCAAATCCGCGCCCCACTCTTCGAGTCCCGTCGAAACCGAATATTTTTGGGAACTTATTTCATTTCCTATTAAATAAAAGGTCCTGTGTCTTATTTTGTTTTAACTTGTAGCGACATGTGCACTTTGATGTTTGATGGTATCCTATTTACCTCCCTGCCAAATTTAATTGAGATTAACTTTTTATCCCATAAATCAGTTCCAATGGAATAGAAATAAACTTAAACAACGCGTGCAAAGCCAGAGCAGAAACTAGTGAAGAATAAAAGGTGCAAAAATGTGTACAAGTGGTCAACTTACCACAATTAACTCAAAACGGTTCGTTATCTCGTGAACCAAATCCTCCATTAATTGGTGTGCAAAGATCCCCCGATATAAACGTAAAACGTACGTACTGAACATTTTAAAATGTAATGAATGTTATTTGCACCCTTAGAAATGTCGACTTATGCGCATTTAAAAGGAAGATTACCTTTCGTGTGTGTGAGTGAATTTTTGTGCTTCATTCGGTCTTCATTCCGTCATCTGGTAGGTAGTTAATAAAGAAAAATAGACCATTTTTGCAATTTAAGGTGGCTTATGTATTGAAGATCATAAAATATATATTTAGGGACAGAATAATTATTACCACTAGTACATACACTTATATTCATTTTCAAACCATCTAAGCCGTCACTAGAAATCAGAGTATACCCAGAATGCTGTCAGCATTGCCACGTTGAATGGCAATGCTAATTCGTTGACCGGAATAAAAGCCAGCATTCCGATCACCTGTGGTGCAGATGCCCTATTCAAACAAAATACGGCACAAGAAATTACGCGCATCAGTTTAAACTGCCTAAATGTAATTTGTGAAAAATACCATATAAAGTGCACCTAACTATTTCCCTGTAGGTACAGTATCAGGTGAAAATGTCCCTAGCAATTAAAACAAAATACGACGCTGAGACATTAAGCTAATGCCTGGACTAACAGATTAGTAAATGAGCGGCCAAACCCGACGCGCGCCGCCGGCCCGTCTCAGATTACCCGGCCAAAGTGATTAAATCGGTTCTGCTTTTTAATTTACCCGGGGTGTAATGATTTTTTTCTTTTTAAACTCAACTTAAAAAAAGCTCTGCCCTAAATTAACAGAAGATATGAGAGTGAAAGATCGGTCTTAAGTAACTCGTTGGGTTCCAGACAAAGATGTTTTTTCATAAAGTATCAAAGGTGACTTTTTTTTTTTTTAGAATTTAGACTTGGCGCCTTCACGAACGTGTTTGTGATGATGGGCAGGGCCTGCAGTTCACGTATTGTCACTAATTTACCAATAACCCTGTATATCTACCTATTTAAAGAACCTGCTAATAACAATGAAAAACTTTTGAAACTAGTTATCCTTAGTAATCGCACTAATATTATAAATGTGAAAGTTTGGATGGATGGATGTTTGTTACTCAATCACGCCAGAACGGCTGAACGGATCTGGATGAAATTTGGCACAGAGCGGAACTCTAAACTCCCGTCCAGGTTTAACATAATCACGTTCCGTCTCCACCCCGTCTACGGTGTAACCTTGTCGTGTATGCAAAGACCTATAATCTACTGTAGGTACGGAACGGGCGAATTTGAAATGTTTACATATATGTACATAGTTCTTTCTAGACATAGAATAATAAATACTTAGGCTTATTTTTATCTCGACAAAAAGGACGAAGCCGCAGGCACCCACTAGTTTGGAATATAAAAGCTACAGAATTTAAACTAAAATCAACAGATATTATTATACACTCTGATTTTATCAACAAATCAGCAGTAAAACATAAAGGACCATTCACAATGAGCAAACGATACAAAGGTCACCGCACACTGCGCTCTCGACAAACGCGTGACGACACTTCATTATGTCGGTATTGAACAACATGCGGTAGGGATGTGAAAACATCGATAATGTCGATGAAATGTGCAAATTGTTTGTGGTTTCAACATCGTTTTGATGTATAAGTATTGAATCGTTTTCAGAATATTTCTATTATTACATATTTTTCATTTCGTGGAAAATAAAAATGAAGCAACAATTTATTTTAATAAAGAACAGCATTAGATACTACAAACGTTCGTAAGTACTTAATAAGTTAGTAAAATGCGATAGGTTTGAACAATATCTCCAATACACAATAGAGATCTTATCTTATGTAGAGACGAACCCAATTAGTTACAATACCTTCTACAATAAAATTGTCTTTTCAGAAATAAATATTAATAAGCTGAATACAAGAACATTATGCTCTCAATTAAATACTTAATTATAAAGGTTATTCGGTTAATCCTAGTTTGTTCATATTTTCGGAAACCATCGAGTGTTCCTCGAGTGATTATAGTCTTAAAAACACAATCGCTCAACTCTAACCAGTCAATTGAAGTCTCTGCAGGGGTGCGCAACCCTTCAGCAAGGCTTAATTCCATAATTGAGGGTTAAATCTCTTCGGCGACGGGCCGTATGTTCATTATGACGCGTCTGTTTATTTCTATAAACCTCATCATTTTCGCTTCAGGCGAGGGTTGGCATAGCTTTATCTTGATGACATTTTTCATACGTTTTATGGCATTTATAAATCAAAATATGGCCGTTGACTTGGTGCTTATAGAAAAAAAAACTTATTTGTAATCATTGTAACAAAAGGGTTTAATGATAACGTGTTATTGTTACGAAAAAATAGAGAAAAAACTACAATATGTGAAGTTTTAGGGAAATAAATACTTAAATAAAAATAAAGAGTGTAATTATTTTAATAGCTAATCTGTATTAGGTTATACCTACCTACGCCTTTGCTTAGATTCAGATTCAGATTCAGATTTTTTATTGGCAACACAGTTACAGGTCTCTTGTCGTAAAAACATTCTTACTTAAAGTATGATGTTTACCTACTTATAACAATATTCATTTAAAAAATTAAAATAATTAAATTAACAATAATATTAGATACATCTTAAAAGATTCAATTTCATTAGTAAATAAAAATAATAATTGTATTGTCACTAATCAATTCATTTTCATATTAATTAATTCATTCATATCATAAAAACACATGTCAATTAGCCAAGTTTTCAGCTTGTCCTTAAAAGATTGCGTCGAAGGTGTGCTGGTGATTTCTGGTGGCAGTCGGTTGTACACACTCGGGCCGAGTATGTGCACCAGCCTTTTGGATTTCGCTAACCTATGTTCAATCGTCCTCAGCCTCTCTGCGTGGCGGAGCTCGTATCTGTGTCCATCACCGCATCTAGAGTATTCCTTAAGGTGGCTATGGACATAGAGCGCTGCTTGGTAAATAACGAGGGCAGGAACGGTCATTATACCCAGGGACATGAAGTATGGTCTAGCTGATGTATTCTGCGTCACTCGCACAACAGCACGTACTGCCCTCTTTTGTAGCCTGAAGGCGCGCTCCCAGTCCGCAGCGCAGCCCCATAGGTCCACTCCGTACTGCAGGTGACTATGGACACAGGCGAAGTACAGACTTCTCACCATTTTTTCATCCAGAGTTGATGAGATGCGCCATAGAGCAAAGCAGGCTCTACCAATTTTTTTGCTCAAGGTATCTATATGTTTTTCCCATGTTAGCGTCCTGTCCAGGGTAAAGCCTAGGAACACTGTCTCATTGACCTGGCCTAGATGCTTACCATCAATATCCACATTCAACGGCCTATACGCACGCCCAGCTAGGTTGAAGTGGATAAAGTTAGTTTTTGTTATATTTAAGACCAGGCCATTATAGCTAAACCACTGGTGCAATCGACTTGCTACAGTATTGAGTTTTGCCTCCAGTAAAGATTTTTATAAATCCTAGAGCCTCTCTGAATCTCTGAAACTTAAGCCCACCTAGGTTCATTGTAGATGTATCAACGACCTGAAAAGGCGATGTACGGGACACCTCATGCGATACTCAGATGAAAAATCGAGCCGCAAACTGACAGAGTGGATACCTCGCTTAAGAAGTAGGAGTATCTGGCTGACTGTGCAGTCGTGAAACCAGAGACAGAGGAGAATATTAGGGGTGGCTTATATCCGTTACTGGAGTAATAGATGCTGACAATGATGATGTCAACGACCTGTGCCGTTTGAGCTGTGTGCCGTTCTTTTCACCTAACAGTCAAGTTAAAAAGCTAGATTAAGACATTCGTAATTTTATTCTTACAAATCTCCAATAACTTCATGCTTACTTACCTATTTAAATACTAAAAACTCAAGTTCATTATTAGAATTAAATATTCCCTTTAGATAATTAAAATCACATCATAATTTATTTACTAATTCAAAACAAAATCACAGAGTCGTAAATAACACAATCAGAAACAAACCTCCGCAAGAACCGTGTTTTAATCGAACAAACCAGCGAGAAACAATTAATACAGTAATACTTGTAATTTCAATCACAAAATTAATTCAGTTCTACCGCCTTAAATAAGTCCAGGGCTTGTCCAATCGATAAACAGAAGAGAGAGTAAGCGGGCGGGCGATTGAGGTAAATAAGGTTTTGGGGGCAACCCTATTGGATGGATGGAGGTAGGAGGCGGGGCTCTACAATTGGGGCGTGGCTTGTTGTTTTCAGTGAGACACAGATTTTTCGAGCCAGTGTGCGCGCACCCTTACACGGGAGGGCTGACTTCGGGTTGTTGAGTTATGTGTTCAGTGCTGTGAAGTGGAGCTTATAAGGTAGGTCTGAACCTTCAGGATTTCTTTTATAAAGTGACTACGTCTCATCTAGAATTATTATCTTAAGTCTGTTTAAACAGGGGTTTTAAGATTGCCTCAAAGCTAGTAAATATTTAAAATGAATAGTTATACCACATTAGATACTCATCAACATTAGCTACTCATCACAATCAGCTAACTAAGATTTTTTACCGTGACTAGCTGTACCTACGTATCTATCTTAAAACCATTCAGGAAGATGCTCAGCTCTTCCTATTTTAGTTATTCTTAAAATGTACCTATAAAAAAATATACTTGAAAAAGATACAAATCCATATTTTATTATAATGTTAACTGGTTACAACTTTGGTAAATCCTTGCGCGATGTTTTTACTAGATGCCTTTCTAGATTTATAAAATAGGATATATTTAATGAATTGTAAAATGAACTCTGCATCGGCATAAATGCTTGAAATATATAAACTTTTAAATTAAATAATCGAGAGAGTGTGCAAAGCCTTTTTTAATTTTATTTTAAGAATATAACATTTTCTAGTAATCTATTCCTTTCTTATAGCATCCTCATCAAATATTTATTACACAATAACAAAATCCAAAAGTCAGTGCACTCGAAAATTACATTGCTTACAATAAAGATAATCCGTAGATTAAATTCTTGTCCCGATGTTGTTAAGCAAGGGGGCTCCCGTGGGACAGTGGCACAGTAATTGAAAGACAAACAGGGGACAATTCGCAGCGAATTCATTACAATGTTGATGGAATCATTTTAGCTGTTATTTTTTTAAGTATGAGACGGGAGAAGTGGCCCTTCTACTGGTAACTGGGACTTTTATTGATATGAAAAGGTAGCAAAGCGTTAGCTTAGCGGATCATAACGATTTTTACATTATCGTGTGTGACAATGTATGTCATTACCAGTACGTTTAAGTACCCTTTAAAATGACTAGGTACTTCTGAAAATTTCCATTAAAATATGTTTTGCCCATTTCCTGAAATGCGACTACGGCAGCGGTCGAGCCAAAATTCGTTCCAAAATCGGACGTTGCATCCAACGTCGATTGACCTAGACTTAAAAAAAAAAGTAGGTCATTTGATACAAAAATACAAGGAAAATAAAAGTTTTACCACAGTTTCACCCTGGCTTATATAGTACCCATAATACAAGCTCTGTTTATTAGGGGACTAGATGATGCGATGAGAATTGTCCAGACTTGTTTTTATGCAAGATCGCTGTAACGTGATGGATATGCGAAGAAAAGAAAAACAAATTAATCATTACGGTTTCAAGGTTTAGTTTTCGGTAAATTTAGAAGCAATGAGGCTGAAAAAGGTACGGAGCGTCGTTAAGCGTAGTTACGTTAGTATTCTTATAAATATACTCTTTGGCGTAGTCATACCGTATCTATCCTACGGGATATGCATACTTAAATATGTACTACGTCATTTTATTCGCCGTAGTAGCTTGGATACGTCAGTTTAAAATAACATAGTTCAAAATAATAGCTACTGAATTATTATCTCTATTGGCGACGACTTGCGTTAAGATTTCCAGCAAGAACCGTCCCGCGCCCCCCGCGTAAGTGGGACATGATGCATTCTTTTGTTAATTTCTTGATTTTTTGTAGGAGTACCTAGTAACATTTATATATGCATAAATTTGGATTCTCCATGAAGTTTAATACAAATTATTGAACTACATGTAAATATTCTGCAGTTTCATCAAAATATTTAAATGATTTACCTACATGTTAAGTCAGATGAAAAATTGCGGTGAAAGTTTGTATAATAATTTATGATTCAAGGCCATAAGACAGACAAGACAGGCAAACCAAATCAAAGAAGTTTAATTTCTTTTGAATTTTATTAACTTTGAATAATCCACTTAACAAAATAATACATTTTGAGAAGTCGCGTTGTTATCTTTTGTATGGCGTAGAATACCGTAGCACCCCGTAGCACGTGCTACGGGCGCTACGAGGCTCTACGGCAACTTCTTCCCTACAAAGCACCTCCTTTGATTGACTTCTTCATTGCTTTTTCACTTGTAAAATTAGTTCGTCACATATAATCATCTTCATAACTAAGGATGGTTACCTATATCGTTATGTTGTGTGAACTCCTTTATCCGTAATGAGACTCGGATTGGTCCATTGTGCGTGGTTATGTCTTGCTAGTGTAACCTGCCTAACTCCGTCCAGAAGCACAGAATCCGTTTGGGATCTTCACAAGCTTCGCGGAGTGACCTCAGGTGGTCGAAGATTTCGTATCGTTGCGCTGTACTCCCTCGTATTCCAGGACTACGTGGGCAGCTGATTCTTCGTCCCTGAGACACCCCTGCAGCAAGGGCTGTCTGTTGCTCTGGTGAAGAGGTCTTTGTTCAGTGGACAATGTCTTGTGAGTGTGCCCACTAGGACGCGTAGGTCCATTCTGGTCAAAAGTCAAAACTCAATAACTTTATTTCTTTAGGCTTACAAAAAAGCACTTAGACAAGTCAAATTTTATACATAAACAACAACTTTATAAATAGTAATTTACCATACGCTAAAAGCTAAAATGTATTGTTAGAGACGTAAGGTATATTTTTGTGTCCTACCCGCCACTGATTTGAACTTAATACTAATATTATTTTAATTAACTTAATATTATTTTAATTTACTTTTTTTTTTTTAAATGTAACGCCTTCCAAACTTATATGTACATAATTTAAAACGTGGAAGAGCGAAATCACCTATCACAAGTGTTTCCATAACACTTAAAAGGTGATTTCATTTACTAATATGACTGTGTATCTTTTATTACTGAATAAAACATTATTATTATTATTATTATAGTAATTATCAAACAAGAAACAAAATGTTATAGATTTTGTTCGCTTTAATTTTTTGTCCACTAGTGGAAGAAGCGAAAAATAAGGTCAGGTTTAGCAGGCGCTTTGTTAGCATTGGTGATGCAGCCGGATGCCCTGCTCTTGCTTGTCGGCTCTTCTAGACGTGTCCATCGTTCGGTATGCGTTCCTCTGATTTTGAGCCTTATCCATGATCGGAGTTTGGATGATGGTATGGGAAGGAACGGAGGGCCCTATTAGCGGCCCGTCCAAACTTTTCCGTGACAATTCGTCGGCAGCATCATTATCTAGTGATCGATATATCCCTTGATTCATTGGAGGGTTATCCTGTTTCTAGTGGAAATCCTCTCATGTGCCAAGTGACATTTGTAAACGAGCTTGGAGTTACAGCTGTTCCATGCCAAGGTCCTGAGCATAGCAGCACTGTCAGATGGGATACACACAGACTGGTTGTTTATATCACTTCTTTGCACAGCTGTGGCTCTGTGAAATATGGAGCTGTGTTTGCCTAAAGTCATTGATACATTAATGTTGAGATCTATTGAGCGAATCTCTGCTTTCGTGCTCATATCGGTCATAACTAAAGATACGTTGACCTCTGTGTCGCGGCGGGCGAAGGTTCCTGCGTTCGAAGTTGCGGGGAATCGAACCCGCAACTTCGAACGCTTACTGCGTTCGATTCCCCTCGGGATAAATGTTGGTACGATCCGCAAATATTTTAGTCTGACTCGCAGTTGACGTTTTATCACTAATAACCTTACCTTGTTGTTTTCAGATTGTTATTAGTATTTATAAAGTTTAATTAATACATGTCTTTGTTGATATAATTACCTACTTGGATTTTAAATCGGAGTATAGACCCATAACACCAGCTCTGCTTAGCTTGGGACTAGTTGATGCTGTGTTTTAATACGACAGTAATTGTCCACGTGTGTGTTACGTAATTTTCGTCGTGATGCCCACTGAATAAACATTATATTAACATTATTTTATAAAATTATCTGAGCGTCGTCTGGTCGAAGCGACGCGTGACCTGAGAGCTGGTGAGTATTCTGGCGCATCAGCATTATCATTCAGCGGGGCAATGCAACTAGCGTCTTGGACACGCTTCCGACTGGTATTGATATGGACCAGTTCAGCTACCTCTAGATTGTTTGCAACAGTCTGCAGTTAGCTCAATTGTTTCAATTGTAAATAGTATTTATAGTTTTGATTTAATTCTATTATTTGACTGTAATTTTTTTAAATAAAATATGCTTTTAATAAATATCATTACTTCAGTCTCTGTATCTGCAGAGCTCGCGCCCGCAAAGACATTACTGTCGTAATTTTACAAAAATCCCTTTTTGTTCATCCCCTTACAAATCCAAGTTACATAATAAAAAAAGAGGCGTAGCTCATCAAATCAAGTCAACAGATGTCATTCCGAGGCGCTACCGATTCAATTACTTTTATAAATATATTCAAGGAGTTTTGCAAATATATTTGCGACATTTGCATGTTTATATCGCGCCTTCGTTGATTGTTATTTAAACTTTGTCGTTTCGAGTTAATGGAAAATGTTATTGTTTCAACAAATTGTAAAGTTTTATGAATGTGAAACAAAATTCATTTTATTTGAAATTTCATAAGAAAAGCCATAAAAGAAAAAGTTTTTAATGCATCACATTTTCTCGAGAGTTCGACTAAAATAAAACAAAACACTACAAACGTACCAACCAACCCCATCTTTGTTTCGGTTAGAGTATTGAATATTATTATACATGTCGAATAAATTGATTTCAAATATTTCGGAACGAACTAGAGTCCTTGTACTTTGTACTTTAGAAATTCGATGACGATGGGATACTATTTGTCTTTCCTACCCTAAACGACAATCATTCATTAAATACCGATTATTTTATCGTATATTATAGTATTTTATCTGTGGTTTGGTCTATTTACAGCTGTGTTTGAAATTTCATTCGTTGTAAATTACTTTACACGAAAGAAGTCCCGCGGCAACTAATGGAACTGAATTTTGTTCAACGCGAAATTCACTAAATTTATTCAATCGCACTGCCTACAGCACTGCGTCTAGGAGACTTCTTTCGTGAAAAGCACTCTACATATAGGTACTCGTAATTCGTTTTATTTTTAGAAACAATTGAAAGATATGAGTTAGTTAAACAACACAAATAGTATTAATCCAGCAGATTACTAATTCAAGCTTGTTTAATTTTATCTGCACAGTTTATTTTAATTTCAATAGCGATGAGAACAATAGTGCGAGAGCGTACCTTTAAACAAACAACTTCTCGGAATCCGAAGCTTCCACAGAAGATATAGCAGTAACAATGGAGAATATTTTCACTTTAAGGATTTTTTTGACAGTGGATGTCAAAATGTAGTCTATGGGTGGGTCTACATAATCACCCAAGACGCACAATCCAGCTGCACCAGTGTCAGGCGGCGGGCCGCCCATGTGCGGGTCGCACCGTCGATGCTGGTCAGTGAATGTGTTAAAATGTGGATTGGTGTTCATAGAGGTGTTACAATAAGCAGAATGAAGCTGCCCTTCCTCTGGTAGGTTCGCTTTGTAGACGTCAAATAAATAATTTTCGGAAAAAAATATTGTGAAAAAAGTCATTTATCGGTTGCTTTCATTTTGCCCTGATGTTGGACACCCAATTTAATAACCATAAAAGCAATGTATTCGAGTACAGTATGTATAAAATGATATTCAGATTCAGATTTTTCATTGGCAACACAGTTACAGGTCTCTGGTCGTAAAACATTCTTACTTAAAGTATGATGTTTACTTATAACAATATTCATTAAAATAATTAAATTAACAATAATATTACATCTTAAAAGATTCAATTTCATTAATAAATAAAAAATAATAATTGTATTGTCACTAATCAATTCATTTTCATATTAATTAATTCATTCATATCATAAATTTAATAATTAATTAATTCATATCATATATATTGAAACTCATTTGGCTGCCTCTTTTGTAACGGATACAGCTTTGATCTGGTTTGTGCAAAGTTAAATATTTAGCTATAAGTATTTTAAAGGCGTTCATTATAGGAGGCCTATGTCCAGCTGTGGAGCTGTGGTGTGTGTGTTAGGCTGATGGTGATCATGATGATGACTCCAAAGGTATAATCAATAAGTGATACAGACCAACAAGCTTGTACAAAATTAATCCTCGTCGAGTGACGTTATTTACTTTGCTACTTTGTGCGCTTAATTGGAGGCAGGGGTGAAGACACGGAGTTAATTCGTCGATTAATATTTAATAGACGCGGGCCCCAGGAGTCAAGTCTGGTAGACGGTTCAAAGTTTACTGTTTAAGTAATGGCTTGTTTTTTAACGTTTTGGAAGTGCTTGACTTATTTTTCTTTAGGGATTTTGAATAAGGATTTAGAAACTCTTTGGTCTCTGATATAGTTTAGGAGTTATTTTGTTTTAGGTAGGTACAGTTTCTTTCACCACTAGCAAGACCTTGTGACTTGAAACATTCTGCTTTTCATATCTAGTTCACTAATACAGTAAAAATACAAAACAAATACTCAAAAATACAATAAAACACCAATCTCGTGGGATTTTTTGTTACCGTCATTTTCGAAGCTTTATTTATATTTTCTAATCAACAGATTTTTCTCACTAATCTTCCATAAATCATCAGAATTATCTTCTTTTCCAGTAATGACAACCTCTGTGGCGCGGTGGGCGAAGGCCTGCCTGCGACGCAGGAGGTTGCGGGTTCGATTCCCGCCTCGGGAAAAATGTGTGTACGATCTGCAGACATTTGTTCAGGGTGTTCTGGTCGTTTTCTATGTATAATAAAAAATATCTATCTATGTAATGTATATTATGTATATCAGTTACCTAGTACCCATAACACAAGCTCTGCTTAGCTTGGGGCTAGATAATGCTATGTGAATTGTCCAGCATTATTTATTTACTTAATTTTATCATTATTACGCAACTAACATACCCCAAACCAGATCCAGTCTAAAAATGGGAACAAAGCCCTACATTTTGCAGCATGTTGAATTACGTGATGTTCCGTGACAAAGCTGTGTTGACAGTAGAACCTCGGATTTTTAGGACAATTGAATACCTAACTAACTCATCCATTATTTCCCGGAAAGGCCATTGTTGGTTTGACAAAATTAATTTGCTCGAGTTATGAAGCGGCTGCTGGGGAATTAATAATTGAAGTATGAGCCGTATTTGTTTTATAAGTACCTATGATTAAATTATTACGTAGGGATAAACTACACGACCTCTCGCCTAAACCAATATCTACCTATTTTTTATTTACTGTTGTAAAGCTTCGGTAGTGTCATCGTTTCAATAGGTATGTAAAAATTCTCTGAACAAATTATTTTCATTTCTTTATTTAATTTAATATTATCATTTGGGCAACTAAAGATAACACAAGAAATCAGAAAATTTATCTTAGTTGCCTTTTGATGTAAGAATAATAATAAGAAATCACAAAATCAAAACGATAGTGCTTAAAAACTAATGCAAATTAAAGGTAGCCACAACATGCGCAAAAAATCGAGGCAACTCAACTAAACAGCTAAAAATAAACCTCTAATGTGGGGTCTAAAAAGTTACAATTTAATCGGCGACCTCTCTCCCCAAGGTTCAATGTAAGAAAATTGTAGTAGTGATGTTTGAATTTACTTTTCAGTACGTCACATGGACCAAAGTTATCGACATGGCTCTAAGAATAAGCAAGCTGAAGACGTGGTAGTGGGCCGGCCATATCTCGCAAAGAGCCGACAACCGCTGGGATATACGTATTCTTGAGTGGATGACACGATTCGGTACACGTAGTGGATGACACGATTCGGTACACGTAGTGTAGGACGCCCTCCGGCCAGTAGGGATGACGACCTGCGCAAGACTGCAGATAGATGCTGGGTGTGTCAAGCTGAAGACAGGGCGCTATGGTCCTCATTATTGGAGGCCTATGACCAGCATTGGACTAACATGATGATGATGATGACGTCACATGTGTCTTTTGGTGTATTCCATGCAAGTTTATGTTGTACAAAGTACAATAAATAATATTATCAAGACAAGCTTTTTACCTGCTAACTATTCTTCTCTTAAGAAGACTAGGAAGATAGCGGTGTTACCTACACCCCAAGCCTCGGAAAGCACGTTAAGCCGTCCGGTTCTGCACCTGAACTGTCCGTGGTGGTGTCGGCCAGCTGTTCCATCGGATGATGAGAGTGAGGGACACCATCTGCACTATAATAAGTCCTGCGCACATGGATTCAACGGCGATCAGCTTCAACTGAGACTCAGTTGAGGCTGATCGACATGGCCGAAATTCGGCTTGGAGAGTGTTTTCTTATTTCTTCAATTGAATTTTATCAAGCAAGAATATAATTTGCTACAACTATAATAGTTGTTCGTTGTATAGATTAAGTAGTAGTAAAGTTTTTAAGTGTGTCCCAAAATTCACGTAATGAATACACGGAAAATCAAATTTGATAGCAAAATATATCGACTTTTTTTAATGTCCTACCCACATCAAAAATTTTGTACTCTAGTAAAATGAGACTCGAAATACAATTGACTAAACTTGAATCGATACAAAAAAATCGTAAAGATTTCTCTAATGTAATATTCATTTTTACAGAAATAGGTAGGAACTCCTGCGGAAAAAGTAGTCTCATTTGACATATTTTTTATGAAATTTCGTCTAAGTGTTTCCTACTACAAATAAAAACGATTATTTGTTTATTTTATTGCAAAAGGTTGGAGTATTATTTGGTTCAATTTTTTTTTATAAATATTGACTAGTGAAATTGGGCACGCCATTCCGCGTAATTTTTTTTTTCGGAAGACGAACGGTATTTGATCGTCAATGTCTCGTAAAACCGATTCCACTTTGCTTTAAAACTGTCAGCAGTCTTTTGTTTCGCTAAAGTTTGAAATAAAATTATGAGCAGAACGCAAACAACAATCGGTTTTATAGCGGCTTGTCTTTTAAATTCAATACGCCCTTTCAGATGCTTTTATCATAGCATGTCTACAACTGGTCTTTAGCCAATAATGGGTGCTATTGGTAAAATATTTTTATAATATCTACGTCTAAAACTAGTCTGCAGGCAACAATAGGGAGCTATTGGTATCAGATTAAATAGTATTTCGACAAATGAACGAGTAGTGGTCCTCAAAGGAGCACTTGCAAGAAACATTTGGGAGCGAATCGGATTTGGGAAGGGTGACCACGGATTTTATAGTTCTGTTAAAGATACGGCTATTCGTGGTGCGCCATGATTAGCATAACTTAAGCCATCGCAAACGCGATTGTGACTGACTAATATGTTCAGAGGACAAATGAGTGCGCCCTACAAACGAATAATCGTCGACACAAAAATCATCAAACATTAATTGATATGTAAATGAATTCCAAAATATTAAATAAATAATGCTGTACAATTCACACAGCTTCTTCTAGCTCTAAGCTAAGCAGTGCTTATGTTATGGTAGATATCTGATACACTTAATACAATAGGTAAATTACATAGATAGATTTTACTACACATAGAAAACACTCAGAAGTCAGAACACCCGAATTGTTCTCCATTTATTTAAATATATAAAAATGGTCTACGCTATGCGTTGGGAGACTGGAGTTTATAATCGGCTTTATGTTGGCTGGTGGGTTGGGATATTGGCTTTTAATTTAGCTAGAATGGTAATTCTATTAAAATAAACTAATGTTGCTAATGATTTAAAACTAATGTCAGTGCACCATTAGGAAATTATCCTTTAGATTTAAAGTTCGTATAACGATTGTGTGTATAAAATATTCAATATGAAGAACAGTTGAACTACCTACCGTCTACCGTCAAGTATTGTTTTCATTCTTTACCACTTAATCATCAGTCTACTATTATATTCCTGAAATTATTACTTATGCGTTTGACCCATAAACCTACTTAGAACCTACGAACAAAATGACGATTTTATGGTCACCCTAGTGCCCTAAAGGAGACTCGACTCCCTAAAACGGGGATTACACACTGTACAACAAGCCATCTATAGGTATTATCGACAGATTTAATACGGTTTGGCTTGGAGCAATTTTTTTTACCGGAATAGTTTTTATGAGTCATTCTCACATCGTTCTTAAAAGGTGTTCTAAACTTTGAAAATTCCTTGATTCGCAATGAAAATACATTAAAATATAGAAGAGCTATGATTCTGGTTAAACATTTAATGTTTTATGGTAGTCAACAATCTCTCTTTAATTTATTTTTAATCTCATCATGTTGTCTGTACATATTTTCTTATTATATATGAAAAAAACAAGTCAAATCGATAAAAATACCGACAGCCGTAGCAAACGCACAGATTCTTCCAAAAGCGATTAGTTCCGATACAAGTGGAACACATGTGGATTGTCCTTGGGGATCGCTATCTGTGCCCCATGTATCATGGCAACACCATATGGCGAGGGCGCGGTAATTACAAGTGTATTTTACTATTGTCCGCGATTTTTCGTAATTATGGTCAGCTGAACCGTGAAATATGCAATATGATGCGTTTATTTTATTAAAAGTAAAGTTTTTGCTCATCGTAAAGATTTACACAGGTATTTTAAAAATGAATACGTTCACGAAATAAATTAATTGTTTTAAAAAGGGTGAAAAATGGATGAGAAGATAAAAACTGCTACATGAATTGAAAAATAAATAGCAATTTCTTCCTTTCTGTAGTTTACTTTTCTATGCATCATGAAAGGAACGTGGTGAAAACAGTTTGTACCCACAAACTGTGGGGTATGTCCGAAAGCTATAACGAAAAACTATTACAAATAATGACCTAATTTATTCCAGAATTACCGCAAAAAAAATCCCTTCAAAAGCAACATATGCAATCATTACCATAATGCAATGTCGTTTAGTTAATCAATTATTTGGCAGCCCTACGCTAGGGCCGGGGCACACGAGCTGTCTACTCATATCCATAATGGTGTAGCTGATGGAGAACAGTTCATTAACTTCTACTCAGAATTTCCTTACAAAAAACTACCTTCTGCAAGTATACGTTTTAAGTTTGTAGTGTTATTTTACTATTGAAACTATCGGATCTGTAGTTTTACTGTAGTTCTTACTGTTCAGGCAATGAAAACAACCGAAGTATTTTCTGTTTCTTTTATACTGAAACATTAACGACCATAAAAAAAATATAGTGCTATTTTAGTCTGATTGATTTCTGCCGTTAAAATCGGGTTTTTTTAAGGTACCGAAATTATTAAATTTATATTTATGTATTTCTTTACAAAACCGAATATCTCAAGAACGCTCTATCCCTCGTTCGCTTTTCACCGCTGCTGTCTATCGCCCACAAAAATATGGCGAATACGTGTTCGAAAAAAAATTATAATAGCTCTAATTTGTATCTATTTTCTTTGTCAATATGCTTTGTTATAAATCTAGTACTTAGTTGGTCTGAGTATTTCCTTTCTTGCTACCAGGATCCAGCTGTAACCCTTTATAAGCTGTACAAAGATCCACATTCGAAACTAAACCTCGATGCGCAGGCGCCCCTACGTTGATTTAACGCAGGGTTGGCACGTTCCGAGTCCTCAATCATTTTACAGTGATGACATGTTTTGTTACACTGCTTAGGGTACTTTAAAGTGGCTATTAAAATTATGATTTTGAGTTAGTGATGAGGGGTGATTTTGAATTAATTAATGAGAATGGTTTGAAGGAAGTACCTACCTAATAGAAGACGTGCAGAGGCATAAAGACTTTTTTAAAGTTTTGAATGACAGTCATGTAGGTAACTATGTCCAAAGGTCATTTTCTGGTCAAAATTTTACCTAGATACCTTTATGATACATGTTGATGGAAATTAGGATTTGTGATTATAATTTTCGCACGAAGAATTCGATACGAAGATATTCGTTAAACCATCGTTATTTTCCTACAAAGTCACACCTTAAATGTTATAGTTTTATTTATAGTCCCAACCGTTAAGATTGAACTTGTCAAAACTTATTCAACAGATACTTTACAACCAGCCCTGGGGCGACAGGGGCGTTATCCCATACATTATCGCGGCACCCTAGGCCAATTGATATTCGATACACTGGATTCACACGCAAAATGCTTATTTGTAGAAACGCTTTTGGGCCAATTTATTGGCGGCTATGGTACAGGTTTATTGGGCGGAAACGTAATAAAGTCGTTTTCTTTGTATGGTTTGTGCTGTTAATAATGTGTGGGTAATTACTACTTATAGCTCTGTCACCAGATTATGCTGTGTTTCCAACATTATCAATTTTATTTTTATTCATTTATTTTGCAAAATTATAGGCCAAATAGGTAAATACAATCAATCATGGCTACCACACGAGTTGTTTCATTGTGACCTCTCTCTAAAATTATACTTAAACATTTTGCAGCTAAGTAGAATTTCCTAAATTTGAAACAATTAAGAAGATAAAGGTATCCGTAATGTTGCAAAACTGAAGAAATGCATCAAAGGATTTTTTTTTTAAATAAAATCCAAGACACTATCTCAGTGGATTCCTTATGGAAATCGACGCAGCCATTTTTGATCGTAAACAACTTGGCCAACGTATGTATTTACCAACAAGAGTCTTTGTTACAGGATGGAGGCAACAAACTTGGCTCTTTCTCCTAGAGAGACCTTGAAACCTCGAGTCGAGAACAAAGGGCTACAACTCACTAGCAAACCAAACCAGGTAAGATCCTCCAAAAACTCCAAAAAAATTAAAAAACGATACCCTGAGGTCCAGATTGTCGAAACCAACAGACCCGATCTGGAATATAACTCCGATACACTTGACTCGACTATTCGTTTCTTGCTGTCTTTCTGAACCTTACCACAATTAAAGGCACAAGCAGATTAATTATAGGACTTTCCCCTTGAATTACGTACTATTTTTAACACTATAGGTAACACTATAAATTAAACTCGACTTCCATAGTATTTTCAGCAGCACTTTTCTATCACAGGTCAGCACTGTTCTTCTTTACGGAGTGCCAATCGTCTCCTTGGTCATCGAAGGCAACGAGCGGCTCTGCCTCGCTCAGATCTCCAACACTCTACTCAAACAGTTCTCCTACAATGAGATCCACAACCGCCGTGTGGCTCTGGGGATAACATGTGTGCAATGTACTCCGGTCCAGCTGGAGATACTGAGACGGGCGGGCGCTATGCCTGTGTCCAGCAGGCGATGTGGTAAGGATATGCTTCTTAATTTGTTTTTGAGTCGTTTTAAACAGATCGGTATAACATTTGTGTTTTTATTGCTAACGGTTAAGCCTACGGGGAATACAAGCTGCAGAAAATACCAAGTATTATGGGACCCCAAAAAAATCGAATTGTTGACAGATTTGGGCAGGCGGCGTGCATATGAATATGTATAACATAGAAAAAATGGCGATATTGCGGGTTAAAATAGACGCATTCGAATTTACATAGCAAGATATTCCAATAGACTACAAATACCTAATGGAGGAAATAAGTGGAGGCTTTTATCCTGGAATGGTGTAACAAGGGGCTAAAAAAAAATCACTGGAGTGTCGTGTATTACTCCATCTGGTCTGTATACCACTTCATCTTGAACCATGGTCTATTGGATTTGTGGCTGATTTCAACGTTATCAAGTTACAATACGGCAACAGCTTGAAATTTGAACAATAGCAAATAGGGATTTTTATTATAAATTGTGTTCTAAGGTTTTTATTTATTATAGTACTCTGGGTAATTTCTAAGAAATTCACACGGATAACTTCATTGTTTCCTCTGTAGGTGGCGCTGACGGCGTAAGTGCCGAAAGAACTCCCAAAGATTTTCGGGTCGACTAGATAAGATCACGTAGCTTAGTTGGAAAAAGAGCAACTCTGCGCTGAAGGGGAAGGTGCGGGTTCGAATCCCGTCGAGATCGTAAATTTTTGGGATTTATTAATTTCTTATAAATTGTGTTTTTTGTCCAAAGGCATGATAACTAGACGAGAGGCAGAGAGGCTGTGCAAGTCGTTCTTAGGCGACAACGCACCACCACGGCTGCCGGATGACTTCGCGTTTGCCGTCCATCATGAGTGCGCTTGGGGCTGTCGGGGAGCTTTCTTACCAGCCAGGTAGCTTTAGAGTACAGTACTAACGAACAACATAAAACTGATCAGGATAATATTTTGTTTCAAAACGTCTGGATCCAACTTTGCTTGTGTACTCTTAGTGTAATTAAGTAACCCACCTGTACACTGGGTCTCCCGCGAAACAGGCCTAGCCTAGTGCGGGGACCACGGGTAACAGGTTTTTTTCATCTGTAATAGTTAAGTGTCTCTTATTTGTAACATTATGTCATTTGTAAGCGCTATGGTAAATAAATTATTTTGTATTTGTATTAAAAAACAGAATAAAATAAATATTTAAGGGTGCTCCCATAAAAAAAAAAACTGTTAAAGATGGTTCTCTTTAACATTTTTATCACACTAATAAAAGAATTAAGGTTGTCGCAGATCAGAGGGTACCAACTAGTCCAAAAATGTGTATTCAATACACAAATATATATAATAAATACGGGCTTAAGGGTCTCCTAACCTAACCTAACCTTAACCTTAACCTTAACCTTAACCGTAACCTTAACCTTAACCTTAACCTTAACCTAACCTAACCTAACCTTCCTCAAACCAACTCCACCGGTAGTACTTCCAAACTACTGAATATTTAACTTTGAAATTTATATATTATGGTAAAGTTTAGGACTTACTCTATCTTTCATATTTATCAACAACACGATTCCATAAAAGTTTCTCTATAAAAAAAACGCAAAGCTACCTCAAATTTTTAACTAAAACCTTAATTTCTCAATAAATATAGAAGTTAAGATCTTGAGAATAGGATGATAATTCAACTAAATAAAGAACATTTTATATGTAGCGTTTTTTTAAATATAACATTCATCTATATATTGTTACGGGCTCAAGCCCATAATTGAATGCACATTTTGTGCTGTGCTGTAGCGGTGCTTTCCAGGTGTACCACAAGCTATACAGCGATAATTTCTAAGCCTTTTTGAGTCGACTTTGCAGCCCTCTGCGAAGAAGATAATGTTTTATCAGTATGAAATCGTATAAAAAGACGCTCGCGGTGCTAACCATTTGTTTACGCCGTGCCGCTTAGAAGATTCCTTTGGCTCCTTCTTCGGTGCGTTGCGTTCAGATTTATTTATTTATTTATACAGTTAGGTTAGCCTATGGTGAGTGCACCAAAACATACAAAGTAGACTTTAAACAACTAGAAAATTTGATGCTAAGTGCACCAACCTATTACAGGCAGAAACAGCATGCAAAAAAAAATATCTAACTAATTAACACTCTAGTACATTGCAGTAAATATTGTAGAGATAGAAAAAGGTTTAATAAACTTAGGTACTTACTAACATGCTAAATAACATAATATGAAAACATAAAAAACAGATCAAGTGCAACCAGCTTAGTGTTGCAGGTTTTCTTTCTTTAGCTAACAATGTCTTTATTAACAAGGTACTGCCACATCATTTCAGATCTAGAGTTTACTAGTTTCCATTGAATATACTTACAGAAGTTAGTAACGAGATAAAAAGCTTACACAAACCTCTTCCTAACAGATACAACTCCTCCCGCGCTAAGTGCATAAAGTGCGCATTTTGCGGTCTCTTCTTCTCCCCGAACAAGTTTATCTTCCACTCCCACCGCGTGGGCCCAGGAGACAAGTACATCCAGCCAGATGCCGCTAACTTCAACTCCTGGCGACGGCATATGAAGCTCAGCGGGACTCCGCCTGATGAAGTGAGAACTAACTGCTATAGAAATCTGTTACCTGAAGCTGCTACAAACAATCCATTTTTCTCCTTTTGTGATTAGTGGAATGAAAATGTAGAGGTAGTAATTTTTTTAAAGAAAAAAGTTATCACCTACTAATGGTCTTAGATCTGTCAGTTTTTATATTATACGACATAAATATAACAGCCCTAATCGCGTTAAAAAACATTTCGTAACAAACAGAGAAAATTATATGAATTCCTTCGTAGGTGGTGCACGCCTGGGAAGATGTGAAGGCCATGTTCAATGGAGGCACCAGGAAACGGATGCTGTCTGCTGCCAGGTAATATGCTAAAACTGTTTTTTCTTTCATTTGGGATGAGTCCAATGATGTTTTGTTCGATCACTGTGCGCTACTTTTATCCTCGACTTCTCACGCGTGCAGTTTTTGCCCAGTCCAGTACCTAATGTAAATAGTCTACATTATGTATTTGAAAAAATGCAGCTTCCCTTGGTCACCCCCAGCGGCATTTTGCAAAACCTGGCTCCACCAGGGATGCCAACTCCAAGTGTACCAATACTAATACAAAAATAGCTTCATCCAGCGGTTTTCGCAAATCGTCAATCCACTTTGGAAAATACTTAAATTTATTGATCCAGCTGTACATAATATGTCTAAGTTATTCCATCAAAGAAGGCCGTACCTGTGAACACAAAATCCTTCCAAAAAGTTCAGCTTTAACCGTGCCACAGAAGGGTTCCGTTCCGCAGGCCCGAGCCAGAGGTGGAGAAGCGCGCACCGAGCCCACCTGCGCACGCGCCGGTTCCACGGCTGGCAGATTACGTGTGGGGGGCGAGGCTGCCGCTGCCATATGCGATACCCTGGCTCAAACCTACGCTCTGGACTCCAGGTGAAAATATAATATACACATATTCAGTGAGTCGCATCGAGGTAGCCCCATCGAAGTAGCTCTGACAGGTTCTAAATATCGTTTGCAAGGCAAAATAAATGAATAAGTAATACCTATCTACAGAACATCTGGCCCTAAGTCAACAGAGATTGTAAGAGTTGCAGATATGATAGTCTACATGTTACGAAATCTTAAGGTAAAAATCTAAACTTAAATCCCAACTTTGACTACTATCCTTGATTTACCCTACCCATCCATCATGGTAGCCTAGTCAAGTTGGCGAGTCAAAGCTCGCTTTACATTGCCAACATGTGACCATAAGATATATTTCTATGAAGAAAAAAAAACGTACATACTGATTCTACTTGAAACGCCCTCCAATTCAAGTTTAACGTGATTTTACCTACATTAGAGGGCTTGATTCAAAAGTAATTTAGAAATTAGTGAATCAGACAGAATCAGTTATAGCTCTGTTTTCGTTTCTTGTATTTTGTATCTTGTATTTTTGATCTTGACTCAACCTGTTCTGTTGTTTTTTAGGAGCTCTATCAGCGCTGAGTAGCGTGGGGTCCATGGAAGAGCCGCGGGCGTTCCGGCCGGTGCGGCGGATGGACTCACCTATCTCTCCTGGGTCACCCGCTAGGTCACCCAATAGGTATGTTATGAAAACCTAGCCTCTGCGGTACCTGAATAAAACATTAATCACTCAGAGATAATTTAGCTTGCTGCAACATGTTATTTCGGTCTTTTTATTTGTAAGATATCTTACCATTACATATTTTTTGGCGATCACAATCCTATCATGCAGCCTATCATGCAGTGACACAAAAACCACTTAGAGCAAATAATAAATGAATAGAACAGCATAGGGATCATGTGCAGATTTCCACACATCTCTGAATAATAGGAAAAGCGCTCTACATAAAATCAAACATAAGCCCAAATTGAAACCCAAGAAAAATGTTAATTCAATCAAATTCCTTCAGCAGGTCGCCGCTTTCCGCCTCATCGCGACGCAGTCGCTCCCCAGCACGTTCGCCGGCACGCTCCCCGCTCCGCTCTCCACACCGCTCCCCGCTCCGCTCGTCGCCCCGCTCACCGCCCCGCTCGCCTAAAAGCGACCGCGATAGTGATGAGAGCGTGGACATCGAGACTACGGAGGAAGATCAGCCCCGAGAAGTGGTAAGTGTATTTGAATCTTTAGGATGGACTTTATTGGAATTTTATTTTTGGATCACATCGACAGTTATAATTTCTCGAATATAAGTTTTGTCATCAATAGAGCTCGACACGCCAAAGTGGCCTGCGTCATAGAGTTTTTATAGTATCGTCGACAAAGCCCGACAGCTTCGTTGTGTGGTGTGTAGACTCCATAGCATCTAGGGCGTCGATAATAATTATCGACGGCAAATAGGGTATTACAACCATTTTTGAAAAGTGTCGCATATAGATTCTATAGTGCTAATGAACCATTATTTTATATTAATATTTTTATTATAATATTTTATATAACATTTATTAATTGAATCGATAAGTGCCATAAAATGCCTAATTTAAAATTTACTTTTTCAAGTTGCGCGCGTAACTTGTCGAGAACGCAACGAACAGACGTTGTAGACGCAGTGGACCTAATGCACTGTGGTTGTGGTACCTAACCAAATGTGCTGATGTTACTGATGACAGTTGATACCTACATTTTCGTTTGCCTACACAGACGTATGACTAATAACATTGTGCCTACTATTTCATGGTGTTTGGATACAGATTAAAAAAACTGAAAATTTCAAAACAATTCAGAAACAACTAGGTAGTAGTGTTTTAAAAAACTATAAACCGACTTTATATGCTTAAATAGGAAAATGGAACCATTGAAAACAGATACAAAAAATGCGTAACCTATGGAGCCAAAAACGTACCTGTCTCAGCATTAAGCCGCTACAAACCGAAGCTAATAAAGGCGCTGATTTTCAGACAGGTCCTGGTGTGGTGGCACAAAGCTGGATTACATTTCATAAAACGTAGGTAAGGAAGGAAACAAGAAAGAAAACTAAAAATTTAGGGTATTAGATGTAGACCTGGAGATCACTAATGTGTAAACCTAAAGTGAATACCTAGATTATATCTAACTTAAATAACTAACTTCATTATTTTACATTTTGTTTAAACATAAAAATATAAAATTTATACTTAAATGGTTCTCACCGTGGTTTCCAAAGCGCATTATCTTGGTACCTACCAATTTATTATCCCTGTAAGCATTTCTGAATGCAACTTTATAGAATTATATAGAATCGTATTATCTACTCAAGTCTTTCGAAGCAAACGGAGCTGAGTTGAGATCCAATTTAGAAAGTTGGAAGAGGAAATTTTTCCAATCACTTCCGAGGCGAGGCGCTGTGATTAGATTTTTCTTCGACGGATTTTATAGAACTGGATTCTGGATTAAATTTGTTTTTCGGTTTAGTTTAATGAGACTGAACTGAGTAAATTGGTGAAGGTGCTGTTAAGTTTCACAGAGTAAAAAACTAAAAATAAACAGGAACAGGAAACGTTTGTTTGTTTCTTTATGAGTTTGTTTGTGATTAATTAAGGGCATCTACTGGTCCGATTTTAAATATACTTCTATTGTTAGAAAGCTACATTGTCCCTGAGTGACAAAGGCTATGTTTTATCTATACACTAGCTGAACTCGATGTAGAATGTTTGTGAGCAAACCTTGACACAAATAACTAAAACTGACTTGGTTGGCATCAAGTTTCAGATATTAATTAAATAAGCAACAGGTAACATTGAAAGATCTCAAATCGACAAGTAATGTAAAATTGTATGATAAATCTGATGAATCCATTTTTTTTTACATCGTCTGTGCCTAGGACGTTTAGAAGCAGAATAAGAAAGTGTCGCCGGTTCAACCTGGCCATTCTCCATTTTACCACGAGCTACCTATAACATACTGGACCATCGAGATCGTCTACCGAAACCCTCGATCACCGAGACGCCATCTTGAATTCGGGCTTTAAATAATATTGTTATCGGTGACATCTCGGTGGTGGCGGTGGACAAACGATCGACGTCACGTCATATTGAACTCGGCCTGAAACTGCCTGAAATAATATCGTTATCGGTGACGTTTCGTTACCGGCGACGACGGTGGATAAACTGCATAACAAAGACAAAAGCCAAAGATTTTTGTAGCAAAGTGCTACGGGGCTCTACGAATTTGTAGCGCCATACTATTCCAAATCTACGACCTTCTCACAACAATTTGCATAAAAATCAAATCACAGAAAGAAAGTTAAAGAACGATTGACTAATTATATCCAGTTTCAAACATTAGTTATTTAAGTTCAGACAACGTTCCGTTTCCTCTAGAGAGCGACGCCATTTTCGCATAATATCGACAGACGAGTCACAGTATGTTTCTCAAACAGTAAGATAACTTTTGTTATTTTCATGGACACCACATGACTGACACTATATTTGCACAGATATAGGAAGATAGGTAGAGATCTATCCGAGAAAATCTTGACAATTTATTCAAGCGGATACCACCATCATTCAGTACTTATGAGAGACCAATCGGCATGTTGTTTTGTTTGTTTGTCTGTTTAAAGAACAGAAACATACAAGCATAAAACATAAAAATAATAAAAAATACATTAATACATAAAAAGCATAAAAATGTTCAAAACGGTCCCTGTCTCAGCATTATGCCGCTACAAGCCAAAGCTTGTAGCAGCGCAGCTGGTCTTCAGACAGGGTCTGCCTCGGTAAAGATAAAGACAGTTTGCGAGTAGGTATGCCGTTGTGAAAGTGTTTGGCCAAAGACAACGCCAAAACTACAGAAAAGATCAAACTCAAATTTTGCACACATAAAGATCTAAACCAGCAATTTAAAAAAAAACACGTGTGAAACCGTGGGTAGAAGCTAGTTATAAATGAGGGCTTTTTATATCTCTCTAAGATTTTATAAATAATTGAAAACTTTTTAGATCTATTTACACATAAATGATTTTCAAGTAAACGAATGTGTTATCTGTTCACCATTTTATTGTCCTCTTTTTCGCACATCGTAAACTGTATAATTACTGGAATCGAATCCAAATGAACTTTATTCCATTTAAAATAAGGGAAAATGTTTAATTTAGTACCTACCGATTGGGCCGAGAGACCAATTAATGGGGATTTTCGATTTAGTCCGCTCTTTTTAGGGAATCTCGGTGATAACGTGACCATTGAATAAACCGAATCGAGGAAATAAAACATGTTACAATTTGAAATAAGCCGTTTCTTGTTTTAAATAAATAAAGTTACATTTAAACTATACTTATTCAATTTAAAAGTTCTTGAGTCACTTTACGACACGTTTTTTGCTAGGTAGGTACCTAAAATGTATAGAAAAAAATGACATGTTTGAATACAAACTAAAAGCGATACTCATAAAAAAATGTTTTTACGAACTTGACGATTTCTTCAATGATAAATTTAGCGACTCGTAATCTTTGTAATAGGTATTGAATGCATTAATAATAAGTAAGTACATCATAAGTAGAAAGGCATGAAACCTGGCCTGTCTTCCATTGCAACACCCTAAATGGGTACATACTGTGACCATTTTATGAATACTCACCTAACTACTAAGACCTGACTGTATGAATGCAATAAATAAAATACTGAAATACTGAACTAGGCACTTAAACTAGGTTTTAGTATAACCTGTAATATTGTGCTAACAACTAAGCTTTGTGTTTTACTGAAATATAAACAAACTATGAATACTTCTATGTAACTATAAACCTTTTCTCGATTTCTTGTAAACTAATCGACAGTTTCCAATTTCCCAAAACCTAGATGATTTCAACGTAGTTTATTTACGATTCTATACAAAAACCGGCATTTATTTAACAGTCTATTGAATTGCTTTGAATAGGCTTCACGTTGTAAATAAAGAGGCGTCAGAGCGTTAACGAGTACGGTAGTAATTAACGCGTTACGAGAGGCCCTCCCGGTAATCCTTTCAAAGGAACACAGGCGTAATTTGAGTGGTGAGTCTGTATTATTAAATTATGAATTGGACAGATTGATATATTTGATTCGAGTTACTCTCGAACGGGTTATTCCCGCTCGTCCCCTCGCTTTGTCCCCGATGGGGACCAACGGGAACTTTTATTCCCGTTCGTCCCCACATTTACATACGTGGGGACGAACGGGAATAAAAGTTCCCGTTAGTCCCCATGTATGTAAATGTGGGGACGAACGGGAAGTAAAGTTCCCGTTGGTCCCCACTAAAATATTAACATTTACTTATTGTAATTCTTTAAAGCTACATTCAACTCACTCAATTGTTCTCCCAGATGCCGTAGTTTATTGGAAAAACTATAAATGGGTTTGTATAGAGAGTGGTTGTGTGATCTCCAGAGATTATCGTAAGGTATTCTAATTATTGTTTGTATGAACATAATAATATAAATTATAATGAATTCAATACACGAAAGCTTTTGAAATTCAAGAAATGGATACCACTTACCAAATTACTTACATTGTTACTTAGTAGATAGGAACGAGAGCACTCAAGACTAACCTACCTACTTGTACCTGTTTGCCTATCTACCTGCTTTGCGCCATTGATCCACCTTTTTTGTAAAAAAACCAATGTCGTAAAAAAAGAACACTCCAAAATGGTACTATGGTGTGGGAGTGTACCCAACGAAGAAAATTAAAGTGCTCAGGAGTGGTAAAAATACTTGAGTACATACTCAATTAGTTTATATTTTATAAATACCCAATTATTAAAAACAACATAAATGAGGACTTACTTAATTATTTGGTTTATTTTTCTTTTATTTGTTATACAATTGCACTTAATTAGGTGCTTGGTAGGTCCATAATTATAGGTAAAGAATATCTATGATAGGTAATTATCTCATCATTTTCTTTTTTTTTTAATATTATTTAGAAATATCACTTCATAAATGCAAAGAAGACATAACTTCACGTGAATTTCCAGCAGTTGCTCGTACATATAGTGCAATGGTATGGTGGTGCAATAAGTGAGATACCGTCATTTAAAAATAAGTAATGTGTTCCACGGTTGTCTGGTAGAGATCGCTCCTGAGCGATAAGACCGCCAATTGTCACATTTTTTTTTTATTTCTTCATTTTATCTTTGTTTGTTATTTTTAAGTTATGTGTGCAATAAAGCATTTTCTATCTATCTATCTATCTAATGTGCAGCCAAAATGTAATGAATTTCTTTTGGCAGAAGTCAATGACTATTTCAGTAATAAAACTTTTCATTGCTGCACAGAGCCATTTGATCAGAGAATTTTTTTTTAGAATGTAATTTTCTGATATATTTTTTTGTTAAAATATTATAATAAAAGTTGATTACAAAACAAAATATGATTTTATTTAAAATTATCCTCATATAATTTAGTGGGGACGAACGCTACAAAAACTTCCCGCTAGCCCCTTCGGGGACGAACGCTACTGCAAAACTTCCCGCTGGTCCCTATGGGGACGAACGAGAAGTAAACTTCCCGTTGGTCCCCATCGGGGACATAGCGTGGGGACGAGCGGGAATAACCCCTCGAACGGGTTATTCCCGCTCGTCCCCTCGCTTTGTCCCCGATGGGGACCAACGGGAACTTTTATTCCCGTTCGTCCCCACATTTACATACGTGGGGACGAACGGGAATAAAAGTTCCCGTTAGTCCCCATGTATGTAAATGTGGGGACGAACGGGAAGTAAAGTTCCCGTTGGTCCCCACTAAAATATTAACATTTACTTATTGTAATTCTTTAAAGCTACATTCAACTCACTCAATTGTTCTCCCAGATGCCGTAGTTTATTGGAAAAACTATAAATGGGTTTGTATAGAGAGTGGTTGTGTGATCTCCAGAGATTATCGTAAGGTATTCTAATTATTGTTTGTATGAACATAATAATATAAATTATAATGAATTCAATACACGAAAGCTTTTGAAATTCAAGAAATGGATACCACTTACCAAATTACTTACATTGTTACTTAGTAGATAGGAACGAGAGCACTCAAGACTAACCTACCTACTTGTACCTGTTTGCCTATCTACCTGCTTTGCGCCATTGATCCACCTTTTTTGTAAAAAAACCAATGTCGTAAAAAAAGAACACTCCAAAATGGTACTATGGTGTGGGAGTGTACCCAACGAAGAAAATTAAAGTGCTCAGGAGTGGTAAAAATACTTGAGTACATACTCAATTAGTTTATATTTTATAAATACCCAATTATTAAAAACAACATAAATGAGGACTTACTTAATTATTTGGTTTATTTTTCTTTTATTTGTTATACAATTGCACTTAATTAGGTGCTTGGTAGGTCCATAATTATAGGTAAAGAATATCTATGATAGGTAATTATCTCATCATTTTCTTTTTTTTTTAATATTATTTAGAAATATCACTTCATAAATGCAAAGAAGACATAACTTCACGTGAATTTCCAGCAGTTGCTCGTACATATAGTGCAATGGTATGGTGGTGCAATAAGTGAGATACCGTCATTTAAAAATAAGTAATGTGTTCCACGGTTGTCTGGTAGAGATCGCTCCTGAGCGATAAGACCGCCAATTGTCACATTTTTTTTTTATTTCTTCATTTTATCTTTGTTTGTTATTTTTAAGTTATGTGTGCAATAAAGCATTTTCTATCTATCTATCTATCTAATGTGCAGCCAAAATGTAATGAATTTCTTTTGGCAGAAGTCAATGACTATTTCAGTAATAAAACTTTTCATTGCTGCACAGAGCCATTTGATCAGAGAATTTTTTTTTAGAATGTAATTTTCTGATATATTTTTTTGTTAAAATATTATAATAAAAGTTGATTACAAAACAAAATATGATTTTATTTAAAATTATCCTCATATAATTTAGTGGGGACGAACGCTACAAAAACTTCCCGCTAGCCCCTTCGGGGACGAACGCTACTGCAAAACTTCCCGCTGGTCCCTATGGGGACGAACGAGAAGTAAACTTCCCGTTGGTCCCCATCGGGGACATAGCGTGGGGACGAGCGGGAATAACCCCTCTCGAACATACAGGACAAAAATCCATTATCTAGAAAATCTAATTTATGGGGAAGGTACAATAGATACTTCTGCGCGCGGCCACAAATTCTAAAAAGTGGCACTATAACTGTCCATTAGATTTATTTCAAACTTTCATTAAAATCCGGTCAGCTGTTTAGGTAGGTACTGTACATATTATGCGTAAAAAGGTGACATACATTCAAAATAGATTTACTTTTACTCTTGCATCTTTAATGATAGGATAATTTTGAAATAATTTGAAAATACTGTTAAACAGTTATTTTTATTAAAACATAATTAATTCGATTTCTGGTGTGAAATTTAAAGCTTCCACTTCATATCCTTTCAAGATTATTCATAGATACGTATTAATCCGATCGAAGATGGGTATTTTTCCATTCAGACAATCGCATCGCAAACAATTAATACTGCAGACGGATGAAGCTGATCCCTGATTAATCTCGAATCAGGTCCAAACGTTACACGATCTCTCTCATCGGCTTTGCATCCAGTTGATGCCTGTAGGGGGCTATTCTCAAAATCTAAAGCCTGAGGCTGTACGACGACGCTTGGACAAAAAAAATTTAGGTACTTAATGCACTTTAATCTACTCTAAACATTTTTAAAATCTTTTATTTGGTTTATTTGGTGAGGGTTTTGCCGAACATTGCATGTCACCTCCGTCATTTTAAATTAGTGCAATAGTAAAAAAATATTTTATGTAACAAAACAAAATAAACTGAGATTTTCTTCGACATCGACCTTATTTACTGAAACCTAGATTATACGAACTTATTTTTTGACAGCTTATCTTGATTAGATAATAGGTAGGTACCCGATGATATACCAAAATTTAATGTTGAGGTTACCAACTCAACGCGCTCTATTTTGCGCTTCTGCATAGTTGGTAACATTCGAAATTAGGTACTCAATCCGCTTACCGCCCACAGGGCTTTTCGACTTATTGAATTGATTGTTTGGACTGTCTGTTCTGTGTGCGCACACAGATTACTTGATAGTTTCTATGTGGTAGGTACCAGGCATTGTTTTAGGGTATTGTATATTTAGGGTTGCCACCTGCCCGGGCTTTACCTTTTGTGAACTAGGAGGTTAAAATTTACGGAACATTCCCAAAGTATATCTCAAATTTAATTGTGACAAAACGTTTTTGCTGGTATTTTAATGTAGGTACCTATTTGCTTTAAACTACCCCCGCTATCAGCGCAAGTAAAGGTAATGTACCTACCTAATTACTATAATGCCTATTTTTTACAAACGGGTCCCTCTAAACGGGTAAAAAAAAATGTGGTATGGTGACAACCCTAGACACACGCCCAATACAAACAAAACTGGCACATAAACACACCGACACTGTAATCCATCGATGTGACAACGTCATTGAATACTGTTTTAATCATAGTAATTGATGGGGCCAGCGTGACTTTTACTGTGCACTTAACGTTGAGTAGCTCTTGTTAAATATTGTCATTTAACGGTTACCAAATTAGGTGCAATGAACGACAAAAGCCGCTGAGCATTGCGAACTTACGCCTCTAAGGTTTCTTGCGTTTTCTTGGCACAGTTGGCACTCTCACTTAAACAATAGGTACCTATAGCTGAATTTGTGTGTGAGGTGAGGTCTTGCGCGACACCTCATTCCTGCGTGTTTTCCTTACTACAGTGATATAGATAGATAGATAATGCGGATGAAGCAGTTTTTTAAAGATAAGGAGTGATTTGGCGCGTCTGATGTCCATGGGGAGAGCTTTCCATAGACGGGTCGCTTGCAGTGAAAGATTATTCGTAGAAAGTGGAAGTATTGGCAGAGACTTTAAAGATGAGGGTGTCAGAGGAACGCAGTAGCGAGAGAGTTGTAAAGGACTTCACAGCGCTCCTTGAGATAGGAAGGGCTCGGAAGATAGAATAAGATACTGTACAAGAGAAATGATGTGAGTAGGTATTCCTGCGAAGTCGGATGGGCAACCACTTGAGTTTCCCTCGGGACGACTTTGTCCACTTCCTAACTTGACCACTTCCAGAGTTGACCACTTCCTAACTTGACCACTTCCTAAATCGTCTTGTTCTTTTAAGTTTAGCGCGGTATTCGGAAACATGGTCATATTTGCGAAGGTCAAATATAAACCTGATACTGAGTGATATAGTTATTTTTGTAGCAAGAAAAGAAGGTTGTTTTTTTATGTTTTTATTGTTTTTGTTTTTATTGAACGTGCTGATATCAAATCCTGAGTAGGAGTAGAGAGTAGGGTGTATGGATTTCAACGGTACGTAAATTTTTCTCGTTAACAAAACTTTCCACAAAGAAAAGACGTTACAAAACGAGCAGTAACATCATCGTTTTCGAACGAGAGCGCTTAAAAAAGCAAAAAGACTGACAGTGATTTTTTAGCCCTACCTACTTGCACTCGCAAAATCTACTTAGCCTATCGTTTTGGGTATTTAGGTCAACAGATGATGCAGTAACCAGATGTTGCATTCATTCGTTTCTTTAATCTGTCCATTACTTATGATTCAACCTCATCGAAATATTTAATTTTAGCATTACATTTTGCCTCTCCGTCCATAAAGAACTACCATAGTGGATGCAGTAAGTTCTACCTAATAATTTTCTTTTTTCTTTTAGGAAAATTATCAACTAGCTATTCCACTTATTCTAATTTTCGTCCCAGTAGTCTTGTGCATAAAACTAGTGGGACAAAAGTTGTCCTAGTGTAGTTCTGTAAGTAAGAAGCATAGGGTCAATGTATCATTTTTAGGGTTCCGTACCCAAAAGGTAAAAACGGGACCCTTAAGACTTCGCTGTCCGTCTGTCCGTCTGTCACCAGGCTGTATCTCATGAACCGTGATAGTTCGACAGGTTGAAATTTTCACAGATGATGTATTTCTGTTGCCGCTATAACAACAACTAAGTAGGTACTAAAAAACAGAATAAAATAAATATTTAAGGGGCTCCCATACAACAAACGTGATTTTTCTGCCGTTTTTATAGATAATGGTACGGAACCCTTTGTGCGCCAGTCTGACTCACACTTGGCCGGTTTTTTTATTGCAGTTTCTTGTATGATATTTTGAGACGCTATAATCTGTTTATTTCTGTACAGAATTACAGGAAATAAGCGAACCATTCTCTTGGAAATCCGTTACCTACCCGCTCAAAAACCCACTAGAAAAGAAATTATTTTTTTACTAAAACCAGGCAATAAATAAAATAGCGATATCTATGCCAAACACAATGAATAGCGAAGCGACGGTATTGTCAGCCTGTCTGTGTGTCAAGCGTGTAATTAACTACGCTGTCTGTCCCTAAGGACCAGGACTTGGGACTCACGTTTTGTTACTTAACATTT
The DNA here is from genome assembly GCA_947086465.1 of Eupithecia exiguata. NCBI lineage: Eukaryota > Metazoa > Arthropoda > Insecta > Lepidoptera > Geometridae > Eupithecia > Eupithecia exiguata. The sequence goes on along the minus strand of OX352243.1, from coordinate 5,831,093 downwards.
GTTTAAATTGTTTTTTGTAATGGTGTTTACGAGAGTTTTTGTCACTATATATGGACAGTTATTATTCCTTGACAGTGTTTGCCTATTTTAAAATTGACTTTTTAATAGGTACACTGAAGACTTGCAGCCGGTTTTTCATCTGTTTGTTATATTTGACAATAGTTTAAACTTTTTGTTAACCTCGATTACTTGTGAGTGGAGAAACCAAGACGTGGTTCGTTAAACAAATAATAATAATAAACTAATATAGCATATACAGGGTTATTGGTAAATTAGTAACACTACGTGAACTGCAGGTTCTGCCCATCACCACAAACACGTTTGCAAAGACGCCAGGTTTTAATTCTTAAATTTGGTTTTGGTAATTATGTCCCCTCCGCAATTCAATAATCAGTCGTTAGAGAGGTTTTATATGAAACTCAACTTAAAAACAGCTCGGTCCTGAATTAATAGATGGTATGAGAGTGAAGGATCGGTCTTATGTAACTCGTTGGGTTCCAGACAAAGATGTTTTTTTCATTTAGAAGCGGAGGTGATTTTTTTTTTTTAAGAATTTAGACTTGGCGTCTTCAAGAACGTGTTTGTGATGATGTCCAGTTTACGTAGTGTTACTAATTTACCAATAATCCTGTATAGCACTTATCCTGATTAAGTTTTGTTTATTTCTTTTACGAACCAAGTCTTGTTTTCTCCACAGACAAGTATACACACTAGAGGTAAACAAAAAGTTTAAACTATTGTCACATTACAACAAGCGGATGAAAACCGGCTGTCAGTCAGCTCATATTATACCTACATAAACTAACTAAGGAGCCAGACACCCAATTTTGACCACAAGTATTGCAATAAGAAAGACAGTTGCTCTACCCATGCTCTAGCATTAACTTAAAGGTTAGTTTCCGATTAGTTTGTACAATAACTGTGGCAAGAATTAATTGAATCAGGAATAAGTATTTAAGCGTAACAATAAATTGGCACCATAACTGTGTTTCCTGAGAACAAAAGAATAAGGGCAAAAATAACGGCCCCAAAACCCAGCAGAATTAATGTTCCACGCATACTGGCAATAAAAATGGCAGCCAAATGCCACTCCCAAATGAGGTAAATAAAAAAATCTAAATGCCACGACATTTTACTAAAGTTGAGGGCGAAATATACTTACAAAACACATTTAATTTCGATGATAATCATCTTTTTGTGCTCTCATTTGATTATACTATGAATTATAAATTATAATGGGACTTTGTTTTGAATTACATTTGATTGTGTACGATAGTCAGTTGTATTTGAGTGGTTTTGTTCTGTAATTTGTTTACTGACTTTTTAGTAACATTACTCAGTTATCGATAAATACCTACCATTATTATTCAAAACTTTAATTTCTTATATAACAGAATGTTATTTAGAACCTCGAAGTGTTGACAGCGTTTTAATCCCTACTAATACTAACTAATATGTAGTTTTTAGTTTTGTAAGTAAGATAATTATGTTAAATGATTTAAATTTCGTAATTTGTATTAGCTACTTAAGAATGCTCACAGATCCCCATATTTAATCCAACAACGATATAATCGATCCACGGTTGCTTGGTAGAGGTAGATCTTGAGCAATAAGACCGCTGATGTCATTTTTTTATTGAATGTTTCGATAATTGTGCAATAAATAATTTTCTATCTATCTATTTAGGTAACTAGCATAGAGTTTATATGGCTAGTAGGTACCTAGTACCATATAAACTCTATGGTAACTAGATACAACGAATAACCAAAGTGTAATTTTTTACACTAAATACTTTACACCGCCAAACTCATTCCCCTCTATTCTCCCAGCGAACATTAAAGAAAAAAATCTCAGGCAATTCGTAAAATAACTTACGAATACTTGCAGCTAAGTTTCGTACGCTTGTCACGTACCTAATAGATACTTTAGTAGGGATCCGCAAACGATTCAATTGTAGCACTTGATGTTCGTATAAATCACTCCTGTGAGCTGGCAACATTGTTTTAGTCACGTAAAGTGATTATATCCTGAGGATTGGATAACGTGGGTTTTGGGTCTCTTTTATTTTTTTGAAGATTGTTTTCGGGTAGTGTGACAAATGTTTTGTTTTATCGCTGAACGTTAAATAGATTAGAAAATAGGTTGAGCTTATACAGGGTGTGGTTGGTGGAACCATGTAGAGGTTGCAGGAGCTCATGTGTCATAACCAATGTGATAATTTTAAACCACACTTGACATGGTGACAAGTGTCATGGTATTAAAATAAAACCGGCCAAGTGCGAGTCGGACTCGCGCACGAAGGGTTCCGTACCATTATCTATAAAAACGGCAAAAAAACAGGTTTGTAGCATGGGAGCCCCTTTAAATATTTATTTTATACTGTTTTTTTAGTATTTGTTGTTATAGCGGCAACAGATATAGGTACATCATCTGTGAAAATTTCTGTCTAACTATCACGGTTCTTGAGATACAGCCTGGCGACAGACGGACAGCGAAGGCTTAGTAATAGGGTCCCGTTTTTACCCTTTGGTTACGGAACCCTAAAAATTAGCGTGCAGCTATTGTTACCTAAACATAAGGTTTTATTTCCCAAATAAATAAAACATGTTAAGTAAGTACCTATACTTACTTATTTAGATACTACTTAATAGGTTTTCGTTTTTATATGTAGGGTTTTCTAAATAATATAATCCTTAAGATCTGGCTATTACCCCAATTTTCAATGACGAACTCGAACCACTACAATATCCTTCAATAACCATTAAAATTTCTTTGTCAAATCACAATCCATAACTAACCCATAAAAGGTTTAATTTGAATAATAACGACACGCCATCGGAAAGTGTAACAATCGTACGGAAATCTGATTATTTATTTACAATCTGTTGAGTATTATGGCACGAACAAAGGTTTTCCGTAAATAATTGTACGTAACCGATGAATTTATTATGAACCATAGACGTAGCAAGGTGTAGAGAAGACTTACAGCCGGTTGTTCATACGCTGATAACTCAACAATGATCAATTCTCTTGTAAACGTTAATTTGTCAAGAAAAAACATGATTTCACAAGAGATTTGGTTAATGATGAGTTTAAACATAAAAATAAACTGCTAACAACTAGCTGATTTTTTATGTGACATTAGCAAGAAAATGGTTAAATAGGATTATTAAAATACTATACCTAATAATATAATAAAAATACCACGACTTTTACAAAAAAAAATTAATAAAATACTTATAGCTACGTCGTAGCACCCTAGCATTATTCGTAGCAGTTCTTCGTAGCACTGTTGCATTCTTCGTATTGTATTGTAGCTTTCGGTGTAATAGAATAGACAATTCTACTTCTTACTATGTTCTATAAAAATGCAATCATTGCTAGGTATCTAATTTCATAATCAATGAATCGCTAAACACAAGTTCTCAAAGTTTTTCTGATTATTCACGGGCGGGTTGTCCATATCTAAATGTTGCCAAAGGTTTTTTTTTTGTTATAGTGCTTACCCGCACATTGGGTACCTGTCTCTAAGAAATGAAATAAGTTCCCAAAAATTTTCGGGAACTTATTTCATTTCTTAAATGTTGCCGCTTCGCGCTCCGCGTCCCGCGTGTTTGACGCACAGGTTTGGGAAAAAAGTTAAAAGTGCTTTAATTTTACTCTTCACGAATACCCACATTCTACGTTTTAGTCAACAATTAGTTTTAGTTTCGTTTGACAACAATCTCACCTGATGGAAAGTGAAGAGGTGGCCAACAATGTATCACGAAGGTCTAGTCTAGAAGATATAGATACTATTCACTCTTGTCTTAAAGAGACGTAAGTTGTAATTTACCGGAAAAACAGCAGCAGGGAGCTGTTTCCAAGCCCCAGAGGTACAAATGATGTATATTTGTATATTATATATTTGTATATTATTTGTATATTATATATTTGTATATTTATTTATTCCACCGTAGGTATCTGTCGATACACTTGATGTCGTTCTAGTCTACTTCATTAAAATTATATAGGTATACAAATAGGAAAATCTTTGCTGCTGTAAAGGGGCATTGTCAAACCAAATATAAATCTAAATAAAAAATACATAGATGAATGAGGAGGTAAACTGACTGGTTCGAATGGACGGTATATCCACCAAGAAATGGTAATGCGCTATGCGTCTGCTTGTCCTGGAGTGGAAGGAGGATATATTTAAGGGTTATATTTTGGGCATTAGAACCTATCACTAAGTTTGCATCAATTAAAAAGGTAACCTTTTGAGAACTCTTTTAATTTGAAAACGTAAACCACAGGCTCTTTAATTAGATATGGCCTATTTAGACCTACACGGTATTCGCTACCCAGGATACGGTATTCCCACTCTCACATCCCATACTCGCCGGAATACCAAAGATCGTGCGAATTCCAAGTGACCCTTAGCGCTACCGATAGCAAATTACTACGTAGATCAGAGCCCTGAGTCCATAGTATTCGTAGTAGTCCGAGTTGCGTAGTTGCCTGTACGCACGATACCTCTATCGTCCGGACAGGTCGCTACGCAAATCCCATACAAAAATGAGATGTCGCGAATAACGTCATCGTGATGTCTCCTTGTATGGGATTCAGAAGCGGAGGCGCTCACGTCTCGTCATCTAGACTCAGGGCTCTGAACATGCCTTAAGGCCCTATCCAATGTTGAGAACCACAGTTCAATTGCTGACCAACATTTCATGCCTGTAACTATTATATTTAGCTTTCCGTGCAACACAGCTCGAGTTTAGATTAAAAGCACGAGAGTCCTTATCTGCTATCAGATGAGACACGCAAGGGTTAAATAATACTGTCACTTATCTATTATCAGAAGTTAATCATTTTTATTTAATGCCTGTGCACAGCCAAAGATTTTTAAATCAACCACCGTCTTTATTTAGATGAACCAAAAAAATTGTGTTGCCGCTGATTACGATTGATTTCAGCAAAATATCTTAGTAGCATATTTCAATTAACGAATAAGTAGGTACCTTTGAGGTAACTGCAGACTGTTGCAAACAATCTACAGGTAGTTCAACTGATCCATACCAATACCAGTCGGAAGCTTTCACAAGACGCTGGATTTGCCCCGTTTTATGGCAATGGTGATGCAAGATAGTACCTAGGATATAAATTGCGAGCGAAATTATTAGGTACAGGACAAAATATGACCACCGGTACAGATCACTACTAATAGGGTAAACTTGTCCAATTCGTACACCCTAAGGGAAATCTTCTTTAGTTTGAAAATAAAAAAGGCAGATTAATTTTGAATTGAAATTGAAACAGTCTATTACTTCTAGAATCAAACTTAACACTAATCTAACAAACTTATTATAAGATTATATTATATTATAAGAAATCAAAATTTTAAAAAACATGGAAAAAAACTATTTTTTTGTCCTTAAACGTACTGGTATATTTCTAATTCGTACTTTGATATCTATGTTACGATTTAAGCGCTAGTATGATTTAGACAAGTTTACCGTAATAGGCCTCCCCTCCTTGTCGATTTCGACGACAGCGACTCTAGATATTACGGATTACTCTTTCTATCATGAGCCAATGGCTCGCTAATAATTATAAATTCTAAAGTAAATCTGTCGGTCTGTTACGATTTCACGCAAATAGCCGTTAAATACTTGGAAGGCACTAATAATTATGTGTTCAGATCGCGTAGTTTAAAAGAACTTTATTTACTAATAAATTTAATCAAATAATATAATATATTAAAACATAATCACCCCAAGGTATTTTTAGTTCCTCCTACTACACTACCTCTTGGATATCACGCCATCTAAGCTCTTTCTCTTCTCACGTCCAACATTTTCAATAAATTTAGCTAAACTGAGCAACTCTTGCAGCCCTGCGCCTGGCCATGCCGCAGCGCCCCGACGCCCCGTCCCGAAGACTGCTGGAGCGCCCTTGTGCCCAAGGTGGAGCGCGATGAGGAGCGGTTGGAGCCCTGGCGCTTACCTGACCTGCGGCCGGCCTTGCACTACTCTCTGCACGATCGTGGTTGGTTTTTATTACAACTACTTACATAAAGTTTTTGTTAGGTACTAAAGTGCGTAAGCCCCCACACTCATGGTAATTTCTAAGATAGGTATTGAATAAGAACATTATCCCAAAATATTTTCGACTTCGACCGGACTTGTACTAGGAAGGAGAAGTAAGTGGACAGACGAAGTCGAAAACATTTTGGAAAATTTATTCTATAACTCACATTATTCCACTCCACGGAACCAAACATTTTAGAATAAAATAGAATATCAATTTATTTGTTAAAAGACTTACACAAACTTACACTAAAATACACATAAACTTAGATAAACATGCAAAAATGTAAACCCTGTAACAAAATGGCTCTGCCTCAGCATGAGTTGGTTGACTAGCAAGCTAGCAACCAATGCTGGTCTTCCGTCAGAGCCACTTGTTGGCTTTACGGACTAACTACTCAAACATACAAAAATCTAGGAGTTGGGCGTTGTCACTACCACACAGTTTTTAAAGCTTCGGTAGTGACATCGTTTCAAAGCATCAATGATCCTTCTGTAAAATGTTCTGAATAAAATGATTTTATTATTTTATTATTATTATATTATTATACAAGAAAAATAGACAAATATAAAAAAACTATCATTTAGGTATCTACGGCATTCAGTCGAAACTATCTCTTTGTTGATGTCTCGCTCCGGTCCTGCCCGCGGCTGTGGAAGCTTTTTATTTAAATCTGGATACAGAAACTGGATAGCGCTATTAGTAGGTATAAACAATAATCATGTGTCAAAAACAAGGTACCGACTTTTCTTACATTCATGTGTGAATGTAAGAAAAGTCGGTATGGTAGGTATCTTTGTTTTTGACACATACTCCATTCTTAGGCTGAGTGCCCTGACAATAGCTTTTTCCGCTATTGGATATCGGTGCACCACAGTGGGAACCGCAAATAGCCTAAATAGGTGTATCTCCCTACCTACTAGGTAATGTTATAATGTTATATAATTACTATAATTAGTACCTACCTAGATATGTTATTTCTATATATATATAATGTAAAACTATGGACTTGCTTGACTGAAATAAAAGATTATTATTATTATTATTATTATTATTAGGCCTCATATTTACGGAATCGTGGGGAGTCGCGTGTCGTGTGTGGCGTTTGTCGGCGATGTCCTCTCTCTCGCACTCTACAACAATGCCATGTTTGAATTCAGAAATTAAATGGAATTAAATGGAACTGGACCCACTAGTTTCGCCCCGCGGCTTCGCACGTGTTCTTTCTATGGAAACCATTAAAGGTTATCTAGGTACCTATTTCTATCCAATGGGAACTCATTTAACGGATAAAAAACAGCCTATGTTTTATTCCAGACCTAGAACTATCTGTTTGCAACAGCCCAATCCGTTCAGTGGTTTTGTGAAGAAGACTAGGTACTTTTTGGTCTTTTTGCTATCGTCAAAAGTTTGATGTCAAACATCCAAACAAGCGTCAAATTTTTGACGTTTCAAAAATAAAGAATTGTACCTATTTGGCTTTTATAAGTACCTACCTAGACGCCAATTAAGACGGAGGTGAGTCAAAGCATCCCCATTTAAGCTTCAAAGTGGGAAATATCGATCTGGTAATCCCGGTTTAATTGCGGGAATAAGTAGGTGGTACCTTACGTCCAATTAAAACTAGCACGAGGATGCTTACCTACTAATGTTTAAGGTAAACGTCCAAAGTAGTAGGTGAATCGTTAAAATGTAGGTTAGTGTAGTGTGTGTGTACACTCCGATTTAGAATTTAATGTCAACAAAGGCATTTATGAATGAAAACTTAACGCTGATAACAATGGCAGAAAACAACAAGATAACAGCAAGGTTATCACTAAAAACTAAAACACAAACTTCAACAACGCACAAACTCACATGCGAATTTTGTTTTAATTTGAAAAACCAAAATTAAAGTTGTTTCGAATTTTTGTGCTTGGCTACGACGCGACGATACCAATGTCGTTAAATGTTTTCCACCAATATTTTTTTGGGGTTTTGTAGCCCCGTTGTAGGTATACAATAATATTCAGGTTTTTAAATCAGAATAGGTGGTATAGGTAATGTAGGTGAATTGTTGTGTGTTGTGATGTTGAAAAACCGAAAGTAATTATTCTATTAAGTACAAATCTCTATTTGTATGTCTGTTATCTTTTCAGGTCTTAAATTACTGTCTCTTCTTTTATTGCAGATAGAGAAAGCTGCGTCGCTTGTGTCGCTCCCCTGCCGCTGATACAACCACCCGCTTCGGCGCCTCATTAGCAATAACTACTTACCTCGTTAGAGTTCTAGATTCTAGGCAATTAAGTATTATATTGAAACACTCCATTTTGCTTAGGCGTTTTGCGCCGCACCCCGCCAGCGATCGCTCGCTATTTCAAACTTTCGCGCCTTGGGCGAACGAAATCATTGTCCCTCCTCTCAAAGCAGTTCGATTCAATTTTACTATGCTGCCAGCAAATTAATATTTACATGAAAAATTTAAGGGAAAGCTGTTAGTAGTCATTGATTAAAATAGTAATTACGCTTGTAAAAATAATATAAAGTTATATATTATGAACATATCTATAAAGTAAGTAGGCAAGAGGTTAGCCATAATTGTACATCTGTATTAAAAAACAGAGTTGGTATGTTTAGATAAGTAGGTTAGGTGCATACATTTATATTAAGCGTGTACTCTAGGTACTTGGTTACCTTGTACTAATTTATTAAATTATAATTTCAATGTGATAATGCTGACGACAATCGTTACCTCACCAAGTAAAAGAGGCAGTTTGTTAGTTTATTTAAATAAATAATGTAGGTAGCGTGTGAATATATATGTCAATAGGATATGAAATTTAATAATAACCAGTAGAATCCATTCTATTTATTTCAGTGATACATAACTTGAATATAAGCACTAGCGGCGTAAGGGGGGGGGCGGAGGGGCGGTCCGCCCCGGGTACCGAGCTCTAAGGGGTGCCATATCGGCACCCCTCGGGGCGCGCAGATGGCACTTCAAATCCAAATTCGAAGGGGTGATACCGAAAACTCACACGCAGACATATAAAAAAAATTGCGGCTCGCTTCGCTCGCCGTTGTTTTTTATTATGATTGCAAAATAAATACTTGAATACTTTAAAATCGGATGTAGAAAGGTTGCCTAGCAGAGATCGCTCAAACCGATAAGGCATTGTACATACAACTTTATCTGTATTAGTCTTATTGATGTGCAATAATGAGTAATTGCTTTGTACTGTGCTTTGTTTTGCTGTAAATCGTAAAAAAAATCTTTTCTCATTCATTGTCATAGTTTACTTTTTTTGCTAAGTATCCCTCACCAATTCAAAAACAGGTTGTGGCTCACTCCACTCGGTGATTTTTATTTTGTATTTGTTTCATAACAATCTTCGCAGCCGCCGCAATTTCTCCAAATGTTTCAGGGCTCGCTGTTATTAATTTTTTCACACTCTCCTTAACTTGTTTGTGATCACCCGAAAAAGTAACAAACAAGAATTCTAAATTTACATATTTAGTATTAATAAGGTCACAATTCAGTCAATTATTAAGGTCACCTATGACAAACTTAGTTACTTTTCACCTAACATCTTATACTTATAATTCCTGTTGTTAGAAATTGAGGGTGCGGATAGTCAACCGACCCCCAGTGGGGGGGGGGGGGGGGTGCTTGGTAGAAAAACGCCCCGGGTGCCAGCCCACGCTACGCCGCCACTGAATATAAGTAGCACAATACCTACTTAGAAACTAGCAAAGAAAAAATCTACTCACTATACCCTAAATTTACTTATTAATTTCATTAACTTAAAATAATTAAGTCCTATATAAATTAAATGGTAAGTACATCAACGATAGATGTTATAATCGTAAGCAACTACTAGGTACCTATAGGATACACCTATAGTAATTTAATTTGCATCTTAATAATGTTTTGTTTCATGCTTCCTATTGTTGATGTCGATAATGATGGATAGTATTTATGTTATTGGGTTTATAACGATTCAAAAATGTAAAATTGGTTATAAATAATACATATCATGGTTTAAGATCTAGTCTGCTTAGAATATATGTAATTAAAATGAAATTATTACACATAGTAATTTTACTTATCTATGTATTAATTTATTGCTACACATATTAAAAAAAAACGATCTAGTCAATCTGTTTCTTGTTATTTTTCATACCAAGGTGTGAGGTCTTGCACTATAGCTGAAAAGGGATATGTTTGGGGTTGTGGTAGATATTAAGGTTGATCTCTAAACTGCCCTTTGAAATTGGTATTTGGTGAGCGGTCAAGGAAAGTCACTGGTTATGGAACGGACTATATCCACAAGACACTAAACTGCTAATTAAACTACTGCCCTAACTTATGATGAATAATGGGTGGGTAAGTGGTACGAAAAGGTTGAAATGGTAGCTAATATTGGTTTGAACCCCCGACGTTGGCGGTCGACCGCGGACTGAGCTAGTTTGGGTAATCACGAGCAAATACGCATTCAATTGCAAACGCAGCTAAAATGCATATCTGCTGCGTGGTCGGTTTGGCCGAACATACTCCCGATCTGACTACAAGATGAAGATGACGGCATCCTCATGCACTGATGGTGATCGATAACACCTATATAAAGGTCTGGAGGGCGGCGGGGTCGCCGCCTCAGCGTCCTGCAGGCACCAACCCTCACCGCGGCGCAGCAGGTTTCCACCAGCAGCAACGTCCGCTCCTCCACATCCATGCTTTTACTGTTATTAGTATTACAGAGCTCACTACGCCCGCTAAAGTGCTGTAGCAGATGGCATATAGGTACACATAGAGGTGGATGTTATGGTAAGATATTTACTTCCTGTTTTTCCTTTTTCTCGATGGACTATTTTAAGCTCGTGAAGGATGAGTTTAGGCTCCCGGAGTGATTAGTTTCGTAGTCTCGTTTTTATGGTTACTTACCGTACGAATGCGTCTGGTGGTGGTATCTACAAAATGAGGGAAGCACCTATTCTGTGTCACAGAGGAGCCTTCCTAGTGGCGTCTGCTGAGCGATTGGTAGCTCGTCAGACTCTACCATAAATGGTTCAATCTGACCTTATTTTTTTCAAGCTGCGTCTGTCCTCAGTATGTCATCATTGCAGTAATCCGGCGATGGTAAGGTTTCACTGTATCATAATTTTCATAATAGGTAACTTATGAAAAAACGAACTTCTACGCAGCAGGTAGGTTCCTATAGAAATGCCCAAGTTTTATGAATTAAATCAATACATCATTTACTGTTTAAATTTATCTCATTTTATGTGAAATGTAATGATGTAATGAGAAAAATAAAGTTCTTTAAACAAATTCAAATTCATTTTTTTTTATTGATACCATGTTGTTTGTAGGTCTTATAATAGAAAACACTTCCGAACACGGACCCGGTTAGGGCACTACAATAACGGTACTTACAAAAGTAGAGGTAAGTAGGCACTTAAAGAACAAAAGTACTTATATAAAACTTAAAATAAAACAAAATTTAACTTAAAACAAATCTATACAACACATTGAGTAGGTACCTACCTATTCCTACAGCTCCAAGAATTCTTGTAAGGTATAAAACAGTTTTCAATTAAATATTTCTTTAAAAGTATCTTAAATTTTGGTAATTTGCTTTCATTCCTTATATCTTGGGGGATATTATTATACATTTTTATACACATGGCGTGTGGACCATAGTGGAAGAGTTGTAGCTTTGTACCTACATCTAAACGATTTTGGGGTCTTTAATGTTGTGGTCGGTTGTATGGCTTGAAAAAAATTATGTTCTTTTTGACAAATGAACAACTTTCTAATACATAAATGCAAGTTAGTGTTAGGATTTGTTCTTTTATAAAATATGGTTTGCAGCTAGACATTTAATCAAGGTTATGAATTATTCTGATACAGCGTTTTTATAAGACAACCTAGATCTAGTAAGGAACTAGTCTAGTCTAGACCTAGTAAACCTAGATCAGTAGACTTCAAAAATCAGATAGATCTAAAAATTGTAAACGCCTTCCCAAGGGGAGTATACTGCTAAATAGGCCTTAAATATTTTTTTCCAATAATAAAAACACTACATGTGCAAATTTTTACGATCAGACGGTAACCCCATTGACCATAGACAATTTGAAGAAGTTATATTCGTTGTAATAAGGGGGGGTGATTTCTTCCGTCCACGGTTGTAATGGTATTGGTCACTGTCAGTCAGTCTGAATGTCTGTGTCAATACGTCAAAACTCATTGTCAAATAATTTTGTCTATTCCTTTTCCTGACAAATTGTCTCCCGGGAGGTTGGTTTCGATTTTGTATAAATCTATTATAATCGCGTAAAGTAGAAAGTTTTGAATGAAATCCCGCTATGGCGTCGCTAATAACAGTGTATTCCTATCAAATACGTGTTTATTTTCGTAGATGTGGGAAATACTACGATGTAAAATGTTAACCTCTGTTGGTTGTTGGTGGTTGGTGATGTGATTGTGACGAGCCGCTCTGTGTTTCAGAAACAAAAATGGGTCGTTACTCGAAGGAACCGGATAACCCAACGAAGTCATGCAAAGCGCGTGGCTCAAACCTTCGCGTTCATTTCAAGGTAAATAGAACGTTTGTATACAAACCTATCCACATGCAGCATCCTAGCGCATTTCGGCATATCATTAGTAGGCACTTAGTACCTCGGTACTAACCCTAGTAGATACTTGTTGATACTATCGCCATGCTCCGGTAGACTGGGCTGAAAAACATGTTGCTGCCTTTATTTATTAAGTAGGAGATTAAAGCTAATAGTTGCTTTTATTTCAGAACACCTATGAGACAGCCATGGCTATAAAGAAACTGCCCCTGCGCCGTGCTGTCCGCTACCTAAAGAATGTCACAGAGAAGAAGGAATGCATTCCCTTCCGCCGTTTCAATGGTGGTGTAGGCCGTTGTGCTCAGGCTAAACAGTTTGGAACTACACAAGGTCGCTGGCCCAAGAAATCAGCTGAATTCCTGCTCCAACTCTTGAGGAATGCTGAATCTAACGCTGACTACAAAGGCTTGGATGTTGACAGGCTGGTCATTGATCACATTCAGGTATGTTTACATTACATCCTGTTGGTGAATGATGGTATAGTGCGCCTCCTATATATAAGCATTTAGTAGGTTGGGAACTAATTATTTATCAGGAGTGAGTTTTCTGCCTTTTTAGCTTGTCAGTGTGAATTTAACATTTTCGGACTGTTTTCGAAAGGCAAACAGAAAAAGTAACAAATATAAATGAAGCAAGTTTGTATATGAACTTATTTCCTGTTTGTTACTGACATTACTATCTGCATGAATATGTAAGATCACATCTTTATTGATAATATGAGATGATATCCTAAACAATCCTCTTAGCTATGCTAGAACACCTTAGCATGTCCACTTTTGGATAGTCCTCCAATCAGGGTAATCCATACTAATATTGTTAATGCTAAAGAATATCCGACCCTTTTTCTCAAGTAATCAGCTGAATCAGTAGGATATGTGGCAATGAGGATGACATATATTCTTGCCAACAAGAAGGGCTACTTTTTGTCAAGGAAAATGTATTAGTTAGAGCAGAAGCTTTTGCATGATGTAGCCCAACTTGCACAAGCGAAGGTTATCGTGATAAGGCTGGCAAAATTCTTTTAATTGTTCAACCATTCAAATATGTCGTGATTTTAATATTTAGCTACAAATCACTTGCATTAATACCTACTTGCTTATCTAGTACCCATAACACAAGCTCTGCTTAACTTGGGGCTAGATAATGCTGTGTGAATTGTCCAGCATTATTTATTTATTTTATTTATTAAGCAATTAATTATCTTTTCGAAGAGCATGTGTCCCAATAATTTTTACAATCTGAGTGCATGCAAGCATGTGTCCTAAACAGTTTTATAAACTGATGTTATTGTTTCCTCATTCCAGGTGAACCGCGCGCCCTGCCTGCGCAGACGGACATACCGTGCTCACGGTCGTATCAACCCCTACATGTCATCCCCCTGCCACATCGAGGTTTGCCTCAGGTAACTAATCTTTTATTATATTTATTATACCTGGCCATCTGCCTCCGAGACATCAAGATCCTGAACCATGCCTGTCCAATCACCCAGGAATTTACCTCAGCATCTCGTCCATACTAGACTTATTATAAACCTATACGGTCAGCTTTTTCATTTCATTTTTTTATTATGGTCTAGCGTTTGGCCACCATCTCACTTAATAAGTGATGATGTGACCTAAGATGGAGCACACATTCCCAGAAGGAACTTATTCACCCTGGATTTGAAGACAAGATTGTACTCTGGTGGGACTGTGGGGAACAGATGCTGTAATCTCATTCCACTCATCCTTTCACATCTATGCACTGTTTTGTAAATTCAAGTGATCAAATTCAATTGAAGGGATTCGTTTGTTGTCTATATATAATAAATATAATATCCGAAAAATTCATACAACTTGAACTGTACCCACTATTGATATGCCACATAAGAGCTGACTAGGTTTTGCTTGCAATATAATACAGATCTGTAGTTGCAATTATGCTGTAATCATTTGAACTGCAGGCATAGGTGGTCTATAAGTTTTCTACAGAAACTTCTACTGTATTCAACAACCTCGGTAGTTGCAGGTTCGATTCTCGCTACGGGACAAATGTTTGTATAATGTTGTTATGTGAAGTAAATTGTCCAGCATTATTTCATTTGTATAACATTATTTTTGTTCCTTCCAGTGAGAGGGAAGACACCGTGGCACGCGCCGCACCCACAGACGATGCGCCCGCTAAGAAGAAGCTATCCAAAAAGAAGCTCGCTCGCCAGAAGGAAAAGATGATGAGGGAATAGATATCTAAGGGTTAATAAACGACTTTACCATCATTACTTGTTTTCATTTATGTAGTGTTGGCCATGCTGGAGGTACATATACTTCAACCAAATTTGATGCGAAATGTTTGTAACAAATACAAAATTCACGAATTCTTGGCTACAAGCAATATTAATAGAAAGAAATGACTTTCATTTACAAGGAATGAAAATTGCGTGTATACGGCACCAAAATAAAATCACAATTGATAACATTCTCACACCAAAGTTACTGAACGAATAGTGCTCAAATTATGCAAAGATATAGGTAGGTACTACTCTCTTTTACCATTATACGCAATTTTTAATTTTTTTTTTAATTTTTAATTTTTTTTTTTTTTTTTTTTACGAGTGGTTTCTGTACAATCATTTGACATTCAAATTGGCTGGAGTACAGACACTGAATTTGAATGAAACAAACGTGGATTCATTCCAGTCGCAAAAGAAAAAACCGGTTTGTTATTTCTATGTTCTACAAGTGATTTGGTTAGCAATGAGGTCTTCGCTTTATTGATTGAGCTTACCACCTCAGAACAGACGTTTATGGCATAATCCTTTGGTGTCGTTGTTTTTGTACCTTACAATACCTACATTAAATAGGCCTACCTATCTACTCTATTAACTAAGGGTTTTGATTTGGAAACAATGGATATTTTGGATAGCTTTATTGAATAAAATAATGCACCTACGTAGTCTAGAAACGTACCACATTGGAAAAACAAAGTACTTCAGACAACATAAAATTAATAATAATGTAGGTACCTAAACTAAGAGTATATTTTCTAAAAAACATTACACATACTTATCCTAACTTAAGCTATGTTTACACGGTACGAGTCGAATGGTTTAGCTCCTCGCTAAAACGAGTAAAATCATGCCCGAACCAGTAACATTTGTACTGTTCTACAAAGTGGTGATGATGATCCTTAAATACCACACCACACGTAAAGTACTTTGTACTTAGTGAACCGACAAGTTGAAATAACTGACTGTTCATTTGTACAACCCTTACGTGAACAGGGCAGGCGCAAGCGTTCGTCAAGCAATAGCCTTTACTCGTCAACCATCTTCTCGCATTGTAAACTAAAGCCAAACCAAAATTCATAGTAACATATTGAAATTAATGCATAGTTACCTAAGTAATTTACTATTAAATACTTGCCTGCCTAACAACGATTGCAGAATAATGCAACGAATTAAAAACTAAAATCTTCTCTTCTTTATCCAGCATGTCACTGAAAACAGATAAACACCATTAATTTCCAAACGTTTAAAACTCATTTTCTTCTGCACACCTGCACAGCATAGTACTCAGTAGGTTTGTTGTAGAAAACCAGTAGGTCACTAGGCAATCCATGGATTTCTTCCAGCATTCCAGTTTGGGAGGCACTGTAGAACTTGACAGCAGAAACATGCGTCCAGTTGGACCCGTTTCCGATTCGTAGCTAGTTCATTTGTTTGATCATGAACACATGTGGTGTGCTCTCAGTACAGGGAAATTAAATATAATAGGGTTCTGCCAGTCGAAGTGTAAAACTCTACTTAGTTTCACATAGAGTTTTACAACAACATTAGGAGCATTGCAATCATTACAACTCCAAATACAATCAAATCTTAGCTTGTCAAAAGCGCTTATTCCAGCACATTGACATTCTCCGCTGCAGCAGATTTGTGAGAGTACCACACTGTACTATCACACTCTTCCAATGCAAACGAGGCATCACGTGTAATACTTAGTCGGGCATGCAACCGGTGCAGCGGTGGCAAGTTTTGCTACATGTATTACAGAATGGTCAGTTCTGCTATACAATGCGAGTGGGTTTTATTAATCGACCACATTATTGGATTTAAATCGTGTAGATGCGAATTAGTTTTCGACCAACTAAACTGATTACGCATTTCACGTGAAGCATTTCAGCCTGAACTCTTGTCAATGCACCAGTTTGGCTTTTAAAACTCCAGTGCCAATGACGAACATGCCCAGATTAAGCGTGTCTAGTCTAGCACCGGTTCGGCGGCGCGGCGGTGGTGGCTCGGCTCCTTCGGGTCTCACCGATGAGGCTGGCAGTGACGGGTTAAATCACATAAGTACCCAATTTTACTGCTTTGGGTTAGCACTGAAACGTAGGTACTTCTTCTAGCCATTTTATCCATCCGCCAAAGCACCTGAAAACTACACCAACACCGTCGCTTGATACTTACCAGTAGATATAATGTGGTTGTAGGTATACCCACTTACTCAATCGAAGCCCATCTCACTTCAATCGTCTGTCCGTCGACTTTAGCCATGTTGTACATTTCTGAGCAACGCTAAGGAAATTATCAATAAGTTAAAATTGTAGGTACCTGTAGGTATATAGGCAAAAGTAGATGGTAAGTACTGCTGTTTAGTGACTATTTATGCAGTTTATTTCGACGGTATAAAAAGATTATTAGTAATCTATCCAAATTAACAGACCTTTATAATAATGATGATGATGATTCTTTGTTAATGGCAATTTTTTTCTAGTTGGACAATTTTCTGACAGTGTCAAGTAATGGAAAATAATGTAAACATCAGAGTTATCAAGTTTGAAGATTGTTTGATATTTTGACCAGACCCTAGTTCGTTATCTAGCAGGGTGTACCACGTGCAGGTTAGGTTGGTTTGGGAGACGAGATCTTGGAGTCCCCATAACACCCCAGACCTCTATGAACAACGCATCCCATAGGCCCAATTCACGCTGGCACGGCAGTGACGCGGCGAGTGATTTCAGTGTCAAACCATTATCTACAATACAATACATTAACTATAGACACAAGATCAGTATCGCTTAAAAAGAGTGATGATGAAATAAATAAATACCTATAACTTAAAACTTGGAAAAGTCTGGTGTTCTGAATTCGTCATATTTTTTTAAAAGGATACCAATACATGTCTCGGCGTCGTGCCTGAACTTGAAAACCACCAAAGCTTTTCCCATTCCAAAGGCTCGCACTTCTAACAGCTCTCCGATTTCACCCATCTTGTCGGTAAGGTCCTCTGTTGTTACGCTAGGTGGCAGCTGGAATATATTAAGCATTTCTATATGAAAATAAATAATTTATTAAGATTTTTTCCGATGAGATGGTGTCATGAGGGTATATGCATGTGACTTCAAAAAAGCTGCTATTATTCTAGCTAGCTATTATGCTAGCTATTTTTCTTTATAATCTCTATTAATATATATATCTGCATATTTATTTTTGTATTTTATAAATTAAAAAATGTTGATGAATCACTTTCAGCTGACCAACTGAACGGTGACGTCACAGAAAAAGGGCAATGTTTTATCACCCGAACCTGAGTGCAGATTTATTTATCGTTTGTTTTTTATAATTTTAATTTAAAAATATATTTTAATTTTATTGATGATTTTAAAAATAAAAATCTATGCTTATAGATACCCTACTAAAATTTAAAATTCTAAAATGATAGGCCAGTAGGTACTCACAAAACTAAAGTTAACTGAAGTGTTTCCTAAATCTTTTTCCATTTCTCGGGTAAAATTATAATTAGCTGTTCTATCTTCATGATCCAGATTTGTTGTATCTCTGCTAGCGCCATCTGTAAACAAACAAAAATATCACTTACTGAATTTATTAAACATCTGTGTTGTAGTCTCAAATTTATTTATACACACAAGAAAATGAGCGACAGTTAATTACATAGTATAATCTATAAATTCGAAAACAACTGTCTATCTGCTTGTCTATTACTTATCTCACCTAAACGGCTGAACGGATCCTAAAGAAATTTAACAAGGAGGTAAATGGTATCCCGGAGACGGACATGGGCTTAAAAACGACTTTAAAAGCGCGTGCGAAGCAACGGGAGCAGCAATAAATAAATAATGCTGGAAAATCCACACCGCATCATGATGCCCCAAATTAAGCAGAAGCTCCGTTTACTTTGGGGTGTGTTAAGGATACTGATAACACACATCAGTTAAACATCGCAACTAACATGCTTTTATTTATAAAGTCAAAAGACCTTCGTTTGACTACAATCTCACCTGATGGAAAGTGAAGATGTGGCCAACGATGTATCACGGAGGTCTAGAAGATACCTATTCACTCTTGTCTTGGAAGAGACCCAGTTTGTAACCGACTGGAAAAATAGCAGCAGGGAGCGT
Organism: Eupithecia exiguata; assembly: GCA_947086465.1. NCBI lineage: Eukaryota > Metazoa > Arthropoda > Insecta > Lepidoptera > Geometridae > Eupithecia > Eupithecia exiguata. Next base: position 5,812,013 of record OX352243.1, on the reverse strand, counting down.
GTTCCAAACCCCAGCGGTACGAATGATGAAGGTGGAGGAAAACCGCTTAGTGCGAGTGGACGGTATATTCACCAAGTAGGGGTGGAAATGCACTGTGCGTCTGCTTGTCCTGGTGTAAAAGGGGGATGGTGGAATCAGGTCATGTAGTTCCTGTGAGAATTATCCGAAATGTATCCTATAAAAGATTGAGAGACAAGCAAGTTATGGATAAAATGTCGCTTTCATTTGGTGTATGAATTTCCAAAATTGGACCAGTGGGTTCCTTCAAGATAAGAGTATCATATATACAGAATAGGTATCATCTGGGCCTTCGTGATACATTGTTGGCCACATCTTCACGTATCCAGGTTGTCTGGCAGAGATCGCTCTTGAGCGATAAGACCGCCAATTCTCACTTATATTGTTATTGTTTAATTTGTAAATTCTTTTTAGTTTTAAGTAATAAAGTATGTTCTATCTATCTATCTATCAGGAGAGATTGTGGTCGAACGAAGGTCTATCGACTATAATAAAAACTGAAATAGACTACGTTCGAACCAGGTACCGCGTGAGCGAAGCTGGTATCAGAAGCTGCATCTTGTTTAATTTACCTGGTTCGTATGCAGGCCTGGGCGTTGGTTTTGGATCTAGTTCAGTCGACCGCGATCTACTAATTCCTTTTCTTTCGGACGATGACCTGCTTAATCTTACAGGCGACTTGCTCATTCTCCTCACAGGTGACCTGCTGATTCGTCTTTTAGGTGACCTACTTCTTCGTCTAATAGGTGACTTGCTCTTGCGTCTTATAGGCGACTTACTAAGTCCTCTTTTAGGTGACCTGCTAATTCGTTTTTTAGGTGACCTGCTCATTCGTCTTTTAGGTGACCTACTCATTCGTCTTCTTTCGGTCGACCTACTCCTCCGCCTTGTGGGTGACCTGCTGATTCTCCTTCTTTCGGTCGACCTACTACGTCGCCTTATAGGTGACCTGCTCCTTCGTCTAGTAGGCGACCTGCTCGTTCGTCTTTTAGGCGATCTGCTCACTCGTCTTTTTTCGGTAGACCTACTTCTTCGCCTTGGTGATCTGCTATTTCTTCTTACAGGTGACCTGCTATTTCTTCTTACAGGTGACCTGCTGATTCTTCTTTTTTCGGGTGACCTGCTGATTCTTCTTCTTTCGGGCGACCTGCTGATTCTCCTTCTTTCGGGCGACCTACTCAACCGCTTTACAGCTGGAACAAATATTGAAATTAATCTCAAGTTTAAAACCAATTGGATTGTATTAAACACTAGCAGCGCCTCGCGGTTTCACCCGCGTAGTTCCCGTTCCCGTAGGAATTTCGGGATAAAAAGTAGCCTATGTCCTATTCCAGACTATAATCTATCTCTGTGCCGAATTTCATCCAGATCCGTTTTGCCGTTCTGGCGTGATAAAGTAACAACATCCATCCATCTATCTATCCATCCATCTAAACTTTCACGTTTATAATATTAGTGAGATTATACGGTATGCTACATTCATTTCTAGTTTTTGTTTCGTTGTAAAGAAACATACCCAAAGACATTTTCCACTGGACGCGTTACTCGGCAAATCACGCCCTATACCCCGCTGCCACTCAGTAGGTAAGCCTTTTAGGCTAACATACCGAAATTGTCTTGTCAGTGCGTCTTTGGTTCTCGAGGACAAACTTACGTTGAATAAATCACTAATTGCTCGGTTTTGTTTTGTAAAACTTATAGTGACCGAACAGCCAATATTTATTTTCATAGTTAAGTACAATTTTATCCCATAAAAGCAGCTAGTTTTTCGTAAAATCTAATAAATGTAATACAATTTTTGCATTCAGAAATTTTCGGTTTCGACGGGACTCGAACCCGCGCTCCACCCTCAGTACGGGTGTGCTCTAACCCTAACTCAGTAGTGTCATCGTTTCAATAAGCATCAATGATCCTTATGTAAACTGTTCTGAATAAATAAAAAATGTGAAACAGTGACAACGCTATAAGCGGAACTAAATCAGCAGTAAATCACTCGCCCTGTTCCCCACAAAAATTGGTTGATCGTGATTGCATTACTTTTTCGAGCATATCGCGCGTGTCCCGTGGAAAATGTCTTTGAACATACCTCTTCGTGGTAGGATTGCTTTAGGCAAGGTTTTTTGGATAAGATCTGGTGATTTAATCTTTTCGGGAGATTTTCGAGTTCTTTCTGGAGACTTGCTGTTTTTTCTCATTTCTGGAATCGTCATGTTATGTTATTTAAATCACTAAAAACACACTTTCAAAGTTGCAGCTGAACTATTTAAAAAAACTAACCTATGCATGTGTTAGTTAAATTAATGTTTAGTGCTCTAGTTCACTCTGTACTACTTTACCTCTAATTTGCTTATTAATCCAAGGTTCTCCTGGCAATTTTCCCGCAAGTTTCATCAATTTTCTCTGCACGCTATTTTTTTCTAGTGTACGTGGGTTTTGTACTACCAATGGAACTGTTTCTTGTAGCACTGATGGTATTTTGATATGTATACCAGCTGGTTTAGCTTCTTTGAGAGGTACAATAGGTTTATGTATTTTGAATGCCATTTTGACGGCTGGCTGTGATATTGTTGGTTTTAGCAGCGGTATTTCTGGTACTTTAGATTGAGACGCAGTTGTTTGCCCCACCCTAGCTGGTGGAACATCGAAACGACTCGGGGCTGTAGTTTTATTACCCACATTAGCTGGTGGTTTGTTGAAATGGAGTGGAGGTTTCTGTATTTCATAAACAGTATCATTTTTATACGTGTTTGACAAAGGAGGTAATACTATTTTCGATTCTGTCTGATCTTTGCTCTGAACTGGGTTGCTAGGCTTTGATGGTACAGACTGATTGGATACGATGGTAGGCATGGATTGGGTTTTTGATATCGTTGGTGGCATATTAGAAGGCTTGACTGCCGGTACTGGTTGCACATTTGCAAAAGCCGGTTGCATATAAGAAGTACCAGGTTGGATATAGGCATGAGCTTGCATCAAAGTTGGATCCATGTTATAGCCATATTGCGCATATGCTTGTTGCATACTCGCGTAGTAGCTGTATGGATCCTGAGGGTTCTGATATCTCTTAAGTTCTCTTCCGAGGTTGTGAAACGCATTTTCCATGCTCATTTGTCCAAGCATGTTTGGATTCGTCAATGCTGTAGCAGTATTCGGCAATGCTGTAGCGGTATTCTTCAATTCTGTAGCTTTATTCGGCAATGCTGCTACAGTATTTTCGTTTGCGGTCCAATTTGAAGGTGCTCTAGGTGTGTGTGTTGAAGGTGTGTTCTGATTCTGAGGCATGCTGCTCGGTTGGTTATTCACAGGCGCAGACGGCGTCTGATTTACATTCTGTCCCAGCTGATTACCAAGCATAGTCATCACATTGGCCTGTACAGAGCTCGCGATGGCCTTGGTTATAACACTCACTGCATCTAGACTAGCTTGTTTATTTTGGGACTCATTTTGACTTTGTATTCGCTTTTTTTCTTCTTTAAACCTTCTTTTCTCTTCGTCTCTCTTAGCTTGTTCTAACTTAAAAGTAGCTGCTGATAGTTTTTGTCTGAGTGCAGTTATTTGACCTTTAAAGTTATCCAATTCAACCTTCGTACTGGCCCTTAATTTACTAAATTCAATATTTGAGCGTATGTCCTTCATTATATATCCGTTTAATGCAAGACCTGGCCCTACAGAACTGCAACCTTCGATCACGACGTTCGCCTTCGAACTCGGTTTTTTCTTCATACTGAAGTGACCCATTTCAACTTCTATTAAACGGCCATAAAGGATTTGATCGTGGAACATGGAAACAGCCTGCAAAACATATAGTAGTTAAAAAGAATGAAAAATGAAAATGAAAATATTTTATTGAAAAGATTTAAGACTTAAAACTATTACAATCATTGATCCCCAAACTAGGATAAACCTGTATCTTGGGGATCTCCTTCCATGGGTTCTTTACATAAGACTTATATCAAGCTAACGTTTAAATATAAATAAATTAGTTTAAACATAGTGTAGAAAATATTATAATTTAAGTATGTGTTGGGTCTCCTGAGGACACCGGTCTCATAAGAGTCTGGGCAACAGGAGACACCATGAGTGTGCGTGAGTGCGTGTGTGTACTGTACTGTGTGTGTGTTCGTGACAAGTGCTCCTGAGGACACCGGTCTCTTGAGAGTCCGGGCAACAGGAGACAACATGTGTGAGTGTGTGGGGGTGTGTGTGTGTTGTGCGTGTGTGGTGTGTGTGTGTTTTGCTCCTGTTAACACCGAGCTCTTACGAGTCCGGGCAACAGGAGCTCATGCAGATGTGTGTTATGCTTTTTTTATATATGGTAATGTGTGCTAGATAAATATAATTAGATTAGGTAGGATATATTTCATAGTACATAATGATAGGTAAGTTAAGATAGTGGTTTAAAAAAGAAACTATCTGAGAAAGAGTAAGAAATCTTCAGTTTGATCATAATCTAGAGTTAGGAGCCAATTAGTCGTTTTAAATTTACATTCTGAGTAAGTAATTTCGTGTATACTCAGCTGTTTATTAATTAGAATACATCACCAAAGAAAAATCGGCCAATAAAATAGGGTATCGTCAAAAAGTGCAACACGCTCAGTGCAAGTTTTATAAACGCTTTCAAATCCGCCGTTTGTGATGCCCCGAGTGTGTGGTTAATTAAGTGAATTGAATGATTCAGTAAACATCCTGTCCCTCTTAACTTTGCTACCCACGACATAATTAACTGGATACTAGGGGCATCACTTAAACGGCGGATTTGAAAACTATTACAAAACTTGCGCTGTGCTTCACGCAACGAAAATTCGTTGCAAAAATACGCCTCCACTGCGTAAGCGCGGTGCGCGCCAGACCACTGTGACCTAGCGAGTAAAAAAATCGCACTAATTACCTATCCAACGCTACCGCTCCCGCTAGCCCCGCTGGTTGCCAAGATATTCGTGTTTAAAGTTTAAAATTGGCGCTGAGACACCCTTTATAAAACTAAAATAGACATGATGACTGCATCATGCCTATTTGAGTGTTTTTTTTCAGTTGATGTAAATCATCTCGGAGTAGTATCTAAAAATACTGATTTAAAAAAAAAGCTTTTTTAAATCAGATAATTTTGTTTGTGTTTGCGTTAATCTTACTATGTTAATAATAGTAGTACTACGATGTGACATGCGTCCCCGCACTAGCTCCCGATCAAACTTAGGTTATTTTTCGTTACTATCTTAGAACTCGAAAACTATAATGTATTGTTTAATATATCATCCTGTAGATTTATCATAACGATCGAAAGGCTTCATCATAGGGATTATTTTTTGGTAAAAAACATAGTGTAGAAATAAAATAAAGACCATGAATTTTAATATTTTTAATACAAAATCAATCAATTTATCAAATACTTAAAATGAATCCCTTCCTATACCGGTTCTTGTAAACTAAATTTTTTACATAACCCCATAAAAAAAACTAACAGGGTTAGATCTGGATTATTAGTAATAGGTCCTTATGATAATGTCAGTTGTATGTCCTTACGGCAATGCTAGCTTTTAATTTTTCTGAACTAAATTTCACATCAAATGTTAAAATTCATGATCTTCCTTTTATTTCTGACACTATGTTATTTTATTAAGCAAAAAATAATCCTTATGATGAAGCTTTTCGATCGGTATGATAAAGCTACAGGTGATTATTTTTCTCGTGTAACGGGTTCGATTCCCAGTTAAACCATGTAATTATTTAAATATCTATGAATGCAGTTTAAATTGTTTTTTAAATTCTTCAGTAAAATGTTCCATCTACAGTATTCAAGGTACTTTCCCTCCATGTGGCATATCCGTGGGACGCCCTGTATAATAAAAAATATCTATCTATGTATTGTATCATATTATGTATATAAGTTATCTAGTAACCATAACACTAGCTCTGCTTAGCTTGGGGCTAGATAATGCTGTGCGAGTTGTCCAGCATTAATATTTATTTAAATTCATTGATATCTGGTCAGTTTTTTGATTTATATCAGGTTTTATTAAGAGTTATATAGAACGTTTAAAAATATGCTAAAATGAAAAAAAAAACACTACTTCTACACGTTCGGTTCTTCCGAAATCGGGGATTCTGAATGATCCATGGTACACAGGCTTACACAGCTAATCTATCATATTTCACCGGAATCACCGTAATCGGATCTAATGCAACCTTCCCCACACAAAAACTCTATATTGACTGGGCTTTAAATAAATACCTGGACAGCTTCTAATCCATGGTTGAAAGTGATTCTTAGTTTCACTGATAGTTCGTCGTGGTGCGGCGGCGGCATTGCCTCCATTTCTACTACGTTACCGGCCGCGCTGAATATTCTATAGTATCTCTCTATAGGTTGCGACATATCCAGCTACAAATATACAAATCTCATGGTAAGCACAACATTAAATAAAACTTCAAGTGAGATTCGGACTCGCGCACGGAGGGTTCCGTATTGAAATTTATTTATTGCATAGAAACACAGACAAAAAAAATACAAACAAAACTGGAAACAAAGCTCGTGATGCCGCGGGACGAAATAAGCAGTTAAATAATATAGATAAATTGATAGAAGCACTTACATTATTAACGATGACGAAACAAAGGATCGGTGGTTTTATATTGTGGTACTCCATGAATGCGGTGGACAGCCCAAACGCGTGTCTGTCTTTATAGTTTATTTCTCCGTTTATAAATGGAGAGGGTGGTGGTTGTCTGTAAAAAAAAGTAACGCCTTATAAAAAATGGCGACTTCTCGTATCGGAGGCCAAGACACACATCAGGTGGCTGAGCTATAGAAGTAAGTAAGTATACGAGAGACGATCGCTTTCTTTCTAACTGTCATTGCGTACAGAATCTCCACTGCATTTGTATAATAGAGCTCAGTGAGCCCATATTGTCCTACTACATGGTAAATTAATAATGCTGCAATTTTTTCAGACGGCTTATTTTAGTGCCGAAGTTTGCAGAGTAGATTACGTACGCTGTAGACAGGTACTTCTGTTAAGATATGTATGTACCTATACAATATGTTATAATGTAGTTTAAGAAATAAGTTTTGTAACTTAGAAGTAGGTTTGTTAGGTAATTTAAGATTATTCTGTGGTATACCCGCACCGTATAAGAGCTGATTTATGGTGACGTTGAGTTATATTGTATAGTACGCGCATATCTTTATGAATTCTTGGAAGAACGCGTAAGTATTCTTGAAAGTGGCTGGGCAGTAGCGTATTTTAAGGTTCCAAAAGAGTGCGGTGAGCCCAATACTGCGCAGTGACGCATTCGAGGCTATGTTTACAGAATTAAAAAAGACTTGCGCGAACTCTAACTTATAAGTATGCATTGTAATAAAAAATATTTAACCTAGGACGAGGTTTAGGCACAGGTGTTTCCGCAGGTGTAGCAACAGTAGCCGCCACAGGTTTAGCTACAGATGCAGCCTCAGGGGTCGCCGAAGTAGTAGCCGCAACGGTAGCTACAGGAGTGACCACTGGGGTAAGCGCAGGTGTAGAAACGGTAGTTGTCGGAATTACCATATTACCATCTTTTAATATTGGTTTGTCCTTTTCGTTCCAATCTATGATAGATCCTGAAATACATTGTGAATTTTATTTTAAACAGCATCTTCCCCGGTTCGCATGACATTTTCCAAATTAAAAATTATGCTACTATATTCAACATACAGCTATGCAAAATCACTATTATTAAATGCAAAATATCAGCTAGATCAGTTCAGTAGTTTTCGCCCATAAACAGCTGTCAGATTACGCAAAAACCAACCATCCTTTAATTGACAATTGAAAACCATTATAATGGCCTTTACAGCCATTTCAATGGCAAGGGCTTTCAATAAATGTCATTATAGGTATTTTTTGCGTAAGCGCACAACTGTTATATCAACAAAGTTTTGCCAAAAAGTGCGGTTCAGGCTCGTAGTACACCTCCGCCGCGAAACCATAGCAGCGAAACCGCAACACGAGTTCCGTTGCGGAACATTACAACATTTGTCGCCGTTCGAGTAGTGGAATATAAATATTCGACTGCCACAAGATACATGCGAAACAAAAATGCGGGACTGCAGCGAAGTGGCGGACCGAGCGCGGAGATAAAGCTGGCGTCCAAGCAGAATAGCGGAATCGCGCGGGAAGAAGATGGAATTATAGTCAAATATATGCGTTAAAATAGGCAGTTTCGCTTGTCGTACAACGGACAAGTCGTGGTGAAACTACTGCGGTTCCTGCAGTAGTTTCGCTTCTATGGTACCGCGGCGGAGTTATGTCACGGGCCTCAAGCTTTGTATATTTTTTAACATAAGAAATATTATTTATATTTGAGACGACTTACTATCATCATATTTAAACGATGGTTGCTTCACCAGACCGTCTACGGTAAAACTTGTGGTTACCAGGATTTGATACGCTTTTATTACCAAGAGCTTGTCTATATCCCTCCATTTGATATAAGCGGCGTTGAAATTATCATCATATTTATCTATGTGGATATACTGTATGTTCTTTGAAATATCCTGAAACAGCAAAATATATATATAAATAAGTTTAATTGGTCATATTTTATGTAAAATAATTTAACATAAAATTTTACAAAAAACTTGCGTTCTGTTTGCAATGTCAAAAAATATAGTTTAAACTAAAACCCCACTACAAAAGTCATATACCAGTGCTCACCGATTGTCCTTAACATGTTCTTTTCAAACTTAGGTAGTCGGGGGCCTGTTTTCCTACTTTTACCCTTAATTTAGGACATTTTCGACCGCTACTTAGACCCCCTATTTCGTCTGACGTATTAAAGCCCATAACAACTGATTATATTTATTGAGAAGAATCAATAAATACCTTAGTTGTTGAAATCAGACTGGTAGTTTCAGGGCTACGTGGGAAACAAAAATCATCTGACTAAGATATTTGTACAAACATGCATCGTCTATTGATAGTCGGGTAAAAACAACAGTTTTTACTAAAAGCAATTATACACAGTACTTAAAATTATAACATACACCAACTTATTAGAACTAATCTCCGAAACAGGTGGACTGATTTTGACGGGACTTTCACTGGAAATTAGCAAAGGTTATAGCGGATAGCTTATGCTACTTTGAATAAAGAAAAAATAAAACCCATGTCGTGAATTCTGCGGACACACAGCCTGCTGTGGGACACTTCAACCTAAAATAATAAATTATCATAAATAAGTACCCTTTCATAAGTCGCAGTTTGATCCCTGATGATTTTAAATACATCCATAAATTTATAATCCTTAGGAATTGGTGCCATTCTTAAAACAGCTTTATTCCATCTGGCATTGTTGGCTAGCTTGCGCATATATTTTGCCCCCGCGTGAGCCAAACCTTAAAATAAGTAATTATATTTAATGTTGTTACACAAATAAAGTATTTCTATTCTATTCTATTAAAATAATAACATTTACGAAGGAACTACACATGTATATTAAATTGAAGATAATCAAGATTGCTATGTATTCCATGGGAACTGATTTATATAGTAATAAAAATCCGGGCAAGTGCGAGTCGGACTCGCGCACGAAGGGTTCCGTAACATTATCTATAAAAACGGTAAAAAAAAATGCGCTTGCCGTATGGGAGCCCCCTTAAATATTTATTTTATTCTGCTTTTTAGTATTTGTTGTTATAGCGGCAACAGAAATACATCATCTGTGAAAATTTCAACTATCACGGTTCATGAGATACAGCCTGGTGACAGACGGACAGCGAAGTCTTAGTAATAGGGTCCCGTTTTTACCCTTTGGGTACGGAACCCTAAAAACTATACCCCTATGTTTATTTTACACCAGGCTAAGCCTAGGGTCAAATAAACACACTGCACGTACAGACTCATTCATGTAAAATTTCGCTCGATCCATTGAGTTGTTGTCGCGTGAAGCGGTAACAAATATCGAACCAACCTCTCACATTTACTACTATAATTATAAGTGTGATAATGTCCTACTAGCCGCACACACCACACCTGCAGTCAGGAGACAGCAGGTGTGATTTTTATCTTTATAGAAAAATCCTAAAAACTGTCTAGACAGGGATTTGAACCCGGGACCGCTAGACTCACGAGGCGATCCGGTAAAAGTAGGCTATCTATGTCCTATGTTTTATCACGACCTTTGTCAACGGTTTCCGTTTGACTACACCTATATAGATATGCTTTCTATCATACCAGAATTTATGAACCATGTCTGTAGTTGTTTTTTGGCTTCTTGCGATATTTTATATGGGTTTTCTGGAGCATCTGAAACAAAAAACGTAAGGATTTATTGCTATAGATAGTGTCAATCGCATTAAATTTTATTTTAACTGAACCGATTGCGCCTATACCTACACGGTGGTGCCACGAAACATTCATTGTTGGGTCCATAATCCTTTCGGCTTAGTACACGTGTTATGTGACACCCTATAGAATGGCACCTTGGCGGCCGTGGCATTAGAATCGACCCCTCCAACCCGTATAAGTAAGAGCGGACTAAGGGAACCAACCAGGAGGAAGAGGAGCAGCTTCCTTGTGTATATATTCAACACCAGTGCAATTACAAATCGGCCAGCAAAGCATGGTGACCCTAACCAACCTTTGTTGGACGAGGCATATTCAACTATGGATGTACTGGTGCTGACGAGGATGGTATAGAATAAATGCAAGTTATTGCAATAAAAATTTTTGGGTTGTATCTTAACTTTAGTTTTAATTAGCTGCTGCCCGCGGCTTCGCACGCGCTTAAATGTAATTAAGATCCGTTCAGCCGTTTAAGGCGAAATAGGTTCGCATTTACAAGACGAGAACGAGCGAACGCCGCGCGGTAAGGCGAGAAAGGAAGGCAAGAGCCGGCCGGCGCGCAATTTCACTGGTTTTTATTTATAAATTTGTTATTGCTCTAAAATAGGTAGTACTCTTTCGCAAAAAAGTAAAACCTTAATCGTCTAAAGTATTTATTTAAGTATTTTTTAGATGACTTTTCATTAAAATTTGTTGAATAAATAGCAAATAAAACTGGTTTTCCGAAGTAAAAATGAAAATTTAGAGGAAACTGCGATTTTTTTCTATAGAGTCAAGTTTAGTCAATCGTGTTTCGACTCCCATAACTTACCTAACAAAAATCCTTAACTTTTGATACTCATCAAAAATATTTAAAAAATAGTGTTTTATTGCCTTAAAATTGATTTTCCGTACGTCAAAACGTGATTTTGGGACTCATTTCACCTAAACTAAGTTTGGCCTTGGCCTGCATTGATTTTACACGGAATGGCACAGGTTTATGTATATCATATGAAGTAGTTTGGGTGTACATACCTTCTGCTGTAGCATCATTGTCTTCCATTGCTGTTTTGTCAGGAGATGTTGCTGCAATATAAATAATTGAATAATAAATTGTCCACATTGAATTTTCTCACAGTCCATGAAGGCAAAATAACAAAAAGCCTGCTTTGAACCAATAGGGCATAAGTTTGGGAAATTGAAATATAAATAATACGTGTGGGAATCATAATCTGAACTAAATCATAGGTTTTTTACTCGAGAATAGCGAGCGGAATCTACACGTACTAAATGACTTATAAATAATGCTGGACAATTCACACAGCATCCATCTAGCCCCATGCCAAGCAGAGCTTAGCTATATAAACAGCTATATGTTAAAATAAAACAATTTTTTACCTTGCTCAGCTTTTGGCTTGTCTTCATCATTTAAGGGATTGGTGGTCCAAACTGGTTGAAACCTAGGACGTTTCGCGGGAGGGCCTTTGGTAACATCATCGAACGGGGCTGCTCTTACCAAAGGGTTCTTTTTAGTTGGGTTTTCTGTGACATTCTGTTCCTGGGATCTCTCTTTTTGTAACAATTCTTTTATTCCCTGTTGTACCGTTTCAGGTTTTATTGATTTAATCTCCCATATTAATTCTTTTACTGGTAATTTTTGGTTTGTTTGTCCAGTTTTATTAATAACCTTTACATGGGTTTCATTTTCAGGCAAACCTGTTTTTTCTACATTACTTTCTATTTGAGGTAATTTGTCATGTTCCTTATCGTCTGTCGTTTTGTTTTCTATTAATTGTCTTGGTTCATCAGTTTGACTATTCATTTCTTTTGATTCTACTTCTACAAAAGTTCTGTCTTTTTGTGGTTCTGTTACACTATTTTCGTGACCTTCTTTTTTGATAGGTTTAAGATGATCTTGAAAGTTGCCAGATGTTTCTATAGTTTTGTCGTCAGTTTCCCATCCTTCATGTACAACTGCATCTTTTTTATCCAACTCATTATTCAATGGACATTCATCTTTCACTGAAATATATCTGTCATCTATGTTATAGGTTTTCATATCATTAATTTCTTCTTGAGAATCATTAATTGTTGCATCTGTGTCTGTTTTACACACACTATCAGATGGAAGATTTTCTTGAGAAACCATGCTATTGCTATCAATAAGCTCTGATATTTCACTCATTTCTTCTTGAGAATCATTAACAGTCAAATCTGTATCTGTTTCGTTTAGAACCATGTATTGGTAAATATTGTTGACTTTTACCATCTCAATCTGCTCTACAATTTCTGGCGAAACATTTATTTCTGCATCTGTGTCAGTTTCATTTAGAATAATATTATCATCTTCTGAAATATTGCTGATTTCATTGATATCATTTTGGTCCGAAACGATATTTATTTCTTCTTGAGGACCATTTATGGATGCATCTTCACCAGTTTCGTCCAGCACACCCTCTGATGAGCTATTTTTTTCTTGTGAAACATTGATACTGTCTATTTCATCATTTTGCTGTGGAATTTCACTTATATCTTCTTGAGTATCATCCATATTTGCACCTAAATCTGTTTTGTTAAGCATGCTGTCAGATGGTGACTTTTGTTCTTTTGAAACATTGCTGATTTCATTGGTAACAATTTGCTTTGAATTATCGCCTAATTCTTCTTGCGAATCATAATTCATAGTTACATCTGCATCTGTTGCATCTAGCAAACTATCGGGTTGGGAAATTCCTTCATGTAAAACAATTGAAATATCACTTGTTTTCTCTTGAACATTGACTATTTCTGCATAAGTATCAGTTTCATTTAGCATGTTATCAGATGGCAGATTATCTTCATGTGAAGCATTACCAACTTTAATGTCAGCGCTTTGCTCTGATATATCACTCGATATGAGATCAGAATCATAAATCATTGCATTTGTATCTGTTTCATTTAGTGTGCTAAGAGATGAAGGATTATCTTCTTGTAAGGTACTGCGAACTTTATTGCCGTCACTCTGCCTTAATAACTGACTTGTTTTGTTTTCAAAATCATTCATCGCATCTGCATTGATTTCATTGAGTACAGTGTCAGATGAAGGAGTATCTTCTAGTGAGACAATGTTTGCTTTATTGCCATCAGTAAGTAATGGAATTTCCCTTTTTTGCCCTAGGGAAACATTTGCCACTGCATCTGTTTCATGTACTGCAGAATCAGATGGAAGATTTTCTTCTTGAGAAACAATGACTTCACACGGCGCGTTATTGATGTCTTTTTGTTGATAAACATGTCTCGCAACAAGATATGGTTTGGGTGAAACGGTGATAGTATCGAGTTGCTCTGTAATATCGCATGTTACGTTTTGAGAATTATCCATAACTGTATCTTTGTTCATTTTACTTAGCACACTGTCAGATGTAGTGTTGTGTTCTAGTGACACAATGTTGGGTTTTTTGCGATCCGTAAGTAGTGGAATGTCGCTTTTTTGTTCTAGGGAAACATTTACCACTGTATCTGTATCTGTATTATTGACCGCAAAATTAGATGGAGGATTGTCTTCTTGTGAAAGAACCAATTTAACAGTATCAGATTGCTCTGATATACCACTTGTTTTTTCTTGAGCATTATTCATATTTGTATCTTCATCTATTTCATTTAGCACACTGTCAGATATAGACACTGGATTGTCTTCCAGTGACAGAATATCATTAGTGGTTTCTATTATTTCTGGAATATTACTTGTTTCTTCATTCACACCTTCTAATAAACTATCTATGTTGTTTTCAGTTGTTACACTCTCAACTTCAATTTTATTTTTTTGTTGTTCATCAGATAATAATGCATCATTTTTATTATCTTGATTTAAGATATCAGTGGAAGTTTTCAGAGGTTCTCCTGTATTTTTATCATTAGCTTCCATTTCAATATGTCTTAAACTGTCATCAACATCTTTCATGACTTTATCATCAGACTCAGGTTTCTCCAATACTATACTTATTTTTTGATGAAAAGTGCCAGTTGTATTTTCACTTTTTTGGAGAGTGCTTTTTTCTTCATCTAAGAATAAAAGGCTTTCTTCCACATGTTTTTGTATTGCATCAATTTCTGATGGCTTTTCAATAGAACCTGAAATATATATTATAAAATAAGTAGGTACCTGTTGCCATTATGTGAAGCCATTTGAGATACATTGTTTGGTAAATACGGAAGCTTCTGTAAGTACTAAAGCAATCTCAAACATAGAGCAATTTCATTTATTAAAATTGTTATAAAATTTAGAAAAGGTCATTCATATAGAATTTGTTAAGATTTCTTTGGTCCCATTGGGTACGAACAGGACCCTATTACTTAGCCTACATTTATCTCATGAAACGGTATATCCAGGGTTGGGATGATTTAAATCTCTTGATTTAATATTCAAGGACAGGACAAGTACTAAGAATTAATGGGCATAATTGAATAAAGGTTCAACTATACAGATTTTTCCCTTTACTTATGCTATAAGACCATGCTTCTTGCCAAATTTCATGATTTTAGGTCAACGGGAAGTACCCTATAGGTTTTTGGTCCATGGCAATATTAAAAATTATTTTTTCAGTGTATTACCTACTTACAAATTTACGGTTTTCGGATTTTTCTCTTTATCTGTGCTATAAGACTTTGCTTATTGCCAAATTTCATGATTCTAGGTTAGCAGGAAGTGCCCTATAGGTTTTGATTGAAGTGCCATATAGGGCACAAACGGTTGTAACTTTTGATTGCGTTGACTTAGAAGTTTGATTTATACAGCGGCTCTAAGAGGTTACGAACCTCTCAGTATATGATATGAATATCAACTCGATACCTCCACGCGCTCCTGAGACAAGAGGGTTGACAGGCGGACAGACAGACTACAAAGTGATTTTATAAGGGTTCTTTTTGAGGTACGGAACCCTAAAAATGTGATTTAATCAGATTTCTATACATATGACATTACTTTTATCAACCAAAATTTATATTGCTTTTAGACAGTATAGAATTATTTGTGTGTAAGTCCAACTGCACTTGGCTAGTCTTTTAACACAAGCAAGCTTTAAGCAGGGATTATTGTGATAAAACAATTTGGTTACTTATTTTAGATACTTATTGTGTATTGAAGCTGTTGCCCGCAGCTTTGCTAGTGTTTTTCTGGGATAAAAAGTAGCCTGGGAGGTATCCCTGGAATGGTCATAGGCTGAAATTTGGACTAAATTTCATTGAGATCCGTTCAGCACTCATTCACATGGTTATAATAAGTACCTACTGAACTGCTCAAAACCAAAGTCACATTAATAACATACCTATCTGCAACATTACCTACTTAACATTAAATTATCAGAATAAAGTAAACCAATGATTTACCTAATGATGCACCACCAGCTTTGCTAATATCTTGTACAATGCAGTCAATATCTTCATCAGTCAACATTGGGAATTCAATATCTATTTCTCCATCCAGATGTATGTAATCAACGCTGTGTGTGAAGTTAGCCACTACTGGAGACCTGGATCTACTTCTGCATGCTGAAAAATAATTAGTAAGTACATGTTTATTTGATCACATAGTTTTGCCTTATTGAGTAATGTTTAGTGTTAGAAAAGCAAGATGCATTATTGTGCAACACAGGGTTATGATGGAATACAAATTATTTTCTAGAAGTGTGGACTAATTACCCATACTAAAGTATTACACCAATACTCCAATCAATGAAATGAAAGCAATAGACGTGAAACGAAAAAGAAGTAGGTAGGAAGTACATTTATTTGTTGCTAAAAGCACAGACGGATATAAATTTCTCCACCTTTTTTACGAAATCCTGTTTTCACAAACTATATAGGGATAGTATCCTGTTTTCTATTTCAAAGAGATTAAAACCAAAGAGAACCACTACGTTTTCTATTTCTTCTTTATTAACACAAGTAAGTACACAACGTTGCACTGTTTGCAGTGCTGCTCGCTCAATCCATCAAAGAGACCAGACCACCACTACGATAAACAATCCATATAGTAACTCTATGGCTAAATAAATAAATAATAATAAATAAATAAAACGTTTATTTTCTCTCACAAAGGTATATACGTGTTAGGTATGTAGAGGCTTAGTTAACATTAGGTACTAATAACAATAATAATTATTAGGTACTAAAGGTAGGTATTTCCTGTGTTGTGAGAGACTGGTGCCTGTTATAGGTTTATGAAAAACCTGTAGCACCAGTGTACTCATTCCGCGGGAGGCAATATGCGTTTACAGTACCAGCATACGTAGGCAATAGAGTTACAGGGTATGTTACCACAGAGGGTACCAACTTAAGATTAATATAAGGTAAATTAAAGCTAATAATAATACTAGTATATTACAATAGATATCTATCTGATAACGTCCAGCATTGGTGCTGCTCTCCCGAGGCACCAGTCTCATGAGAGTCTGGGCAACGGGAGATCAGTGGTGTGTGTGTGAGGGTGTGTATTTGTGTGTGATAGTGTAGGTACATAAATACATATTATTATGTGTGTGAGCACGGGTGAATGTAGAAATGGATAATCACAATCAAGGTGGAATAATGTAATGGTCACAATTGGAAGGTTAGGTAGTAAGACAGAGTAACAACACATAGGTACAGAACGATTGCTGAGTGAGGCAAGGGTTAGGCGGGGGGGGTTAATAGCTGTTCAGTTTTCTCATACGATAGGGTCTTCAGCCACTCGGAGACTACCTTCTTGCATTTATATCTGGGTAGTGAGTAGATTGATACGTTTTGATTCACCAGATTATAAATGTAAGGGCCAAGGAAAGTGAAAAAGTTATTCGAGCGTTTTGTTCTGAGGGATTGCGTACGACAGACCTTACCCTTCCTTCTTTTGACACTTGTGGGATTCGGGTTAAAGGACAGTTTGGAGTGTTGGAGTAGAACCGTTTCTAGTATCATTAGCTGCCTCACGGTTAGGACTCCCCAGGTTTTGTAGAGGTCTGTCGTTGGGAATCGGAACGATAAGCCTGCACTTACCTTCAGAATGGCCCTTTGAGCTCTTTCTAGTTTTAGTAGGTGTGTCTTTGCTACACCACCCCATGATGTCATGATGATGATGAAATCAGTAGATCTAGCAACATTGGAGTGGTTTTAGGGGGGTGATTTCTTCCGTCCACGTCTATCGTCCTCAAATTTCACTTTTGTATGTCTATGGGCGCCATAAAATAAGTTTACGCTTAGAGTATAGTTTACGCCACAGACACTATACTAGCTGTGCGCGATTACGTATTTATTTATTTACCTACTTACGGTACATGGTAATAACAATGAAAAAAGAGATCCCCTTAGACTTTAGATCAATGTATAATAACTCGGTTGCGTTGATCAGTCGTCACTTTCGCTATTTCGTCTCCCTCACTATGACGTCACTTTCTGCGTCTAGTCAATGAGCAGCAGAGGAATTCTATTCAAGTGGAATCCGATATGGTTTGCGTAGAATTCAAGGACAAATAAAAAAAACCATGTTTAGCGATCTATATTTTCTACGATATTCATGAAATAAAAATAGGTAGTGGAAAAGTAGTTAGTTACCCCAGTGCGTAAACCAATTTCTATGAAGGTAGGTACCCCGTTTTTTAGGGTTCCGTATCCAAAGGGTAAAACGTGACCCTATTACTAAGACTCCGCGCTGTCCGTCTGTCACCGGCTGTATCTCATGAAATAGGTACTAGACAGTTGAAATTTTCACAGATGATGTATTTCTGTTGCCGCTTTATCAACAACTAGGTACTAAAAATTAGAATAAAATAAACATTTTAGGGGGGCTCCCATACTACAGACATGATTTTTTTGCTGTTTTTATATACATATAATGGTACGGAACCTTTCGTGCCCGAGTCTGATTCGCAATTGGCCGGTTTTTTTGTGTTATAGTGCCTACGAGCACTTATCAAGTGCTTGTAGTAGGTATAGTGCTTACCCGCACTTTGGGTCTCTAAGAAATGAAATAAGTCCAAAGAATTTTCGATTTCGGTGGGACTCGAACCCGCGCCCCACCCTCAGTATGGGTGTGCTCTAACCAACTAAGCCACGAAACCTTTGTCGGTTCAACCGAAAATCTTTGGGACCTCTTAAGGACTATAGCGCCTATCCTATCTACCTAGGTAAACAGACCTATTTGAATTGTGATTAGTACTACTAACTACTTCAATATTAGCGTATTTCGTCGGTAGCTGTGGCAATATCGTTCGATTCGTGCTCACGCGCACCTTCGTTGCACACCTTCCCATACTGGCCGCTCCGAGCACACTGCGTGCGAGCCCATTTGTTTGTGTTCGTCCGAAAATCCGACAAATCCCGTGGCTTCGCCCAAAGTTCGCCCATGCAGAATTTGCATTTCATCTGGTTTTCGCGCGGAACTCTCTCGCTGTATTAATCAGCTATAGGTAGGTACTATGCGTAGCATCAGTATCAGTGAGTTTTATCGAAATGGGTCCAGCCGTTTCAGAGATAAGCTCAAATAAAAAGGTAAAAAACAATTCGAAATTCGCCCAGCGATTTTTGTGGTTGACTGCACCCATCGAGCACCTTTTTAACATGATGGATTTTTTGGACGCAGCAGTAAGGGGAAGTATACATAAACAGTGTAGCTACAGAAAAGTGAAAGAACATAATTAATAATTCCTTCAGATAATTTTGTGAAATTGTCATCTTTCAATTTTCATCAATTAACACTGGGCCCCGTCCAAAAATCCACTCTTACTCTACACTAGGTACCTACCTACTTGGTACTTAGTTTGCCTACACGGGAGTTTAATTAAAACAAAGGACTAATTCTGGAATAAATGTTTATTTAGTGCACCTTAGTTACTAATTATACTACGGTTATTCCTTCTTCACACTAAGCCAACAACGGCCTCAAAATATTAAGCAACAAATCTCTACACCACACGCAGTGAATAATATAATACCAACTTCCCATCAGGCATTGTTGACACAAAAATAAAGAAACATTAAAAATATTGAAATTAATCGGACTACCAATAAAAGAACTTACCTGTCAAATCCTTGCTAAATTAAGTACCTACCTACTTGAAATTATTATTTAGATCGACGATAGACCGACGACGTATGTAGGTAATTCCTTAATAAAATAAGTTTCTTTAGAATAAACTAACAAAAACCATAATTAACGTTAACAAATCTAAACCCATCTCTGTCGGGTCAGGTCACGAAATAAAAATAAACCTACCTATACTTAAAATATGATATCTAGAATCCTTAGCATAATAATTATGTCATTTCATTATATTATATCTTCGCCGCGATCCAAGCCAGTCGCTGAAAAGAGAGACAACAAAATGAACAGTAAATAAAACATCACGTTATCTTTCGTACCTATTCCCATTTCCAAGCATTATACCTACTCCAATAATGGACCTTATACATTTTGAAACTTGGTATCTCGATAAGGCCTACAAAGCACTTGATTACCGAAATGAACCAACATACCTACCTAACAAAAGATAAGTCAAAAGCGATTTGTTTCATCTAAATTAACCATAAAACACCGCATGAGAATGAGTAAACAATATCAATAACATTATTACGGGAACTCCCTGATCACTGATCAGTCTTCGAACATAAACATGCAGCGTTTACATAAACCTTTGCTGACTTTATCACCATCCAGACGCCTCTCGTCCCCCATGTCATCAAAAATATGCAAATATGCAAAGCAAAGACCCCTTTGGGGCTTAGCTTACGTAGGTAATACTTGAATGGCCCATAAATAAATACTACGCAGCAGTTAGTGTAGTGTAAGTAGGTACAGTACGACCATTTGATATGTCGCATCGGCAAAATTCGTCTGCACAGAAGACTACATTTCAACGCCTATTCCCGATTGTCCCTACCCGCTACGTTCCTACTAGGAACAATCGGGAAAAAAATTCCCGATTGTTCCTAGCTACGATCATACTAGGAACAATCGGGAAAAAATATTCCCGATCGTTCCTAGTAACGCAGGGAGAAAATTGCTCGTGTTCCTACCGACTGTTTTGCCACCGAGACAAATACTGAAAATTGAACCAGCGTTCTCGGAAAGCGCACCAAGCGTTCTATGATGTTGTTATGTGCGCTAGTGCCACTGACTTAACTGTACTTAACTTTTAACCTATTTTGATCAAGAATTATTGGATAAGAAATATAGTTTTGACTACATCGAATATTTGAAGGGTGACGTGAGGTAAAATAATTTTTTTTGTCATGAAATAGTAATATATATTAACTTATATTACAATAAAATCAGTCTTAACATCACTAATGATAATTATTATGCATCACAGTTATAATCACAAAATTTACAAAGATTCGCCTTCGTTTTATCAGTGAATAAAACAAAATTAAAAGTATACATGATAGAAGACTAATAATTTGTGTGATACTGATGTCCGGCACGGAGTAATATAGTTCCATGTCTCCTTTTTATGTAAACTAATGAAACATATCCACTAGAACTAGACGCACTTTGTTCCGACGTAGCTCAGACATAGGATTGGACTGATAATAATTTTGGCATTGATTAGCAAGGGGCAGGAAAGGGGTAATGTTCGCAGTGGGGTTGTCAACCCTTTTTACCTGTGACAGGTAAAAACGCCCTATTTGTTGCAGAACAATGCATTATTTAAAACACCTGGCTATTTTGGAAGTTTAGATTAGGCATAACATAGATGACAGTAGTCAGAGTAAATACATGGTACATTGTCTATCACAGTCAAAAAAATATGTTTTTTTTTAAATTTAATCAAAATGTTTATTTTACTTTATTCGATGATTCGTTTTTTCATTCCTAACATTCTAATTTAAGACATTTTTATTAGTGTTTGAAGGAGGTAGAAACAATCGGGAATGTATTTATCCCGATTGTCCCTAGTAGTAACAATCGAGAATTTTTTTCCCGATTGTTCCTAGTAGGAACGCAGGGGGTAGGGACAATCGGGAATAGGCGCATTTCAACCCGATTGAATACGAATGCCAACGCCTTTGAAATAATAGACTTTATTGCGTTTCGTATGAGCTCAAGCTATCTCGCTCATTATGATATGTACACGGGAAAAAAGGACCAACGTATTTTCATATGAATCCCACTCAAATTACGACTCGCGAATGTCGAGATCGCGCGGTCGTCATGCGCGTAGCTATCACCCAATAGCAACCACACATGTTTCGCATAGGCAGCTCGTTATTGATTGGCTAGGATTTTGTCGCGAGACTTCTGCGCAGGTACATAGGTGTAACTATTTTGTATTATTTTCGTGGTCGGTCTGTACTTTATTGTTTTTGAGTGTATTCTTTATAATAAGTATAATGCCACCGTCATCGTTCTCCTCATGATGAGTGCATTCCATGCCAAAAGTAACTTAAAAGCGAGGCTGCTTTTATACTCCAGCATTTACGGGTATTTTCTCCCTTTATTGTTATTATATTATATTTTGTAGCGTACAACTCAATATAGAGCTATCTATCAACCCGGATAGATTCTTCTCTCCTATCGACGCTGATGAATCGTATTGTTCATCTTAGGAGGCTAGACATATTAAGATAGTTATGTCTAGTCTTAATAGCACATTAACACTTTGGAAAGCCAGCTTCGCAATATTCTTAACAAATATTACGCAGTGTTTGTTATTACTTATAAATTATTATAGTGCGTAAGCCTTCACACTTAATTAATTTCTTAAACATTCCTATTCCTGAGAGCTGCGCCAGTTCAACGGTTTCAGTTGGGTTTTAGAATTCTAGCGCCAACGGAGTTTAAAAGTGACGTATCCTTCGGGAAAATTCATCACAAAACAATCGATCATGCATGTGGCTTCAAGAAACTAAGCGTTTTCCAGATAATATCACATCTACTTAGCTTAGGTATGCTAGTCAAGTGCTGGTCACAGGCCTCCCCAAATAAGCGCCTTAATGGCAGTTATCTATGCCATAAACCCTGCAGGCAACCCTGCGGGTTCAGGGTCACAGTTAGATGGTAGATCTAGTCTGGAAGTGACACTATGGCCCACTCCTCGGTGGATGTCCCTAAATCGCCTCTTACGGCACCCGCGGGAAGAGTAACCCACACATGTCTACTCGTACCATAAATGGATAGTAAAATATATCCATCAAGGATAATAAGCTAATAAATGTTGTATCAACCTTCAATACTGTGTAGCGCTGCCAATATAATTATGATGAAGGTACTAGGTACAACTCTCTTAGTGCATATTTCATCGTCATTCCAAACATTTCAGTTCTGTTATCATAAATTGTAGGTCAATCTAACTATAGCTATCGCCAAAAACTAGCGCTCTAATGAGCTTCAACGCTGTTGCAGTACAATGTTGAACAAACTCCTGAATCTATGTTTCTAAGTCGTTTGGCAAAACCAAGCACAAAATGTCCTGAAATGTACCTACATTTCTAAATATTCTACTTCTGGGATTACCAATCAAGGCACAGTGGCTTTATCTACAAACAGAAACTTTAAGATGAAAACTTTCATTCAGAACTCATCAGAACTTGGCCATTACACATTTGTGTTCTGTTTGTATTCCATAAAGGATATATTAAAAAATTCTTAATACACTTGTTTTATGTAGGTATCTTTTCATTGTTCTCTTTCTAACTCATCTAAATTCTCTCAAAATTAATCACAGTTTACTTACCAGACGCGTGGTTAAGTTACCACTAACTCTCACCACTAGTTTATACTCGTTTCACTAAAATGGTTTGGCCGTCCACCTTTGATTCGTTGAATAATCCTGTGACATTTGCTAAGGACATTATCATGGCAATACGATTACTAAAAACATAAGTGCTTACCTTAGATAAAAGTAAAAAAAGGGAGATGAGGCATCACCACATCGAAAATGTATGGCTCAAGCCAGGTCCAACTATATGTTACTCACCTCAGTCATAGTCGGACAGGCGGCGCGGGCGGTGGCATTTGTGTTTAGCGTGCCTGCTACGACGCCACGTATACTTTTGTGTCATTTCGACTAAAACACCACGATAATGCCCTCGTGTTCGTCCACCAGGTGTATGACCAAAAAAAAAGGCCAAGGCATCACATATTTTCACGCGTAAGTAGATACCCCAAGCTTTAAACTTTGTGATAATTCGATACCTTACCATTATCATCTGTGACACGGTACAGTTTTTGAGTGAGAGCTGGGAGAACGTACCGTATCTCCCTTTTTTTTACTTTTATCTAAGGTGCTTACTTTTTGGATTCAGCTAAGCCTACTAAAAAGAGTAGTATCTTAGATAACAATAGTAGGCATCGTGGGTGTCGCCCAAGGATGCATACTAGGTAATTTCTGTTTTTCATATATAAAGCAGTTATTGCTTTTATTGTTTTCTAGCAGATTCGGGATCAAATCTTTTTAGTATACTAATAGAAAATTATTTGTGAGACTGTTTCTTTTAAAAGGATACTGATGCATTTATCAGCGTCTTGTTCGTAACAGAAGCTGACGAGTGCACGTCCTGGGCCGGTCATCTCCACCATTTTTACTTCTCCCACTTCCAGCATCTTGCCCTGGAGGACTTGGTAAGTCACCGCAGGTGGTAGCTGAAATAGTTTGACATTTCATAGAGACTCGTGGACTAAGTGAGGCCGCACACCAGACATACAATTGTAGTGCCACATTTGAGACGCGACACACACATTTATAAACGTAACCCTATTAGTTGTAGCACTCTAGGAACAAATAATTGGCCACATAAATGCGCTCAATCTTCCCGCTACCCCAGCAGAGATATTCTGCTTGGCTCGGAATTCTGACAGCGATTCGCGCGAAATCAAAATATTTTCTGAGCTCGGTATGGACTAAAACTAGCGGTTTTTTTTCCAGTAGTCGTAACTAATTTACTACGAGCCCGTGTTACAAAAACTCTGTTTAATGGAGCATTTAGTAACATGTTACTCAAAGAGCGCAGACATAGTTAAAAACCGTAAAAATATTAGAATATCCCACGAATCCGTGTAAGATTGTGAGTATTTCAAACTCGGAAACCAGATTCCGATCGAATTAGAATACCTCTACAGATCGATCCACCTTGAAGTAGATCTCTCCACGCCACTGAGAGAACCATATATGGCTCCATCGATGCCACTTGAGTTGGTGAAATGAAAATATTTAGAATAAGATACTTTCAACGTACGTTTTTGAAGAGCAGCATAGCAGAATTTCCCATTCCCCCAGCCTGTTGTTGTCGGTTGTCTGAAATAAAAAAAAACAGTACTTAATAAATACCTAATTGCGAGAACTGAACCCTTCAATGCTTTTTTTCTGCCTGTTCTGTACTCGTATAATTTGTATCCATTAAAGCTAAGGTTTGTTAAAACATTTTATCATTTGCCTTAGAAATGGAACAAATCTAGGAGTTGAAGTTGAAAGATTTTAAGCTTGGAAGCTCTATCTCTACCTATAAATAAAAATAAAATAAATTTATTTCAGACAACACAAATTCAATTTAGGTCCATAATTAGTTATATTTAGCTATACTTCATGCCAAATGTGTGGCAACACGCTGTAACCGTAGACGCTAGACAAACCTGGTTCCTTCTC
This sequence comes from Eupithecia exiguata, assembly GCA_947086465.1. NCBI lineage: Eukaryota > Metazoa > Arthropoda > Insecta > Lepidoptera > Geometridae > Eupithecia > Eupithecia exiguata. The sequence continues at coordinate 5,787,103 of OX352243.1, read as the reverse complement.
TGGTTTATAGTGTCTTTTATATAAGAATAGTATTAGTTTTTGATTAGTAAAGAAATACAAAATAGGCTTGTAAAAAAAATCTTATTTTATGCTAGTGTATTTTATAGTTAGCTTGTAAATGGAGCTCACTGTTCTGATTGGGTCCTTGGTTAGGTTTACTCCAACATTCATTAGCTAAGTGCCCTGGCTTGGAACATTTGTGACAAAGTTTTAGGTCAAAGCCCGGTTTACGCTCCAGGGTATGAATATTTTTTCTAGTAGTATTAGTCGTGCATGTTTGCGCTTTATGGCCCGTTCCGCCACATTTGAAGCATTTCAGGACTTTTTGTTCTGTAAATAAAACAACTTTTATTAAATAAAAGTACACATGTTTCATTCTCTGTTGCATGATAATTTTAGAATATTATACTCATCTCTTATTTATAACTCCCACTACTTAGACGAAGGGCCAGCTCACACCGACGACGACGCGACGAGAGGCATTTCGAGACGCAGCTAGGCGCGCGCGCCTCCCCGTGGGGAGTTTTTACCCGACTACCAACAGGGGAGGGTTATGAGGTTAGCACCCTATGTTTGTATGTATGTGGCCGATTTCTTTGTTCCCACGTAGCGCTGAAACTACTGGTTCGATTTCAACAAATTATGTATCGATTGATTCGTCTCAATACCCCGATGGTTATAGGCTATAGGATTTAGGGCTCCGACCCCGAATAAGCCTTCAAAACGCGTATTAAAGTTTAGGTAGCCGCAGGCTGCAGGCCTCATAGAGAAAAATTACAATACCTACGACCTATTTTCATTTTCAACTCTATGCCTATCAAATATGACCGATACGTCATTCTATTTTGTAAAGTAAATGTTTCAAACTTTTATAACTTTCACGTAGTCGGGTTGTAGTTTTTTTTAACTTTATCTTGTTATCAATAATATTTGTATCTTGCGTAGTAATAAAGTTATATTTTGCGGCGTCGCGTCTCGGTCTGGGCTGACCCTAATTTAAACAGTTGCAGACTTATCTCAATAGAAGAATACAGAGCGAGAAATAACAGTGATTTAAGTTATTAGACGATTATCAATAAGGGGGTTACAAATTACCACTTACTATTTAGCTTCATTTGGTTAGTTGGTCCAAAATTTGGTTGGTTGGGCGTATTAAAACCATCATTATTTGTTTGATTAAAGGAATTTTGTTGGCCCTGATTTTGTAGACCAGACTGCATATTACCAAAAGAATCATATGAATTTTGCCCATGCATGTCATTTGGACCGCTTTGCAAGTTGCTTCGGCCAGCATGCATGTTGTTTGTACCTCCTAGTATGTTACTTGGCCCAGCTAGCATGTTGCTAGGGCCACTTTGCCCATTGTGTGGACCACTTTGCATGTTGTTTTGGCCACCTTGCATATTGTCAGGCCCAGATTGTATATTTGCCCCAGATTGAGCTTGTTGGAGTAAGTTGCTCAAATTCATGTTCCCGCCTGCGCCTGTCAAAGTTTGTAGCAGACTCCCTAATGGATTCACATCATTCCCTGTGTTTTGTTGCATTAATCCTTGGAGTAGCAGTGGCTGAAGTTGATTAGTCAATATGTTTCCCAAAGCTGCAAGAGGATTGGATACATTTTGACTAGGTGTGTTTTGGACAACCACCGCGGTTTTTTTCTCAGCCTTTACATTTTCAACTTCCATGTATAAGTTTGTAACTTGTGCTTTTAGTTCATCGAGTGAATCATTGATTTTAGCAATTTCTTGCATAAATTCGTTTTTAGCCTTTTTACATTCCACGGAGATCCGAATTCCTCTCATTGGTCTTCCGTCGGGTCCTAGGCCGGGTCCCTGCGTAACTCCATCAATAAAATCTCTTTTCTTCAAAAAGTCCATTTCACAATGTATTTTTTGTCCCATTACTTCTCTGTTATTGAACATTGATACAGCCTGCGAAATAAATATAATAAATCTATTCGATCCTTTCGATGTAATTATTTCGATGAATACTTGTTAGAATTGTTCAATAAAATAAATAAATAACTCAGGAGAATCCACACAGCATTATCTAGCCTCAAGATAAGCAGAGCTTGTGTTATGGGTACTAGATGATTGCTATACAGTGTATAATAGATAGATTATTACTATAATAGATAGACTATTTATTAGTTGCACCATCAAAGCATAATATAATTAATAATACAATACAATAGGTACATACTAAGAAAACATTTCCCTTTGAACGAATTCTTTGAGAAATTAATGACATGTCTCTATAACCACAAAATTGAACTTCGGTGATTCGGTGAATGAGTACCTACCTAATTCGAAATAAAATGGTAAGAAATATAATACTAACTTGGACAGCCTCAACTGGGTGATCATACTCAACTCTGGCATTGTAACTTTGACCAGTCTTAGATTCTATGACAGCCGCAGACACAATAAAGCCAGCCTTTCCAAAAGCTTCGCGAATTTTCGCCTCATTGTTGTATGCTTCAGGCAACTAGAAATAATAATAGATATGGTCGTACATGATATAACAGAGAGGAAGCCTGCAGTGAGTTCTCACGGGCTGACTAGTAGTTTATACAGAGGGTGGATTTTTCGGACGGGGCAGTAGGGGGAGGTGCCTCAACCGCTGTAGTTACAAGAAAATTGTTTTAGGAGACTATCCCATTTTCTTGCTAACTGTACATTTTATGAATAATTGTGAATGGAGATGAAAATTTCTTTAAAAATTATGGATATTCTCTTCAGATCATTTTCCTGTTGGTAGCTATTCTAGCTACCAAAAAATCCACGCTGTATATAAATTGATAATGCTTCAGTCATTTACAGTGACTTGCCCATGACGCACATGTCCAGGTTGACTAGCATGTAGCTGCGGCACCCTCCGGATCGCACCGCTGAGGCTAGGCTAATGGGTTAGATAGAATCTGATTGGTTAGTCCCTCAGAACTAGGGAAATATACTAGCTATATACCTACATAGAGTATGTTTAACTCTACACAAATGCTCGTTATATACTTCAGCTGTACTCATTATCTCGATTCAAACTAATTGTGTTGCTGAAATCAAAGTAGCGCGTAAGCCTGTCTGTTCGCAGCTTAAATTAGAATTAGAAAGGTTGCACGTATTGTTTAGTAATTCCTGTGGCCTCCCGGCTCCATCATCAGTACTCTGGTCTTAGAACCAGTCATAGAAAAAAAAAACAACGAACGCAAATTCGACAGGGTTACGTCGTTTCGTTTAGGAGTTCCTATGGCTACCTTCTGTCGTACTATAACATTGCATAGTCACCGAACTTAATTAAGTATACCAAATTTCAACTCGTAAAGTTACTTTTAAGTAGGGCATTCATAAGTTCATAACATAAGGTACTCACGCCTCTTACAAATACCCATGTCGTCAAAGGTCTTGATGTTATACCCATATCTTCTAGGTAACCAGCACTTAGTCCATAAGTTTCATTCTCTTCACCATTGAAATCTACTAGATGTTGCGTCACATAACGGAATGGTTTATTTCTGCAAAATTTAAAGCGTTAATGAAGTCTGGTGAAATACCTATCTCATTAGGACATCATGGTGGCACCCTTATTAATTAGGTTTTTTAGAATGACAAATGCATATAATGTTAGCCAAATTTCTATTGAGTCATGCAAAAACAAATGTTGAAATGTAGTATTGATTGGTTTGGGAAATATTTAGATTTTTGTCCAAAAATATGGCTAAGTAGCCCAATTCCACCGTAGTAGGTACACTATGACTGGGCACCTCATAATTATGTTAAGATAAATTTATACTCACGGTGCTCGTACATTACTTTTAATGAACTTTTGATTTTGTGGAAAGTTCTTCCTCACTGAAAGTAAATTATTTTTGCGTTAAGAATCAAAGTACAAAAGTTTTTTTATATGACTAGCTACTGCCCGCGCTTTCGCGTGCTTTTTTGGGAATAACAAGTAGCCTAAATATATAAGTAGTCCAGTAAACCTTTCACTTTAATATTATTAGTAGGATTAATGGTCTGTTATTTTTATAACTCTTATTTTGAACAAAGGAATTCGTAATATTTCAGACAGCAGATAGCAAGAATAATTTTTCTAAATTCTGTATTTAATTTCTTCTATAAGTTTGGGAATCTTACAAAGAAAATTTACTTACCATCATTTTTTTTTACATATAATTTCCTCCCATCAATTTTATCACTTGATGCTTTTAATCTTTCAAATGCTTGTTGTCTGCTGCTTTCATTTTTAAACGTAATTGTAGCTTGCTGCGTGTCGGGATACTGTGGATTAGTCGTCATATTTATGTAGCCTATGCTGTCCCCTATAGCCTGAAAACAAAAACATTCTTTATCAACTAAAAGTAGGTACTTTTAAAGCCGGGTACCGACCCATGTTACAGGTTCTAATGACATAACTACAAATGAATTAATTTAAAACTAGCATCTGCCCACAGTAAGAACCTTGATAAAATGTATCTTATAAAATAGTCAGGGACAATGTTGCTATCTTAAAGAGAAAACTTTTTAAAATCAATCCAGTACTTTCAGTGCTTACCTCCTGTCAAAGGTAAAAACTTTAATAACTAAATTAACAAGCTGAAGTGGCAGCCAGCCATATCTCAGGGGTAAACATGTTCTTGAGCGAAAATCCTAACTCAGAAAACATGGTGTAGGACACTTTCCCGCCAGGTGGGATGTGAAAGACTGCAGGCAGATGTTGAATGCAGCAAGCTGAGGTCAGGGTACTATGGCGCTCATTAGGGAAGGATTAATCCAGCAGTGGACTAATATAGGCTGTTGATGATGATGATCTATTACCAGTTTCAAGTCTAAAATGTACCTTGTCAACTGGATTAGTATGTTTCTTAACATAACCAGACACTTGATGATAAGTCCAACTGAGTGGTATAGAGTTCATGATGAGCTGGTGTCTTTTAAAATCCCTGTCTGCCCCTGATGTACTAGACAGTGCTGGACTGGCTCTGCCACTCCTGGCAACAGACTCACTCCGTTTTATGGGTGACCGGGATCTACTGCGAGAAGCTGAAAGGGAAATATTGTAACAACATTACAACCTTTTATCTATAACTCAATTCTTTAAATAACATTAATGAGTCAACAAGCAACCATCCTGAACATCAAGTTATCTTGTTGTTCAATAGCACACACAATGCATAGTACAGATCCATTCTTCAATAAATTTAATTATCATAATATCAGCTCAGTAGGTATGTAAATCTAGTTTAAGTGTGAATATAGTAGCTTTTCCATACCATACAATACATTTAATAGGTGTCTCATCCATGTGGCTCTATGAAATGCACCGAAGACTATATTGGTAGGATACCTACCTTTTAAGAACCCATTAGATCAAAGAAATGTCTTGTAAACTGAACTAAAATCAAATGAGGTCTGGCCCTAACTATCTTGAAATATAACAAAAACAACATACCCATTATTATCCACGCAAAGCGACGTTATTGAGCCTCTATTTCAGTTTCAATTGGTTCTCAACGCTGCAGTAAAATCTAAAGATGAACAAAAACTGGTCATAGTATAATAATATAGATCACGAAACTCGTTAGGCTGGTAATAGAAATCCAATACAGTTTACCAGTACCGGGGGCTTCGAGCAAATAATTAAAGAGAATAAAACCACTACAAATAATCGAAGCGGTGGGATAACGAAGTAACTTCAACAAACAGCAAACTTAATAACAGGGACAAGAGCATTTTTCTGGTCTCTGCTTAGTAATAAAATGCCAACGAAATATTTTCCACCTCGTGCTTATGTACTATTTAAATCTTGGATCCTACCTACCAACTGAGCCTACCAATAACAAAGAATAAACAAGAACTTTAAAACTACGTAAGATACCTAATTGTTATTTATTAGCCATTGATTGATTTTACAACACAAGACTACTTCAGAGATGTAACTTACAACAAAACACACGAGTATACAATAACTACGAAAACACAGGTGGTACTATAAGGAACATAGATGAATAAACGAGGAAGGGATGCTTTATTGTATACTACTCTTTGGGATGCTAGTTAAGTAGCAATATCTGTAATGTAATGTGCTCAAACTTGTACTTACTTTCGCTATAAAACTATAATAGGAGGCACAGATTTATAAGTATAGTACTAAAGTAATAGGAGGTATTGAGTTTGAGGTATTATATTATTCAAAGAGATTAAAACCACTACGTTTTAATATTATTCTTTGTTAAAACCAAAGAGATTAAAACCACTACACTACGTTAGAGATAAAACTACTTTGTGATGCCAAAGAGTATACAATAAAATAACTACTGAGTGTTGCCAGATGGAATCTGAAAAAAGCAGTAGAAATTTTGGTAAAAAAGCAGTAGATTGGGGAAAAAAGCAGGTAGATTTTAATATGTTATAAATTAGTACCTATGTATTGTGTTTTGCGAGTATTTTCATGCAAAAAAACATACAACAAAGCTACTAAACTGTTTTTTTGAAATTTAGGAACCGTTTTCTTTGCCCACATCCCAAACTATTTGTGGAAAGCAAGGCCAGGCGGCCTGATGGCTGTGCTTTGCTTAGTTCTTTTCAATCTGATCGAACTTTGATTTGTGGTTTTGGACATATATTATTTAGTGCATAGTAGAGTAATTAATAACTGGATAAACAGTCTCACTCAGTTTGCATTTTGCAAAAGTTTATCGAACGAACGAACGGACCGACCACTCAATCGAAAACAATGAACAGACAGACCAAGACAGACAAAAAGAAAGTAGAAGCCGGACGGAAGGAAGAAACGAAGGAACGAACACAACAAACTCTTCAGTTTCGTTCATCTGTTTCAGTTTTGTGAAGTTTGTGAAACATTGGCAACTTGTCACGTGAGCTAAAATAAAGACATGGAGTCACTTGCTATTGATGCTCGGAAAAAGCAGGTAGATTTCACAAAATTTGAGCAAAAAATCAGTAGATCAGTAGACGGTTCAAAAAGCAGGTAGATCTACTGCTAAATCAGTAGATCTGGCATCACTGGTGTGATGCTAAGGTGTGGTGTGATGCTAACGCACGCAACGCACGCACCAAAGAGTATACAATAACTTGGCACGCACATAGAGTTACTACCAAAGAGTTAATATAGTACTATCTACCGAAGTGGATCTCTTTTTTTATTGGAAGAATGAGTAGGAAGAGACGTCATAGAAAGACATTGACATTAATTTACAAATTTACATTCGCCAACATCATCATTCATTTTTCAGAGCGTGGTCGGAAGAAATCACCGTTGGCTTGTTCTATACAAACTTTTATATATTCCTGCTTACATCAGACAGCTTTACTCTGTATCATAGACTAATAGTATACTACCTGTATTCGTCAAATTCCCGTGGCTCTTATTCGTCTCATAAAAAGATAAATTCAAAATTTTGATGTGAGCAATTCATTTTATTAATAGTAGTTATGTAACCACATACCTACTTGATCTTTAGTGATAAAAGCTAATGATATCATACCTACCTAGCCACCCAAACAACAGGTACCTAGGTATAAAAGCACGTATATTAAAAATATGTCAAGGCATTTAATTTTATCATCAAAGTTAGACTGTACCAAGTTCCAACCAGAGGATCTGAAAAAACAGTTAGAAGAAAACCAAAAGTTACGCGATAAGCTCTGCTTTGCAACTGAGCGACAGCATCAAGAACAATCGAGAGCAATCCAGTTGAAGGAAAAAAATTGTATACTGAAACGGCAGCTGCATCAAGCGAAAGTTGAGGCATGTAAATTGCGTGAGCAAAACAATAGCTTGCTCTTTAAAAATCTGTATAATGTCCCTTCTAGCTAATAGCTACATAAAACTTAAAAATATAGAAAATGAGAATAAATGGCTAAGAAGCCAAATAGATAAGTCTAATAAGAGAAAGATTGAGGCTAGTTATTTTGCGGCGCGACTCGCAGAGGCGAATAATTATTTGCTGAACAGCTATTGTGAAGTGCGCCTCCAAATCCAAGCATTGGAAAAGGAGAATGAACGTCTGACGATGAAATTATGTGAGTAGCTACGAAGTTACATATATAACTATGTACTTACCTATACCCAAAACTTTCAAGATTCAAGATTTTGATTTCCACCTGTTGTATGTTGTACAATATACCTAGTCTTAGAATTAGGTAAACCTTCAACATGAGCCCAGGTGGGGCACTTTCATGGCTAGGTACCTACTACGAAATTATGTAGCTGTTCTGTAGGTAGGTAGTGTGCCTGCCTAGCTAAATTAGGTAGGTATCTAAGTATTTACGATTTTTGTTTGTTGGTATATGCTAGAAACTACATAGATTTCAATGACACTACTTTAGAAGCTTGACACGTGCTACTCGGCGTAGAGCGTCTACGAAAATGTACAAAATGTTCGCAAGTTTGTGTTAAGTAATCAGTTTTCTTATATTTTCTTATATTCTTATATGGGTCGAAAGATATTAAATGCATGTCGTGTCTTTTAACTGTACCTACCTATTAGTAAACCTAACAAGGTTATCATAAGGTTGGTTTTACTAAAAACCGATCCGAGACGTGGTCACTGACTATAGGCCTCGTGCACAAGCTCAAAGTTGATCAGCGAGCTATTGAGAGGGCATAGCTCGGAGTTTCTCTACGCGATAGTATCCGCAAATTCGCAATACGGAAATCCGTAGAAGAACCAAAGTAAACGACATAGCTTTCAGGATTTTGCTGAAGTGGCGATGGGCAGGCCAAATACTCGTAGCTCGCAGAACCGATAACCGTCCAGAATGTTGGCTTGCACAGGGAAAACCTATTACTGTTTAAAAAAATATTATTCTTTTTCCTCTAACTCTCAATTAAAGCAGAACGATGATGGTGTGGCTACTACATTAAAAATCCTCTTACTGATTAAAAGGTACAAGAAATTAAAATATCACATGCTTCCTGTCTAACAATTACTAGAGATAATAGTGTTAGGGATAACACAATTATTATTCTCTGTATTTACAAATCGCTCTCAAATCCAAATGCTGAACAATTTATAAAATTAAACGCACATTTACAACAATACCCCCTTCCACTCCAGGACAAGCAGACGCACAGCGTATTAGGTACTCGTACCACCCCGACTTGGTGGATATACCGTCCACTCTCACTAAGCGGTTTTCCTCCAACTTCATCATTCGTACCGCTGCTGGGGTCTGGAACACGCTCCCTGCTTCTGTTTTTCCCGTCAATTGCAACCTGGGTCTCTTCAAGACAAGAGTGAATAGGTATCTTCTAAACCTTCGTGATACATCGTCGGCCACATCTTCACTTTCCTTCAGGTGAGATTGTGGTCAAACGAAGGTGTATAGACTATTAAAAAAATTAAAAAATAGAGGGTTGGAAAAAATACTTATTAGTGGTAGGCGACATTAATATTAACACATTACCACGATGTACTGAACTGAGAGCAACCAAGACAGGAACAATCGGTTATATAACTTGAATATGCTATCTAAGCATGGCCTCGTAGGCAGGTTATGTTCCTACCTGAACATAACCTGCCTACGAGAATTGAAAGCTGCCTAGATCACGCGTTAAATCACATAATTATAATATAGTGAACAAAGCCAGACCGTATTCAACGATAATTAACTATATATACGCACTGAAAGATTGTTCCAAACAAAATTCTGGATTATTGCTGGAAGAAAATGACCCGAATACTCTTTGTGAGCGACTAATTTTAATATTACAAGAACGTCTCTTTATTATTACTACTCTACGACTTGTTTGCCGAAGTAAACAAACAATAAAACCATGGGTAACGCAGAGAGTTTTGCGTTTTTATAAAAAAATTGGCAGATAGGTGGCGCAGGGCGCCATAAAAATTACGCCTAGGGCACTGGTAGTGCTAAAACCGGCACTGCAACGAAATGTTAACATTCAGTATGCCGAGTTGCGTGGTAAACGAAACACGTATGTCGCGTACGATTTTTATACCGATGGGCACTGTTCAGCGATATACGATCTTCATCATATGCGTGTTACTCGCTGTTGTGGCTTGTGCGCCCGCGCCGCCGAAAAGACCTCAAATTAAAGGTAAATTAAAAGCATTTAGAACTAAGTATCTGGGCGTTTTTCGGGATTTTCTATAAATTTTTGGCACAGTTGCATGTTCCTTAGTAAGGTTGATCGCTTTTTCTTGGTCCGAGATTAAAATATTTTGGTGGTTTATAACATTTTCTGTGTTCCTAAAGAATAAAAATGAACAATAAGTAATTTACCGCAAATCGTACCTATAGGTACACCATTTTTTATGAACCCATGTTGACACCAACTTAAATCGAATAACATTTTGAGAGCATTTGGGAAAATGTTGATTTGTAGCCCAAAATCTAGTAATTTTGCAATTGCTACAAAAATACCAATGAATAATTTTCTTAGGTAGTAACTCATCATTATACATTAACAAAGAATATTATAATGAAGTAATAAAAACAAATTATTTAAAACAATTTTTATACAATTAAAAATAAATACCTTATCTTGTAGAAAGCAGAAAAAAATTCAAGCAAAAAAAAAAACATTTTGCACTAACTGGAAAGGATCAGCCCTAAGGAATTCATGCTTAATTTATCTATACCTACTGGATGCTTTAAGAGTGCTGCCTATAGCACAATAATTATATTGATAGTTTCAAAGGTAATAAAAATAAAGATATTGTGTTGGTTAAAAAGCATGTAAAAATCAATCATATAGTTGTATATAGTTTGCAGTTTCAATAGGGTTTTTTAGTGTTTAAGAGAAAAAAACCTAAAAATATATTATTGAGAAAGTTTAGGAAAAAAGCAGGCAGAAAATGTTAGTCTTAGTTCATAAAATAAATAATAAAATTAAATTCTAAAAATTAAATGAGAACTATAATTTTAAATATTAATTAAGATTTTTCAATAATTACATTCCCTCCCGTCTTTCTCTTAATTCGAAAAGTATCGGTCGGATAAAAAATTACAAGGCACTAAATGTCGAATAATGATCAACTTTAGTCACAATGATTTTTCTCGAAAATTGAAAATTCCTTTTCCGCCTACTTTTGCCTAAGCTTTTTCAATATTATATTTTTAGATTTTCTCTCATATACCTACAGTAAAATTGAAACTGTAAACTTACAAACATTTATTAGTGTAGAAATGCCTCAATGGGGTCATTGGTACAGTAGGGAGAGTGGTGGAGTGGTGGACCACTGACCCACCGTGTCTTATGGTTGTAAATAATACTCATTTGATTAAAGCGTTTACGAGAGTAAAGTATTACTTCCTCTAAGGGTGGCGTTCTTTGAAAGATAATCGGGCAATTAGCAGCTTCGTCGGTTAACTGTGACGTATTTTTATTATGAAAACTACTAAAATGTAATCTTCTTCTTCAAGAACACGAGAACTAAGAGACGTAGCTAACAACATATTAACACTCTAATAAATGTACATATTTAAAGCTACTCATCGAACGATAGATGATGTCAATGATTTGTCAGACTGGTCAACTAATCTTTGTTAAAATCAACTCTATAATTTATAATACTCATTTGATTCAAGCTTTCACGAGTGTACAGTATTACTTCCACTGAGGGTGGTGTTCTATAAAAGATAATCGGGCAATAAGCGACTATACTTGACAAGAGGTTTAACCATCGTCGTCGGTTACCAGCGGTTATGAACTAGGTACCTACCTATTTTTACTGAAATAGACCATAGGTTATCCCCCAGGTGCCACAATGTACCTTCAAACAACGATATGGGTCGCTCCGCTCGTTCAAAGGAGCCGAAGGTACATTGACACCCTAGGAGTAATGCCGTAACTACTCGATTGGTGGCACCGTGTCAACGCTCCAAATAGATCATTGAGAGTTGTAGAAACTAGGGTTGCCGCCGGGTGATACCTGTTATTTTTTCAACGAGAGAGCAAAGTGGTGTTTTGTTGAGCACCACAGCTGATATTGAATCGACTTAGCATTTTGATTAAAATTGACTGCTGAAATAGGGTTGGATTGAAAAGGCTTGGAATTATTTTGCAAGATAGCAAACTAGTTTTTTGTTGGTCGTGCCGATATATTAAATCCCGTTCATACGAAGCAGTCTGTCAGAAATTTACTGGTGATCTAGTGAGGGATTCAAAAGACAGGGAATAATCATTTGCTCTCGTGAGAAACATACAACTTTTTAACTTTGGCCAAGAAAATAATTGTAACGCAAAATAAAATGGCCGCCGCAGTTTAAGGGATATATCGAAACTGATTTCATATCTGTTTCGATTACCTAGTAAAAACTCACTTGGCTTATCCAATGAAGGAAAGTGACGTTGACTGTGTGAACCTCTTTGAAACCATGGAAGAATTATTATTATTATTTTATTATTATTATTGAATACACAGGCAGCTCTTAAGCTGATGCGTGCATATCATAGTCTTTGTCAGTGCACTTTAAATGTTTGTCCAGTCTATTTTTAAAAGAGTTCACTGAGGGGGCACTGATCACTGATTCCGGTAACCGGTTCCAAGTCTTCACAACGCGATTTGGCAATATGTGCTCTCTTGGTTTGCTGGTACTTGGCCCGCGTTGCAGCTTCAGCGAGTGTCCTCTCAGCCTTGTGTTACTGTTCATAGTGTATAGTGTCTGTGACAAGTCTGGTATACTGTAGTGGTTGGTAAGTATCTTGAAGGTCTCTATCAGGTCTCCGCGCTCTCTACGTTTCTCTAGGGTGGTTAACCCTAGTGCTTGTAGTCTCTCCTCGTAGGTTAGAAGTTTAAGACTAGGAACCATTTTCGTAGCTCTTCTCTGCACTCTTTCCAGTAGGTTAATGTCCTTCTTGTAGTAAGGGCTCCATATCTGGAAAGCATACTCTAGAAGGGGTCTCAGATATGTCTTGTACAGTTTTAAAAACAGTTCCCTATTGATGTGTGAGAAGGCCTTCCTTATAATGTACATTATAGAGTTAGCTCTTTTCACTGTCTCTACAATATGTTCTTCCCATTTTAGGTTGTCTGTGATTAGAACTCCAAGATCCTTCTGTCTCTCCACCTTTTCAAGCTGACTACCATTAATTGAGTAATTGCATTTTGGGTTTTTGCTTCCAACATGCAACACTGTGCACTTTTTTTCGTTAAGAGTGATGAGCCAGTCTTGTGTCCACTGGTATATCCTGTCTAGGTCCTTTTGTATGATGTTTTGGGTGAGCACTGGGTTTCCCATGATTTTAGTATCATCTGCAAAAATTGACAGCTGAGATTCGATGTGCTGGTCTAAGTCAGTGAGAAAAATTCCAAAAAGGATTGGTCCGAGCACAGACCCCTGTGGAACTCCACTGTTTACTTTGTGAGGCTCTGACTGAGCTTCTCCAACCCGTACTCTGAACGTTCTATTCGATAGGAACTCTTCTATCCACTTCAAGAGTTTGCCTCTAAGACCAAAGTGCTCCAGCTTAGAAATAAGCCTTTTTATTGGGACTCTGTCAAAGGCTTTTTCGTAGTCAAGGTATATGATGTCAGTTGGCTGACGTTTGTCCCAGGCTTGTGTCCACATGTCTATGCAGCTAAGTAGGTTTGTAACTGTTGAGCGACCTGGTATGAAGCCATGTTGTTTGTCAGATAGTACTTTTTCCTGGGATAAGAAGCTTCTAATTTCTTTGGCTATTATCTTCTCCATGGTTTTGCAGATGAGGCAAGTGAGGCTTATAGGACGGTAGTTAGCTGCAATTCGTTTATTTCCTTTCTTATAAATAGGTGTCACAATAGCTTCTTTCCAGTCTTGTGGGAGTTTACCTTGATCAAATGAGACACTCATTACCTTCGCCAGCCTTATACATATAGTTTCATTGCATCTCTTTAGCAAAATAGCCGGGATTTCGTCAGGGCCCATAGCAGTATCGTCTTTAAATGTCATGATAGTTTTTCTTACTGAGTCCGCTGGAAACTCAACTCTCTCTAAGGTTTCTACAACTCTCTGTGCTTGGATTTGTGGTATAGGTATATGTGGAGGTTCTGTCACAAAAGACTTTTCGAATTGTTTAGCGAATATTTCCGCGACTTCTTTATTGTCTCTTATCACCGTTCCAGTTTGGTCGTCTAGTAAGGAAGGCGGTACTGATACCTTGGATGCCAGTTGTTGGCGGATGTATCCATAGAAGGACTTTGGTCCGCTGTAGACAACTTGTGTTTCAAACTTTATTCTAGCTTTTCTTACTTCCGATGTTAGCCTGTTATTAATTTTACGGTACTTTTCATAGTTGTTTTGAGTAGTGAGAAGCTGATATGATTTCCAAGCATGAGCTTTTTCAGTGGATAGTTTCAGAATTTTTGGTCCTATCCAGGGTTTGTTTTGTCTATTTTTACTTTTTTTTCTTTGGATTGGAATATGCAATTTTATAATATTTTGTGTTGTAGATTTGAAGGAGTTCCATGCGGTTTCAACCGTAGTTGAGTCTGTTATTTTAAATTCTGAGTTTTCAAACTCTTGTTTCACTGCAGTATAGTCTGCGTTAAGAAAGTTATGTCTTAGAGATGAGGTAGATTTATGTCGTTCATTTTGTGCAGGTAGCTGTAGGGTTGCAAAAAGAACTTGGTGATCACTTTTTCCAATGTTAGGAAGATGTTCAAGCGTAGAGCATAAGTTTTCTTCATTACATAAAATTAGGTCTAACAGAGATTTTTGGTTATTTCTTTGTCGAGTTATTCCTGTTACTAATTGCTGCAGGTTACTTTCAAGAAACATTTCGATAAATTTTTCATGTAATCGGTCATACCCATCAGGGTCGGTGAGGGGCCACTTGATATTTGGTAAGTTGAAATCACCCATTATGAGGACTGTGCTACTTGTATCAGCCTGTAGGATTGTATCAAAAAGTACTTTGTCAGTGTCTCTAAATGAGTAATTTGTGGGACGGTACAATCCGGCTATAAGTAATTTAAAAGTTCCATAAGTCATGTTTAACCATAGCGCTTCAACCTGATTGTGATTGAAGAATGATCTTATTCTTTTAAGTTCATCTCTTTCTAAATTATTAGGCAAATTAAGCGAGGCTAGCTGATGCGCTAACCGGTGTAAAACCACTAAAAATGTTGGCTAATATTCTGGCCACACACTTCTTATTACTTGCATAATTGCACAAACTAGTTTGCGCAGGTAAGACGGAGCGTGTGGACGGCAAGACGGTTGTTCGAGCAAGCTCGGAAGCGTGGATACAATCGTTGACATGCTGAAGATTCAACTGCGCCGCGCTTTAGTCCAGCAAAGTGTTTTAGACGCGTTGCTTGTTGGTATGTTGCTTTTTATCAGCAAGCAATAAAATAAAACGATTAAAAATCTCTTCTCTTGACGACGCGACATCGCGACACCGTTCCGTTCTGACAGTTCAGTTTTGCGTAGTCCAGTTTGCACGAGCTTACTTGCACGTGTGGCCACTGTAATGTGTTCAGTCTTTTTGCACAATCATTACTGCACAAACTGAACTGCGGGAGCAAGACGGAGCGTGTGACCGGGTTATATTATAACATCTAAAACGTTCATTATCTACGAGGCAAATGCGTTTTATGGACAAGTAGGTACTCAGAGTTCCGGCAAGGCCCTTCGGTTCACACTGGGCAGTGAAAGCGTTAAAAAATATCTACCTATTTATTGTTATAATACACAAGTTTTTATTGTTTACTGCTAATAATATCGAAGGTCAAGTCGCCTTACTGACTTCGACAACCCTAAAATGACCCATTAATCATTCTAAGCGCGCTGTTACCGAGTGTTCGTGTTGCACAAATCAAATGATGTCAAAACTGAATTCTATTTGTAAGAAGTTTAATACGGTTTAAATTCGGCTTCTTACAAATAGAATTCAATTTATTCAGACTACTTACATTAGTATGAAAAAATATCGAATCAAGCAAAGAATTAAAACAAAACGATCAATTTGAAACTAACCTTAAGCATGACAGAGCTGATGAATTCTATCATAACGAGAACGGCTATAACAGTTTTTACTTAACATACTCATTCGTAGTTAAGTACAATTGTAGATTCATCGAATTAAGAAAAGGAAACTTCCTGAAAAACCTTGGTATTTACTTTATTACTGAAAAAATTCGGTCAAAATTGGTGCATCCGTTTGGGAGATGAGGTTTTTTGTGATTTCTACTAAGTTATTTAGCAGGCAGGTTAATAGTTTTGCGTCAATTCGTAAACAAACACGCCATCAACTTGTCGTTCATAACGCATTACTTCTCCGTTTCGGCGGTGTTAGGAAGGTTTCTGTCAGTAAAAATTCAAACTTTCGTATTGTCGTTACCGTTTGATAGAGCTGAGTTTTTTTCTCTACGTTTAAGGGAAGGATTCGCGTTTTGGATTGGACCAGCTGAGAAAATCTCCTGTGACAGAGAAGGTTTCACGACAGAGTGTGAATTCAGAAAATGAAATAAGATGCCAGTCTTTTAACATCAAAAACGAACTAGATGTGCAGTATTAACGAAGATTAATTCAGTTTCTACGAGTAGTTCTTATAATAGCCCGCTACCAAATGGTAAGTTTAGCTGCTTAGCACAATTAATAACAATTTATAGCAGTAGAAAGTAAAGGAAGTTTACTTTACGTACTTTGGTAGTTTCATATATTTTTTAGCACGATAGAATAGTGTAGTGCTAGATCGAAGGCTGAACATGAACACCCCATGTTGTGTCTATTTTTAGATAATTTTCTAATCTAACCGGCGACCTTTAGTTCTGTTACCAGACGTGTGCTAAAATTGTGCGTAGGAGCGCATTATTGCAAACTTTATGGATTTCCGAGCACAATACGTCAAAAATGTAGGGCACTACAATTTTTGTATTAGCCGACTTGCGACTTATTGATGTGTAATGTTCTTAATTCGTTAAACGTGTGGGGCGGTTTTTTATTCGAAGTTTTATTTGGGACAAGTATTTTCGACATTGTATTTGAGCTTTTAGATAAGTACTTTGAGTTTTATGACAGCAAATTTAATACTTATACGTCAGTGAATTTGGATGTGGAATGTTTGTAACCAACCGCCCAAACTAAACCTAAAATTCACTCTGTCATATTGTATTTTTATCTTAGTAAATATTGCTAACAATTATATATGAAACTCGACGCCAAGCATGCGAGATTAGGGTTTTTCGTTGTGGATTGCTCACAAACATTTCACATCGAATTTTGCTAGAATACAGGTTGCTTTGACTGGATAGGAAATAGGCATGTTTAATGTTTATTTCTGATAGCTTAAATTACTTCCCTAGGCTAGCCGTGTTAATAGACTGGCTAACTAAATAGTTCAAAGAGCACGTGGGTGTCGCAGTAGTTACCTACTGCGACACCCACCACAAACTCGCAAAAATCTTTGTGCAAAATAAGTTCAATAACAATAAATTATTTTCGTTATTATTTATTTTTCAAAAAAAGAAAAAGTTTCTTTATTAATTAATTGATATAATCTACTTGCCTACTCTATTGAATAACAAAATAATTGTACTCTATATGGGAAAGGAACTGTCTCCTGCCTGACACACAAGTAACCATTTTGGAATTAGTGCTTCATTTTAAGTCTCATATTGTGTTGGTTTTCAATAAAGATTATTAATGGTCACGTTTCATTCCATGTCTTCACGTTTACACACGTGTTAGACACGATACAACTATGTACTGTTCAAACCGTAGTGACCAATGAGCAGAGCAGTGCAGTTTTTAACCTGTTCACGAGCCCCAAGGAGAAAAAACACCTATACCTATAGTCTACAAAAAAGCCAATATGAAACCTTGCTCAGTCATGGATCTATGTTTGAGTGACGTTTATGCCAAAGAAAAGCGTAACTCAAGCATCGATTTATGACTGAGCAAGCTTTCATAATATGTGCCTAAGCTAGCTACACATTGTTTTTGAAGTGTGCTAAAATTCAATCACGTCAATTTTGAATCAGATTCAAGGCACGTACCGAGCGTTCGGTTTGTTGTCATTTTTGAGGTTTTCATAATTTTCCCTGAATTTTTTTTAAAGGTTTTATTATATATATATATATAGTAGCAAGCCGGTAATTCGAAGCCCTGGGGCTGCGGCAATATCCATAAATCTGTTGCGCATATCCCAGGCGCATTGTCTTAAGTGAAAAATGGAGGATGCGGAAGCGACAGGCAATGTGCCTACCTCAATGGTTGCGGTATTATAGTTACAACAGATAACTTATTATTGGTTTCTGATGAACAAAAAGCCAAAAAGTTGTTGCAAAATTGTATTATGTTTATGTGCGTCAATAAACTATGAGATATGGGCTTAATTGTTACCCGTTTGGTTTGTACAAAGGTATTCACAGATTTGCTTTTCAAAATTTCTGCGAAACAGTTTTACAAACTTGCTTTCTTCTGCCCATCGCTTTGCTCGAGTAAAACACACAATTCCTTACTTTGGACTACAACAGAATCTGTGAAAAATTGTAGTCCGATCCATTTAGTAATTTTTACTCGAAATATTGTCAGTCTTTCATACATGCTAAACTTTATCTAGAACTACGAGTACCTAGATGACCGTGTGAACTTCGTATCGCCTTACAAAAAATATTGAAATCAGCCATTTTTAAGTTTAAGTGAGACTAACGAACAGTATCTGACGACCTCTGTGGCGCGGTGGGTGAAGGCCTGCCTGCGACGCAGGAGGTTGCGGGTTCGATTCCCGCCTCGGGACAAATGTGTGTACGATCTGCAGACATTTGTTTAGGGTGTTCTGGTCGTTTTCTATGTATAATAATAAATATCTATCTATGTATTGTAGTCTATTATGTATATCAGTTATCTAGTACCCGTAACACAAGCTTTGCTTGGCTTGGGGCTAGATAATGCTGTGTGAATTGTCCAGCATTATTTATATTCATTTATTTAATTAATTTTGTATTCATAATCATACATTTTATTTTTATAAACAATTATTCTAATATATTACAATATTCTATAGCAATTTACAATTGTGTTGAAATTTATACATAGCGTGCAATAGAAATATAGAGAAACATATCAATTTATTATTCAATTTATTCAATAACTAGAATATTAAACAGATTCCCATTTATACGCATTCAAACTGATATCTCATCTTCTACTAACTTTAAAGCTGAACGCGCATCTATCGGTGCTACCGGCAGGCATTACCGGCAGTCATCGCATTTCCTCATGGCATTTTACAGATATGCCGCGTGTTTGATGCCGATAGGTGCGCGATGCTGCATGTATTTCATATAAAGATTTAAAAAACTCGATGAATGCAGGGAATGCTGCGTCTGCCGTGCTCCCAGGTGCGCGGTCACCTTAAAGCTGAATGCGCATCTATCGGAGCTACCGGCATGGTAGCGCCAATAGATGCGCGTTCAGCTTTAGAGTCCATTAGATCAATTCATTAATCTCCATCATCAGACACGCGATACTTCCTGATTGCTGCTACTCCTAGGTAACTGATTCCTCATTCCGCATTTACTCACAACTATCTGTGAACTATTCCTGGATTTAATGAGGAAGGATTGTCTTCCTTGTATCCAATCAGCATATCTATCTACCGGGTTTTGCATATCCGTGGTTGGGCAAATTTAATCTTTATTGCTGAACAAACAAAGCTAGTTTTTAATCAACATTTCAAATTGGATAAGGTACTAAGGTTTTTATTTATTATAGTACTCTGGGTAATTTCTAAGAAATTAATAAATCCCAAAAATTTACGATCTCGACGGGATTCGAACCCGCACCTTCCCCTTCAGCGCAGGGTTGCTCTTTTTCCAACTAAGCTACGTGATCTTATCTAGTCGACCCGTAAATCTTTGGGAGTTCTTTCGGCACTTACGCCGTCAGCACCACCTACATTTATTAATTTCTTAGAAATTACCCAGAGTACTATAATAAATAAAAACCTTAGAATCAAGCAACGGCAAAACCTCTCGTCAAAGAACTAAATGTAAATTTGGTCTTTGAGCAGAATTGGATAACTTCATTGTTTCCTCTGTAGGTGGCGCTGACGGCGTAAGTGCCGAAAGAACTCCCAAAGATTTACGGGTCGACTAGATAAGATCACGTAGCTTAGTTGGAAAAAGAGCAACCCTGCGCTGAAGGGGAAGGTGCGGGTTCGAATCCCGTCGAGATCGTAAATTTTTGGGATTTATTAATTTCTTGGATAAGGTACCTTACGTACCTATTTTCATTTCGTAAAACCTCACAAATGAAATAAATAAACAATCCATACCGACACTTCACACCAAATGATCTAGTAGTCTATGGATACGTCCTAACTATAAAGAATAAATACATATATAATAACCAGTGATCGGAAATTCGGGCGCTTATTTACCTAAAGTTGGTGTAAGACACAACATGGAGCAGTTAAAACCATCTTTCTCGGGAATACTTTCCCGTAAATTCCTGGGATTTCAGAATATTCTAAAATAATGATTTTTCACCGGAATCTTATTTATAGACGAAATATAAGACACTTTTATTCTGACGTGTTTTTCACTACACTATGCTTCACACCCACCGCATTGTATGATAGACACCATAGAGTGTACTTATATAAACTCTATGTATGACACTCTGAAACAGACACTGGCGGAGTCGCGGCGAAAGGCAAGCGGCGCCGTAAAGAAGTTGAGATGAAGTTGTTTCGTCATCAGCAACGGCAGAGTTGTTAATTCTTGGTCTTCCCTTCCTCGTCTTCCTTATATTTTTCCTTCAATGATGTTACTTATGAAGCTGTCATGTCGTATAATCTGTCGCAATCTGTCCAATCATTCTTCCTCTTCTCCCTTGTTCATTGTATACTTAGTAAAAAAACGGAATATTTGTGTGTATTTTTATTATAATTTGTGTACTTTACTAGGGTGGCTTGTTCAAGCGAACAAACGCTAAAATAAATGACAAAAAAAAGAAACTTCATTGGTGTTTTCTAATTTGTTTCAGATTCTAAAATGGTGCAACAGAAGACGATAGTAGTAAGAAGAATGCCAAATGCATATTTCTACCCGTTTAGTTTATGGCCTCTACCCAAATATCAACCAAGAGGCAAGTCTTTAAAAGAACCTTAACAATTAGACAAGGATTTAATGAACGCGTCAAACATTATGTAGTTCTTCAATCAGCAGGCTCAATCTATAAACGTATTTGGAACCTCACTAAGCTGAATCCGCAGAGTTTAAAGTTATGCATTCTGTAAAACTCGATAATGCTCCTCGGTGACGAGCGTAATAATGAAATGAACTAAGTCGAGTGTGATTTTGACATTTACTCTAAAATGACGTACAATTGGTATTCTGTAAGTAAGGGAACTCATAAATCATCTCGATACTTGAAACTCGAACTTGTCAAATAAAAGATTACAAAGGAGCGTTCAAATTTTTTTCACTTGAGGGACTTCGAATTCGAACTTTTACGGAATGAGTCTACAGGTATCCGCGCGCCGCAGCTGGGGGCCGGCGGATACCTTAACGACCTGTTTTGAAGAGATTCTTTGGATTTGGCTATTTTACACTAAAACGGAGAGGTCTAGACTTTTCGCAAAGTTTCAACCAAATCCGTAGTCGCGAAGTTTCGACAAGAAGTAACAAACATCCAAACACCTAAGCATTCATACAATCTTTCGCAAAATATATTGATAGATATTTGCCCAATGGTGGTTTTTTGTGATTATGATGCTTATTGGTTAATTTATTTTCATTTTTTAGATAACGATGATGGTCAAACTCTACCCCACCGAAGCCAACAAACCCAGCGGAGGCGGAATGAGAGATGATTCTCTCGAAGTGAAGTGCTACACTATTTGTTTATAATTTTGTTGTTATTCGGTATTTTTTGGTACCTACTAATAAAATATATCTACTGTTTATTGAAATTGATTATTGTAATTTTTTTAATCCTCTCTCTGTATTCATCTAAAACTTTACGACAGTTTGAAAACTGTGTCGATTTTTTCTTGAACCACGCTTTAGAACTTTAGAACGGCTACACAATTTTTCATCAAACATCTAAAAATTAATGAAGTGAATGCACCTTTCCAATAAAAATTTAAATCGAAATTGCTTCAGCCGTTTGTGAGCCTAGATGTGACGTCAACAGACGTCAAATCTTTATCATTCCTCTTGGAGGAGGTTCTATGTTCGGCGGTAAATATGTTTTTTCGCCAAAAAGTTTCAAGTGTCCCAGTCTCACACAATATGTGAAACTTGAAACAAATCCACAATTCACTTTGTTCGCTAAGCCTTTCTATTACCGCATCATTTACATAGCTAACTAAAATGTCGCGATACTGAAGCGAGCTATTGGTCGGCTGGAAATATAGCAACGTAGCACATCTCTGATGGAAAGACAGCCTTAAACGGAAGCCGATAAGCTTTGTTTGGATATAATTCAGAAAAGCGCCATCTTTTTCATGTCGTGTAAAACACACCGAAAGCTTTCAGAACTTACGAAACTCTCGCTCTGTAGCTTGTTCGTAACACCGTAGCAGCCTACGCCGTAGCACCTTGCTACGAAAGGGCGTAACTTCCAAGTTCCAAGTTTTCAGTTTGGTATTGATTACGCATGCGCTATTCATTCGAATGCTCCCAAACATGGGTCGGTTTTAATAAAAATATTGTTGTGCTATAATTGTCTTCCAAAATGAAGTTAGGTGTTTTGATTTTGATTTTCGCCTTTGCCAGGAATTGCATAGGTAAGTTTTATGTTATTATCTTTCAGTGAAGTAGGGCAGGCAATGTTTATTTATGGACGAATCTATAATCTTTGATTTTACGCTGTGTCGGCTTATAAACTACCTTGTCGTCAGCTTATTAATTGTATAATGTGTCTATTGCTTAACCTATCAATACTAATAGTAGTACTTTGTGTTAGTTATCATTTACAAAAATTGATACGTTAAACAAAACTGTATAACCTCTCATTTTGTAAAATTTCCAGGAGTAAAACTTCTAGAAGCAAATCCAGACGTAAAGCGTCTCTATGATGACCTCCTTAGCAACTACAATCGCCTGATTCGGCCCGTGACCAACGTGACAGACATCCTGACTGTCAGACTTGGCTTGAAGTTGTCGCAGCTGATGGAAGTAAATCTGAAGAACCAGGTTATGACTACTAACTTGTGGGTTGAGCAGGTTAGTAAGAATATCTACATTTTATTTGACAAATTTATGCCCGCGGTTTCGTTCGCGTTGTTACTGCGCTAAAAATAGCTAATAGATTAAGTAGGTACGTTAATCCTGTGCTGATGAACTGATTTACAGGTAAAAAGAAGTTTATTATGCTATTCAGGTCTAGAACAATATCTATGCAAAATTACAGCACGACTCATTCAGAACTTTTGGCGTATTCTTGGTCCAAGAATTTCAGAACTCTTAATTTCTCCATATTGTAGCTAAGTTCTTCTCATGAAATAATTTTAAAATTCGGTGAAGTAGTTCCGGTGTTGTTCTTCTTTTAAAATATTAAAATTTGAAGTCTCCTATCTAAGGAATTTAAATCTATGCAGACTGATGTTATGATGATATTCATTAGATCTGTATCCAAGTTCAGAATACTTACAACCGTACCTTGCTTACGTGAGCATCACCAGCGTCAAAGACCTATTTCACTTTCCGCAAGAAAGTAAAACTTTCGCTGCTTCTTAAAGTGGAGAGCTTCCAAAAGAAGGCGTGTCATTAAATATGTGTTCGACATTGTTTTCAGAAATGGTTCGACTACAAACTACAATGGAACCCTGATGACTACGGCGGTGTAGAGATGCTGTACGTCCCGTCCGAACACATCTGGCTGCCTGACATAGTGCTGTACAACAACTGGGACGGGAACTATGAGGTGTGTTAGAGCTTTATGTATTCGGTACCCTTTTGACATTAACTCACATATTAAAAACTTCTGTCTTTCAACTCTAACACTTTGCCCCTGCGGGTCGCACCGCTGAGACGGGGCAGCTGGATATACTAATACTTTCATGGCCCGAGACACAGAAGTCGATCTCCAGAGCGGTGAATGCGTTAAGCAAAAGCCATGAGACGTTGTTCTTTTGTTGGTATTAAGTCAGAATGCGAAAAACACTGCTTATTCATTGCCTTGTTAACAGATTTTTATCAGTAAAAAAGTAAGACTATACGAAAATCTCCAAATATTTGTATCGTTGTATTTGTTATTGTTTATTCCAACGTAGATACACATGTAACACTTGATGACGTTAAGTTCAATATACTTAATTTATAGAACAACTAACTGCTGCCTGCGGCTTCGCACTCACTTTTCAAGTAGCCTAAGTCCGTCGCCGGGATACCATTTACCTTCCTACCAAATTTCATTAGGATCCGTTCCGTGTTCGGCGTAAAAAGGTAACAGACAGACAGACACACAGTTTCTTATTATAATATTAGTATAGACCATTACATACAAATTTTTTCGTTGCACAGTTATCTAATATTGAGTAGCAATGCTTTAAACTAGGTCTTTCGTATCCAAAGGGTTAATCCTGAATGAATGAATGAATGAATAAATAAATGAATGAACATTTATGAGTTCAATAAGTCGGGAGCTAAGAGAAATGTAAAATCTTAGATATCAGGGTCTCACCATATTTATTGACCTCTGTAAAGCCGCCGTCGCGTAGTCTTCTGAGTGGAGATGATGCTAACGACGTAGGTAATGTATGCACCCTTAAGCCGTAACAAGCTAATATAGCAAGAACTGGAAATTCCCCGACGATAATTTTACATTTAACCATCTTAACGTTTGATTACTTCAAATTAAAACCTATTTTCTCTCTATTTCAGGTAACTTTAATGACAAAAGCGACCCTGAAATACACGGGTGAGGTGAACTGGAAGCCGCCAGCGATCTACAAGTCATCGTGTGAGATTAACGTGGAATACTTCCCATTCGACGAGCAGACTTGCTTCATGAAGTTTGGCTCTTGGACTTATAATGGCGCACAGGTAAGGAGATTGAAATAAAACTATCTAATATTCGATCTTACAAGTAAAATAGAACGGAAACTGATATACATTTTTAGGGTTCGCATTCATACTAATCTAATCAGCTCCTTGGAACCCACTGCAAGGAAAAAATGTCCTTTACCCCGTTAATTTTAAAGAGCCCTTTCGTTCAACATTTCGATTTAGTGTTACACAATAAATCCCGACGAGAAAATGTTTCCTATACTTATTATAACGTTCTGGAAATCAAGAAAATCAAAAATCCTCCCGGCTTCCTTCAGTAGCCAACTGAAAACGCATGGACGTTCACAGGTCATGATTTGAAGGTGGTTTGTTTTCCGAGAAGCCGTAAACTTAAAAATATTTCGGTTTCTTATATTTTCTGCGTAAGGTTATCATCAGACCGTATTCGTCCACTGTTGCACATAAGCCTCCCTTCAACCCTAGGTGTAATTGTGAAATTTGGGCGCAGGTGGATCTAAAACACATGGACCAGTCGCCTGGCAGTAGCCTGGTGCACGTCGGTATAGACCTGAGTGAATTCTACCTCTCAGTGGAGTGGGATATCCTGGAGGTGCCTGCTACGAGGAACGAGGAGTACTACCCTTGCTGTCCTGAGCCTTTCTCTGGTAAATAAAATAAATCTATTGGGCTACAAGTACACACTTTTTTTTTTAATCTCTGCTAAAGTTTATGACACTCGTTACATGGACACTGGCAAAATTGTTGGTAACAAGGAAGCACAGCAAGCCATAAACAAAAGAAGTTGAAGTTGAGCTTGTTTCAGATATAACATTCAAGCTGACGATGCGTCGTAAGACTCTCTTCTACACGGTGAATCTCATCATTCCGTGCGTTGGGCTCACGTTCCTCACTGTGCTGGTCTTCTACCTGCCTTCAGATTCTGGGGAGAAGGTAAAAATAGTCATTTAAGATGGTCATGCGTAAAAAATGGGTTTTTTGTATTTCCTAGGTTCCACAAGTAATTTAGATACGACGTTTTGAGCGCATTGTAAGTAATTTTTTAGGTACTTATGTAAAAATTAAATATGTGTTTAATTATCAACTCTACTGCTGTTGTTGTATTTAAACCGAGTTTTGAGTGAATCGAACGAAGAAATAATAATATTCCAAAAAAACTTTACCACCCTTTTTAAACCCGTCATATGTGTAAATAAGCCTTTGTGTTATTTTAGAATCTAAACTATCTTCATACCTAATTTAATCTTAAGATAATTAGTTATGGAGATACGTTCTGACAAACATTCACACAAACTTTCGCATTTATATGATTACTAGCTGTTGCTCGCGGCTTTGCACGCGCTTTTCAAGTAGCGTATGTCCGTCTCCGGGATACCATATATACCTCCCTGCCAAATTTTATTAAGATCCGTTCAGTCGTTTAGGCGTAAAAAGGTAACAGACAGACAGTTACTTTTAAATTTATATTAATAGTATAGATACTAGTAGTAGGATTGCCAACAGTATACAGTATCCTATGGGTAGCCCATGAAAAAAATAAAATTTTAGGCAGCATAAGTTCGATTTTTTTCATTAGTTTAGTTCTAAGAATTGAAATAAGTTCCCAAAAATTTTCGATTTCGGCGGGACTCGAATCCGCGCCCCACCCTCAGTACGGGTGTGCTCTAACCAACTAAGCCACGAAACCCTAGTCGGTTGAACCGAAAATATTTGGGATCTCTTACGGGTTCGAGTCCCGCCGAAATCGAACTTTTTTGGGAACTTATTTCATTTCTTAGAGATGGGTATCTCTACAGAATGCGGGTGCGGGTGCAAAGTGCGGGTGAACACTATAACAAAAAATCCTTAGTTTAGTTCATTGTTAAAAATAATTAAATCTGACTTTGTCCCCAGATCTCACTCTGCATTTCGATCCTCGTATCACTGACTGTGTTCTTCCTCGGTCTGGCTGAGATCATCCCGCCCACGTCTCTGGCCATCCCACTGCTGGGCAAATATCTTCTGTTTACCATGATACTCGTGTCGCTCAGTGTTCTCGTCACTGTTTGTATCGTCAACGTGCATTTTAGGTAAGTTACCGTTATCAACTCGTCACTATCAGTCTTCACAGCTTTCTTTACTACTTATCCACGGGTCAATCAGGCCTCACTCGTGATTTAATGTGGTAACCAAACCATTTTCTAATAAATTGGAGTAATATGTACATCCACCGCCTAAAATAGCTTTGCGTTTAAGCCTCCAAAACCCACACACCACAAAAACCGCAAAATCTTATATTATTTAACCATAAACCATTACGATAGCCGCTAAACCAGCTCGACATTAATTACTGTATGGTCGCGTCAAGCGTTTAAATAAAAATCAGGATTTCTGGCTACACAAAAAATATAAATTTAATAATCAAGGGGTCTCATGTCCATACCGATCACTGAAGTTAAACAACGTCGGACGTGGTCGTACCTACTTGAATGGGTGACCGCGTC
Organism: Eupithecia exiguata; assembly: GCA_947086465.1. Taxonomy (NCBI): domain Eukaryota; kingdom Metazoa; phylum Arthropoda; class Insecta; order Lepidoptera; family Geometridae; genus Eupithecia; species Eupithecia exiguata. Next base: position 5,759,671 of record OX352243.1, on the reverse strand, counting down.
ATGATAAATTTATTTGTATTAGTTTTTAGAGCTCCTTTTGCGAAACAGTTTGGTACAATGTTACGGAACCCTCCGTGTGCGATTCGACTCGCACTTGGCCTGTTTCATTTGTTTATGTCGTATTGGTTCAGCGCCGCCAGCAATACTCAACAAAAACACTTTATAGTAATAGGTATGTAAGGCGCTTAATGGGTAGGTGGGTAGAGTAACATACTGTGATACAATGGCCTGTTAAACTGATAGGAAAAAGTTATTGGTGAGGGCTTGGAGACTATGCTTTTACCTATAGATCTCACACTAGGTGGAGCGTAGATTGAGAATTACCTAGATGAGTGGCATGCGTGGCCGCAAAAAGGGACAGAGTAATACGAAGTGGTGTTGCCGTACAATTTTGTTACCCTGACTTTAGGTTCGTAATTTCATGTCTGGTAGGTGGTATTTTAGTATCATACATCATTCATTAAATTAGGAACCTACGTATGCGGGAGTAGGTAAACTTTTAATTTAATGAGCATAGAAATAAAACAACGTTCAGGTATCAATGTTAGGTTTCGTTTAAATTTATTACCACCGCCACATAATACGAGCTAACGTGTAAGTAGACATCATTTCACATGCTAAAATAATGTAATTTTGAAAATAATATTATTGCTAGATAATCAATTCAAACACTTACCAAGCACAGACTTACAATAAAAATTGCACTTTGGAAATCACATTTCTTTTAAGTAATTAAATCTTACACTTAAGGTATTGCTAAGATAAGACAACCATTATACGAAATTCAAGAGCACTTTTAAATTATACTTCAGGTAAAATGTGCAGAGACAACCAAATTAATTTTTTTACACCTTAAGCATAATATTACCTACGTCCTAGCCTATGTATCCAAATATTTTATATTCTGTTTTATTTATTAGGTATGTAATAATGACCATTGTGTGTGATGATTATGATTACTCTCCACAAATCATAGGATCACAAATCAATCAGTCTTTATTTCTATCAGAGAGCCTAAATCAATACCCATACACTTGATAAATAAAATTGTACATACACTAATTAAACGGTACATACCTACTTACTAATTTACACTGGTGGTTTTATTTATACTGCGTTGTATTTCTCTTACAAACTCAAAGTTTTCATGATTTTCCTCACGTACCTTTTCCGTAGTATATATCTTGCATGCCTAAAATAAAATATTGAAGCATTAATATGAAAATTATATATAGTACTATAGTAATAGTAAGTTATATTAGTAACACCAAATCCCAATACCATTTAAATATTTTCGATTTAGTATTTTGATTAGTAGGTAGACTAAAACACAAAGTAGGTATAATTTTTCTATACAAATCTCAAACAGTCCTTCACCCATCATCGTAGCACTGATTCTTTTTATGTATTTATTTATTTTACTTACCAGTCTTGGAACAGCATAAGAGAACAGATGCGTTCGCGTTTCTTTTTTTTTCACGATTTTTATGAAAATGTTGAACAAATTACTAAATATTTTTGGGTTCCCAGTTTTTTCGACCCGTGGCTTCTATCCAAAGCAAACGTAAATCATTGTTTTCGGGAAATCTGTAACAAACAAAAACATATTTTAAGAATGTATGTAGATGTAGGTATTCATGTCTCAATGCGCCATGACATTTGGGGAAGTTTATTTTCGAGTGCAGGCAACCCTAAATTTCGTAATTTTAGGTTATATTTATTAGAATTATTTTAAAACATCGTTTTTGAGTCTTGTCTGTACGGAAATCTATGAAACTATAAATTTTAAACCTTTTTTGAAGTCAAACGAGCTTGTACTTACGATTGGAATGACAAACTCGGCACTTTTCGTTCACCGTCACTTTTACATCCAAAAACACTGCACCGCACCATCGTTGCTTCAGATTTATATCGTTGAGAGACGCAGGAACGCCCGCAGAGTCACTTTCACACATTTAATTAGCAGAAAGTATCATTAGGTCGAAAACAACAAATACTATGTGATGAGCCCGGCATGTTTGTTTAGCTCTTATAAGAGCTAAACAATGAAAAAACTGGCACACTGGTAGAGACAGAGAAACTTTCATTCTATCTCATTTCTTCTCAGGCTACAAGCATATTTTTATCTCTCTCTTGAGTGACTGAAACGGGTATATACAACACCTCTAGTGCCTTATTACTCTAAGAGGTGGAGCCTGTATCGTGACTTCAACTTCTTTAATAATGGCGCCGCTTGCTTTTCGCTACGACTCTGCCAGTGTCAGTAAGGAGTGTCATAATTCATAAACTTCAAAAATAATATGATCGGTTCCATGAACGCAGAATTTTGAAAGAAAAAAGAAGTTAACATAAATACAAAAAATCAAAGAAGAATAATATCCATAATAAAGTAGGTATACAAATATAAAATACCGAATACTTACATAAATATATTATATAAATATATATTATATCTGTTATGACTGTAGAGAGAGATAATGCTCTTTTACCTTTGACTTAAATACGCTAAGGACTGGCATAGAGTAGGGAAGGGCATTCCCTACTATATACAAGGCATTTTATTTCTAGAGATTTTCGTTTCCAAAACCAAAAGCTTTCACGTACAAAAAGCTGCACCTATCTGGAAGCCAGTGACCTGTATAATAGCGAGCTAAATAAAGGCGCGCCATAAATCACCCGTGTTCATTGTTACGTTGTCACTTCGATAACGGGACAATAGTGCGTGATATATGAACAACACTCTAAACTGGATACGAATATTGAATGCATGTCTCTACATTTATTGGAAAGTGTCTGAGATTCATTGATAAAAGATTCAAAAGTACAGCAATAAAATGGTTTCAATTCAGATGTTACAAAATATAACTTAACCAATTTTGACAGAACTATAAATGTCACCGTCCCTTGTTGTCAAGATTGACTGGGACTCAGAAATCGCTCTCAGCTATAAGGCCGTCTTTTGTACTGTTTGTCTTTTAAATAGACATACATTTTGATTCATGTTAGTTTTTTTTAAGTACATTAAGGTGTTCATTTATTCATTCTTTCTTGTTTCGGAATAAAAAGGGTGGCACCATTTTTAGTGCTGTGAATAATTTTATTTTTTATTTTGTGGGATCTGTATTGAACAAAATTTTAAAAAGATCCAGCGAAGATTTTACTTTAAACCATAGTAAAATATGATCGTAAATTTTTATAGGGTATGGGTGTTTAGCCTAGGTGTTCCTACACCCATACCTGTTTTTGTAGAATTCCTTGGTAATCCGGATGGTTGATGTGATGTTTGCGAAGAAGGCGAAATGAAGGCGAAAGTTATTATGGAAGTATGAATGATTTAATGAAAGAATGAATAGATTTTACAAGCAGAAATAAAAGTTACGTGAAGAAATACAAAGCAAAAGTAAGCGCGTGAAGTGAGTAAGTTGATCAGTTCGTAAACACCAAGCGAGTGAGTGATCGGCTGCGCGCGAGTGACCGAGACCGACCGGTCCGAAGTGCAAGTTCTGTTCACTTGGGGTATGGCCCAAGTTGAAAGAAGTAAGCGAATTGGAAATTTTATCTTATATATATTTATTTATAAGAACACACACTTCGGATCGGTGATCAAGTGGCGCGTAGGTACGCCACATATTCCCCCCGGCCAGACCGTGACTACGGTCGATAAAAATCTGGAAACCGGACTCTTCTGCCGCTGCGGGTCCTTTTCTCTTCGACAGGTGGCTCTGCAGCGGGAACGGGTTCAGCAGGGGTGATGGCAGTAGGTGTAGTATCGTCAGCGTTTTGTGATGTAGGATACGCTGGTTCTCGGGCGTCTCTCGTCGTGTACGCTGGTTTCAGTCGGTCGACACTGACGTTGGTCTTCTTGCCTTTTACGTCGATGGTGAAGAACTTCGGCTGCCTCTCGATGACAAGATAGGGACCAGCGTAAGGAGGTTCAAGGGAACGGCGCACGTGATCTTGACGTAAAAACACGTGAGAAGAAGATTGTAGATCACGCGGAAAGTAAAATGGCGAAGTAGTATGCCATGAAGTGGGACGAGGAGCGAGCTTTTGGACATGAGCTCGGAGACGGGTAGCGTATTGAGTGATGTCGTCAGAACTGAAAGTATCTGACGGAGAAAGAAACTGTCCAGGTAAACGTAGGGGTTCACCGTAGACAAGCTCGGCTGCTGAAGTCTGAAGATCATCCTTCCAGGCGCTGCGTATACCAAGTAGCACGAGCGGGAGGGCTTCTGTCCACTGCGAGGTAGTATGGCACATGATCGCTGCCTTGAGTTGCCTGTGTAGACGCTCGACGATGCCATTTGCTGCAGGATGGTAAGCAGTGGTGCGGAAGTGGCGCGCACCAACCAACGCGGCGAGGGATTTGAAGAGCTGGCTCTCGAACTGGCGACCACGGTCTGTAGTCACGCGTGCAGGGCAACCAAATCTGGAGATCCAGGTTGATACCAGGGCAGCTGCGCATGTCTCGGCAGTTATATCTTTGAGTGGGACCGCCTCAGGCCATCGAGTAAATCGGTCGATGACGGTAAGGCAGTACCTGTAATCAGAAGACAGAGGGAGAGGGCCCACGAGGTCCAGGTGAATATGGGAAAACCTCGCGGACGGGGTAAGGAAAGAGGAAAGAGGAGATTTTGTGTGACGGGTGATTTTTGATTGTTGGCATTGCAAGCATTGCCTAGACCACTCTCTACAATCACTACGAATCCCTGGCCACACAAATCTTTGCGAAACCAGTCGCACTGTAGCTGCGTTACCAGGATGATGGAGTTCGTGTATCATAGCAAATACCAGTTTTCGTAGCTGTGGAGTGATGTACGGTCGTGGTTGTCCACTAGAAATATCACAGAAGATAGGTTCGACGCAATGTGCAGTTAACACCTTCTGAAGTTTTAAGCTGGAGCCATTCTTGATCAAGTCCTGCAGTTCTGGATCTGATTCCTGATATCGTGCAAGAGCTTGATAGTCAATACCTGTGATTTCGTCAACACGTGATAGAGCGTCAGCAACAACATTCTCCTTGCCTGGAATGTATCTGATGTCGGTGGAGAATTGGGCTATGAAGTCTAGGTGTCGAAACTGACGTGGAGAACATTTGTCTTTGCAGCGTGAGAAAGCGAAGACCAAAGGCTTGTGATCGGTGAAGATGGTGAAAATCCTCGCTTCGATCATATGCCGGAAGTATTTGATGGCTTCGTACACGGCGAGTAGTTCTCGATCGTAGGGACTATATTTAACCTGGGAGCTGGAAAGTTTATGAGAAAAGAATCCAAGAGGTTCCCAGTCAGAGGAGTTTTTCTTACGTTGCTGCAGAACAGCACCAATGGAAGAGTCAGATGCGTCTGTGACGACTGCGAGATCTGCTGAAGCATCAGGATGAGCTAAAAGGGTAGCCTGGGAAAGTGAGGTTTTGCAGTCTTCGAAAGCACGCATCAGGTCTGCAGTGATCTCCACTGGGTGTGAACCTTTCACCTTAGGGCCAGCTAGCAAAGCATTTAACGGCGCATGAAGCTTAGCAGCGTTGGGAATAAAACGGCGATAGAAGTTGAGCATTCCCAGAAAGCGTCGGAGGTCCTTGATGGTCTTGGGAGCAGGAAAGTTCCGGATAGCTTCGACCTTGACGTCCAACGGTCGAGTTCCTTTGGCTGAAACGATGTATCCCAAGAAGGTTACTTCCGACTCGCCCAGTACGCACTTGGAAGTGTTGATCAGTACTCCATACTGCTTCAGGCGATCAAAGAGCTGACGTAAGTGTGTTTTGTGTTCTGAAAGGCTGTTTGAAAAGATAAGAATATCGTCGATGTAGCCGTAGCAGAAATCCAGACCTAGGAGAACTTCGTCAATGAATCTCTGGAACGTTTGCGCGGCATTGCGAAGACCGAATGCCATACATTCAAATTCAAAGAGGCCGAATGGAGTCGTCAGGGCCGTCTTCTGGACGTCATCAGGGTTCACCTTGATCTGGTTGTAAGCTTTCACGAGGTCCACTGTTGAGAAAATGGTACATCCTGAAAGTTGTTGAGCAAAATCTTGAATGTGACGTATAGGATATCTATCAGGTATCGTTCTAGCGTTGAGAGAACGGTAGTCACCGCAGGGTCTCCATCCATCATCTTTCTTCCTCACCAGGTGTAAGGCAGAAGACCACGGGCTCTCAGAACGTCGAGCTACTCCACTGGCTACCATGTTCTCGAACTCCTTCTTAGCAGCTTGAAGTCGGACAGGATCGAGACGTCGAGGCTTGCAAGCGACGGGAGGACCAGGTGTAGTCCTGATATGGTGCAGAGTGTTGTGCTTAGGAGATGAAGGTATACCAGCAGGTCTGGTAATCTCAGGAAACTCTCGTAACAGCATGTGGAACTCCGATTCACCTGTCACAGCCTTGATCGATGCTGTGTCGTCAGGTAATTTAGAAGTAAGGGCACTTACTGAGAGTGAAGTGATGCCGTCAATGAGACGCTGGTTCTTGCAGTCCACCAGCAAACCATAGAATCTCAGGAAGTCGATTCCTATGATAGGTCTACAGATATCAGCGACTGTGAAGCTCCAGGTGAAGGCACGGCGAAGGCCTAGATCTAGCTGCATCTGCTTGAGACCGTAGGTGTGGATAACAGAGTTGTTTGCAGCAGTTAAGGTGTATTTTGATTTTGTACATGGCGTATTGACAGCCGATCGCGGAAAAACACACAGGTCGGAACCAGTGTCCACAAGGAACTGCATTTTTGATGCGCGATCGGTGACGAAGATACGGCCTGTTGAAGAAGAAGGGCAGTCGTTGGCCGCTACTTGCGACCGCCCTGACCGTTTTCCGCCGACTTGAAAGTGCAGGGCTCCTTGCACTTCTTGGCCTGTGCTCCGTAGTTGAAGTGGTAGAAACAGTGAGGACAGTCTGCAGGTGGTTGCTGGAAACGTGGGCGAGAGCGAGAGCGTGAGCGTGAGTTATAGTTGCCACGCCTATTCTGCTGCTGCAATCGCGATCGTCCACCGCTAGAAACTTGCTGGGCCAGCATCGCGACTTGCTTTGTTAGCTCGCAAACTTGCCTGGCCAGATCATCCTGTGATGATGGAAGTTCCGCTTTAGAAGTAGTAGCCACCTGGGGACTGGTAGGAGCTATCTCGTGCACCTTGTCCGCTAAATCTGCCAATTTCTCTAGAGGTAAGTCTACCTGAGTTGCGATCACCGTCTGGATATTAGCAGGCAATCGGCTCGACCAAATGGTGGTCAGGAAGTCCTGAGGAACAGCTGGACCAGCGAGACCTTGCAAGTGGCGAAGGAACTGAGAAGGAGTCCTGTCGCCGAGCTCCTCATGAATTAACAGCTGCTTGACACGCTTCTCCTTTGATGCTGAAAGGCGTTTAATTAGTTCTTGTTTTAATTTTGCGTACTTGTCTGTAGCGGGCGGATTTGTGATGATGTCCTTGACTTCGGCAGCATAGCGGTTGTCCAGCTGGGAAACGAGGTAACAGAATTTCGTCTCGTCCGTCGTTATTTTAGATAAGATAAACTGGCTTTCTACCTGCGCGAACCATACTGCCGGCTCTTCTGGCCAAAATGGCGGAACTCTCACGCCAACTCGGAGAACTTCAGCACGTGCACCAACAGCGGGGCCAACATGGGCATCATCAAACTCGTCCGAAGACATCTTCAATTGTCAGAGAAAAAATAAATCGCTCACCGCTCGTCGCTTGTACCACACGTCAAAATCCACTTGTTCGGCAAGAATTCTCGAACGTTCCGGAAGGTTATCCAAGGTAGTCCAACACAATTGAAAGACTCACCAATGTATGTTGGCACGTCAGGAGGAGTCACCAATATATGTTGGCACGTCGGGAGGAGTCACCAATATATGTTGGCACGTCGGAGGTCACCAATATAGGGTATGGGTGTTTAGCCTAGGTGTTCCTACACCCATACCTGTTTTTGTAGAATTCCTTGGTAATCCGGATGGTTGATGTGATGTTTGCGAAGAAGGCGAAATGAAGGCGAAAGTTATTATGGAAGTATGAATGATTTAATGAAAGAATGAATAGATTTTACAAGCAGAAATAAAAGTTACGTGAAGAAATACAAAGCAAAAGTAAGCGCGTGAAGTGAGTAAGTTGATCAGTTCGTAAACACCAAGCGAGTGAGTGATCGGCTGCGCGCGAGTGACCGAGACCGACCGGTCCGAAGTGCAAGTTCTGTTCACTTGGGGTATGGCCCAAGTTGAAAGAAGTAAGCGAATTGGAAATTTTATCTTATATATATTTATTTATAAGAACACACACTTCGGATCGGTGATCAAGTGGCGCGTAGGTACGCCACATTTTGTTCAAACATGCTACCCTCCTCATTACTGATGTAAGCGGGTTAACTACGAACCTTATTTGTGTTAGAAGAACACCAACGTTCCGACAGTGATCCGTAATGAATTAGTCAAACTACGATAGTTTTTATGGTTAAATGTTACCCTGCGTTGTTATTGCGATAACGGTAGTGTATGTTATAAAAATAAAACACTAAATTGGGCGCATATTGAATTATTATCCGGGCTGGATATAGTGTCTGAAGACTCACTTTAGTTCGAACACCTCAGAAGAAATTTTTCTTTACACCGTCCGTCCTACATAACATTAGAATGGATGATGCTCAGATTTTGGTACTAACGAAGCTAAACATACTCACATTAAGTAATCTTTCAAACATAAAATAAATAATGCACCTCATCTTAAAGGCTACGTTGCCATCCGTCGCCGCCGTCTTAAAGGGAACGTTAGGATGTGGTAGGTATACGTTTGACGTATGTACGTATACCTCATCTACGTATGTATACGTACATACGTCAAACGTTTACCTAATACTTCTCTATTCGGGAGTTAAAAACAGGCCCTTACTAATTTGTAATAAATGAAAAGAAAATTATTTTGTAAAAAAGAGCTTGCGTTTATTCTCTCACAAAAAAAACTACTAAAAAGGACATTCTTTTAACAGCCACATTAACCATTCACACAAATCGTCCTGTTACATAAATAACTCGTACGAAACATTCGAGTGATAATTAACGCGTAATGACACCGTAATGTCGTGAACGAGTTTACGTGAATCACGTGAATGTTCGCTGTAATTGGTATAACAATCTCTGTTGATAATGTGCGTTTGAATTGTGGAGTGACAATTAAAGAAGCTAGGGCGTTATGGTGTTTTAATTTACCTGCGTTGAACACCGTGAAATAACTTCTGTTTTTAGCCCTTGACTCTAAAACAGCAGGGGTGTTACAGCAGTATAATTATTCCATGGCTATAACACCTAGCATAGGTTGTGGTAAACATGTTCTTGAGTGGAGACCGCGACTCAGCAAACGTAGTGTAGGACGCCCTCCGACCAGGTGGAATGACGATTTGCGAAAGACTGCTATCAGATGTTGGATGCGGCAAGCTGAAGACAGGGCGCTATGGTGCTCCTAAGGGGAGGCCTATGTCCAGCAGTGGACTAATATAGGCTGATGATGATGATGATAGGTTGTAGATGTACACTTTTTTATATTTTAATTTATTGGAAAGACACACATGCCATTTGATGACAGTAAATCGCAAAATAATGAGATTCAATAACAAACTTCTTAGACCAATAAATGATGATGATGTTGATAAAATAAATGAATAATGCTGAACAAAATTCACACAACACCATTCTAGCCTAAGCTAAGCAGAACTTGTGTTATGTTATGGGTACCTAACCGATAGCTACTTAACTGACAATACATTACGTTAATATATTTTAAAAGTACTTGAACATAGAAAATACACATAACACCTGGATCATTATCTGCAGATCGTACAAACAGTCCCGAGTCCGGAATCAAACCTGCAACCTCATACATCGCTGGTGAACCTTCACTCGCTGCGCCACAGAGGTCGTCTGTAGATAATGTAGATGATCTATTAATATGTTTATTCCATAACCCAGGTCCCCATCAACGCACACGATGTCACCGTGGATGCGCAAACTGTTCCTGCAGCTGATGCCCAAGGTCCTGATGATGCGCCGCACCAAGTACTCCCTGCCAGACTACGATGATACCTTTGTCTCCAACGGATACACCAACGAGTTGGAGCTGAGGTACGAGTAAGTTTCCCTTCATCATCATGGTTCAATCATCATTGGTTTTAGAATTGGTAAGTTTTATGATCCAATTTTTTCGTTGTAATGAACCTCAACCTCAACAACCCATGATAGAATAGAAAATAATAGAATACCTATTATTTATTTGTAACTTTCGATAAAAGTAAACAAAGGAAGATACGGTACGTTCTACCAGCGCTCACTCAAAAACTGTACCGTGTCACAGATGAAATAATGATAAGGTATCGGATTATGAGAAAATTTATAGTTTGGTGTATCTACTTACGCGGGAAAATATGTGATACCTTGGGCTTTGTTTTTTGTTATGGAGCTATTTGTACACCTGGTTAGGAATAACCTTTAAACGTTTTCGTAGACACAACGCAAGAGAAGCCGTGGGAAGAAACTAATACCTAATAAAATAAGGGAATGAATTTTCACCAGGATTTTAAAAAAAGCTTCTACTGACAAATATAATATGTTCCATATCTTTTTTTAACGCCATTTGAAGTCTTTAATCTCATAAATCCATTTACCAAAAGCCTTTATTTACAAACGTAGATTGGTAACGAAAACAATGAACCACATAAATAAGGCGGTTCCACGCGGCATCCTAATTGCTCTGCCCAACCGCATACATTGGCATATAGTGTTGTGGCATAACAGGCTATGATGCAGCGACAAATTAATTGCCGATCCGGTATTATCGGGATTCCGCTGGTTTTAACCGCTTTCAAGCGGTTTTCGCACGTTTTAACCGCCTGTAGTAAGCTGCGGACCAGTTTGTAGATTGGGAGCCAATGTTATGAAAACAAATAGTCTAAAGACAGTCTCCCTGGAGAGTTGGCTAGAGAAATAAATTTGAAACCAGAAGACCAGGAAGATTTTTTAACGGCTTAGTGCTTAAAATATGTATAAAAGAAGAATCCTGCTTTATTTCACTAGATAGAAAGAAGTGCGAACGAATGTCAAGAAACAAAAATACTACGTTTCTTATTGCCCTATGGACCTCTTTATGTATTTTTTTTTATTAAGAAAGGAACGCCAACAGCGTATAGATAAAGCATTCTTATAGATAGATAGATTATATAAAACAGGTTCCATTATACGCTAATAACAGGCGGACACAACATTGTTCAAAAATACTAAAAACTAAATAAAACCCCTTAAGACAGAACCTGTATTTAATTTAAAAACCTCCACTAGCTCCCAAACTATACATCCAATAAATTGTGAGCTGAATAGAAATGATTTTGCGAACTCATAATTTGTGTTGTTTTGTATGTAATGAATTGCACGTCATCAGGCTAATAATCTATTCGGATTTGCATTTTAGCTGATGACGCTAAATGATTTTATATTTGCACGTTACTGCGCTGTTATGGGCTTAGAAACAATTTCGTGAAGCTGTAAGTTCGTAAATACAGGGTTATTGGAAAATTAGTAACACTACGTGAACTGCAGGTTCTGCCCATCATCACAAACACGTTTGTGAAGACGCCAGGTCCTAATTTTTAATATTAGTATTGTTAATAGGTACCCTCCGAAATTCAATAATCGTTCGATAAAGAGGTTTTGTTTGAAACTAAAAATTAACTAGGCATAATGCTGGTTGTGAATGGTAAGAAAACGGTTCGGACCCGGCATGGTCTAGCGGGAGTCAACCTTTACTTGACGTTTAGTAGTTCGACTGACAATCAAATAGTCATGTCCATCAAATAGTCATGACTTGTATTGCTTGGCCGATTCGATTTTGTTTATTTATTTTGTTTTTTAATTTTTTAGAAAACTTACAGCTTGGCTTTTTACAATAAGATGTATGCTAACATGCATGAGGTATGCATGATCAGCTGCTTGAAGGCTAATTACAAGTTTCCACGTTTAGGTATTTTGTACAAAATTAAATGTACTTAAGAGTAAATGGACGACGATAAGCAATAACAAAAATACATGAAATTTATAGATATCTACTTGTACTTTTTACATATAAAAGAGTTAAATTCAAAAGAAATAAGGAATAAAAGGATACTATTATGAAAAAGGTGTAATTGTGGTAAACTATAACTTTTATAGTTTTTAAGTATTTAACATCCTTTACTAGACTAACGTTGCCTGAAATAAATGATTTATTATTATTATTATACTATTTGCAATACTTTTAAAACCATCTAGAATATTTTTGTTACATACTATGCCGGGCTTTGTTTTGTTACAAATTATACGAGAACAAATTGCTATATCTTTTCTGTTACCCAGGGTCAACAAATCAATTTCTTTTCTAATTCCGCTTTGTGGTGAAACCCAACAACACACTTCCGTTATTACAACAGAAACATGTCGCCACTTCCGCGGCTTTAGTAATAATAGACAATTATATTGTTGACGTTACATTCAGCTCTTGAGGGTTGTTATCGTCATTGAACTGATGACCACCAATTAAGGTAATAACTTGTAAAAGAAGATGCAAGGAGAACGCGTTAAAGACACAGTAATTTTAATGATGTATTAAGAAAAATCTGAATCTGAATTAAAGCTCGCCGCTTTTGCTGATCATGTATCCAAATAAACTTAAATAACTTCTGTAAGGTACATTTACGTTTTTCTCGCCTATACTTTTGTACTTTGGTTTTTATAGTTGAATAACACGACGAACAAGAATCTTCGGTGTTTCTAACACCTACGCCGAAGCACGTAGACGCTCTTCGAGTGTATCTACGACGTGAACCATAGCTCAAATTATTCATCAACCATATTTGACCCTGATACCGTATTTTTATCTAAGCTTTATTCGCATTAAAATTACTAAAGCTACCGATTCAGTTTTGTCCACAAGAATCTTCGGCGCCTGTGACGCATATGCCGTAGCTGGTAGAGCTCGTAGACCATCTACGAGCTCGTAGATGGTCTACGAGCTACTATGATTTTGGTTGACCGAAGGTGATTTGTTATAGTGTTTTTGATTATGTTTGAAGCGGCGTTTGAAGGAAATCGGTGCAGCCGATCTGAGCCCTGAGTCCAGTTGACCACGATCGAGACGTGATCGTGACGTCATTTTTCCATAGGATTTGGTAAAATGCCAAATTCGACACGGAACTACGCGTAGGAAAGGAGTCGCGACTCCTTTGCAAAAAACGATCGCGTCTCGATCTTATCTTCAAGACTTATTTGAATACTCAAAATGTTCGTCGATTGTAGTCGATTTCTGTAAAGATTAGTTTGTTTACCTTTACACAAAAAATGCATTGATAAATTTGGTAGCAGTTTTTGAAAATCTAAGCCTAAAATAAATTGATTTTCTCTGCGCTGTAGTAGACAGGTGTCTTAACGTTTGATGAGCTATTATCACTGAGCTACCGGCTTTCGTAAGCTTTTGTTATTAATTACCTATGTTTGTCTTTGTTGCTGATAGGTAATTATAAGTTTGTTCGTAATTGGCGTTTGTATGGCTTAAAGTTGAAAACATGGTACCCTATTTTGTAAACTAATTTATAAGTTAGAATGCATTTAAGATGAAATGCATTCAGATGCTGGATTGTATTTTCTTAAAATAGAAAAAATATATGATTTGGCGTGTTTTAAAAATTTAGACCGACTTTAAATTCCTAAATAGTGATAGTGAATAATGGGTTAGTAAGGAACAGAACGCCTGGATAGCGCGATGTAATATTTCAAGTGGCGACATCTAGTTAAAATTCGAGTCTAATTTCGTTTGATGTGATGAGTAATGAACTCATGAATGAAATGACGAATGAATTTACCTCTCGTTTACTCCCATTAACATGGAAACTGTTTGTTACCGATCGTGAAAATTATCATGTGATGATGAGGGACCATTTCTGCCACTGTCTTTCTCCTGATAAGATTCACGAGTTAAGATTAAGAGTTTTGATACTTCGGCGTTATTTGTCACGTCTGATACACAACGCTATGTGAAAACGTCTAGCAATGGTAATATTCAGTACTTTTTCCACTTTGTTGTAGTATAATCGTTTAAACAATAATGTTTTTTCCTGCAGCAGGGACAGCCTTACCGATGCTTTCGGCGACTCCAAGTGCGAGAACGGCGACTACCGCAAGTCTCCCGGACTGGAAGACGATATCTTAAGCGCCAGCGCACATCAGAGACCTTCTGGTAATATTTTTCACCATATGCCGATAACTAAAGAAAATAGATAAATCATTTGTACATTTATTTGCTTTTTACCTAATGCGTTACACATATGTTTTATTATACATTTGAAATTCATAGAGAAGAGCCTACATGCGGTGAAAACACGTGTTTTGAACACGTGACTTTGACATCAGTATTCCAGTCGATGAAAAAACTGAACGGATCGGTCTGAAATTTTGCATACAGGTAGTTTAAGGCCAGAAATAAATCCCTATAAACCAGTTCCCATGGGATAGAAATAAGCTTAAGAGCGCTCTCATACTACCGCGCGGTACCGTAGGTGCGGGGCCGCAAGAGTTTCGCAATGACGTTGTCCGTTGTATGAGATGCGGAACAGATGCGAAATTGCCGCAGACGCGCTGCGGACCTCGAGTTGCGGCTCCATAATTTCGATTCCACGCGGTAATGTGGGACGGGCGTAAGGCTTTTCCTTAGAAACAACGGGCAGAAACTATAATTTATTAGCGCTAAGGTACTAATGTGTACCTTACCCTACCTTACCGCTTCTCGTATCTGCAGGCGACTGAGTTAAGATGTTTTCTCACAGTAACGGAATCCGAAAACATGCTACCCCGTCACCTATCTCCTGAAGTGGCTGCTGCGCTGCAGAGCGTGAGGTTCATCGCACAACATATCAAGGATGCTGATAAAGACAATGAGGTAAGATCTTATTACATTTATTAATATGTTTTAGCCGCGTAGTGCCGGCTTACAATTCTTTTTTTGGATATGGCCAAAACGTGGTAGGTACTACTGGACTTTTCGCTAGGAAGTTGAATGAAGACTCAACTTCCTAGCGAAAGTCGCTTGAGATGTTAATCAAAACAAATCAAATTACACCGGTAACCGAAACAACTATCAGGACGATGGTCGCTTAATCTACATCCCACATGCTGACAACCTCGTTACTCGTTTATTTTTCTTAGCTCTAACGAGGTTAACATCATTATCATTATTATTAATTCCATGATTGTTCAATAAATGCCCATCATGTTGTTCAATTGTGTGTGCACACTTTAACTTTGTGCCATTGAAACAAATTTGAATTCCCATAACTTTTCCTGAAAACATGGAAATTCAGCTATTCACGAAACCCTTTAATTTTACACATGAATTTACACCGTTACGAGTACATTCAGAATGCTTTGTTACGCGTACATAATAAAAACAAAATCTATCCCAAACAGGCACAACATAAAGGACGAAAAAAAACACAAATATTCGGTAAATATTCATGCCGGAATCGAGCGCGCTCTTAATTATCATCCGATAATAATAAAGGGAGAGAAACTTGTGTATTCAGTGACTTTAATATTCATGCGTCCACCGTAATGGTCGCGCGAAAGTAATGGAGAGGGAGTGACGGTGCTTTTGGTACGTTTCACGGGAAATTTTCTGTTATTTTTATTAGCGTTAGTAATTATTAACGTTTTTGACAGTAATGCAAGTGTAAACTTACCTGCTGGGAGCTGTGTATAAACGGCGTCAGTGTTTTACTGGTCAGTAGAATAGAGCGGATAATCAAGTTGCAAAACGGTAAATGAAATGCCGGGCACAGACCAAGCGAGCGAGAGCGAGCGAATGCAAACGATTGGGATTTGACAATCGGTAGTTCGTTCCATATTGCTTTGATGTAGCGACAGCCGCCGGAGCACGGCCAAAGACGAACAAAGGCCCTTGTTTGGACTCGCTTGCTTTCGCAATGACATCCACACTGGTACTTTTGCGTTCGTTCGTTAGCCTCTCTCGCTCTCCCTCGCTTGGTCTGTACCCGGTATAAGTCGATTAGTAGGTAACTTATCGATTTAGATTTACGAAGTGCTGCCCCCAGTAGGTATAGCTTACCGGTCTTCCAATAACCTCACATATATTGGCTGATTTCTGTCGGAAATTTATGGCATAAAATTCTATAATCCTTTCTTAGTTCCACATTTATGTACCATTTCGTTACATCCTGTAAGGTGCAGTAACAATTTCTACATATCCATCGTTGGTTCTTTTGTATTGCTAGGTAAGGTACCCTATGTACGATTCAACGATCGTTTCGTCCATTCCATTCATCCATTCCAGGTTGTATGGCAGAGATCGCTCTTGAGCAATAAGGCTGCCAAAAGTCACAATAATATTGAAAATATTATATGACATATTATTTGAAATTGTTTCTGAATGTGTTTTTCAATGTGCAATTAAACTCTATTTAAAGAAACACTTACTCAAGAATAGCTAGATAATCTGAAAAGTATTTTCCTCCACAGCCTTTCCCTGGTCACGTGATATAACAAAGCATCTGATTCCACAATCTCAGCGATCGCTATTTAAACACTTACCTCATTCTCGATAAATTCCATCTAACTACTCTGTTACTCGCTCTGATGTTTACGATTGCAGCCTTGCACACGCGAGATTGCCATGAAACAAGCACTAAAGGTAAATTCAATCCTACAGAACACAGGGGCGCAGTAAGGGTTGATGTAAAGGGTAATTTCGTCAAAAAAATCATTTGAAATAATATTCTTATTCACGTTCATCATGAATGTAAACGATCTAACTACGAATCTTGTTGGTTTTGGAATAACACCCACGTTTCATCGTGTTTGTATGTTTTGAAATGTAAAAACCGATGCCTTTCTTTGATAGACAACTTACCCCCACAGGTCTCTTTAAAATTTCGACATCACAATTTGTTGTAAAATTTTTAAATTTAATGTAAAATTTATTTATTTATTGAAATTTGAAATAATTATACATGAAATGTATTATTATTTCAAATTTTAAGTTCAAAGAAGGAGGACGGACAGAGCGAGACCAAATATTATATATATTTTTATTTTTTGGGTCTCGAAACCGATCTCAAAACCCTAAAAAGAACTTAATCATTCAATCAGCCTCAATATTTTCTACGACAAATGTAAAATCCAAAACTGGTTTCTTTTACGTCTACACAGGTTTAAGATCACGAATAGATTCATAATAATCACGTGTTTTACTCATGCCCAAAGCATTTTATACCTAATTACACCCCTGTTTTGAAATACACGAGCTGGCATCTACAAAGAAATCGCCTTTGCTTTCAAACATACTTTGGTAGACTTTATTTGTGCAGTACAGCGAACGGACAACCGGAGCTTAAATGTATCAAAAGGGAACTGGCTACATCCACTAATGTGCATTACGCTTACACAGCTTTGAGTTAGGAATACTTATACCCCGTCCAAGAACTCTTTGTACCTTTATTTGGTTCATACACGACTATGAAGTTCCCTAATTGTTGACAGGTGAGTGAAATAAAACTGAATGACAGAATGAAGTATAAAATAGATAGTTACTTTTGACAGATGCTCGAAAAATATGGTGACATCAAAGTTTACATTTTTATCGAGATTAGGTATCCTTGTAGGTTTAATCAAATTTCAATACTGTATCTTTACCCACTTACCTCCGGTGGGTATAGATGTAGAAAATCAATTGGATGGGTCCAGCAAAAACGTCCGTGCCAAAACGTAAGAAAAATTACCTCCGATTTGTTAAAACATTTCGTTGCTGTTTTATAGGTAAGTACCTAGGTAAGGTACTAGATTTCTACCAGACAAGAATTTTTAGGCTTTAAGTATAGGTATTTATAGGAAAATAGATATCTACGATAAGATAATAATAAGATATTTCTACCAGGTTAAGATATTTAAGCTCTGTCTGAAAGTAGAGAAAATAGATTTCGTAATGCCAGTTTTTTTGTATCTTTAGATGATATATTTTTGCACAAGAGCATATAGGGCATAGCACACACATCCCGCACCGTTACCTTGCAGCTAGCAGCGAGATAATTGTCAGTTGCCGTCGTGTGGATAGTGTGTATGATGTGCGGGACCGGTGCGGCCTATGTGTGCTTTAACCTTTATTCAGGCTACGACCCTACCTATATTTACCATCTACCATCTTTGTCGTCTGTTGTTCTCTGTTTTACATAAAAATATCATTACAGAGCCGTTCGAGTTGATTGCTTCCCAATAAAACGAGTATTCCAATAAATAAAAGTAATTTGTAGTCTCCTTAATTAGTGGATGCCACTTCAGCTGGAATTAATTAATTGCTTGAACTAAACGTAGGTAAATGGTGCTTTAGGCCCGTATTTTGAAAGCTTGCTTAGTCATCGATCTATGCTTAAGTAACGCTTTTAATGCCATAGATCTATGACTGAGTAAGTTTTCATAATATTGGTCTTGGAGACATAAATAAATGTTACATTAACGTTCCTTTCCATGTAGTTTGTAATCACGGAACACTGAAAAGATATTGTACTAGGTAGATACTTGATGCGCTTATTTAGTGGGTCTTATTATGTTAATTTAAATTCAGTATTTACTAAAAGAGGTGGACTCACTATTTATTTCCAGGTACTCCAGAGTATTACGTTTCTGACGTATAAAGGTGAAAACTATGATTTGACAAAACTAATAAATAGTCTGGTAAAATTAACCCAAAAATAGGGGTAGGTTTACAAAAATTAGCATAGAGCTGAAAATTGGTACGAATGTTTGGAACACCTTTATAAATGAAATGCAAAAAGTCCCCATCGATCTCACATTATAGATTTAATATTTAATAAATTAAATTAAATTATATTCAAATCTATCAATATAGATTTGAAGTTGTCTCTCATTATATCTCAGAAACGGTGAAGATTAGGAGAAAAATATTACGAAAATATTATGAGACAATTTTTATAGACAACTGCATAAAATACAATTTTGTCTCACCTTTTTTTATCATAAAACTTATCGTTTGGCTAAAAAAAAGCAAAAAACCATATTTGCGAACTTTGACCTCTATTTTTTTTTTGCAAGTGTGGGATCGAGGGGGCTTTTTTACATTTCATTTATAATGGTGTTCCGAACATTCGTACCAATGTTCTACTCTATGCGAATTTTTGCATGTCTACTTTGACCGGACTATAACGTACAAACCTAAAGAAAAATTCTGAAAGCGTTCCTTCGTTTTCATGATCTTTCGGTACAGCGTTCAATCGGAATCATGATCGTTTGGTCTACATACAGTTTTTCGAAGTGTGCTTCGTGATGCGGTTTCCGGTATTTCGACTTCCAGTGTTCCGTAGTACAGTCCTTATCTATTGCAGTGAGAGTTTTCTTACACCCTTTATTGATCTAAGGCTATATTGATTATATTTACGGAATTTCCTGGCAGTCTACGATACTTACCTAAATTTATTTCAAAGTTTTATCAGGACCGACCAAAAGAAGTCGGAAACCCTGACTCAGATTACGTGACCAAACTAAGATTTGGTAACTAAATTTAAATTACAAGATTCTGGCGTTTCATCTTCTTTAATTACCCCAAGTTTATTCCGGGACGTATCTCCCCAAGTCCCGTTATCCGAGAAATTTCCCGATGTTCCAGGAAAATGTCAAAAATATCTCGCTCTCGCGGTGTATTTTGTACTGATCCAGCCTGAGGAGAACGTTCTGAATGTCTTTGAAATAGCTACCTAAATCCAATTTAAATATTCAACAGGTTTTAGTTGATGGAGCGCCGGGATCTTTCGCTTATGACACAGTGTATTAGCGAAAAGCTAACACAGTCAGGCTTTCATGACTAACAGCCGGTTTTTCAACCGCTTGTTATTTTTGCTTTTATTTTACAAGCGGTTGAAAAACCGGCTGTAAGCGTGCCATCTAGACATTTGGCAATATCTATAGATTTTTTAAGTGGTGTTTTAAAATATCCATATAATTGTTGTATCAATAAAAAGTGCCACTGGACACGTTCTTAGTATAAAGTTTATATAAAAATAAGTTAAAACAAAATTACCCATTAGCCAATTCTGTGGCTAGATTGTAATTATACTCTAGTGTATGTAACATTAATCTAAAACGTGTATATACAAGTGATGAATAAAAAAAAAGTTTCAATAAAGAAATAAAGATAGACACTTCAATCACCATAGTTCAATAGTAGTTCAATAGTTCTTTATTGATAACGAAAGATGTTACATGTCATGTCGATAAATCTATGCTAAACAATTCTATAAACTGTAGCTACATAATCTCATATACACAGTAATATGAACATTGGGAAATATATCTTTCAGATAAATAACACCAATATTTAATAAATAACAATAACAAAAAATAATAAGTTTATAATAAAAAATAATTCAATACAATTAATTAGTCAAATGTCAATTTGAGCTTATGAACTCTTCATAGCTATAAAAAGTTTGCTCGCTTTGTTTTACCATCATCTAGTATCCACACGCTAAGCAGAGCTTGTGTACTAGATAACTGATGAACTTAATCTATGAATAATATGAATCAATGACATATAAAAATGCTTAGAAACAACAATGTTGCCAGGTTTTTTTGTCATAGTGCTTACCCGCACTTGCAAACGAACTTTAGTCTTTTTTAAATGTAACTTTAGTCTTTAAACAGGTTTGGTTTAACTAAAATGTTACCCCTGCAGGTGGAGCCACCGGAGCTATAGTCCGTAAGTGGTCTCAAAGATTTTCGGTTAAACCGACCAAGGTTTCGTGGCTTAGTTGGTTAGAGCACACCCGTACCCGTGAGGGTGGGGCGCGGGTTCGAGTCCCGCCGAAATCGAAAATTTTTGGGAACTTATTTCACTTCAAATCAAAATCAAAGGCGTTTATTTCGTAACAATGTTGTCGGAATAAACTGAAGTTGTCTCGTAGCTATCAATAAAACAAATAAGTAATATAAATACTTCATTGTATGACACCGTAAAACTTGGTCACATCATCACGCGCTCTACTTTTGAATTTAAATACTTCTACTTTCAAAATAGACTAAGTTGTCTGAATAAAATGAACTATTAATATTATTATTTTGTAGTCACATCTGTAAATCTTTACCATCTGTTATCTAACACAAAATTCCACGAAAACGTTTTGATTTTACAATAATTTTATGTGAACATCAACAGAATAAAGCCTTTTGATATATTTCAGAACACGAAATGTGACGCTTGAAGCTTAGCGACAAAGCCTGGACTTTCTTTGGCAGAAACATTTCTCTTATTTGAGCAGTTGAGGAAAATTACCGAAACAGCACAAATATATTTTAAGCAGAGAAAATGCCGCATGAAACGAGTCTAGTGCCTGTACTAAGTTACAAAGTATTATAGGGGATTTCGCTTAAGATGAACAAACAACACTATTTTCAAAGCCATGGGAATCAAAAGACCATTTATTTATCATAAAACTCAGAGCAGTTTCATCAATTCTTGTCAATAGAACTGTCGTACCTGAAAATACAAGGTACAAAATGCAACTTTGTTTTTTTGAGAAGTTTGGTCGACATCAAATAAAGTCTATTTCGGTTCAATACTTATTTATTTAATATGTTAATACACTTATGGCACACAAGGTGGGCTAATAGGCTATTTGACTACATTAAAAATAAGTTCCAAATTGTTTTCATCCTAGTCAGTGACAACGTAACAAAGCGTAATCAGGTGATTTTTATTAAAAATATGCCTTTTTTAGGTAAAAAAACGGGATTCAAATTACACATTTTTTGATACATGATCACGTGACCGAAAACGCCATGTGTTTGGTTGGATCGCAAGTGACGTCACACATCTACAGATTACAGTGTCAATAAGTTCTTCTTGTTAGGTGTGGTGTGGCGGGATGACGTCATAGCTTAGAACACTGTAGCCATGACAGAGATTATCGTTTTGGCGCGGCCTTATTTTATTCAAACTTTAAAATTAGTTTTCATAACTAATACGACTGTCCTTGAAGAAATATTAATCACACTTTGCATTATTTTTATCAGACAATACGTTAGAATTGTTTCCCAGTAGTAGTCAAGTAGCCTATTGCCAAGTTATTATCTACCTGGCACCTACCAATGTTTGTGTACAAGCTGGTAGTTTAAAAAAAGCTTTTAAAGTCCGATCGTAACATTTATTAGTTATTGAGCCAGCAATATAATTTTCAAACGAACACGAAACAACGAATTGCGCAATAAAGGAAAACCCAAAAAAACAGTGACAAAAATCCTGCCTTAATACTTCAATTTTATCATAATTACCTACTACGAAAGCTCAGTAATTAGATGGTATTATTATAAAACACGAGCACGAAGGGAATTAGAAATTAGGCAAAAAATGCTGATAATTTTTTTACGGAACCGTCAAGTGGCCCCTCTTAAGTTTTCACAGATACACTTCCGAGCAAAGCGATAGTAAGCAGCATTATGGCGTTTTAAGAATGTGCTACGGTAACTCTTTTAGTCTTTCGCTTATTTGGCATTGGCTATGGTATTTTTATGTGTCCGGCAGAATTAGTAAGTCCCGTGAAATTATAAAAATCCCAGTTACCTTATAATTTTCCGGAAAATAATCAACAGGACTGTAATACTTACAATTTAACGCATTGAAGTATCTAACATCCGTAAAATATTAACGAATAAAATGTAAAGCAATCACGGCTTTGTTTTACTATTTTACGAATTCACTTCACTCGTAAAATAATAAACTACCCTTTGATTGGTCGATGTGACTGGTGCTCATTTTTGCGTTTTTTACCCGACTACCAACAGGGGAGGGTTATGAGGTTAGCACCCTATGTTTGTATGTTTGTATATTTGTATGTTTGTATGTTTGTATGTTTGTATGTTTGTATGTTTGTATGTATGTGGCCGATTTCTTTGTTCCCACGTAGCGCTGAAACTACTGGTTCGATTTCAACAAATTATGTATCGATTGATTCGTCTCAATACCCCGATGGTTATAGGCTATAGGATTTAGGGCTCCGACCCCGAATAAGCCTTCAAAACGCGTATTAAAGTTTAGGTAGCCGCAGGCTGCAGGCCCCATAGAGAAAAATTACAATACCTACGACCTATTTTCACTTTCAACTCTATGCCTATCAAATATGACCGATACGTCATTCTATTTTGTCAATGTAAATGTTTCAAACTTTTATAACTTTCACGTAGTCGGGTTGTAGTTTTTAACTTTATCTTGTGGTAGCTATTGTTTCACTCATTCTACAATTGAACTAACGCTAAAGTAATTGAAAAATACTCATTGAAAACTTTGTTGTTTTTGTTTGGGTGACTAAAGGTTGTCGTAGATCAGAGGCGCACCAATACAGATACCACGCAGCACCAAAATGTGCATTGAAATATAGTCTTTACCTCGTAATGTTTAAATAAATTTTATATTGACTGCATCAGATAACAAACAGCTCGCGGACCACTCGTTTGAAGCTTATGGAAGCCATTTTGACACTGTAAAGTGTATCGAAATATAACGAGTTTAATAATTGTATGCTCGTTTTTGTGCTGAGTGGTAGCACGGGGTGCCGCAAACCGACATGCGAGTCATGAAAGTTTTAATGACACCTAAATATGGTGGCGCGGGGCACGTGCCAATCAGCGAATTGTTGTGGATAGATTTCGTAAAACTTCATCATGTCACGTCATCTTGAACACTATTTAAAAGCCGACATGTTACCTTCGATGCTCGGAAGTTTACAATCAAGTTACCAAGTCTCCTTATTTGAATTTACACTGTGATAATTTTCATTGCTTGTTCTTCTTATTATGTGCTATTATCTTTTTCACCCGACTGGGAATGATGGAATAAGTCTATTAGTTTTTATGCAAAGCCTTTGAATTAATAATGGAGATATTTTATTCCAACCGTTTGTTCCGTACCGTATTATATTATCACAATTACCACGTTTTCCAACTAAAAGAAGAAGTGGACGGTTTCGTTTCCTATAATTCGGAACTTTATCATTGCTATTTTATAATGCTCAATGAAAAAGATATAATATATTATTCCAATGTGTTTAACTTTAATAAATAAATAGATCATGCTAGACAATTCACACAGCATTATTAAGCCCCAAGCTAAGTTTAAATTAATTTTAAGTTTAAGCTAACTCTATGCTATTTGACGAGCTCTGTGGCGCGGTGGGCGAAGGTCTGCCTGCGACGCAGGAGGTTGCGGATTCGATTCCCGCCTCGGGAGAAATGTGTGTAGAATCTGCAGACATTTGTTCAGGGTGTTCTGGTCGTTTTTCTATGTATAATAAAAAATATATATCTATGTATTGTATTGTGTTATGTATATCAGTTATCTAGTACGCATAACACAAGCTCTGCTTAGCTTGGGGCTAGATAATGATGTATGAATTGTCCAGCATTATCATTATTTATTATATTTATGCATAATGCGTGTTATAAGGGCTAAGTTGACAGAAGCTAATGAAAATGCATTAATTTATTTAATAATATTCTTAAATGAATAAAGCACTCAGAAGAATTTTGATAAAAAATAACACAAATAATATTATAGCTCTGACGGAGCTATGAATTAATTTACTGGTTCAAACAACTCCGGGTCCAATATAGATAACATCAGTATTAGAATACCCCAGGGATTCTCATAGGAACTACTGTTTACCTGTAAGCCAGCAAATGTGCTAGCCGCAAAGCTCGGTAAATTATCTTCACAGCCCCTCCGCAGCCGTTTTTCTCACCTTGCAGGGTTGAGACTATGTTATCAAACACAATCAGCTTCTCCGTGGCATTAACACATTCACTGCTCAGCCTGAGACGGTGCGATTCGCAAGGGCTTTTTACCTGTCCGTCGTCTGTCTTTTCACGCCTAAGCGGCTGAGCGGATTTCTATGAAATTTGGCAGAGAGGTAATTGATGTCACGGAGACGGACATAGGCTACTTGAAAAGCGCGTGTAAAGCCGCAGGCAGCAGCTAGTATGTTTTAAATTCGAAAGTAACTCTGTCTGTCTGTCTGTCTATCTGTCTGTTGCCTTTTTACGCCTAAACGGCTTAATCGATATCTATGAAATTTGGCAAAAAAGTAGATGGTATTCCGGGGACGGACATAGGCTACTTTTTACTCCGGAAAGAAGCGTGCAAAGCTGCGGGCAACAGCTAGATTATAATATTTTTTAATCAATAAGAAATAATGTTTTGATTCTCATCTTAAATTTTTTTGAAATCACGTAGGAAATACTAAGGTTTTTTGTTATAGTGCTAACCCGCATTCCATTCCTTAGAGATCACGTAGGAAGTAAATTAATATCAATAATCTAAAATTAACTAACATAATATAGATATTATATTATGTAATATTATATGATGACTCTCGTTATCTATAGACTCTACTTAGTGAATTTTTTCTATCTTTTTTATTATATAATGATTCGCGTACGTGACCTAACGCAATGGTTTCGACGGAAGATCAGCGTTGTAGTAGCTCCTGTAGCTATGACAACATAATGCTGAGTCGACGCCATTTTGTAGCTTTAAGGTATTTTATAAGTGGGTATTACGATAAAGTTATATGGTGTTGGTAAGTTAATTTAATTTTAGTACATATTATTGTAATGGTTTTCAGCTACAAATAAAGTATTTCTTATCTTATCTTATCTTATGTATAATCTTAAAAAGAAGGATAGAAGAATCAGAAATTATAGAGAAGTCTACTTCTTCTATCCTTCTATCCTTCTTTTTAAGATTAAATCATATTAAATGGAGCTCTACCCCAGGTAACTATTTATTTCACGTAGGTACCTATACTCACGCCCCATTCCCATAGGGCCGATTTGTTGGTACAATGACCCACCTCCATTATAGTATTAATCCTGCTTTAGGTACCTCAATTATTCCAGTTTGATCGATAGTAGATCGTAAGTGCCTTTTGATTTTACTAGGCGTTATAGAGTTTTTTTGTTGTTGTTTTTTGTAGTAAGTATACCAACTATACTTATCAATTAAGTAGCAATCATAACACAAGCTCTGCGGAGCTTATTTTAGCTTGATGTTATTGACGACCTCTGTGGCGCGGTGGGCGAAGGTCCGGCTGCGACGCAGAAGGTTGCGGGTTCGATTCCCGCCTCGGGACGAAAGTGCTCTAACCAACTAAGCCACGAAACCATTAGTCGGTTCAACCAAAAATTTTTGGGACCTCTTACGGACTATAGCCGGTGGCGGTTATTTCATTTCTTAGAGATACACAAAGTGCGGGTAAGCACTATAACAAAAAACCATAAGTTGTCACTATACTACCATAGTCAACAATCCCGGGCCTACTAGTCGGCAAGATAGACTTGCTAAGTTTTCCTATGCCATCATAATACAAAGCCCTTTGAAGTCCTCCGACCCCAGTCCGTAAACCTAAACCTAATTGTGACATCTCATTACTCGCAGTCGTAACAATTGGAGAATTCAGCACAATTTAAATTGCTATCGATTCCAGGAAATTCCTGAGGGAATACTTTTACGTGCTAAGGAATACATTAGCGAGGGTCTTGCTTAACGAATTCACTGCCCAGCTTCAGCTAGGAGTCGCGGAACTACTTGTGCGTCGCGCGTCGTGGGCAATGAAAGTGTTAGTATAATATATCTGTCGCCGCCGGATCGTTGAGTCCGTATGCAGAATGGCTAGGCTAATAACAAAACGTTAAATTAGATTATTAAGTTAAGCTACCTCTCAAGTTGCATTGCGCCCTAATACCTAGCATAAGTGAATTTTGTAAGATCTCTCACAATAAAACACTGTTTTTACCGGATTGATCGCGTATATTTTATCTTTTGTTTATAACCTGACGTTTCGGAGGCGTTTCCGAGTCTGCCTGTGACCATGGAAGCTGAAAAGCCTCCGAAACGTCAGGTTATAAACAAAAGATAAAATATACGCGATCAATCCGGTAAAAACAGTGTTTTATTATGAGTTCTCGCGAAAATAACCTTAGAATATACTAGATCTCTCACATTGTATTAGGGTTGCAAAATAAAATACTTGAATACTGGTTAGAACTGTTAAGACACCTTAGGCCTGTTGATTTTGTTTGAACAATAAAATAAAATGAAAATAAATTAAACAAACGCTGATTTGTTGGGAATACCGTTAATGTTATTCGACAAAATGAGTAAGTTAACTATATCTATATTGTTGAAAGTTGATCGTTCAACAATCGGCACAGGCCATTAATTGAATTACGTCTTTTTTCAGTCGGCCTATCCTTTTTAGAAAGGGGCTGACTCTACGATCTGCCGGCGACATAAAGCATGAGGGCGGGTGGGAGAAATTGCAGAACTTCACGCGCGTCGTTGGCAATCAAAGTGTTAATGAGTAGAAAATAGCGAAACGTGAGTCTCGTACTTACACATAACTTTTGATCAGGTAATTTAATGACGCAAAGCACAGGATTCCGTATAATCTGTTTCATATATCTCGTAGCAACATAGACTGTGCAGTTTCAGTGTCCTCAGGAGCACCACACACACATACATTCTTACACATACACACTCAAGCACACACACACATCATACACACCACACATATTTTTTCGAGACTGGCTGACTAAGTATCTAAAATATTTATAAATACTATTTAACGGGTATTTATCGCGTTTAATTACCTTATTTTCCCGACGTTTCGACAGGTTTACACACTGCCGTGGTCACGGGATGACTGATCGGTAATTAAACGCGATAAATACCCGTTACATAGTATTTATAAATATGTGTTCAGATCGCGTAAGTTTAAAAACATTTAAGTATCTAAAAACCTAAATTACTTATTTAGCTGTAATGTTTGTTTGATATTTGATTAATATCTTTTTAATTTTCTTAAAACTAAATTGTTACCCTTATTATTCTGTAAAGTAGCTCACTTACCTATATATATATATTTTTAATTTCATATTTTGCTTTTTGGAACAGTTTCCATCTTAATTTCGGAGGAGGGCGTTGTCATCTGCGACACAGTTTTAAAACTTCTGCAGATGGCATCGTTTCCATTCTATATTCAAGTATAAATTGTTATTGTTCCTCAAAAAAAAGTTTGCGAGTATTGTTTATCATCATTGGCCTATATTAGTCCACGGCTGGACATAGACCTCCCCTTATAAGTGCCTCAGCACCCTGTCTGCGAGTTTTGCTTATAGTTACATAAGCTTCTGCCTGTGATTTCGCATGCACTTTACTAGGATAAAAATTAGACGGGGATCTGGACCTCCTTGTCTAATTTCATTCAGATCCGTTTAGCCATGCAAGCGTTTAAAAGTAACAGACAGATAGAATTACTTTAGAATGTATAACATGGATAAAAATAAAATTGGAAATTGATAACGCACCTAACTTTTTTTTGGCGCGCGGCGTTGTAAGAATTGATTATCTCAAACATCCCATTATTGGGAAGAAGCTATTACGAACATGATATCACGAAAATTAGCATTTGAATTATCAGTAAGTATTTATCCTAGGAACATCTCAATAAAATCTAAATTTTCAACCCTCGAATAATCCTTGTGCAGTATCGTGCTTCCCTACCCAGCTCACGTCTCTGGAGCGTCATTTGGGTTCCACAATTGGCCTACAATGAATTCTAAGCGGTTACAGTAAAGATATGCAATCATTTGTGGAACAGTCCCTCTGGTGCTTTGGTACCATGGGACACATCTCCGTGGTAGTGTCGGGTTGATAAAGCAATTTGTTGCTTATGGGGCTATATTTTAGGTTTGCTTTGGTAATACAAAATCAGAGACGGAATACAGGGTTATTCCTAAAAGATTTATTACTATAACCCGCGTACTTGAAGAATGAGATTGATAATGACGTCATCGCATCCCACTCAGTGCGAAAGCGGATCCTGCGCTACTGGAAACAATCTATTACTGGATCCGGAATACTGTTGGGTGTGTGAGGTCGCTCTTACAACTACATACGCCATCACGAGATAAAATTCGGATCCTGTAAAACGGATGCTGCGTGAATGCTGTGATTCGAACTAAGGCGTGAGCATGAGAGATGACGTCATTCGCAACTCCAATTATGCAAGGTTATTGGTTAATAAGTAACACTACGTTAACTGCAGGTCCTGCCCATCACCACAAACACGGCTGAATTAAAAAAAACACCTCTGATACTAAATGAAAAAACATCTTTGTCTGGAACCCAACGAGTTACTTATGAATGACCGATCTTCCACTCTCAGGGCAGAGCTGTTTTTAAGTTGAGTATCAAATAAAACCTCTCTAACGAACGAACTCGAACGATTATTGAATTGCGGGGGGTACCTATTACCAATACCAAAGAATTAAGACCTAGCGTCTTCACAAACGTGTTTGTGATGATGTGCAGAACCTGCAGTTTACGTAGTGTTACTAATTTACCAATAACCCTGTGTTAGAAAAAAAAATGCAGGTATACTGTTCTATTTCTGGCCACTATTTGTTCTTGGTGTCACAAACTCTTACAAAAGATGAAAGAAACGCGGATTATTGAGTTCTACCTACCTGATTGAGGCAGCCGTGTGGAAATATAAGTTCATTAGGTACTGACGGGCTCCGTATACCGCGAATTATTTATTGATTCGGTTTGAGGGAGTGAAAGGGAATGTAATCTAACAAGACGCGTATCCTAATTGTGGCACGGTTCTATATTTTCAGTATCTAAAGGCAGAACAGAAATGTGGTTCATTCCAAATCCCCTTTCGCACGCTTGGTTCAATTACACGCATATCTGATTCATCTCATTCAATTACTTTTCATTCTCAAATCAAGAGTGGTTCACCCATATATGACTTTTGGAACCGTCTGTGCATTTACACTGAAGCTACTTTTCGTTGAGTACATACTAAATGTTCGACTACTAAGGGTAACAAAAACTTTGTCAAGTCCAAATAATACTCCACAAAAGATAACAGAGTATGAGAGTGAAAAATCGGTCTTAAGTAACTCGTTGGGTTCCAGACTTCCAAATCCCCTTTCGCACGCTTGGTTCAATTACACGCATATCTGATTCATCTCATTCAATTACTTTTCATTCTCAAATCAAGAGTGGTTCACTCATATATGACTTTTGGAAACGTCTGTGCATTTACACTGAAGCTACTTTTCGTTGAGTACTAAATGTTGGAATACTAAGGGTAACAAAAACTTTGTCAAGTCCAAATAATACTCCACAAAAGATAACAGAGTATGAGAGTGAAAAATCGGTCTTAAGTAACTCGTTGGGTTCCAGACAAAGATGTTTTTTCATTTAGTATCAGAGGTGACTTATATTTTTCTTTAGTTTTTTTTTTGTCTCCCTGCGACGTAGTAGGTCGCGGGTTCGATTTCCGCCTCGGGACAAATCTGTGTACGATTTGCTGACATTTGTTCAGGATGTTCTGGTCGTTTTTCTATGTATAATAAAAAATATCTATCTTTGTATTGTATTATGTATATCAGTTATCTAGTACCCATAACACAAGCTCTCCTTAGCTTGGGGCTAGATAATGTTGTGTGAATTGTCCAGCATTATTTATTCATTTATATACTACATATAAATTAAACTATACTTGTAAATTCATTTGCAATCACACTAATGTTATAAATGCGAAGGTTTGATAAAGGAACAACTGAAGGGATTGGGCGGGAATTTTAGTTCTAGATCTGGGATAACATAAGGCTACTTTTGTCCCAGGAAAACGCGTGCAAAACCACGGGTGGAAACTAGTTTCTCAGTAACTAAGAAATTTTGAACGAGCTCGTTATTTGTTAACCAATATAAGGTTAGACGTGATAGAGGTACAACATAAACAAAATCGTTGTGTTCTATCTGTCTATGCGTTCTTTCTTTGCTTGAATTAGAAAAGATAAGTTGTATTAAGGCGGTACTTACGAAAACATTATTTAATCTGTGGCAGGACCCCAATGCACACTAGCGCCGCCGCGCCGCCTATTTTATTTTATACAAAGCAATTTTTCAAAATAATTATTTCCAGTAGTAGTCAAGTAGCCTATTATGACAATAATATTTTAGCCTTTCTGTGACTGTTAACGACATCGATATAAAATATCAATCAAATATACCTACAGTATCGTACAAGTGAAATGTACATCACATTTAAATAAACTGAATTCTGTCACATACCGCTTCATCAAACAATCTCGCAATATCAAACAATACGGTGTTAATTAAACATTGTCCCCGAAAAAATTTTGCATTCGTGATTTTAGGTCGCAAAAGAATTAGGTCATAGTTGAGAGACAATCCGTGTCGGAAATTAAATATACATAAAGTTTTGACGGGAGTTGAGAATAGATTTTGATTTAAAGAGGTCGTTTGCTAGGTTGAGTGAGTGGCTGAACTTTTGATTTGTTGAAATGAAACTAGGAATTTGTCATACCTGATAGACAGACAGGTACTCACTGAATTAGATAAACGAAATTTAATTCGATTTAACTTTTTGATTCAATTATTTGTAGATCATGATAATCTATTGCAACCTTTAGCTGAGATGAACCTTTTCTGGTAGCCCAGTCACACGTTACTAATCATCGCCATATCTCAACAATAAATTGTCACAGGCATTTTTTATGCAATAGATCTAATCATCTTTTTAAGTCGGGTTGTCGTGTTTCTTTTTCTAACTAGATACTAGGCGCAAATATGCAGGTCTCGATAGAGCATACGCATTTGCTCCCCTTGGAGTCGAAACCCTAGGTCCGTGGGGTACCGAGGCTCTTCGGGTTTTCAAAAAAATATCTGAGCGTCTGGTCGACGCGAAGCGCTCACCAGCTCTCGGGTCACGCGAAGCGACGCGTGACCCGAGAGCTGGTGAGTATCTGGCGCAGCGCATCAGTATTGCTATACAGCGGGGCAATGCAGCTAGCGTCTTGGGCACGCATCCGACTGGTATTGATATGGATCAGTTGAGCTGCTTGTAGATTGTTTGCAACAGTCTGCAGTTAGCTCAATTGTTTCAATTGTAAATACTAGTTTTAATTTAATTATATTATTTGATTGTAATACTAGATACTTAAGTATACTTTTATATTTTGTTTTATCTATACCTATCGAAATAAATACATATATTTTCATTTCATTATGCTAGAGAGATGCTATAGTTAAAGCAAGTCTGGGAGCTATACGCCAAGCAACTTACAAAGATTGCTTACCAATGCCAGCGTTGTACCAGTTCTTCACATATTTGCATAAAAAGTACACTGTTCTTGGCAGGAACAGTCGCCAAGACTAAATTGAACCTGGCGTCCACTAAAGAGTGGGCTAGCTAGGAGTAGACAATCACATAAACTAGTTGAAATGTAGAGCTGAATTAAGTTGGAAAAGGTTCAGTTTTTTCTATCTCACCACCCTTGACAAAGCGAGCCAAGCGCTTAAGATATAAGTGCTTTCACTTCCGTGGCTTTTATACCGTAACGCTTTAACAGACACGTGTCCCTAGCATGAAAATTATTCCATTCACGTTTTTTTAGTCCGCGATAACCACTGTTCATTTTTGAGGCGGATATATAAATAGCACCCCTGGGGCAAATAAATTTTAAAACCATCCGGATCATGATGGCGTTTCTGTACTCGTTTCATGCTTTATTAAAAGCTATTTTGTATCGATTTGAAGCTTTCATTGTTTGTTTTTAGGCCTCCATTAGGGCCATCGACTACCACGAAGTTTTGCGGCAAATGCAGATGTGTCATTCGCTACGTAAAAAGGGTAAATAATTAATTTGCGTGCAATGTACCAGCATTGCACGCATGTGCTGTATTTATTGCTGAATTGGAACTAATAGTTCAGTATTTCTTCTCAATATTGTATTGGAGTTGTTATATATTCCGTGACGTCACCAAACGGTCTTGTCGGAAGATCAGCGTTGGTTGCAAACGCGACTAACATTATGCTGAGACAAGGACCTTTTTGTGACTCGAGTAAGTTGTTTATTTCTGTGTCTCTTTTATAAATGTTTGTTCCTACTTGTACGAGTGACAAATAACGTTTTTTCTATTTCTATTTCCAATAATAGAGAATCAAGGGTTTTTCGAAAACACGCCAAAAGTCGTGACGGTGTGCCAAAAAAATGATCTATTAAATATTCGAACCTCTCGAAATCTAAATTGATTTTACGTGCTTTCACTAAAACATTTTGTTCACCGCCAATGGCCCATCGATCACCTTCCAATTGGTACACTCCATCAAAAGGTAAAGGTCGCAAAACGGTACGATTATTTCAAACGCCGGTTGAATTTACACGAAAAGCGTGTCGTCACGTCTTCAGCTGTAATGGCAGTATTGACTTTAGGGATGCCAATGATATTGGATACCAATGGTATAAGGAAGAAGAATTTAATGGTGTTGCAAGGCAATTAAAATACGTACTACATATTCAATACTTTAAGGATGAAAAAAAAATCTGTGGTTTTTAAAGGTAAAACTTTTCTAATAGTAAACTAAGTCGGAACTACTTGATAAATATGTGTAATGTCAAAGCAAGTTCTTTTATACAAAGCGATTCTACCAGCTTCCTTGCAAAATGGTTAAAGGCAACCCTATTAATATTCCCAATGAAGAGAGCGTAAAAATGTTCAGTTTACTTTGTTTGCCATCTGCCCGCTACTAATGGTGGAGTCCTATCTTGCCGCGGCAGGCCTTGAATGATAAACAGACTTGAGGTTATTTGCACGTAGAAACGCAACTCTTACTGCCTTATAACCACCCTCACGAAGAACCTGTATTATCCTTATCAGCACATGACGTCACAAGAAAAATGCTTGTTTAGAACAATTTTTTTATAACTTTGGTCGTGTAAATTTGTGTTGGAGTGTCACTTCTACTTAGCATTAATTGTTTTCGAGGTATCGGTTATTTTTCTTTGACCTTTTCTTTTGCGTAAATAATCTTTCCGCTCCAATTAATAGGTACGACATTGACATGTCGCGTTGAGTTGAGACATCTTCGTCCATCTTTGTTTGTATTTTTTGTATTACTTGGGGACGAAACGATTAGGTTAATGGTCCACCTTATATTTATTTATTCGTTTATAACCAATGCCAACAAATTATTCATATTGGAACATTATCAATGAACACTATAATAAAACACTGTTTTTACCGGATTGATCGCGTATATTTTATATTTGTTTATAACCTGACGTTTCGGAGGCTTTTCAGCTTCCATGGTCACAGGCAGACTGAGGTGACATTTGTCTTTACAAGTAATTTGAATTTTACATATCTACCGTCAATTATACAAATTTAATTATAACGTTCCGTATGTACGCAGTAATCACTAACAGTGTCTTGATGGGTTGTAGCTATGGATTGCTGGGTGTGGGACCTGACTCGATGTAGGACTGGATCCCAAGCGGCAGGTACTCTCCAACCATCTTCTCTATTGAAATTATTCGGATGTTTTTGAATTTCAATTGCTTCTCGGAGCATTCTAGGAATGAAACGGTTTTCTCTAGCTAGTATTTGAGCTTTGTCGAAGCGAAGAAAATGACCGGCGTCCAGTGAATGTTCATAGACTACAGACTTTGACGACCGTTTGTGTTTGACGTCAGCTATGTGCTCTTTTAATCGAGTGGCTATACTTCTTTTTGTTTGCCCTATGTAACATGAGCCACATTCACAGTCAATTTTATAAACACCAGCATCTTCAAAGGGGACTTTACACTTGACTGGTCTTAGAAATTGTTGAATCTTCTTGTGCGGCTTGAAATAAGATTTAATCGAAGCTCGTTTTAGGATTCCTTCAATTTTGTCTGTCATTCTTTTGATTGTGTTTTTTGTCAATGAACACTATTGTCAAGTTTCTTAGTATAGAATGTGTGCTTCGAACAGGCAGTGATATTGACAGTTATGTAGACAAACATTGCGACGCTAAGCAATTAGACGCTGCGTCTATGGGAATCACAGCTATACCTACAACTGCTGTTCGCAATGTCCTTTGATCTGTTGTTTTAGACATAGACATATCATTTATTTGCTAGGTACTACAACACGATATATTTACAATTTTTAAATAAATTTCATATTCATCAAACAATAACAATAATATAAAAAAAAATTATGTAAAAATAAGTAGGTAATCAGTTTGTGCTGCAGTACCAAATGGGCCCAGGCTCAGCATAATGCCAACTGTTATATTGTAACAGTAGGCGCTGTTATTCTGCTTAGACCAGAATAAAAACAATCGCAGGACCCTGCGAGTACAAAATATTAAATTAAAAAGCAAATATACTCTTTTAAACTTTACTCCAACTTCTTTCTACACAACATGGCAAACACGAAACAGATTTCTCATAGTGGTCTTCGTAAGTCCGATAAAGGTGTAAATAAAATTCGTTTTGTAAAATGTCTGGTAGACTAGTACTGAATCTAACAAACCTTATTGGGAGCCAACCAACCGTCATCCCCTAGAGCTGAACCAGGAAATGCTATTCTAAGATGTTTCGATACCTTCTTCGACGGATTTTACCTCGTGTTCCATACACATTGGTAGTTTACGCCGTCACGTGAGCAGTGGATGTAAGGATAAGCAGCAGTGTATGTGAGCTTATGTAGTGCAGGCTGGGTGGTAGAGCGTTTGAATAGGCACAGTTATCCCCAGAAAATTATTTATCGAAAATTCATCTTTAACTACGTGGGAACAAAGAAATTGGCTACATACATACAAACATAGGGTCCTAACCTCCCCTGTTGTTGGTAGTCGGGTAAAAATTGTTTCAAACTACCTAAGGTATATTTTTTTCATTCGGATTTTATATTAGGAAAGGCATTTGCACATAGGCGGTCAATTTAGAACTGAATCAATTTTACACTACACGGCCCCGACGCATTTTTTCATCCGGAGCTCCGTGTAGCGACAGAGACTGGAAGTGAATGCATTAACCCCAGTGATGAAGGAAGCAATTATTTTTAGCAATTCAAGATAACTATCTGTTTCACCCACTTACCTACCTTAGGTAGCGGGGTACTTACGACTGGTCCTCGTTTTAGTGAGTGAGTAACACCGAGTCTACTGTCTTGTTAGCTTCCTCGTTTGAACGAACTAAGCAATGTTTGTTGTATTAAGGAAATATAGGTCTCGTGTGTGAAGGGAATTTTAAATTTGGTTTTACTAGCCGGTATAATGCATTCTGTAAGTTTATAACGTGGAGCGGGTTTTAGATGGATATTGAGTGGTAACTTTTCAGTTTTATGGCTTAGTGTTTTCCGTTAAGGTGTTTATTTTCTCGTTCTATTTGAGTGTGGGTAAAGTGATGTTTTACTTGGTTTAATTTTAAGCGGTTTGAACAAGACATTGAATAATTCATATCTAGATTTGTCGAGATCCGCGCGCCAGACAAAAATCTAATTTATTTGGGTGTTTAGTCTAATTAAAAACTCCTAAAATAAATAATTTGCGTAATAAAATGACTCCCACAGATAACCTCGCTTAGTTAAACAACGAAACGGCAAAGGTAGCTTTTTGCTCATAAACTCAAACAATA
Source organism: Eupithecia exiguata (assembly GCA_947086465.1). Classification (NCBI taxonomy): domain Eukaryota; kingdom Metazoa; phylum Arthropoda; class Insecta; order Lepidoptera; family Geometridae; genus Eupithecia; species Eupithecia exiguata. Next base: position 5,723,099 of record OX352243.1, on the reverse strand, counting down.
AAGTAAAGCACTCGAATTCATTGGACAACATCGATCCGTCCTTTAAACTTTCAGAAGAAAATACCAGGCAATTATGCTAAGCAGCCGATTCGGGGAGAGTTTTGTTTGCTTGTTTTTAGAGGTACAATTTAATTGAAGCCTTTGTGAATTCAAAGAATTCAAAGAAGCTAAGAATTCGAAGCTTGCCTTAAACCAACTACTAGTTCAAGGCAAGCTTTCCTCCGAACACAGAACCCTTCCACCCTCACCTCAACAGGGTATAATGATCCACAGCTGGACGCAGGCCTCCTCCTGATGATCGTCTTATTGGCTTTTATCTCATGGGGGATAGTGCTATAATCCCCACGCTGGGCATGCGGGTTGGGGATCGAAGTTCAGTGGTACATTTATTCTGCAACAGGCGCTGCTGCCCGCCTTCCAGTGTATGTCCCTTAGTCGCCTCTTACGACACCCACGGGAAACGTTGGGGTAATGCAAATTCTAAGCCAGCATCACACGGTTAACAGAACACAACTATGTATAATAATAGTGAAGTGTTCTTTGAACACAAACTGGGTTCGTAGTTAACCCGCTTACATCCCACTAATATTATAAATGTCAATGTTTGGATTGATGGATGGATAGATAGATGGATGTATGTTTGTTACTCAATCACGCCAGAACGGCTGAACGGATCTGGATGAAATTTGGCACAGAGATAGATTATAGTCTGGAATAGAACATAGGCTTTCCCGGAATTCTTTCGGGAACGGGAACTACACGGGTGAAACCGCGAGGCGCTGCTAGTTCATAATAAATTCGTAAAACTTCGTAAGTTTTTTAGTAAAATGCCTTGTAAATGGATAGAACTGTAAGCTTATCAGAAAATTTTAGCACTATTGATTCGAAGTCCTTTCGTAGCTTTTGCGGCCATATCTTCACGGTCACTATACTTAACAGTAAAGTACGTGTACCTAAACCTATGAGGTAGGGTGTATTTATGGGCACCGTGGAGTTACGAATGATGGACATATTGAAGGGTGATTTTACAGCCTGAATTTACGAGCTTCCTGGAATCTTACGAGGTTTAACGACTGATGTAGATGTGGCTGCCAACTTAGGGGTTTTGATCATAGCTCATTAGCCTAGTTTCTGAGTGTGTTCTTGTAGCAGTGTGTGTGCTAGTATGATTTTTAGTAGGTGCAAATTTTTATTCTAAATATTCATCATCATCATCATCAGCCTATATCAGTCCACTGGGATATAGGCCTCCCCTAATGAGCGCCATAGCGCCCTGTCTTCAGCTTGCCGCATCCACCATCTGCCAGCAGTCTTTCGCAAATCGTCATCCCATCTGGTCGGAGGGCGTCCTACACTACGTTTGCCGAGTCTCGGTCTCTACTTGAGTAGAGACCGAGACTCGGCAAACTCGGCGTGTTCTTGAGAACACGTTTACCCCAGCGGTTGTCGTTTCTTCTCGCAATATGGTCAGCCCACTGCCACTTCAGCTTGCCAATCCTTTGAGCTATGTCTAATTATTAGTTATCCTTAATTTTTAAGGTGTGTTTTAATAGTATGCACCTATTTACTCCCATCCCACAATAATATTAGTTCACGACCAATTTTTTTTTTTTTTTTTTTCATAACTAGTATAATATACACATTTTAGATTAATGTTACATACACTAGAGTATAATTACAATCTAGCCACAGAATTGGCTAATGGGTAATTTTGTTTTAACTTATTTTTATATAAACTTTATACTAAGAACGTGTCCATTGGCACTTTTCTTATTGTCTCTATTTACATAAGGGGAAGACACTTGGTTCATGTGTTCTTTAAAATAGCACGTATGCACATACACTATAGTTATCACTCACACCAACTCAAAAGGTTTTGTTCTTTTGAGCCTTCTCACTATGTCCGTGTTGTCGAGGAGCTGGATTGCCTCGACGTTCACATGATGATGAAGCCTATGTTCATGAGCCTCTGCGTATTTTTGTATTACTGTGCTGACAAAATCAATATTCAGGTCCCGATGAATATCCTCATTTCTTACGTACCAAGGAGCGTTAATAATTGCTCTGAGTACTTTGTTCTGGAATCTTTGTATGATGGCTACGTTTGTCTTTTTGGTACAGCCCCAGAGCTGTATACCATAAGTCCAGATTGGCCTGAGGACTTGTTTATATAATAGGAGTTTATTGTGTACTGCTAATGTAGAATTTCTGCCAATCAGCCAGTCCATCTTTTTGTAGCGAATCTCTAGTTCCTCTTTTTTCTTCTTGACGTGAGCTTTCCAGCGCAGCTTGGCGTCTAAAGTCACGACCAATTACAGCTATTAAATAATATCCTAAAAAAACGATTTTGGCGGGACTTGAACCCCCGACCATCCCTTAGTACGGGAATGCTCTAACCAACTGAGCTATAAAATCAAGTAACCTTCGAGTTGAAAATCTTTGGAACTTCCTACGGATTCTACCGCCGTTATTACCTCAAGTGGGAGGGCTTACGCACTTTAATTACAAAAACCGTACATTTACAGTTATTTTCTTAGTTACCGATTAGTAAAAAGAAATACACGATAACAATAGTTAACTCTATAACTATTGTTATTGTGTATTTCTTTTTCAATAAATATTTTCATTTAATTTCAAAGTTTACAAATTTTCTTTGCAAATTTTTATATCTATAGCACTTTTCCATAAAGCAAATGAAAAGTAAAAACATTATCTTTTTCTCAATTTCTCTTCCTCGTTATAATATCAACGCTTTTGTGCTAAAAGTTTCAAGTGTTTTTCCTTTGAAGACGGTTTAGCGGAAGTACATCTAGAGACAATTTCCTCTCTCAGATTAGCGTGAAGCTTACAGTAATATGTCAGTGAGAGCGTTTGTTGGGATATAAGTTTGACGTGGCAACAAGTGATGAGACTCGAGTTTCCGGAGTTAAGTGGATCGAGGTATACCCACAGGCTCAATATTTAATCCTTCACTGAAGACACTGAACTTTGTGGCCTTCAATGGTTGTATATGGGGATCAGTGGTAAAAGCTATCAATTTTAACAGAATGTCCTATTTGCATCTTAACTGTCGAATATTAAATAACAAAAAATGTTAACAGTTGACTTTCATTAAAATAAAAACATTGTGTTCGTTGTGTTTTTTTTTGACAGAAGAAATAATTGCACTGTTTTGAAAAAAGTAAAAACCGACTTCAAAATCCGTACACTGTTTTTTTTATGTTATGCAAATAGTATATTCTAAGGTTATTTTCGCGAGAACTCATAATAAAACACTGTTTTTACCGGATTGATCGCGTATATTTATATTTTGTTTATAACTTTATATATTATTGATTTAAAAAACAGCTCTGCTAGCTCATCAGCTATTGCATTGTAATCATTGCTAGTGCATAAAGTACCACCGAATTAATGAAATCGAACTAATAGTGAATTTCTTCTCCGACAACTGCAGGATGGAGGCCAGTAGCTAAAGATTCGGAAAACCACTCGGATTTATAACAAGAAAATTTAAATTCAAGGCCTGTGAACCCGTAGTGCGGATAAAACACAATCTCCTTGGAAACAGGTCGCATAAATCTACCAACTAATCATTTAAGCATGTATGGTATTCCCTGTTCAGTACAGACAATACAGAAGTTATCACTAGACAAATGTTTATCCTAGCATAAGTTCATGATTTTGCATATACCTTAGTGTTGGTGGTTTTTAAAGTTTGCTTCTACGCTTTGGTATTATAATAACCGGGCGTAAAAGAAGAGAAAAGATGTAAAAAAAGTGCGAGTACGAAGATAACGGCTGATGAACAAGATTGGACGAAAAATACGTTTGTCGACATCAACTAGAGGGGAAATAAAGGCAGAAAGAAGAAGAAAATTCATGATGCTCCTTTCTGTAGTGCTACAAAAGTTCCAAATTATGCGTTATTTAACGTTATGTACAACACGGGTTTAGTTATTAATCTGGGATAGATCCTTCTAATATAGAAAAGCACACAACAAAGAGTTTAGAAAATGATTATAGTCAGTTTAATGTCATCATCATCCACAACCCGACTTTACCCACTGCTGGGTATAGGCCTCCAAACTCTTGTGCTGGAGTGGCACGGTCCTCAAATGTCAAATCATCTTAATTACCTGTCATCCTCGTGGAATCACCTAACCTAAAGTGATAAATTTATAAGAACCTTGGATTTAGGCATTTACTTATACCTCGACTATTGCCTCTCTACAGCAAATTGTAAGTATTCATCGTGTTTAGACGAGTCATAGCCTCATTATTTAATTTAAGTTAAATCATTTTGTAATTGTTTTTATTTGAATGATGTATGACAATTAAACGGTCTGAATCTGAATCTTAATCTAGAAAGCGCTTTCCCGCTAAGCTTATGTTATGCACAGCCTCATTGTCTACTGCTGTATATACGTAGTTATACATCAGTTTGCAAGCAGGCAAGTCCCGCGGCGTCCGTCCGAGAAAATAGCTATTTATTTTAAGCAGAATTTTCACAGAACATTTTCATACACAGTAGCCAAAGTGGTGATACGACTGGGTGAAATAAAATGGAGTGTGCTTGTGCATTTACGATGAATTTGTTTATTCTCATAGCGACAATGTGACTGATTTGATGAAAAATTTAAAAAACCAACTACTTTAACCCCTACACTAGTTTGTAGCCAAATCAGGGGTCAGTTTTACGACTGTGGCTGACCCTGAACAGGGCTTATGCGAGTCTACCGTACTCGTAATACAATGCTTAGATCAGGTTCCAAACGAGTGTAGGAGTTAACCCGTAGCACACCTCCGCTGCGAATGCATAGCAGAGAAACCGCAACGTGAGTTCCGCTGCGCAACATTACTTCATCAACTATCGCTGTTCGAGTAGCGGAATATAAATAGTCGATAGCCACAAGATATATGCGAAACAAATGCTCTATTTGTAGTCTACGATCTTAGTTTAATGATTAATACATTTTTAATAGCTCAACCACATTCGTATGTGGTTTTTATACAAACTTAGATGACGTCCTGACCTGATAATAGTAGGCATGTTTCTAACTAGTAGACATGACAGTTTTAGGAATTATCTTTTAAAACTTACAATAAGAACAACAAAAATTATAATTTTAGTTTTTTTTATAACATACTTTTGACTTAGTTTTGATGGCTTCTCAGCTATTTGATCACTTTTAGTTGTAAGTGGGTGCTCCTGCTCACGTTTCTTAAATTTTGCATATATTTTGACTTCTTAGTTTAAAATATAATATAATAGTTATGTTACCTGTACCTACTTAGGTATATTTACGTGTTTATTAATTAAAATCAAAAAATCAAAGTCAAAATTCTTTTTTTCCATAAATACAAATATGTATACTTATAAAAGATCAAATTCTTAAAATAAAACACTGACACGGAAATAAAGTGGTACTTTTGATTTTTGTCGCTTCGGTATGTAGACTAAAGTAAAGAAGCGAGAAACCTTTAGCCTGTTAGTTGTTATTTTTCGAGTTGGAGCAAAACCCGTCCCAAGCTTTTTTATCTTCTAAATACAAAATATCAGATGATATTTTGTACTAAGCCTTTTTGCACAGAAAGGTTCTGACAATTTGTTTGAATTTATTTATTGATAGATTTTGCAACTCACTAGGAGTTTTATTGTAGAAGCGAAAGAAACACCAACAGCGTATTCTACCTACATAAAGCGTTCATCAAGTTAATTATACTTATTTTAGACAGGTTCTAATATATTTATTATACTCTATTATCAGGCGGACACAACATTGTTGTGTGTATGCTGAGATGCCATTCTACACTTCTGAAAATCCAATAATTCCGTCATTTTTAAAAACGTATATCCAAAGTAAACACAGACCAACTAATAATCCAATAAATCCCCATTTGAATTCAGTTGCTTGTTGGAAAAATCTACATTCATTTCACTCGATGGATTTACCTGAAATCTTGAATAATTCATTTCGTTAATTTCCATATGCTTTTTCTTTCAAATTGAATACCGATTTGTAAAATAAACCTGCATAAAAATATTGCTTTACACAACGAATAAAGAAGTTCTGGGAAACTATAATTTAAATTTTATTCGAAACGAGAATATTAATGGGAAAAAAAAATGTGGTTTTTTACGTAAAATTTAGCAAGGTGCTCGGTTCATTATATGAAATAGAACTTAATTTCAATTGAGATAAAGTGCTATTTCATGTAACGAACCGAGCACCTTGCAACATTTTACGTTTATCTCCATATTCTTCATGATACTCAGTCTAACTCGATTTTTATAACTTATTTAATTTAAATAAATTGAATTAAAGAAAGTTTTTTAAACATGTAAAAATGATTACATCACTAACACGTGTTGACAACTAAAAACCGACTTTATCATTATCAGCCTATATTATTTCACTGCTAGACCTACGTCTAGCAGTGAAATAAAGCAGGCCGCATCCCGCATCTGTCAGCAGTCTTTCGCAAATCGTCATCCGACCTGGTCGGAGGGCGTCTTACACTACGTTTGCCGAGTTGCGGTCTCCACTCAAGAACACGTTTACCCCAACGGTTGTCAGTTCTTGCCACTTCAGCTTGCTAATCTTTGAGCTATATCGGTAACCTTGGTTCTCTGTCAGATGGATTCGTAACGAATCCCATCCTTCAGAGAAACTCCGAGCATAGCTCTCTCCATAGCTCGCCGGGCAACTTTAAACACACTTTGCATTGTTTCACACGATCATCCCTCGGGAATAAAATTGATATGGAACTAACACCAACCCAGGATCATTATCTGAACGAAAACTAAAGAATCATCAACCCACACATTGACCCACAATTGACGGCAAAATCGGCAAGCATACAAAAACATATGAAGTAGAACATAGAACCTCTCCTTTTTTCGAAGTCAGTTAAAAAGCAACAACAGGCATTGTAATGCCTAAGTATATAATAACACAAATGAAATTATTGTAGTCACACAAACAACAAAATAATGGTACATTTCGGCTCATAACCACTAGATGAGTATGCCAACAGAGCGCTGTGATCGCCACACGGCAGATCTAATTTCAAAATACTGTCAACATTGCGGTACCCATGATTTGCAACTTCGGATGGGAGCCAACTGGACGCAGATATCCAGTTTCAACTCACATTTGTAACGGAGCTCAATAAAGGCAAAGGGCATAATTTGTGTCAATACGAGCGAAGGAAAGCTATTCTTTTGTCAATATATACTTACGCTAATATGCGGACTGGCGTTCGAAGCTTATAGTGCTAATATACGATTGAACGTGGTGCGACCGTACCACCGCCACTGTACGCACAGTGGGGGGCTCTGTGCAACAGACGACCGCACTGCTCATCGAACTGTCCAGTGGTTTCGTTCATTCGAACTTACCTAGTGGTTCTTTACCTTTTTGTGATCAAAGTCCACCTGACCACGTTCGAGTGAAGCGAGCCGCGAAAAATTTATGTAATTTGTTTGATTTTCGTGTTAATTGTTAAAGGTAATGTGAACTTAAACTGGGATCAAGCTGTCGACTTTAGCCTTGTTATCGTTGAGCAGAGTGAGCCGCGAAAAAATATGTTTAAGTCCAGCTTTGGTTGTAATTTTATAACGGTGGTTGGTAAACATTGTTCGAATCTGACTGGAACGCACCGGGCCACACCATCCGAATGAAAGTTGATGCTTTCGGGTTGAATATATTTAGTACAGCTATCAGTAATATTGACGAGCGGAGCGAGCCGCAACTTTTTTGTCGCTGTTGAAGGCCATAATCAATGTGATAGAAGTTAACGGTAGGTATAAAATAAATAACCTGGAAAAAAAATAAGGCGATGTGTTAGATGCCATTTTTATGGGGAGTCAGTGTCAATGAAGGAGGTTAGGTACGGGTGGGAACCTCGGTACAAATATTTGTACGAACTGTAGATATGAGTTGCGAGTGCTCTGGATATTTTTTTAATTAAATCAAATATATCTATGTTTAAAATAAATGCCTGTGTAATGTAATTTTACCCATAATAATACAAGTCAAGCACTGCTTACTTTGGGGCTAGTTGATACTGTGTGAATAGTCCAGCATTATCTATATTTATTTAATTGATATCTTGTCAATTCGATATCGTTATTATCACTCCTGAACTGACTACGTGCACCTGAAGCACTGTATAATTAACCATTTACGGGAATTTCTAGTACTTATTCCTTCCTTTTATGAACCTTTTGTTTGCCAACCTTTCAACAAGATTACACGCTGTCGTGGTCCGGGTTGATATCCGTGAATTGAATGGTTAAATCAAGTGTCCTTCGCGTAAGTTTTAAACCTCACTGATTCACATTTTTGTCCGCAGGTGGTCGAGGATTGGAAGTTCATGTCCATGGTTCTTGACCGTTTCTTCCTTTGGCTGTTCACCATTGCCTGCTTCGTGGGAACTTTCGGCATCATCTTCCAATCACCGTCGTTGTATGATACCAGGGTACCAGTGGATCAGCAGATCTCCTCTATTCCTATGCGGAAGAACAATTTCTTCTATCCGAAGGATGTTGAAACTATTGGTATTGTGAGCTAAGTTATTTGATCTGAATTGACGACATCACAAAAATAATATTGACTTAATTAGTATTAATATCACCGTATCTAAGATAAATAATCTATACTATACAGAACTTAAAACTTCGATAGCCTAACTTAAGCACTTTTACCTACTTGAATAGCGATCGACCGTGATGTCGAGTATAAAATATGTAGCCTGTGGTATTATACTACTATTAATCTTCCAAAATATATTAACTTAGTTAGTAATTAATTTACTCACGACTCTGACATGTTATTAAAAGTTTCATTATATCTAACGTCAGTAACTTAAGTTGACGCACTTGTAGCCAAAGTAGGATAGGTAAATTATGTGTCAAATATTTTCGGCTGTGAATTTCTAATTTAACTATATTTATAAATGTTTTGTGTTTAAAGATCTAATAAAGCACAGAAGAAAAGCAAGTTTTTTCATTTATGAGTCTCTCGCATTTATCACTTTTCACTTTGTTGAGTTTAACCATGACTCGATCAAAATAGAATTCAACTAAACCCACAAACAAACCACAAAACAAAATGACAACTGAAAAGAAGCGATTTGACATTGGATCGAGAGGGCGGAAAAACACCCGCTTCTTATAAATCCTCATAGGAGTTCTTAGGGCGAGTACACATTAAATTCAGGCGCTTTAAAAAGCATGTGGTCCGATTAATCCGTACACATTATTTAAAACGCGCATTTTTCATGATCTTTGGGGTGGTCAAGGTCGTTGCCAAAGAGGTCGCTTCTTAATGCCTAAAGTGTTAGCTCTCAGTAAGAATAAAATTTTGCATGTATTCCTTTATTTCGTTCCAATTCGCTATCCAGATCGAATCTCGACCAACCTCGTGATCAGGTCAAAGAGACTGTAAGGACACTCCTCCAGGTACCTATCGCAGTTGCCTCTCTGGCCTTCAGCCTCGGCAATGTAATAGTCGTCGTGTAGGCCTTCTTCTCGCGATGAGGAAGGTCTGAAAAGGTAAAATTACGTATTAACCCAGTGATTGTAAACATTAGACAGACACACAAGGAAGAGGCTGGCAAGAATCGAAGGAGGCCTATTCCTATCAGGGGAGGGCGAGGTCATATAAGTGCTGTCATTATGTGTGATGATTATAATCTGATGATATGAGTAAAAAAGGTTGGATGGGTGTTTGTTACATCGTCACATTCGTCACGCTAAAATTTCTTCATGAATCGGGCAAACTTTTTTCATTTTGTGTGCACAATCAGTGGATAAATAAATAATGCAGGACACTCCACGCAGCATAATCTAGCCCGAAGCTAAACATGGGCTTTTATCTAGAAGAAAACCCGCGTGAAGCTTCTGGCAGAAGCTTATATAAGCATTGCTGTAATCTAGTCTGGATTGGCTCTTCCACCTCCGTAAAAATTGAATCGAAGTCGCTCTAAGAATGCATTCCTCCATGCTCCAAGTTTTTATTACCCATATTATTTTAAAAATTAAAAGTACAAAATGCTTCCACAGCACTTCAGAATAAAAAAGATAGAGTCGGCATAAAAGGCAAACTATAAGTTGTTTATGTTTTGTACAAGTAAAAATATCGTTAAAAACTTTCTAATATGAAGCTGTTATGTGTTTTGTGGTGTGAATAATTTAGTTTTCAGTGAAAAAAATATCTTAAATTAAAACACCTGTTTATTATTATATTACGAGTAAGTTGTCGAAAACAGGCACAATGGCCCCTTAGCGGGACTGATCTGTGAGGCATCCCTTTTCATAACCGATGTTGATTTAGATAGCAGATATAAGGTTTGCTGGAAGAGAACTCTTTTTAGGGTTAACCTCGCCTTTGCCATATTTTTTCTAGTTTAATGTTTTTTTTTTTTTCGTGCAATAAAGAATGAATAAATAAATATATAAAAAATAGCAGTGCAGCTTCCTCGCACAGAGAATCCGCAAGACTACTTATCGTCTACTCAGCCTAAAGGTAGGTACGGTAAGCTTACGCTGTTGGCGTTCCTTTCTTAATAAATAAATAAACTTACGTAAAGATAATATGCATGATGTGTCCCAAAAGGCCGTTATGGTGTAGTGGCGTTTCAGCCGCTTCGCAAATATTTCTCAGCATACACTCTCTGCCATTCATTCCGTGTCTAAAAACAAAGCAAGGATTGATTTATTATTGATTATCTGCCAAGGTATTAAAAATTATAATAGGTTGGTACATCTTTAATTTAATAGTAACAAGAGAAGTATGAGTCGGTAAGTCATGAATTTACTGTCAGAAAAAGTAAGTAAATCTTTTCTATTGCATATCATATCTCATTTAGATAAATAAAAAACTTCTTACTCCTTAAATCTAGTTTCCAAAACTGTATACGCCAGCTCCCTAGTTATACTCCGGCTTTGCCTAGAGGTCACAACCTGGAAATAACAAAAAACTGTTTTTAAATTTAATACAGGCATCTTTTACTAACAGCGTCATCTAGCTTCAAAGTAAGCAAAGCTTGTGTTTTCGTATCCCTTGAGCCGGGGGGAGGGGAGAGGTTTGAAGGTCCTATTTTTCGGTGTTTCGCTTATATCTCAGAAGATATGCGTCCTAGCGACATGATCACTTTGCTAAATGAAAGCTGATGAAATTTGTTACAAGTTTTACACTTACAGGTAGATTAAACACTTACAGGTAGATTAGGGAAAATGACTTCATCAATCTCAGTGATATTATTCAGGGTGCTGTAGTTGGACTCGAAATTGTACGAGACGAACACGTTCTTGTCTGGAATGTCGATAGGCACGGCTATAGCGACGAACGTCTGAAACAATATTATACGATCTATTGAATGGTATATTTTTTGGTCTTGATGAGGTTTTCGTATCACTGCGGTCATGGTAGGCCTTTGTGATGGCGGAACGACGCCAGTCTTTACGGAGACTCCATTTTAAGACTGGCCTCCGTCCCGATCCGATATCCCGAAATTTTCCTAGGATGTCATCATCATCATCATCATTGTGAACGCTAGGTACTTGATGTGATGTGTTTGTTACCCCCGCGTTTTTAGCCAATGGTTAGCGAGGAGGTGGATATCTACATCAAAAAGAAAATATATGAATTGCTAATATCCTCGAATTTATCCAAGACAAGCTTCTACTGCTTCGGGATAGGTATATCCCAACCTACCCCTATTAGCCTACACACTCAGCGTAGCTATTAATTATAAGTATTAACAGATTTTAAATCTACCGTATTTCAAGATTTCTCCAATGTACTACACTTACAAATTTTATTTCTAAGTTTTCATTTTCCAATACGGTTCTTCTTCCATCTTACAATAATTATATCCATCACAATGATTTATAATGGTATGGAATCAGTTCTCTTTTAAATTTCGTAAAGGATCATAACAAGTCCTTGCGGAATTTGACTGCGGACTCGTGGTCACACCAGATTCACAACTGGTGTAACTATCAGGAATTTATTTTACTCGTGGTACTACGAGTACATTGCAAACACAATTACATACTACATTGCAAAGGATCGCACTTGACTGAATTAATTATAGTGATATCCTGTACCTTCTCTGCTCGAAGTACGTACTGACAAAAGATGTCATATAAATACTTCATGGACTGCCAAGATCAAGCAACCAACGTTATGGACTGTGTTAACTAAGTTTTGTTGATATTTAATTGACATTACCACTTGTCATATTGTTCATAAAAAATGAAGGTTTTTTTACGATTTATATTAAAAACATAAAAAATTTGTACTGATGATTGTACAATAATGAATGATAGGGTGGTAAAGTTCTTTTAAGCCATGGGCACCAATACCACCAACAAAAGGTTTTTGTTTATTTGCCTCAATGGACGAATGAAGGAAGGTCTTACTCACGCAAAGGTTGAAAATAAGTTAGGGGAGCGGTAATCATGACAATAACAATATTATACCGAGAGACGGAAGGTTTCAATGAACCCATAAACAACAGTTTAACTGTTGTTTACTCAGATGGATTTTCCCATAGCCCATCCAGCCTAGGCTCCTGTTGGCATCCTCTGGGTAGGTACGGAACCCTAAAATCAAGTACCTACTTACGTTACTCCAAGCATGGGAGAAAGGAAGGTACACAAGCTACAGAAGAAGGCTATGGGAAAATATCCATCTGAGTAAACAACAATTAAACTGTTGTTTATGGGTTCATTGAAATCTTCCATATTACTAAGCCTCCGCTGTCTGTATGTCCGTCCGTTGGCGTCCGTCTATCTATCGAATAGACAGTTGAGAGATAGACAGTTTTTTTGACATAGTAGAGTGCATTGCCCTTTACCAGTGATAAACCTAACATCGAAAGCGACGTGTTTTTGTTGGGTTTTGTTCAATTTTATAAAACTACATGATAATAAATCTTGTACGACGGCACGGAACTCTTCATGTGCAAGTCTGACTCGCACTTTGACTTTTTATCAACCTACCTTTGATTTAGGACATACATTTGTACGCCTTTGAACTACCTCACACGAAAGAAATCACGTATAAGTGATTTGTATGTCCTATAGTAAATTCTTACCCCGTAAAGACTGGTCGGCGGAAATATCAGTGCTCGTTTCTGCTTGCTCGTACCCGAAGTGCACGAGACGACAAGGCTCCTGGAATTTAAAGGTAATGTCCGGTGTGATTTTTATTTCTTAGTTGTAAATCTATAGGTGTCTTTTTTTGGTGATAAATACAAGTCACGAAAGTTATTCTCATTATCACAATCACCATGCATACCTACTAAAAACTAAAATAGGTACCTATTGTGTAATGTAAATCTCAATAAATTGTGCAGTGCTTAAATTTTACCCCTTTTGTTAGTTAGTGTATGATAAAGGTAGGTACTAAATTCTAAGAAAAGATTAATGCAATCTATTGCAGGATCTATTGCATCCTATGGAGTGGTATTTAAAGTAAGATCACTCCATAGGTTCCAGAAGATGGGCTAATACTTACAGGGATAATATCAAAGCTTTCCACTTCATTTCGTAAAGCAATCACTTCACAAAGAACAAACAAACATCGAACTGTACGTATAAACGCCAACTAACATCGGGTGCGCTTGCGCACGATGTGTCCTAGATCTTCAACAAATTATCGGACACCTGCTAAGAGATGACGTTTCAGTGACAGGTTGTAGAAAGTGGACCGAATGTATATTTAATTGGATGAAAACGAACAATGTTAAAAAAAAATCCGTTGATGTTATTTTTTAAACATACCTGGAACTTCCATGCTTGTAAGGTTTACAATATTTATAACTAGCTTCTGCCCGTAGCTTCGCACGCGTATTTTCGGCATATTAAGTAGCCTATTATCTAAGTTAAACTATCTTCTAAAAGAAAAATTCATCTTAATCTGTTCAGTAGATTTTGAGATCTTAGGTAAGCTTGGGATGCCCTCTGGCCAGTTGAGGGCTATTAAGGGATCACGATGCTAAATAAGTAATGCTGGACAATTCACAAAGCATTATTTAGCCTAAGCAGAGCTTGTGTTATGGGTACTAGATAACTGATACTTATACATAATATAATACAATACATAGACAGATTATTTTTAAACATAGAACCCTGAACAAATATCTGCAGATTGTACAAACATTTGTCCCGAGGCGGGAATCGAACCCATAACCTCCTGCGTTGCAGGCAAACCTTCGCCCATCGCGCCACAGAGGTCGTCAAATTAACAAATAAAATTAATGCATATATATAAGCACACAGCATTATCTTGCAGATGTCGAGTATGACAATTTAAAGCGACAAGTGATAACGTGATTCTCCATCGTAAAACTTTGATTATACCCTTTTCTATTGTAAGGTACACTAGTACTTATACCGCGTCTTCCATCAATCAAATGACACTTTGAATATTCCATCACATCAGATGCTGCATATCACAAAGCGATCAATCCATTGAGACCAACTTATTAAATTCTCAATCTAGCTAGTCGGAATAAATTCAGTTATTGAAATCGTATTATACTATAAGACTTTCGGATATAACTCATCATTCGATTCCGATGATATATTATGCATTAGCACGGAAAATTTATCTGTGGTCCCTAGACGAGGCTAGGGATGTATCTTTTCGTAAATATTTTTAAAAGCCGAAAAGTTACTATTATAAAAAACACAAGACGTACACAGGATAAGGAATCAAAATGTGTTTCTAATAAGGGGGAATATAGTTTACAACAAGAAAATCCAAAATCTATAGATATACGAAATACAGACTCAACTACATGGATCACTTGAGCTACCTTTACATTGTTTGCATTAGTCTGCCGTTAATTCAACTGTTTTAATACTGTTTATATATGTTACTTTAATATAATTCTTATTCCTTTCTATTCTATCATTGCATTTTTTCTTATCCACTGTTCTTGTCCCTACAAAAACAGTAGATAAGAAAAAAAACGCATTTTTTATGTGTAAGAGAGAGAGAGAGAATAGCAATGATGATTATGATAAGGTTAGAGGTAACCCAGAGGACTGGGAATGATACTCCAACGCTTATTGGTTGGCAACTGGTTTATTAAATAGATTAAGGTTAAAATGAAGGCTCAATGCGGAATTACAAACATTAGTCGACATTATGCTACCTATTAAAATATAGGAAGTTAAGTTACCTTGAAATGACACGCATAGCCTGAATACCACATTGAATTTCGTACAAATATTCCTCTTAATAATGACATTGAAAACTGGTGGATCCACTTTCTGACCAAAATCCCCCATTTCAAGTTTACAAACCCCGTCCCTTGCCGCATCCACCGCAGTCCCGCAGAGTTCAGCAAATTGACTCTGCGTCGCGTCGTCTTGACGAATGTAATCGCGGAATTTACGTGACAAAAGCTTTCGACGGTGTTTACATGTATTACACGATACATGCCGATTAATTACATGTTTAATTGTCGGCTGCGGGCGCTGTGTCTGACTCTTGATTAGCTGACTTGGTATTCGACTGATTGTTATAAAGGAAGGTGATGAATCATACAAATTGTGAAACCATATTACAATAATCAAGATTATTTAGAGAGTTTAGCAAATATATAAATGTTTAATAATAGTTATCTAGTACCCATAACACTAGCTCTGCTTAGCTTGGGCACAGATTAAGTATTGTTACTTCGGCTTGGGGCAAGATAGTACTGTTTGAATTGTCCAGCATTATTTATTCATTTATTATCAAACTAATCAAAAGCTTTTATTATTATTTTGCCTCGACTTCCGGTATCAAGCGGTATCGGTAGCCTCTTCAGACAAAAATTTCTTCCAACTCACAGAAGATACTAACGTTCCAACAGTGACAATCGGCTATTTGAAAATTAAATTTTAAACTGATAACATCCTAGTCAGGGATAGCCAAAAATCGATAGGTAAAAAAGCTTTTTTTATGTTTGATCACTTTTTTGAAAACGCTCTGCGATTGGATGTATCGCTGGTGACGTCTCACCATCGAATCACAGATTACAGTGCGTCGATTAAACAAAGTCTTGGAGTGAAATCTGACAGTTTGTATTGTGTGTTTTCAGATAAAACTATATAGATTATTGAAGATTTACAGAAAAAGATTTACTGATAAGTATGAAGGAAGATTATGTGCAAGCCAACAACAGCTTCATACCAAATAAAATTCGGTAGGTTGCCGAAAATAAACATCTACATTTAATGGTTGCGAATTAATTTCGTAACGATACTGATTTGTATGCTGCAGAGTATAAAATTTTTAAAACTACTGCGTTGCGTGAGAATATCCAAAAATGTTAATGAGAATAGTTTTTTTAGCTATTTTACGAGTATATTATAGAAACACCATGAAATCCGCCAAAAGCTGGGACGAGACGAAGCACTTCACTACCACACAGTTTTTTAAGCTTCGGTAGTGACATCGTTTCATTAAGCATCAATGATCCTTCTGTAAAATGTTCTGAATAAAATGATTTTTATTTATTTACTTTGAATGGCTTGCTTATCTACTCCAGCCAGTTAGGTACTCTACTACTACTCTGCTGCAGTCAACTGATGGAGTGGAGACCACCAATATAAAACCTATATGTGTAAACTTCTGTTGGACTAAAAGATGTTGGAACACCAAAAAGACAGAAGTCGTAATTACATACTACATTAGTACATACATTAGTACATGTTACATTAGTTTAATAAAGGCTTAATGTGAAGACTGTTTAAAAATATGCGTTTTCGATTTTAAAACGGAGTCCACATTCCACCATGTGTTTTCCACAAGACTTAAAGGTAGGTAACTAACAATGCAAACTACCTCTCGCTAGTAGGGTAGGTAATACGCACAACATGAATGATGGATGAGTTCACTTTTATTGCTAGGGGTCCTCAACATTTGATCCCAATGAAATATGTATTAGTGTCACTCCAAAATGTGATCTCCATGAATCGCCTAAGATTGATATTCTTATAAATTCCTTTGTAAATTCACAGGGTTTTGCAAAATTAACATTAATGAAATTGATCTATATTAGTATTCAACACAGTTTATTTACTTTATGAAAGAGACACTCTTCGTTGTTTACTTTTAAAAGTCAAGAAATAAAGTCGAAGTTTGTATTGTATCCGAAATCCAAGACAAACAAGGAATGCTTTACAAGCATTTCAGCAGTTCCAGATTATCATAGTGGAGTTACCAATCAGTAGGACAACTAAAATTATTTATATTTCAATATTATCATCATCATTCGCAACCTGACTCCACCCACTGCCGGGTAGGTATCAGTCTGTAAGTTCTTGTGCACCTTTTTACAATCCTACAGGTATTATATCAATCCTCGACTCGATCCAAACCTAAGATTTAATAGCCTACTTTCTAATCTTTTTAACCTCCACAACGTATTCCTTTATTTTTTGTGTATTGTAAAATTTACTTTCTTTATTTTTAAGGATTTGTGCAACTGCGAAAATCTGTACTATGCCCAATCGCTGTTTGCCATGACAATGCCGACGCGGCGCGGCATCCCGATTCGAATAATC
Organism: Eupithecia exiguata; assembly: GCA_947086465.1. Lineage (NCBI taxonomy): Eukaryota > Metazoa > Arthropoda > Insecta > Lepidoptera > Geometridae > Eupithecia > Eupithecia exiguata. The sequence continues at coordinate 5,705,521 of OX352243.1, read as the reverse complement.
AGGTCAGTCTTGGAGTCAGCTCTTGTTAAATGAATTGTTTATGTTGTATCAGTTCTAGGCTTTATCGCGTTTTTTATAAATGACCATGAATAAATTATGCTGTTTTTTTCGAAGAGCCATAGAAGATTCAATTGGGTCATGAACTTAGTTGGGTTATGTAGGTAAAGAGATGGCTCCCCCCCCGCCCTTGCCAGTTCGGGGGGCTTAGTAATCGCGGCCTAATCACCCGCGGTGAAGCTAAGAGGAACCCATGGGGCCGTGCCAACGCAGACGGCGACACGGCCGGCCCCGGGACGGACCGCTCCTCTGGGTTTTGCTCTGTAAGCCCATTTGGTACCTAGTAGGTTTCCGTGTCGTATGGGAGGCACCGTGACTGAGGCGGCCGGCGGTGCTGTATGGGCAGCATGACCGCAGAGAGTTGGAGGCCGCGGCGGCGGGAAAGGAGTGCCGGTATTGAGGTGCGGAGTCGCCACAGTTTGATGGCGGACGCGGTGGGGTTGCAGGAGAGGAGGAATGACTGTATTGCGAGGGCCGCTCTTCCTATCCTCTACGACCGTGTGGCTGGTGGTAGGTATTTTAGAATCCTTCGCTTGCTTGGTCATCAAAATTGAGCACGCGGTTAAAAATAAACTTTGCACACTTGAATAACAAATAACTATTATTTTGGACCTATTTATTATGATAGGTATTGTGCCAAATGTCCAGCATTTTTTGTATTAATTCTTAACGTTCAATCACTAATACTCGAAAATATCTAGTGTTGTAATTACGCTCTCCATTCTCCATTCATCATCTCGCGTCAAAATTCAATCTCGCTCCTTTGCCTAAAATCACTCACAAAGCAATTTCATCTCCATGTAACTGAAATATCGGTTTATCCGTGGCATCGTGGTGGTAAATATTAGCGCTCCACTAAATTGCTGCCCGTCGGTGTAATAAACGGATGGACGTACGGTAGACCGGATGGTTTTATTAGAAGCTAAGAGCTAGCCTTCATTTGCGAATTGCGTGGCAATTTTTCTAATTCACGCACCGACTATTTCATAACGCTAGTCAGTTCTCGTGTCCCCTTTTTCCTTGATGGAAAATTATATTATGATATAAAACCTCACGTTTTCCAAGAGAAAATACAAGACAATACAATACAAAAACACTTTATTGTAGGTACACCAGAAAAAGAACTTTAGAAAAAGACATTACATGAGACAAGTACAATGGGCGGCCTTATCGCTTTGAAGCGATCTCTTCCAGGCAACCTTTGGATGGAAAGAATTATGTGAATTTAAGAAAGGCAAGGGTGTACTAAAGTTAAACTAATAAACACAAACTAGATATACACCTAAAATATTTATAATGTACTAAAATATACTAAATAAATAAATAAATATTATGTACCAATAATCACTATTCTGACAGGAAAAACTCCTAGAGAAAATTTTGACATAAAAATTCTACATAGAAAGTCCTGGGATAGGTAGGACCTATCTTAGTAGATTTTTTTAGTTTGAATAGAAGATAACCGTGAGATACCGTGGATAATTCAAGGGATTACATCCGAGGTACCCGCACGTTGCGCTAGTCCACACACGGCTGTCGGCGCGTGCGGTGGTCTTGAGTGCGTTCATAAAAACTTAATCGCTGGTTTCTGTTCCCAGTTTCCTATAAGAGTGACTGAACCCCACAGTAACTTTATTTGAATTATGTAAACAAAATCAATATAAATAAATCTAGTAAGGTACATGCTGCATTCAGAGACTTCAACAAATACCATCCTGATGATTGAGTTCACAATAAATGATCAATAACCATGGAGATATCTTCTAATGGATCAATGGGGCACTTCTTATGGTATTTTTTACACTTTCCTCCCAAGCCGTGGTATTCAGCTTCGTAGTAAAAGTCCTCCAGGTCTTCTTCCTCTGATGATGATGGTCTGTAAAGAATGCATTATTTACTTATCTTTTGTTTTACACTATTAGAAAATAATTGATGGTTAAAAAAAACAAAAATAGAATTTTTCTATTTCGAAAACATTCTATAGCCTATGTCCATCAGGGATAATTTAGAATTCTAATGGTGAAAGAATTTTTCAAATCGGTCCAGTAGTTTCGGAGCCTATTCCCGTCAAACAAACAAACAAATCTTCCCTCTTTATAATATTATTAAGTATAGAAAACACCTTTGTCGCGGGTCGTTAACCGCATCCGGGACATTATCGGAGTGGGCGACGCGCCATCGATGTGGTAGGACCATTTTTGTTGTTACACTGTATATTTATTCTGTGGTAGCACTCACGTAAGGATCAAATGGAACATGTCTCCAATAACTCCGTTGTGGCTAAAGTGGGACGTGGACGCTTCGCAGATAGACCTAAGGAGACAAGGTCTTCCGATGTATCCATTCCTGAGGAAGGGCAGAGAAATCGGGGACGTACTATTCGATTCTTTTGCAAACTGCAAAAGAATCGAATAGTACGTTTGTATGGAAACTTAGAGGTTCAGTCCCACCTTAATATTTAATCATAGTTTCTTTTCCGTAGTGTAGATAAAAACAAATTAACGCTTACTACCTAGAATGAGCAACTTAGTATAATAATTAGTTATTAGCGCTTCTTAGGTAGTAAGTAGTTAGGCCCTTATAGCTTGTGTTATAACGACCACTTTGCATCAGGTGCACTATCTCCGAAACATGACATTTTCAGGATGCGACGGGGTTCTTAATCTTGCAGGTCAGTAATGACGTTTTGATTTTACCATTCTACTTATTGAAGAGGCAAGCAAATACCCACCGGAAATATTGAGGAGTATAGAATACCTCTCTCCTTTGACAGAGAAATACCTTACGCATTTCTAGCGTGCACGCGTGCACACACGCTAGGAATGTGCTCTACGATGCTCTTTCACCCGTCAACATTTAACGACATTGCTGTGTTCTGATTTCGAGGCGGCTCCAAAGGAAAACAGCAATGCTGCGATTTAGCAGAAAAAGGCCCACCCGCTATACCTTTTTGGGCTCAATCTGGTTTCTGCAGTCGTATTACGGGTAAGACTTCCCTGTGGTACGACTGCAGAACTTCTGAATCACTGCAGAATCTTCTTTGTTAATTCAGGAAAAATTGACTTGGTTTAGATTTTTAGTTAAATATTTTACAGTGATTATGTTTTTTTCCGTGTTTTAGTATGGATTTGACTGTCCTCGCGAATCGTCAAAATAATTCGAATAATTTTCTTTCACGCACACAATATTGAACGTTTTTCATTAATCTACTTAAAAGTTTCTGCCGATCGTATCGTGCGACTAAAAAGTCTTCAAGCATTCAGTAAAACGATAACAAACCTCTTAAAGAAGTTAGTTCGCCAAAGTACCAGGGACTCATAAAGCTCAGAGCTGTTGCATTTCCCTGTCCGCTACATTACACTCCAAAATACGCAAGTTTATTACGCGCTCCGGGAATACCTAGCATTACTGTCTACAGTAATGTAGGTAGTAATGCTAGGAAAAAGCAAAACTGCTCTGATGAGTCCAACTTTGTAAGTATAGACTATAGGTAGAAGTATACTTCCTAAAATATATCTATATAGGTACAGTCAGCTGCGAAAATATGTAAACACTGCCATGTTTTCAATTTGACTGAATAGACAGTGCATGGTAATTTTGATAATTTATTATACCGCATTTTGACAAGCACGATGACTACTTTGTACTTAAAATGTGTGTATCGACTTTTATTTGTAAAGTTCTGAGTAAAATAAAAGTGAAAACTTGCGAGTGTATACATATCTGAGCAGCTGACTGTACGTAAATGTATGCAGTTATCTACACTGGAACGCAAAGAAAAAGGGTCGGTTAGAAAATCCTTCAAAGTACCTGACCCAGCCTTATGAAATTAGGCTAAATAGCGCTCTCCCGGTCTTCCGTACACTGTTTTCTTCCCGTCGTGCTTGTATAAACAGAATCTAGACTCGTCTGAAAATATAACTCTTGACCAGTCAGAGAGAGAGAGAATTCAGACGTTCAGAGTTTAATGCTCGTGTTCTCAATTGATTTGAATTTTTTGGTACTAAATTCAAAAACGAGCACTATTTTACATTTTCAATTTTTAAACAACAATTATCGAAATAAATAATAGGGTTTTATATATTATTTTATGTGGCATTAAATATTCCTTAATTTAAAAAGCTGCGTTAGGTTCTTTTGAAGATATTGAAGATTTTCTAACCGACTCTTTTTCTTTGCGGTCCAGTGTAGTAGGTACTTATACAAGCTCTGCTAAGCCTGAGGCTAGATGATGCTATGTGGAATTTTGTGAAATTTCTGAAAGAAAATTCTATTGTAATATAGTGCAGCCGCATGTAGGCCAAGTTATGGCAAGCCTCTTGTACAGACAGTTAAATCAAACAAAACAACAGCATGCTTCATGACTTGACCTGTATGCGTATGGATTATTAATGAGTTGTGGTTAAGTTCGATTCAAAATTTGACTATGCAGATTTGATACCAAGTATTCAAGTCAGGGCATATCAGATCTATCACACTGTAGGGTCCTATAATACTCAATACCTCTTGGATTCAGAAATATGTTCAAGGCATATTGAATCTAAACTCATACTAGCAGATCACAGGTTACAGTGAACCCATTTATCGTGACGCACACTGAGTTAATCTTGTAATTCCTCAGGTAAACAGCACTCGGCAGGCCCCTCCGATATATTACGGTGGAACTTACTAATTTGCCGAGGTGTTATGCCCTCCTGGGATTGGCACAGGTAAGGGTGTGGTTTGATTGCGGAAGCTGTTATTGCTGGTGATATATCGAATCATCTACATTGATAAAGTATAACCTCTAGAAGTGTTTAAATGATAGGGTACTACCGTAGTTCTCGTTTGAAATATTTTTATCAAGAAATACACGAGCGTTCCACATTATACTGGCAAGCGATCCGAGTTCACTTTTAAATAAGCTATTAAAAAAGCCAAATGATCTGACGAAGAGTTAAACCAATCTAAAGTTAAGTGGCTGATGGCCTCGTCTTTTTCTGTGAACACCAACGTCTACTGCTAAATGCTCGTTTATTTCTTAGTCACGCATTACATACTTTTCTAGCATGGATTCTATTGACTCGTACAGCAAGCTGCGGGAAATTATTTTGTTCAATTTCTTTGCTGCCGCCCGCTTTTCTCGGCTCTTCGAGATCTGAAAATTATTAAGTACTAGCAGCGCCTTGCGGTTTCACCCGCGTAGTTCCCGTTCCCGTAGGAATTTCGGGATAAAAAGTAGCCTATGTCCTATTCCAGACTATAATCTATCTTTGTGCCAAATTTCATCCAGATCCGTTTTTCCGTTCTGGCGTGATAAAGGAACAAACATCCATCCATCTATCTATCCATCCATCTAAACTTTCACGTTTATAATATTAGTGAGATTTACAATAGGAACTAGAGAAAAATGCATGTCTCTTTCAGTGGAAATCAGGTGCAAAACGTCAACATCGTTCAAAGCATTAGTGCATTAGGATTCGATCGAGGTCATATTTTTGTGTCAAATCTCGTATTCATACCTCGATATCACCAAGCAGGGGCTCGTACCAAGTAGCGTTGTCGATAGTGTAGTAGTTAGCTTCGAAAAACCATGCTAAGTTCACTAAGTTGTTTGGTTCTGGTAGCGGTATTGACATTGTGACGAAAGCCTGAAAACAAAAGAACCCATTGAAAGTAACACGTTACCTCCTTTCTAGCATAGATAAATTCTAATTTCTAAATAATTAGCGAATCTAAGACCTTACTACGACGGGGAATGAAAATTAATGACTAAATTTTGCCTTCATCCGTCATTCAGATAGAAAAGAGCCAGTAAATATGAAGTGCTGAAGAGAGTAGTAGCTATAAATTGCCTATCTTTGACAATCTAAATCTGTGTGTACATGCTAAAACTTACACCAAATTGAGTAAATGGAGTGAATACTAGATATCTCTTTTGTCTTTCCTTCGCGTTTTTACTACCAACCAACCCAATGAACACGAAAATCCTGAAATAATTAAACTTTAGTGCGATGAAGAAAATGGGACGCCATGCAAAATAAGGAAGCTAGCAATGATTTAAATAAAGGCAATAATAACTTGAAACTCACAATTTTAGCGTGGAACAAGGTAATTGAAAAGGTTTAAAGCAGGAATCGCAATCCGCAAACAAAAACATAAAATTCAGAGCAAAGTCCAAAGCAAACAACTCAAAAATAGATTGTGTACCCACAATATAAACTTGAACAGCATTTTCCCAGCTAAACTACACTATGAATAAGCTAAAGAAATTAAGGCAAACCAAACGGACGTACGTAGGTAGTGCTCGTAGCTAACGAACGTCGACTTTATTTGCGCAAGGAATTTGTTAAATCGTCTCCATGTCTAGTGCGCGGCTCGTGGATTGGCTCTTTAACGTTATTGGTATCCCACCCATTATCATCATTATCATTTTCTCAGCCGATAGACGTCCACTGCTAGGCATAGCCTTGCTACTTACTTTGCAAAACTTATCGTGCTTTAAAAATGACGACTAGCTACAACAACTTTGGTCAACTTCTCCAATTCTTAATTTTGATGTTTCTATCATTGTTGTTTAAGGGTTGAATTTGAGGCGGCATATAAGTTAAGTTCTCGAAATATTTATATGTGCACCGTAAAATGTATTTAAAACATCATCACAACATATTTTTCGCACACTGGTATATTGGTTTCCATGACAATGGGTGTAAACAAGAGGTCTAACAAAGTTGATGGATCGCCTAAAAAGAAGGACGACCGATCCTGGACTGATGTTTTTGTTAGGGTTTTGTAAAATATAAAGATGAAAATATTTAGTAACAATTCCGCGAAAAAAACCTTCTCCGATAAGTTCTAACAAAATGCAGTCCGCGTTGTAGAAGAAAACGACGCCAACTACAAAATGAAAAAATACGCAAAGGATCCCAACCTGAATCCTATTATATAACTAAAACTCCTGTCTGTCTGCTTATTTCTTCGTCTGTCAGTCTGTCCGTCAGCGGGCTGTATTTTATCAGTATTCAGGAATTAGAAGTCGGTATATAATTTTTTTAAACACGCCAAATTATTTTAATACTTACTGTTTTGCAAAGAGAGAGGAGACCCAAAACAAATTTGAAATAATATCATTAGAATAGATGCCAATAGCTTCAAAACCTCTTCCTTTGTGCCAACTCAATACCCGTAATTTAGAAGAAGTAGAAGGGAATGGTTGCTGGATATTTGCCTGCTACGGTGTCAACGTACGTAGGCCTTTATTGTCTGTAGCCTGGTGCTCATTTTTTTATATTTATGTGGAATGTTAGAGAAATACTCCTTACTTATTCTTATTTTTCTTTCCTGTGTATCACGTGGCAGTATTTATTTTACTTGCCAAGCCAAGGCTCAATCAAAATATGTGAATGTCGAAGATATATCGTTTTAGAAACCTAAAACGATATATGATGAGTGCAAAGGCAGACGGTCTTTCAAAATAATTGTGTCAAAGTTTATAAATGCTTTTTACCCTACTTTCCCAATAACAAATCAAATTCAGCCTTATTTCCCTCCAGCGAACTTCAAATTCGAATTACTCAACTCCGTAAATTACGGGCTACAACAATTTCATTACCTTCCCCGAAGTCGGGACAAAGAGCACATTTACAAAAAAAGAGGATTTTCAAGTCATACTTGACAGCTGTTTTTAATAATGCGGCCGATGATAGCATGTTTTTATCCGTGAAAAACATGCTGTCTGTCTTACACTTTTAAAATGACTATTACTATTATTTAGAATACAATGTATATTCTAGTTAATAATTTAATTTTTTTTTAATTATTTCAAATTAACTACTAAATTTGTTATTGATTAGGCATCTTAGTGTATTTTGTGCCCTAGAAAAGAGTGAATTCGGCTTTCACTGTAAATGCGGCACAGTCTTGTTGTGCTAATCAACTGAAAGGTGCCGTCTTCGTTGAGTTGAAACAAGTTTTAAGTTACAGTTTAATTTGGTCTCTAATGATTAGTGTAATAAGGTGGTGATTAAATTCTCCAGTGCATAAGAAAAAATTATTAATGACAAATGTTTTCGGGTATTAACAATAACCATAAACCGTAAAAAATGACGCGGCTTTTGACTACGTGAAATAATTGCAATCGAATTGATGAAAATATAACATTGATTTGATTTTCAATTAAAATCTGCGGTCCTGTTTGAGTCCTGTTCGGTTGTCTGAAATAGCGGAACCACACCGCTATAACAGAGTTAATTCAGACTTGCCAATCTAGCTGCAATATGAATTTAATCGTATATCCTGGTTTGCACACATTTCAGAGAAACATTAACTTAATTGATAAGCATGCATCTGACTGCAGTGACCGCAACCTTCCATTTACCCTCCGTTCCAATAAATTAGATGGAAGCTTTGATGTGGCCAGCCGTATGATACACAACGTTTGCATATGAAGGGTAGGGACCTCGAAAATACTACCTACCGTAGCTTTTGAAGCTACGGTAGGTAGTATTTTCGAGGTTCTGATTAGCCATAAGATTGAATATAAAATCATTTGCAAAAAAAGTTAATTTTGACGTTACAGAGTAAAAAGTAACTGAAAAGTTCCCTAAATTTCGATTTGAATATCGGAAAAATTAGTTAAGGAAACTATAGGGTCTGATATCGAATATGTTACCCTAAAACAGAGCCGCAGAATTTGCCTCTATGAATACGTACGATGTTTTGTTAAGCCAAAATGGAGTCCGTCGGAACGGGGCCAAGCAAATCACTGAGAAAACATAACGGTTCATTAGTTAGCTGCCGTAGGCTTCGGCAAACATCCACTTTATCTACAGTATTTACACATCGACGACGCTGCGCGGATCGAGGGAAAAAATGCTATTTCCAATAATTTTGCTCAATTTGCTGCTGATCGCGGATGCGCGCCGGCAGAGACGGTACCTCGTCTACCCCGACGGAGGGCCAGCCAGAGCTCAGGTATGCAGACATCTTTGATCGCAGCTTCCATACAAACGAAGTGATCGACAGATTCCTCTTTTCTCAATATCGCAACTAATATTTTCTAGTGCAAAAATATAGATAAATTCAATATTGGAAACGGCTATTTGTTAATCTGCAAATTGAGCTGGAAAAATCGGCTCCAAATAATTTTGATCAACATTTATCAATTAAAATGCTCGGTATTGCAAAATGAAACACGTTTGTACGGGATTGACTTTTACAAGTGAATTTTAAATACGTAGATTTATATTACTCCGACTCTGAAATGTTTTCTTTACGAATCGGGCTAACGAATCACTTTTTGTTCGGGAATTTGAATGCAATTAGGAGCCTGCCTTTTGATGTAATGTACGGAATTTTTTGTTCTACGCTCGTTTTGTTTGACTCTCGCTTATTCAATGTTGATTTCGCTAAACCTTGTTTTTACGGATTAGGATAATGTTTACTTATTCATTTGCTGTTTTACATACTCGTTTCTACTTCAATTGAATGGTTTCACTTCTCGTTTCGAGCAATCGAATTCTAGATTTGTTAAAATTACATTTATGTGCAAATCAAAAACACTTTAACCGCGTGGTTAAAATGTCTTTGGCTGGAATAAAACCTTAAATCTTTGTTGACCTTTAAAAACCTTTGTTTATGTTTAGGTACTAGAACTTAGAAATATGTGGGCAATGGGGATGTGTCTTTCAATAATCGACTTTACAACTTTTGACATTAAAAACTGAAATGTCTTCTATCTCTTTCTGTCTTCTTTCTATTCCAGTTCATCATAGGTCTCGGTGTGCCCGTAGACTTGAAGGAAGCCTCAGTGACCGTTGGAGCCGTCATCAAATTTCAGTATGATTTGCCAACGAATAGTACCGAATACACCAGCAGAATCTACGGTTTCGCCAATACAGTTTCTAGGGACATGAACGGAGAAACTTCCTCCGATGATGCGGATACTGATAATGACAACGCTATAGATATTTCTAGAAATTTGAACGATATTGATGATGTAGATGGTGAGGAAGAACGAGACAACGACACGTTAGTTGATATCACCTTTGATAGAAAGAAGAGAGCGCTAGGCTACGCAGAAGGAGGTATGATTGATGATGTGAACACAGAACTGTCGTTAGAAGAAGCTATAAGAAGACAGGAGATGATCGATCAGAATAATTTGAAAGAGGAAGAGTATCAAGAGCCGCAGAGAATGAACCGATGGGATTTTTATAAGATTTTGGAACATATGGCTGAGAGGTAATTCATGATTTCATGCATCAAGTTTTCTATACGTACATTTTATCCTAGACCAATTTCAATTTATTTTCTAATCCTTGAAAGCAAACCACGTGACTCGCCATATATCGTCTCAACTTTTAAATATTCCGATATAAATGTTACAAAGCAAAATTTTATAGAAAGTTACCGTTCCTTAGAATTTTAGAATATATTATTAAACCGTCCATTGAACAGGTACGGCTATTCAGGGCGCCCGTGCTTGCTGCGAACAATCTGCGAGGCAGCGGAGGTGCCTTTTACCCACGAACACGGCTTGCTGGGAGAGATTGGACATGTACTATTCACGTGAGCACCTATTACATGCTTAATGCGCTTGTTAACTTGATCGTGTTGGCGATGTGGATTAGAACGGCCTGTGTTTTCGAAGTTTGGCAGCGGCGGCTAGGTTTACAGACGAAATTTGTCGGTTTAAGAATAGGTATATCTAATAAAGATTTTCCGATAAGCGACAAAAAAACTTCTAAAACGACCGTTAGACGTTCTCTGTGGCTCAGCGGGCAAAGGTCCGCCTGTGACGCAAGAGGTTGCGGGTTCGATTCCCGCCTTGGGACAAAAAAAATCTACGATCTGCAAGTATTTGTTCCGGGTGTGTTCTTGACATTTTCTATGTATAGTAAAAAATATCTATGTATGTAATGTATTCTCTTAAGTAAATCAGTCATCTAGTACCTACCCATAACAGAGGCTTTGCCTAGCTGGGGGCTAGATAATGCTGTGTGGATTGTTCAGCATTATTTATTATTAAAACAGCTACTTCATAAGGAAACTAGGACTACTAACTCCTACTTTCAAGTAAAACTGTCAAATCAGAGCCCAATAAAGCGTACAAATGTATTTTTTTATTTCAGATATCAATACTTCTTTAAACTTTTGATGTTTCCACTCATATTAATTTTAATTTAAAGATCTACTCTCATCAACATAAAATCGTTTATCGTTAAACCATTACTTCCAGGCCCTCATCGACCAGAGACGAGCTGTCCCACCACACTGACAACGAGTACCACGCCGCAGAACGCCTGGGAAGAAGCACCGGCATCGATTGCGAGACTTTATTCCCTGACTGCGAAGGCTCAATTTTGAGCACCTTCACACAAATAGGACAGGAAACTTTGCATAAGTTTGGACTCTTTTGAACAACCCTCCAAGGGTTCTTGTTTCCGAGTTTGGAATATTCGAGATAAAATTGATGTTTTAGTTTATGGTGCGAAGAATATTGAGATTTGAGATCTTTACTGTACTTTACCCACCAACCTATGGTACTTTCATAATGTCGACCAGTTTATGCTTGACATTTGGAATACCTACCCAATTATTTCGCGAGGTCCCTTTTGTGCAACTTAGTTGAGCAAATTGCGCAACGGGGCCCTTCTTATTTGGAATAAACTGTTGATGTGAAACTTGCACATCGAAAATTACTTTTTTGTTGCGTAATTATTTTCTGTACCTCCACTTCCTATGAACAAATTCCTAAATATAAATAACCCCTTGAAGTTATGTTAATAAAAGATAACAATAAATAGATGAAGGCAAATTTTATTGATCAAAAACGTTTAAGAAATTGAAAAAGATCCCAAAAATTTTCGCAGGACTAGAACCTGGGGTGCAGGTTCTCACCCTCAGTACGGGTAGGCTCTAACCAACTAAGCCACGAAATCCTAGTCGGTTTCGTCGAAAATCTTTGGGACCTTTTACGCCGCTTTTTTTATTTTATCTTTAGCGCCGTTAGTCGAAATTTTTTGGGAACTTATTTAACTTCTTAGAGGTTACTCAGAGTGCAAGGGTTTACGCACTATAATACAAAACTTACAAAATACGTTTAATAAAGAATCACGAAACATGATGCAGCTGACTAAATATTTCTAATAGAGATAATTTACATTCTTTGTACAGTTCGACGCAGTTCAGACGGTCTTGTCCGTGTTTATGCGCCTGGATGTAAGGGTAGGCTTCGTGCTGCTCTGTCATTTGACTGTCGGGCTCTTCGTCATTTGTAGGACTGGAAATAAATAAAATAAATAAATAATGCTGGACAATCCACACAGCATGAACCAGGCCCAAAGTGAACAAAGCTTTGATATTGGGTACCAGATAACTGATACTATGAACTGTAAGTACTTAATATTATAAATTCGACAGTAACTCTGTCTGTCTGTTCCAGTCTTACCTTTTCCTGCATAAACGACTGTACGGATTTCGATGAAATTTCGCAGGAAGCTAAATAGTATTGCGGGAACGGACGTAGGATACTTGAAAAGCGCGGGCAAAGCCGTGGGCAGAATCTAGTAACTACATTATACGTTAAATATTATGTATAAATAAGGATTAGTGGAGCTTCCTGTAGATTATTTGCAATAGTCTGCACTTAGCTCAATTGTTTCAATTGGAAATACCCAATACTTCTAATTTATTTCTAGTAACTACATTTTTATTTCAGAAATGATAAGTAAGATTTGGAAATGAAAGGCTTATTTAAATTAATCATCATCATCTAACGGTCCCTTTCCCACGCTAGGCACAACATGTATTTTTCTTCCACTCTACTCTTTCAGCCGTCAAAGGGCTTTTTATTATTACTTTTAAATATATTATACTTTTTATATACTTAGAACACCGAAACAAATATTTGCAGATCGTACAAACATTTGTCCCGCGTTGGGAATGCAACCTGCGTCCGCTTGCGCCTGAGGTATTTGTAAAGTTTTTTTAACCAGTGGTCATCTCATCCAATACCTGTAGTAAATATGTATGGATCTCGATGGAATGATTATTTCCCACTACTTGACACTTCAGGATGAATTATTTAAGAAACATCGTCCAGAAAAAGTCACTTACTTGAGAACAAACGAAGCCAGCTCATGTAGCAAATCCTCTTCATCATCCGAGTGCAGTGGCTGAGTTCCAATCTGACAGAGAGTCTGTTTCACGCACGAATGACCGTCATGACCGAAACTGAAATACATCACGGTTAGGTATACTATATTAGATTTCTAGATCAAAACAGTATTTACAAAGCGGCCAGTAAACTCCTTGCTCCGTAACTGATATCTCATCAGTCTGCATCTGTTTGTAATCCAAAGTTTTAGGAGAATCAATTGTAGAAATATCAGGCAAATTTAGACAGTGCGTTTTTTATTCAATGCAGTTACGATGTTCAAGAATTGAGGTAAAAAAACGCTGATCAGGGAATTAATTGTAGAAATAATGCCTTATATTTTTACAATTAATTCCCTTTATAATAGTAAATAGTAATTATTTTGGTAAATTAGACAGTACGTTTTTTATTCCATGCAGTTACGATGTTCAACAATTGAGGTAAAAAAACGCTGATCCGAGTCACTTGGTTACAACGATGGTGAAAGCTGCGTCGAAATGAAAATCGAGTTTGCATTTACAGGAGTAAATCAAAAAGGTCCACAAATTTACCAAGGAATTTCAATAAATAATAGGCAGGCGTTACTTTGCTGAAATCTATTGCAAACTATGACTATGCTCGACCTTAACACTGAGAGCGCCAAGCAACAAAGGCAGAGTCCCACCACTCCTCCGAGTGCTACACCATGTGGCACTCGGAGTGGCAACATCTCTCGTTTTTCTTCTACAACGCGGACTACATTTTGTTAGAACTTATCGGAGAAGGTTTTTTCGCGGAATTGTTACTAAATATTGTCATCCTTATAGTAAGGAATTTCAATCGTAAAATTATTAAACACATGAGTGAATGCAGTAAGTCGATGTCGAAATAACATCCTGAGAGGAAACATTTCGTATTTGCCGTGGTGTGTGCTCAGTCAAGTAGATATTGGCGTCTGGGTTGTAATTCTTGTACCTAGCTGTTGCTATGTTATATTTCACTAGAGTCTTGAGAGGTAGATATAAAGAGTTATTGGTGATTCACTGACACTGACAGGTTAATTAGGGAGAAGACGAGGAGAAAAGACATAAAGAGTGATTTTTTTGCAAGGCTGAACGTAGTAAAGCACAGTGTTCGATATCAGGCTGTAAAACTTTATAATAGACTACCAGTTGTCCTGAAAACAATATATTGTCCAGTTAAGTTTGGAAAACACTTGAAACGATTCTTGTTGGAAAAGTGTTATTATACTATTGACGATTATTTAATTGACAAAAATCAAACAATTACTATTTAGTAGGTAGTATTTTTATTTTGACCAAAGTGTGTACTAAATTTGTGTTCTGTTAAAACTTGTTTCTGTGTAAATTATTTGTATCATGACATCTGTTTAACTTTTTGAATTTTGGTTTATGTGATTATCAATTTGATTGTGTATTATTACCTATTGTTCTTTGTACCCTAATATTCCGACACAAGTATTTGTTTGTGAATAAAGAAACTGAAACTGAAACTGAACTGAAACTGCGTGAACCAGGTTCTGCCCATCATCAGGAACCAAATCGTTTAGTCGCGAAAAATTGCCCCATGAAATTTCCCCAAATTTGCCATTTTCTATGTAAAAATAAGATAAAATAGGTGGCGGCACTAGGAATAGGCACACTTGGAATAAGTATAGATTGACGACTTCTGTGGTGCGGTGGACGAAGATCCGCCTACGAAGCAGGAGGTTGCTGGTTCGATTCCCGACCTGAGACAAATAATTGTACAGTGCGCGTCAGAATTAAGTATCCCCCTTGTCTACAAAATATTTTCTAACTTCTATTCGCTTGTGACTAATTTTCAATGCAAAAACTTATCAAGCCGCTAAGGATCGAACCACCCACCCTTTATATGGAGACTCGAATTCTCGGCATTAGATCAACTGAGCTATTTAGCTGTTGGAACTACGTGTCCAATTTTGTCTATCGGTCTAACTAATTAGTCCTTATTTTTAATGCCAGGTCTTACATTTTTTTAATGGATGCGGGTAGGGTTTGACTTTGTCGTTTGTAGCGAACAAAGTAATTGTCACTCGTCTTATTTCGTGTGGTTTGCTTTGTGCATATTTTGCGAGAGATCGAAATATTGTTACCAATGTTCTTTCGTTGTAAACAAACAATTTTTGAATAAATTATCACAATCTATTATAAAAAACCTTTCACTGTTTACAGATATTATTTGTTATTATGGTTTATCAAAACAATTAATTCGTTATAATATCATAAATTTATACGTAGTAGTTATTGTATAATATTGTAGACATTTATAGAATATTCTTTTTTGTAATTTTTTTTTTCATTAACTTGCAACTAAGCCCATAAAGAATAATATCAATTTAAAATCTTACATATTCCAAAGAAAATATATAACAATTGATAAAAAAAACGAAACACCGCTCACGAGATTCGAACCCTGTCACTCCTATCTTGTCTTGCATTATTTTGCCGGTTACTACCGCAAGGCCAAGATGATACTCAGATAATTCATCGAATTATAAGTAAGGTTATCAAAAAAAATGAAATTAAAATGAAACAATTTACACAAAAATTACATTTTAATGCTACAGAACATACAATTTTTGTTGGAAACGTCAAAAATATGAAAAGAAAATGGAAAATTATAAAAAAAACGTAGTTTTGATCACCCAATCTCCAACGATCGCTGACAGGATTTGAACCCACATACATTGAGATAGGGGGATACTTAATTGTGACGCGCACTGTACGATCTGCAAATATTTGTTCTGGGTATTTTCTATGTATAGTGAAATATATTTATTTATGCATTTTATTGTATTATGTTTATCAGTCATCTTGTACTCATAACCCAAGCTCAGTGTAGCTTAGGGCTAGATGCTGCTGTGTGCGTTGTCAGCATTATTTGTTTATTTATTTAGATCGCTGCCTTTCTATTCTCATTCTCAATAACTGCTCGACTTCTGAAGATCACGACCGTTTGCTTAGTACACAATATATTGTCCTCATTACCTCGAGTCGAGTGGTTCTCGACTCTCTAATTAGAGTTCTTATGTCACGGGAATGTACCTATAGATAGCTACTATTGACTTCCAGTATACTACAAGCAAAAGGGGATCGCATCAGATTTAATAAAATATCAATTTTTTTTGGCTGATAGCTCAGGCCCGAGGTGGATGGTATCAACTTCGGGAGGCCCATCATCATCATCATCAGCCTATGTTAGTCCGCTGTTGGACATAGGCCTCCCATAATGAGCGCCATAGCGCCCTATCTTCAGTTTGCCGCATCCAGCATCTGCCAGCAGTCGTTCGCAAATCGTCATCCCACCTGGTCGGAGGGCCCAGTAATTGGAAAATCCGGCTGCCGATGGATGATGATTTTGATTAAGACGGTTTCATAAAATTCAGAAATTAAAATTAACGGTCTCATACCATATCAGATGTAATATGGGTTCCTAATGGGCGAAGACCGTGTGGACGGCCCAGGCGGAGATGGAAAGATAAACTGGATGCATACAACAATGAGTAGCCACAACTGGCTGACAATAGGAAGGTGGAAAGGGAGGCCTTTGCCCAGTAGTGGGATCATACAGGCTCTTAATAATAATATAATCTCATACCTATTTAAAATCTCTTCCACATATTTATAAAAGTGGAACAGCTTAGCATCGTTCTCGTATCCATCTCTCTTCTTCCTGGAGGTGCCATCATATCCTGAATACACGTTCAGAATATCTGTTGGTATCTGGGTCCTGTTCCAAGGCAGTTGGAAGTTGGCTTGGAAGGCGAAGTTGAAGTTAATGTTCTTGGCCGGGCTTGGTGTGCCTACGCCGGCGTTAAACTGAAAAAGTGAAACGAATGGAATGATAGTTGAGAGTTATGGTTGAAGGTGTATTGTGTCTCCCTGGTACAGAGGGGCTTGAACCCCTATTAAGCTATATTACTCAATCAATTCAGATTTTACATTATACTGGGATAGTGAATTACCACTAACTCTATGACTGACGCTGCGTAAACTGCAGGTTCTGTCTATCGTCACAAACACATTTACTTTTGTAAGGATTGCCAGGTCCCTTTATGTCAATGACCTTCAATACAAAATAAAATAAAAAAAACATGTATTCCTCCAGGCAATCAAGGTTTATGTCTATGTCCAACAGTGGACTAATATAGGCATGATGATGAATAAAGGGTTGGCATATCTGGTTCCACTCCAACCCTATGAATTACTAAAGACCGATCTTCCACTCCCGTTAAATTCACACACCCACTATTAATTTAGCCCGTTTTTAAGTTAAGTTTTAAAATAGCAACTTAATGAATGAACGATTATTGAATAGAGGGGGTTACCTACTTATATCTATACTTCTCTACCAAGTTTAAAAATTATGACCTGGCATCTTCTCGAACTATTTCGTGTTTGTGTTCAGAACCTGCCAGTTCTCGCGGTATCAGTGAATTACCAATAACCCTGTATACAGATTCTATGCCTAGCATTGGACGGTGTTTGATTGAGTTGATGACGATGATGATGATTGGGCCTTGGGACCTTGACTCGCCTTGGGCCGGAAATAATCGCCGGGCGAGATCGAGCAAATTACTACACTACTACAAGTACATATTACAAATTAAAAAAGCACAAACCTGCAATAAAGTACTGTTCGGGAAAAGCAGTTGCCTTTTACTCCTGTGCAGTTCATCTATATCTGTTCCACTCGCACACAAAATGCAGATAATTTTAAAAATTACGAAAATCAAACAGTTTTTTGAAAAACACATTTTTGTTCAAGAATGGTATTCTGTTATTATTTAAAGACGGGTCGATTATGTATGGCTCAAGCGAAGACTCGAAGGTACAAAGGCGGGCGCAAATAACATTGTATCTAGCCATAACGGTAAATGCTAGGATGAGCCTGACTTTAGGTACTCTTGGATTTATTTTTGGTATGTTGGAAGGAAGGAAGAGAAAACATACCTAAGAACCAACTACACTAATAACCAGTGATCGGAAATTCGGGCGCTTATTTACCTAAAGTTGGTGAACGACACAACATGGAGCAGTTACAACCATCTTTCCAACCACCTCTCGGGAATTCTTTCCCGAGAGTTCCCGGGATTTCAGAACATTCTAAAATAATGATTTTTTCACCGGAACCTTATTTAAAGATGAAATATAAGACACTTTTATTCCGACGCGAAAATCGATTTTTGTAAAAAAACGCGTTCAAAAAAGGTGTCTATAAATAAGATTTCAGTGAAAATATATTCTAGAAAATTCCAAAATTCCCATTTGGAATAAAACAAGTTTGGGTTTATCTCACAAAACAGACATCTATATACCTATATTTTTTTTATAATATTTGTTTCTATTATTCTTACGCAATTATCAAACAAATTATAAATGCGTATGAATAAGTGTTTTAAATTTCGTCTAGAAAAAGGATTTTGGCATAAAATCATAAATATAATTACAAATGTTTTTTTTTTTCAGAAATATTGACTTGAGTGAAAAACACGTCAAAATAAAAGTGTCTTATATTTCGTCTATAAATAAGGTTCCGGTGAAAAATCATTATTTTAGAATATTCTGAAATCCCAGGAATTTACGGGAAAGAATTCCCGAGAAAGATGGTTTTAACTGCTCCATGTTGTGTCGTTCACCAACTTTAGGTAAATAAGCGCCCGAATTTCCGATCACTGCTAATAACTTATAGCAATCAATAATAACAAATACAACAACAGTTTCATTTAGTAAAAAGAAAAAAAACTGAAATAATTTATCTGCACGACAGTAAACCAAATCGAAATAAATTGAAGAAAAAAAAACAAAAAAAACTTATTGAAAAAGAATTTAGTTAGGATTCAAACATTTTCACTGACGATACATGTTTATCATTAAATACAATTTATAAATGCAAGTTAAATGATCAAGACGTAAACTGATTTGGTATTGAAATTAACAAGGTTGGTTGAAAAGTAAAATTTCATTATAACAAAGCAACTGAAGGAAACAAACTTCGAAATGTTAACGTAATAGATCCGGGGCATGTGATATGATGTTGTTGGATAAACATATTAGTGCCCTAGAGTCATGTGACTGGAGAATTATAGGTAAAGCCTTGTTACACTGGAGGTGGAATGTTCGACTGTAGTCTCATCCGTTTTTATAATGTTCTTTATAAATTATGTCTAAATAGCTTTTGTTAGCTTTGCTCGCGTTTTTTCGGGATAAATGATAAGTAAGTCTATAAAGGAATATTTTATTATATATTTTATCTATTCAAAATTTCAGCATAATCCTTTCATTAGTTTTGGCGTGGAGAGGTACCAAACATCAATAAATTCATTAAAAAATCGCAGCTCGCCGTTACCTTTCTTTGGTTTTGACTTCCTTAATTTCTACACATATTCCAACTGCCGCAATGCTTGTGGTTGTAAAACAGTACAAACTCTCTATTCGATTTTTACTTGATGTTACTTTAGGCTCAACATACCCAAAATAGTAATAAAAACGCTTTACTAAAAATTCGCCAGTCGCTTCGCTCGCGATAAAATACATATTTGTTGCACCTGCCGTGGTTCAGATATTGACTAGGCAACTTTGCGTACTACATACCTACCACAAACAAATTATTAAAATACCTAAAAAAGCACAAAGTTTTCGCAGCTCGGTCCACTTGCCGGCAACATAATTGTTTGTACTTGTTAGGGCCCAAAGCTGTACTCCATTTACTAAATGAACACATTTTTTTGCCCGGTGCTGAAATATTAGGATATTTCTATGGATGTCAGGCTTTTCCAGTGAGGCATCTGGTAACCAGTAGGGCCAGGCCTAGCTATAAAGCGGTAATTATGATCATGAGATAAGATGACAAGTCCTCTTGGGTTTGGTGATTCTTTATATGTAGGTAGATCCTTGTAGGTACCTTAACTAATTTTAAAGGTTTTCTTATTTTCCCTGAAAATTTGTTTATCCTTATAAATTAGTTAAGTCATGGGTGCTCACGTTTTTTTATTTGCCTTTGGAATTCTAAATCCAATAGATTAGTGATATGTATCGAACATATTATCATCTCACTAAGTTCAATATACTTTTTGGAAGTCGTGCGTCGGCTCAAGAGCAAGCATTTTTGAAACCATATTTTTAAATTAAGCTTATTTTCTATGTTTATGTCATGGGACTGGACATCTCTGAAACATGACGTCAGTACCGAACTGTATCTTTGATACTTAGTTGCAGATTCAGCACCATTCTACGTTTTTTATTATTTTTTTTGTTTTCAGAATATTTTTCATAGTTTTTTCTGTAATCCTAAGCCAAGTTATATGTGAATTGCCACGTTCTGTACCAACTGAAGAGTTTTTGAGGTCCAAGAGACAAATCAACAGTTTGCCACTAGTTTATCCCTATGGAGGAACGTACAAGGTCAGTCAATATTTTGGCACTACTTCCTGAGACTATTGAAAAATTCGTAAAAATGTAATTGATGGATAACAAAATTAAAAACTCTCTTAAAGTTTTTACAATTTCTAGTAAAATACATCACTAACTCGTACATGAGCTGTACGAGTGTGGCTCGAAGTGTATCCGCCTTCCGTAAGAGAAGAGATAAGATTCAATAGAAAAACCTTGCTGAAAACTGCAAATACTGACAAAATGATTGATAGGTATCTTTCTCCAGCTAGACCTTTTACTGTTGAATGTCAAATAATATACATCTATTGCATTTAATTGTTAGTTTTATTATCATTTTTATCTTTTATAGTTCCTGGTAGGCATGTCAGCACCCATTCAGAACCGAGACCAGGTTGCGCTGCTATTCGCAGCGAACTTCCAGTGGCAATACGTCCAGTTTACGAATATCACGCAGCTGTCCCAGTACTACTTCATCAAGCAGGTATTAACTAGACTTAACCCTCGAATTTTGTTCTTACAATCATCAGGGTCCGTGTGTATGTATTAAATTCTTTGGTTTAGTCTCTATCAAGAAATTTTTTGCCGGTCCCACGTTGACAGTGTCGAAAAGTACCATATCCCCTCTCAACCTGTGTTTCCTTGGTGTCTCCATAATTATTTTACACCTTAATTTCTGTAACATCCTCCCCAATAAAAATCAGACGAATCAATCGAAGATCGAGATCAAAAATTTCAAATTTAAGCTCCAGAGTATAATTGACAGAGTATGTAGAGAGCTTCTCCTAATGGGCCAGACACTCGTAATCAAGCCTACTCCTATTTTACGTTTCGTGTTTTGATGAAGACTCATTTAATCAGGTATCCAGAGAGCAGAGAGAAGCAGACATCTCGATGCGAAAAGATGAGAGGCTGATGTTCTACCGGTCTATTGCAGAGTTATTGAAAACGTGAGTGATGAACCCACCCGAGATAGATAGAAAATACTATATTATTACAAAGAAAGAAAACAATACAAACAGACATGCTTGGAATTGAGGATGTATAACGGGCTGCCTTATGGCTATAAGTGATCTCTTCCTGGCAACCTTACATACCTAGATGATCGACATCTTCAGACATACACACCGAACTACTCGACGACGCCGACATAGCTTGGCGGGTTAGTGTCGTTAAATTTGGTTTGCTTTAACCAGTTGACTTTGTTATCCAGTGACTTCGGTGTAGACACCTAAAAATACAGTTTCTCCACGCCTTGAAAATCTTGTTCTCCAATGTAATCACACGCTTTTGGTTGCTTTAATTTCAGAAAAGGCATGAATGGCCCCGAATGCGTGTTGCGAGCAATCTGCGAAGCTGCTCAGTTTCCCGTCGAAGAGGAAGGATTTGTGGGTGAAGTTCTACATGTGCTTCTCACGTAAGACACTTCATCAAAAAAATTCTGTAATGTTGAAATTTTGTAATTTTGTAGTTACAGAGCTGCAGAGGTTATTTGGTTAAAAATATAATTATGTGGACAGTTACAGTGTACAGTTTCCACTAGGAAACTGTACTGAAGATTGACACTTGCAATTGCATTTAAAACTTTGATCAGCAGTAACGGAGATTGATTATTATATAATTATACCTAAATAAATTTTATACCTTTTATGTAAATTTTTTAATGACATCAGAAATTAATGTCTTTTGAATTAAATCGTTAAAATCAGTGAATTCTAAATACAACTGTACCTACAACTGATTTAAGGAATGCAAAAGTACTTCTAAATCTTATCAGCCCGAACATAAAGTTGGAAAGTAAATTCTGGAAATTCGCAGGGAATTCCGACGTGGATCGTGAGAACTTTTGAAATATTTTCAGTTCCCGGTTTTAAAAGTATGGCGATTATACCTAGTATACACCTGGATGAAGTATTCTTTGATGTCCTAAACTTAAATGCAATGTTGTGATACAAAATGTTAAGGGTTCGTTTGGTAATCATTAGTCAGTCAAGAGTTCAGGACTCCTGCAAGAAGCTTTACTAATACAACAACTTAAGCCCGTTGATTCGCGTAGGATTGCTCTGCCCACATGAGTTTTACATTGTGTCTAAAATAAAACAAATAGTCAAGCAGGCCATTTAAAAAAAAAACATACCATACTATGTATACTGCAATTCATGTTAACAATATAGGTATTTATTTTCAGACCAGACTATGGCCACAGTCCATTTGATGACGAAGAACCTGATTGGGAAGAATCCATGTCCCCATACAAGGACGCTGCAGTGGCTGGTCGGCAAATGTTCAGCTGTGCTTCCATCTACAGTGGATGTCCTGAGGGACAAGGGATCTTGGAGCTTATGAGTACACTACGGGACCAATAAATGTTGGAATTTGACTTGGCTGGAATGAAAAGTGAAATAATTTTCGTAAAATTTGTTTACCGAATTTATTCGTGAATCTCTACAAATTTTGCAAATACCTGTTATGTAGGTAAATGTAGATATTTTTGCCGTCGATGGGACAACGAGTAATATGATCTACATACGAATAGGTAGTTTACATTCCAAATAACCCTGCCTGTGTATAATCCGTTATATCGGAGCCTTTGTTCCTTCTGAACAATGGTAGGTTACAATGTTATATTCTAACAGGTAGTAACAGGTATATTAACGCAACAAGTTTGAACATACGGAACTGGTTTTCCTTGGGTTTATTACTATAAATGACTATACTACACAAGGTAGATATTATCCTTGAGGCATTATTAACTTAGAAGGTTGATTAAAGACTCAAACGAATAATCCTTCTAATAGGACTCTTGAATTTATCAAACGAAAATCAAACTAGGAATTTGTAATAGTTTGTGTAATAAAACAATTAATTCACAACTGAGATAATAAAGACAGAACAGCAAACAAAACTCGATTTTGGAATTTGCTTTAGGCCTCTAACACTCTACCTCAATATCAGTTATAATATCACTTGTCAGTGTGAACGCCGCACTATCAACAAACAAAACCTATTGTTCAAAGCTCACCAAATGAGAAGAAGCTGTGCCACTATGAGGTAAGTTTTTGTAACTTTTAAAAATAGGCCAACCAATGTTGTAAATTCACTTATTTTGAGTCTAAGTTTTGTATGATGTACAAAGACATGAATTGATCGCTGCATCAATTCATCAGCTACAAATTTTGTACTAAAATTTTTTGAATAGCATGTCAATTCAGGATGTAGCTTCGTTAGTGTTTAACGTATATTATTTTTCCGCTCAGTGACATTTCGATTACACATAAATTACAAAAGAAAATAAAACAAACAGTGGCGAAAATAGTTTAATATACACTCACGAATTTGCTCACGGTCACGGGTAAATCTGGATCAACCAGCTGGTATCCTAGCCGAAATCAATTTTAGTAGTATCGTAGCCTATTCTTATCAGCGTTAATTAACACTTAGATAATCATTATAACGAATTCGATTTCGCGCACTTTGCACTACTCAAAAAGTTACTCTGAGAGCAATCGTGGATGAGGTGCACAGGGTTGACTGTTGATTAATTTTTGCTTTGATCTCATATTTAGTGCGGACTGGCTTCTTCTTGACACTAGCGGCGATACTAAAGTAAAAAGAATTATAATTAGGGTTCGCTGCCCAGCGTGGGGACTGAGGCATTACCTCCCTAGCCTTTAAGGCACTTATTTTTATCCGGCGAGGCATAACAGCTGGGTGTACTTGAATAGGCTGGTGATGGTGACGTTGTTAAAGAGAATGCTCTTCCCTTTAAATAAATAAACAATGGATTAAATACGACCGATTTGCTAACAGGATTACGTAGGTATCTTCTAGCCAAACCTATTCCAACGAAACGCGATGAAGGATGAATAATCCTTACAAGAAAATACTTATCCCATACTATATCCTGCTCGTATTATTTTGGCGTGGTTGTTGGTCCCTGAATTGAATACCTACAAGAGAATTTGTACCTTTTCTCCACAGCCTTAGATAAATTTTGATGTGCTCTGTATCGGTTACTACGAGTTATAGAAAATTATGTTTCCAACACTAGAAGGTTCTATTATAATGGAATGTTTACTTACGTTTGAGATAAGCGGATTATTTAGGTTTAGTATTGATACCTTGGTTTGGAAATACGTTTGATATAAATCTATTCTCTAAAAACTAGCTACTGTCCGCGGATTCGCCCGCGCTTTTCATGTATCCAATATTTTTCGGGTTAATATAATGACACTCACAAATAACGTGGCTTTCTATTGGTAAAAGAATTTTCAAAATCGGTTCAGTCGATCCAGAGATTACCTCCTACAACCTCACAAACTTTGCCTCTAATGATTATACTATAAAGTAGATTAAAGCTGCAGTTTGGAGCATACTCCTTATTAATTATTGTATAAATAAATAATGCTGGACAATTCACACAGCATCCGCTCTATCAAGATCCGTAGTTGTAGGAGCGAGTTCACACGGTGTGAACTCGCTCCTACAACTACGGATCTTGTCCGATACAGTACGATGGTACGATGGATACTGTCGGGGGTGTGAATCACACCCCCGACAGTATTCCAGATCTAGTACACGAACGTCTTCAGTAGCGAAGGATCAGTAAAAAACGGGAATGGACTCTAAGCAAAGCTTGTGTTATGGTAAACCAGAACACCAGTAACAAATCTGCAGATCGTACAAACGTTTATCCCGAGGCAGGAATCAAACCCGTAAACTCCTACGTCGTTTTGGACCTTCGTCCGCTGCACAACGAAGGTCGTCAAAGATCGCATGCATCGAAAAATTAAGCTGTGTTTTGTATTTGTTTACGAATTCCCTAATTTTAACAAATTTTTGTTAGTGACGCAATTGATTGTGCATAAATATGATTTAACATAATTTTTTAGCAGATTTTTCTTCTTTGCTGTTTGTCTATCATCTATGATAAGTGCTGATGATACTCCACATAGGGCTGAACGACAAATTAATAGTATTCCTTTGGTGTACCCTTACGGAGCAATTTACAAGGTTAGTACCTACCTACCCACTATGTTTAATAACAATGTAGTTTATAGTTATTTATACCTGCAGAGCTATAGTCGAACCTCTAAGCTCCCATACCAATGTACTTTCCTATTCATTTGGAATCTACACCTTTTATTGCACTGATGTTTTGCTTCCATAATTGGATAAGAAATAGCTATGTTTATATCGTTTCAGTTTATCAGATACATAATTAGCAATTAATGAAAGCGAAAATTCATTTCAATTCATTTTCATGCGAATTAATTACAATCGCTCTCATTTAATGATGATTTAGTTTTCCAAAAATCAAAACAGTGCAAATATAGCAATTTTTTATCCAAATATGTATGCAAAATTTCATTGAAATCGGGACGTAGTTTTCAAATGAATCGGAAAGTACGTTTGTATAGGTCGACTAAAGAAACCTACCAAAGGAAGAGCAGCAACAGCCTTTTATGTATATTAATAACCTCTACTACGATCACTAATCCGCTTGCCAACTCAACTCGCAACTCTCCCCTTGTTGAAAGAATGAGTGCTGATGAGAACTGTATAGAAAGATACTGGATGGAGAAGAGAACGGGACACCTGGCGATCTCTGGTGTCGAGGGTTTAAAACCACTTTGAGCCTCTGCGTCACGATAAGTATCTATACGTAACCGGATACGTAGTAAGGAAAGGTAAGTTTGTCATTATTTCCAAAATTAAATGACTTTACAGGTCAACCTTGGAAGGAACCAATTCAGAGGCAGTATTTCAAACTACAAATGCTCAGATAATGTTACCTTTAAAACATGTGGAGGATATATTAATAGTTAATAGTTTAGTCGTAAGTTTACATAAATAGTAATGTACAACTGTTTATTCTCCGAATAAAATAAAATAAAATAAAATAAAAGTGTCGAGAGCGCAAACAATTCACTAAAGTTTTTTTTAAACACTTCTTTTTCAGCTCCTCATCGGCTTTGCAGCCCCAGTGCTTAACAAGGACAAGATAGGCCTCCTCTTCGGAGTGAACTTCCAGTACCAATACCAACAGTTCCAGAACATATCGGAACTTTCCCAGTACTACTTCATCAAGCAGGTCTCTAGGGAGTCACGTGACATCAACCACGGCGATGAACGGCTGCTTTTCTACAAGTCTTTGGCTAATATTATGGACTCGTAAGTTTGGGATTGCTTTGAGAAACTGTTTTCTCATTCGAAAATAATAAGACGCCGTTGCCCACCATCCCTTGATCGATAAAAGAAGAACCCTCCGCTTGAACAAGTATTTTTCAATTACCATTCATCGTTTGTATGGTTTGACTACTCACTTATTACATTTTATAACGGAAGCGGACTTTAATTGGAAAACATTTATTATATGAACTTTGTTAGTGTGTAAGCCTAGCATAGTGCCCTACATAGATTGTCGTCGACCATAAGAACAGATGCACTGTATCATGAATGTTAGTCTGTATTGAGGTGGTTTTGCGAAAATAAACCCGTAAAGAGCTTATTTGGCTGCAAGAAATGATGCATAGTGCGTTGTGCGTTTTGCGATGTTAAACATTTGAATTAACAAAGGTTTCCTGTATAAGATGATATTTCCTATTTCAATATATTGCAGAGAACCTCTCCACAGAATGACCGATGTGTCTTTCTTTTTCAGAAAAGGTATGAATGGTCATGAATGCGTACTGCGAGCTATCTGCGAGGCCGCCCAGTTTACTTTAGAAGAAGAAGGCTTCATGGGAGAGATTGTACATATCCTGCTAACGTAAGTAACCTTATTTACTTTGAAAGAACCATGAAAAGAACCTTTCCTGCTGTGGCAGGAACGTACAGTCTAGGCGTATTGCAAACATCGAACGAGTGAAAACTGTTGCAATCATAACACGCGAAAGTCTGGATGGCAAAAACTTACAAATTAAGTACAAGTGGCCTGAATCTTTGTCTTCCAAAAACGCGTCTGAAGTTAGTTGATAAAACAAATCAAAATTTGCATTTCAGACCAGACTACGGTAGAACTCCTTTCGAAGACGAGGCTTCAGACCCCTTCCTATCTTCATACAGAGACGCGGCAGTTGCTGGACGACAGATGTTCAGTTGTCCAGCTGTTTATGACGCATGTCCGGAGGGCCAGGGGCTGATGGAACTCATCAGCACCTTGAGAGAAGAATAAAGCGACGAAGTATTCCGAAATTCCGATTAGTGCTACAAATACTGGAATAATAATTAATAAATTCTGATCTTTGTGATTTTATATGTGCATTTTCTAGCAGTATTTATTTATAATTTTATCTATATCTGAGATACTATCGGTAATGTTTATGTGCTGGTTCTATTCCATTATTTATTTATTTGTGCAACTTCTGATTTTCTTACCCAGTAAATAACCACGTGTAAACGATAAAACAATGAGATCAATTTGAGTGAGGTATTTATTCATTTGTATTATTCGATTGTTTTTACAAGATTTGGCTTTTAGACGCAATAAAAAAATAAAATTGGTTTTTCTCCACAAACCCAGGGTTTTTCCCGTTAAGTTATAAATATCCGTCCAACTTTCAAAGTGTAATTACCTCCTCACAAGTGCTCCCAAGCGTGTTATATTATCCCGAAGCCGCGGTGTTTGCTGGCGACAAATTAGGTAGCGCTCATCACATCCTTATGTTGCTCGCAGGTCACGTTCTTGCTATCATTCCATGGAATATTTACTTGATCTTTTTACTTTCGGAACTCGAAGTTAGGTAAAGCTTATTAGCTGAGTAATCTGGATCTTTGTGAATTGAAGGGTGTTTTTGTGACGGCAAAAAACTACATTGAAAAAGGAAAAGTTACGCTGCACGCACATCTATCCGATTCGAACGCGCCAAAGGAGCCGAAAGAATTCAAGATAAGACAAATGAACGCTGACTTCGTCCGCGGCACAGTCTGCCGATACAGGTATGGAAGCAGATAAATGCTAATTTTACGAAAAACAAACCCTGGTGACAATTTATACTTGGAACTATCATAACAGCTACACCAATTTCATCAAACATGGTAAATTCATATCATTGTCGATTAAAAAAACCTATTTTGCCTCATTACTTGGGGCGCTCTGTTGCCACAGTCACGATACAAACTAGCGCGGATATCTTGTCTGTGACATAATAACACCTCTAAAAAGAAGTCTGGATGCGAAAGTCGAGAACAGTTAGTAAACTTCTCGTCCCAATAGGCAATCAGTCCACTAGTAGCCGATTTAGCCGCATCGGGAATACATAGACTGGTAGTCGCTAACTGGATTTACTTTCTGCTTAGTTCGCACTCAAGTCTCACTGGCGACAAGGGTGTTAGGGGACTGGTTCATCAAGAAAGACGAATCAAATGGTACGTAATACTACATCGAAGAAAATCCTACGGACTTGTGCTTTCGCATACAGGTATGAGCATTTTTGGAAATATTTTCGAAATCAACACACATAGTAATCAAACTTCTTTTAATAAATACAGCTGGTTCTAACAAGCTACTTCATTATATTCACTTTGAAAAAAAAAACCTTGAATTGAGCAACGGCAAAACCTCTCGTCAAACGAACTAATTGTAACATTAGTTCTTTGAACAGCTTTGGATAAACTTCGGAGCTAACTAGTCCGTAAGAAGTCCCAGAGATTTTCGAGTCGGTGAGTACTGATTTCGGCTAAGTTAGTTAGAGCACACCCGTACTGAGGGCGGGCACGGGTTCATGTCCCGCCGATGTCAAATTTTTTTGGGTCTTCCTCTTCTTAATTTAATAGGCGATTGATATCATCATAATTATTAAATTAATTCCAATGAAAACTGTCCAGTTTTTGCTAAACAATATAACGAACTAAAGTAAAAGTAGATCAAAGGTAGTATTATCATCTAAAATAATTCCTGTGCAAAACGTCTTGCGTTCGTGTGCGGCAGTGTAACCTCACCTTTATTTGAGGGTGTCGGAACGAGATGTGACTTGATGAAGTTCTTGCTGAGACGTTTGTTTGCTTAATTGGATAATCATTGGCTTGGATAATTATAATTATTCAATAACATACACGTTATATTATTATTGTCAATGAATATTATCAAATAGACATGGTGTATTTAGAGGAACCTTACTAAAGGATAGTATGGTTCTAACGAAGTACCCCAAGGAAAGGATAGCGATTGTCTTCGAATGAATTTAAATTTGATACTTTATTTACAAAGGAATTTCTGTCCGGTTCTATCTTGTTTTTATTCAAAGCATCTTATGTTTTTTTTTTTTTGCAAAAACAATAAAAAACATTATTCAGTAACACGACGAGTATCTACCTATTTCTTTCACTCAGTTCTTCGTTCGTTATTTCATCGTTATGAAGCGACAAGACTCTCAGTTATGCCAAGAGAATATTTTAGCTGGCAATAAAAAGTTTCTTACTTTGAGATTTTATTAAATACAAATTTTATAAGATGAAGCCTAGGTCTGTACCACAAACCCTAAAGAATATAACTTTATTTGGTTTTCTAAATAAAAAAAGATCCGTCAAATAAGAGTGTTACCTACTTGCGCACCGCCGCCGAGGGTTTCGAACATTTTTCAATTATGTATATACATTTGTACTACAGGTACCGGTTAGATTATTTTGCTATTTAATTAATACTGAAAAATAGTAGATACCTTACAGATGGATCTCTGAAAACTTAGCAGATTGGGGGTAGTGGTAATTTTTTTGACTTTTTCAATAAAGTATAAAACCTACCAAAAATTTCAAAAACTAACAAATTTTGACATCACAATTTGTTCTGAAAATTTCCATTTAAATTTTTCCTTTATTAATTTATTTTTTCTTTTAATCAGCAATAACGCACGAAATGTAATATTTAAAATTTCAAGTCAAAAGCTGCGGTAGTTAATAAGATATACAGGGAAGAAGGAGGATGGACCGAGCGAGACCATAAGGGTTTCGAATCCGATCTCGAAACCCTAAAAATATCTATTTGAGTAATGTAATGCTCTACAGTAAGTGTATTCTTATACCAAAAACACAAGCTCTGTTTAGCTTGGGGCTAAAAATGATGCTATGTGTTTTGTCCGTCATCATCCTCATCATCATCCGAAATCTGATTTCACCCACTGCCACTCCACACGGTCCTGCGCCAATCTCATCCAGGTTCGATCTGCGTCGTTATACTCGTATATTTACTATTATTTATTGGGTTAAAAGGTTGTCGATAGAAGACACAATAGAGATAAAAAATAACTGAAGATAGAAGTCTCTTTTATCTTCTGTTATTTTTGCTGAGAGTAAAAAAGACAATTTCACACAATATCCGTATATTGTGAAATTCCCAAGGGTGATAATGGACAGGATGATATTGAAGTTTCGCAGTCTTGTTCCGTCATGTCGTGCCATTTTGACGTAGCTGATGATTGCTTCCTGAAATCCAAGAAAAAATACGTGATGAAGTTTACAATTTCTAAAATTTTCCTATTATTATCGCTAAGTGTTGCCCGCGGCTTTGCCCGCGTGGAGTGCTGTTAGAGGTGGTCTACCGTTAAAGTAGACCTATACCTGCAATGCTTAGCCTAGCGGCACATTTAAAGTTTTTTCCTCTGGAGCGCACACAAAAATAAGCTAAGAGAGAGCAGAGAAAGCAGAGCTTGTGCTTCTTGTATGGGTAGGATAACTTGACAACTGATAGACCTAATATTATACTAGACCTTCTAGATATTACCAATAACCCTGTGTATATAACTTTGAAAAACAAACCAAAACAAATCCATACATTTGTCGCAAATTTTAATTACTTTTAAAAATGAATAAGGGAATAGGGAATAAGGAATAAGGGAATTAGGGCAATTAGGGAATGTTTAGGGTGAGAGGTTGTTTGTTTGTGTACAACGATATATATTTCCAAGTATTTCACACGGATTTTATCAAAGCGAATGTTAGTATGTGTGTGTATTAAATTATTAGTAAATGTTTGCCTCCTTCACGGTCAAACGGCTAAACGGCTTTGGAAGGAACTTGGTACCAGGATAGCTTATATCCTGGGTTAACGTGGACAAGCTATCGCAGAAGTACATGCAGTAGGTACATTCAAAGTCGAGCATTTCATGTAAATTTAGCTTAGCTTACATTGACCGCAATTAGCGATTACTGGGGAAAAAATAAACTCAAATGTTCTACCATCACTCAACGGGGTCGATTTTTTAATCTCTTCGGGGTTTTTACCCGCCTCAGTTAGCTAGCATCTTTTAACGTCTTACTCCAGCTTAGCTTATTGATTGCAATCCAATCAAAGGTATAGACTAGTTACCTTTTGATAAATGAGACAAATCCTTACCGGAATACCATTTTGAGAATCCTGTGATACATTTCACTCGATTCGGACAAAGCATTCGCCTCACAAATGGCGCGACGTACGCACTGAAAGCCATTGAGACCATTCCTGGAACATGTAAACAATTCAATTATAGTATAATGCACGCTAAAGTCAGGCATTTGTCGCGTATCATTTTGCTTTTACTTCCCGAAATTTTAACCGTGTTGTAGTGATCGTGGCCAAGAGATTAAAAATTTAAATTCGATTTAAATAACACTAACATTCAGCTTGAAATATTTAACGTGAGATATTAAATAGATAGCGAATTAAAGTACACAAGTAAGGATATTAGTGCTTTAGGTACACTTAATTCTATCAACAAAAAATACCTAGCTCATTGCCTGACATACCGGCTGTTCGTATGCTAATCACTGATCAATTATCTCGTCAGTCAGTTCCTTTTCTCCCCGAATCAACGTTGTTAACTATTGATAATGTATTGCATTATGTATATCAGAATACATGGGTACTAGTACCCATAACGCAAGCTCTGCTTAGCTTATTATTACTATTATTTATTATAAACAACCGAATGATCAATTTATAGGTAGATACGACTCTTTACTTCTCGGAACTAAACTCACTCATAACAGAATATTACCATGATCAAATAATTTGATTGTTGAAAAAACTAAAAACTGACTTACAATACAAATACAATATAATAATAATATAATATATATAATATACAAATATTAAGTAGCTAGATTACATAATAATAATAACACATTGGCTTGTAACTCGTTCTGCTTGCTCTCCATAGGTCATGGCTGAAAATCAGTGCTTTTGCTTCTTTAGCAAAATATTACACTGAGCCAAGGCCTTTTTGACATATCTACTGCAGCACACATAGACACCCTACCTAGATTTAATTATTGTTGTTTTTTTATGTCAACTATATTTTATTATTGCTTGTTTTTACTAATGTACCTACTGTAAAATTGTTGTATTTTGTATGTGTGTGTCTGAAGTGGCAAATAAAGTTTTTATCTATCTATCTATCTATCTACAATTTGTATCAGGCATTTACACAGTTTTTTATGTTTTTCGGGACAAATCTCCATACAATAGCTAAATAATTTTCCCAATCAGTCCACATTGACGGCTAAATCGACCGATATACATAAAAAATACAACCCTTCTCTTTTCTTTATCGATTCGTTGTTCAACTACGAATCATGGTCAAAACACCTACCCGGAGGTAATTTACCAGAATGTTTTGAGTAAGGTAGACTTACCTATCTAGCAAAGTCTCCAAATGGCTGTACACGGTTCGCCTGTGTATATGATGATACGGATGGAAGGAGTCAGGGGGATCGTCCCAGTTCACGCGGAACCCTATTGCCTGCGCGAATATCTGGTTCCACGGAACCATGTTCGCTTTGAAGTTTAAGCGGAGCTGAAAACGGTTTATATTCTGTGAATTGCTTCTCTTAAGTAATTAGTTACTAAGTTTTTCCCGTAACCATCTTTAATATGAATGAAAATTGCAATCAAATAATAAATTAAAACTGGTACATAGTAATAACTTAGAAACGAAAAAGGACTAGTATTTACAGTTAAAACAATTGCGTTAGTTTAATTGCGCAGAGTTTAGTGTTTTGTATATTGTTAACCTAATTGATACTTGTGTTATCCAAATTATTTTAGTCGCACCACGGAGTGATCATCATCATCATCAGCCTATATCAGTCCACTGCTGGACATAGGGCTCCCCTAATGAGCGCCATAGCGCCCTGTCTTCAGTGTCTTCTTCCACTGAGTGATGCGGCAGTAAAATTGTTTAGGTTAGTTTTAGATATAATTTAGTTGCTTTTTTGTTAAAACACGGGACTGATATACCAATGACTTAAAGCCCCATATAAAATGAATAATAATAAAAAATAACCCCAAGCATGGTCCAATAATCCTGTAAGTAAGAAATAAAACACTCAGTTTTGAGTTTTTGACTTCACAAGAGGTTTGACCATGGCTTAGTTTGATCAGGATAAAGGTTATAGGTTAACTTTTTTTTCTTATTCTTAATTTTTTTTAAAGGACTTTTTCCGCTTAGCGAATATGCCACTTATTAGAATGTTAGTTTTCGAGTTGGAGCAAAACTCATTACAAGATTTTTTATCATCTAGATAATAATCTACAAACGGAGGTCTATTCACGATAAACGCTAATAAACCGGTCTTAAATCTACTAAAGCTGTTGATTTTCTCACAAAATAAATATAAAAATAACAGCAATACTCACGAAGAAATGCGATATATTTCTAAAGCTCAAGAACCTCCGCTCTCTGTGTAATTGCGAGCCATTATTGGCTTCACCCACATCAATTAGAACAAATGCCACCAAACACATGTAGGTTATAAGGAAAACTGGGTATAATCTGTTCATTTTGGCTTCTCAGCTTATAATGAAGTGTTCGAGGCCTGGAATGATAAAAAAGTGCATTGGGGTATTATAAAACATCATCATCATATCAACTCGACATAGGTGACATTGGCCTCCCATAAATTATTTATTTTATAAAGGTTTCCACAATGACCGATTTTACGCTGACCGCATCCAGCGATTTCTCGCGACCTTCACTAGGATATAATAAAACTGTATACTGCGTAATTTATTATTATTTAAACAAGCACAGGAAACCACATAGAAAGCGATGAATTTAAAAGATGTAGTTTTTTTTATTTGATTCCTCCGTCAATGTCGTAAGCTTATATCGTACGTATCGTCTTCCGTATACCTGCGGTCCACAGCTGTAAATAGGCTCATAACAAGCGCCTTTTCGGCACTTATTATGGGGTAATGCCTAAAGCTCTGCGCACATTAATCTAACGCCGCCGCTACCACAAAGCACAATAATCTGCATTCACATGAGGGCTTAGTGTCTATCGCATTAACTGCCCTGCCTGGGTGATGCGACCTGTACAATACAAGCGCGTCGCCGCCCGCCCTACACTGATCCCGAGAGACATGTTCAACGTAGGCCATGAAAGTATTAAATCTTTAGATACATTTTAAAGTGACAAAATGGCTTCCCAGAAGCTCCAAACGAGTGGCACGCGAGATGTCTATCATCTGTTGCCGTCAATATAGATACCACCTCAATGCGACAAGTTTGAATTGTTTATTTATCTTGTGTGTATAGTGGGCAAATAAATGATTATGTCTATGTCTAGAAGTTCAAATCTATGCTTGAATACACATTTTTAATGGTAGCTTTGCGCCACTGATATGCGATAACCTTTAATCCCCACGCTGGGCATGCGGGTTGGGGTACCGCCGACGAAGTATAAAAAACTACTTACTTTTATAAATATGTAAAGTGAATCTTTCTATTGTAGGTGTTTTGTCACATTCAAAACCCTACACATTCACAAATTACTAGACCTACCTACTTCGTTTTAGAATTTATCACTTTGACATTATCATCTATCTGATTCTTTCACTATGACTGCAATTCTCACTCCTATAAGCTTCTCTGTTTATGAAAATGAATTTCAAAACTGATATTATTTTAAATTTATCGGTAAACGCAGTAAGTGGTAGCTTGGACAGAAATTTGTGAAAATAAGTCAATAACGGTTTCAGAACTAGGTGGTGTTTGAGCGTTTTGTTTATCAATATGTGCTAAAACTAGTTGTACTGTCTAGTAGGTTACTGTGTTCATGACATGATGAAAAATAGTTTGACGTAATGAGAAAGTTCAGGGTGTTCCAAAACTTTTCTGGTTAAAGATCATTTATTTCTCTAATGAATTAGCTAGGAAACTATAATAACCAAAAAAATACAATCAAATAATAGAAACAAATTAGAACTAGTATATTGAGCTAACTACAGACAGTTGCAAACAATCTATAATTCGCTCAACTGATCCATATCAATACTAGTCGGAAGCGTCCCTAAGACGCTGGCTGCATTGCCCCGCTGTATAGCAATGCTGATGTGCTGCGCCAGGTACTCTCCAGCTCTCGGGTCATGAATTAAGTAAATTCACTTACAGAGATTTTTTTATGTTAGTAAATATATGGATTTTGTAGGGCTTATCGTACAAGAAAAGAACTGATTATTACCTATTTTTTTATTGGAAATTTTGTTATTGAAATGTAGGTAGATGTTATATATACGAGTTAGTCGCAAAATTTTTAAACGTGACGGCACCCCGTTCAACCAATTTTCATGAAGCTTTAAGCGGAATATCTTTTTTGAAAGAAAAAAAAACCAAAATAATTTTTAGACAACACACAAAAAACAAACATGATCATCATCATCATCAGCCTATATTAGTCCACTGCTGGACATAGGCCTCCCCTAATGAGCGCCATAGCGCCCTGTCTTCAGACTTTTAACTGGTGGACCAACCCTACCGTGAGTGCCCACGTCTCAGCTCTGTAGGTCATGACGGGTAGGACACAACAAACATGATAGTTTTAATCATTTATTAATTCTAGTTTTATTTATATTGAAGGAAAAAGAGCACTTTGTGTTGACAAAGTTATCAGTAACGTCACAAAAAAAGTGGCGTTTTTACAACCCGAAACTGAGTGCAGTTTTATTTTTCTTTTTTTCCCTTATGATATAAAATGTGTTTTGTTATTTTTTTTCAGTAATGGTATAATATAAATAATCAATAATAACATAAAAATTTCTATGCATGTACCGTATTTGACAATGTAGATTTGAGATAGAGCTAAACATCCTGTATGTGTAATCCGTTAAGGCCTGTAAGTTTGTAAATCGTGATCAACGGTAATCTCTACAATGTAAGCTGACATTTTCTTCCTACATTCGAATGTATGTTTAGAACCAATATCATGTCTTCCATTAAAATTTAAAAAACAATACCAAACATACTTCTTCCACCATTTAAAAATATTAACACGTAGACAAGATGGCGGCTTGGAAAAGTTTTGTAATTATTTTAGTTTTGGTTAACATTGTAATGAGCCAAGAAATAGCCAACGAGACAAGTGTTGTTTTTACTCATGATAAAAGTCAAATATTGTCCAGGAAAAAAAGGTTTTTGATTTTTCCTGAAGGCAGTTCCTTTCAACTAGGTAAGACACAAACACATCACAAACTTGTACAGTCAGCTGCGAAAATATGTATACACTCCCATGTTTTGCAATTCGACTGAATAGTAAGTGTATAGCTATTGTGATAATTTATATATCGTATTCTGACAAGAACGATGACTACTTAGTATGAAAAATGTGTGCGTAGACTTTTATATTATAAGTTTCGAGTGAAATAAAAGTCAGAACTTGGAAGTGTAGACATATCAAAGCATCTGACTGTACGTTATACTGTACTTATTATATTGCAATGAATAAGGGTCCCTAGATGTTCTTATTATGTATTCTACAATCTAAATTGCGTGTTTGTACTATTTTCTGATAAAAGGCTTTTTGGAAGAAAATTGCACTATTAATTTCACTTGATAAATTGTTTATACCACTACGATGTAATAGATTCTTTCCATCTCGAGCAATGGCCGAGA
The DNA here is from genome assembly GCA_947086465.1 of Eupithecia exiguata. Classification (NCBI taxonomy): domain Eukaryota; kingdom Metazoa; phylum Arthropoda; class Insecta; order Lepidoptera; family Geometridae; genus Eupithecia; species Eupithecia exiguata. The sequence continues at coordinate 5,668,049 of OX352243.1, read as the reverse complement.
AATAGAGAAGTCTCCACTTTGCATCTTGTCCCTCAGGGTAAGCGCATTTCTCAAATAGTTTTGTACCACGTTTTAATGTTGGAAAATGAATAAAGAAAACAGACTTTTAAAGTTGAGAGTTGGAGATAGAAAATTGATTAAATTATCACACATTGCAGATTACACTTTTCTTAAGCAAGTGTTAATTTTGATAACATCAGAGAATGTTATGATGAACAAAATAATTAACTGTAAAAGAACTCGTTTTATAAAGTGAATGCTCTTTCTTTACTGACATCATTTTATGGCACTTCGGCCTTTCCGTATGGTTTATGCAGGATAATAAACCAATACGGGCTTAAAAACAATTAATCTTATTTTATTTTAGTTTTCTGCAACACATATCCCGCTCTCACCACAATTGGTGATATTTTTCTTTGGGGAGTGACCGCAGCCTTGGCGTGGGAGCTGCCCCAAGACCCGTACTCACCGTTTGATCACAAAGCTGACCCCTTGCATAGAAGAGTGGACTCTAAGAAGATAAAGTATATCAATGAAAATGGAAGGGTTATTCATGAAAGACCGTACGGGAAAAGGTAAGTTTAAGTTTTTTTTTTACCTGTAGCATATTATGTATTACTTACGTTAACAATTTTTTTGGTTGGAATTAGTACAACAGTAACAAAACATAATAATATCATTGTATCAGTATTATAGAATTATTTTCTAGAGATTCATGATATGAAAAGGATCCAACAAAGCTGTCATCCAACAATGCCTAAATATAGGTGCTCAAAAAACGCACACAAATTAACAGTTGACCATATAAAAACTTTTCAGAAAGCTTATCGTGAATCCGGCGTTTGCGAAGCGCAGTGTGGAAACAAAAAAAGACCAGTGTAATATAGACAGGAAACAGATGCACGCTAAAAACAACCGGGAGTTTGCAGGGAGGCAGGAATTTCACAGGAGCTCGCGCGCCTCGCTCTATCAAAAAATAGAGGGTCTTCTACAAGGGTTTGTTATTTTCAGCTGAATAAACAGTGGGTATTTATGGCGAAAGCGTTGATGTTTCTGTTTGAAGTTAGAACAATTATTTTAAAGACTCCAATAAAGTAAATAAATACGGAAAAGCATATAGCCCGTGTATAAACTTAGTGGCAAAAAACTAATGCAACGCTTGAGTCATGAATAATTGTGTCTTTTTTTCGAAACATTTTATAACTAGTGAACTGGATAAGTTATTGCATGTCTTTGCTTTCTGTCGCTCTATAAACTTTGTACACCGTCTGTCCAACGTTTTTCCAGGATAAAAAAAGCTTTCCAGATCTAGAATTACATATAATCAAAACTACAGCTTGATCTGTCTATTAGTTTTGGCGTGAAAGTGTAGTCCAGGATAAAAAATAGCTTTTCTGATCTAGTATTAAATGTCTAAAAAATTGCAGCTTGATTTGATTATTTAGTTTTGGCGTGAAAGTTTAACAACCATCTATCCAAACTTTCCTATTTAAAGTGTCACTTAGAATTGTTTTAGCCGCTGGTTTTTACTCCTGAGGTTCTTGTTAAAAGATATACCTCTGTCTACTTTTCACGAATAACCTCCGGTTCTGTAAATTGCTTATGCTACAACTTTAACAAAACTTATTTCAATCACGCGTTTAAACGTTCGACTAATTCCAGCCTGGGAGGCAATGGGAGAGAATGCATGCTGAGAACCTTGTGCTTGGTTGGCAAGACTCGAGGAGATCCACAAGGAAGCTTTTTACAGGAGATACTGCGGGCTACATTCACGTGAGTAAACTTTTTTCTTTTTTGGACGCCCTCCGTAGCGGTGATCTAGAGATTCAGAAGGGTGCGGGTTCGATTCCCAATGACAAATATACTTAAGCAAAAAAAGCTACAAAGTGTCTGTTAGTTCAAATAGTTTCTAATTTTTTTATCAGGCTATATGTGTGAATTGTCCAGCATTATTTATTTATTTATAATGTATATGTTTTGGTATAATTATACCAATATGTTACATTCGTACCTACTTTTAATATTTGTAACAAAAAACCTATAAAAATGTAATTGGTTTTTTAATCGAATTCTAGCTAAAAAGCCTTGTGTAGCTTCTGTTATTGTAATTTTCTTAGTAAATATAAATAAATTGAACTTTGCTTCATAGGCAGCACGTGTAGCTTAAGAATTTTCTTTCTAATACTACTCCTCTAATACTATGTTGACTATAAATAAAATAACATATTTGAACTTCTTTCCAGACTACCCGAAGGAGCAGAACCAGATGACATGATAGAATACGACAACGCATTTTCAGCAACTGAGTCATGCGAAGACCTCTATCCTGATTGCAACGAGTCTCTCTCAGAGCCTGTTTTGTATTGATTGAAAAACAATAGAAATAGTGTAGTTAATTTAATAAATAAATAATTGATGCTTGACGTTTCGCACAGCATCATCTAGGCCGAACTTAATTGGATGGCAGATCATCAGTTAAAATTTAAATGCTAATAATATTGACAGCATTATTAAAATATTGGGGGCACAAAATGATTTGGGATTTTACATTACCTAAACAAAATGTTACCATTCTTGCATACTAGATTATATTGGTATTATTATTCTTAAAAGAATATCTTCATTCCAAAACTAATTCTAAGTTTCTCTATTTTTCTGATAAACTCGATAATTTCAAAATACAAGTCACCTACTGAAAAAAAGCACCGATACGAATTTTTTTTTTTCTTCAATAAAGTGTTAAGTAAGTCAAAAGAGCTTTATCTATAATTGATCTGGCCTTACAAAATAAGAAAAATCTACATTAAAATAGACAGAAACAACAGACTTTTATTTAGGTACAGCCTTTTTACAAGAAAACGATAAAATTCAGATCGTGAGTTAATATCACGCATGCCTGATTCAGACCCATGAAATACTAATTTTCCTTTTAGGGTTACGTTGCTTAAAAATAAAATATATACTCCTTTGATGATTTTTTCAACCCTTGCTCCTTTATTTGTGTGGTTTTCAGCTAAAGTTATTAAGAAAGCGTTTTTGTACTGAAAGATGATTTTGTAAAGTTGACAAAAACCCTTTGGTCATGCTAAACTGCATCGATCTTGATTTAAATTCTTTGTCTTTTCTTCATTTTTGTCACTTGAAGTACAGTTATCATATTAACACTCACGTATGTTAATTGGTACTCCATTTATACAAGTACATTTACACGACAAATATGGCTTCAAGTGGTAGGACAGTTTGTGTAAAGTTTTAGAACAGATACCTCTATATTTTCCAGTTTGAAATTGAGGTCTCGAAAACAATTTCGTTCAAAAATTTAAAAAAAGTTTAGAAGGTTAATTTTTGAATGTTCTTTGTTGCCAGCAACAAAACAGTTGAATTATCTCAGTGGAAGTGAAAAAGTTTGTATCCACTTCAAAATGTTCAAACTTCGAACCTCTTTGTTAGCCGTAACAATTGTTTTGTTATTTGAGGCAGTAATTAGTGAAAATGTGAAAGGAACGAACGGTACAAATGAATTTTCAGAGAATGAAGGATCACGAGTGTTGTCAAGACGAAAGAGGTTCTTAATATTTCCAGATGGTAGCTCGCTACAACTTGGTACGTGAATAGTTACGTGTTTGGTATTTTGAGCAAAAGCGGGACGAAATTCATGTCCTTTGAGCTGAGAATACCTTCTAAATATTCTATTTAAATAATGCCTTTGAATTATAGAAGCTTCTGTTGTGAATGTTAGTTAAACATTTTGGACAGATAATCTTTTCTACACAAAATATTTTCGAAGACAAGCTTACCACAACCCAGCAATGCTATACCAGAAAACTTTTACTTGACACTTGAAAACTAGCGAGTTTTATTATGATTTTAGTATTTTGCTGCCAGACTGCTGCGCTGATCCCGATCGGTGATATATTTCTGTATGGGAGCACGGCCGCTTTGGCATGGGTCCTACCTACTGATCCTATGTTGCTCACGTCTCTAAAAGAGAAAGAGTTCCAGAGAAGAGGGGACACAAATATCAAATTTTTGAATGAGGAGGGTAGAGTAATCGCCACGGTTCCATACAGGAGGTAAACAAGATTCCGATAATTAAAGTAGATTCCTTATTAACAAATAGCTTTCGCCTTGGTTTTCTGCAATAAAAATTAGCCTATAAACATATGTTTTCAAGATGATGTGCAGAACCTGCAGTTCACGTAGAGTTACTAATTTACCAATAACCCTGTATACAATGTTTTCAATCTCGTGTTTTCAGGAAACTAATCGTCAATCCAGCGTTTGCCAAGAGAAGTATAAACAACATGTCTTTCAAAGAAAAGCTGAAATTAAGATTAGAAAAATCGAAGATGCACCAGGATCACTCCCATAGAGAATATCTAAAAGACATGGATGAGCGGAGTATCGAGTTCCACAGGAGCAGTCGACTGGAGCTATTTGAAAAGATCGAGAAGCTGATAGGAGCGTAAGTAGTACATCTATTCGTCACGTAATTACTACGTATGAAATAGGTAACACAGCCCGCTATAATGTATTACTGTTTACAGGGTTCTTGTTAATTTACTGACACTGCGTGAACTGCAGATTCTGTCCATCATCACGAACAAGATCGTGAAGACACTAGGGTAAATCTTAAACTTGGTACTGTTCGTAGGTTTTCTATGCAACATTTTTTCATACGAGGGGACTCTTTATACACGAACCTTAAACATATCGAAACGAAATTAAAAAGCTTCCGAATTAACAGTAGGTGTCGAATTGGGAGATCGGCCTTTTCTCAGCCATTGGGTTCTGGAGAAACGTGTTTTTACATTCTGTATCAGAGATAACTTAAACAAAATTTTAGGAATTGAGACCGCGTGTTTACGAACTTTTTCGTGGCGATGGACAGTGTCAGTGAATTACCAGTAATCCTGTATATTAATAAAATATTTCACTTAATTTTATAGTTGTCTTATTAATTTTTAAGTTGTCTTAGCCTAGGTTCTGTTTTTGTTGCGTGTCTGTCAAATATGGCAAAATAACTACAGAGCCTCCAAAATAATTCAAACATCGCTTGAGAATAGAATATATGGAAGGAAAGCTGGCATTTGACCCATATTGGGATCCACAGTTGCTGAAAATATTCTGATTGAAATGAAAATATACGATACATTTTAATTATCCGAAGATGCATTGCAGGACCTGCTCCTAATCTTTCGCCTCATCGAGGCTACTGTCAAAAAAGCGCATCTGAGGATAAGATTATAAGTTAGACTGTGCTCACCGAGTGGGAGCACTCTGTGAGTTCAGCTCGTATCAAAGGTATTTGTTTCTAGGTTAGGACAGAACGGGCGGGCGTGCGTGCTATACAAACTATGCGAGGCAGCGCAGATAAGATCCCAGGGAACATTCCTACAGGAGTTCCTCAGGGTTGTGTTTACGTAAGTACCTCTGTGTCTTGTATTCCAATAAAATTCTATTAAATTGTTGGGAAAACCAATTCAGATCGTTATCAAAATCTGCGGTTGCGTTTTCAAACGGATGTTGGACGGAGAAAACACGATTTTGAAGTTGTGATTTTAAACCCACTTCTTCAGGAGAAGGTTCTATGTTCGGCTGTATGTCTTTTTTATGTATGTTCGTCGATTTATCAGTCAATTATGGACCGATTTTAAATATTATTTCGCTATTGTCTAGAATATTTATGGTCCCGAAATGATATCATAAAAAACATATTCCCGAGGCTTCAAAAACAACATACTTTTGAAAAAAACACAACTATCTACGGTAATTTTGGTGGTATCTTCGCCAATTCGTAATAGATTTTGATAATTCTTTACCTGTTGTGTAAAGGTTAATTTTGAAGTGTTCACGTAAAAAGTTTGATCTTCGAGAAATTCATATGTGCGCCGTAAATAATATCTTACACATCATCATGATAATTTTCACTATCACTGGTAACAGATGGTTTCCATGGCAACAGGCGCAAAACAAACTAAATTAAACTCCAATTTTAACTAATATCGCCATTTTTTTTATCGCGCTATAGAAGTACTCCAGGTTTAAAACTACCACTTCAAAATTCATTTTTATTTATCAGGAATTTAAAGGTTTATCGTTTTTTTTAAACACGCCAAATTATGTATGTAATCTTATATTTCATTGGAGTCTTTAGTTTAAAGCTCGTATCCAGACACTTAAGTACCTACCTGAAAATGAGTACCGAACCCGAATTGGTATCCGGGACCGACGAATCTATACGAATCCGATCTATGACCAAACCTATTGCTTTCAAACACCTAAAGATCGAATGTACTATGAACTTTCCGCATACAACTTTTATAGTCTGCCATACAGTTTAATGATAAAGGAAACCTCAGTTTACTAGAATACTTATTTTTCCAGATTACCAAAAGGCATAGAATTCGACGAAGAACACCACAAGGAGTATGACAGAGCCCACACTGCCGCACATGACTGTATGGTAAAGTACCCCGGCTGTAATTTGATTACACAATGAATCATATGAGAACATGAATTGAAAAAATAAATATAAGTAATGAAACAATTCATTCGTTTTTGTTATTCCTTTTTCAATCGGCAATTTATTGATATAATCCCTGACAATGTGTCCACAAAAGTCTATGGCATTTTTCAGCCAGAAGGCTTACTCAGAAGCACTAGTGGGAATGTTGCAACAATAATTATATGTTTTGAAAAGTAGTAGTTGGTCTTTTGAAAATTAGCTTTAGAGTAGATCTGTATCTGAATCTGAATCTATCACATCACTATTTATTAAATGGGTCTAATTTATAACCCCTACATTATTGACTGCATCTAAAACACAAGTCGTAACACTTACACTACACACTACATGTATTATTTTTATGTACTAATAAAGATAATACATGTAGATAAAGATTTTGTGGAAGGTTTTGGGACCTTGTCCTATGTCCTTCCTATTCACTCTTTCCTTGAAGGTCAAGAAGTCGTTCATTTTGAGGGTGACCGAGTCATACTTCTGTTTGACGTTAGCCATTGCTATTTTGTGCCATAGGTCTATGTTGACTTAAGTTTCAATCAATTTACGGTACGTCCGTATGTTTGCAGAATAAGTTTTTCTCCCTTTTTTGATTTCGACTCGTAATACTAATTGTTACAGCTCTGTTATGGCTCCTAAAATTCGGTGTAATTAACTAACTAACTATATAAGTAAGCACTGAATGGGAATCCTGTACTTCGAGTATAGTTAAGAAACCTACGTTTAATTTATTAACAAAGAAAATTACAATCAAATAATAGAATTAAATTAAAACTAGTATTTACAATTGCAAAAAATTGAACGAACTGCAGATTGTTGCAAACAATCTTCAAGTAGCTCAACTGATCCATATCAATACCAGTCGGAAGCATGCCCAAGACGCTAGCTGCATTGCCCCGCTGTATAGCAATGCTGACGCGCTGCGGCAGATACTCACCAGCTCTCGGGTCAAGCGTCGCGTCATAGTTACGTTTAATTAACACTTAAATGACCAACGATGCATACTCGTATATCTATCAGCAGGCCGTGCAAGTGGGCAGCGAATGAGTTAAAATTCTGTTGTTTAATTAGTGTAAGCAGGCTGCAATTGAGTTTACTAACTTGATTTCTTGTTAACGCTCAAGGAAAATTTGAAACAATCTGGGAACACAGTAATTTATCTACTTTCCACCTATGTGCTAAGTCTCTGAATTGCAAACCGGCACCACTCATTATCACGTTCTTGAGACAGTGGGACTGTTGCCACCTTATTTGAGAACAAACTCGGGTCCTAAGGTTTATATCTTTGCTAAATATTTGTCTCTGGCCTGCCAGTTGTTTGCTGTAAGCCTTGATTTGTGGTTCATTCCTATTTCGTTTTACCAGGAACTGTTTGTTTTGACTTAATTTGTCTTTTGCATGTGCAATACGGTTATAATTATAGGTTATAGGTATACCTACTTTTACGTTGTTACCTATTATCTTAAAAGAGTGAGTTTTCTTTACTGTGATAAGATATTTCCATCACGTAGAATGCAACACAGAACCCTTTGATAGTGCTTATCTATTTAATTTAATAATTAAGTACACTTGGCAGATCCTATCTATTTACCTGAGTGCATTCTCCGTAGCATTTTCTTTTAACTTAAACGCCAAGAGCAAGTTTGTCGTTGGCATTGACTTAGAAATAAGTTTAAAACTTGAAAACTTGTGTAATCTTGAAAAGAGAATCTGAGAAAAGTCATCTAAAACATTTTGTACTCTGATCAACAGGTCCAAAGTGCGAATTTGAAACAAGTAAAGAATAATAAACATCCATTTTGTTTCTATTACGGAACAAGACATTAATCAAAAGATTAACTTTCAGGAAAAATGAACGGTACAACTTTTTGGCTCGTCTTAGCTTTAATAAGTTTTTGTAACTGCTATAAAGAACATTATGAAAATGTTACATCAGAAATCAGAGTTAGTGAAGATTTATCGAGCCCTGTCTTGTCGCGGAGGAAGAGATTTTTGGTATTTCCTGACGGCAGCTCCTTTCAGTTGGGTAAGATATCTAATTAATCTATACAGAAATTAGAACGTATATTTACACTTAAGTCTATTTTCAAAAAATCTAAGCCGTCACCAGAAGACAGAGTGCCCAGAACGCTGGCAACATTGCCACGTTGTTGAATGGCAATACTAATTCGTCGACCAAAAAAAAGCCAGCATTCCGATCACCTGTGGACTCTACTAGGAGTTTTGTAAGATCTTGCAGTAATTAAATTGACTTATAAATCGTGGAAATTTAATGGAACACAACACTGAACGCAAAAATAAAATATCTTTCGTTTTTTCCAAGGCTGATCAATTATTATAAATTCCTGTTTTCAAATAGTTCTTTCCCACAAAAGTAATTTAAAACGGGATATTTACTGTGAGTTTTCATTTATTTTATTTAGTTCTTTCCCATACCGAATTGAGTGGACAAGAAATTTGATCATTCTTTAGTCAACTACATAAAAAACATACAAAACTACATAAAAAATACTTTTTCCAGTATTCTGCACCCAGACCCACGGGTACCTGCAAGTAGGAGACATCGTTTGGTTCGGAAGCACAGCGGCGTTAGCCTGGGAGCTACCTTCAGACCCATCTACATTCAACATGTTCAAAGAAAAGACCAAGCTTTATGGAGGGAATCGGAGGATTGATAAGAACATTTTGTATCTGAATGAAAATGGAAAGATTATTGCGACAGTGCCGTATCATAGGTATCTTATCTTACATCTATTTAAAATTTACAGAACCTTACACACCTTACAGAACGCACTGGAATCGAATAGCCCCAGGAATCGTTCGTTTCGGTACGAAACCTCGCATTGTGCCCTATCGTTTTCTGAATTAGTCAGTACTAATTTGTTTCACTTTGATTCATTTAGCTCTCATGACGCGTTCGGTTGATTCATCATCGGTGCCTATGACTTTTGTAAAATATATTTTTTCTTTACCGGATATTGAGGAAGTATTTTACGTAGTTTCACAGCGATTGAATATTTTTATACGAACTCGAGTTATACATGTAGTTTTTGAATTGTTTTGAGAAATTTGATAGAGGCTATTTTTACGGAATATGGTTTATGTTTCATCTTTTTTGTACGTGTAAGCGAGATAGAAGTAATAGTCGATCGAACTGAGAATTTTTTTTTACGTATTCGTATTACACTCATACTAAGCGTCAAGATAGATGCTCGTTCAGCTAATTTTCAAATCCCAAAGTACACAATTATAGTTGGAAGTACGGTATTACCTAGCAATTTTATACATCCAAATTAATAAATTTCAGAAAACCCATAGTGAACCCAGCGTTTGCCAAACGGAGTGTTGACACACCATCTCTATCCGTAAAGAACATGCACAACTTGCAAAAAAGCAGCAATTACCTAAACGGCCTACATGAAAACAGCATTGAGTTCCACAGGAGCGGAAGAAAAAGCCTTTATGCGAAAGTCGAAAAGGTTTTGCAAGGGTAAGGATCAAAATTTGAAAATGCTTAGGTTTGAATTTTGTTAATGCGATGGGCTGGCGCGATAGGTTTAGATAAAGAAGGCTAACGCTTTTAGGTGACTTGTAAATGAGCGAAGTTTGCCCAAAACTAAGGGATGTTTTTTGCAGGCTAGGATGGAACGGAACTGAATGTGTCTTGAGATTTCTATGTGAGTCTGCCAAAGAACAGAAACAGCAAGGATCGTTTTTGGATGAAATAGTCAGGGCGACGTTTACGTAAGTGACAATTAAAAGAAAGACTATTTCCACGATACTCTTCTAAGATCGTTATATTATAACCAAATGTGTGAGCAATAAATTACAAAATAATTTAAGGCGATTCTCTGAACCAAATTAGCGCTGCCACCTATTTTATCTTATTATTTCGTTGAAAAAGGTTCAATAAGCAGTTCGTGATACCTATTACAAGCTTTTTTTAATGGCTTTGTAATATTTTATTTTGTATAGTTTGACAGAGAAACGAAGTAGCACTTTGTAGTCACCAAACTCTATTTACGCATCTCTCCCTAGACTATAGGTAATGAAAATATTACAAAGTCATTAAAACAGCTTACAATAGGTACGATGAATAGGCACAAAACTGCCCATAACAAACTGCCCATTGAAAATTTTGAAATTACCTTTGTTCAACGAAATAATAAGATAAAATAGGTGGCGCTAGTTTGGTTCTAGGAATATTGACTGGTACATAAAAGAGACGACCAATCCAAATTTATACATATAAATAAGTCCAGTCTACTTTATTCGATACACGACCCTATTATGAAACAGCGTTAGTATTTTCACCACGTAAAAGGAACCTAATTCCGCGAACCTCACTGCCTGTTCCATCTTCGCTTGAACTTTCCAATTATTGCCTTCCAAGTTCCAACTACTTCCAGACCGACAGTAAAGCTGTTCTATAATAATTTCAGATTGCCGAAAGGACGCGAGTTCGAGTCTGCGCAAAAACTGTACGACATAGCCCATGGGAGTCATGAGTGTGATTTGTATTCCTGTGAATTGCATGGCATGAATTTCTTTGAAAATTATACGAGCATGTAAAATGCAATGCAATACGGAAAGTATAGGATGACTCATATATTTTTGTCTAAATCATATAAACCTTAATGCATATTTAGAGAAAAAAACCGTCGCCAGGTCGCTTGTCTCTCAATATTTTATAGGATACATTTTGGAGGTGTTTTTTTTTAAATGTACAACGGCTTGCTATCCTATTTTCGTTTTACTGATACATTCCAGTTTACAGGTGTACCTACTGTTGCCGTCATCAATATCGAGCAAAAACGAGCAAAAAAAATCACGTTTTTTTGTATGGGAACATATATATGGGATATTTGTTGTTATAGCAACAACAGAAATACATTAGTGTGAAAATCTCAACTGTCTAACTATCACGGTTCATAAGATACTGCCTGGTGACGGCGGCCAGACCGACAGACGGACGGACAACGGAGTCTTTGTGTTTGTGGGTCCAGTTAAACCCCTTAGGTACGGAACCCTAAAAAATTGCTTTATAGTGATTTATTAGCACTATAGAATCTTATTGGGACATTTTTCAAAAATGTTGTGTACCCCATTCAGCCGAATTCTGGTCAGATAACAATGAACGCAACTGTACTTGTATAAGGCTCAGTGTGCACTATCAAGTATAGCTATTGAACAACCTTCTTGCTTTAAGTCTAAGTGAGTGTATAACACCTATCCAATAGGTACCTATACCAGTCTATTTCAGTCAGTCTCAAAAAGATTAAATTATGTATGCTCAACTACTAGCAAAGTTACATCCCTTTTATAAACTTAGAGCTCGAGTTATAAAGAAATTAAACGAACACTGCAAGTTTGAAACAACTTTATTGCAAGAATACACAATGAATGAACTAGCGAGAATTGCTACAACTACGGACAAAAGTCGAAGTTATTGTTTACGTTTGTCCCGCTCTGGTGAGGAGGAGATTAAGGGTTGTCTAGACGTCTATACCTACTTGGCTGATGTCTCTTTACAGTTTTTAACGTACAGTCGTGTGCAACGTAGTTAATTCTAAGAATTATTCACTGTTTCTTATAATATTTATTATAAGTAGAATTTTTTGCGATTGTTTTTATGAAAGCATCTTCTAGCTTCTGCACGCAGCTTCGCTCGCGATTTCCCGGGTTAAGAAGTAGACTACTATGTCCTTTCCCGGAAAATCATCAACTTCCCTACCAGCCTTTTAGGCGTGAAAAGGTACCTACCTAACAGACATAATTAGGTACATTCGCTTTTAAAGTATAAGAAGAAATATCAATGTCCTTCAAATAAGGTACAAACCTTATTTGTAACCCGATTACATCCGTAATGAATTCGTCAAAATGTCGATAATTTCTTAAGTAATATCGAAAAAGTATGTATGGATTTTCAATTTAAAAATGATTTTATATTTAGGTGTTGATTACCAAGAAGGTTTATGATCAAAAGTGAAAAAATGTTTGAATGTGGACCTTTTAAAAGGTCGTTAACAAGTGGGTTAAAAATTCAGATGTGTATGATGTGAAAAAGTTATAGTACTTACATCATCATCATCATGACTCTGTTTATCTTTGTAACATAGAAACACGTTGTGTTCAGAAGCATACATACAAATGATCATTCTAATAACATCTACAAATACACGTGCACAAGTCTGCATCTAAAACTTCCCATCTCAGTTTGTATTTATGTAGGTACCTATTGTTTGTATACTGCTTGTGTTGCTTGGTACCTCAGTCAGCATTATGTGGAGAAGAAACTGTTGTGAAAAGGTCCACCTGAACTCTTTATGTTCAAAGAAATATTATAAACTTCATGATACAAATTAATTTTATCATTTGAAATATTAACGAAGAATCGTTGTGTAGTAAATGAAGGAAAAACTCAGATTTTAGTGTAGGGTTGTAAAGCGTTTCAACAACAATATTTTAAAATAAATTTTATGCGGATAAAATAACTGGTCGAGTTAAGTAAGAAGTTCATCTGTTCGAAGAACATTTATAAAACTTTTTGTACTAATAGAGCTTTTTTTTATTATCTACTACCTCTCTGAAGGCGGTAGTGAGAGAGTTCTAGTCAAAACCGTGTTGCATCTCAAAATCATCACTTATAATGAGGTGTTACTGTGGTCAAAAGTAGGTTTAATCATCATAAACAGTTCATAATAGACCACAGCTGGACACAGGCCGCCCTTAATGAGCGCCATAACGCCCCGTCTTCAGCTTGTCACATCCAGCATCTGCCAGCAGTTATTTGCAGGTCGTCATCCCACCTGGAGACCGGACACTACGTTTGCAGGTCTTCCAGTAATAAAAAGCCCATTCCACGCTAATCCAACATCAGTCAATAGACATGTGTATTGTATGTACACTCAGCCAAGTAAACAGTCACGTGAATTAAGGTACACTGTTTCGAGTCCAAGTCAATGTAAATAGAGCGAGTGTCAGCTAGTTTTCTTCTGTCAGTTTTAGTGAGCTCTTATGAAATGTCCATTCGGTGTTATTTTGTTTCTTTTGAAATTAAGTAGATGTGATCAATTATAACTTAAGTTTACAATTTAATTATAATGAGAGAAACAAAGTGTTGAGTTGAGCTGCAGATTATGAAAACTACAAAAGATATTTTGAAACTTCATTTCTTGAAGCATGTTTTTATGGAGGCTTAGAAAAAGTGAAGTTTGGGATAACATTTTGTTTCAACAACGATAATTTTAATGAAAATCAGTAAATGAAAAAAAAATTCGTTACCGAGACTTGAAGTGGATGGAGTGAGGAAGTTATAGCTTTACCCAAATATGTACCGCGATTTTTTGTAAATATGCATCGTTATTTTATATTTATTATTATTCTTCTTTATTGTGAGTGTATCATGAATAATACTGATGACTGTGCAAACGTAAAAACACATATAGGTTCCGTGAGAAAGCGACGACACCTGACTTTTCCAGAAGATACTAATATGGTGGTAAGTAACCCATCCAAATAAAATACCTACCTAGGATGTAAAAAAAAATACTATTATTTCTTTAGTTTTATTTAAACACATCCTTGGTTAGAACATGCCACCACGAGTGCCGTTCACAAGTGTCGTTCATTCATCAATCAGGCATTCCGTTCCTACAGGAATCAAAACACTAGATACAGCAAGCCACTCCTACCTACTAATAAAAGAACAGACTACTTATTGTACACAATTAAATTAAATAAAAGTCCCATCACTTGTGAAGAAAATGTTAGAATCATCCCACTATCCCACTAATATTATAAATGTGAAAGTTTAGATGGATGGATGGATGGATGGATGGATGTTTGTTACTCAATCACGCCAAAACGGCTGAACAGATCTGGATAAACACAGAGGCACAGATATAGATCATTGTCTGGAATAGCACATAGGGTACTTTTTATCCCGGAATTCTCAAGGGAACAACGCGGGTGAAACCGTGAGGTGCTGCTAGTTATACGTATATTTTATATCAAATAATAATATATTCAAGGTTAAAAAAACCTTTCAGCTCACAATATCCCTGGTAAAAGCGTTTATGACCCACGCACCATCAGGATGGAACATTGCTCTTGAGATAGACGTGTTGTTTCCACTACCAGACGACAAGTTCACCAACCGCTTCTTCAGACGAAAGCTCCATCATCGCCAGAAAAGAGAGTTCTGGGAGAGGCTGCAGAGTGCTATAGAGCTGTAAGTTTTTAGAGTTATGAATGTAAGAGCTTATCTTTTAGGTCATGGGATTTCAGTACAGCTTGCCTTCCTTAAACCTAATGTAATAACATAAATGTAGCAAATAAAGAATATGAATATATGAAAAAGAAAATGAAAATTTGAACGTATTTCTTTTATAAAAGTATACTTGATTACGTTCAAACGCAAAATAGGTTTCAAAAACTACCAACTCAACACAAGATTTAAGATTTCAATGACTTTACATCTTTAAGCTTGCAAAATAACACTTTGACATGTCAAATTTTATACTATAAATTTATTTTCAAATAAGAAATAAGGTGATATTGATTTTTTCTTCACTCAATGAGATCAAATGTGCCAAATTATTGAAAACTCAAAACATTACAGATTTTAGTACCATCTCAACTGTCTCCTGATCAGAAAACTGCTAAGCCATGGCCCTGAACCTCTTATTAAATTCTTCGGTTATTATTGGAGAAGAAGGCGATATCATTCATATTATGTTTCAGGCACAATATTAACGGTAGAGCCTGCATCCTCCGAAGTATCTGTGAAGCCAGAAGCCGCCTCGCTGCTCCTGGCAAGTCTCTCGTCCACGACCTTCTAAGGGTTGTCTTCACGTAAGTTGAATAAGTAGAAAAAAACGGGCCCTAGGTATCAGTAGAAAGAAACAAAGGTATTGAAATGGGAAAGTGCCTTCAGAAGCTTCAAGGAAGGGGTTCCCGGTGATGTCACTGGTGTGGCCCCTGATAGTCATTGCAATATTTTGTTGCTACATAAATGAGTCGAACAATGTTATATGGAACTGATTTGGACGTAGATATTACCTAGCGAATAAAGCAAACCCACATTGGTTTGCGAATCAAACTTTTAAGAGCTTTGAAGAAACTTTTAATGTTTCTGAAATGTTGGGTAGGTAATGTATGTTCGTTCACCAATGGTCCATCCAAAATTGAGTAAAAATAAATAATGTTCCTTAAAGTAATACATTAGGAAGAAAAACAAAATAAAGCTAGTAAGTAGGTAGGTACTACAAAAGAAGAAACACGCAGAAACCAGTTAACACACCGAGCTGAAAAATTGTTCACTGGAAATGATAAAATACAAACTTTCATAGCCCAGAGAACCGGGAAGGAACTGCACAATCTTAAATTAAATTGATTTGGTAATGGTTTCATTGAATTGTGGCGTGGTTTCGTTCTGATACTCGGAATGGTCCAAACTCAATTGAGATATCGAACTTTTATTACATTTGATAGACCTTTTAAGAGCTTTTAGTGATAACGTTAGTCTTTATTTGACGACGCTGACGCTATTAAATTCCACGTTTAAATGAGACATTATGGCAAATATAGTCCGTTTTTAGGAAGTGCCATTTTGGTTAGAGAATAGGATAGGCACACAATTAATTAAGGAACTGGCTTATGAATCAAATAAATATACAAAAACCTACGAATCAAAACATGTCATTTCAATAGACCGGATTCCTGAGAACTCCACCAAATTATGTGTGACACTTTTATGATTTGTCATATTGTTTTATTTTTTCAATTGTGTTTTCTTATAGAAACCAAACATACATAATTATAATGCTGAGCTTTATGTAATTCGAGTTGTTTACCACGGCGATTTCGTAAGTATCAGTACTTACGGAATCTCCGTGGTAAAAAAAATCGAATTACTACGAGATTCAAACGGAATTTAAACGAGATTCAAACGGGTTTGGTTGTTCTAAAAGAGCTGCTGGAATTTTGTGTAATTGTTTTAGTTATTTAGATTAATTCCTTTTCAGGGCTCCCCTACACGAAGAAGACTTTCGAGAAGAAATAAAAGACTACAACGAACTTTTAGAACCAAATTTTTGCGATAAAGCTCACGAATGCCCCTTCTCCCTCTTGGATATAGTTTTGGCTATGAATAATAATTCGTAGGTAGCTTTATTTTTATTTATGCATTTTTATTAAAAATTATGTACAATATTATGAGTATTCACGAAAATACTGGTTTTGTGGGATTAAATCAAGTATTTTAAAAGTTGTCCTTTGTATATGTTACTTACCTACTAATGTTACTTGAAAGAGAGTATAGAATGGTGGCCATAACAATTACGTAATTGAATAGCAATCAATGCATAATTTACCAAGACAATTCAATTTGATGATTCTGACAACAATGTACATAAACTTGATTATTTGCACAGTGCAAACATGTGAATACAAACTCAATCAACTAACGGTTAATCCAATCCTATATAAACCGATGGCAATTTTCGGAAAAAAATCATTTGATTGTCGTCAAAGTAAATGATAAGAACCGAGAATCTAGTAATCGAGTGTTCAGCTAGAGTGAGAACCAGCATGGAATCAGAAGACCCATCGGTTTATATACCATCGCCTTGTAAATAATCTTACTACGTCACATTATAGGGATCATTAATATGCAGCGTGATCAATGTGGTACAAACCATGGGATGAGTGACAAGACATTTTTGACTTTAACCTTTCGTCTCTAAGGTCGTGTTTTGTAGAGAAGCGAGGAATGTTATAAAGGTGTAAATCGTGACTGAGCTAATGAGTAGATTCAGCAGTCTTGTTCTAATTCTTTGACACAACATCCCGGGTCAGTGAACACGGCGACGTTCACAAATTCTGGCGTTAGGTGAGTATGGATATGACTTATTTGTTTGTTTGCGAGTTTTTTAAAGTAGGTAAGCTTTTTAGATAACGTATGTGTATATATTATCATATGAATTGATTTCATCAGCACTAATTTTATTTTTTATAGCTTTTTAATGTCATAAAGAAATCTTTAGGACATTAAAATATGCAAAAATATTTTTTTTGATTACTTTGCATAAAATAATAAATAAATAATTCTGGACAACTCACACAGCATTATCTAGCCCCAAGCTAAGCAGAGCTTGTGTTATGGGTACTAGATAACTGATATACATAATATGTATTATATTATGTATAATACATATTATGACATACATAACATATTAGTACATAGATAGATATTTTTTATTATACATAGAAAACGACCACAACACCCTGAACAAATGTCTGCAAATCGTACACACATTTGTCCCGAGGCGGGAATCGAACGTCGTCGTCGCAGGCAGGCCTTCGCCCACCGCGCCACAGAGGTCGTCAAAATGCTTTATTAACAAATAAAAACCGATAAGAACTTAAATTAAAGAGGAGTCTAGGAGAGTTGAACCACTTTTAATCGCTTAGCATTGTAACTAAATCTTTATAGTTTAAAAACGTATATTAGCTTTCGTCATCAGGTACCATTTTGTAATATAAAAATATCCGCAATTTTTTCTACTTTTTCACTTCTTCCACTAGTCGACAAAAAAAATTAAGTGAATAAAATCAATAACACCTTATTTCATATTTATCTTTAAAAGTATAAAATTTGGTCGTATACGTGCTTATTTTGTTAGCCTAGAGAAATAAAGTTATTGAGTTTGAGTTTAATCAGACAATTTCAATGATATTTGTATTAATTTAAAGATCAATTTGTGGTTCAAATCTCCCCAACGCAAGAGAGAGTTGATAATATTCGTAGGGAGACTTGTACCATAGGTATTTCTATTGGATAAATAGTGAAAGTCACGCTGTGATGATTATCAATCGATAGCAATACCTGTCTTTTTTCAATCATAACGTAATTAAGGTAATATAAAAACATATTTGTGAATAAAAAATGTGGTCCTACCAATGCCATATTTATTAGCTGTCTTTCGAAGACAGACACCCGATTTCACTTGTTTGGGGCAGAACCTACCTTACTAAGTATATCCGAACGCGATGATATTAATATCTGCAAATAGAAACAAACAATACTTATCTTACTATTCAATTATTTACGTGTTTAACCACTGGCCAAGTCTCCTTCAAGGATTGTGGATCAAGTCTCCCTAACCTCACTTATATCCCTTTATGACGACCTGTAGAAATTTGGATGAATCAGAAAATAAGAACATACTACATTCTTAAAGTACCTACACGAATGCAGTCATCTGAATAGTGTATTTGTCGATGTAAAGTAAAAAAACAAAAAAGCACCTGACGACCAAAAACGTGTTTACATCGCTCACAAACGAACCGGAACTTGCGGCCAAGATTGAAGCGCATAACTGTCGAACAATAAAAGACCATGCAACGACCTGACAGCGAAGCGAACCCAAGAGCGCGAGATTTTAACGGATGTAAGCATTGTGGAGCAAGTCTCCCACCTGGTTAACTCTCTTGGACTCCTTTATACTTGGAACGGTTGAGCTTACTGCAGACTGTTGCAAACAATCTAAAGGCAGCTCAACTTTACGTTGATTAAATTATTTTATATATTTAATTATATTCACATTAATTTACTTATCAACATTTTTGGGTGCTAATTAATAATTAGTGAGTCTTCATTCAAACTGAATGTATCCTCACTGTTTTACAGAATGTTACATAATATTGTTAACAATGTAAACAGTTCAAAAAGGAATGCGAAATTGTATTACATTTATTTCTATTTGCATTTTATGATGCGAGGTTGTTCAAAGTACTCAAAAATTGTAAGCAATTTTAAAATGTTCGTTTTTGCACATCTGCAGTTTCAATCTTCATTGTACAAAAAGCCACCGGAGTTTGAAGACCTGTTGCGCATTATTCAAGCAGTTATTGTAAACTTTTTGTTTAACTGGAAAAAAATTATAAACCTATTCCACACTATTCCCATCAATAATAGAGTGAACCGTGACGTGTGCTCTATTTATCGTTGAGCTGTAAAGGTACGCTTACATTTGACACGCCAAAAGTACCCCAAAGTACAAAAATGTTGAATATAATATTAAAAGAAAACGCTCAAAAACAATATTTAAAGATCATATTTTTTAAAGAAATGTTTATAATATTAGCCACTAAAATTTTATCTTAATCGTATAACGTTTTCACTTTACAATTCCACCTTACAATAAGTAAATCAGAGAAGAATTTATGTCGATCAATTTAGATTTAATTTATGTCCAAACGACACTTAGTACAAACGAGGAGAGTAAAATAATGTACGTGGTCATGGCTTACTTGGAAACGAAAGAAGAAGTTGGACTAAGTAGGACAAAACTGAGCAAACAGGCAGTGTGGAAACATCTTAATCCCAAAAACGCCATGTCACTTCCACACCTCATGCTCTGAAAGGTTTCCTGTAGCATAGCCCCATAATCTAATATGTCCGGAGCAAGAATGATCCAATTCAGTCAAAGCTACCTCTTAGCTTTAATAGTTTTCTTCACAACTGTAGAGAAAAGTTTTTCATTGAACAAGACAGACTTTTGTCCTAACGTGAGAAGTTCGATGGGACATGTGAGGAAACGAAGGCATATAGCTTTTCCTGATGGAACTACTATATCTGTGAGTTATTTATTGTTTTATTTGAAGTAAGCTTTATGACTCGGTCTGCAGTAACCAGTACTAAATTGAAAGCGTTCTTCTGGCGGAAAGGACGGGTATCACAATAAAATTCAGTTAAGCCGAGTGCAATATCGCGCAGAAAATTTACTTAGGACTTTAAAGTGTCTTTAAATTGCTATATTGTTATTTTCAATATTCGAAGACTGTTTGGAGTTGCAATAGGAAATAAAAAGGCTCATTTGAAGTTTCATAGTAATTTGCATTTGCAATCTTATTTAAACAAAGCATCATCTTGTAGATTACTAACGTAGACAATGCATTGCACTACATGGATTGTATATTATTATAATCTATTGCTACAATCAAGGTGCTCCTCATAAGGCTTTTTCTTTAGGCCCATTGCTATCAGCAATAAATCAGATCATTCGCTTGTAATGCAAGTTTAAGTAATAAAGAATTCGGCTTGAACCAAAACTGACGGTATATCGATGCTGATTTCAGATGACCACATCAGTAGTGAAGACGTTCATGACACACGCACCGTCAGGCTGGTACACCGTAGTGGAGGCTGACATCGGGTACCCCCTACCTGATGCCAAGTTTGTGGCAGCACACTCGCGGAGGAAGCTGCATCATCGTCAGAAGAGGGAATTTTGGGAGGCAGTGGAAAATGCGCTAATGTTGTAAGTTGATAATATACCCAAAGGTTCATGTAAAGATACCCCCTGTTTTTACTTCGCCAATACGAACTTGGCTGTTGCTCTATCGCACTTGTTGTTACCTACATATTAGGCTCTACACTAGACAGATGGAAAGTATTACAACTGTACTCGTGTGCAGTTGGCATGTAGTTCCAACAAGGTTCCAACGACTGCACGCTGCAACTGTAAACCGACTGTAATCGGGCTGCACGGTTTGTTTACAATTTTATTGCAGTCGTACTAACTGCATAAAAACTGCAAATTTGCAGTTGAAGCTATCATCCATTTTGAATATGTACCGTTCTGTTCCAGGAGAAATATGAACGGTCGCACTTGCGTGATTAGAAGTATCTGTGAAGCTAAAACCCGTCTGGCGCCTCCGGGGAGATCTCTCGTGCATGACATACTGAGGGTAGTGTTCACGTAAGTGATTTGAGGTCTTTGGATACCTATCTAAAACCTAATACTACTATGGTAGATGTAGCAAAATGTAGTTAATTGAAAGCTTTTGTTGTGTGACAATAGTGTTTAGTATGGCCTGTGCGCAATATCTAACGAATACTTCCATCGTTTTCGAGTGCTCCCTATACTACCTTATAGCGCGTCTAACGGATCGAGAGGAACTATTTTTGGTAATATGACAATGACCCAATCGTTTTTTACAAACTCGATGCTAATTTTCGAATGATTTTGAGTGTTGTGTTGCACTTTGAAATGACAGCGGCAGTTACGTTTGCGGCATTTATATTGTTAAAGTAAGTAGATAGAGCACAACCAACGGCACTTGGTCATAGAAATGCCTTCAATTGGTGCTTTAACCGCTGCGCCCCCGCTTCAGGTATCGACAGCTACAACGAAAAAGGGGAAAAGGAAGCAGCGTTGCGAATCTGTTCGCACCACTGCGCCCGTTCCAGCTTCTTGTGAGAGAAAGCCATGTGATGCTGAAGGGTTCACTGAGGTAGTGCGGAGGAAAAGGAAGCCCAGCAGCCGAAACCAGCGTGGCGTCGCTCCGACCGGACCTAACTACTTGTTGCGCCCGGCCGTGCCTTCGACGTTGCTCTACGTGTCCAGGCTTCACTATACCACGAAGGTGGAGGAGATCGTGGAGTATGTGAAGAGGAAGACCAACACCTTGGTGAGGGTCGAGCTGTTGGAGTCGCGTCATAATGATTTTAAATCATTTGTGGTGCGTATTCCAACGGAGAATATTTCGACCTTCACTAAGGAAGAATTCTGGCCGAAGAATGTGCTGTTTCGGCGTTTTCGCGGACGATTACCGGTCGCAGCACATATCGCGTGTCACACGTCGCCGACTCTACGTGGTAGTAAATAGGTATATATTTTATGTATGTTAGAATAAGGTATATATTTTATATGGGCCGTAGTTTTTAAGTATTTTACATCCTGTACTAGACTAACGTTGCCTGAAATAAATGTTTTATTATTATTATTATTATTTAAGAAAAATAAGCACACACGGGAAAATATTTCACTCGGTACTTGCACCGAATCCAAGTTTTCCCTTGCGATCTATGAGCGTATAAGTCTAACCCAAACACATAGAGGTAAGACACGCTCACTCAACAATTCTCTTGATTTCAAAGAATCTATGTCTTGTGTAAGTTGACAAGCATAATTATAACCCCAGTGCTTTCACGCATACGAGCGCACGAATAGGAATAAGAAAATGAGACGTATTTATAGCATTTTTTTACTACACCTCGTTTGTGTCTACTACCATTCGTGTAAGACATCAATTGGTTTTCATTACTTCTATTGAATGTTTTTTGTATTGACTAGGTCTATGGGGCTATAACGCTCATTAGGGGAGGCATATGTCCAGCAGTAGACAAACATAGGCTGATGATAATGATGATGAAGGGTACTAGTACCATGATAGGTACAAATAAATACAAACTGTAAATGCAGGTCCTTAACTGTATTAGATTTTTTGTGTATCTATTACCATACAGTTTCTGATTATTAAAATAGATTTTTTATTCAAAACAGTATTGGTTAATACTGTTTTAAACATGGAAACATAAGAAAACATGACAAGAATAATCTTTTGATCAATAAACATCTATCTGTCTACATAAATGAACTTGATGAAACAACAATACGAATTGATTGCTCAGCAGCAAGCTCATTGATATTCCAGTCAATTTTGTAATTGCCAAAGAGCTTTTGAATCCTAGTAAAATACCATACGATATTTCGGCAATGTATTAAAACGTCCAGATAACAGAAGAAGCGGTTTGTCGTCCAACTACTAATTGGCTATTCCGTTCTTCAGCATTTTCTTTATTATAACTTTTCTCTTCCTACCTATCTTATTTGCATTATAGATTTCTATTATATAAAAAGAACTTTTTTTTCTCCATTTAATTTTTCCCTGCTTCTGCTTAAACAATTATTTTGTTTCCATTGTTATTTCCTTTCATTCTTCCGTCACATATCTACTCCGTCCGCTATCTCGCTAATTAAGCTTTATTCCGAGTACGTGACGTCGATACGCAGATTTTAATTCATTAAACTCGAGGCTCGGTACACAAGTAGCACCTCTTCTGAAATTGGAGGGTACTTTGATTCTGTAGACATGTATCCCATCAAACAAGGAATATTTTTTCCTGATCAAGATTTCATCTATCCTAAATCCGCCGTGATTTAATAAGCACTCAATATAGTCTGATTTGAAGCTTAAACACAGTCTTCGATTCCCTTTTTTATCCTCAATTTAGCGATCTTTGTAAAATTCCTTGTGCATTTCTTTTCACTGGGCTAGGTATTGTGTAAAATCCGATTCCTTGTCTATAATTAATGGACGGAGCCCGCAATGTCCCAGGGTAGTTAGACCTCCCTATAAAGCCGCCATAAATCAATGAACCATTGGAGCAGAGCCTTTAATGCGTTGATCGCTTCTGTCAGCAAAAATTGACACGTCTAAGGCTGCGGTTATCATGAAATATAGATGCTTAGGACTGTAATGTTGCCTTTATCCTAATGTTTGTTGAACCTCTGCAGGCTAATCTTAGGTATTTATTGTGTAGTATATTGTGTTGCCTTGATAAATTTGGTGAAAATTTACACATTTTTTAACATAACTCAGAAAAGCCATCTTCCCTATAATATTAGGGTTTGATTGAGATAAGTTATTTTAGCGAGATGTTTTAAGTAGGTACCAAATATCGTTGTAAGTCTAAGTACGTGTACGTAAGTGTGTCTAAGTACCTACCAAATGTCAACGATAAAATTATCATCGTCATATGGTCGACGTCGTGAGTATAACGTTGAGTAGCTATTACTAAGTAAGGTTTGAGTACCTACTTATAATATCATACAATTCACCGACATCGTATAAATTCGCATATAATTTCCGCCCGTCCTACAACCAAATCCACACCCATCGTCTTCCATATACTCATAAATAATCTGTATTCCAGGGCCCCGCTTCACGAAGACGAGTTCAAGGAGCAAGTAGGAACGACTTTCAATGAGTTATTGGAGCCGAACTTCTGTGACAGGGACATCGACTGTCCCTTCTCGTTGCTTGACTTCTTTTTGGAGCTTAATATGTCGCCTGATGGTTATTAGAGTGCAGTAAACTTTTCAAATGTTGTTATCTAAGTTCAGTCGCGACTATCTTTTGTTTGTGGTTAATGATTTTTGAGTCAGCGTCACGCAGCGAGCTGGCGTCACGTCAGCAAAGTCACTTAAATAAAAAACAAAACAAAATACGAATGTGCCCGTGCTGTTATAATTCCTTCTTCAATCGATTAAATAAAATACAGATGCACCATCTGTTTTAAAGAAGTAGCTCTTAGTATGGTTGCTAAGCTGAGGTATAAAGAGCTTTTTGAAGTCAAACGGACGGTCACTACCATAAAACATCATTTTCCTAAGTCTCTAAAGTTTTATTTTATTCCATTACATAATGTAGTCAATAACGTTATTATTAGGTCAATTTATTCCTTCTTTATTCTTTTAAAATTACAATACAATACAGTTAACTTATATATAATATAAATAGGTTCCAGTAGTTATTTATAGGATTACTTTTAATTGACCAGCAACCTTCGGTGACTAGGTTCCTAGCATCATCAGCAACAACGTCTGTTCTACGACTTTCGAAATAACTCAATAGGTACATTAATTAGAAATTATTTAAGTTTTCATTGTTGTTGTGTTACTTTTGTAGATCTTTGTACGAAACGTCGATAATGCGACGACGAAAGATCGTGGCGGACCAGGACATGTGCCGCGCGCGCATCCACCTTGACGACTGAGCGGGCAGGCGGGTGGCCCATCCCGCCCCACCCCGGCCCAGCGATTCCCTCGGGTTTGTTTGCCTAACCTTTGCGATGCGCATAGACTTAAGAACATTCAAGCGGATATTTCAATTAATATTTATTTTTGTATTGAAATAAAAAGGAGCTAATAATCAAAAGTCGTATAACAAACGTTGTTGCTGATGAAGCTGGTAACTTGGTCACTGAAGGTTGCAGGTCAATTAAAAATAACCGTATAAAGGAACAGCGTGTGATCGATTCTAATGGATGACCCGCCTGGTACACCCGACACCCTTATTATTAAAATTTGGTGCAAGTTACAAGATATTAAACAAAAGGGTAAATGCATGTCACTTTAAAAAAAATATGAAAATATAAATAAAATATTTTTATTTGTAATTTATTAATAAAGAAATATCTTCATATTTATTTTTGTGTTATTGATGTTTTTTTAGTATGACATTTTATTTTCAAAAAGAAGATTATTTTTAAGACAATGTTTTGCAAAATGTCTAAACGTTCAGCAGTGGACGTATACGGGCTTGAATTATTTTATGATCCGTCCAAACAAACTGTAGTTTGCGATGACTTAGTCAATCTGGGATTTGACAGAGTACCGGGACTCGAAATACTTTCTGCCGGAACTTATTTCGAAAGAGAAAAGTATTCACAAACCTTTTGGATTCCGTTTACCGGTATTTCCAGATCCGGTATTCCGCAGTACAGTCAGATTTGACAGCTTGCAAAAACGAAACGTTACGGCCTATGAAAAAGTAACCTATCATTATTTAGTTTTTGTAAACAAGGAAGTTACAAAACCAGAGAAATATTAGTGGATAATGTTTTGCGACACTACTACCATCAAAACAACTCGCAGAAGTCGCAGAAAATTGTCTTGCTTCCGTTGTCAAACTTGAATTTGCACCTTTTTTCTGAGGCTGCGAGGGTGTGACGCGTCGTTGAAGTTTTTGATTAAATTTTTATTGGTCAACTTGCTGTTAAGCTATTGTTTTTCTTTTGTTATAGTGCTTGCCTGCACTTTGGGCCCTATTGTGTTCTGTTATTATACTTAGTGTTTAAGGTTTTATACACATTTAAATGTCTTTGTTTACATATAGGATTTTGGATTCTACAAACAAGTATATAATAATAGGTAAAAATAACGATGCTGAAAATGATCCTTGTCCACTCTAGGACTCTCTAGCTATCCATTAATGGATTAGATTCGACATTATGTTTAAAGGTCCATTCGCACTGAACGGAACTGCACTACAACGGAACTGCACGACACGGCGCGGCCGGTTATTCTGTGTATGAAATCCTATAAGACTGATCGCACTACGCGTCAGCGGAACTGCGCGGCTTTTTGGTCATTTGTTCTAATTTGACGGGCACTGCCGCGGCCGCGCAGTTCCACTGACGCGTAGTGCGCTTCAACCGTCTAATTTCTAGTCTGGGTGAATCAGATTCGACTGCTTGATTCTATTCACAGCTCAGGTTGTAGCGTTTTAAGTTGGAGGGAAAATTTCACCTTGCACCACACCACATCCCTTTACCAGGAGGCGTAATGGAATAATATCCTTATTATAAACCAGGTAACGCAGACTTAACCTAATCCCTCGCAATTACTATGCGGATGGAAATAAGCTTCCTGCTGGTAAGGAGCTGGCTATAGGTCCAGTCCACGGTTACAGAATATTCTTATCTACTAGATGATCATGTATCAGAATATTCTGTAGATCAAGCAGTAGTCACTATCAACTGTGACTACTGATTGATCTACTAGTATCTACTGGGGACTAAACTAGCTATAGGTATAGCCCATGGTTAGCTATATTATATTCTGATCAACTCAACTCAACAGCCTATAATGGGTCACTACTGGACGCAGGCCTCCCCTGATGCCTTATTGGTTTTATGGCATGCCTATAATCCCCACGCTGGGCATGTGGGTTGGGGATCGTAGATCGGTGGTAGATCTATTCTATATAAAAAACGTTTTTATGTAACCCAAATTTGCCCAAATTACATATATCGCCGCCTTAACATAGCACGGCGTCGTCTGTGCCGTCACCATGTGAAAAGAGTCCATAAGCTGCGTTACAATTAATAATCGATTAGTGCAATCCTTGAAAATTTAATGCCAGAAAGCGTTCTTTGACATGCGATGCAACACGATTGCTGTAATGCTACAAGGACAATGAATGTACTGGTCCGGAATCCCGGGATTCCGGACTTCTAAAGAGCCGAGGAGAATCTTCACGACGAGACTTTTAATCGACTTTTCGTGAATCCTTGACGATGAATCCTGATTATTCCCTACATATTGTTCATACGCCGTCTAGAAAGTTCTATAGTGGTCCTATGCCTCTTCTGTTCTGTTTTGTATACGCTATTTTAGTAAAGGCGTGTTGTATAAAAGGCCTTTGACCTTGTAATTAGATAATTAGGGAAATAGTGAGGGAAGGATGATGATGGGGAAGTTTTGAAATACCATTTGTTTTTCTCTGGGGTATGCAAAGTCTATGAAGCTACTTGTACAGATCTGCTATAACCGAAATCGTTTATAATTTATATTAAGGTGGGTGCGAATCTCTAAGCCCCCATACAACGTACTTTGCGATTCATTTGAAACTATACGTCCCCGATTTTAATGTTAAATGTATTTTCATACATAATCGGATAAGAATGTTGGTATCGTTCTACTTTTTAACAATAAAAGCGTCATAAAATGAAAACAAAAGCAATAAAATCGCATGAAAAGTAATTGATATGAATTTTTACGCTCATTTAATAATGGTTATGTATTTTGAAAAAACTAAGACGGTACAAACATTATTATTTGTTATCCGATGGTATTATATGTGAAATTTCATAGCAATTAAAGGTGTAGTTTCCAAATGAATCGGAAAGTACGTTTGTAAGGGAGCTTAAAGGTTCTCAGTTCGCTCCCATTTAGAATCAATTAAAAAAAACCTTTGCCGGACATTCCACACAGCATTCTATTCTATCCTTCTTCCTACTATTATAAATTTTTATATTTATTATATACAAAGGTGTAAGTTTCTGTGCTTTGAGATATTTATGCGAAGACAACGCCAAAACTGTTGAATGGATCCAGCCGAAATTTTGCACATTTAAAGTTCTGAACCCTAAATAACATATAGGCTTTTTTGAATTCCGAAATAACGCAAGTGATGCCGCAGGTTTATCTAATATCTGTATCTAATATCATAACTTTATTCATGATCCTTGTTTCATAGAAATATCTTACTCTGGCACTCGTTAAGGCTGGCCTTGGTCCACAGTGGACTAACACATAAGCTGTTGATGCGATGATCTCCTTCAACATTTACTTGATCTTTTACC
The DNA here is from genome assembly GCA_947086465.1 of Eupithecia exiguata. Classification (NCBI taxonomy): domain Eukaryota; kingdom Metazoa; phylum Arthropoda; class Insecta; order Lepidoptera; family Geometridae; genus Eupithecia; species Eupithecia exiguata. Next base: position 5,639,523 of record OX352243.1, on the reverse strand, counting down.
ATTTTTTACATTTAGTTTTTAACAGTTAGCTGTCGCTTAAAACGAGGGTTCAATTTAAAAACTTGTTACAACCAATTGCGAAGCATTTGGCTGGAAAGTAGAGGGTTCCCTAAAATAGTTATCGCCTCACACACTGTTGGTTTAGTGCGCTGTACCAGTTGATATACTCGAATACGACTCACGTCTGACTGCCTAATTTCACTCTAGATCTAACCGGACTTAAACAACATTGCTGAAAAGCTATCGAAAATTTAAACTATCTTTGTAAATCAAGGTTTTGCAAATGAGTTTACGAGTAAAAATTTCGCAAACTTTTTGGAAGGTAGAACCTGAAAAGCTATTGAAAATTTCAAGACATTAAATCCGAGATTTTACAGACATAGTTTACAAGCAAAGTTTCGTACACGCTTTCGGAAGGTCAAACCTGACCGTTGTTTAAGCGAAATCTTACGATGGTGTCTAGATTTGTACATAGAAAATACTTTGCCGTGCATCTACGCAATATCAGGTGCAAACATACTGTATTTTTATTCAATCTATAGTTTGTTTCTGTTTGTTTATAAAGTATAATTCAATATCTAACGTGTAAAATATATATCACATTAAAAGCTTCAATATTTTCAGCGGCTTATAAGCTGATGAAATAATCCAATTCACTCCCACGGTAGGGCCTCAAGTCGCCGCGAGTGATATATGTTTTTCATAAATCTTTGGTTTGCTAAAACTGCGAGGATAAAAGGATATTTCTGGGGTCGAGGACCTGCTGATGTAGGGATTTATTTAGATCTAATACGAGGACTTATATGCTATGAAGAGGGTTTAGATTGCAACGAAATAAATTGTAGAGTCAACAACGAAATTCGCCAAGCAGACGTTTTTGGAAAGTATACCCCATACTTTCCAAAAACGTTTTAGGGGTCAACATTTGTTTCAAAAAAAGGAAAAAGTTGATTTTTATTACACTTTGAAATTGAGCCGAAAATTAGCACGATTATAGGTAGGTATTTAAAAAAATTGCCAGGATGTTGAAGATGAGAGTTAATTTAATCAATCAAACCATCTCAAATATTAGAAGGTAGAAATTTATGTAACTGATATTGTCTTTGTGTCAAGCCAATTTGAGTTATTTAGCATCTAGAACAGTTACTCTATTTAGAACTTGAAACAATCAGTTGACTTTGTAACAGTTTTCTGTTTGTCTTTGACTGTCTCACTGGCTATTGATTGAATACTTTGTTCTCATTTTCGTGTTTGATGATCGAACCATTTTCGAATAGAGTTTTCTTATTTTTGCCAGTGCTATTTTATATATCCAATTTCAAAATGGTAAACAGTTTATTAGTTGTACTGGCGTGTGTTTGTGTACAATTTAGTTCTTCCACGGAAATTGAAAACAGAACCAAATTGCTGTCGCGAAGAAAACGGTATGTCGCTTTTCCGGACGGGTCAAGTTTTTCGGTAAGTGTTGCTTTTACAAAATAGCTTTTACTAAAAGTGGAAAAGAAGCTGGAACTTATCATTTCTTTTAGCATTTTGTATGCGTTTACAAAAAGTTTATTACAAGTTCACAGAATTAATTTAAAGTTTGCTTAATTAAGTAACTTTGAACTTTTCCCTGTGCTACAACTTTGGAATAATTCAACTGGTTTAAAATAAAACTACTGAATGCTGTTCTTTAAAAGTTTGTCACTGTTCTTTTTGTGGTGTGTAAGTACAATTGCAATATAATGTTATTGTCTCTTATAACGGTAATTAAAGCGGAACGTGCGTCACGAAAATTTCTGGGTTCTACAAGTAATTAAGCTAGCAGATTTGCGACCTTTGCAAGCAATTTGCTACGAACCCACGCTAAAAGAAACTTCGTCAAGTGTCATTTTGGGGTCTACGGCTACTTTGCGTGAGACAAACTAGTTTAAAAAATCCTTCGAAACAAAACTGGTAAATCAAAATTCTTGCACGAGAAGTGTGTGAACGACAGAACTGTTGCTACTTTTCTGTAAGAAATCTTAAAATTGGACGAAATCGTTCGGAATTTGAGTTTCCATGTCAAAAGTCGAAAAGTTTATCTCACTAATATTATAAACGTGAAAGTTTAGATGGATGGATGGATGGATAGATAGATGGATGGATGTTTGTTCCTTTATCACGCCAGAACGGCAAAACGGATCTGGATGAAATTTGGCACAGGTATAGATTATAGTCTGGAATAGGACATAGGCTACTTTTTATCCCGAAATTCCTACGGGAACGGGAACTACGCGGGTGAAACCGCGAGGCGCTGCTAGTTAGTATATAAATAGTAATTATCAAACAAGAAACAAAATGTTATTGATTTTGTTCGCCTTAATTTTTTGTCCACTAGTAGAAGAAGCGAAAAACCACTAGTAAGTTTGTATAATCCTTAATGTTCGGACAACTTTGGGCCGAGGCGAGTGGGACGAACGCGGAATACCCTTAATATTGTTTTTTGGTTTCAATAATAAGTCTCTAACATATTAAAAAAACTCCAAAAAGACAATTGATTAAAAAAAAAAAAAACGATTTTGGTAGATCGACCTTAAGCTTTTACACAAAGCATTGCCACTTGACTTTTTTAATATGTATTAACGAATTCAAATAAAGCGTTAGGCAAAAAAATCACCTGTTTCAAATTCCAGGTTGCCGGATGTATGACAGTGGGTCTAATCGGTCAACCAGCTCCTACCTCTGCCCCCGGCACCTTCACATTCGGCCTCAACTGGGCCATCGCCTACGAACTGCCGAATGTTACCGAGACAGCTGGTTTCTACAGAAGCAAGAAGCAGAAGATCAAACCGGTTGTAATGAGGAGGAATAGGCGAGAACTGTACGAGAGATTGGAGAGCATATTGGACAAGTAAGTTGGACCGGTAACACTATAGGTTTAATACATAGCACATGACTAGGTAGGTATATTTTCGCGAGTTCCCTTTTGTGCAACTCAATTGCGCCACTCAGTTCAGCAAACTGCTTTTAAAAATATGAATGCCGCCAACGGCATGAAAATGATCTCACTGCTGAAGATTTTGTCATGGGAGGAATATTAAAGGCATTTGGAAGATGTTATATTAAAATATTCCTAGTTAAAAAGAGTTGTTCATTCTTGTTTTCCAAGACTATATCGAAAGCTTATAAATATAAGCTAAAACTGAAGGCGTATCAGTATATTGCTGTAAATGTTTGCAGTATGGGCTACAACGGAAGGCAGTGCATCTTGAAAACACTTTGCGAGACGACACAAAGGCTGGTACCACATGGCACGAACATGGTCGAAGAGATCTTTCGATCCTTGTTCACGTAAGACTTTACTTATTTAAAAATATATACATAAAAGATGTTTACATTTTCTAAACATCTTTTATGCTTCACTAGTTTCGCGGCTTCGCACGAGTTGTTTCTCTGGAAACGTGTTAAGGTTATTTCTATGTTTTATTCTAGATCTAGAACTACCTGGATGCAAAATTTCAGCCCGATTCGTTCAGTCGTTTTAGCATGAAGAAGTAACAAAAAGAAGTATAAAATTAATGTGATTCGTGTGTTTCACTTTTTCGTTTACCCTCAAACGAAAAAATATATCACAGACTACAAAAAAAGGTCAATTTTGAGACTTGTCACTTACAGAAGGGTTACATGTTTAAAAAGGCGACCATTGTTCGAGTTTTAGAAATCAAGTCATAAGCTTAGGACTTCACCTTACGTACCCCACGTTAGTAAGGGATTATTATCAACTGTCCCCTAGTAGATAAGTTCCCTAAGGCAACGCTTGGACCTAAATCATGTCAAACTATCCAATACAAAATGTTGTAGATTCTTGTTTTTCTCGGAGTATAAGTTTTTGATCCAGATAAAATCCACGGAAACTTTTTTATGCTTGACAATTTACTGAGCCTAATACTAAAGCTACAAAGCAAAAAGAGCTTGTGATTAGCTCTTTATTAGAACTCCGTTATTACTACTTTTTACTTTTTGATCTTTAGGCCCACAATTAAAAACACAACATCAGAATAAAACAATTACAACTACTATTTACGATTATATCTATTTCCTAAAAATGCCGTCACCAGAAGGTAGAGTTCCCAGAATGCTAGCAGTATTGCCACGTTGTTGAATGGAAATGCTAATTCGTTCGTCCGAAATACAAGCCAGCATCCCGATCACCTGTGGATTCTATGAGATATTTTGTGAGATCTTTGTATACTGCGTGTGCGCCGGGACCCTAAAAATTTTGTGACACTCCTTTTTAACAAGATATAGTTAAAAACTACAACCCGACTACGTGAAAGTTATAAAAGTTTGAAACATTTACATTGACAAAATAGAATGACGTATCGGTCATATTTGATAGGCAAAGAGTTGAAAATGAAAATAGGTCTTGTAATTTTTCTCTATGGGGCCTGCAGCCTGCGGCTACCTAAACTTTAATACGCGTTTTGAAGGCTTATTCGGGGTCGGAGCCCTAAATCCTATAGCCTATAACCATCGGGGTATTGAGACGAATCAATCGATACATAATTTGTTGAAATCGAACCAGTAGTTTCTGCGCTACGTGGGAACAAAGAAATTGGCCACATACATACAAACATACAAACATAGGGTGCTAACCTCATAACCCTCCCCTGTTGGTAGTCAGGTAAAAATTGGTATGCAAGGATGTCTGTTAAACTACTCAAATGATTGTGTACTTCCAGGATGCCTCTTACAAAAGTAGTATCATCGGAGCCTTTAGAACATGCCATCTACGACTCCGCCCATCGTCTCGGCCGGCTCCTGGACAACTGTGAAGCCATGTTTGACTGCCCTATCTCCCTCGTTGACTGGGCTAAGGGATACTACAACGCACCGGCACCTAGCGTGGACACTGAACGGAGTCCTTGGGCGTTGTTTAGTAGTAACTTTGGATAGTAAATTGTGAGGACATGATTCTTTGTTTCATTATTTTGCGTGTTTGCTGCCAAATAGATAGAAAATGGTAAGAAATATTATTTGATTCATACAAATAAGGTAAACTGTTAAATGGAAGGAAACGTAACTGTTAATGTAACCTTAATCAGCACTCATTTCTTTAATATACGTCCAAAATAATAAAATAAACTGTACAGATAATTATTTTCAGCAAGTACAACTATATCGTTATTCGAAGTTCCATGAGGACATTTTTCTGAAAAGTAATAAAATTACATTTTCGCTTTTGCTTACATATTGCACTACAAATTCTTTCATGGAATCGTGTTGGGCATTCATTAGCATTGCTTACTAAACGTAAAAATTGTTCCCGTTATTCGACCCCGCCCACTTTCTTACCCAGGTTTTTCTTTCCACAAATCTTATCTAAGATTAACTTTGAAAGGCAAAACTCGAATTTCAAATTTTACTTTTTCTCCATCCTTGAAAAAGTTTGGTGCTTCGAGTTTTTATGCGATCCTCTTCGAGTTCTAGAAGTTATGTAAAAATGTTTCTAAATTTAAATATCATTGCCTTGTTGTTGGCGAGTTACGTTATTTCCGCGTGTGCGTTTGATGAAAGTAATGGTAGCAGAGTTTCAAAATCAAAAGTACTTTCAAGACGAAAGCGTTATGTTGCATTTCCTGAAGGGTCCAGTATTTCGGTGAGTTCTGTTTTGATATACTAAGAAGGATTTTATTGTTTTAACAACACTAATATTTGCTTAGGATGTCCACAAAAATAAAATACGATGTTGGTTGTTTGACAAAACACAACAAAGGATTTTTATACCCAAAATACCTGACAAATGTATAAAATTCTAGTGTGCAGGCTGTATGACAGTTGGTGTGATAGGCCAACCAGCCCCTACTTCTTCGCCTGGAACCTTCACATTCGGATTGAACTGGGGCGTAGCGTACGAGTTGCCAAATGCTACAGAAACTGCTAGATTCTTCAGAAAACACAACCTAAGTCAACGCAAGCCGATGATGCAGAGGCGAAGTCGCCGACAGTTGTATGAGAAGATGGAAACCATTATGGATAAGTATGTATTTTATTAAGGGTAGAGTCCTCTTCAAATACGAAAATAGGTCAAGATGTTTTTTCATTTTCTTCTAGTATGGGATACAATGGAAGACAATGTATATTAAAAACGCTATGCGAAACCACTCAACGGCTTGTTCCTCATGGTTCTAACATGATTGAAGAAATATTCCGAACGCTGTTCACGTAAGTATTATTTTGTTTAGTATGCAAATTACTTATGATAGCTATTATTTCATAGATAGACCAAACCGTATTAGCTCATAATAAAACTAACCAAAACCAAAGTAACCAGCCATTTCAAAGTATAACAGATAAATGTGAAATTCATTTGATCCTCCCGGCTGCGCCCATATTCTGATTCCCTTGTTCCAGGATGCCTCTAACAAAGCTGGTCTCATCAGAGCCTCTAGAGCATGCCATCTACCACTCAGCGCACCGTCTAGGAACGCTGCTCGAAAACTGTGAAGCCATGTTCAACTGTCCTGTCTCCCTTGTAGACTGGGCCCAAGGATATTACAATGCGCCGGCGCCGACGGCTGATACAGCGCAAAGCCCTTGGAATTTGTTTAGTAGTACTTTTAATAGTTAATTTTATTAAGAGTAACGCATATTGTATTTTTTACATCAGTTAACGCCCATCTGTCGTGTACTTATAAACTTTTGTTTCTGATTCTGCATTATTCAAGATAGTACAAACTTTTTTCTTACAAAAAATTGGCGTTTTTTAATTTTCCTTGAAATATCATATTATTCACTCCTTCAAAAAACCAAATCACCTTATTTTTTTAATTTAACTTCTGTGATATGTGTCTGAGTTATTTTGTAAGCCTATAGAAATAAAGTTTTTAAAATCTGAAATCATAGCCATTCGACACGAAAGCCCAATTTTTGGGCTTTCGTTAAACGTAGTTAAAATAATACTCTCAAGTCGACCAAAAAGAAAAACAAATTGAAATAAACCAAATTGGTTTCATTTGGGAGATACGATGCCACATAAACATAGATGACGAACTTCAAGCACAAGAAAGCTCTCTTTTTTGTCGGTGGTGTCAAAATAACCAAGACATCAAGAATGATGAACGTTATCAATAATTCTAATAGTTTATCATTTTTGAGTTTAAGTGGTTCCTTCTAGTCAGAAAACGCTGTTCTTGTTTTATGTTGTTAGTAGCTTTTCCCGCGGCTTCGCACGCTTAGAGCTATGCAAACATTTCACCCCGATCAGTTCAGTCGCTTTGGCGTGAAAAAGTTACATCTATCCATCCATCCAAACTTTGGCATTTATAATGTTAGTGTGATTACAATATCTATTTCAAAAGAGTTTTCTCAATCAGCTTAGGTCTTGTAAGTAATTTACCGTGCAAAAGAAAAAGACTAAAAATATGATGACTAACCAAGTAAATTGCACTAGAAAACCTTTTTACAAAATCGTGTTAGGAATTCATTAACAGTGCTTTGTCAACGTGAAAATTGCTTCCGTTACTCGACACGGTCCACTTTCTTAGATCCCATTTTCGCTCACCAACCACAAATCTTAATCTATGGTTATCTTTGAAAGACGACGACGACGGCGCGAAATTCAAAACTCACTTTTCTTTTATCACGCTCGAAAAAGTTTTATGCCTGTTCGACATTTAAACGATCCTTCAAAAGATATAAATTGAGTTCTAAATATAAATTCTAATAAAATGTTTCAAATTTTTCCTATATTGGTAGCCAGTTGCGTATTCTTTCAAGCTTTTGATGAATCAAAAAGAATTCTTGCAAGAAGAAAAAGGTATGTTTCGTTTCCGGAAGGATCTAGTTTTTCGGTAAGTTTCATTTTGTACTACACTGAACAGGAATTTCATATCTCTCTGTACAATATTACACAATATTATGCAAATTTCATGCAAATATGATACGGCCAATCTAATCTTGGGACTTGTAGTGAATCTGCTCGGATTAATCATATTAGCTGAGTTTAGTCAAGAGGGGCCTACATTTTCTGTGATATCAATAGAAATACTTATAGATTTTTTCATAAAGAGGTATAATAGAACACCATTCTTTGTATTACATTGTCCCATCATTTAAGACATAATACTCACAATGGCTAAAAGCTTTCCCACTGTATGACACTGATCCAGATAAGATTTCACATTGATAACCCCAGTTTACTTTTCCTCAAAGATACGATAGAAAAGTTAAAAAACGTTTTCCTGTTCATTTCTATTGTGTCTAAAAATAATCAACTCAATTCAATCTATATTACGTTTTCTTAAGAATAAGTGTGAATGAGAAATAAATGTTATGATAAACGTGAATGAGAGAATTGGAGTCAGAATCAATATAAATATCAATTACCTGTCTCTCATAAATAGTTTCATAGTTATCAACCTTAACATCTCTTCAGTTATTTTCATATCCATGCAAAACCTTCTGTAACTGACTCTGAATTCAAATAAAAAATGTAAATAACTCTTATTCCAGTGCGCTGGCTGTATGACAGTCGGGCAAGTAGGGCAACCCATGTCAGTACCGGGCACGTTCACATTTGGAATGAACTGGGGAGTGGCATACGAACTACCAAACTCTACTGAGACTGCCGCTGTGTTTCGAAAGTACAAGAGGCGTAGAAAACCGGTAGAACAACGGAGGCATAGGCGAGAACTGTATCAGAAAATTGAGGCTGTTATGGATAAGTATGTTTGTTTTCGGATTCGTAACGAATACATCCGACAGAGAACCAAGGTTATCGACATAGCTCAAAGAATTAACAAGCTGAAGAGGCAGTGGGCCGGCCATATATCGAGAAAAACCGACAACCGCGCTGGGGTAAACGTGTACTTGAGTGGAGACCGCGACTCGGCAAACGTAGTGTAGGACGACCTCCGACCAGGTGGGATGACGATTTGCGAAAGAGTGCAGGCAGATGTTAGTTGCGGCAAGCTGAAGACAGGGCGCTATGGCGCTCGTTAGGGGAGGCCTATATGTCCAGCTGTGGACTATTATGGGCTGATGAATGGGCTTTTAATATATATATAATGATGTGATGATGTTTCATTTCTGTTGACCTAAAATAACCTTAATGATGCATCCATAAGCTGTTTTAACAACAGATTGAAATATTGATTTCAAAATGTTAAGTAGGTAACCATCGTTTTTATACGACCTATCAATTTATGCGAAAATTTATACCGCAATTTTTCATGAACATGAAACTCACTCGTTTTGCAGGATGGGCTACAACGGCAGACAGTGTGTTTTAAGAACATTATGCGAGGCCACGCAAAGATTAGTGCCACATGGTGCAAACATGATCGAGGAGATGTTCCGGATACTTTTCACGTGAGTGTTAGCTTTTGTTGTTTTAAATTTTACATGTAAATGAACGGGAGTTTGTTTTCGCTATCACTATCGACTTTCTTTATTCCTTTTGGCACTGGACTTCATTGTTTGCTATACTTTCTTGGCCCGCAGTAAGTTTTTTTTCTAGTTTACCTATGGAGATAAGTATCCAGACGATTTTATACCGTGCTGTGAAATAAAATCTTAAAATAGGTATAAAATTCCAGGTTACCAGTATCCAAAGTTCTGCTAACAGAGCCACCTGAACATTCAGTTTACGATGCTGCTTACCGGTTGGGAATTGTGCTGGACAACTGCGATGCGTTTACCTGCCCTCTATCACTGGTGGACCTGGCTAAGGGATACTATAACACACCAGCACCCGTGGACCCTTGGGCGATTTACAGAAGTGGCTTTATTTAGAACTAGCATGCCCGCGAGGTTGCACGCGTTTTCACAGAATAACCCTAAAAATTTGCAAATGTTTTTCCAGTCCTAGAATAAAATCAGTACAAAATATCTCCAAAATTACCTGTTAATGTTGTAATTACATCAATAAAGTATAATGACCCTATCTTACGCTGACGTTGCTGGAAACGTATTCAAACTATTTTATGGGAGACGACGACGTTGTGAAAGAGTGTCTTAGCTATACCTTAAGATGGTATCCTGACGCACACTAGCGCTGCCTCAATTCAAACAAACAAAGAAACAAATTTTTCCTCGGTTTTTTGTTATAGTGATTGCACTTTGGGTATCTCTAAGAAATGAAATAAGTTCCCAAAAATTTTCGTTGAGCAAAGGCAACACCTCTCGTCAAACGAACTAAATGTAACTTTGGTCGTTGAACAGGTTTGGTTAAACTGTAATGTTACCCCTGTAGGTGGAGCTACCGGCGCTATAGTCCGTAAGAGGTCCCAAAGATTTTCGGTTGAACCGACTAGGGTTTCGTCGCTTAGTTGGTTAGAGCACACCCATACTGAGGGTGGGGCGCGGGTACGAATCCCGCCGAAATAGTTAGTAATAGTTTTTTAATTGATAGCATTTGCGACCATTGAATGTTACTTTATCATTGACGCTATTTCTTAAAAGTTACATACTCACTGACTGCGATGGCGTGTTGCTTGCTTGTTATTTGCTTTTGCTTGCTTGTTAAAAGGTACCTTTGCACTAGCAAATCAGTAGACCAAGTACCGGAATTGTTGTCTAGGCCCTAGAACAATGCAATGTCTTTTTTTATATTGTACCCTAGAGTCTAGGGTAGAAATGGCATAAATGGCATGGCATCGTCATACATTATATAAATTAATAAGGCAAAAGGAATTAATTTCAACTTTTTACGCCATCGATGGCAATGTGACGTAACTTTTCTTTTTTCTATCCTAGACAACAATCCCTGTTCTTGCTTACTGGAAGGTGTTATTTAGAAAAGAATTGGACGGTTATATATTGATTGTATTTTTTGATAGAAGTTTTAATATATTTAAGCCAACGCTAATTAAACCAACGAAGCTGCCGATCTGATTAATCAATGGTTGTTCCTGATAAAGGTGTGTAAATGAAACACGAAATTATTATTAACGCATAACATTTAATATTTATAGTTCATATTTATAATACATTTCAATATTAGCATTGAGAGTTATGAGTGTAATCATAATAGTAATGGTAGTGCTTGATTTTGACTTTAAATTAAGTTTAACATTACAAAATGGGACTTACACCCTATATCTTATTCTATTATTATGTTATCATATTCACCTTATTCTAGTACTTTCATAGGTACCTAAATATAACTTACATACACCACATAAGTATTACATTTCATGCGGTAAATTTTGAGCCTATTATGTCTTATATCGAACGAACATATTTTTATAGTAATATGTCTGAGATCATAGAGCATACACCTTATAGTGGGTATTTTTTGGCAATGACTTACTGAAATTGAGTTATTCAACTAACATCTAAACCTATCATAAGGAGAGCTATTGGTTTTCATAAAGTCTATTATTGTTTTCATTAAAGTACCTTATGATAATGACATTCAGGATTCCATTATCTAGTTTCTAAATTTGTAACGTGGTGTTCATTGCTTCCATCTCGTCATTTTCACCGAATAATTAGTTTGTGTTGAAAAACAGTTGAAAATAAATATTCAACATAAGATTATTTGAAAACGAAAAATAAATTAACTTCCGAAACATATTGTATTAAACCAAGGAAATCGAAGAAACGGGGGAATAAACAAAGGTAAAGAATAATACATATTATTAACAATTAATAATAATAAGGAAAGCCAACAGTTTCAACACAAACAATCACCGTTACTCCTGACTAAAAAGTGAAAATTAATTCAATAATCAACAGAAAAATTACACTAGAAAAGAACATTAGATTTATTTTATTAGGATTATAACAATACAATACGAAACGTACTACCTAGACTCATTGCCGTTTCGACAATATACAAAACCTTACTTAAGTAACGATAAAAAAAATGTACACAATTGCTTTTGTATAAAATCAAGGTTACGTTGTCTTCTTAATATATTAGGTACACATAAAGTTATTTTACCGAAATTTTTAGAAATCATAGTATGCACAGGCGTGCAAGGCTTTAATCACACAATAAAAAAAAAACAATTTCACTATTAGAAGGAAACAAATATTAAAGAAATCTGATAGACAATATTTTTACATAACATAAACCATAGTAAATATTATAATTTAACAAATAAAAAGGAAGTTATAAAAAGTTAAAGGTATTTTTTTACTTATATTTACATCTAATCGTGTTGGAAGCTCAACGCAAATTTTGTGTGATTTCGTCTACTTATCGATAACCTATCTATTTTAAATCTATCATGGTTAGATTTTCGATGAATTTTGTAAACCTTAAACCAAGAAAAGAAACACGGTATTTCATTTAGGATCAGACGAATCTTTCATTCGAAAATTATTGACAGGCTTTTGTGTTTGTATAATTCGTAAGTTTAGATGTTCATTCCACGAATCTAATAGTAAATAAAATCCCGCGAGGTAGGTAGACAAAACTATTCACAAATTGAAAGAATGCAGTAAAATATATAAAAACTATTCTAGAAAAAGTAAGCAAAAGAAGAACAAAAACTCCTTACGCCGCTTTGGAAGACGTTTGATTAAACACGCAGTATGCCTAGCTTATTATTAATAAGATAAAGAGTATTGTAATAGATATGAGAATTTAACAGTTATTAATAAAACATGCAAAAGATACAAACGTGCGAGAAAGCATATGACAAAGTGATATAGATAAAAATTACTATACGAAATGTCTATTCCGTTGAACCTAATTATAAAGCGTTACGGATTACTCATTTATTGGCTTCCTTCCAAAAAAATAATTCAATATCAAACAAATTTGAATGCGGAACTCATAATCTGCATTGAATTATAGGAAATTCATATGGACAAAGCAATTATGAATACAAACTTCACTATAACTTCTACAGTCCTACGTTAGCCCTTAGAGTAACGAGAAAGGAACGTAGAAAAATAACTTGTCAATTACAATTAGATTAAATTTCTATGTTGATCAGCTATATGTACATGTCAACATTTCCGTTTCTTATAATTATTGACAGCCATGTGATAGCTGACTATGAGTTTGCAACTCCATAACTCGATGTAGACAAAAGTGCTGTCAACAAATCAACAAGGCTTTCTTAATGTAAAAGTAACAAATTTACTAGAAAAACATGCTAACAACAAAATATTAATTAATTAACTAACAATGCCATAACAATAACTAAGTTATAACTATAACTAAATCACGGAAGATAATTTGAACAAAATTAGTTACAACTAGGTAAGAATAACAAAGAGTAAAGAACAGATTTATCTAGCATCGGGCTTTCGAGTTGACCCATTCGTCGACTAACTCTAAAACACTGAAAAGCTAATTCATTTATAGTAACTTACAAGTCTAATAACCTTATTAATACGCTATATGTTTCTAGCATTTTGAAATACAATTCACCTATCTATAAAGATACTCATGCTACTCTTACATACCCGTTTATAGCCCGAAACCCATTACGACCGTTTTCATGACATTTTGCTATGCAATGCGATCTCATATTAATATCGTTGATATCATCCCAAATATATTGCTTTCTACGAGTTTTATTGCCTGTCGTGGGTATGTATTGATATTCTCCATTAACACAAATATCCCTTCGCTTTGCATATCACCATGTCTTACTAGGGGCCGATTAGACAATGTTACAACAATAACAAATCGAAACGAGAATGAGCAAAAATTATTATTGGGAGCAACAAGTCTAAGACTTCGCCTTAAAGACAATAACACTTATACAACCAAGTTTTCGAATCACAGAACAAAAATTCTAAATGAGCGATGACTAGTAATAAGATGAAGGAAGAATTGAGTTGTCCTGCTATGAACCAGATAAGTCGGGTTGGTGTTTTCTTTACTTAGGTATAATTTATCCTATGGCAGTATCAATATAACAGGAACCTGACTTTTTTAAATGTCTATTCGGTTAACACACCTGCCTGGTTCACAGATAGAACAAATCGGAAATGAAAAGACGTTCACGCTCAATGCAAAGTCAATTTGATACATACAGGTATAATATATCCTATGGCAGTATTGATAACAGAAACCTGACGTTTTTTTAATGTAGATTCGGTTAAGACAACTGCCTGTTTCACAGATAGAACCAATCGGAAATGAAAAGACGTTCACGCTCTATGCAAAGTCAATTTGATGTAGAAATACAGTTTATTAATGAAAATTTTGTAGCGATGACTTTTTCCGGTCATTCTGATTCATCCTGTCGTTGGGTGTTTGTAAAGCTTTCTTAAGATATGGTCAGAAAAAACGTTGAATGTAAAGTTTTGCAATAGACTAAATTCACAATAATTGTTGTTTTTTTTTCAGGCGATTTAAATTGAGCAATGCATTTCGCCCTATAAGCAATTTTGCTGAAACCAATTGTTGATTAAAGTAGAACAGGAGAGACAGGACAACATAACGCTAACAATTCATCACCCGCACCGCAAACCCACAGGGCCATTAATCGTTGTATTGGATTAGCTCAACCAGTTTTAACAAATCCACAAACCTCTCAAGAGAATAAAACTTTGCTATCATCATTAAAACTTGACAAAGTTTTAGAAATGACGCTGCTATATCCTCCAGACTCACCCATTAAGCCCCAAGACTACTCTAAGCTCCCATGTTCTCGTTAACGTTTTAATATTTACAACATATTAATTTATTCTTATTATTAACACATTCTTAACCCTTCAGTACAATAATAGATCCCGATCCTATTTTTTTTAACCCTATGGTGTTATAGAAAATCTAACTATATTATATTTGCAGTCATATAAAAATAACAACAGATCGTTTTATTTCTAGCAATCTACTACAATAAAACTTTTGGATATTTACGGGGTCAGTGAGTAAGCTTGTGAGCTTTACTAAATATTTGATAAATTATTTAATTCTATTTGGTGTTCGGTGCGTGCAATAGCACAATTCTTATCCAAGTGTCTTAAGAAAAGTAATTTTAGAATATCGTTTTGACGTTACAATTCCATCGAGAAATTCCTTGGTACAATCGGCACAAGCAGAAAACGATGCTTTCCGTCTAATCTTTCAACCTTTAGCGAGCTTGTCGTGACTTCCATATACACAAGACAAAATGTCATGTCATCTGCTACGTTACTCTAATCTACACTAGCTCAGGTAACATATCCACAAACAGCTATGCACAATGCACATTCAATAACGCTTATTAAATACAAGACGAACCACACAAAACATCGTCTTATTACATTATCCATCCCTGTTTTCCTAACTGTTCGCTGAGGATTTAATTACTCTGAGTTATCTAAATTACCTAATAAGTTTTATAATGTTTTACTTTGACATATCAATAACGCGGCTCGAAATATTTTTATTTTTATTAAGATAAGTTGCTACCATACCCTACACGATGGGTAAATGTGAAGGTGAAAAGAAATGAATCAATGAAAGTGAGGACAAATAAATAAACACTAGTTTTAACTCCTAATCTAAAAGGTGAACATAAAGATAACATCTAAGATATATACTAGGTCATCAACCGCAACAATGATTATAATCTAGATAAAGGTTAAGTGCCAATAAGTGTGATTAAAGATTTTACTTTCAGTGAAAAGAGTGAGAATTATAAATCAGGAGGAGTTAATCAAGTTTTAATTTTACCCTGTACTCTAGGTTTTATTACTGAAGTTAACATTAATTAACGCAAGAGTAACGGTACTTTTGCAAAAGACGCGAAAACTTAAGATACAAAGAGAAATTCAGTCGTTACATTCATGGGCAAGCATTCGTTTTCTTAGAATTATGTCAAAATTAATAAATGTACAAGCATACCGAAACAATCTAATTTCGAATATCTAAAATTAAGTTGCAATTAAACATGTAACATTGCCGTTGGCAAACTTCGAAACTGTGAATTTTTATGATTGCATATTTGGCACACCTTTTAAAAAATCTAATAAAAACAAGTTTATCGAACTATCTTTTTTATAAAAATGTCCAATTGGCAGTCAATTGTTTTATTACACAAACATTATCTAGAGAAATAATATCACCCTTGAGATGGCTATTCTATTTTGTGATAGTGTACTCTTATTAGCTATTACAAGTACGTTACGTTTCGTTCTAGGATTTATGACTATCAATATCTACAATTTCTTAACACATGATGACTATATTGAAATTACAATTCGTCAATACAATCGATATTGTCCATATTATGATCATTACGTGAGAACGTTACGATCTAAATGTATATTTATTCAAATTACACCTTAATTACTTACTTACAAAGTCCAGTTCTCATCGAGGACGTTTGCACAAAAGTTAACTATAATATTTTGATGCTAATCGACTGATTAATTAATTTTACATAACTTATATTTAATGTTAAATAACATTGAGCTCGATATTATTCGAAGTAAACCTTACAGAATTAATCGACGTCGTAACCCACAATACAAGTAGGTATGTCTTAGATACAAACCATTATCTAACTTATGTAAGAAAAGAAATATTAATAAATAAACTAGATTATTAGTGTACAATGTTTGTGCGCTCGTATCAAATTATTCCTGAAAAAAAAACTATTTATTTGTATAAATACAAAAAAACTTTACGGTCGCTTACAATGCGGCGATTCTTATATAAAAATAGTAGTGGCAGATCCGCTCGGGCGTCAATACAACAACGCGGCTCCTTCGACTATCGACGGAAACAGTCTCGAGTTCGAGCTTAATATTTTACATACATATAAAAAGACGGCTTTGGCAACGCATAAGGCGTGAACACGTCCGTTAGCGCACCGGGCGCTTGGCACCACACTGAGCACATGAGTTCTCGCCTGTCAGACCCCGACTGGGAGCCTAGATCGGTCACCCATGCCACCACATGACGATCAGCTCCCAGAACGTCTTCGGCGGCGAGTGGCCGAAGACGTGAGACGAATTTCAGAGACCCGGGTCCCCTTCCGAGCCCATCTTTAGCAGCTCGAGCTTTTTCTTCGCGATTTTTGAGTAGAGGATATCTATAGGCTTCGAATAGTCGTAGAAGGTCGGCGCCCGGAATATGATCAGCGCCGTGCCTAGTACGCACGCTATCGTGAACAGGAACAGGAAGATTCTATCCATCACCATCGCGATGTATTTCCAGTCATCTTCCACCTGCGAAAAGAACCATAGTTTTTAAATCAAAAAACTGTTCGTTGCTTTGTTAGATTTTGTAGAGATACTTACATTATCGAATTTATCCTTATTCCTCAAATGTTGAGCTATGAATCTGGAGCCTTCTATAGTCTTTTCCATCTCTCTCACGTAAGGTTTTTCTAGAGATGGGGAGTCTGCGTCTAAGTCTAATCGGCAAGGGGAGCCTGGAGAAGGGGAAAACAGTTCATCGTCACCCCCGGGGGGAGGCGGGGGTGACGGTGGCATTCCGGGCAGCTCGTATTCTTCGCAACCCCATTCCTTGAACTTGCCGTCCATGTCATCTGGACCGAACACGTCTGTTAGGACCTGAAAAATTGTCTAGATTAGCTAAGGTGCTCAGAAACTACAAAATATATACACATGACCCATTCTTTGGAACCTTAGTGAAGTAATAAAACTATTACCTACCTATAAAGAGCACAAGAATTGTTCTAGCTAGATATACAAGGATTAGTGTGTTGGTGAAAGCCAAAGAGCTAGTTGGGCAGTGTTCGACTCGGCTTAAGCCAGCACACAATTAGGCCGAGTAGATTTCGGTTTCGCCGTGTCTGCCCCGTATATATCTCGCGATACGTCCGCAGCCACTGGGGGCACATAAATAACCCAGCCCCCGCGTTCGTTAAGCCAGCTAGTAATAAAGGAAAATCGAAATGGAATAAAATTGGCCAAGCAATACTTCCACTATATACAATAGATTTAGAATATTGTAAGTAAGAGTCGGCCAAACAATTAGAACGGTTATTGTGAAAACGGAGTAATAGCTGTCGGTATTGAATCCCTGCGATGGAAAATAATCTGAATGGGGGAAACTCGATGAGAAAAGGCGTTCGTGTTGTTTTTTGTGTTGAAAGAGATCCCCTCTGAAGAACTTCATTTGTGCGAGCTTTTATTTTTACAAATTTAATTAAAGCGACGTTGCGGGGTTTATTACAAGTGAGCGTCTATGCCTCGGTTGATTAATGTTTCTATCTCGTCACATTTCTTATTTGGCGTTGGATAATTATTTTGCAATGTGTTTTACCTCTGTAGGTTTGTCGTTGTCTTCATCTTCTTCTTTACCCGGCCTTCTTATGCACAAAAATGGTGGTAAAAAGTCTATGAAAATTCTCCGTATAATTGGATGCAACTTATGCGTTACTGGCGACCTAAAGTTAATATTTAGCACCATAATAGTGACTACAACTGACAGTGTGACTAACATCATAGTAAAAAGTAAATATTTTCCTAGCAACGGAACTGTTAGAGAAGTGGGTGGGATAATTTCTGCTAACAGTAAGAAAAACACAGTGAGAGAGAGGAGAATTGAGATGCAGAGTGAGATTTTCTCTCCTGAGTCTGAAGGGAGGTAGAATACTAAAACTGAGAGAAACGAGATCCCCACACAAGGAATAATGAGATTTACAGTATAGAATAGTGTTTTTCTCCTAAGCGTTATATTGAAAATTATATCTGGATACGGCTCTTCACAACAAGAGTAGAACTTTTCGTTTCTTGTGGCCGGGACTTTCATGATATCCCACTCTACTGAGATGTAATACTCCGAGAGGTCTATCCCCATCCCTATTTTATCCGAATCCGGCGATTGCTTCATGTGCCTGAGGTCCACCTGAAAATGAACAAGCAATTACAAAATAATTCTTATAGCCGATGAGTAGCGAGCAACAGGTGATCTTGATGTTTTTTATTGTTTGGGGATTTATTATTTTTTTCAAGTTTCTGAACAAAGTAAGTGAAGGACATCTTAAGATAAATTGATACTTAAGTTCCCTTCACTTAAACACAATTGAAAAAGTATCTCAAACAGAAAATTGGGATTCTTGTTTGAAGATTTCCTATACTTTTCTTTAACAGTTTAGCGAGATTGAGAGATCCCAATTACTTCTCACCAAAAAGCCTAAAACGGCCGTAGGAAAACATCTCAAGTACGGCTGTCCGTATTAGGGAATCAAACCATTCCAGCTCCATCTTTACAAATAGGCGTTATCGCTATCTCCACAACTATCTAAGGCGTGAGAGGGACAGGTGAGAGAATCCCCGATTGAACCCTATCACGGCGGATCTAAAGTGTAATTTCGAGCCGCGGCTCTGTTTGTGAGATTCGGTAGATTTATTAGCTTACTTACCGGAGCCTACACGAGTAAACTCGACTGAAAAGTTTGGAATCTTCTCGTTTTTCATATAAAATACGGCTTGCGTATCGCGAGTATTTTTGTTAATGTTGGTACGTAAAAAGTTCGAGATTTCTTTTATTTGAGGGTTCTGTTAAAAATGTAAATGTCTGATGAAAAGTTTTCCATCAAATTAGACTAATTCTTTTCAATCGATTAAATAACAGCTATCGGGCCTTATCTTGAAATACTGCCCTTGGTAATTTTAACATATTGATGTAGTTGGTTAAATTCTCATCAAAGACCCAGGTCATCTCGGTCAATGTAATATTTTTCTTAATCGATCAGAAATAAAATTGGTTGCCAGCCGGCACCAACCTATTGCGACTCAAAATCACTGTGAAATTTTCGATATTTTTGAATATTTGCCAAACATTAAAACATTAACTCCGAAATAAATTAATATAATAGTAATATCCTTAACAGATCATACAGGTTGGTAGACAAACCTTAAAATTAAAACAGTGTAAGCATAATCAAATTAAAGTTATTTTTTTAAGAAATAGTTACATTAATTAAATTAAATTTTAATATAATGTTTTTATTTACTGGTTTGATCTTTGAACTATATTTATTCATTAGTAGATATTTAGGTATATTTATTTATGTATAATATAGTAGAGTACCTATATTTGTAAAACTAATATTAGCACGCCAACCATCTGTATAAACATGTGTTATTGGTCGGCACGCAGAAAATGCCTCGGCATTAAGCCCAACCTTTATGCCTTAGTGCAATAAAGTTTTAAATAAATAAATAAATACTTAATTGATGATGTAAGATATTACATGTACTCGAATATTCATTACAATCAGCCACAAATAACAAGAGAACTGTGGCCTTTCTTCCATTCCGCGCCACGTCTTTTTTTAGTTATTCCTATTATACAGGCGACCCCAATATAAATATTTTTCGTGACAGTAAGTATTGGAAAAGGCTTTCATGCTGAGGAATTCGATTACATTCCCTCTAAGCGTTCGCTACAATTTTCTTTTTAAGGCAGATTCGTTTTTTTCATACAATTTTATTAGAGCTCGTGACTTTGTAAAAATTCCACGATTTTATTTTTAAGAATGAAAATGTTTTGTTTAAATTTTGTGATCAAGGTGTTCTTTTATCAGATTTGTATCACTGATTATGATAAAGGATTTCATAATTTTTTGGATGTTGGTTTCATTTAAATGCCATAATGAACTTTATTGACAACGTAGAACATCAGAAGCTCATAGGCTTTTTAGCAGACTATGGATGTTTAACTTTATAACCAAGTAGGTATAAATTGAGTTGACTAGAAAACAACATGTGTTTTTTTTATGAATGAACGTGGAAACGTATTTTTTAAGAGAAGGTATAGAAGTACCCATAGAAGTATCCTAGCGAGCAAGATAACTCTGTGTGAAGAAATTAAGTATGATTTTTAATTCACATACCATATAACCATCGTAGCTCCAACTGCCGAACTTCATAAAGCAAGTCTGCTCGTCAAAGGGGAAGTACTCGACGTCGATCTCACAGAAGGACTTGTAGATAGCCGGTGGCTTCCACACCACTTTGCCGTCGTGGTGTAGGATCGCTTTCGTCATGATCGTCACTTCGTAGTTACCGTCGGCACTGAGAACAAATACAGAGATTTAGTTATATGTTGGGTAGTTTTCTCTTCTCTTTTATAAATATAGAATAACAAACAAAAAAAAATGGTAAGTCCCTACACGAACACTGCCCGTTTGGACAGAACGCATTATAATTTCGAAGTAGAATGCATTAACACTTTGACTGCCACCGACGCACACGGTCATGTACGACGCGCCCCTCCGGGACGCGCATCGCTGATGCTTGGCAGTGAACGAAGCCGAGGTTTAAGGAACTTTTATGTAATCGTATGAAAACTCGCATTCTTGACAAAGCCTCAAGTAAATTGCAAAAAGTAATTGGTTTCAATTAAATTGCTTTAGCTCCCTCGCTCGTTCGGTGCGGATAGATGTACGCTCATCTGAAAATAGCATATTTCTAGAGCTGTCAAAAAAACCTAGGACATATCAAGCTCTAAAAGCTTTGTCATAACTTTTACCGCATTTATGAAAATTGTCCTATAAAATAGGTCACCCTGTCTTCCATTAGGCTAACGTAGAGCCATTAAAAATAAAGTTAACAGTGAATTTTCGCGGAGAGAGCTTTTAGGGAAGTCACAGGTGCATTAAAGTGTTTCTAACATATCTGCTTAAATTTAAAAATACTGCCATTGTGCTAGTTTAATAAGGTTGAAACTTTGCATATTTTATTCTATTCTCTTCTATGAGAAGTGTTTGTTATTTTAACAAACGTGTGAGACGACCCATAACACCTAGTCTAAAAAGAAAAATCTTTGGCTATTATTGCATACTTTTATGCCTACATTTTGAAATCCCAAACCCGCAACAAAAAACTACAGATCATACAAACAATTTATCCAAAAACCTTGTGAACATTCACTCACAGCACCGAAGAGGCAAATTGTGCGAAAACCGTGTTATAAATCTATAAAAATTGTGCAATTTCATGAAAAATCTATAGACAAACCTCTGAACTGTTGGCTTGCATTCAAATTTCTATGAATAATAGCCTCGTCGTAGCGTATTCATGACGCTTGATACCCATCTTACCTGCGTTTTAGCGGCCGTAAGATAGATGGCAGGATTATCGCCTGAGCAGTTTCCGGAGCAAAATTAACAGTCTACTAAATTCAAGGTACCTGAATTTTGTTTGAGTAGTTTAAAGCTTCAGTAGCCTGACTGATCAAAAGTTTATGATGCGACCGACATCTTGGATTACCGACCTACATTTGACAATAGCAAAATGTACTCTAAATGGTAAGGTTTAGTTTTTTCAGCAATGTTTTCCATAATAGGAAATGTATTGACATTGTTTTCCTATAAACATGTAGGATTAATTAAATGAAATTGTCCAGTACAACGAGCGTACCTACTTTGACAGTTTAATAATGCAACTTGATTTTTTCGGTTGATAATACCAACAAATAAAATTTATAATAGTAATGTAATAGGTTGGTGCACTTAGCATCAATTTTTCTAGTTGTTTAAAGTCTACTTTATATGTTTTGGTGCACTCACCATAGGCTAACCTAACTGTAGTAATAAATAAATATACTTGGGTAAGAAACAATCATTCTAATCCTGTTTTTACAGTAAAAACTTTCGTAGTTTGACGAATCAATTATGAATGTAAGCGGGTTACCTATGAACCTAGTTTGTGTCCCATTCATAATAAATTCCAATATTGGTCATACATTTCTATCCCGTTAGCGAACTTACATAACACTGAAACAGGAAGTCGGAAACGGAAATGACAATTCTCAAACGCCGAAAGCACTTATTGAAGTAGACCGTAAACACCTACAAACTAATCGAAAACAGCGATTCTCCAAACACAGTCCAAACATGAAGATAAGTTACTCAGTTCTCTTAGCACGAGATTCATATCGATTACCGTTACGCTTTTAGCTGGTGGTTTTTGGGAAGAGTAACGTAGTGATCATCAATATCCCACTAATATTATAAATGTGAGTTTGGATGAGTGGATGGATGTTTGTTACTCCCTTTTTATCCCGGAATTCCCACGGGAACGGGAACTACGCGGGTGAAACTGCTAGGCGCTGCTAGTTATCTATAAATTCAACGGCCTTTCTTTATTTCCAAAGTTATATAAATTTTATTCGTTTATTTCGACATGCAGAAGTCCTAGAGCTAAGTAATAATATAAATAAACAATAAATGTTTGTGTTTTCAGTTATTGACTATAAACAAAACATCACATAAAAATTAAAAAAAAAGAAAGTTAAATCACATTTCGAGTTTAGCAGTCATTTCACAAAGTCCCAACTTACGGAGTCTAAAGACTACCGTAAACTTGTACAGTACGTAGTATGGTAGTTAATTCACAACATTGTATCTCGCGAGCTCTGCACCGTTTCCCTATTCGGAATAGCATCCGCAAGAAACTCGTACTAACATCTGTCTGAGCAAGTAAGATAATTCAGAATTAATCTAATTCCAAACTTGTGTCAACTGTGAATCCAACTCAATTCACGCAATTTAGTAAACTTTTGATAAATAGGAATCGGTTACAGAGCCACACTATTATAAAGTTGAAGCAGCTGTTACTAGAGCCATTAGGACTGCTTGATTTAGGAACCTCTGGCTCGTGAATGGAGGGCTTTCGTTTCGGATTCCTAATTCACGATTTAAAAACCGTTTTCAATATAGAAGTTGAGAAGAGGTGGAACTTCCACACAAAAGGATTGAAAGCAACTGAATCATTAAATAAAAAAAAAACTTTATTCAGACATATTGTCCATCAGTTACATACAAGTTACACAAAAATAAATAATAAATCAAGAAAAAAAAAAGACAAATTACATTAACAAATTATTATTACCTATTTAGGGTTAAGTAGTCATTCAACAGAATCCCAACTTGATCTTCTTCGATCATTGGCAGTGTGAATTAGCTTGTGTTACTTCCGGCATAAAAATAACTAAAGGTCTTTTCCCAGGACATCATTTATATTCTTGGCAAATTTTATTAATTCCGTTTTCCAAATGTACCTACAGACAGACAGCTACATACATAGAACTTTACAAAATTTGAGTTTATCACTTCAGTATGTATGGATTGTTAACGAAACTTTCTTATTGTTCCAATGTTTGGCCGGAAGCTTGTATTCTGTAAAACACAGCACGTGGAGCTATAATACCATTCAAACATATTATGTATATCTACAGATGGTGGAAGGAAGCATTATGCTTCGGTAACGATAGTTGTAAACTCTCTGGCAAAGCTCAAAGATCTTATAATAGGTATCGAATCTTGGCTTCCCTGGTTAACAAACCGTTGTATTTTATTCCAATTTAATTTCAAAGAAATAGTCCTTTTAGAAAATTACCAAAAAAGTAAACCGGATTTTTATAGATAGATAAAACTTTAATGTAGCACAAAAATACAAATAACAGTACAAAATTAATACTACGAGTAGGCGAAGTACAAAGGCGGCTTTATCGCTATCTTTTCCAGGCAACCTTGGGATGGACTGGAAATGTAAGAACAACTAAGACAGTGGCGTTCGAAATCATTATATTAATCATCAAATGCACCCAAACTATTTTTAACAATAACCTTTACTAGTAGGTTACCCTTAACTTTTAACCTTAACTTGTAGGTTTACCTTAACACATAGATTATTTGTAGTTTGTAGCATTTATAGTTTTGCAGTTTTTGTAATTCTCCACTTTTCATTCTCAATTAAATAAAAAACTCCACCCTCTCTTGTGAAAACGAATTACTGAAATTCATATTATCCTAAATCGAATTCATTTAATTTAAAGTAACTCCGGGAGCCCCAAGGCTCTGTTGGGGCTGTGCTATATGCCCTGAATTGGATTGCACGCAAAAGCCAGGAGTTTTACTGCAGTAGTTAGTGGGCAGAATCGATATTCTTTTTGGCATCGTATCAAAAGTCTAATCGAAGACGTCTCCAAGTCTGCAGGGCGGTCTAAAATACATACTAAAGCTCTAAATTGAATGTATTACAAGAAAAAAATAAGTTTACTCTGCCCCAATTTCTTTCCTAGTGAAAACTAAATATATCTCTGACTGGCGCGGCGTAGGATTGTAGTGTATACAAGGAGGAAGAGGAAAGCCAATGTCCTGCTCTGTGTACAAAACGGCTAATGATCACGATTTGTCTTCATCATCAACCTAAACATTTTTCATTTTTTTAATAATTATTCCTTGGGGGTCATTACATTGTTGCCTATTTTTTCCTGACGGTGTAGGCACTTTTATACTAATTGGCATGACTAGAAGATCTCTGTGTATCCATAAAATATGTAGATACCTATTTATTATACAATACAATACAATACAAAAACACTTTATTGTACACCAGAAAAAGAACATTACAAACGACATTACATGAGACAAGTACAATGGGCGGCCTATATCTATATATTATCTTCCCATTATCACCTGAACCCTAAGCTCAAAAAAAACTATTCAAAACAGAAGTAAGCTCCCTTTAATACATCACTTCACCGTATGATGACTTATGAAACGCGTTTTTTTTTTCGAAAAAATCTCTTAGTCTAAACCTACTTAGTGTTCTTTCTAGTTACCGGTACGGATTTACGCGAGAACAAAGTAATTTCAACCTCTCCTCCGTAGTAATAAAGATACATTTTGTATCACACCTATGCTGGCACACCTTGTATAAAAGCATTTTAAACTTCGCACTTTCAAACATTATCAGCCTCGGTTCACCGCATATATTCAGAAGGGTAATTCGAGTTTGAATCTTGTATGGTGGAGATACAGTGTCGATTTGGCTGCGGTCTGCATTTATGTGAGGCATAGATAGCTCCCAAAGTCGCTGATGCGGAAGAATAGATAAGTTTTAATCGAAATAGCACCTAGGCAGGCGGTTCAAGGTTCGTTTTAGGTGTGGGTGTATTGCTATTAATAAAACTTTTGAAACTATCATGGTTATTAACATAGAAATCATGTAGAACGGGATATTTACCATAATTAAATTTTTGAGTTTTCCAATATTTCGGCACAGTTTCATGCGCCATGATCACGGAAGAACTAAAGTCACTGTGAGTTGGTTTTTATTGGCAGACATACCAATCTACCCTCATTCTTTGTCTTTTGCTACGAACATTACCACTACACTAGTGGTAAAAAACTGGCAATGACTTTAGTTCTTCCGTGATTATGGTGCCGAAATATTGGAAAACTCAAAAATTTAATCATGGTAAATATCCCGTTCTAAATGATTTCTATGTAATGCTATTAAGTTGAGGTTTTCACGAGCTCTGAGGTTTTAAAATATAAGCATCGTGTTTACTTCCAAATCATTACAAATGCTAAGAGAAAATGGTTTCCGGTCGTAGTTTGCTGGACTTGAAAGGGACTCTCTCTATTTCACCCACTTGTTACAAATCAAGGCCGGAAGCTACTATTATTAAACTAGATTTACATACAAACGGTACATAATAGTTATGCACAGAATTCACAAATTTACATTAACATTTAGTTTGAATAGGTCCTATAATTGAATTTACAGCTCAAATGAACTAATGGATGCAATAACATTAAACTGTGATCAAAGGTACGCACCGAATGATGCTTTTGAGTTATGATGCTTTTAATCAAAGTACTATTAATGGGTATTGGGTAGGTATACAGGGATATCTTTTTAAGATGGGAGTAGGTGGCCAAATCTGAAACTATGAGAGTTAGAGAACAGTCGTGAGCTATGTTTTTATTTTCTCAAAAATTATTTATGAGAAGATAAAAATAGAATTATTTATGGAAAACTATAAATTGTATACATTTATCCAATTCTTTTTAGTTTTCATAAAAGTTTTCTAAATTAATTAGGAATACTAAGATGTTTTACCGAGGAAAATATATTTTACCGAGGACCATTAAAAGGTTAAGTATCCTGGCTAGCGGCAAGCACACCAGTTGTTAGAAAAGATTAATTAAAAATTCACATTGATGCTTTAATTACTTTTCATTTTCAAATATGAATTTATTTGCAAAAATAAACCCTTATTAGCGACCAAATCCGTTGGTGCTAAAATATAAATTTTCGTGTATTTTAAGTAAATCAATCAAAAAACTAGTAAAAGATTTAAAACAATCCAAAAATGCAGTTTTTATTTCCCTCACAAATCAAAGTCACGACTTTTCTCTAACTCTCATGATTTCGGATTTGGCCATCCACTCCCATATCAAATAGCCACCATTGTATACAGGGATATTGGTAATATATTGATGCTGCGAGAACTGCCGGTTCATCACAAATACGTTCGTAAAGACGTCAGGTCTTAATTCTTAATTCAGAGTAACCCAGTATAAGATCCTTAAAGTTACTGGAGTAGCTATAATTTTCTTTGATAATAAGCTACATAATGAGAAAAAAACGGGAAAATCCTCTAATTGACTCCAACAGCATGCTTTTGTGAAATCCTTGGATTTGTTTGTTCTTTTTTGAGAATAAAAATAGATCTATAAACCGAAATCAAAATAGGGCTAAATAGATTTCATAACATTCTTCATAAACCAAAACATTTTATCATGTACCGTTTTTAACGAAAAACAACTTTTTAGTTTTTAAAACTATAAAAAAACGTTTTTTAAGCAAAGATTTAAAAATTCAAGCTTAGATGTATTTAGGAACTGCGCTTTGCAGTCACTCGCACAAAGTCAGCGGCTATAAAATATTCACTTTGACTCCTCAATCCTAATGCGATCTACGGTCAAAGTTCGGGTCGCCAACTACACTAGTTACGTTTTCAGACTTGCCCTGAGATAAACTCGTCAGATGTCTTGATAATAAAATAATGGGCTTTTAGTCTACGAACCGGAAATGAGGAGATAAAGCCGTGTAGAGAAGAATTTATGCGGAGTTTAGGATTTTCTTTATTGAAAGAAATATTCTGTGGGGGTCGATCTTTGAAGAACAGAGTTTTTAAATTAACGGTCAGATAAAAAATGTGATGTTTGAGAAATACCTGAAAAATCTCGTGACAAACTTGGAATTTTAATTCATTTTTTACGAGCAAAGAAATTGTTTCATGAATTATACTAATCGTCTATCACATGAGCAAAGGCCTGAAATCAGAAATTAAGAATCAATAACGTTAATTTAACTTACAGCTTACAAAATTAACTTATAAAAAAGTCATATTGTAAGATATAAATCATTTTCATATAAGAACTTAAGTGTTAATTGATTTTCTCCAATTTTTTTTTGTGGAAAAGGTGAAAATATGTTATTATTATAATGCAGATTATATTCTTGCATTCCATCCTAGGAACAATTAAGAATTCAAATGTAATCATAGATTTATGACAAGTGTTTGTTGTTTCTTGTATTATTTATTATTAAGAATACTGAATGAGAAAAAAAAAATCTTCTCAATGTACCCAGCCAGCCTTTTCACCAAACCTTTTTGACTCGACCATCTGATCGCATTGTTACTCAGAGCTCGGGACACAGGTTCAAGTGGAATTGGTTTGTAACTAAACAGTCTTAGAAGAAGATTAATGTTGGACCATTTTAAGAATGCCACAGGCTGTTGATACATTATTTCATAACTTTATAAACTACTTCACAAATTCAAAAAGAGAGGCGGTTCTATTATATCCATTCTACCATCATCGATTTCTTCTAACTATCCAAGCTATCCGCCAAGCTTAAAAAACAAGTTAATCATCTGAAAAATTACGACTAGCTACGGCAATTGTGGTGATATCTTCGCCAATTCTAAATAAATAGGTTTTGATGATTCTTTCATTGTTGTATTAAGATTTATATTGAGTTTTTTTTTTTTTTTTTATTTATTGAAAGAAAGATTAGGTACATATTTTTGGTTCATAGTATCTTAAATCCTAAGATAGGTTTAACTAGACACTAGGGTTCTCTAAAAATAGCATTAAAAATATTTTGTGAACACGGTAAGCTAGACAGTTACGCACACAAACACAGCGGTGTCACAGTCTTGTTGTAAGTCGCGGCATGCAGCACACAAGCGCTCCGCCAATCACGCGCAGCCAACTACCAATGAGTGACAACGCTGCGCCTGAGCTTAGCTATAGGATGCTCCTTTTTATGGCAATATAAAGTAATAAAATAAATATACATTTTACGGAAATTACTACTAAGTAAGTTGGTCCTATAAAAGGTCAAACAGAGTTCAAAAAAGTTCAAACAGGGCGGAGAGTTCGCAGCGCACAGGCGCTGTGAACTCTCTATGGCTAACCATACTCACTGTAGGTAATGCTAGGTCAACCGTGAATTTCAGTGAATAATACCTTGTAGGTTGTAGGTACTTACTTATTGTATAAGACGATGTCTGGCAGCCAAATGTGTTCAGAAGGCACATGCAGCGTGTCTACCCCGCCATAGTCATCTGGGTTCCATTTTAGTTTGTAATCATTCCATTCCTGAGGACAAAAGAGTGGGTTTAGTGCACCTATGATAATTGTGCAGTTACAAATTATCAGCTGTTTTGTAGGTAGCTGATTTTGTGTGTTCAAACCGTATGTCTCTCTTCGCAAAGAATGGTAAAAGAAGATATTCTTTACTCTAAATGATATTATTTATCTACGGTACGTCTCCGGCACGTATAAATAAATAAATATTGCTGGACAATTCACACAACATAGTATAGGTAACTTTAAGTAGTAATTAACACTAGATGCCTAAGCCTAACCTATTATAATAAAGGTCTCTTAAATGAAATAATAAACAAAATTCGTTTATTTCAGGCACATACTTAACATAAAGTTAAGTTGACTTATATTATAATAGAAATTGAAATAAAAAAATACGAACAAAAATACACAGAAAAAGTTTGCTGGGAGAGAACTCTTTTTAGGGTTAAGCTCGCCTTTGCCATATTTTTTCTAGTTTAATGTTTTATTAATGTATTTCTTTTTTCGTGCAATAAAGAATATATAAATAAATCAATCACTACATGAGAAAAACGAAGAATTCCCACTAGAGCACCAATTTTGGAAGTACCGATTTTATTACCAGATCACCCTGCCCAGAAGAAGTTTCTAGTAATAAAAGAAGGCATACCTAGAATGATACAGCCAATCCATATTATCAATAATCAATAATGAGCTAACTTACCAAACCTAAATAGGTACGAAGAACCCAAGTAAGTAAAATCTAAAAAGTGAACTAAAGCGAACTCGAAATCCTGTCCCAAACGATTTTGTCGTTCAATTCAAGACGACTCTCCCAAAAGTATATCTCTAGAGGTCGAGTTGTTGACTCAGTAGTAACTGGTAACTATACTGTGGTGGGGGTCGGAAATTGCGGTGCCTTATTACGAGCGCCTTCCGGGCAAAGTCGTCGATTGAAAATCTATCGAAAATTGACCTGCTCACTCGGCTTTTGTTTGAAGGCGGTGCAAGTGTGTTGATAGTTTTTCAATGTTATCAAACTATCAACAAAGCTATCACAGAGTTAAATTCTCTTTAATAACTACCTACTATTGATCCCTAGCTTCGGTGTGACTTTTTATAGTCAGTAAACTTTCGTTTCATTAAAATCTTACCTGATGCAAAGTGACGATGTGTCGTGTCGAGGAATAGTTCTATTTCCAAGTCATATTATGGCAATGATTTTAAATGATCATTACCTATATTGAATTACCATCTCGTCAATTTATCTCTACTAGTTTTCAGCCTTTTCTGGCGGGCCAACCCTTTCGATATCCAGTTTGTATAAATACCATGTTCATAAAGTAGGTATATTACAGTGGTGTTTCCGACTAATACAATTCCATTCCAGGCAAGTCCTTTTTCAAAGAGCTTCGTCGCAAACGAAACCCAATACCGTTCTTGTTTGCCAGATTTTAATCGCGCCCTCACTTGCGTTGTTCTTATCTGAATTCAAATGCAAATGTCTTCAGGACCATTAGGAACGTGATCGTATAATAATCGCGCCGCATGTAACAGTTTTAAGATGCATTTCTCGCGCGCGGCTGCGTTTATGTGCACTTGCTACGGTGTTGCCATCTGATGGTGTGCAATTCCGTTTAATTATAAGAACGCTGCTGCTACTTTTACGGTTACGTCTAAAGTAACATTCCATTCCGGATTCAATTAAACATTTTCGCTACGTAACAGCGGAATTAACTGTACGTAGACAAATTTAAATTGAGTTTTGGCTACAGTGACTTTGTAAAGCTGCGAAGCTCGTGTACAATAATTATGTTTTGTCATAGAAGTGATAAAGTATCACTTATTTCCACAGAACTGGGAAGTTTCCTTTTAAATGTAACTTACAATGATTCTGTGTTGTAAATAGGTTCTCGAACTGTGTTTTATGTTTTAACTTTCTTAATTTTACCTTTGATTGAAATATTTTTTATAAACAGGGTGACATTTTTACGAGAAAAATTACACTCTTAATGAATTATTCTCTGCGGAAACTACGTTCATCAAAGCAATCCAGTAATTCAAGTGACAGTTTCGGCACGATGGGCTCAAGGATAAGGAAAAATCTTCCTATTTTTGTTTAGAGGGAAAAAATAAGGAAACATTTGAGAACTTTGCTTCATGTTATTTAGAAGATCCGGAAAAATACTGAGGAAATTTACCATCGATTACGATACTCCAAATTATTCTATGTTTACAGACAGCTACATATATCGTGAATGTTTTATCGCTACGCGAATCAAGTGATTCATTTGAATTATCTCTAAAAAAACTCACGGCGTTGTAAGCTTTTTCCCAGTATAAAAAGTAACCTATAAATGTTCTTGATCTAAGGCCCGTATTATGAAAGCTTGCTCAGACATAGATGTATGCTTGAGTGACGTGTATGCCATACAAAATCCTTACTCAAGCAGAGGTCGATGACTGAGCAAGCTTTCATACTACGGGCCTAAGACTCTATAAATCCAGCCAACGTAATACTTCTGAACAGATCGACCGTTCAGAAGCTTCGGCCATACGTCACAGCAACTTCCGCCTTTATAGTATCAGTAGGATTATTATGCACGTCACGAACACTTTCAAAGTCTTATATTAAAGCTATGATTTTATTTTCAACATGAGCTTAAATTAAAAGTTAATGAATAATAAACTGAACGTATTTTGGTTGAATCTTGCTAGGAAAACAAGGGCCCTTCGTTGAACAAACAAGGCCTGGGAGGATGTGGGTACTAAAGTTATTTGCCCACTCCTCAGCATGGTACGCACTGAGCACATTATTGGTAATTCTCTAATTACAACTCGAAATTTAAGAATACTAAAATAACAAGCACTTGCTCCAGAAAATGTACAAAAACTCACTACTTACTACCTACTTTGTTAGCTTTCCTACGTTTCGTGTTAACGCGATATTCAAATTTTTTTGGTTTTAGTTTTTTTCTGCTTTCTACAAGGATTGACATTTGCTGTCACATTTGACATTTGCTGTGACATTTGTTTTTTGACATTTTCAGTCTTTTATGACATATTTGTTTTTGATTTTTCTGTCATCATCTGACATAATTGACATTTACTGATTCATTTTCCATCTTTTTGCGTCGAGGTTAAAAAATTGGTCATTATGCGTATTAGTCAATGTGCGTCTAAAGGAATAAAACAAGCGCAAAAGTAAATGCCGCTAATCGTAAATTGTTTTCTAGCTTATAGAAAACTTATTTCGGTTTAAAAATCAACATATTCCCAAAATACAATTTAATCGAAGTTGTTTAAACGTAGTATCATAGAAAATGGTTTACGATTTGAGGCTTAATAACTTTTATTAGTTCTGTTGATCCATTATTTCTATTCCTTGTAGAACGTAGAAAAAAATTAAAAACGTGGGCCGTCAACTCTCTCAAGACGCACAAAGCATGTGGTGAGGAAGGAATACTCCCTGTTTTTCTAAAACGGGGAATCGACGTCCTCACTCCGTATCTGGTAAAAATGTTTCGGGCGAGCCTCGCCTGGGGATCGGTGCCAGAATTATATACTAACAGCGCGGTTTCACCCGCGTAGTTCCCGTTCCCGTAAGAATTCCGGGATAAAAAGTATGTGCTATTCCAGACTATAATCTATCTCTGTGCCAAATTTCATCCAGACATTCATCCATCCAAACTTTCACATTTATAATACTAGCAGCGCCTCGCGGTTTCACCTGCTAGTTCCCGTTCCCGTGAGAATTCCGGGATAAAAAGTAGGTAGCCTATGTCCTGTTCCAGACTATAATCCATCTCTGTGCTATTTTACTATCGAATCACGGCAGAACGACAAGAGAAATAAACAAAAATATCTGCAGAATGTCGGAAATTTCAGCAATCGAAACGAGCGAGGGCCAAGTTGTTTACAAAAACAATTCAGTAACGAAGTAATGGAATAACTTCAAACACAAAATACTAAACCAAAATATCATGAACAAAGTGAAACAAACGAACGATTGTTCTGAACAAACTGGACAGGGGTGAGCTGATTTGCGTGGGGTGGGTTCTGCTTGTATAGATTGTCAGAATTGCTTAGGTTATTATTAAAAAGCCGACAAAGAGTATACAAACAACACTTAAAGGTACTAACCATACTGATAATTTTTAACGTCAGTCAAAAAACAGTGTTCTGTATATTATCTCTATTCACAGATAATACAGATGCCGATGACAGACAACAGTCATTTGAAAACCACAGGCACGTTTACGTATTGTCGTAGCTCATAACGGACAACGAAGTGTAGGACGCCCTCCTGCCAGTCCCACCTGGCATGACGATCTGCGGAAGACTGCAGGTAGAAGTTGAGTGCGGCAAGCTGAAGACAGGGCGCTATGGCGCTCACAAGGGGAGACATATTATGTCTACTATATACTTACTACTAAACTTTACTATAGACGGACTAATATGGGCGGATGATGATGATGATGATAACTTATCAACCTATTTGGATAATTAAATAATCTACAAAGACCTAAAATAAATAAATAATATATAATGCTGGACAATTCACACAGCATTATCTAGCCCCAAGCTAAGCAGAGCTTGTTATGGGTACTAGATAACTGATATACATAATATAATACAATACATAGATAGATAGTTTTTATTATACATAGAAAACGACCAGAACACCCTGAACAAATGTCTGCAGATCGTACACACATTTGTCCCGAGGCGGGAATCGAACCCGCAACCTCCTGCGTCGCAGGCAGACCTTCTGCCGCCGCGCCACAGAGGTCGTCTAATCTAACAATCTAAGTTATTTTTGTTTAGACTTGACTTTTTTCGCAAATTATGATAACAAAGAATTCTTCAAAATATAGCTAAGACACTCCCGAAATTTAAACAAGTGTTTTGATACCTAATTTATCAAAATCGGTTAGGGTATGCCGTTTTGTTGCTTTGAGGTCAGAAAGAGTTTCAACCAACCACTTCGATACGTCCTTGCAAGGGTGTTCAGAAAACACCCCTGCAAAATAAAAACGAAAGACAAGGTTTGTAAGAAAATCTGTAGAGCCCAAAAAATTTTAGCATGGATCAAATTAAAATTTTCATCGGAAGTTCTCGAACTTTCACACGAGCATACTTTTTTTTATTATGATAATCGATAGCAGTGTTTTGGAGACTAGTTTCCTCGCTGGAATAAAGATAATAAAAAAAAAAACAAAATTCAAGAGAGCGTTGGTTCTGTGTGCGGAACCCTAAACTTAAATTTGCAGGTGGGCAAGAATGCGTTGTACGCTCTGATCTGTTTTTAAATGGTATATTACGTTATACGGAATACATTTTTGGATGTGTAAAAAGAATATCATTGTCTCGTTTAGCCCACTTATGGGCTATAATAATAATACTTAATAACGCTGGACAAATTCAACCAGCATCTCCTAGCTATAAATTAAGCATAGATTGTATTGTGTTCTGGTTACTAGATAACTGATATACCTAATATATTACATAGATAAATATTTTACTGTATACAGAAAACACCCAGACCCGGAATACAAATCTGCAGATCACACGAATAATTTTTCTGGCGGCGGAAATCGAACCCGCAACCTCATTGCAGGCGCCGTCGGTGAGGTCTTCAAATATTATGTATGTATGTAAAAACTTAGTCATTAATTAAACGTATTAATGCAAACAAAATAAGCACCCTCTCCACATATGTAGGTAAGGTAAGCAGTAACTTTCATAGACTTAGATCTTCTGCAAAAAGCTCTTTTTAAAACCCTGCGGCCCTGTTTAAATTCCGTTCTAAGAATCTGAAAGACGCGCACAATGACTGTGCGATCCGATATAACAATGCCGGAGTCGAATGGAAATTTTTGAACAACTTTTAATTATAGATCTACCTACTTCGCGGTTTCGAACTTCGAGAAAATTCTATTTAAAAAGTTCTACAAAAGTTGTAATCCAACAATGATTTATTATAAAATTGAGTTGTTATTATATAAAAGTGTGGGGAAGTAGATAATCTTTAGGTGAAAGGCTTTCTTATGAACCTATCTCGATTTGCCACCAACGGCAAGAGAAATAGACCCTCTATTAACAGAGTCACTACTGATAATTGGCTATTCTAGGTTCTTACTTAACTTTTCCGGTTTTTTACGTACGTTGATGATCTCTATAAATCATAAAACAATAATTTAAATTTAAATTGCTGTTTGTTAGCCTCGTTTTATTCAAATCGGTCAAGCCGTTTATGAAGTTATAACATAATTCTTCTTCGATTTCAATATTTTGTTTTTTTTGGCTCTAATAAAGGGGTGGTTTACAAGAACAAAATAAAGAAAAATTTGTGATACGAAGTAGGTACATGGGATGGTTTAGTAATGATTAACATCGATTTGGCAAGAAAATTAACAATGTGATAGGAGATTTATCGTTGATTAGTTAATTTCGCTGATGATTATGATGATGAATGATTCCAGTAGCTGACGTCAAAGAATCTTTGGGTGTTACAATTCAGCTTAAAGCTAGAGATATAAGCTGTTTTTTTGAGCATTTTTACATCGTTTTTCTTTACAATCTGAGGACACAACATAAGTGTTATATGGCTTTTATCGTATAATAATATCTTTGTTTTGGCAACAATGGTACCCACCACAAATATTGAAATAAGCAGGGTATCTACGAAATAACATTTCAGAGAAATTCCCACCATTTAATATTTAGGCTTTACCTAACAACGAAGGAAGCAGTCGTAATGGTCACAATAGATAAAGATCTTACTGAGCAATTGCGTAGCAAATACCTCCTTTGTCGTCCTAATGGGGTTATTCGTGAATTTCGTGATATACTAGCGGCCCCCGCAGTTTAGTCTTTGAGTTTTATAGTTAGGGTCTTATTTATTAACTTCTCTGTCAAGTGGACGTGAAAGGGGTCTAAAAAGTGGTCCGGGCAATTTTGTCCGTACAGGAAAATTTTAAAAAAGTTCAGTAAGTTACATGTTCTAGCCTAGTAGGTCATAACGATTGAGTAACTGATTCACTCGCTAAAGCTGACAAATATAACCAAAACAAACTACAGTTGTGATGATCCGACAAACATTAGAACCTACGTCAACCTAAGCCTACTTCAAGATATCTCATGACTAAACAGTTTGCAAACATGCCTGATTACACATTAAACATAAAAAAAGTTACATCAGATATAAAGGGAATGTTCAAAGCCGTGTTAAAAGGAAAACGACCCCGATCATGGGATGATTTATGAACTCCTGAAAGGGACAGTTCTGCGAAAAACACTTCGAAATTATGGAATGCTCCTATACACATTTGGTGGGAGGTTTATAGCTTTGGATAGGGATGTACCATTAACCATGTAAGATAGATAGATAGAAAATGCTTTATTGCACACATAACTTAAAAATAACAGACAAAGATAAGAAATTAATAAATCCCAAAAATTTACGATCTCGACGGGATTCGAACCCGCACCTTGGGACCTTGGGATTTATTAATTTCTTAGAAATTACCCAGAGTACTATAATAAATAAAAACCTTAGACAAAGATAAAATGAAGAACTAAGAAAAATGTGACAATTGGCGTTCTTATCGCTCAGGAGCGATCTCTACCAGACAACCGTGGATGGATAGGATCGTTGGATTGAACGGGGATCTGTGTGCATTAGTATGTAGCTAATATAATTACTAAATAAGTAGCAGTTGTGAAACACTTTAGTTGTTTATAGTTTTTTTGTCGGAGACATATTTACCATATCTTGAGATTAGGTATTGTTAAAGTCATGGCCAAATATTATGGGTTCTGATTTTCATTACCTAAGTAAGTACCACACAAAAATTTACAGAAGTCTATAAAGATATTCCTAAGTACCAAGCAGTCGAGCGGTGGACTAAACTAGTTTGTACCCAATTAAAATATTTTTTTTTGTGCTATCCAGAATTCATCAAAAGGCGCAAATGAATGAAACGGCAAACAAAGTTTCTATTTTTTTGATAGCTAAACCAAACAAAGCACGCCATAACTCGACTAACTAACTAGAGTTAAATGTAAACTTATTTAAGACTAAATTTAAAAAACTTTTATGTGAAAAATGCTACTATAATATTGATGAATTTCTAAATGATGTATTCTAATTTTATGCTAGGTATACTAAATTCAAATCGATTAATTAATATGCTTATAAATCTGCTGTTGCTATGTACAATTAAATTAAAACCTGCATGCCTTACTCTCTAATTATTTTTGCACACCAATGTATGTTGGTCAAACATGTTGACTCTAAAATAATTATTTACCACCTTTTACACGTGTTTTTGCAAATAAATGACTTTTACTTTTTACTTTTAACGTGTAGGTAGGTAACTTAACCACTAAAGATCTTTACTTACCTACCTTTCCTTTACGAACAAAGATTTGGCAACCAAAACTAGTTTGAAATCGATTCAGTTACCTCACCACATTAGTAACATCCCTACTTAACGGGATATTGAGCCGTTGCCGTGGTCCCTAAGCTGGGGTATCTATCTCGTGTTATGGCGTTGAAAATATGTTTTTATCGCCTGATCTTATGTTGTTGACCTCGCAGAAATAGTGGCTAAATAATCTTTACCCAATACCATACTGTTTGGGCAAAAGACCAGCTTATTGAAGGGTGTTGTTGTGTCGGCACAATACCATACGGTTTGGGCAAAAGACCAGCTTATTGAAGGGAGTTGTTGTGTCGGCACAATACCATACTGTTTGGGCAATAGGCCAGATTATTGAAGGGAGTTGTTGTATCGGCGCAATACCATACTGTTTGGGCAATAGACCAGATTATTGAAATGAGTTGTTGTATCGGCACAATACCATACTGTTTGGGCAAAAGACCAGCTTATTGAAGGGAATTGTTGTGTCGGCACCAATACCATACTGTTTGGGCAAAAGACCAGCTTATTGAAGGGAGTTGTTGTGTCGGCACAATACCATACGGTTTGGGCAAAAGACCAGCTTATTGAAGGGAGTTGTTGTATGCCTGCCTTCACCTGAATAAAAAATCAACGTACAAACTGCTACATGTTCATTTACTAAGAAAATTAACTGGCAAAATTTAAATATCAGAACAAAACATGAAATTGTTTAAACACATTGTACGATATAAAGGGACGACTAAGGTATTCAACAAACAAACTTCTATTGAGATGTTACTAAGTGAAATTCTATGCGTTATCACGTCTCAACTATCTATACTACAAAATAAGAGTCTCACTCTCAATTAGATGGTTAAGGTAAACGCAAGTGAAATTGCCTGGTATATAAATATTTTGATAGAAAGGATGGCATTGTCCACCCCTTATTCGGTACCAATGAGAAAGTTGCCTCACCTGACGGCTTCTAAGTTGCAACAGTCTTTCTCAAATAAACTATTTCCTTATAAAGTGCAAAAACTCGTCACAAACAAAACACGGACTAGTGAAAAATAGCGTCAAAGCCTTAAGGACAAACAGGACATGTCTCATTCCCTGCAGTTAAAACGTGACAAATGACCGTCCCTTCCGACGCGTGACGACGGACCCTTTCGTGGGTCATTCCCCATTGACCTCATCTCATTGTCACCGTAGAAAGTTTGAAGGACACTCCGGGTGGGTTATGTAGTTTTTTTATGCTAGGTCATACCGAGAACACTACCTGTTTGTTCGATTTTTGTTATTGAAGAGGTAGGTGTATAAAATGAGCCATTTTCCAAAAAGTAAAAACCCCTTCTTACCTTTGATATATATGTTGCGGGGATCTTTTGCTGCAAGGAGATGATGTCAATGGAATGTCTATTGTCAATGCCACATTAATTTGACAGCCCCAAGTAAAAACACTTCGACTAGACTAAAAAAGATTGCCTCTTTTCCGTCTGGTCCGAATTAATTTTTTGAAGAAAAAAGCTTAATAAATAATATTGGTATTAATGATGTGGCTAAGGTTTCAATTTTTTTTAGTGGCGATCACAATAGGTCTATCATGGCCGCAGTGACATCAAAGCCACCCCAAGCAAATAAAAAAAAAAAGTTTCAATTAAGATAAAAAAATATGTTAGATTTAAAGTACGTAGATGTTTAAAGGGTCATAAATAATAAGAAAAGTTTGTATATATTATTTGCGACTTCTAAAGTATCATAAGGACATGAAGTATATAAAAAAAAACTGCGGTCTTCATTTTATAAGTTTGGTTATTTCTGTGGCTTTAGCCACATTTTTCATTCTTACAGTTTCAAAAAAGTATCTATATATTTCCTTAGTTGCGACTATTCGAATATAAAAGGGGCAAATGGGAATATCCCTTCGGATGGCCTTTTTCGGCCTTTGTCAGCGCGTGTCAATCCAAACGTGACTTATAGAATTACACGTTAATAATACGTTTTGTTTGCTATTGATAGAAAAAGATTTTGGATTTGTTATTGGTGGAACCAATGAGGGTGTTCAGAAACGGGGGAATGCCATTGAAGATAGCTAGGAATCTAGTACAAATACTCGTGAATGACAAAGTACTAGAAAAATTGGTGCTAATAACTGGCGGGTGTCCCGTCGAATCAAGGTGAAATAGATTTTATTAAAAGTGAAACAATTATCATCATCAGTTAAACGTCATTATGTTGTTCAAATAATAAAATAAATAAATAATAATGTTGGACAATTCACACAGCATCATCTAGCCCTAAGCTAAGCGGGACTTGTGTTTGTGTACTAGATGGCTGATAAATAATATAAGTATATTATACCCAGAACACCAGGAACTAATATTTACAGATCATACAAACATTTTTCATAAGGCGGGAATCGAACCCGCAACCTCCTGCGTCGCGTCGCAGGCGGACCTTCGTCCGCCGCCCCACATCACTCATCAAATGTGCTATTTTCTTTTGTGTTTTTTTTCGTAGTTTTTTATATTTTTAAGTTCTTTCATGAGTCAAAGCGAAAGCATATTATTTTAAGATGCATAGACTAGAGTAACAAATTGTTTTTGTTGACGCAAATTTACGATACCCTAATGTTTGTAGAGGAACGTAAACGCAACTCCACTAGTACGAATACAAATAAACCGTAAAACTCGTTTCTCATAACATTTTTATCACTTTTACATGTTGGGACTCTGATAGAGATGGAAAATATTTGCCAGAGAAGGTTGAAAAGAGATAAGAATAATGTCTTGAAAGTTTGGAGGGGCCATCAATGTGTTATTAGGGTAATATTACATGTGATAAAAATTTAGTATTGTAATTATTGAGTCATTGTGTTACATGTATGTCAATTTTGTGCCAACTTTTTGTTTGGCTTAAGCTGCAACCATGCAACTGTGTGTAATATCTAATCATTTATGTACTAACTTGAGACGTCCAAAACTATAATATAACTAGGAACTACTTAACCCGGCGTCATGGGGGTGGAAAATTACTACTCGGACATGGGGGTGGGTCATCATTACCCGGTACTTTGACCTACGATATTTGTACATTTTCAAAAGAAATTATGATTTATTATAAGATTGCAGCTTTATTGCTTTATAGTTTAGTAAATAATAAATAGAATTTGTATCACCAGGGTATTTTAATATACCTTTAAACCTCTCCAAAAATACACGTAAAATCAACCTAATTGGCATTCCTTAGCGTAATCTCAGTTTTCTTCAGTCTTAATTTTTTTTGCACTTTTATAAACCACATTAAAACATCTTTTGAAAAAACGTACTAAAAACGAATCAGAACCATCGTTGTAAATGCAATCACCGCAGAAAGGTACAATATGTTCAGGTCAAATTTACCTTTTTCAACTTTGGACGTACGCTTCAACCACGGTTGCCGTCCAACTGATAATTTTTAAGCAATGCTCATCTCTGAGTCAGCAATCAATGAGTTGCGCTAGCAACTCATTGATTTCAGCTACTGAGAAAAGCGGCAAAGTCGCTTCCATAGTTAACAATATGTAAGCTAACAAAAAAGTCCCGGGTCATTTTGACCCAGCCCCCATGACGCCGGGTTAATAATACTAACACTTAGATGCATACTAGCACTGAATCTATAACACTTTAGTACCTTGTCATACCAAAGAGCACCTATAGACAGATGGAACGTGATCGTTGCAACTTCGTAGATCATATTAATTACGGAGTCTACACACCAAGTTCGGTGACACAAATCAGCGGGTTGGTT
The DNA here is from genome assembly GCA_947086465.1 of Eupithecia exiguata. Lineage (NCBI taxonomy): Eukaryota > Metazoa > Arthropoda > Insecta > Lepidoptera > Geometridae > Eupithecia > Eupithecia exiguata. Next base: position 5,598,041 of record OX352243.1, on the reverse strand, counting down.
GGTGCAAAATTTCAGTGAATGAATATTGTTGGCAGCGGACAGTCAACTTTTCGGCGGCCCGTCGACTTTGGTCTGTGGACTTTTATAACCTGACAAAATTGGTACGTGTGTGTGGGTATTTATGAATATGTATTTTAGTGTAGCCATCTGGTGCAAAAGATGCGGAGGAAAATTAAAATACTGTAGTAACTCACCTGCTCTACCCAAACGTTCGTTGTCATGATTTGATTCTTAAGATTCTGGAACAAAGAGAAAACCAAAATTAGTAGAAGAACAAAAACATCTTAACTTAAAGTAGACAAGAATAACACGATGGGAAAGGCTGAGAAGCCATCGACTTCAACTGATAAGTAACTCTTTAAGCCAATCAGTGTGAAGGGTGATCGTCAAACCGAAAATACTTATAACCCTTGAATCGATTTCATGAACTTTCACAGTCTGCTTGTTAAATATTTTCTCAGGCTAATTATTGAACGTTACCGAGTCAAAAATAATATCAAATTAATTCGTTCAAAACCTTCGAGTGTAATAAGAAAATATTATGTTTAAAAATTGCCTTTCTTAAATTTTCTAATTTCTATCTATAAAAGTTGCCTGGAAGAAATTGTTTCTAAGCGATAAGGCCACCAATTGTTCTTTTATGTTTCATGTTAATGTCTATGTTTCTTTTGCATTATTTTGTGGTGTACATGTACAATAAAGAGTTTTGTAGTTTATTGTACTGAATTGAAGTGGTCGTGGACGTCCAAAAGCGCATTTAGGTAGACGATATAAAGTCGCTGATCACAACTGATTGCAAAAGGCGAAGACGAGACAGAGGAGGCTTGTACAAATTGAAAGTGAACATTTTGTATCCAAAACCATTTTAAACAACCCCATACTAACTTAAAACGTAAACCTTCAACCTTCTTTTAAATAGACTATTAATGTAATTACATTTCCGAAAAAAATATAATCTTACTTTTTTTTACTATTAACGAAAAAAAAGAAATACAAAACTGCACTCTATGTCATATTCAGCTGCTAACAAAGCTGCTATTTTTCTGTGACGTCACCGTTTAGTTTGCGCAACTGTTCCTTCGTTGACTTTCAATCAAAATAAAATTAGAAACAAATATATAACATCTTTGTTGTTTGTGTGTTGTCTAATAAATAGTTTCATTTCTTTCAAAAACGATATCCCGCAAAAACCTCCACGACAATACGGTGAACGGTGACCTTACGTTTAGAAATGTCAAAAAAAGTCTTAAAATATGTACTTTTCAATGATTCAATTTCACAAGATGAAAAAAAAAACAGATTATATTTCTGTAACAATAGAGAATTGAAATATAAATAATCCGGTTTTTTGATGTCTCATGAATGTACCCTATTGTTCAAAAGCTTACATTTCAAACCTCAACACGCTCAGTAGATTTTGCTTAACTACACTAACTTGCATTATACGCACTTCAGACCCCTTTAATTGCCACCTTCACAGTTGAGATCGGATAACATTGCATTTCTCGTGTCAGTAGACAGACAGTTGAGAACGGTTGGAATAGTTGGGCTTAGATGAAAAGCTCTGTCTAGCACGTATACAGGATGCTTTGCCAATATTGTACGTAAGTGTACGTCCTAACACTAAAGAATGTGGCAAAGTTACAAGCTATATTGTATAATATTAGAAAACTTTTAACGATAATCATACTTTGAACTATCACAATGAACGTATGAACGGCTACCATATTCTAAGGTTTTTGTATTATAATGCGTAAGTCCTCGCACTCTGGGCAATCTCCCAGAAATTAAATAAGGAACGAAATCGAAATTTTTAGGGAACTTATTTAATTTCTTGGCTACCTTATTCTTCAAATATAGCTAAGCACATTCTTTTCATTTGTATAAGAGGTACGGACACACGGATATATACGTCAAACCTAGCACCGCTCATTTATGTCGGGGGCTAAACAAATCATGTAATTAGAGTTAGATGGAAAAAGATGCCTCTAGGCACCTACTCAGTAATTCCTAGATTTCAATAAACCAAGATACAATTCAAATAAAGAACACATATTTATAAATACTATTTAACGGGTATTTATCGCGTTTAATTACCTTATTTTCCCGACGTTTCGACAGGTTTACACACTGCCGTGGTTACGGGATGACTGACTTTAAAGAAAGAACAGTTACTATGAGTGTAATGTCAAAGGCCTAACTCTCTCGCCGATCCCCAGCCAGCTTTGATCATGACGATAAAATCTTGGACTGCTATACTAAATGGGGTTAAAAAGAGATACAATAAGTCAATCAACTTGTCCTATTCGGTAATCTAATTTTCGAAATTGTGTTTGACTTTTCATGGCATAGCAGCGGCGGCGTAGCGAGCGGCTACGGTGTAGCAAGCGGCTACGGCGTAGCTTGCTACGACACGTAGCAATGACAATTGAAATAATCAAAGACGTTCGTAAATGCTTGCTTATTTGCTTGATAAATGCTGTGCAGTACTTCGCTTTGCTCAACAACTTTATTTTTAAAGATTTTTTAAGGTATATGAGGACTGTTTAATTCGATGTACAACACCATTGAGCGATTACTGAATCAGAAAAACAAATACTAACAGTTATTACAGTGTTTTTATATCGAGCATTATGTTGGCGGGATCTATTTTTATTTGGCTACAATGCTAAAGTCAATATTGAAAACCTGTTTGAAATATATTATTGTTTAAGCACGAGATGAGATGCCTATGTCCAACTGTGGACTAGTAAAGGCTATTGTGATGATGAAGAGCTGAGATTAAATGCAATGTGAAGCTTGTGAAATTTGTAACCTTAGATATAGTCAAGAGAGTTCTATAAATTTCGTATATGTATATTAAGAAGGTTCTTTACGCTTATATTCCTGAAAACATGTAATTTGAGGAAGAAATGACCCATCTGAGCATATTGGCCCAATACCATCAAATATCACAAAGTGACGCAATATTTCACATTCCCAAACGTCAACGGGCAAAGTGAGAATATCCAGGAAATTTTATCACTTTCAAGAGCTGTCAAATAACGGAGCGCCATCATAAATTCGCGTGTCCTTACGCTGAAAGGGTTCCGCACATTACATGAATCCTTCTTGATCCCTAATTTAGGGTTAGACGACAGTTTCGATTATGGGATATCCTATTTTTAGGTGGTGATTTAAAGAAATAGTTTCACGTCAACGCAAAAACTATGTCCTTTGTTAATATCTCATGACTTTTCTTACTCAATCGTTTTTATTTATCTTATCCAGTGGTTTGAACCGAAATCTCATATGGAAAAAACTTATTCATTCAAACCCTTATCTTCTTTGAGAAGGATAAGAAAACTTAATGTCCGCCCACACAATTATTTTTTAGTATGGTATAGAAATATTATAGCACCGCAAATATGTAAGGGTTCTTTTATTTGTACCTAGTACAATTTAGAATTGACTTTTTTGTAACGGACTTCAAGGTTGTTAAAAAGTAATGATTTGTTAATTTTATCATAAGTTCATAGAAAATGGTTCACAATTTGCGGAAAATTACTTTTTTGCTTGTTTTATTGCTTGTTGAACACAGAAAAAATTAAAAAACCACAAAAAAACTGAATCTCGCGCCAACCTGCGACGATCCACCATAATCTGTTGGACTCCTTTTGCCACAAAAACAACACATGAATATTTTCTTTGGAATGATTATAAATTAACAGAATATCCACGATATACATTTAAAACCACGTTCCCTGCCCATGGTCATGCTCCAAACGGCATATTGTACGTTGGTAACATTTATATCCCAGCCCGACTCTCGCATTATAATATCGTAACAAAACGTCATAGGCCTGTTCGGTGCTCAGGTGGCCGTGTAAATAAAATGTGCTACAGAACCTTCTAGGCGCAAGCCGTGTCCCCTACCGACACGGTTGCTTTCAGCTCAGCAGATGTTCGCTTACGTTAGAGGACAGCATGCTCATTAAACTTTATAATTGGCTACGAAGCAAGGCGGCCAACTATATAGAAGTATTTTAGAGCCACCCTCACTTTTGACGTCATTTACAGATAAATCTAGCTTTAACAAGCTCGGAGTTTATGAATATTTGGTTCAATTACTCATGCAACTAATTAATAAGGTATCAGATTTTTTTTTTCCTGGCAACTTGCTTATACGAATATTGTAATATTGAAATATTGTTTAAGATGCTACTTATAATAAACTAAGTCCTTGGGCACACAAAATATAGAAAAATATTTCACAACACCTAATAGAGTCCACAGGTGATCGGAATGCTGGCTTTTATTTTTATCAACGAATTAGCTTTGCCATTCAACATGGCAATGCTGCCAGCATTCTGGGCACTCTGCCTTCTGGCGATGGCTTAGATTTTAAGAAAATAGATTACTGTAAATATTATTTGTGATTATTTTATTCTGTTATTGTAATAATCTTTGTAACACAATATAATATTTTTATTCTTTGTGAAGCAAGGTTCATATTACTGATATTATACTGTCCACGGTCATGTTTGTTCAATAAACTTATGTAGGTTTCCGAACAAAACTTAAAAAGAAAATAAAAAAGTCGCAACCTTCCTCATTAATCCAGTCTTACAATGACAAAATACCCTTGTTTATAACTAACATCATTAGCGAGACGATTCATCAACTGCATAGATCCTAGCTCTTCTCATACATCAACTGTTATTAAATTTTGAAGTTGAATAATTTTTCACTCGCCATCTTGTCTGGCGACATGAACTTTACATGCTTACATTAATTACAGCGATAAATGCTAGTATTTCTAGAAACTCAACAAAATATTTCTGTCCAAAGAGTTCGTTCTAAAAATCAATAATTAAAAAAAAGTTATATACGTAAGTGCTAATTATTATTTCTCCTGAAATACCAAATAGGTAGGTATTTTATTTACAGTGATAAGTATTGTTCACACCAATAACTGAAAAATTGTATTCTTTCTACTTCTTTTTATTTTATTTACTTTTAATTCAAGTTTCATTTTTTTTTTCAAGATTTGCATCAGACCCTTTTGTTTTTTCTTTATTGTATTTAGGTATGTGTATAACGTAGCCACCTCAGGCAACTATCACGATCACCATGGAAGACCAGCGCTATGGCACGATTCGTTGTCATAGCGCACGTTGAATGGTAAAAAAAATTGTGGCGTCTTCTACCATTTCTCCTATGTTACAAAGAAAATATTATTAATTATTATTATTCGTATTTAATTTGACAAAATAAATATTTTTTTACTTTTTACTTTAATTTAGGTATTTCAAATGATGATTTTATTGAATAAATCATAGGTATTAGTTTATTTAAATCAACATAAAAATTAATTTTAGGTATATAACAGGTTAGTTAGTTTTGTTCTCCTATGTTTGTCTATTCTACATATACTAATATTATAAAAAGGACAGATTTGGTTTTTTGTTTGTTTAAATTGAATAGGCTCCGAAACTATGTTCATTTGATTTTGTTGACCGGACCAGTCTCCCCGTAAAGATCTGTGCCGCTATGGAAATTCTATACTTTATCCTCCGGTCACCGTCAATATCATATTTTATTAATCCTCTATCGTTAAAGCCATACACGACCGTCCATGTTCAAAGGTAACCATAGACAACCAGAAACATAGATAACGAAATAGGGTATATTAAGGTCTATTGTGTTCGATGTCCGGAGATTATTCTGACTACATGCTCTGTTGATTCACCATACTCGATCGCATTTACACAGAAAGCAGGATGGATAAATAAATATAATTTTCGACTAAAGAAGGGTTTAGAAGTCTCGAAAAGTGTAGGTACGAGTTCAATGAGACTAAAAAATACTTACTTTAGGTAGTTAGGTATCCATTTTCATCAACCGATGAAAAAGAAAAGGAAGAGGTACTCTACATTTGGATGTATGTTTGTATGTTACTCGATATCTTTGTGCTAGTGACGGATTAGTGGCATTTCGTGCCCTGTCATTTTGGAGCAACCACCCAAATAAGTCCTGGTACTTGCGTTTATTCACTTGTCAAAAAAGTACCTACACCTTTAGTTGCATCTCGTGCGTCGACTAATAATGAGTAGGTTGGACAAGTAATATCATGTTTGATTTATCTATTGACCAAGATTACTCCGATTAATCAAACATGATATTACTTGTTCAAACCTGTCTATTTTATTTCCTTAAAGGTTGCCTAGAAGAGATCGCTTCTAAGCGATAAGGCCGCCCATTGTACTTGTCTTATGCAATGTCTCTTTGAAATGTTCTTTTCTGGTGTACAATAAAAAAAAGGTATTGTATTCTATTCGTCTTAGGATTCTCACATGATTCGTATAAGACAAACAAGAACCAGTTTTCGGTGACATTTTAGTCAAAAGGATTATCTAGATTCGCATAAAATTGAAAAACGTGTGTAGCGTTTTTTTACTTAATCCTTATTGATCCTGATAACAGTTGAGCTAGCTATGGTTTCAAATTGTCCCAAAATATTGTCAATATATTTATTTTGGGACAATTTTAAACCATCCAAATATACAGCAGTCAGTTTAAATCTTTGTTTTCGTTTTTTCCTAATTCAAAAATGCAAACGTGGAATATGCAAACATAGAGACCGAACGATTTGAAACAAGCGCTAGTACTAATTACATATATCAAGCCCTAGCCTAGAGAATATCACTTAAAAACATGCTTCTATTATCATCTATAGATGACCCTCTATTTATCATCTATAGATGACGTCTTAACAAGTAGATACTTGTAAAGACAAATCTAACGAGCGCGAACTAGATGAGATTACGTTTACTTTTATAGTAACAGAGTTCAGACGGCCACCTTCCGGCTCTTCATCAGAACAGCACCATGTTATAAAATTATCATCCGATTTAAATATGCACGTAAAATTTCAGCTCAATTGGAACTAGAAAGCTGGTCAAAAATTTGTAAGATTTTATTACAGACTCGGACAGGTCTGACTAACTAAATAAAAACTTGTAAAAATGTTGTAGTCTGTAAGGATCAACATGTCCTCACGATATTGAAAGAGTCCTTCACCCGGTTGATTTATGAGTCTGTATTGTGACCCCTAATAATAGAAATGCGTTACGTAAGCCACAAGCTCATTAGGACAATCATAAATAACGGGCTAAAGCCAGGATTTTGTTTAGTTTCGGCTAAGGTTATTGTAGGGAGGCTATTGAAATTTCAGCTGGTTTGCGAAGTCATCGTTAATCATTAATAAGAAACACAGTGGACCTTGTCAGTCTTAACAACTTAGGCTGGCACTTTGTTCAGTTTTATACAGAGACCAGCCTCTGCCTGTGTCGTCGCACGCATTTTAAGACATAAAAATATAGGATACGTTCGTTATATAGGATTCAAAGCTATGTAATTCAGCACTTAAAGGCTTATTTTATCATATGTTACAAGTATTTCGGGTTTAAAAGTACATGTATGCAATTTCACACCAATCCATTCAGCAGTTTTGACATGAAGAGATAACAGACATCCATCCTTGTATCCATACATCCATTAAACCGTTGTTTGAGCCAGAGACTATATACCTATAGTCTCTGGCTCAAGTGAGAGTGAAGAGAGTGTAGTGTGTGTACGCTATAGAAGTAAAAATTTGGTAAGATAATAATAGAAAATGATGTTATTTCTGTAGGAAATGGTTTTACTTACTTGAACTAAAGTCAATAAGGAACACCATGGTAGTGCCACAGGTCCCGCCACCGTGGTGTCCTGAGCTACCAAGCGAGAAACACCCAAACATACACCACCAACAACTGGTGGAGTGAGTGAGACGCCATATAGCTCTATACATATCAATGGTGCAGCAATGGACCAGCAGGTGATTTGGTTGCCGGAAACAAATTTGGTTGCGCAGCCAAGCTGATATCAGGTAAGGTAAATACAAATATACAGATTTTGGTGGTGGCGCGACCGGTGACGCTATTGTAGACCAATTTTGTTTTAATTCTTTCGTTATTGTATAGAAAATGATGGACAAGGTGGTCCCATAACTTTTTTTTCCCTAGGGATTAGAATTTATCCCGCAAAACATTAAAAAGTGTACTATTAAGAGATTCGAAGTCGGTTCTTCGTTTATATCGGCAGATGGGCAAAAGCCAGTGATTAATAACATGCCCCGTTCCATCAGACCACAATAAATGCCCGTAAAGTGACTTTCGTTATAACTTCGTTGGTGACCGTACTACCCAATTACAAAGTTTAATTACGCACCGCTCGGGAGTGGCGGTTCCCTTGGGAACTGGTGACGCTGAGTTATACCAGGTCACGCGGCTTCATATTTTCGCGATAACTAACGGCTGTTGTCTTTTGCATAATAGTTTCGTGCTTCTGAAAACTAACAGTAAATCATTATCACAAGTTCTGCTCTTTCAGTACAAAATTCATCATCATCCCCAAACTATAATAGTCCACAGCTGTACGAAGGCGTTCCCTAAAGAGCGCCATAGTGCCTTATCGTCAACTGGAGGCGTCCAGCACCTGCCTGCAGTCTTTCGTCATACCACCTGCTGTGGATTACGCTAAAACCATCCATCCTATAATTGACATTTGAATGCAATTACAATTGTCTTGAAAGACCTTTTAATAATAATAAAATATTTTATTTAAAAATATTTATATATAAAAAAGGTTAATAAGTAGGTAGACATTTAAAGCTATCGTACAGTTAAAATACTCTAAAATTAGGTAATATTAATGGTCTTCGCCAAATTTTTGCAAATTACGAAGGCCATTCAAAGGGTTTTCGAATGTCAATATAGGATGGGTAGATTTAGCGTAATTCCTGAGCTGATGCCGAACTATGCTAACCAATCGCTTTGCTATCGCAATAGTATACTAGTATAGTTTCAAATAAAACCTCTCTAACGAACGATTATTGAATTGTGGGGGGTACCCATTACTAATACCAAAATTAAGAATTTAAGACCTGGCGTCTTCACAAACGTGTTTGTGATGATGGGCAGGACCTGCAGTTCACGTATTGTCACTAATTTACCAATAACCCTGTATATGTATGCATATGGTTCTTATTACTATGAGGCACTAAAACACTGAACTGTCTGACTTTATTCTCACACTTAAAACTTGCAGGGCATAATACTTTTCGTTATGCCACATGAGATGCTTATCGCGTTTACTGGAATATTGTTTGGCATAGCAATCAACTGCCTGATATTCTAAGTCCCCAACCGGAGTCAACATGTACCTAAAAGCAACAAAGAAATGTAATACGTAGCCTTGATATGCCACAAAAATCACAAAAGCCACTTCACTCCCGGCAGTAATCAAAAATGCTCGTTACATGAAAAATAAGTTTCGAAATTGCTTTTTTATGAGCTTAATAATACAGGCTCTATTGAATCTGGCGACGATATTCAACCGTGTTGATAGGCACTTTATTTAAAACACATTGTATCAAATAACGCAAGGTATCAAAATATAATTTCCGTTTGAATATTCCTGTTAAGATATACGTGCGAGGCAGAGTTTTTCGATGCGTAAAATAAAAAATAAGTAGGTGATTAGAATTTATCGTTGGAAAAACATTTCAAGGCAGGTTGAGTGATGTGAAGAAGATATTTTGAGCATGTCGGTTTTTATAGTGGTATTACCTCAGCCTTCTTAGCTATCAAGCGGTACCTAGGATTTAGTAAAAACGTTCTTAATTTGAAGAAATGATATAAGGAAATTACTGATAAACCTGCGCTCGGGATCACTCGTTTTTAGGGTACCGTACTCAAAGGGTAAAACGGGACCCTATTACTAAGACTGCTGTCCGTCTGTCCGTCTGTCTCCAGGCTGTATCTCATGAACCGTATCTAATAGTTAGACAGTTGAAATTTTCACAGATGATGTACTTTGGTTGCCACTATACCAACAAATACTAAAAAACAGAATAAAATAAATATTTAACGGGGCTCGCATACAACAAACGCGATTTTGTTGCTCGTTTTAGCTCGATTTTGATAAAGGCAATAGGTAGACGCTTGAAATATTCACAGAATATTCAGTTAAATATATTCACTTTAAAAATAAATAATTAAATTTAAATAAAACGCATATTAAAATTTCCCATACAACAGACATGATTTTTTTGCCGTTTTTATTGATGTTACGGAACCCTTCGTACGCGAGTCCGACTCGCGCTCGGCCAGTTTTTGTTTTGTTTTTAGCAATAAGAATATTTTTGTCAAAGTTTGGTTAGATTAAGCTTAGTTTTGAAAGTGCTTTTCAGATTACGTTTCCGAACAGTGTTTTCCTTCACAGTCAGAGCGTGATTCGTGTAAACAAGTCTACAGCAAGAGCTTGCTTCACGTGGAATTTATGAGCAGGAATGAAAGGTATTTTCCTTCGCCCGGGGGAGACATGGTTTTTGAGGACGCCGAATAAAATTACCTTCGGAAAATATTATAACGATTGTTTTCGAGCTCGTAGAAATATCGAGAGAGAGGAAAATATATCTGGAAACAATATCACGCAATTGGTGCAAAAAAGATGAAGAATTCACATATATACATGGTTTACTACAAATTTTTCGTGCCAACTAGCCAATCCAGCCAAACCTACAAGATATATAAGAAATTAATAAATCCCAAAAATTTACGATCCCGACGGGATTCGAACCCGCACCTTCCCCTTCAGCGCAGGGGTGCTCTTTTTTCCAACTAAGCTACGTGATCTTATCTAGTCGGCCCGAAAATCTTTGGGAGTTCTTTCGGCACTTACGCCGTCAGCGCCACCTACAGAGGAAACAATGAAGTTATCCAATTCTGCTCAAAGACCAAATTTACATTTAGTTCTTTGACGAGAGGTTTTGCCGTTGCTTGATTCTAAGGTTTTTATTTATTATACTCTGGGTAATTTCTAAGAAATTAATAAATCCCAAAAATTTACGATCCCGACGGGATTCGAACCCGCACCTTCCCCTTCAGCGCAGGGGTGCTCTTTTTTCCAACTAAGCTACGTGATCTTATCTAGTCGGCCCGAAAATCTTTGGGAGTTCTTTCGGCACTTACGCCGTCAGCGCCACCTACAGAGGAAACAATGAAGTTATCGAAGAAGTTATGAAGGTGGCGCTGACGGCGTAAGTGCCGAAAGAACTCCCAAAGATTTTCGGGCCGACTAGATAAGATCACGTAGCTTAGTTGGAAAAAAGAGCACCCCTGCGCTGAAGGGGAAGGTGCGGGTTCGAATCCCGTCGGGATCGTAAATTTTTGGGATTTATTAATTTCTTAGAAATTACCCAGAGTATAATAAATAAAAACCTTAGAATCAAGCAACGGCAAAACCTCTCGTCAAAGAACTAAATGTAAATTTGGTCTTTGAGCAGAATTGGATAACTTCATTGTTTCCTCTGTAGGTGGCGCTGACGGCGTAAGTGCCGAAAGAACTCCCAAAGATTTTCGGGCCGACTAGATAAGATCACGTAGCTTAGTTGGAAAAAAGAGCACCCCTGCGCTGAAGGGGAAGGTGCGGGTTCGAATCCCGTCGGGATCGTAAATTTTTGGGATTTATTAATTTCTTAGAAATTACCCAGAGTATAATAAATAAAAACCTTAGACTACAAGATATATGTTGGAAAAAGAGAAAAAAAACTGGAAATACCTTCAGTACAAGAGCAGACATCATCTGGAAATTGTTAGTTTCACCAATTAAAATATCAAACTTAGGAATCCGTCCAGTTGTATTCTTTTTTTCTAACGAGTAGGTAACACTGCGTCACCAATACCCTACTTAAGTCCAGAAAATGAGCCAAAAAATCAGTTATAGGGGTCAGCTGTAACTGAATTACTTGTATCAAATATGAAGCAATAAAAGATTTTTCATTGTCCGTAGAATTGGGCTGGCGTTGGTCCAAGTTCATTCGTCACGGGCCCCGCTCGGAAACTGGCAATGGACCCCCATTCCACGCTATTGAGTATGTGTTAAACAACGTTTTTTAATACCAATATTGAAATATTATGCAACACTTGCTTTAAACAAGCAAGCCTACTTAAAATTAAATGTTGTTTATAGTGCAGATGGGTAAAAATAATGTCAATAAGGAAGCCAAGAGCTAGGCTGGGCAGCGTTTGGAAAACTACGTCGAGACTTCTCGTCATCCATACCGTAATGCTTGGAAACAAAAGTTTCGAACCAGTGCGTCCTACCCGTCATGACCTACGGAGCTGGAATGTAGACACTGACGGTAGGGTTGGTTCACCAGTTCAAAGTCACTCAGCGAGCTATGGAAAAAGCTATGCTCGGGGTTTCTGAAGAGAGAATAAGATTCGTAACGAATAGAAAGAGAACCAAAGTTATCGACATAGCTGAAATAATTAGCAAGCTGAAGTGGCAGTAGGCCGGCCATATCTCGCGAAGAACTTACAGCCGCTGGGGTAGACGTGTTGTTGAGTAGAGATTGCGACTCGGCAAATGTACTGTAGAACGCCCTTCAGCCAGACGGGATGACGACTTTTGAAAGACTGCAGGCAGATGCTGGATCCGGTTGCAGATAGGGTGCTATGGCGCTCATTAGGAGAGCCAAATGAGCGCTAAATAGCACCCTGTCAGCAGCAGAGGCCTATGTATGGCATAGGCCTCTGCCTATGTATGCCCAGTATAGGTTGATGATGATAATGATGATGAGTTAGTTCAGTATTTCAGACACGACACAAAGAAAACTATGACGCTCATTAGGGGAGGCCTGTGTCCAGTAGTGGACAAATATATGCTGATGATGATTATAATGGCGAAGAAAGCCGTTGGTTCCAATTGGCTTAAAAGACGCGATCTTTATTACCAGTAACAGCACAATGGTCATCATTTAGTGGATAAGTTCATACTTTCAACATAAAAATAAAGTCATTGAGCGCCATGGTTTGAGGTGTACAAACAGATTTAGTTATTGCAGTTCAGCTATTAAATTACACGATGATTGCTACCGCCTCTCTCCAGACCCATCGTAATTTGCTGCGATCCCTTGATCAATTTAGAAGCGTCAGGACAAAAACGATTTTCGTGGAATCAGATTTTCGGAACATTCTTTCAGAAGTCGAAAAACAGCTCAGATATCAAACGAAGCGTGAGTACATTGTACGGTGTTGCTCTTTGAATCAAAAAACGTCTACAGCATCAAAGCGAGTATTCAAATTGTTAGTTCTTCTAATTAGCAGTACCAAACTATTGAAGGTAAACGGATTATACAATTACTTTGATGTTGGGATTGGGCGTATAACTGAGGGTTCATTGTTAAACTAATCTTTTTGATTAATCAGAAACCGTAACGATACTTTTTGAACCAAACCTTTTTGAACGTAAGACATGGCATAATAAAGGTGACAATGTTTCAGAATTTGCTAAGAGCTCTTTTTTTGAAATTTTCACATAAAGTATGGTAAGGTTCTCAGCCTTTGTTACTTATACACATGAAATTGAATCTTGAATAATATTATATCTACCTTAGTTATAGTTCAGTATTTTGTGGTACCCGATCCTCTATGCCTCATTGAATTTAATTAGGGTTCTATGTTGGAAAGGGGTCCGTTATAATGTCATTGATATTATTTCTGACTTCAATATACCTAGTCAGGTACCATTATAATTTGATTGGTTACTCTATTAAATTGCGATTAAGAGGCTCTGGCTCTAAACAACGTAGAGTTGTCATATGGGGATTTTTATATTAGATTTAAGTAACTTATACCCAGAAACTAGGATATTGATCGAAAAGTCGATTAAGATGCTTCAAACAGTGCGATAAAAAATAAACCGCACAGAATCGTATTATACCTAATTCTTTTCACAGAAATAACCAAACGAAATTCTGCACCAAAAATCGCAAAACTAAGAAAAAAGACCGAATTCTCAATGGTTTCTCTGAAGGTGCTACAAAAAAGTACTAAGTTATTAAAAGACAGTTAACAAGTTTAACCATGTGGGTAAAAATACAGTTAAAATATTATTATATTCATGAATAAAGTTGTATACCAACTGGATAAGCGACGCAACTGAATAGACCGTATCTTATTTTGACGGCAAGTTGGATATAATAACAGCTCCCAACAGAATATCAAATAATATTTCCATGGATGATTCACTTTACTATCCAGTATTTTATAGTTACTACTGAGTCTATGCAAGTTAATCATGTGGTTGAGATCGCAGTAACAGACCTTCGTACATGGATGATATTATATTGACGTTCAAAGATAGGTTAATAATAATAAGCAACTCTGGAACTAATTTTCTGATGTTCTCAATGTGTTTGTGAACATTTGCTACAGAACAACGAAGAAATTTTGGGAGCAATTACTTCGTGAAATTTGAAGAAAATCTTCTACTAGGCTACCTTTTCACACAAAAGATAGAAACTAAGCATTTTGTAAACTCAATATCGAAGCAACAAAGCTCATTTTATTGCGAAAGCTGACTAAGGTGGCACAAGCTATAAGTCGAGACGATGTCAGCAACATTGTATGCATTCAAGTTATTCAGAGAGCGAACGGAGTTCATAGCGTGACATTTTGTGATGTTTGAGAAAATATTGATCTGTAAGAGGTGTCATCCTTTTGTGCGATGTAAAATGAATTATTTTGGAGTGTCTGAATGTATCAGTTTGTTATGTTTCTATGATATTTTGGTGAGAACAATGCGTTTGTTTTTATCGCTATGTCACTCGAGATGTATACAAGTATTTTATTTTGAAAACCTAATACATGTCAATGTTCATTATTAGTTTGTTTAGAATTTCGTGTTTCTTCATTCGTCATCTTTCGTGTTTCGAGTTTCTTCATATGTTCAAGACTTGGTAAGTGGCTACACGTTTCATACCTGTTTTATGCGTCTTCATTCAACAGTCTCAATTAATAGGTAGTGTTATCTGGTTACTAAAAATACCTCTAAAGCACTGTCTGCATTTGTAGACTGTTAAAAAAGTACCGAATACTCGGTAACGTTATATGAATTTCACAACATGAACTACTTTGTTGATATTACAATCTAGTAGGTAGTTTGCTAGAGACTGCATCGCGTCGCTATTGCAAAATGTGTTTTTATTTCCGAGTGTCTCGGTAGTTATTATTTTGTAACCGTAACTTCATACAATATTTGTCTTGATCAAAATGCCAAGTTAGCTCGAAAGACACCTTTTTAAAACAAAGCGAGAGAGTTTTCCTCCAATTTCATAGAAGATATTAATTTGTCATTTTCGACAATTTCAAAAACCTATTTACCCAGTTCACATCCAAAATCCTCCGTTTTAAAATACCATCAAATAAAATCCAGTGATTAACTCAGCTTAAAATAATATGCATTTAAATTTGCATTCTACCTCAAAAATTCAACCCAGAACTCATTTCCCCAATGCAAATGTCACTATTAATAAACACCGAACCGGTGGCGTCTTTATTAAAACCAGTAGAAGCTCTAATTTCCATAGTGTCAACAAGAGTCATGAGGGATGCAGTATGCCGTTCGTAATATCTTATGTTTAACTATAGGAAGGAGATGTGATACATTTAACGTCATGTCATTTGAATCTATATCACGAGTTTGTTGGTAGGAGTGCGCATAAATTTCTTTTTGAATAGTTTCTAGGGAAAATTCGTTTGCCTTATCATGCGTCTAAATCAGTTTTCTGGCTTAAGATTAGGTGCCAAGGTTGGCTTGATCATTATTAGTGATTCAAGCGAGTTTGTATCCAATAAATCAGTATAGATATTAAAGTACCTACATGTATTTATACAAGTAAACCTGGAGGTGGATGGAAACCTTAATGATGGTAAAATTAGCTGTTAATACAAGGCAACAGAACAGACAAAGCAAAAAGCGACTTAGTTTTATTCCGCATAGAGAACAAAAACGACTAGACGTTCACATTTCTCATGATTACAAAGGCTAAGTGTAGTAGATAGGTCGTTTGAAACTATAAAGTAGACGGTGGAGTGAAGAAGTTAGCCGAGGGCCCACATTTTCTCATTACCTACGCTCGGGAAAACTACTGTGACGTCATGATGAGAAGAAAGGGTTGTTTTTATAAATAAGGTAATTTGACTAGGATCCAACCCACTGATATTGTTCTAAAATGTTTGGCGAACGCCCATAGGTCTACAAAACAGTCATAAATTGTTGAAAAGCTCTTGACTTACATAAATCTTAATTGTCTACAAAAAAGAGATGTTTCTTTTTGAAGGAAATTAGACCTAATGTATACAACGCGTTAGTTGTTTATAGGGGAACGTTATCGAAAGTGTACTCATCTGTTCTTAAAAATGAGTCAAACCATTCTCATAAGAAATATAGATCCATTAAAAACGTCGTCGTGGACTTTGTGGAATTATCTTGTTATTTTTAAACATAAAAACACAATGTGAGTTCGTTACGCCTCCTCAGTGGCGTGGTGGGCGAAAGTCTGCCTGCGACGCAGGAGGTTGCGGATTCGATTCTTGCCTTGGGACAAATATTTGTTCCAGGTATTCTGGTCGTTTTCTATGTATCATATAAAATTCTATCAATGAAATGTATTGTATTATGTACATCATTTATCTAGTACCCATAACACAAGCTCTGATTAACTTGGGGCTAGATAATACTGTGTGAATGTGTCCAGCAAGCAATATATATTTATATTTTATTTATTTAATACATATCAGTACACTGCTGAACGAAACGTGCTTCACCAAAATAAAGAGGGTTTTGCTGTCATCACCACCACGCTTGGCAGGCAGATTAGTGACCGCAGTGGAGGTGTCAATAACACACAGAAGGAAGCTACTGCCCTTTCTCTGTTATAATCCCTTATTTGGCTCTTACGACATCTACTGGCAGAAATGGAGGTGTCGATCATACACAGATACCGCTTCGGCAGGTTGATTCATGAGGTAATCTCAATGTGAGATTACCTCAGTATTTGAGATTCTCAAACTCTAAAAAATCATAATATTTGGTACAAAATTAAGAAGCACAAACTAGAATTTTGCGATGGTATACTTCATTTCGTACATTACAAACATTCGAAGACCGCCATCGTTCGAATCGTCAATGGAAAAATGATATTTATGCATTCGATATTCACAGTTGAAAAGCTACTCCGAGCAATGACGTCGCATTTGTAACGCTATTATACACATCAGCATTTTTGCCATCTCCCCTCTCGTGTGAATCTCGCCTTCGATAACAAATCGCATTTACCTACTTAAGCAGACAAGTGTGTGCGTTCCCACGATTTTTCTTTTACAACTAATCATATCAGTTTTCCTTGTTCTTATTTACGTCTGGACATGTACGAACTTCGGCACGTGTAATTTTCTGGAGCGTAAGGGCTGATTCGGTTACCAACTTATTTTGGGAAAATTTATTATCGTTGTGTAGACATTCAAGGTGGATCTTAGGTCTCCTTTCGCAAGATGTATAAAATCATTCGTACCGCTGGGGCTTGGAACACGCTCCCTGCTGCTGTTTTTCCGGTTAGTTACAATCTGGGTCTCTTCAAGTCAAGAGTAGGTATCTTCTAGACCTTCGTGATGTATCACGAAGGTCCATCACGACCATCGGCCACATCTTAACTTTCCATCACGTGAGATTGTGGTCAAACGATGGCCTATTGACGATAAAAAAAAAAATTACCCCGATGTTAAGCAGTCGTTTTTCACTTTGACTTTAGAATAAAACAAAAGATTAGAAGGGCTGTAAATAAGGACAACTGAGAAACTGGTTGTTGTGGGCAAGGTGGACGGGAAAAGGCCACGAGGCCGATCACCAAGCCGCTGGTCTGACATTGTGAAAGAGATTACGGGACTCCCAGTGACCACTGCTCTCAGACAAGCCGAAGATAAGGGTGGCGTGGAAGCAGCTGGTCAACTCCTCAACTAAGGCTTTCCAAAGTGGGCACGACTTTCAGTAATGAAGAACACGATGCAGAAGAGAAATAAGGCCCATTTTGCATACATACGGTCACGGCAGGATCGCCGTGCCGTATATAGTAGCTAAACAGTCAGCTTTTATATGGCCCAACGAACGTGCCTGGACCGTATGTCGCACGTCCTATACATTTCTATTTTACACGGCACGGCGAGTGGCCCGTGACCATATACAGTGAAAAGGGCCAATATGGGGGTTAGTTACTATCCTGCTATCCATTCAAGGTAAAAAAAAATAGTAGAGATGTCATGTCCTACAAAATAGTTTTGTGGGCCATGGTGTATAAGATTTCTACGTCATCGAATTGAACTGTATGTACGAAACATATAAGGCACAGGCTTTATTTTGCACAAATGTATCCCAAAATATGTAAACGGTAATGAAGGTACCTACTCTGTTCTAGACACCAAGATTTTTTATGTCTACAAAGACGTTTATGAATGAAAATTTAGCAATAACTAATAAAATTAACAGAAATTAACAAGGTAACAGCAAGGTAATCACTTAAACTTTTGAGTTTCGAAATGGACGAGAGATTAAAATTATGAATGATAGCTTTCAAAACCTAAAATTTTTTCGACCTACATTTTGCTTGGTTGTTGATGTCAATGTCGAAAATATATTCCAGCAATATTTTTATGGTTTTGATACCCCTTTGCTTACAAAAAATATCAGGGATTCTAGAACTGAACATGGGATGACATAAGTCATCCCGTGACCACGTCAGTGTGTAAACTTGTCGAAACGTCGGGAAAATGAGGTAAATAAACGCGATAAATACCCGTTAAATAGTATTTACAAATATGTGTTCAGATCGCGTAAGTTTAAAAATATTTATTGAGTAAATATATGTAGAATTTTAATAAAAAATCTTTCTCTACGTTATCTTAATCTTTATTTTGTGGCTTGAGTTCCGGTCCGTGAGTAGGGGTGTGAGTTCTGGAGGATTTCTTTCGGCAAAGTTTTATGAATCGTATTGCAATCGAATTAGGGAAAGTTTTCCATTGATGACGTACTTGATTGATTGTTCTCCACTTTTTCTTGCTTCAGTTTTCTTTTTGTTTCGGAATAATAATCATTTATTGGGTTTGAAACTTCTTTTCCTTATAAAACCTTACACCTTTATAAGTACACAAATACTTCTCAGCATTGAATATTTATGTTGTATGGATCAATAGATGGACAAACTGGACGAGTACCTCAAAGCGTGGCCAGAACTGGCAACAAAAGTGAAAGGCATTTTTAAAGACCCTATACTGTCCCACTTCTGGGCAAAGACCTCTTCGATCTCATGTTACCTTTTTCAGTCTTGTGTTATCAAACGGTATAAAGTCAAAAATAACAGCAAGCAAACAAACAAACAATACGGACTTCGATTTAAAAAAAAATGTTTCTGTCCCAGTGGCCTTTAAAGGTAGGTATTCTGCTTTATAAAAAAACTGGTTAGAAAACATAAAAGCGGACTTCCTCAAGCACCTCGATTTACTATGTATGAGCACATTGAGCACCCGTCATGGCTTTAAACTGAAAGTTAAAGGTTTTCACGACCGAACACTCAGCAAAATGGCGCATTTTTATTGACTGTTATTTATCAGTTTATTAACTTGGATGGGTTTAAGGGGTATAAAACTCTCTTTTTAATCAGACATCGTTTAGGTTAGAACCTTTGTGAAAGGAATATAATATTAAGACAAGAGATAACAAACATGTACCGTACAGAGTACCCATTGAGGAAAAACACGCTGCTGTCACAGTCACAGCCAAGAAGGCTTTACCAAGAAGGCTGGCTAAGCATGTATCAAAGTGTTATTTTCATCTAACCAGCCAAGGGATTCTTTTTCACTTGTTTATTCTAGTAGAGAGTCAAAAGACATTAAAGTTTCCCATTATTGTTGTCTTTGAATTGACTCTCTGTGTAATTATTCAAATTTTATTTCTGTGTTTTATAGATGTAGATGTTGTTGAAACATTAATTTTATTTTTTATCTGTAATACCATTCATTCATGCATTCATTCTTGTGTTCATTTCGTTCATCAATCTTTCTTTTTTTTTCAATAAAAACCGTGAACCACTGCGCACGCAAATATTTCTTTTATTTGATATTAATAGAAGTAATCAGCACCCCACAACCAAGCTAGGACCTTTTCATGGTCCTTCGCCGGCAGAGGAACCTGGTACAAGTGGAGGTTTGCATCGGGCCAGTGCAAGAAGTTCAGCGCAAAGCCATTGAGCTTGCCGTGCAAACGCCGGGAGGGAGCAGCCATCTTTTTCTTACTCGGACGGACATCGGAGGCTTTCGGAGACGATCGGAGGCCATAGACGGATCGCGCTCGCGCATCATCGGGTCGGTGGTGAGTGGAGCGAAGTTCGCTGTAGGTCTGTCGCAAAGTGACAGACGCCAGCCAACACGTAACTTCGACCAATCCAAGCAGCGAGACCCCGTGACGTCAACTCCGGCAGAGGCGGCAGAGGCTAACTTCACTGTTTACGAGCACGGTCGGTTACCGACTCGGGAGCAACAACGAGCGTACGCGGCGACATCTGTGTTTATCCAGTGTAGTGTGCGTTGCGTTTGGGAAAATCATTTTTTCGTTTGGACGATCGATATCGCCATTTTGTTTGCAATAAAAGAAGAAAATTTTACGAAACATTTTGAGAACAGAAGTGGTTATTTTGTCAAAATCAACAGGTATTTTACGGATTCTAAGTGTTTGCGTGTAATTTAGCTGTATTGTACTGTAGGGTTATATCTAATCATTGTAATTTCACAATAGCGTTGCGTCATCACATCAATATTCGCCATGTCCAAAACGGATGAGTTGGAGGCTGCCGAAGGCATGGCAGCCCTTGTTGCACGTCGTGGGTACATGAAGGGCTCGCTGACCCGTATTTATACAAAAATAAACGCGGGCACGATTGCACAGGATTCCATCCAGACATCTGTGTTTATCCAGTGTAGTGTGCGTTGCGTTTGGGAAAATCATTTTTTCGTTTGGACGATCGATATCGCCATTTTGTTTGCAATAAAAGAAGAAAATTTTACGAAACATTTTGAGAACAGAAGTGGTTATTTTGTCAAAATCAACAGGTATTTTACGGATTCTAAGTGTTTGCGTGTAATTTAGCTGTATTGTACTGTAGGGTTATATCTAATCATTGTAATTTCACAATAGCGTTGCGTCATCACATCAATATTCGCCATGTCCAAAACGGATGAGTTGGAGGCTGCCGAAGGCATGGCAGCCCTTGTTGCACGTCGTGGGTACATGAAGGGCTCGCTGACCCGTATTTATACAAAAATAAACGCGGGCACGATTGCACAGGATTCCATAGCTATGCTCAAAACGTTGGAAGAACGAGTTATTGATTCTTTTGGTAAGTACGAACAATATAATCTTGAATTAGGTGAGCACGCCGAAGACCCTACGTCTACGGAAGCATGCTGCTTTGAGTGTATGGCTGCCTTGCGCACCCGCATCGAAGAGCTCGAAGAGTCAATGAAGCCGGCAACGGCACAAAGCACGCCTGCTACTACTTCTGTCGCTAAAATTAAATTACCGCACGTAAGCATACAGCCTTTTGAGGGAAAATACTCTGAATATCAGCCATTTATTGAATTGTTCAATGCTTATATTCACAACGACCATAACCTCTGTGACATCCAAAAATTTATGTACCTCAGGGGGTTTTTAAAAGGAGAGCCCTATGACCTGGTGAAGAATCTACCTATTCTAGGTACCAGTTATGTGGAAGCCTTACAGATACTTGCAGAACGATATAACAATAAGTTTAAAATTGTAAACGAACATCTTTGTGCCATATTAGATATGCCATCCTGCGCCAAAAACACAGCCGCTGCCCTGAGATCATTGATCTCCAACACTAAACAGCATATTGCTGCATTAAAAAACTTGGGAGAGGCCATTGACTCGTGGGATAGTATACTTATTTGTCTCCTTGTTAGGAAACTTGACCCTACCACCTCTTATGCTTATCACCTGGCGCTAAATCAAACAACAGGGCAACCATGCTTGCAACCCACTTTAATTCAGCTTTTGCAATTTTTAGAGGGGCGTGCTTTGGCCTTAGAGAATAATGAAGGTGGAAGAAGCATCAAGGAGTCGACGAGGGTGGTTGCTGCCGCTTCAACAGCTGATTCTAAGCAATGTAACTTCTGTGGTAAGGCGAACCACAAGATTTTCTCCTGTCCTAGCTTTATGCTAGCGACTGTTGAAGAAAGGATGGTATTCGTTAAAGGTAAAAAACTGTGTAAAATATGTCTCAATAGTCATGCAAACAAATGTAAATTCCATTTTAAATGTCAAAAATGTAAGGAGGGCCACAATACTTTGCTGCACATGGAGAGTAAGGAGCCCAATGTTGCCTCAGTAAATAACTCTAGTGCATTAGAGAGTGAGGTACCCAATGTGTCCTCGGTGACTAATTCTAGTGCATATAGCCAGGGCCGATCAACTCAAGTTATTTTGCCCACAGCAAAGGTCAAGCTCATCTCACAAAATGGCAAAGAGATCATCGTCAAAGCATTATTAGACTCCGCTAGCCAATCCTCCTTTATAACCTCTGGCGTTGCAAGAGAGTTAGGTAGACCGCTATTGTCCAACAACACCAATGTAGTTGGCATAGCCAATACAGAGAGGTCTATTCAACATGCCATTCATTTGGATGTCTTCTCATGTGTTTACCCATATAAGGCAAGGGTCAATTTACTGGTAGTGGATCAAATTACATCAAGATTACCCCAAAGTCCTATAGACTTATCAAAAATTAAAATACCCAAAGGTATAAGGTTAGCCGATGACTCCTTTCACATCACAAGTGACATAGATATCTTACTCGGTGCTGATGTATTTTTCCAGGCGCTGTTACCGCGGGATGAGCTGTCAGAGAAGATACTAGGCAATGAAGATGCTGCGCAACCCAGACTTGTCAATACCCTGTTTGGTTACATAATAGCTGGTAGCACCTCAAACTCTAGTCCCAACTCTGCTGTTAGCCTCTTCTGCCAGGAATGTGAATCTAACATAAGTAACACAATAGTCAAATTTTGGGAAACTGAAAAGGTCCCACAGACATATGCTGAACATACATCTGAGCAACAATACTGTGAAAAATATTTTACAGAAACTGTCAAATTAGAGAACAATAGATTTGAGGTATCAATGCCTTTGAAAATTCCACTTAGTGATATGAACAATATTTTAGGAGACTCATTAGGACTGGCACTAAAAAGATTTTTAAATCTAGAAAAAAGGCTGCTTAAGGACAAAGAACTAAATAGGGAGTACAAAAACTTTATTCAGGAATATCTTGATTTAGGTCATGCTTCATATGTAGACATTACTCTCTATGATCTTTCAAAAGATCCAATCTATTTCTTTGCTCATCATGCAGTCATAAAGCAGGATGCAGTCACAACAAAACTTCGAACTGTGTTCGATGGTTCAATGAAGACAAGTAACAAAATCTCATTAAATGATTTGATGTTAAATGGACCTATAGTCCAACAAGAATTGTTTGACATCCTATTGTTATTTAGGCTTCACAAGTATTTCTTTGTGTGCGATATCAGGCGTATGTTCCGCAATATTCTTATAGACCCAAGTCAGAGATATTTAATGAATCTGCTGTGGCGGAGCAGCCCAGATGAGCAAATCAAATGCATCCAACTCTCAACCATTAGCTATGGTTTAAAAAGCTCGTCCTGGCTAGCAACCAGGTGCTTACTAGAACTAGTTCATAGGTATGGGGATCAGTACCCACTTGCCGCCCCAGTTCTGCTGAACTCCACTTATGTGGATGATATTCTACACACTGATGATAGCTTGTCTAATATTATAGAAACCAAAACACAATTAACCGACTTACTAAAAAAAGGTAGTTTTGATTTGCACAAATGGGCAGCTAATCACAAGTTGATTTTAGACGACATTCCTGAACAACAGCAGAGTTTTGGGGACATAGAGCTAATCAAGGATATAAAAACCTTAGGTTTGAAGTTTGATATTCATAGTGATTCATTTATTATATCATGCCCTCCATGTAATGAAATTCCTAAAACCAAAAGACAAATTTTGAGTTATGTAAGTCAATTCTATGACCCTTTGGGCATTGCTGGGCCAGTCTTTGTTCAAGCCAAGATAATAATGCAAAAGCTATGGCAGCATAATGTAGGGTGGGATTCAAATCCACCTCCCGTTTTACAAAAGGAATGGGTACAATTTTACAATGACCTCCAACTGATGGAGCCTATAACATCTTGTAGAAATGTTTGCCCTGTAAATAATAGATTGATTCAATTGGTGGGATTTGCAGACTCGTCAATCACAGCTTACGGCTGTGCGATCTATTTGCGTGTCATTGACAATGAGGATAAGGTATCAGTATCTTTACTCTGTTCAAAATCAAGAATTGCCCCTAAGGCCAAGAAACTTTCAGTGCCACGCCTAGAATTAAATGCCGCACTGCTTTTAGCTAAGCTAAGCTCAAGGGTATTCGATATATTAGGCAAAAAGGTCACAATCCAAGACGTGAACTTATTTAGCGATTCTCAAGTAGTATTGGCTTGGCAAAAGACTGATCCTGCGTTGCTAAATGCATATGTAGCTAACAGAGTCAGAATAATAAATGAATGCACAAAATCATTCCAATGGTCCTATATAAAAACTGATCAGAATCCTGCAGATTGTTTGAGTAGAGGCGTTTTACCTACTGAACTGCAGGGTAACCAACTGTGGTGGACTGGGCCATCCTTTTTATGTAACATAGATTACATAATTACTAGCTACAGCTATGACAAACCTCAGGACTTACCGGAGGTCAAAGGTTACAAAGAAAATGAGTCTGTTTGCGCAGCATCTCAAGACAAACCACAGACATTTTTAAGCTCTCTTATAGAGAAATATTCCAACATAAATAAGGCAGTAAATGTTCTTTCTTATGTAATTAGATTTTGCAAGAATGCTAGGCCAGGTTCCACTAAGGTAAGGGAAAACTTTGTGACATATACAGAGGCAAGCCATGCATTGCACTTGTTCATCAAAAATGAGCAAACAAAATATCTTACACAAGATCTAACTTTGTTGAGGGCAGGTAAGCAGGTATCTTCCTACTTAAAATCTTTGAACCCATTCATTGATGCTGGGGGCATCCTCAGAGTAGGCGGTAGGTTACAGCATTCTTCCCTACCATACAGTCAAAGACACCAGATAATCTTACCAAAGGAATCAATAGTTACTCAGCTTATTGTTCAAAATGAGCACTTGAAGCTATTTCATGCAGGTCAAAAACTTGTCCTCAGCAGCCTCCAACAACGCTATTGGATAGTAAATGGTCTTAGATTGGTCAAGAAATTTGTATATAAATGTGCAATATGTTTTAGGCACAAAGGTATAACTGCTAAGCAATTAATGGGGTCCTTACCCTGTGACCGTGTAAATAAAAACAGATGTTTCATGAAAGTAGGTATTGACTTTGCTGGTCCAGTACCAGTTAAGCAATCAAGAGTGAGAAGCTCAATCACAACTAAAGGCTACATCTGTGTTTATGTATGCTTTGTAACAAAGGCGATTCATATTGAGTTGGTCTCCAATCTAGAGACAGATACCTTTCTATCAAGCTTCAAACGGTTTATTTCAAGGCGCAATGTGCCAACTGATGTATATTGTGATAACGCAGGTACTTTTAAGGCAGCCAGCACTCAGCTGACTGAACTATATAAATTAAACACTTCAAAATGTCATCAAACACAGGTTCAAAGTGAGGCCGCTAGGTTAGGCATAAAGTTCCATTTCATTCCCAGCTATTCACCTGTATTTGCCGGACTTTGGGAATCCGCAGTTAAAAGTGTAAAACATCATTTGAAAAGAGTACTAGGCTCTCATGTGTTGACATATGAACAACTTTATACTGTACTCGTGCAAATTGAAGGCATCTTGAACTCGAGGCCAATGACCCCTATGTCATCTGACATTGAGGACCTTTCATACCTTACGCCAGGGCATTTTCTCACTGGTGCTCCTTTAAATTGCCTGCCAGAACAAGATGTCACCAATTTACCGGACAATAGACTTAAATTTTGGCAAAAATGTACTGCACTCAAGCAACATTTCTGGAGATATTGGTCTAAACAATATTTAAATGTTTTACAAAATCGCCCTAAATGGAAGGATAGTGTACCAAATGTTAAAGTAGGTGACTTGGTTATTCTGCGTGAGCTAGATACTCCGCCAATGACTTGGCCTATGGCTAGAGTAACCCAGGTATATGAAGGCTCAGACGGCCTTGTAAGAGCCTTACAAGTTAAGAAAGCTAATGGAAATCTCCATAAAACTTCTATTACCAAAATATGCATTTTGCCTATAGATTAGGTTATAATATAAGGGTAGTGCATAATTATTATAATATTGTAGGTATCTTAAGCTGGAATAATTGTATAATATTCCTAACCTTGTATGTAAATATGTAGCTGTGTATTATGATAGCATCATGTATGCTTTGTTTATGTATAAGTCATTACTGTTAGTATATGCCTCACAGAATTATAGTATAAGTATGTTGCTAAATGCTCAAAAGGCATAATTGTTGATTCTTAAGTTCTAAAAAGCTTTAATGTATCACACATTGTTCTAAATTTATTAGCTTTGATGAATGTTAAAACAAATGGACACTGTTCCTCTGTCATTTCTTAGTGTAGTATCGATTTAAAAATATACAGTCCTCTCAAAAAGCTATCGTTAATATTATATAAGTAAATGATAAGGAATTTGTACTTTCTAGGTTAAGATAAAAACTGTTTCGTTGATAAAGATTTATTCTAACTGTTTAATGCTAAACATGTCATGCTTTGTCAGCCATTTTCTTTCTGTTAGGGGAATATGTTGAAACATTAATTTTATTTTTTATCTGTAATACCATTCATTCATGCATTCATTCTTGTGTTCATTTCGTTCATCAATCTTTCTTTTTTTTTCAATAAAAACCGTGAACCACTGCGCACGCAAATATTTCTTTTATTTGATATTAATAGAAGTAATCAGCACCCCACAACCAAGCTAGGACCTTTTCAGATGTTATCTCATATCTTTTATTCAAGAATAAAATGGAGTTAGTTAATATGTATTCCAAGTCCACCTCCTGACTGAATGAAGTCTCATTCACTTCTGGTATAGTACCTTGCTTAGCTAATTTCAATATTTCATACCTACCCAAAGATTCGTGACGGGGGCAAATGAAGTCATTTCAAATGAAGGTTACATTTATACGTAAGGCTTAAGCAGTCCCTTACGCGTTATGAATATTGAGAATTAGGGTTAAGGATTTTACTGACAGTCCTATTAGGAACCCTATTTGTAAGGCTAAGAAAATTAATAATAAAAGATACTACGAAATATTTGAAGGCGGAGATGACGAAAGAGGATAGTGAGGATCACTTTGTTGTCTTTGTATTTCTTTTCTTAAAGTTTGTGTTTTTAAATCATCAAAACCACTTAATTATTGACATGATACTATCTGATCCAAAACATTAAATAATGCTCTTATGAATATTACTGTTTACATTAACATTTCGTGAAATAAAATTAACAATAGTGAACAAAACCAATTTATTATTGAGATGACTTAGGCAAAAAGCGGTAAGATCGACTAATTATTTATAAATATTTAATATGAGGAGCAAAATAAGAAAACCTGATTTGTCCGTATGATGTGAACAATAGTTATTAGACAAAAAGTTTGTATTTTTTTATGTAAATTAAGTTTTTATGTAAATTAAACTAAACTTCTTTGTTATTATTCTACAGTTTATGAGATTAAATAGGTAGTCTTTCTTGATGGCCTAACATAACAGTGTTAAGCCATCTCAAATATTATATTGTTTTCAAGCTCTTGCAACAATGACGAGTTACCTACTTTGGTACATGTGAGTCATTCAGCATGTATTAGCAACAAACGTCTCCACATAAGATATGTGAAGACCTAATTCTGATTCCCTTTTAATCTTTTTAGGTTACGCTCCCCCAAACAAGAGTTCAATGACTCGGTAATATAAGTCAGTGAACCCTAAATTGCGTAAATCAAAATTTAACTTTTCTTTTATTCCAAGTTGGATAAGAATTCATATTGGAACGTTGCCAGTAGAAGGCGATAGAGCTTAATTTAGAAGCGCTAGGACAGAACGGAATTTGGGGTAAAACTTTTACCGAATATGAATGGGGAAAATGTGCGTTTTTGCTTCGGGTGCTCCTTCTTCTTCTGTAATAAATAAACAAATAAGTTTTAGATAGAACTCAAGGATTCTAAAAACATGAAAAAATCTGAAATTTCAGTTTGTGTGTATAACTAATACCTACTTTTCTCTGTTCAGTGCCTAATACTAAAATGTAACTGAAAAAGCATACCTTCTTAAGTGTATGTTTTTACTTAAATTTGTCTAGTTTCACGAATACAGACTACAAGCCACTATCTGGCTTCGACACGACGTTGTCAAGCCGGGGTCGCCTAGGGACGTCCGATGTCCGACCCCCCTTTCATCGCCTCACACAATAAGTGAATGGACTGCGCCAAAATGGGCAATACAGTTCACTATGGATACAACATCGGCAAACTGTTTCTAGTTAGTTTATAAACAAGTTTTAGCTTTTGCCAAAGATCACAAATTTATTCTTCTCTAAATAAAACTCGATAGGATAGTTTTTGAAGTCATAAATTTATTCATAAGCCCAGTAGCTTCGGTGGTAATTGAATATTTCAGATTAAAAAGCTTCGGCTGTGATGGATTACGGGTTGCTAGAGACAAATCTGCGCCAAAAACGAGTTCCCACTGAAATATGTGCCCCTACATTTGTCTAAGTACCTCTGAGCTTTGATTAATACGGGTTTACAATGTTTTTATAGCCCTTTTCGTAAAAACTCTGCACTTCCAAGCAAAAACAATGTTCAAATTCAAATGATCAAACAGATTAGAAACATCAGTGGTACTGTGACCAGAATTAAGTCCAGTCATTAAACAGATGGGAGTATTTTGTCACAGTCAATTTACCATGGCGCATAGGGTTGCCAGCCGCCCCTGAAGTGGGACCTTCCACTCGGTCCCCTCTGGCCTTCTATTTTGTAAATTAAAATTATCAAAGTACGACAGGAAAGTCGTTTTGGGGCTTTTAGATGGTTAATAAACTTTGCAACGTTATGTCCCTTTAGATTTTCAGCTGACAGGTTGATAGAAAGCACTGGTTTGGTTGACAAAATATGGCTTTAGTAAATATTGCTTTGGTTATCAGCAGTTCAAAATGTTCAACATTTTGAACTGCTAAAACGAACCCGCCGTTTTCGTAGGCGTTTTGTAAATGCGGCGTATGCAAGTTGCGAATCGTTTGTTGTGGGCCAATTTCTCGCTTATGGCAACCCTGGACATAACCATGGAAGGGTTTGCGGGAAATGGATCGAATTCGACGTATTTCAGGACCCTGATTTAACATTTGGTTGAATCTGACAAACTCAAAGCCATCGGTTTTGGGCTGAAATTTTTCATAGGTTTTTTTATTTTTTAGCATATCTTTGAGCTGGTTTTCCATTTTAGAGTGCTTCTCATCGATATTTATCTACGACTTTGTATACTTTTGTTTTGGTGCTAGTACGTAAAGGATGTTGGAAAACTTCAGTGTGTTACAGAAGGTAATAATTCAAAACGGTTAATAATATTAATATTCTTAACTTCTGTCGCAAACTAAAAGCTTTCTACAGCGAACAATAATTCAAACAAGTTTAATAAAGCTTCGCGGCGAAACCGCGTGATATAGGTTCAAGCAAAATTTCGCGGTTTTCCTAAAATAATAAACTCCGTTTTAGAAATGTTTAGACTGAAACTTTAAGTAAGTAGTTTTCATATATGAGAACGTGCATGTTGAATTTATTAAACTCTATCACAATAAATAAAAATTTATGATTTTTTATGTTGAGACTTGTTATGTACCTGAAAGTAATATCAAGTGCCCGTAACGCACACGCTAAAGTTCACCGCTAGGCAGTGAATGTGTTAAAATGTACAGCAAAATATTTTAAAAGAGAGAGAATTTGATCTATTTCGTTGTTTAAACTAACACTTTGCCGAAGAAATGAATTCCTATTACCCGCATCTTAGTTTCTAAGGATACCGACGAACTTCAAAACTGAACAAGGCGGTAAGCCCCAACGGCCAATAACTCTATTAAAATTTAATACGGAACGTTGAGTTAAGATAATACTACACGGTACGTCAGGTAAGTAACTTTGCTTGCATCGTACCCGTGAGAACTGATATAGGAGTCTGTTCACACAGAAACAAAATGAAGACCACAGACCTTTCACAATTTTTTAGTAAGACCAAATAATACCAATTAATATGTTAACCAGTCCCAAAAGTTTAAAAAGGAGCTTAAATGTTAGGAGTCCAAGGTATATCAGACAAGAAATACTATCAGTAAATCCAACATTTGATATATGAACACACCTTTAGCACTAGCCAAGCGAACAACTCCCAAGTAAGCCTTAAGATCGATGTAACTATCTGCCTAGATTTGAAACTTGGCAACTTGAGAACTGCAATTGCTTGGAGCTACGCTACCTTTGACTTTGCAATTCACGGTTTTAACACACAATATTTGAGGGAAGTTAAAAAAGCTGTGCAGCGTAGCGGAACATAAGATAGAAAATGTTTAGTAATGGTTTTAATATTTTAAAACAAGATGGAGTGCCCATCAAAAGCGAGTGTGACTCGCCGAGGGTTTCAAACTTTTATTAATTAAACCAATAGAATAGGTAGAAAAATTACTAACAATAGTATAGAAAGTACGTTAAATGGAATACACATATGTCTCTTTTAATTTATTGTAGTATTTACATCGCTATATTTAGAAGTAGTAACATGAGCGATTGCCAAGCTTGTATTTCTGTCTTTTTATCTGCAATATTTGGTACGCACTTCATGGACCACGAATCAAACAATCCGCTGATTAATCCGATTAAATACAACAGTTCCATTATTACGTCCATGTCCAAATTGAATTTAATGTCCAAAATAGGTCTATTGATGCATTATATCTCCATTACTTCCCACTACATACTCGTTGCTATGTTCTACCGTGTAGCATAATGAAAAATTCTCCAGCGCTGAACATTTTTCCTCTACGTTACGTGTAGCAAAACCATTACTGTGCAGATGCTGTACCCGCAATGAGGTTTTCGGTTAATTAATTGCTCTGGTTCTAGAATGAAATAAACTGTGGATTTGTTTTGTGTAGTTAGTATAACCTAAATAGAATGTTTGAAGCCGAATCAAAAATATCTATTCCATTAATAAGCATCTCACGGGTTCAAAAACTAAGGCCCGTATTATGAAAGCTTGCTTAGTCATCGACCTCTGCTTGAGTAACGATTTTCTATGGCATTAACGTCATTCAAGCATAGATCTATGACTGTGCAAGCTTTCATAATACGGGCCTAAAACCTTAAGTAGAAAGCAGAAAGTACAGCAGAACAAACGCATTCATAAATATCTGCGACCTTTTTACGTATTTTCTTCATATTATCATATTATTTGATCGCCTAAAGCATCCTCTTGCGACACTCATTGTAAAATTTTAATACCATTGGTTTACAATTCTGGGGCGGAAAACATCTTCGAAGAAAATATCATTTTATGGTCACCAGTATGACTTCTGGCAGACTGACTGCTTTAGATTCAATAGCTATAGAGTAAGATACTGTTTTGCAGTCCTACAATATTGAATTACTAGACATGTGTAACGGAAGAAAAGCTTTTGTTCTTAAACAAATCAAAGAAAATTAGGAGCATGTGCGACCTTTTCGAAAATCAGATAATCCTATCGATGAAATTCACACACCATATCCATTGCATTCAAAATTGAATGGTAATTTATGTACTGACAGGGACATCTGAAGTATTATTATCTTAATTTACGATGAGAATATTGTTATTAATTATTAAGAGTCGTTAGTATATGATCCCACTGCAGAGCAAAGGTTTCGCTTTGCTCCTTCCACTCTTTGTTGCAAATTCTTCAGAGTCCAGTTCATCATGGACGTCTACGATAAGAATAGTTTCAGGAATTTTGAGCAACCAGTGACCCGATTATTTGGCGCAGCGCATCAGCATTGCCATACACCGTGGCAATGCAGCCAGAGTCTTGGAGACGCTTCCAATTGGTTTTCTTATTGATCAGTTGAGCTACCAATAGATTGCTTTCCACAGTCTACGTTAGCTCAACTTTTTTAATTGTAAATACCTATATGTTCTTATTTGTTTCTATAATTTATGTGAAATTTTCTTTGATCAATGCTCTGTCTAATATTATGAAGACGTAAAAGTCAAATTTCTTGCAATAGGTCTCAAGTACCATTTGATTAGGTAGAACAATAGACGAAAAAAATAATTTATAAGTACCATCATTATTTTGGATCTAGCTACCATATTGGGGAAAGGACGGGTAGAAACTAGTTTTGAAATTGCACATTTAAGACAAGCTCCTTCCTGGCTAAACGGGATTCCGGTCTAAGTTTTCAGAGGTGGCCATTTTGCATAACATCCCCGTTTGGCCGTTCGTATTATGTGCCTTCCCATGCTGCCAATTGTTATAGTTGAATTGCATTCAAACTGTCTCTGAGAAACATTTGGTGCGAATTTAGGTGTATTTCGAAACTTGTGGACTTTTCAATATTGGGGTCAAAGGCGGTCAAAAATATCTTCACTTGAAATGAATCGGCTAACATGGGGGCATAAATAGCTACATTTAATGACTAAACTCAGACAAAAGCTATGGTAGATATTTTGTATTACGATTTCAGTGGCGCAGTGGGCGAAGGTCCGCCAGCGACGCAGGAGGTTGCGGGTTCGATTATTGCCTCGAGACAAATGTTTGTGCGATCTATATCTATATGTATAATTATATTTCTTGCGGGTATTCTGATTGTTTTCTATGAACGATAAAACATATCTATGTATTTTGTAATGTATAAGTATATCAATTATCTTGTATCCATACAACCAGCTCTGCTTAGTGAAGCTAGATGCTGCTGTATGGATTGTCCAGCATTATTTATTTATTCTGCATTTAATTATCTTAAATGCATTTACAACATTTGAAATAACAAAAAGTACTTTTCCAACAAAAATAAACACATCATCATCATCAACAGCCTATAATAGTCCACTGCTGGACATATGCCTCCCCTAATGAGCGCCATAGCGCCCTGTCTTCAGCTTGCCGCATCCAGCATCTGCCAGCAGTCTTTCGCAAATCGTCATCCCACCTGGTCCGAGGCCGTCCTAGACTACGTTTGCCGAGTCGCGGTCTCCACTCAAGAACACGTTTACCCCAGCGGTTATCGGTTCTTCACGAGATATGGCCGGACTGCCACTTCAGCTTGCTAATCCTTTGAGCTATGCCAACAACCAACCAAGGTTGTCGGCATAGCTCAAAGGACTCTTGGTTGGGAAAATAAACACAATTTGTTGCAATTCTTTCGTCATTTATTCAGCAGTGCAGTTTGCATCTCCAATATAGGTAACGCCGTAAAGTTTCTAGGATCACTACACTACACCTGAATAAGAGATCCCTTGTAACGAGAGAGCATTCCGCGAGGGATAAGGAGTTATGTGACACTTCAACCGACTTCCACATAAGGAAAGTATCTAAAGTTTTGTATTTGAGTTTTCTTTGTTTCATAGAAAACTCTTACAGCGAACAAAGATTATCTGGCTTTTTGCTTTATAGTGCGTTACTCGCACTGGGTAAATCTTCTACGAAAACTTTTTAATAATATCCCAAAAAAAATCGATTTCGGCAGGATTCGAACCCGCGTCTCACCTGTACTGAAGGTGAGGCGCGGGTTCGAATCCTGCCGAACTCGAAAATTTTTGGGATATTATTAAAAAGTTTTCGTAAAAGATTATCTGATGTACAAAAGAGAAATAAACGTTGAAACGTTGGTGTTTTTGCAATACAAATAAGGTAAAACATATGAAAGATTATCGTGTTTCCATTTATCACAAACAGGGTTCGTAGATAACCCGCACAAACTCATAAAGAAAAGAAAAGAAATAATTTGGCCTGTTTTAAAAAAAAAACTATAAATCGACTTCAAATTTCGGTAATAATTAAAAAATTCGGTAAATAGTATTCATATATGTCTCGAACTGTCACATTAAGTGGTTGCTACGGGCTTTTTTTTAAGTTTTACGGGATAAATACTAATCCCTCGGGAATAAACTGTATATGGGAACACCTCGGGATCATTTTCTATACAATAGTGAAAGAATTATCAAAATCGGACTACTCAGTAAAAAGTTAGCGTGGTCTAACATAAAAAAATACACGCGTCGACTTCAGAATCACCTACGTTTTTTCGTCGGTTGAAAAAAGAAATACATACCCCATGTTTAAATTAAAATGGTGTAGGTATGAGGCGTTCCAAAGTTTTTAATACGTGTAGGTACATTTTTGTTTTATCGTTTGTGTTCAATATCATACGCAAAATCAAATGGTTTATGAAACTAAAATATTTAAAAGGCAAAAGAAAGTCTGTCCCCATTTCCCTAAAAGCATAATCCAATTCAATAGTTTATGTAAAAAGGTTTCTCGGGGCATAAGCACGAGTTTCTGTCGTGTTCGAAAACGTAGAAGGACACCTTCAGGATTTTTAAGAATTTTCTTCTTTGCGTCTGTGAAAACGAACCTTCACAACGAAGTCATAACTTTTCGGTCTCTCATCGAAGAACTATCATAAAAAAAATGCGATTTTAAAATTAAATATTACATTTTTGTATAAATCTCACAGCTGGGTACTAGAAAACTGTTATTATAATACACAACATAAATCGATATGTTTTGCATTGTTTGCTTATAATATGTTTTATAGCTAAATAATTATGATTATAAACTTTTAATAAAAACTTGCAATAGGAAAACTTTAGCTTCTGGAAACAAACTATTTAATAGTTTATCACTGTCTATTTCTACTTTGGTTCACTGTATTTCAGCCAGTAAAAAAGCCAAACACAGTTTCGTCATCGATAGAACCTTATGCTAATGGCGCATTTCTTCGCCACGACAATATTTATATCAGCATTTGAAGCCAAAACGATGTGAGACAAAACGATTGTCCATATCAAAAACCTTCGCTAAAAGCAAAGAGTAGGTAGGGACAAAATAATGATGAGGAGTAAAAAAATATTTCGAAATACTTAAGTGATTCTTTTACTTATACACGACCTACCTATTGCTTATTGGGGCATATCGGTTCTTATGACAGAGTTGCAAAAAAATATCAGTTATAACTTCAACAAACAAATTGTCAAAATCTTCCTTCGCACTGGAAGATGATAATTTGTTTATACCTTTTTGTTATAACTTGTATAGTAAAATTTACCTTTTTTGGTAATTATGCATCTAGCCAGTAGAGCCATCATTACATTGAATGCCTTAAGTGCAAGCTTGCTAGGCTGGGTGGGCTCTACTACGAATGCTTATCGCCTCGCCGTCGTCGCCCACGCGCGCATGAGACGCGTCGATGGTACATACATAGGACCCAAGTGTTTTTTATTTAGTTCGTCATTCGTATTGAGTCTCATTGTACGTCTCATTGTAAAGGTGTTTTTATTGTCAATTTCCAATAGATTTCTTTTAAAGTAAGTTTTTAAAATCCTTTACTAGGTTTATGCTCGGAGTTTCTCTGAAGGATAGAATTCGCAACGCATACATCCGACAGAGAACCAAGGTTGTCGACATAGCTAAAAGGATTAGCAAGCTGAAGTGGCATTGGGCCGGCCATATCTCGCAAAGAACCGACAACCGCTGGGGTAAACGTGTTCATGAATGTAGACCACGACTCGGCAAACGAAGTGTAGGACGTCCTTCGACCAGGTGGGATAACGATTTGCGAAAGACTGCTGGCAGATGCTGGATGCGGCAAACTGAAGACAGGGCGCTATGGCGCTCATTAGGGGAGGCCTATGTCCAGCGGTGGACTATTTATAGGCTGATGATGATGACTAGGTTTACTATGAAATATTTCTAAGTGTAGATACATACATTTATATTGTAATGATAGAATTACGTTTATGAATCTTGATTCTTGAAACACAAGCTTTAAGTTAGAAACAAATTATTTTCACAAGTTTGTATTAACTGGTGTTACGGGGCGTAATTTAACATGACATGTGCAGAGTGAGCTTATGCTCGCTGCTAATGTATAGGGTCTTTCAATAAGAGCCGGGTGTATTTGGATTGAAATATAACACATTAATTGTTTCCAACTATATCTTATTATCCTTTTTTGAAGGTTTTTTCTTTGGCATGCATGGAATATCACTCATTTAAATGGCTCGGCTTCGTATGGAAGCGTGAATACGAGTGGTCCCATTTTCCATCACTTTTTGACATAATGACACCTCTATCTCATTGATGACGCGAGTTATGTTACTCTTTAGGTCTTCGACAGTTTTTGAATAATTGACATATTTTTATTATTGTGATTTTACAAAGGTATCCCCACAAAAAATATCACGGGGCGTTAAATCACCTGATCTTGAAGGCCATGTCTCGTCCCCGAATCTTGAGATCAGGAACGCGTTGAATTTCTCTTTCAATAAATTGACAGTTTTTCTGGCTCTGTGACAGGTGGCGCCACCGTCTTGTTAAAACGGTGAGTGAAGATTTCTGTCAGATCCATTTCTTCCAATCTCCTTTGGACGAGTAACTATAAGTTTCTCTTAACGAACGAAACCTTTGAAGAATTGAACTGCCGCCGTTTTGATAGTACAGTTTAATCAGTTCAACGCGCTGTGCAACTGTATAGCGACTCATCTTGATAAATGCCAAACATTTAATGACACATCTGACAAAAAATCGCGTCCAAAACAATCTAAGATGGCCACCATCGACTGTCAAAGATACGTCGATATTTTCTATTGAAAAACCCGCTACATTACGCCTCGTAACACCGGTCGGCGTCGTCGGTCAGTATCTGGCTTTAGAAACAGTAGTTGCAAACTGTTTGTTCTTGTTAACCAACAAATTGATTGATTTTCTTTTTCTTTACAAGCAATATTCTACCTTTATTGACTTAACGTTGGAAATGTTGTTCGTAGTTTTAGATAGACCGTACCTACGTACCTTGCGTTCATAGTGATAGTGATTCTGTTGCACAAAACTAAAATTAAAGTAGCACAAAAATGTTGTTTGTCGATTGAAAAAAAGAGACGGCAACTATTTTAGGCTAGTTTGTTAAGGTTTTGGTACCAACAGAATCACTACCACCTTCTTCTTAGCATTATTTTTAGTTCGCCGTACCTAAAAACTCTTAACGTCAAAAACGTTTAAAATAATGGCACCTCAAAATACCACACGAAGAGATTGTAAGTGGCGGAGATGAACTCGAAAAGATGGCGGGAAAAAGAGTAATGGCTGCCATTAGCACCAAAATATACCCAGTACGCTGCGACACTTGGATTAAACAACTTGATAATTTTTGTGACATGCTTCGTACACACTGTTTTCAGCTAGAAGAACATTCTCGACCTTTTGAGATCGAGGCGTTCTTTCCGCTAAAAACCGCTAGATCGAGCGCCTGAATTGACGCGCGAACAATCTTCACGCGTTGCTCTTATTTTACATCTAGCGTTCGAATGCTTTAGAGTAGGGAGATGTAACTTTATTTAAAAGCTATTGAAAAAAGCCATAGAGCAAGCCAAGACTATGTATATATTGTTTTATAATGTATTTTTATTCATTTTACACATTTTTTATATCCAAGAAAAGCGGTAGATTGGTGAAAATTGGTGCAATTTTACTGTGTGTTTTTCCATCAAATACTACACAATTATACTATATTAACTATGTAAAAAGCTTAAAAGAACATTATAAAACGTATAACAGTAACGTGGGTCTACGTTTACGTGTACCGCTTGCAAAGCGTGTAGTGTAGCGCGTACATAGCGCTGACAGTGTTGAGCTGCATGGGTGTCATATTCAAGTCACGCTTGTAGCAATGACTTCATTAATTTCGTATTCGTGCGTAGCGTGATCACGTGGGTTGCAGTGGACATACATTTTCATGCAAAGCGAAGCTAGACACACGTTACGCACGTGTGTAGGTACTCTCTGTACGTGGCAAATGCCTCATTTAGGCAAAATACGAAGAAATTTTCAAAAAAATTGCTTTCTGCACGTAAAAGAATAAAAATATAATGACATAAATTCAGAATTAGGATAAAGAATAACATTTTCCATTCGATATTCAAATTGACGAATGTAGAGCGACCGATTTTCCTCGTAGATTTTTGGTTGCATTTGTAAAAATGTTTGTAGAAATCTTTATTTGAATCGCTTATACATGTATTAGATGTAAATTCGTTGATTTGATTTTGCCTGGCACTTTCATCTGAATAAATACGGAATAGCCAAACTAAACGATACTTATTCCAATCACCTATTTTGGCGAGATTTTATTAAAAGTATCTAAAGTTCTGATACAAAATTCATAGTTTTTATTTTACTCAATAAATAAATTATATTTTAATAAATAATTAATAACTTATGATTAATCATGGACAATTCTCACAGTATCAGCTAGCCCCGTCGTATTTTTATTTGTATATAGATAACACCCGAACAAATATCTGCAGATTTGACAAACATTCGTCATGAGGTGGGAATCAAACCCGCAACTTCCTGCGTCGCAAGCGCACATACGCCCACTGTGCAACAGGCAAAGGTCACCAATAACTTGACAGAATATTAAAGAAAAAATTGTATAAAACAAACGAATTACACATCATGATCACCATTATATCAGCCTATATCAGTCCACTGCTGGACATGGACTATTTACACACGAGGTCCTAAACTCAAAAGCGGCAACTAATTTCACTATGGTCCTAGAGATGATGTGATATTTAGTAAGAGCTCAAAGCATTTTGCAAACTAAGCCCCATGATACCTGCTGAAAATTTGTTAAACGAAGCACACAAAAGCATTAGCTAACTCCAACTTTTAATTGTTCCGTATTTTAGGCTAACAGGAAAGTTTGGGCGTCCATTTTGGTTATCAATACGAAATGTTATTTTCGGGGCAGACGGGCTACTTGCGGTGACGACGTGGCTGCCACATTAATTTGAATAAATAATGCTGGACTAGGCATAGCGCTCACTATAAAATTAAAGAATATATTTAAAGGCAGGTTTTGCTTAATACGTTCGTTATTGAATACTCAATCAACCTGACAGCCATAGTTTTGTTACAAGAATAAGCATTATATGGAACCCTACTTACAGCGTCCATTCACAAAGAATTGAAAGCATACAACGTTCATTTACTAGGCACCTAGCATTTATATCCTCAGATATATCCCACAGATCACCATACCACATTAGAATAAAACATTT
Organism: Eupithecia exiguata; assembly: GCA_947086465.1. NCBI lineage: Eukaryota > Metazoa > Arthropoda > Insecta > Lepidoptera > Geometridae > Eupithecia > Eupithecia exiguata. Next base: position 5,558,646 of record OX352243.1, on the reverse strand, counting down.
TAACATGGAATCTCTTTATTGCCGCCGTAGAGTATTAGAACTTTCATTTCTTCACAAAATCATTAATAATAAAATAGACAGCATTTCTCTTGTTGAAAACATTGGCCTAGCTGTGCCAACTAGAATCCCTAGACGTCCTATAACAAAAATACTCCACACACCATTCTGCAACAGTAACACAGGCCTACAGGCGCCTACTGTGAGACTATGTAATCAATACAATTTTATGAAAACCAAAATTGAAGACTTAGACATTTTTTATGATGATGCTATTGTTCTTAAAAAAAAGCTGCTGGAATACTTCCAGCAGCCTTCATTAGATTAGAATAAGTTTAAAGTATAGGAATAACAGACTGTCGCCGCCGCCAGTCTGCTTATCACCTCGCTTACCTTTTAAGTTAAATTGCGTAAAATAAAATTATTGTAATATTGTTATTTTTTGTTAAGTATTTAAAACTGATCTCAAATTGTGAATTATTCGTAAATACCTACATAAGTATATTGAATGTTGTGTCCACCTTTTATAAGTATATATATTAGAACTTGTCTTTATATAAACATTTATTAAACTATAAGCAAATATGTATACTGTTGGTGTTCCTTTTAATAAATAAATAAATAAACAAGATATTTTAGACCCACTTTTTCTTGTTATTTTTGGTTATAATAGTTTGCTGGATGCTACCACTTGGGCCATACTAATGAGACATGGTCGGTCATGTACAGTCAGCTGCTCAGATAGATAGATAGATAGATAATTCTTTATTGTACCACACAAACACAGAAAAACAGTACAGAAATAAAAGTTACAAGATGAAGTACAAAGGCGGCCTTATCGCTATGAGCGATCTCTTCCAGGCAACCTTGGGATGGCAGATATATATACACTATTATTTTTTATTTTGTTCTCGTGGCTAAAGTGCATTGAAATATTGATGTGGGAAAAATTGAATGGATAGAGAAATTCTTTATTATATTTTATTTCTTTGTCTATATAGGCTACCTTTTAGTTAACGAAAAAGTGTACTAAGCCGTGTGCAGGAGCTAATCTATAAAAGTGGTTAAGAACTAGTTTTGTTTTAACCATTAAAGATCATTTAAAGAACTGCGAGACAAAATAAAATAATCATGCAATAGAGGTCAACATGAAACTAATTCATTCCATCAAACATAGTTTTGATTGAAAACTCGAAAATGCAAAAATGCATTTGAAATCCTACAATCCATTTTCAATCATACAAAACCTATTAAAGTTTCAAATAGCCAACTGAGCCGACCAACTCGTTCAACTAACGCATTCAATACTATGATAAGTAAAAGTTTGTTCTCGTGGCTAAAGTGCATTGAAATATTGATGTGGGAAAAATTGAATGGATAGAGAAATTCTTTATTATTTTTTATTTCTTTATCTCCGGTGGTCGACGATATATTTTATATCACATACAGGTTCAGGCTCGGCATTAAATGATTTCATCATTATCATCAGCCTATATTAAGTCCACTGCTGGACAAAGGTCTCCTCTATTGAGCGCCATAGCGCCCTGTCTTCAGCTTGCCGCATCCAGCATCTGCAGCAGCAGTCTTTCGCAAATCGTCAAATTCTATTTAGCTAAGAATTAACAAGAACAAGCAAAAAAACAATTGACCCATTCAACAAGTCATTGGTCAATTTGACTAGAAATGGCGATGCGATAGATGTGTCGATAGTCATACTTTGCATTTTATGAAACCGGATACAAACAACCATTTGGGCTACTGCAGATACTTTGTGGACATACTCAACCTACCAACTCATATTTAAGACAGAAGCCGTTCGTTAATTTATACAAAACTTAATTAATTTCTAATCCAACCGCGTGCAGTGGGTTAATTCAAACTACACGTTTAATGAAAGGATTTAAAGGTAACCAGGATAAGCCTTTCATTCCAAGCACTGGTAGTGACACACGAGCGACTAAAGTTGCGCAGTACCTAACATTTTTATTTATTTATTGAATGGCGGCATGTTTATAGGTAAAGTTAAGATTTCGGGTACCAGCTTCCCTCATCAGATCATCGGTTCACCTTGTAGGGGATCGGCCCACGTAACGCCTTTTGGTATGATGGTAGCCACTCAAAAACTTTATGGATAAAACTAAAACAATTGGTTCGTTTATGGATTTTCTCTTTTTTTTATCCGATCCCGCAGATACAGACTTCACGTAAAAGCTTGAGACAATTTAACCCGCCCTCCGTCTCTATTGCTTTTTGTGAGACCTTGAACCTGTGTATAAGGCCTGTAAGTCAGTTTTCTAGATTTGGTGTCAGTTGTATTAGGGCAACTATTAATATACCTACAAGGCCCATAATAGTAAAGCACAACTTTTATCGTCGTCATCTCATCACACACTGGCTGTGTCTTGAGGCACACTGGCAGACAAAAAAACAATGTACAAAAATGTCTACATTATTATGAAATTTCTATCTACTCATAACACAAGTTCTGCTTACTTCCGAGCTAGATGATGCCGTGTGGTTCTTATTTATTGTTTAGTATACACGATTTGAATTAATATTAGGTACACTAGATTAAAATTATAATCAAGCCATAGAATTATCTAATGGGTAATTTAGTTTTCACCTAATTTTAAGCATGTTACTAAGAACGTGTCCATTGACACTTTTCTCAATGTCCATATGGATTGCAATGAAATAATTATTTACATTTATTATTCATGTTATTCCTTTTCTTATCTCTTCCTATCAATCTCCAATCTATCGCCCGATTGCAAGCCGCAACGGACGAACCGCGAATTAAATTTATTAAACTCGAATCGGGCCAGGTAAGTAATGGATAATACGTGATTTACCTAAATTGCTTTTTGAATCGGGTTAAGATTTATGTGAATATTCATAAGGCATGATTCTAGCGAAATATGGAATATTGGATACTTCCAATTATCGTTACTGAATAAATTAAAAGGTTTATTTAAGACTCGTGAAACGCCGAGCAGTTTTCCAGCAAGATTGTTTAGGAGTCAGTTTTATTTGTCTTAGATCATTGTCTATTTCTGACGACCTATTAGACAAATTTGATTAATGCTCGTCAAAGAAAGATTAAATGCTTTTCTCTACAAAACTCGAGAGCTTTACGCGGTTCAATTGGTTATAGTACTGCTGGCTCAAAACAAACAGAAGGCAAGGCGGAAAACATTATGCACAAATGTGCATAATGTTTTCCGCCGCACAAATGTGCAAATGTGCGTAATGAAAATTCATACTAAATAGTATGAATTTTCATGTAATATTTCTAAAAGTACCAAGGATAGAATTTGCAATAGATCGCAGATCCCATTTAGAACGCATCACATTGCTGTCTGCATTTACGGGAATAAGTGACAGTTAAAATTACAATTTAGTCGTTCTCATTCAAAATTCACCGTTAGAGAAAAGATGGCGGTTACAGTCTCGAATAAACAATCTAGATTCTACAATAAGAACAAGTAGATAAGGTACTTACAACGTCGATGAGCTGACTCAGCCTAAGCCCCATCTTGACGGTGAGTCGGTCGGAGTTGTTGCCCACGGGCCGGATAAGTCGGTTGTAATTCGAGAGGAGATCGTCGTATAGCCGCTTTGCCTCCGGGTTTGCGACGCTCAGGCGACCCCACACGCACAACACTCCGACCACCAGCGCCAACACCATCTTAGGCTAACACCTCCCCTGCGAACAAACATAACAGATTGGTCACAGATCTGTCATTTTTGACATTGGCTGTCATTTTGACATTCGCTGAAAATAATTTCCATTTTTTCGATTATAATATACTTTTGGCAGTGGGACAACTTAACACAGAACTACTGGGAATAAGCGGATGTTTAAATACGGAGGCTTGAGCTGCTACAAGAGTGAAGATTTGAAATACCACAACAAAAAGTAGAGCTAGATTTATAAGGTCTTCGTGGATCAATTGGACTAAGTCTCAGGAACGTGGCAGTGACTCAAAGGTGGATCTTGGCCTCCAACAGTCTGGTGTTCTCTCTATGACTGCGCTATGCCAGTAAGTTAGTCTCATCATCTTTTCAACCATAAGACGTTAAGTTTATTCAGCCATCTCGAATTGCAATAAAATACAACATTTAAATTATGCTTTTAGTTTTGCAAAGGATATCGTTATTTCACGGTTTGTACAAAACGAGAAAAACTTTAAACCACCTTCTGAAGGTCACTCGACATAATGGAGCCAGGTTGACCCTCTAAGCTCCGGATTACGGACGAACTCGGACTTAATTACCGGATAAAACCGGATAAGCCACAATAAAACGCACCCTTATAAATCAATCCAGCGAGATAAAACTAAAGAGAGTGGATAGCGAACTTAATATTATTACAGTGTTGTGGTAAACACTAAACAGGTCTTTATATAGGGAGTAGGTCGTATAGTAGAGTAGGTCTCTTTGAGACGATAAACGATTTATTCTAAAAACCGAACAATTAATTAGATTCCATCTTTGAAATTTCCTGGGTTGCCACTTTTTGGTGAAAAATAAATAGAAATGTGACATAGATAAGAGCTATCAATCATGTGCAGTTAATCAATCACAGTAAATATTAATTGCTTATTGTATTTTCCCGTAAAATGAATCTCGATCATCTCGATTGGCCATAGGAGTTAGTATTTTGAATAAATGCAATGCAAATTTGTATCTTTCACATTTCTTCGTTGATTTTTTATTAAATTGTGAATATTTCATTTTGTTTGCTGTTATTATGTAATTTTAGATAATTATCGAAATTATTACGAATGTATCTTTACTGAGGTGATTGGTTGATAAGCGTCAACCGTGAATCGATTTCTTCGATTCACGGCACTAGTAGTCTGCAGTTAGCAACATTATTTCGGATTTTGACGTAATGTGTGGACAAAACGTCAATGGTAGTGAATTTTTTGTGCGAACATAGTCTTTTTTTTTAAACAATTATACCTATTCTCGCATTAAAACTAGCAACGCAAGACGTGGCCAAAATATATTTTCTTCTATACCATCAATGGTATAAAAAGAATTTCACAAAAGCTCTGCTCCAACTACAGTGATTTTTTGAGGAAAACATATTTCTAGGCTGACATTATTTTTCATGGCAAACACAAAAATATGTTTTATTATATTTCCGGCAGCGTGACGTCACAGCCATTCATTTCACTTCCCTCAAATATATTGCCCGGAAACGTCTTAACGACTACACTTAAACATAATATTATTTTCCAGATAGCTATTATTCTACAATGGAAGAGGATAATTTGCATAACGGACATATTTTTTGACAAAAGTTCGCTGTTTATAGATCACTAAAGTCTAGAAAACTAATTTTAAAGTCTAGAAATCAATTTTTTTACGATACTTAAGTGAAAGACTTTGCATATGCATTATAATTTGGAAGCCCATAAAACGCAGCGTTTATTTATGGCGACCGAAAACAGCTCAGCTCCCAAGCTAAATTGAAACTCTTAGCAAAGAGATTTGAGCTTAAAAACCATAGCAGTGGGTTTATTTTAAAAACGCTGATTTTAAGCGACTTGTTTTTATGACAAATGAAGAACCGAATTCTATTTAGTGGTTTAAAGGATAGGAAAAATAAAGAGATCATTCCATTTCCATTAAAAAGTTTTATGATAACGTTCTCTGGAATATTGTTGTTTATATTACCATTTTTGATATTCTTTTAAATTATTAAAATTCGTTGAGTTTATATAGCCTTTTAAAGTTTTTTTTTGTAATTTGAAAGTTGACCTAACACAACCCTATCTGCCGTATCCATTTAGTTTGATATAGACATAGACAAAGACATATCATTTATTTGCCACTACATTTACAAACAAGATAAATTAAGAATTTTGAAATTAAATTAAAAACTTAATCATCAATTACACAATAAAGAATATTGGTGCAAGTGGAATAAACTACTTAGATAATATTAAGTAGAAAATATGTAGATGCTGGATGCGTCAAGCTGAAGACAGGGCGCTATGGCGCTCTAATAACCCGTTATAGTTATGTTCCTTTAATAATACACGAGAACAATTGAATGAATTTAAACCTAAGACATGGAAACTTGAAATATTTTACAACCTTTGTGTTTGACGACCGATGTGGCGCGGCGTGGTGGAAGGTCTGCCTGCGACGCAGGAGATTGCGGGTTCGATTCCCGCCTCGGGACAAATGTGTGTACGATCTGCAGACATTTGTTCAGGGTGTTCTGGTCGTTTTCTATGTATAATAAAAAATTTTTATCTATGTATTGTATTATATTATGTATATCAGTTATCTAGTACCCATAACACAAGCTCTGCTTAGCTTGGGGCTAAATAATGATGTGTGAATTGTCCAGCATTATTTATTTTATTTACCTACTTTATATTCTAGAATCTACCCAATTCTATCCTTCTCATATTTAATTCTCGTGCGAGGTTTTCCCCAGAAGAAGCAATGAAATTTTTAGAACAAACACTTATCAATATCACAATCTTAGCCGGAAACGTCCGATATTTCATTGTAAAACCTCTGAGTACAGAATGACATTAATTTATAGCCAGTAAATTGAATTTCGTTCGAGCAACGAACCATGTAAACGGTAATTCATTTTCTTTTTTTTCCTTCATTTTTATCTATCGTTATTGAGTGTTTTTTATTATTGAGTTTTATTATAGGGAATTTTTGAAATATTTTACATGGAAGCCTAAAGTGACGATAAAAAAGGATTTTTATGTACTTTGGTGTATAACACATCGCAGTAGTCTATGATAGTTAAATAAATAAATAAATAATAATAAATATTGCTGGACAATTAACACAGCATTATCTAGCCCCAAGCTAAGCAGAGCTTGTGTTATGGGTACTAGATAACTGATATACATAATACATTACATAGATAGATATTTTTTATTATACATAGAAAACGACCAGAACACCCGGAACAAATACCTGCAGATCGTACAAATATTTGTCCCAAGGCGGGAATCGAACCCGCAACCTTCTGCGTCGCAGGCGGACCTTCGCCCACCGCGCCACAGAGGTCGTCAGTTGTTGGGTTAGTCTTTATTTAAGAATCAGAAATAATGGTATTTAAATAATAATTTAAAAAATAATGTTGGACAATCCACTCAGCGTCATCTAGCCTCAAGTTAACAGAACGTGTTCACTAGAAGACTAAATTCATAAGACTGAGGTATTCCGCTTTCGTCCCACTCGCCTTGGCCCAAAGCAGTTCAAACACAGAAAATCAATGTAACGCTGAAATTGTTAAGTAAAAGAAATAAACTGCCTTGATTTGACTTGATTTGAATTTTTCCGGTTTCGTCCCATTTTTTGTAACAGAAAAAGTAGCAAAAGTACTGTCGTCAACGTATTTCTCGTGCAAGAATCTTGATACAATACATTACAAATAAACAAAAACGTATACTTAATTTTCTCACTTTCACACAGCAACTTATTCGTTGATTGCACTTTCATTTTACATCCCTCTTTGTCTATTTTATTTATTCATTGGACTAGTACATAACTTACATCAACACTACAGGGTTATTGGTAAATTAGTGACAATACGTGAACTGCAGGTCCTGCCCAACATCACAAACACGTTCGTGAAGGCGCCAAGTCTAAATTCTAAAAAAAAAAATAAGTCACCTGATACTAAATGAAAAAAACATCTTTGTCTGGAACCCAACGAGTTACTTCAGACCGATCTTTTACTACTTACTTTTCATATCTTCTGTTAATTCAGGGCAGAGCTGTTTTTAAGTTGAGTTTCAAATAAAACCTCTCTAACGAACGATTATTGAATTGCGCGGGGTACCCATTACCAATACCAAAATTTTGAATTAAGACCTGGCGTCTTCACAAACGTATTTGTGATGATGGGCTGAACCTGCAGTTCACGTATTGTCACTAATTAACCAATAACCCTGTATAGTGTTGTCGTAAGTTCATCAAAGTTTCTACTAAATTAATATTCTATCAAGCATGAGCTAGCAGGTAGAGATATAAAGTAAATCCAAATGTTCATCACAAAGTCTCCCGTGTCTTCGACCCGAGCACAGAAAGCGTTCCTATTAAAAATTCAAAAGCTTGCGATCCCAATGGCTACTAGATATCTCTGAATGGCCGTACCATTTGTGAAATTTATTGCCTCAAAGAGAACTGAGATTGCAATCTCAAACAGTTAACCCGTATTTTGACCGTGGTCATATTTGCACTGAGTGCACTGCTGCCGTTTTTGATTGCTAGTTTTCCGTCAACACTACTGTTGAGCGAATCAGGGTCTTTTTAACCCACACATTTGATAGGGGGATTCCTACAATTATACCAAAATCTCTATATTAAAACATTAACTTGGGACTAGACCACCTGTAGTTTTTTCATATCGATCAAAAGGATTCATCATAAAGATTATTATTTGCTGAATAACATAGTGTCAGAAATAAAAATAAGACCATGAATTTTAACATTTTTAATACAAAACTTAATCAATTTATCAAATGCTCAAAATGAGTCCCTTCCCTCCCTGTTGAATACAAAGTCGCACTCTTTTGATTATTTCTTTTGATTTTATATACATATTTGTTAAAAATAGTTATTTGTTATACAAGATTGCAAAGTTGCTTTTTAACCGTGTGCTCAATTTTGATAACCGAGCAAGCGAAGGATCACGAGCGAAGAGAGTGATTAAAAAATTAGAATCCTGAACGTTAGCGAGGGAATCAAAAGAGCACGAGGTAAAAATCTTGGCACTCGAGTAGAACACGTAACTTTTCATCCCACCTCAGCGAGGAAAGAGTATATTTCGACACTCCCTACGTATAGTTGTGTATCTGCAAAACACAAATTTTACAGGAGAGCGTTTTAAAGATTTGAAAATGTTCAAATGGCTATAACTGGAGCCCTTTTTGAGATATTTCTGTGAAAATTGGTGAGATGCTCTTACTATAGATCTAGTTTAAGATGGAAACTATTTTTTATTGAAATCTATACTGGTTTAGATTTTATTACACTTACATATTTTTACGTGGTGCGTATAACCTAATAAAATGCCGTATGTGGCACATACACACTTTTTCGTGGGAGCTTAGAAGAATGACAATATCGTAACTGTCTGTTACACGGTTATACTTGGTAGATCTATTTGACTAATTCTGTTTAACTGGTGCTTACATGTTTAAACGTTGGAAATTGTATGATTCAATAATATGCTTCTACATATTCTGTTTCGATAAATTACCTAATTACCTGGCCTAATTTGTCGAAACAGATCAGAATTCGGCAATTAGGGCCTGGCGACCTGTATCAGGTACTCCTAATACAGGTCGCCAGGCCCTAATTGCCGAATATTCACTTGCTTACGAAACTAAAGATATTTTAAGGTAGGTAGGTAATTTTTAGTAGTAAAATGTAAAACTGTATCCGTGAATTGGGGTTTTCCCACTTATTTTATTATTTTTTTTGGCTTATATTGGTCCTTCTTATATTATTATCTTAAATAAAACAAGAAATAATTCGCTCAAAATACCATTTATTAGGGAAGTGGGTGCTCATCTAAACACAAAAAACCTGGATTGTTATTTCAAAAATAAGAAAAACAAAACCAACTGAGTAATTAACTCAGCTTTAAACTCTTAACGATTCTCAAACACGAATAATCAGTCTTTACTAGTAGGTACTTCAACCTAAATTATTATCAAAATTTGAACACAGAATTAGTATTATGAAATACCTAGCAAATTTGACTATTTCAACATCTAACTATGTAAACAATTTACATAATAATACGAAATACAACATTTATTAAATTGAGATCGAAATAATAGTAGACCTATCATTACTATACGTTATAGGTAGGTACATTTGCAAAATTCTTATATCAAAAATATACACACAGACATAAAGTTATAAAATGAATAACAATAAATATCCAAACTTAACTATTCAATTTCTTAGATGATAAAAATTAACAAAATACAAATACAAAATTATGAAATTGAGAAAATATGGTTAGTATCATTTTTTAGGTACGTACTTTTATAAAAAAAAAACACAAACACAAGTCACTAATTCATCATCATCATCAGCCTATATCAGTCCACTGCTGGACATAGGCCTCTCCTAATGAGCGCCATAGCGCCCTGTCTTCAGCTTGCCGCATCCAGCGTCTGCCAGCAGTCTTTCGCAAATCGTCATCACACCTGGTCGGAGGGCGTCCTACACTACGTTTGCCGAGTCGCGGTCTCCACTCAAGAACACGTTTACCCCAGCGGTTGTCGGTTCTTCTCGCGATATGGCCAGCCCACTGCCATTCAGCTTGCTAATCCTTTGAGCTATGTCGACAACCTTGGTTTTCTGTCGGATGTACTCGTTGCGAATCCTATCCTTCAGAGAAACTCCGAGTATAGCTCTCTCCATAGCTCGCTGGGCGACTTTAAACTGGTGGACAAGCCCTACCGTGAGTGTCCACGTCTCAGCTCCGTAAGTCATGACGGGTAGGACGCACTGATTAAAAACTTTCGTTTTCAAGCATTGCGGTATGGATGACGAGAAGTCACTAATTAATGATCATTATTTAAACTATTTAAATAATTGGTTATAGCGTTGGAGGGGATGCTGTTGACTCCGTACAGCCTAATTCGTCTATCTGTTGAGCTATAAGGTGGCCGTAATTGGGAGAGTCACACAGGCATATTAATGCTTGAGGTAGCCTGTAGCAGGAGGGGAGATTCAGGCATGTTTGCTGCCAGAGTGGGGTCATATTCCGGCAAATTACCTTGTACTGTACCACCTAAATTTGTAAATAGTGGTACTTTTTCACTCTCAACGGGTTCAGGATGTTTTTCTTTTGTTTTCTGGGTCAGGTTTACAGGTTTTTCACAAAACCGTGGCGAAGAGCTAAAGGCAATGTCATTATTCCCTGTGTCATTGCTGGAGCCTCCACCACAAGCTTGCAAGGAAGATTGTAAGATATGGGAAACTGGGACATGCAATTCAGAAGATGCAGGACTATCACCGTTAGTGTTCGTAGAATGCAAGAGGCAAATGCGCGGTGCCAGAAAAGGTTCTTCATCGCTGTCAGATAATATTATCTCACCCAATCGGCTTAGGTCATCCTCAGTAAAATTTTCTGAGAATGGCACTGGAGATACATCTGAAAAACAACAACTATGTTTTATTCCTGGCCTAGAACTACGTCTATACAAAATTTCAGCCCGATCCGTACAGTAGTTTTGGCCTGAAGAGGTAACAAACATCCATACATCCATCCAAACTTTTACATTCCTATGGGAACTGATTTATGGGATAAAAAAGTAGCCTATGTTTTATTCCTGGCCTAGAACTACGTCTATACAAAATTTCAGCCCGATCCGTTCAGTAGTTTTGGTCTGAAGAGGTAACAAACATCCATCCAAACTTTCGCATTTATAGTATTAGTGTGATGTGATGTGATAACATGAAAACACAAACACAGAACTATGTAAGTGCATGGGTTACTATAACTTTAATTCAATAACATTCCGATGTAAAACTATGTAAAAGTCAGTTACCGAATTTTGATTTAACAACTTTTCAAAGTATAAATATGTAAGTGACTAGATACACCTTATGATCATAGTGAATCCCGATGTATAAATATGTAAGTGCGTAGTTACACATTTGTACGTAGGTTATCAAAAATTTTTGGAAAGTTTCAAAATGTTCTTACTTGTCTTAATAATTGTCTATTTAGTCAGCAATGAAGGCAATAACACACAACTGGTTCAAGAAACCTAATAACTATGATTGGATATCAAAAAGTACAAAAAGTCGTTAAATCATTAATTATGATTAACTTACCTGGTCTTGTAGTAGATATAGCTGGGTCTAGGATATCTACTTTTCCTTTCTTAGTAGCGTCTGCTTTTAAATTGTTCAGGAATCGGAAACGTTCACTAGTCATATTGCGGCAATCAAATATTTACGAGTCGCACACGCATTCTACTCGCTGTCCGCGCAAGAACTGTGTAACGGGCACTTACCGCCACGCGCACCTCATTTCCCCCGCGTCAAAGTGTGTATGTGGTAGATACAGCATTATATGGCGGGAAAATAATGAAGTTAGACAGTTATACGATCAAGAAAAACGTACTTAGAGTAGACATTTTTGTTTTTTTGTAAGTTATAATGAAAGACTGGCATGTGTAGATGCCAAAAATGCATCAAACGTATAAGTGTGTATCTGGCAGTTACACAACTATACGTAGGGAGTGTCGATTTGCTCTTCGATATCTAAGTGCAAAAGAACTGAACTGAAAGAACTTTACTTTATGCTCTAGTGGATAAAAACGACTTTTGCACTCAGATATCGGAGAGCAAAAATACTCAACAATAATTATTTCCATTAACAAAGATCATCATCATCAAACAATAACATTTGTTTCATCCCCCATCTCGGAAAGAGTATTTTTGATCTTCGATATCTGAGTGCAAAAGAACTGAAACTGAACTGAAAGAACTTTACTTTATCCTCTAGCGGAAAAAAGCGGCTTTTGCACTCAAAAATCATGACTTGGGACGCGCCTATATCAATTGAGTATTCGGGTTTTAGTATCTATTTACTTATCATCAACGATGTCCGTGTTCAATGTGTTAACAGTTATTTAAATCGCAAATAAAATCCAGTTTATCATTTTCAATTATGAAAGTCTGGTGACAAATAACAGAGCGCAATTTGGCAATATTACAATAATAAATTAGACTGTTTCATTATCATTGGTGGCGTAATCGTACTAACATATTGGATTATCACAATTTCTAGGTATAATGGATATGTAATGGATTTTTAACGCATCAATAGTATTTCCATCAAACTGGAATAGTTTATTTCATTAAAAACCATAAAAATTTAACAGCTTAGAAGCGAGAAGGCAAGAAAGGCAAGAAAATAGTAATATTTTCGAAATAAGATTGAAAGAGATGCTTTTGAATAAATGCTATTACGAACTAAATGAATTTTTAAGTGACACATTTGGTAACACTTAATTGAAATTTTCTATAATTTTTGACATACCGTTCATACCCTATTATTAAACAAGTATAAATTATCTGGCCGTCTCCCATTGCAACACCCTGAATGGGTAAATATTGTGTGTATTATCTATGAATTAGTCAATAAGTTCTGACAAATTTTATGCACCATAACATGATGCAATAAATAATGATAAATAAGTCGGGAAGTAGGCAGTTTAACATCCCCGTGCCTCGGAAAGCACGTTAAGCCTTTTGTACTACGTCTGACCTTTCCAGTCGTGTCGGTCTGCCGTCCAATCGGAGTATGAGAGTAAAGAAATAGATAGTGCACTTGTGTTTGCGCAGACACTTGTACACTATAATATGTCTTGTGCACACGTTAAGTTTCCGTTGAAATTGGCCGCCGTTCCTGAGGTTCGACTAGGAGGACTTAAATTTTTGCTTATGTATTTTTTTTAGTGTAGCACATAATATTACCTACATTATCACTTATCGACTGGCGGTATTCACCATTTGACAAATCAAAACATTTCTAAAATCACTCTAAATCTGATCGCAATAAAACACAATTTCAATAGCATCGAACATCTTACGCTCCAGACAATGTAACCAACTTACAAAATTCCATTTCCTTTAACCAAATTAGACTTCTACATTCAACTTGTCGACATAAATAAGTTCTGTCGCGACGTCGTGAATATCCTTTGCATTCACGACGCTTGCCGGAAGTAAGTCAACGACATCATCTGCAGACTTCCGGTGTGGACGAGGATCGCGTCATTTGATTTCCGGCCGATCGGTCTTGGAGGGCTTTGTAAGGAGTCAAGGTAACTTGTTTGAGAAAACGGTGGCAATCACGATCTCTTTATGGTACCTAAATGTCTCAACTTCAAATACAGTGAAATTTGCAAAATCTTAGGTCGCTAGGCTATTAGTTTAGAAAACCTTCAGTTAAATTAGAATTTCTTTTGTTCTTGCCAAAAAAGCTACTGGTAATCGTATTTCAAACATCGAATACGCCTAAATGCGCAAAGGTCAGTAGAAACCGTAGAATGCGCCTAAATGCGCAAAGGTCAGTAGAAAGTCAGTAGAAATCTTTAGTCTTAGGGCTCTGGTTTACTTCACGGTCGGACCGGTGGTGGCGGCGCCGGTCCGACGTAGACGCACGCCGAGGAGCAGACATAACGCATACGGTGCCGTCGTCGTTCTCCCATAGTCCATACAACATTGACAACCGTGCTATTCGAACGGCGAGTAAACCGTAGATTTTGACGGCGAAAAAATGAAAAAACAACGGTCTAGGTCCAAGGAATGGAAGAAAACACTCTTAGCAGCTTGAGGTAGGGCATAGACTGACTCAAAATCTCCAATCAACAAATCATCAAATCATGCGCATTCATGCGCATGATTTAATGATGGATGGAATTATTTTTGATATTATAGAAACAACGAGAAGATCAGCAAATGTCTTCCATCCATCTTGATATTGTTCTTTTCTGGATCACACAGAATTTATGATAAAAATATCACGTCGATACAAAAGAGACGATACTCCAGTCTCGTATACTATAAAGAAGAATTTTCAAAGGTTGGAAACTTTCGAGAATCTTCCACGCTGGCTACCTTCTTAAATATTTTATTTACCTACTTTTGCTAAAGGAAAAACGAACAAATTTTTTCGAATATCAGAGAAAATCCTTAGCGGGTTACGTGCTGTGAAAGTGCTGCCACTAACTTTTGCAAATTCAGAAAATGTAAGAAGCGGCAAAATTCAAACGTAGAAAGATATTCTTACGTTTGAATTTGAAATACTTACCATATCACCAATAGCGACAACTTTGTACAACTATGTGAATTGTGTTTGATAAATCTATCAAAAAAATAGTTGTAAAAACCTTCTACGTTTAAATTTTGAATACCTACGGGTTTTTTTAACATACCTACTATGGATGGTTAAATACCACAACTTAACAACTACGAGTAATTATGACATGAAAAGTGAGACAATAGGCTTATCTTTTTTTTCGTCAAAAGACGTACTTGTTTGACCATAATCATTTATTTTGATAGTAGCGCTACTTTACCAATAAGCACCATATCCAATTTCCATGGTATTCAATGAAAGAAAAAGGTCGTGTCAAATGTCTCGGGTCGAGAGCACCATTTAACCCTAAGCCGGTGAAATATTCCAGCTTGTGGAGTATTTTAGACCCTTTATATCTGTTCTGACCCCTCAACTTTGGATCCTAGGACCTTGATAATAAAGTATCATTTAATAATGATCTTAGGTTTGATCCTTTGTGATTGGTTTTTATATGAAATTTTATTTCATTAATTCCGTTCTATCTACACTAATAATATAAAGAGGAAAGATTTGTTTGTTTCTAAGGTTTTTTGTTATAGTGCTAACTCGCACTCTGGAAGAAATGAAATAAGTCCCAAAAATTATCGGTTTCGGCGGGATGCAAACTCGCGCCCCACCCTCACTATAGTCCGTAAGAGGTCCCAAAGATTTTCGGTTGAACCGACTAAGGGTTTCGTGGCTTAGTTGGTTAGAGCACACCCGTACTGAGGGTGGGGCGCGAGTTCGCATCCCGCCGAAACCGATAATTTTTGGGACTTATTTCATTTGTTTGTTTGCTTGAATTGAATAGGTTCTGAAACTACTTGACCGATTTCAAAAATTCTTTCACCATTTCTACATTATCCCTGATGAACATACTAGGCGATATAATCTACTACTAATAAGTTGGGGCAGGCCGATATATCGTGAATAAATAACGATGAATAATTGACACAGCATCATCTAACCCCAAAGAAAGCAGAGCTTGTGCCATGAGTCTAGTACCCATTTTTTATTATTAGTGATAGACTTAATACAATACATTACTGAAATTAGTATTATTAATTATACACTGAAAACACCCTGAATATAACATTTGGTAGATCATGGGGTCGAACCTACACCCTCCTGCGTCGCAGGCGACCCATCGTCCGCTGCGCCACAGAAGTTGTGTATGAATGATATACCATTACGTAACTCAAAACATTACATCAAAGCCACATCGACCTCGACTGTCTGTGAAATGTAAAGCTGGATCCTGAACCCAGTCCATTTGACGATAGGTGATAGGTATAGTACAAAAACAAAATTACACAAACGTTATTTTGATAAATGAAATTCAATAAATTCTTTTTTTAAATTGTGCTTAATACGTCAGCTGGCATTTTCGCATCTCATTTGCATAGTGAATCCTTAAAATGCGCAATTAGGCGTGTTCGATGTTTGAAATTTGGTTATATGCTGTTTGTTTTTGTTGCGGGAACAAATGATTTTTCCTTTGACAGCCTTTTAGAGTAGGACAACCTTTTGTTTTGCTACTGTGTTTTATTTCAAATGCTTCAGTCGCATTGTCACAAATGGAACGCCCAAAATTTGAAAGGTTTTTTCCGTGCATTTCCATTTTATACCTTTTGGCTCCGTTCAAAAAATCCTACAGGTAGGAACGAAACCATCCATAGCTTAATACTCCGTCGTTGAATACGTCTAGCGCACGTTGCTGTGATTGATAGGCTCTACCCAAATTAAAAAAGAGTCTCTATACTGCAAGAAATAGAGCTGAAAATGTTAAGGCAAAACCTTACGGTCTGTGGTCAAGCAATTGAAAACGAACTGGCTGGCTACAAAATAGTTTTTCCATCAATTTTAAAAATAGAATGTGCTATCCGGTTGCCCTGCCAGGAATTTGTTTTCAAAATTGACGGTTTTATAGTTTCACTCAAAAGTTTGTCGGAAAATAGTTTTTGTTACATTTCAAGAATGGAACGTGCATGTGAAGCGTTCATATTTATTCTTTTTTTTTTTACGTATTATAAAATACTAGCAGCACCTCGCGGTTTCACCCGCGTAGTTCCCGTTCCCGTAGGAATTTCGGGATAAAAAGTTGCCTATGTCCTATTCCAGACTATAATCTATCTCTGTGCCAAATTTCATCCAGATCCGTTTTGCCGTTCTGGCGTGATAAAGGGACAAACATCCATCCATCTATCTATCCATCCATCCATCTAAACTTTCACGTTTATAATATTATGTATTATATATAGTGAGATAGTGAGATTAGTGAGATTACTTAAATTTTGACTCATTATTATACTGGTGGTTACCATAAAGTGGGAAGATTTATTAAGCCACGTTTAAAAAGCTCATGCTTTCTTCACTTTCCAACAAAGCGATACACAATCTTAAACGAAATCTCCTCAAAAACCACGGATAAATAGCAAACAAAAACAAAGGTTTTCGCTTTTATTCACAAAGATATTATCTGCAAAATTGAGTTCTTGCTTTTGACTCGAAAGGTTTTGATATAGGGCAGTACCCAAGGTGCATGCCTGTGACACATCTAAAGGTTTACCTTTTACGCGACCTTTTTAGTAAATACTTATTATGTAAATACAAGAAACTCTTCGTAAGCTTATTTCTTTTGTGGATACCTTCTTTGTTTACCTATCATCGAAGCTTAGATGTTTTGTTTTTCTATTGTGAATAATGCTTGCTAAGTATTAACGAACCAATTTTTTTTGCAGATGCGCTAAACTTAACGAATTGATGGCTTTTTAGCCTTTTTTTTCTTTTTTTTTTTGCCTTTCCCGAGCAATAATACTAACGAAAAACTAATTTGCCGCAAATCGTAAAGCATTTATTTTTCTATGAACTCAGACAGAGCTGTGTTAAAGGTGAGTATCGACTATAATATCATATATCGACAATAAATAAATAAAAAAACATTTCTCTTCAGTTGGTTTTAACAAAGTAGGATTACTATTACTGTTGAGTTTATGCCCGCGGGTTTGCACGCGTTATTTCTACGGAAACGTATTTCTATCACAAATGATATATGGGATGAAAACCAATTTTTTATATGAATAGAAACCTATGTTTAATTCGAAGCATAGAACTACCTGTATTCAAAATTTCAGCCCGATCGTTTTAGTAGTTTTGGCATGAAGGGGTATCAAACATCCATCCATCCATTCAAACTTTCTCATTTATAATGATAATAATCCAGATTTATATAATAATAATGTGATCTTATGTAACGATAAAATAAAGAAACTAAGACAGTTTAGTGTGTTATATATAATTTTAACGACATAAAATCGGATTATTTAAAACAATCGTAGCAATTAGAGGAATGTAAACAAATTAATACCGTTTTACAAATCAATTAACTGTTTTACTTAAACACAGTATTAAAGATGCGTGACTGCGAATGATTTGACGAGTCGAATGATCTACAACTACTAATTTACTCATTCGACTTGATCATCATCATCATCAGCCTACATCAGTCCACTGCTGGACATAGGCCTCCCCTAATGAGCGCTATCGCGCCCTGTCTTCAGCTTGCCGCATCCAGCATCTGCCAGCAGTCTTTCGCAAATCGTCATCCCACCTGGTCGGAGGGCGTCCTACACTACGTTTGCCGAGTCGCGGTCTCCACCCAAGAACACGTTTACCCCAGCGGTTGTCGGTTCTTCTCGCAAGTTTTATGTATTTATAACATATTTATATTTAAGTGTTAGTTATCCATGGTCTAGTGACTGTACTCTTTATTAGGATTTAATACTGTATTACTACGGTATAAACCATGATTTGGGTATTAATGACACTATTAATTTTAAAGACATAAGTTGTAGATGACATTTGCAAGTATCCGTAGGGCATCTATTTTTCACGAAATAGTTTTACAAGAATTTGAAAGAAAATCTTTTAGATAAAATAAATCCCTTCCTTCACTTTAAGCTAATTTGAAAGTCGGAGCAAGCCAGCTGCCTCTACTAAAGTTTACACAGCGCTAGAAATAATTAACGTGACTTCTAATCGAGTTCGACGAGGAATTCTCGTAATCACCCTACCTTTGGGAAATTATGTCGGAATTTTAATGCTATCGACCCTAGGGTCTTAATTGAAAAAGTTTCGGGCGAGACGTAAGGTGATGTGTTGAATTAACAAAGAGGCTGTCAGGCATTCCGATTGAATTATAGACGTGTGACGAACATGGGAGTTTTAAATGAGTTCTTGTGGTTATGCATGCGTGTTGATAAGGAATTATTTTAATTGATACAGGTGAATCTGAAGGTAGATTTCATGCGATCAAAGCGACAACACCAAAGTTTATTAATGCTAACCTAGGCACTTGGCAACGCAAACGGTTCGTTATTAGCCGCGCATAAATGTCTGTATGATCTGGAGGCATTTGTTCCAGGGCTGAATGTAACATATCAGTATTGGATGTAGTAAATCCATTTCAGAAACGGTATTGGCGCTGGACAATTACATCTCTGACGACCTCTGTGGCGCGGTGGGCAAAGGTCCGCCTGCGACGCAGGAGGTTGCGGGCTCGATTTCCGCCTTGGGACAAATATTTTGTACGATCTGCAGGTTTGTTCCGGGTGTTCTGGTCGTTTTCTACGTATAATAAAAATTATTCTGTCAAAAATGTCTTTTAATGCATTGTAATATGTATATCAGTTATCTAGTACCTACCCATTACACAAGCTCTGCTTAGCTTGGGCTCAATAATGCTGTGTGAATTGTCCGCCGATTTGCTGGCAGATGCTGGATGCGGCAAGCTGAAGACAGGGCGCGATGGCGCTCATTAGGGGAGGCCTATGTCCCAGTGGACTGATATAGGCTGATGATGATGATGATGACATAAAACTTACATAACTTACAACATTATATTTATAACCTTAACTCTATACAAGGTGTAACAAAAAAATACGAAGAACCACAAAAGAACACATAAGGACACCCAAATATTCAAATGCAACTCACATTTAAGCTCTTCTCAACCCGCGGTTTTTTGATAGTAGTAGTGTCAAAAATGTATCATTTGAGACTTGCTTAGTTCTGAGATACGTTTGAGTACTTGGGGGAAAACGTTCAGCTTCGATCAAAGAACACGGGAAAGCACGCGATGTTAATTTCATTGTGTTTTTTTTCGCAAACAAAAAAGTCAGGATTTTTTAAATATTTTTCCTATGGTCCTGACCCACACCAAGTTTGGCCCTTTGTTTTTGTTACACCCCCGTAAAGTGCACATTTTACTTAGAAAATAAATATTTACTTTTATTACTTTACTAACCCCGATTTGAGTATTTTGATCTGTCAAAGTTTCGCTTAACGCTGGATGACGTTGTTTCAATTGACCAGTATTGTTTATTTTATTTAATTAAAGTGCTTATTGCGCTTTGATATTACGCTGTGAAGAAATGAAATACTTTCACATGAATATTTTTGAACAGAATAAAAAATAAAAAACTTTCCTACATTGTAATTTGTTTATTCAGAACTCACCTTGCCATCTAAACTAGAGGAAATTTAATACGCATTGTGCAATTTTCAGTAAATTTAAAACCTCATTACAAAGTGTACTACCTCCATTTATGAAGTCTAATTAACACAGTCGTAACAAATCAGTGGAAACGAGCTCCGCCATTCATAAAGTCTGCGATAATTCCCTCACACGAGGATTCGTTAGCAAAATGTACATATTTTGAGTCGAAAGTTTCCGGTAGGAGCTTAAACTAGGTGGCATTTGTTAAACACCATTTCGGTTTTTAGTTCATCATTATTCATACAAAAATTACTACTAGCTTCCATATGAATAAGAATAAGTAAACACGAACCTATACCAGAAAAAAAAAACATATAATAAAAATAATAAAGTTTATTTCTTTTACTTTTCATAGCATATGCCAGGCTTGATAATGAATTCTAAAAATAAAATCATTTAGATGTCAAATTATGTCCGTAAAATTATGTCCAACAGCCCAGCGCAGGCCCCAACAGAAAACCAGCGCAGGTTTTTTTAACACCTGCATAAGCTGAGTTGGGGCCATTTTGTAGCTTAAACATTATTAATATAGTATAATTTCATATATAGGGTTATTGGTAAATTAGTGACAATACGCGAACTGCAGGTCCTGCCCATCATCACAAACACGTTCGCGAAGGTGCCAAGTCTAAATTCTAAAAAAAATATAAGTCGCCTCTGTTACTAAATGAAAAAACACCTTTGCCTGGAACCCAACGAGTTACATAAGACCGATCTTTCACTCTCATCTTCTGTTAATTCAGGGCAGAGCTGTATTTAAGTTGAGTTTCAAATAAAACCTTTCTAACGAACGATTATTGAATTGCGGGGGGTACCCATTACCAGTACCAAAATTAAGGATTAAGACCTGGCGTCTTCACAAACGTGTTTGTGATGATGGGCTGACCCTGCAGTGCAAGCATTGTCTCTAATTTATCAATAACCCTGTATAGTCTCTACATCGTATTTTGTTAAATTAAGTTACTGTTTAAGATTTATGTTCATGTGATTGTATACGAGTATAAGTTTTATTCACAAACAAACGCTTTAATTGATTGATTGATATAATAATAACAATATTGAGCAACAATAACAAAATTGATAACATCTTCTTCAAAATCGATTGTGACAAAAAAAATAATCAGTAAAACAATAATTATGATAAGATGACTTAATCCCAAAACCGACGGAGCTATAAGATATATTAATATAGTAATCGAGCCGTTTGGGGTGGAAACCCTAGATCTTTGGGGTCCTGGGGCATATACAATATACAAAGATCTGACAAAACTCCTAATAGAGTCCACGGGTGATCGGAATGCTGACTTTTATTTCGGTCAACGAATCAGCATTGCCATTGAACGTGGCAATGCTGCCAGCATTCTGGGCACTTTGCCTTCTGGTGACGGCTTAGATTTTTAGAAAATTAATTTGATGAGATTACTATAGAAAATATACCGTAATATACTCGTACCTTGTTATGATTTATAATAATATTATAGCTCCATCACAGCGACAGAGAACTAAGGTTGTCGACATAGCCAAAGGATAAGCAAGCTGAAATGGCAGTGGGCTGGCCATATCGCGAGAAGAACCGACAACCGTTGGGGTAAACGTGTTCTTGAGTGGAGACCGCGACTCGGCAAACGTAGTGTAGGACGCCCTCCGACCAGGTGGGATGACGATTTGCGAAAGACTGCTGGCAGATGCTGGATGCGGCAAGCTGAAGACAGGGCGCGATAGCGCTCATTAGGGGAGGCCTATGTCCAGCAGTGGACTGATGTAGGCTGATGATGATGATGATGATGATAGCTCCATCTGTTGTGGGATTCACTGATTGGCACTTGAGTTGTCGGAAATAAAATAAATGAGTGGACGGAGTATATCTACTATGTCCAAGTACAAACGGTCAAGTTTGTCTTCGACTGATTTCATGATTTTTAGTTTTGTTTTTGCTGTAGCTGCAAAAACGGCCAATATTATATTCACATGTCCTCTTTTATAGCTTACATCCCACAAACCAGCTCTTGCGCGAGGTTTATTGTTTAATCCTTGATCGAAGAATAGTAATCACTGAAATTTAAAGCACTAAAGTTTGCAACCATCTCCGACAAGCTGTCATCATCTGTATCGCCGAGATGAACCGTTCTTATGTATCTCGACGCCTTATAGCCTAGGTACCCTACTATGCCTAAGATAAGCCCCCTGTAACAAACGAAAAAACAATTAATCTATGAAAAGTTTGCGAAAATTTGTATGGATATTTAGATTATGGCTGTTAATTAGGTGGTAGACTCTTCAAGCTAAAATTATGAAAAGAACGGGTGAATTTTTAAATGTATTTTGAGACCAGAATGATTCTTTTATCCCAGAAAAACGCGTGAAAAACATACAGCCAGGACAAAGGTATTAGATAAGCAAGTTCCTAAAAAAACGTTAAATTTTACTTACGTGATTAACATTTTTTCTTCAATAAAGCGATTCTGAATAGTTTGGTGGCCTATACCCAGCAGTGTTTGAGCCCGGGTCGTAGATGATGGTGATGCTTTATTTTCAAACAGAAAATGTTTTAATTAAATTTTAATAATCACTAACAGTCACGGCTTCTTCCAACAGTATGGTATAATTAAAGTGCTGTCACATCTATTTATGCGTTAGTGGACCGTGAACCTCTGAATAGTGAAATATTATACCTACAGAAAGGGTAGGTAAATATTTTATTTTATGAATAGCTATAAGAACAACATAACGCCAGAGTAGGTAACCTAGGTACTTATATGAATCGTCTGTTGATTCCTTAGTAAACAAAACAAGCTCAGTTTATTATTCTATGAATAATGAGATGATTCAAAGAATTACGATAACCTAAGTTGGTAACTAACAACACCGGATCGACTTCGTTTCAGATTATTTAAAAAAAATACTACCAAAGGTGTGTATGTACTGGTAATTTAAAAACGTTCATAGAGACTTAGTTCTATGGACATAAACCTAGTGCTCTGTGAACGTAGGAGGTAATTTACCAATGGATAAACAAAGAAGTTGACGTAAAAGACTTAGAGTAATTATTCTAAGGTAAAAGATATAAAAACTTTGATTTTAATATCATAAATTGTTAGCAGGTACTTTACTTCCTGATATCCGGCGTCTTGATTTGGGAAAACATTATCGTAAGCTACTGCGGTTGTTGTTCTAAAATCAACCAGCCTTTATAGCTTTTATAAATCTGTAAAAGAGTTAAGACACCTTTAAATGTTTAGTCCTATTGATTAGAAAATTAAATAATTTAAAATGTATATTGATTTGCTGTAAGAGTATTCAAAAGAAAACGTGGCAAATAGCAAATAGCAAATGTTCCGCAGTGGACGAATTCATTCGTCGCAAATGAAGAAAGAAGTAAAAGAGAGACAACTCTAAAATATACTCAGTTAACATCCAACAAAATTACTGTTACGTCATACGCCCTTTTTTAAAGGCTGAGTGAAGAGTTCTTACAACAACCTTAAATGATATCAAGAGGATGTAACAATCAGACTCAGCGGAACGCTAGTTTACAAATAATTTCACTGATCACTGGCTCTTCCAGTTCACCGCCCCTTAGAATAACATTACCGATACAATAACAGAAACGGATAACTAATAGCAAGCGGAACTTTAGCATCGCAATGATGGCAGTAATGCGGCTTCTGGCACATGCTATCGACGTCGTTAAGCCGACCGAATTTGTACTGATAATTTTATGTCCAAGTTATGGTAAATGAAATTTTGTTGTAGAAATGGCAACCATTGCCAATATTCGATTGCTGCCAAAGTAATTTGATTGATAATGTGATTAAATTAATTAAATAAATAATAAATAAAGTGCTCCAATTCAGGTTAAAAAACCGACGACAAATGCTTGAAAGCTGAATGAAAGCTTGCGCCAAAAAAATTGCGCCGACGACAGAGTCGCTAAATATTATAAACCGATTTTTTTATGTTTTGTGGTTCCTTTTTCAAAATCAAATATGTAACATTCTGGAATGGAGTATATGTGCATTTTTCTGGGTTTTGGACTGAATAATGTTGATCAGTATAATCGAAATATAGTAATAGTGAAATTGTATACAACGAATGATTGGTTCACAGCCAAAACCAAAAGCCGTATCGATGCCCAATCCCAACTAAGTTTCAAATAACGTACAACAGCAAGTATACAAGTTATAGGTAAGATGTTACTTCTCTTGTCTGGAATAGGTACGAATAGTTTCGATTAATTGTTACTAAATTGGAACTTGAGATGTTCCAAGCAATCGAGATTTAATTAAACAATAATAATAACTATAATTTTGCGAAAGAGATCGTTGGACCCTTAGAGAAAGTGGTATGCTATGGTATGATAAGGTGTGTGTACTCTTTTTTCCACACTGAGACACGGGTTGCTCCATTGAGCGTGGTTGTTCTGCGAGCGTAGCCAGCCCAACTCCGTCCAGAAGCGCAGAATCTTCCAGGGGTCTTCACAGGCTTCGCGGCGTGACCTCGGGTGGTCGAAGATTTCGTGTCGTTGCGCCGTTACTCCTTCGCATACCAGGACTACGTGGGCAGCTGATTCTTCGTTGCTGAGACACCCTCTGTAGAGGGGACTGTCCGTCGCTCCGATGGTAAAGAGGTATTTGTTCTAGATAAAATGGTTTATGATCATTCTCGCAAAACGACTGAAGAGGTTAAAGTGAATACCTAGCCTAGACAATCCAGACTAGAACCAAACCTAAACTATACCTGCCTAATTAAAAAAATTGTCTTTTTTTTGGTACGCACACAAATAAATAATAGATCAGCTAAGATTTATACATTCAAGCGATTTTTCAATTTTCGAAACTTAAACGGACTATGTTGGTAAATATGTAAAATAAGGCAGACACATACTTCTATTTAAAATTGCAAATAATTCACGCGAAGAAACGTGAGTAAGAAATTTGTAGAACTTAGATACAGCAATTGTTATGTACAGACAGGAAGTATTGTATTAACGGTGGCAACAGTAAACCTCAGTTAAAGTTCAGTGTTCGAGTGTGTCAGTGGCGACATCTATTGAGTTAAATCTAATTGCTTTAGTCTACTTTACTCATAGACATAGAATTTTTCACTACGTTTACTACTGTCTCAGCTCGCTCCTGTCTATTCCTGTCTCAAAGTAAAGAGAACGTTAGGGATTCGATTTTGCTGAATTTGCTGATTTAGAGCTTTTGTCTATTGCAGAGATTAACGTGATTTATAATGGTATGAAAAAAATCAGTTTTAATTCTGTTCTTGGATTTACCGGTTTTGATTTTATTAAACACTAGCGACTGCCCGCGGTTTCTTCCACGCTTTTCATGTATCCCAATTTTTCAGGTTAATATAATATAGCCTATGAATTTTTTTGGTATAGATATTGGTAAAAGAATTTTCAAAATCGGTTCAGTAGGTCCAGAGATTACCCCTTACAACCTCGCAAACTTTACCTTTTATAATATTAGTATAGCTGAAAAAAAGAGTAGTTTTCTTTAAATTTGATGCATACGTGTCTTCGTAGGTCAAATACTGATTTTACAACATTGGTTTAGTTTTTTATCGTCCACGCGTTTATCTTCTTTAACTGAATGAAATGATGCATTTCTTAATCTCACTTTCTTTTTGAAAATAGGATAGGCAATCAAAAAAACTACATAAGTGCTTACAACCGAAACCATGAGCTAACTGCAGACTGTAGCAAAAAATCAACAGGTAGCTCAACTGATCTACATACCAGTCGGAACCGTCCCCAAGACGCTGGCGGCATTGCCCCGCTGTATGGCAATGCTGATGCGCTGCGCCAGATAATCACCAGCTCTCGGGTCACGCGTCGCTTCGACCAGACGCTCAGATATATTTTTAAAAACCCGGAGAGCCTCGGTACCCTACGGACCTAGGATTCGACTCTCGACTAGGGTTTTTCTAAATCATTCAGCTAATAAATCTGTGTAACCAAAATCTCTAGGAACGGATTTGTTTAGCTTGTCCTTCTACCTTTCACAAATATTATAATTATACGAGCGGTCCGCTCCGGCTTTGCACGGGTATATTCTATAGACTATGTTACCCGGTGATAATGTAGCTATCTAACGCAAAAGAATTTTTGAAATCGGTCCAGTAGTTTTTAAGTTTATTCGTTACATACAAAAATAAAAATCTTTCCTTTTTATAATATCAGTGTAGATTAAAGCCGAAAATTTCAGATATGTGAATTTTATTTTGTAACCAGATTTTCAAAACTACTGAACAGACAAAATTAATATTTTTAAACTTACGCGATCTGAACACATATTTATAAATACTATCTAACGGGTATTTATCGCGTTTAAACCAGCGTTTGCAGTGTGTAAACCTGTCGAAACGTCGGGAAAATAAGGTAAATAAAGGCGATAAATACCCGTTAAATAGTATTTATAGAAAAAAATAATTTTGGCGTACATTTATAACATAGCCCAACTCAGACAATAGGCCACTTATTAGACCGAAAATACACGTATGAAGCTGCAGACAGATGCTAATACATAATAAAAGTAGTTTTACTCCATGTTACCAACACTTTTACGCTAACCTCACAGAATTTCGATCATCAAATTCAACAACAAAAGGATCAGTTTGCTTTGAACTATGTACAGGGTTATCGGCTTTTGAATTTCCTCAAAGGAGACCGATTGAGCTACATCATGCCAGCGTTCACTGCCCAGTTTACTGCGATTTTGTTGCTTTAGCTAGACACGGCATTAGACTATCTATTAAATGTAGATTTTGAACAGAAGGTAATTGTATTGAGAATATAAATATTTACAACTGCAGAAAAGTAGGTGTGAAGGCAAACAAGTTCCATCTGAGACGTGTGATATGTAACAGTTGGTAACTAACAGCATAGGATCATAGGATCGGCTTATTTTGAGTACACTCGTATAAGGAGATCATCACTGTGTTTGCTCAGATAGAGGCGTGTTTGAATTCTATGCCACTGTCAAGGTACCTTCCTATTTTATAAAGTAGAGACCAATTTGCTAAGTACCTAAGGTTCTATAGCTGAGTAATAAGAATTAGAATTTCAATCAGTAAGATACGTTTAAACCTAAACGCATAAAAAAAAATTGTCTAGAAAATTACCTTTTTGGGTTACAAAAACGTGCTTTAGCTAAAATTATCGTGTGTTATTATTATTGTCAAAACGGTCAAACAAGTCTTCAGAAAACAGTCGACTATAAACTGAAAAGAAGGAGCCAGGCAAGCCATTTTACTTAAGGCGAATAGTAAGGCAAATGACCTTGGGCATGTCCGCGCGCCTATATGCAGCAATGAGTGCTTGTTTTCGATTCAGCATACCATGTAGTGCCCTAATCAACCAAATAATACGATCCTCTGCGGTTAGGTGACGAGTAACTGGTCAGGTTTGTATTACAGATTTTGTAGGCAAAAATACGTTTTTACGTTTAATATCGTTATTTTGACTGCTTTTCGACGATAATGGACCGCCACGAAATAGGTATGAACTATGTGAATCACTATACTGAATTTGGTACTGATCGAATTTGAGACACCGATAAAAAGTGTGTTCGAAGCAACTAAACACACACTATAACTAACACTATAACAACTAAACTATAATTAACAGCAAACATTTGGGACCGCCAAGCCCTTCTTCAAGATATGTGTTACAGGATATATAAATTTCACCACTCCACAATCAATATTTTTGTCAGAAACCGGGTTCAAAAACACCTAATTTTCGTGTTTTTGCCTTCATATTCGCCTTAACATATTTTTTTTCATTTTCATTTCATTTATTTGTTTACCAAATATACATACTTACATAACGATTTCTGGTGAGACCCAAACTAAACACTAGGCTTGTATCTTGGGAGTCAAGAGAGCACTAAGTTACGGAGTTACCAATAGTTTTCATGGACGTAAGAAGGTACATTGTAAGGGAAAATTTATATTAATTTTAAATGACATAAAAATTGACTTGGACGCATAGAAAGTTGATGGTGTGGGAATGTTATAAAGGGAAGAAGGTAATGAAAGGAAAGGTAAGGGGGCCTCTACGTAAGTAATAAGGTAAAATTAAATAAGTTCTTCAGTTTCATCGTAAGACAGATTGAATAGCCAGTTCTGAATTTGCTAAAAAATATAGGTATTGTTATACGAAAACAATGATAACTTTGACGTCTACATCCAAAACACAAACTTTTTCACATTCAATTGTACTAAAAATATCTCAGAGGCATACAAAAAAAACAAACGAAACTAGCTCCCTATACAATTTGATTCACCAATTACGTAACCCAAATTCGAGCTCGAAACAATACCAGGCCCATCTTCAAATTACACCATTATCACAAAAGTAGCAGAATAGGTGTCGGAACGGGTGTGCGAGTGAGATAGTTGCTTATAGACAGGATTTAAGGCTAAAGATACTACTTTGGCGGAGGGGAGAAACAAGCAGTGCTTAGTTTGTGACAGTTTATATCTTTGACTGTATTTTAAAGGTAAAGTGTGGTGCCTTATATCTTTGGAAAAAGAAAACATAGTAACTTTTATCAAATAATAGAGCTGCGTTATTCTTATAGCAAAAACATCAAGATTTCTTCAAAGGCAAATCTCGTAGACGGTCTACGGCGTTGAGCATCTTCAAGTTTCGTAGCTACTGAAGTAATGCCGCTGTTTTCTGACTATATAAGTTGCAAATTGTTTTCATTCTAGTCAGTGACAACGTAACAAAGCGTAACCAGGTGCTTTTTTTAACAAAATATGCCTATTTCAGGTAAGAAATGGGTTTTTATATATAATCACGTGACCGAAAACGCTTTGCGTTTGATTGCATCTCTGGTAACGTCACACCAATCACCGATTACAGTGCGTGTTGTTGTTCTTGTTAGTGTGGTGTGAGCGGTGGACGTCATCGAGTCATGTCACTTGAGCCATGACAGATATTATCGTTTTGGCGCGCCATTATTTCATTCCAACTTTAAAATTAGTTTTTATAACTAATACGACTGGCCTTGAAGAAATATTAATTACATTTCGCCTTATTTTTATCAGACAATACGTTAGAATTATTCCCAGTAGTAGTCAAGTAGCCTATTAGTATTTTTATAGTTTTATACGCGAGAGATTATCTCATAAAACTGAAAACACACAATGCATATTCTAAAATATTAAGTCTGTTTTCAGTGTTTCCAATACGCAATGGAAATATTATTATGTATACACTTTAGTCAGCATCCGAAATAAAGTATTCTACATATTAATCATAACAAGCGAATGTTAAGCAGGAAATTCGTTCATACACAGTTCTTGCACTCTATAGCTTGCTCAAAACACGTAGTTCAAAGAATCTGTAATCTAGGACTGTCGGCACCGCGATCACTGTTATTACATCTCCGGTTCATTTTACATCCTTCTGTAATTGGGTCTTAGGTTTTATTGGAACGGGGTTTGCTATTTCCTTATTCGAAGGTACTGAAACGTGACGTAAGTAGGTAACGTACAAAACATTTACTTTTTAATTTTACGAAAAAGTTTTTTCTTTAATAAAACTGTTTTGTGCCAGTAATAAAACTCATCTTTACACTACGCAGCTAGGCGTTTTTTTTTTAAATTTCGAATCTTAGTATTAGTTTCCGTGCCTCCTTGTGTAAACATAAAAAAGTTTCATTTAGATGTAGAACACGTTCTACACCTATTCGTACGTCCCATATAAAAACTATCCGTTCCAAGTTCGTAAAATAAATCTGTTTCCGTGCGGATAGCCGTAAATACTCCTGCCACAATAAAGTAAGCTGAAAATATTTGAATTGCTAGATAAATTGGAAACTTGATAAAAATCTGAATCGATTTGGTTTGGTTATTTTAAGAACTAAAACCGAGCCGTTTTTATAAACATTCAAAAGTTTTTTATGGGATACAAAGTTCTGGGTTTTGGTACATACTTGTACATTATCTAAATTTTGGATGATTTAAAATGGATTATTAAAAAAGTTACTACAAACGTAAATTTCAAGCATGAGAGACATTTGTTCTTGCCCACCATTTATTTCCAAAAACAAAATTGACAAAACCAAACAAATTCGGAAACTCTAATTTCAAATTCCTTAACGTGGCGGGCGAAGCGACCGACGACGTAGGAAAAGGCGAAACAGTCCGAATTGAAATTCTGAACGTGAAACTATCGAGTGTGTCCAAATTCCGAAATTCGATTTCTGTACGGACCATGTAACTATTGGCAAACAACACGAGGAAATGAATTTGCCAAGTGCTGCGTTCGTTTTCAGTCTCAACAAATCGCTGAATTGAACTTTATGTTTGGTCTGTAAAAGTATGTTTCGTCTTTTAGCGTTGCCAGTGCTTTAAATTTTGATAATTTTATTGAACTACCAGTAGTTTCAGAAGTATCACTTGCCAAAATCTACTACAAATACTACCAAACCGCCAATGGAAATGCTTACCTGAAACAAAAAAAAAGTAAGTAAGTATGACTCATTTAATTCAGAGCAACACAATTATTTTAATATGCAAACGCACAATGAGCCAAGATTAATATAACTGGCCAGCACCATTCAAAAAAGGAACACGACAATTTAAAAGAGTGCGTTCAAAAAGAATACACTGAATTTTAAAACAGGAACACAACAATACGTGTATCTGACAGATAACTCTTGGAATAATCTGGCGTCTGACAAAGGTCTTTAAAAATATTTTTAATGGCGACCGCAACCCCAGGTGTTTATAAGCTCAGTCTAAATGATTTTAGCCCTTTTAAGCCGATGTGAATTTAGATTGAGGCGTTTATCTTTGGCCTGCACTGATTTAAAGGGATTTAAGAGGAACCTACAATTAATGGAGCCCTTTTGGGGGTATGTGGTTTGTGTTTTATGAAGGGTAAACTTGGCAGGGGGTTAATCTTTCTGTTGGTTTGGATTAAAAATCTTATGGTTAGTATCCTATATTTATCGCATCTCGGTACGAGCTGCTGCTATCACAAAAACCATTCAATTATGAATACTTTAACCCTGTGTGCCCCTCCACCAAGGCCACTAAATAGTACAATCTACCAATGAAAGGGCAGCAGATACCTTCTATGTAAATACTCAGTATATTTATCTCCTCAACTGAACTCACCAATCTGCCTGCCAATAGTGGTGAATGTAGAGAATGCAGTTTTGATAATGGCGAACTCTTCACGATGGCTATTTGCAGCATCAAGTTTCAATTTAATTTATTCAATGGGCAAACAAATATTCACTTAAAATCGTCAACAATATTTAATAAACATGTTTATAATATACTAGTCTATGTCCGCGGCTTCGCACGCATTTTTTGGGATAAAAAGTAGCTTTTATGTTATTCCAGGTTCATATCTTTATGTGTACAAAATTTCAGACCGATCCATTCAATAGTTTTGGCGTTTACGTTGGTCAAACATTTTTACAAAGGCACAACTCACAAACTTGCGTCTCTTTTATATTAATAGGAAGGATATTGAATAATTATTTTCGTCAGGAGTAGGCCTACGTTCAGCCGATGAGTTTATACCTACGGGCTGACTATGGTATGGAGCCTCGAGAATATTTGGAATGATTGTTGCATACCAAATATTTTCTGTGTATTGAACACGGTATGATAATGTGTGCAATGAATTTTGCTTGCGTGAATGCGCAGATTTGCTCAGATGTGGTTGCAACCAATCAGACTATTACGGCGACCTATGTGGCGCGGTGGGCGAAGGTTTTCCTACGATGCAGGAGGTTGCGGGTTCGATTCCCGCCTTGGGTCTAATATTTGTACGATCTGCAGGTATTTGTTACGGGAGTTCTGGTCGTTTTCTATGTATAATAAATACAATATATCTATCTATCTAATGTATTGTAATATGTATATCAGTTATCTAGTACCCATAACACAAGCTCTGCTTAGCTTGGGGCATGATTGTGAATTGTACAGCATTATTTATTAGCTAAGTACATTCTTGTAAGTAGAAAATAAGTCGTTTTTATTATTATAGTGCGTAAGCCCTCGCACTTGCCAATCTTTGAACAGGTTTGGATAAACTTTAATGTTTTCCCTGTAGGTGGAGGTAATGTCACTAGAGTCCGAAAGAAGTCCCAGAGTTTCGTCTCGGCGAGTACTTAATTTCTTGGCTTAGTTGGGAGAGCACACCCGTACTGAGTGGTGGGGCGCGGGTTCAAGTCCAGCAAAAATCAGAAAAAAAGAATGGGAACTTATTTAATATACAGAATAGCATCCTCTAAGAGTTTACCTGCCTATGCTACAAAACAAGGTGACATTGAAGGGTAACTTATCTACCTCTGAATGACGTCATATAGCCTATTACCATCAAGTTTTTAAGACAAATCATACGACACCTGATTTATTGCAATCGCGCTTGAAGTTACAGTGCAACGTAGGGACATATAAATCCTACCAACGTCATAACTCCTCCGTGGTGGTCGGGGAAAAACTTAAATACTGTTTTGTTTCTAAGTTTGGATATCAGCCATACTCATTATTACCCTTCCTTCTTCTTGAGCTCAATACAAACAGTACTGTAGTAAAACTTTGCTGTATTAATAAAAAAAAGATATATAGATATAGACGATAGAAATTGATTAGGTTTTCATCTTCCAATATTCATTCACCCAGAAACGAATTACATTGTCACTCTGTACCATTCAGAATTGTTGATCCACTACTGTAAAATGAGTACCTACAATTTCTCAAGGGTTATAAAAGCTGCTCGTTCCTTCTTACTAAAATATTGCATAACATAATAAAACAGCATTCTGTCCGGATGCCCTAGGACCGAGCTCACCACAAAATGGATGGAAAATTCCCGTTCATAAGTCGTGGGAAGTAAACAAGCCACATATTTTCAGAACTTTCAGGATATGTGTTCAAAGATTTTTGTACTTATAAAATATTTTCTTTGTATAAAATGACGTGTACATATTATATAGACGAGGCGTGCTCTGAAGAGACTCAGTTTTTGGTTTGAACCCTCTAATGGATCATCATCATCATCATAAGCCGGTATTAGTCCAATGGATATAACTCTTTTTTATAAAATACAGTCATTTTTGTTCTTTCGGATACTGTGACATAATACATAAAGGTTCTGAAAGTTTTTTTTACTCTCATATGTTTGTCGAAATAATATTAACATTTACAAAAATGTTGTTCTCAAATTAGGGTTTGAGTAGTCATGATATAAACACAACAAAAATATAGCCCTCGATTACAATTTTAAAACGAGATCGAAATTAAAACCGCAACCGACCGTTTCCCATTCGCACATGAGCCTCAAATCCCCGAAAATCCTCGAAAGTGAATTGGTTTAAGCCCGAGGTCCTAACCACCGCTGGCCAATCACGGGACGTGACCGGCTCGATATGACACCGAGGAATGAGGCCGGGGGATTAGCATGAACTAGATGAAAACCGATCAGCAAATCGCGAACGACACGCTATCAGTTACGAGAACCTAGTTCGTTAACCGTGGGTAGATTTATACTTTTTCGGTTGGATCGCAAGTGACGTCACACATCCTCAGATTACAGTGTCGATGAGTTCTTCTTGTTAGGTGTGGTGTGACGGGGTGACGTCATAGCTTGGAAAACGGGAGCCATGACAGAGATTATCGTTTTGCGCGGCATTATTTTATTCAAACTTTAAAATTTGTTTTCATAACTAATACGACTGGCCTTGAAGAAATATTACACTTTGCATTATTTTTATCAGACGTAGTGTCAAGTAGCCTATTAGAAGATAAAGTGGTATGGACACAGTTTATGCGCAAATCTGTACTTTTACCAGAGATTCATCTTCCGCACTGTATCGAAAACCTACATCAAAATCGTTGCCCGGACTGAGAACTTGATTGGACAGGATTGGGCCCGTTGACATTGTGTGTATTCAACGACAACGTATTTTTTCATGAAAAACTGCGAATGGGGAATCTGTTCCAGCTGAAACTTGTTTGATTGAACACCGAGCTATGGGCACGTACTCCACGTGTCGTGTTATTTTGCTTTTTGATTAGAAAATGCTTCCTTGTTGTAATTTTCTTGTGCCTGTAGTATGTATAACTGAATTTATTGCTCTTTATTAACAAAAAAGAAAGAATTGACAAATTAGAATTGGTATTTACAATTGAAACACTAAGCTATGTGCAGACTGTTGCAAGCAATCTAGAGGTAGCTCAGCTGATCCATATCAATACCAGAACCGTTCCCAAGACGCTGGTTGCATTGCCCTGCTGTAGTTTAACATCTTCTTATGTAAGTAAAAAACTTAGCAAGATTTTAGTGCGTGATTTTACTAAGAAATATGTCCCATTAAGAGCGTGAGGTAATGCGTCTGTGTTGGCGCACACACTTGTGCACTATATAATATGCGCTCATAGCTCGTCTCCATCTAGACTGGCTGCCGCAGTCAAACATCTAAATTATTCTCCACTTGGCTATGTGTATGACTCAGCATTAGATAAACAACAAAACTTTTTATAAACCTTCGCGATTTGTTTACATTTTAAAGATTGAGCGAGTTTTTTTCGCGTACCTTTAGTTTTATTTTCCCTTACGTTTCTATCACGTTACAGCGATCGTGGTTACGAGGCGACTAAACGTACTCGGAGTTACAGCCGAAAATTGACGGCAGTATCCACGACTACCCTCAATTCATCTTCAGAATCAGGAACAAAAGGTAGGCGCTGAATACCCGATAAATAATCTTCTTTATTATGTGCAACAAAAGTCTGTTCACCATAAATATTGGAATCATACGCAGATGTGGTGAACCAGGGATTGTGTGATCATTCGATATTGTTTTAATTAATTTGCAACCACATTGATTTTATCATTCACCCACGGTTTTATGGATATCTGCGTGACGTTTTATTTAATTGAAATGGTATTGATACGCCAGGGATGTCAGACGCTGTAAATTATATCGATTCTTTTGTTTACGACTTTTATGATTTGGTCAATACTATTTTGTTCTTGTCGTTGGGTTTGTAGGCACAGTTATTGATTTGTCGCGATTTAACATCTGACTTGTCTCTGTGCTTATTTTGTAAGTTAATAGGAATTCAATACATAAAAACTAAATTTTTTAGGCTCACAAATTAAGCGCTAAAATCTGAAATCTAACCAGGTTTTTAACTCTAAATTAATTCAGAGATAAAAATCTTAATATGGACCAGGAACATCTCATTTTGATCGCGATAAGCTGATTTGTTAACAAAAGAAAACTGGAATTTTCATTTGCGGATGCTATTAGATAGTAAATAATCTAAAGAAACAATTAAATCAGGAAGACATAGAAAAATAATAAAACATTCCAGATCACATCTAAATGAGCCCGCAACGTAAACAATTACTTACAGGATTAATAAACATAAAAGTATTTTCGGAATGGATCGTAAAACCGGAAGTGATCACAAAGGCTGTACAAAGGAGGTTACGGACTATATTCTTACAAGTAGCCATAACAAGGGCAGTAAAGTACGCCTTGAAGGGGGGAGCGGGGCCTGAGGTTGAGATGAAGTCTTCTTTTTAATAGTTTATAGAAGATTTTTAGTAGAGAAAATAAGTTCTAATATCAAAGCGTATCTTAGGTATTTATTTGATTCTTTTGCTAAGGACAACCGCTCAGAAAAGTTTGTGACGTTGATACACGACCCATGCTCTGATACCTAGATAATTGTTTATTATATTATTTATTATTTACTTGATTAGGTACTAGTGAGTATTTGCTGGTATATTCTTATTCTATTTATTATCATTATCAGGCAGTTTTTTAGAATGAATAGTAAGGCATGTTGGCTACAAGTTCTTAAGGAATAAGAATTCATTTTCCAACTCACAAGAGATAAAAACTTAGTTGCCTATGTCCATATTTACTTGACCAAATATTAAAATAACGGTTCACAGGAGACGAATGCATGCAAAACTATTTTAAGAAATTATAAGGTATACATAAAAGTCTAAATTGCTTCACTGAGCAATTCAATGTAAAGGAAATAAATTGTTGATACAATTTTTTTAATACATTTTAAAGCCAATTAAATATATTATTATGCAAGCGGCCCAAAACTATAAATATAAAGTGCGTTACATCCAGCAAGTACAACGTCCCGGGCATTTCAGTAAATTCTGCTAAATATCAGCGTATTATAACGAAAATATCTCCTGCCAGCCGCAGGCCCGAGTGGGCTTTCAAAAAACTCATGCAATGAGTGCTTATCCAAATTGGACGGATGCGGAATCCGCTGTGAAACTCTTCAGTGAAATTGACTCGAGCAGCCATGAAAATTTAATTGAGAACATTTGAGTAATCAGTGATAAATTTTCGTTTATTAGGTTGACACTTGCAGGATATTTTTCGATTGTTGTGGAAATTACTGAGCTCGGAAAATTTAAGAGAGTGCCATTAATTACAATCAAAATGTAATTAATGATTCCGTTCGTTTGTAAAGTGAACTATCATTTTATTCATTTCACCGAGCTTATAATAACAATAAAGTTTTTCTATAATATTATCATGTTCTATTAATAAAAAATTATTTGCTACTTGAATATTTCGACTAAAAAAACGTTAAAAAATTCTTCTGACATTTATTAGATTGGGCCTTCAGATTCAATTTCGAAAATTCCAAAAAACAACAGGCTTACGATATAAGTAGCGAGTAAGGCTTGTTCAATTTAATTGAAAAACTTTTTGAGGCCAACTTGGAAGTCTTTGTGAATTACAAATTGTTTTTGTGAGACGTTTGACTCTCAGGACGACATTTACTTTTGAAAGTTTTTTATATTGGGTAGTGAATAAAAATGAATGAATGTTTGAAAAAAGAATCGATGTTTAATCATTTCACTTTTGCCTCTACAGTTCCAGAATCTTTTTGAAAATACTAAGAGGAATGCTCACGACCGCATTCTTTGTTTCTTCCATCCTTACCTCAGGTGAAGACTACTTCTAAACTATGCATCTAGATTTTATTTTAAAGCCATGTTCAAACGCGAGGATCTCTGAAATTTAAATTGGACACGGCGGTGGCACGTGGCACCGGGAACGTATAAATTGAATTCTCCAAGTGCGAGGAAAGGGCTGGGTTACACGGCGGGAAATAAGCTTTATTGCGAAGACATAAGACTTTGAAATGATAAGTGACTTGAATACCGTTCAATTTATGTGATGAAACTCCACTTTCGAGGTGGACATTGAATTTTCGTAGTGGTGAGAATAGCTAGGTTTAGCTTTGCCTTTTACGATTAGTAATCCGATCTAGAAAGTGTGTTTTATGTGACATATTTATTTTTACTTCTCTTGTTCAAAAAGTGTGACAATATAGCGTAGCTTAGCGAACCCAAAATTCGTTTTTAAGGTCAAGGGTTATAAATTTATTTTTATAATCTTTGAAACCATCAGCCGGTACATGACATTCGTCCTCTTGCATAAAGACTCGACTTTTTGGTGTTCCATTTACAAAGAACATACATTTCATTTGAATTTATTTTTTAAAATGGAACTGAAAGCGCCTTTTTGTCAATATTGGATTATTTGTATGGTGATTCTTCCTCCATGGTAGAATGCGTAGGTAGGTAGTAACTTTTGCACGAAACGAAGACACAAAAAAGTTGGTATCAATCAGCGCGAAATCTCTGGAATGTTTGATTACTACAAATTGAACTGAAGATGAACTTTGCTTATTGGATTGAAAATGATCATCAAGCGAAAATGAATTTAATAATATGCAAATGGGACTGAATGGCAAAGAAATAATCAATATGATTCTACATGTTGCGGTCGAAATCACGTGATTAATGGTATTTAAAGACTAACAACAAATTCGTGAAGAAGAGAAGATAAATTGCGCTTTTCCAGGTAAAAAATTGGCCTATGTCCGACCCCAGGATACCATCTACCTCCCTTCCAAATTTAATTGAGATCCGTTCAGCTGTTTAGGCGTGAAAAGGAAACAAACAGAAAGATAGAAAGACAGGTATCTCTTATTTTCTGCATATGACTAAAATCAAACTCTCAACTATCAGCTATTTATAATATGCTTGACCGCTATCCCGAGCTGTTCGGTCACCATTATCAAAATAAACTAAAGTACTAGTTAAAGAACCTAGATAGTAAAGCACCTAGTGGGTGAATCTTTCGGCAAGGTTCGTAATTTGTTCTATTAACCCCTTAAACCAAAGAACACTCGTAAAATTCCGTAAAAACAAAGTACAAAGTAAACAGATCCTTTCATTATCTTTCCCACCATCCACGGATTTCATAAGCATTTTTCCTTCTCAATTTCCACTCCCAACAGACAAGTGACATAAATACCTAAAACCAATTGAAATTCCGCCTCAACCATTTCCCAATACCAATTCGAGACGTGTTGCGCGTCCAAACGGTATGTACCTTACTCTGTATGTAACGGCAGCTTATGTAGAAACGGTTGGTTCACTACGACTACACGAACGCTGACGTCCGTAAATAAGGTACTAATACTTAAAAAATGCGAAAGTTTGGATGGATCGATGGAAGTTTGTTAATTCTTCACGCCAAAACTACTATCTTTTTTACATTTTCCTACGTTTTTGACGTTTTCTGTCAGTTTTGACGTCTTCTGTCAGTTTGACGTCTTTTGTCATTTTGGCATTTGCTGAATTTCATTGCCTAACATTTTTGCAATTATAATATATTTTTGATGCACAGAACTACAGCACAGAACCACTGGGAATAAGCGAATGAATCGGGCTGAAATTTTGCCCTGCAAAATATATTATGAACAAGATCCGTCATAGTTTAGGCCTAGAATAGAAGAAGCTACTTTTTATCCCAGAAATCAGTTCCTTTGGAATAGAAATAACCTTAAAACGTTTCTATACAAACAGCGCGTGTGAAACCGCGGACCGAAACTAGTTGGTTTATAACTTTAAAAGCGTTTGATGAACACAAAAATGAAACGATAGCTATGCCCTATAAGAAGCTCATTGGTGCTATAGCGCTTACAAGGTTTATCTCCAGCCAGTGGAATAACATAGGCATAGGATGATGTTTGATATTTTTCATTTATTTTATGAAGGGAAGCTAAGCAAGCCTATTTGAATGGTTAATTATACCTAGCTAGCGGATATATTGTTTAAGGAGACAGAGAAATACAAAGTTTTTCAATGTTTTTCCTCGTTTTGAATAGGTTCAACGTAGAGATACCTACCTATCTATATACTTAGGTGTATTTTTAAGTCCTACTGTGTTCCACTATTTGACGTGTATCTTTTACCAATAAATGAACCATTGAACCATAGAGATAGAAGTCATCTAATAGTTTACAATGCGTTGTTTAGAATCAAATGATTTTGCAAGCTCGTCTGTTTCCGTACCGTAGTCGGCAGTGAACCGTAATTTCAGAGTACATTTTGTACTGTTAGGGGTTATTTGGAATTTCGAAGCTTTGTTATTGTTTGATATCATAGTATGTAGCCACAACGTGCAATTGGTGATAGCGCAATCAATTTATTTCAATTTACTCAAAGTGATACTTGAGTCTCAAATTCCATGGCCACTTTTAAATGTATTCTAGTCCTTTAATCAACAAACGGGCCACATACGATGTCAAATTAATACGAGAATGTGGTATCTGTCATTCGTGCGTTAAGTCACCGTACACGTGCACGTAAGACTTTCACTAACTAACTACATACCTAAGGTTTAATGTGATAGTGCGTAAGCCCTCGTACTCTCGGTGATCTCGAAAATAAATAAGTTAGAAAAAAACGAGAGCCCTAAGGTGTCGAAAATCTTTGGGACTCCCAAAGATTTTCGACGAGGCGTATCGATTTCGTAGCTAAGTTGGTTAGAGCACACCCGTACTGAGAGTGGGGCGCGGGTTCGAGTCCCGCCGAAATCGAAATATTTTGGAAACTTATCTTATTTCGTAACTAAATACCTACCTACATACTGCAATATTGAAACCACCATTTTTTCCAGTGAATTGGTGACGTCATTCTGGCCACTAAAACCTTCTAATAAGG
This sequence comes from Eupithecia exiguata, assembly GCA_947086465.1. Classification (NCBI taxonomy): domain Eukaryota; kingdom Metazoa; phylum Arthropoda; class Insecta; order Lepidoptera; family Geometridae; genus Eupithecia; species Eupithecia exiguata. Next base: position 5,518,167 of record OX352243.1, on the reverse strand, counting down.
GCATTCTAATCTATGTACTCTACTAATACTACTAATACCGAGCTTTTTGTGAACCATTCGGGTCTTCAACATCAGTACATACTAAATCGTACACTTCTTTTCAAGCACGGGTTAGGATTTTCTCACCAATGCACAATGTGTATTCTAAGCATACTATAATAGTGAAAAAGTGGCGACCACCGAAAGTTGCCCGTCTGAGCCGATACTAAAGCACAAACACAGTCTGATGAGTACAGCCTCCAGGCACGGAAGCTTACTATGTGCTTTTCATTATCCAGTTTTCGTGAACCAGAAATAGAAGAGAATAAACCAACGGCCATTAGGAGCGTCGCTTTCAAAATATTAGCTCAACATTTCACTCGAATAACGCTGCTTAGCTGTGAAAATAGAAAAAATCTTTCAGTTCTTCTGAGTGCATGTTGCTGAAGAAGTTTGAAATATAGTCGAACTGAAAACATACCTCTACTTTATGCTAAGGTGCGGAACATGTGTACTAAGCCGAAATTGGGTGATTCTGGACCCCGAGGCGATTCCCTTTTGTTCTACGTTTTTGAATTTCGAACATTGTTTACCTTTTCATTAATTGATTTTTTCTACATACACGTGTACTTTTTACATTATTATCATTGTTTTGAAATTTCAAAAGACTTGCATCATTTTTGTAATAAATTCATAACACTGGGTTTGCTGAAAAATAAGCAATAAGCATTTGTGAAATGTTTTGTAATGTTAAATACTTAATGCATTTTTGCGTGTAAAATAACAAAATAAGGTAGAAAGAAAAAAAAAACAAAAAAAAAATAGAAATTTAAAAATCGTTATCCACAAGTGGATCCCTTCGGGGTCAATAATCACCCTCTTTCGCCTTAGTATACATATAACTCAGCACCCCCTAACATAAATCTATTGATGCTTTGGAGGCATTGTCAGTAATTTCACTTGGACTGCAGCGTACATATCAGCGAGACTACCCATTAAATAGTTATTTACCCAACCCTCGGCAACGGAGCTCTTCGAATAATTTTACTAAGGAAATAGTTTTTCCATTCCTCTCTGAGAATAAAAACTAGGATTTGAGTCTTACGTCGAGGTTTTCTAACGAGTATTCATTTATCTGCGCTATTTTATCAGACATGGAATATTTTATTTAATGTTTTTAGAAGAAGAGACATTGAGTAAGAAAATTGTAATATCAGAATAAAACAATTACAACCAGTATTTACACTAATATCTATTTATTTATTTAAATAAATTCAGCCTGAAAAAAAAAACGAAAAACTGATCCTTTTTTCGAAGTCGGTTAAGAATACACAGAAGTAAGCAGCTGCCCTTTTTAATAGGTACCAGAATCCTTTTCTTCCCTCACCACGACCACAGGCTGGGTTGAAGGGGTCAATTCTTACGCAACGACCGACAGCGCGGTGCAATATTACATTCATTTTAATTCATTGGGTTTCATTTTTAGTACGTTGGAATTTTGCGTGCGAGACACAAACGAAATGCTTGAAAAAATAAACAGATCGGCAGGTAAAAAAACCCCGTTTGTAATGAATCTGCGCGTAAAATTCCTCTCGGACCATAAAAGTGTTCAGAGAAATACGGTTCACTGATAAATTAAGTTGAAATAAAAATAATCGAATCATGAATTACAGACAGTACGTTTTCTGATCAAGCACGTCATTCCGTCATGTTCATGTCATCATCATAATCATCATCATCAGCCTATATCAGTCCACTGCTGGACATAGGCCTCCCCTAATGAGCGCCATCGCGCCCTGTCTTCAGCTTGCCGCATCCAACATCTGCCAGCAGTCTTTCGCAAATCGTCAATCGTCATGTCATGGTCGGAGGGCCTTACCCTGTATATGGTTGGAAATCAAATAAATCTTACGTTATCAAAGAGAAGGGCTCAGATCAATCACAATCATATAGAACAGTTAAGCCAGCAGTTCACAGTTGCAATCTTACAACCCGATTACCAACTGAAATTCCCAATCAGGCGAAATCCGAATGGTTCTATTCTCCAACTCAATTAAAACTATTGTAATTTGTAGTTACGATTCAGGTCAGTGCTGCACGACATCGCTGGAGCTTTCGTGAGTTTAGGAGAACGTAAAACTTGGCAACATTTGGCTACGCTTGGCTAAGATAAATAATAGATACAGGCGTTACTTTGCGGAAATCCATTGCAAAATATAAGGATGAAAATATTTGGTAACAATTCCGCGAAAAAAACCTTCTTTGATAAGTTCTAACAAAATGTAGTCCGATAGAAGTAGAAGAAAACGACGCCAACTACAACGCTCGACGCTAAGCAAGTGAGTTTTAGTTTATTGTGTCCCGGTTTGTTTACAAACATTCTACAAGGAGTTTGGTCTCCTACTACCGAATCTTGCGAATCTACATCATATAACATTGAAAAGTAAACACACGTAGTTATGTCGACAAGGTAATCTGTTTGCTTTTGATAATGTTTTCGTAAGCATCGACCTACCTACGTATAGAATCAATCAACAATCCACTGCCTAACCTAAGTCTAACCAAAAATGAGGTTATTCGTTATTGGTCAACTTGCTTGAATATAATGTATTACACACGACACGTGCTTGGTTTAATATCTGGACGTCCATGAACTATGAAATCCTGGACATGACAGCCGCATTATCTCGGTCTTAGAATCCTAAATATTGTTTGTAAACAAAATATTACAAAACCGAAGGAACATTGATTATTACGTATATCTGTATCCCAGTTCTACTTGACGACCTTTACTTAAACATAAAAACAAGGTTCTCTTTACTTAGGTATTCAAAGGAGGTGCTCTTTATAGGACGGCACTGTCATCCACGAATTTTTTTGTCGTGACGAGATTGTCGATATAATGGAAACAGTTGGACAGTCGTCCAACGATAAATTTAAGGCTACAACACAGTGGGAACGATCCAAAATCCACATGGATGCTGCCGTATGTATTATGTACCTTATGTCATTGCTTTTGCATTTGACTTCTCTTGACATTACTATAATGTATCGGCATCAAATACCTCAAAATCACTCAAGTTTGTATTTACTACGAAAATATTATAGCCCACATTCTTCATTCTACACAGAACCCTAATTGGATAATCTACTTGTATAATATGGAACATAGGACATTAATTAATTTTGTATTTTGTATTAAATTAATATATTTGTCTCATTTACATGTTTCTGAACAAACAGCTAGAATGTATAGCATTACCAACCTACTTCTCCGGAAAAGCCTTTTACAAAGGGTTCCACTAGCTCTAAGCTTCCATCTATTTCTATAGAGGCAGTGTTCCGGTCCATAATCGGTGCCCTGTAACGCGGAACACTAGACGCATCGGTTGGATAAGGGCAATGCTTTTGGAGCAATCAACATCTGGACTCAAATGCTCGTTTGAAATTGATAGACGCTTTCTATCAATTTCAAAGGAGCATTAATTCGCTGAAAATTTTGAACGTAGCCCTGCAATATTGCAATAAGTACAAGTCATTGTCATATCAAACTTGTCTTTTAAGTGCGGGATTTTTGCTCCTCCACGACTACAACGCGCCGGTTTACTCAGCACGTGTTGCCAAGCCTATGCTATTCAAGAGTGTGGTTTCCAAGAGACCAATCATCCACCTTACAGCCCAGACCTGGCACTAAGTGACTATCTTTTGCGAGCTGAAAAAAGAGATTCGTGGAAAAGGATTTTCCGACTTAGAAGAGCTGAAGACGGCCATTAATGATCACTTTTCCGAGAAGGATGATCATTATTTTTGGAGTGTATAGAACATATTATTTCGCGTTGTAAAAAGTGTGCTGAAATTACAGGGGATTATTTAGAAAAATAAAACTATTTTGTCTTTTCTTTCATATTCCTGAGTATACTTTAAACTCCTGTCGTACAACTACACAAAATACAAAGCATAGAGTAATTAAGAAAATTGCAGTATTACAAAGGGCGGCTTTATCACTGCGAGCGAGATCGCGAGATGCGAGATCTCTTTCATGGAACCTTGAAGAGAACAAAAATGATTTCGGCGCATGTGAAATGCATGCACGCTTAGTGACATAGATGGTAGGTACGATAACTACTAAAACCACCAAAACACATTTCTCAGGGTGAGAATCAATTGTACATTATTGATTTTCAAGTCCAGTCGTGAATACTCCTGTCGCAATTCCGTTTGCAGCAGTATGCATTTAACGGCCTTGCACGGGCTTTGCGGTCAACGGACGATCTGTTTTGATATCTCCAATTCATGGATTCAATAAAATAAACCGAAGTCGATGACGTTCGGTTTTAGTACCAACTAGAGTTAAGAGTAGGAAGGACTGTGTCTGATTCTCAATCCAGGTGCATAGAGTGAATCAAATAGAGCTTAGAGCATACCGCAACCTCCACAACAGCACACGTCCGTTCACTGCTGATCACAAGAAAATAAAATTGCAAGTACGGTAAGCAAGTACGCCTAAATACCTTGTACAAGTTTTTTGCAAAGATTTCAAAGTTAACATAAAGACTCTTCAGCAAAGAATTATTGAACTCACTCAACCGAATTTCTATTTCGAGAAACAGTATCTCAGACCCAACTTTTAGAGAAGAAACAACGTTAATACCTAGTAGCATACAGCTACGGAAATCCTTGTCATTTTAATTTCCTGGTCTTATAAATTTTAATATTGATTTGAGGTTATGTAACATCTATTGTGGCCATCAAAACAATAGTCCAAAATTTTACTTAAACATACAAAAAACTCAACCCATCCAAATAAGGCTGGTCCAATCTACGTCTTTATGCAGTCCAGTAGTTAACTCCCTTATCGTCCAAGCCACAGTGCTAGCCGGTATGCATTAGACAGGGCAGGGGAACGGATCGCCTTTGCGGTCTGTGTCGACGATCTGAGCTGTCATATCTCCTATTCATTGCAAAGCGGGCTGAGGTTTTCGAGCAAATGGTTTCTGCATTTTCTAGTCTATGACGTTTTAGCTTTTGGTTAAAGAATCATTTAGGTTTCAACGCATTGTGATCGAAAACACTAGGTTATTCGCCATTTTTGCAAAGTAATTGACCAATCCTATGTTTGTTATTCTTGAAAAAGAGTTTATAGAAAAAGCATGTTTATACTATATAATTATTAGTATATACTTCTAAAAATTTAATGTAACGTGTAAACTTAATGTACTTTATTGTTACTTCAACTATGGATCATTGTATCTGCAATGAAGACTATTATTATTGTTATACACAGTTCTCTAACAATTGATAGGTACTATGTTTATGCCGCTCAATGTTCAAATTACATACATTGACACAGTATATCGCGTACAAATGTAAAATAAACAACCCATGACACAATTTATCTTTTTTCTCCTCAACACAACGATAAATCTGTAGGTTTTTTACTATTTCCTATGTCCTGTCGGATCCAAACTTTATTTTCGTACATAAAAGATGATAAAACGCAGCAGCTACCGTCAACGAGGCCGTATATCAAGTCCAAACAAAAACAGAGCCAATGCAAATAACCTGCTATATTTTAGTGCGTTTACAGCAATCGAATACGTGAAAGCGAGCTTTATTGGATCGAATGTTAATTCTAAATGGATTGTGGGATTTTGTTCTGTGAAATATGTGTGTAGGTAGATCATAATGTTTTTTTAACATATATAAAACTAATAGTAATATGGGTAATAAGGTATTTTACTCTACGTGAGAAAAAATCTAAAAATATATTATAGAGATAGCTTAAGCCCACAACAGACGGCGCTATAATATGTATAGGCCTTTTTACAAAGGATGTGTTTAACAATTTGTTTGAATTTATTTATTGTCAATTTTTGCAACTTACTAGGAGTTACGTTAATCTTGTGTAACCTTGTTGTGGGCACAGCGAGTTTAATGTAGAGGTTCGACCACTGATTAATTTGATCGGCGTTGAAGAAACCGGCGGCTAGAATATTAAAATTGATCAGCTGCCACACCTTAAACTTTTAAGTATGTTTTAAAACTTAAGCTGAAACATAAACGACAGTTAAGTAAGATCTTAGGGGATAACTTCGAGATAACTAGTTGATAAACCGTATAGTGGAAATAAGCTTCTCACCATGTTTATAGCAAAGCTAGCGTAAGGTGCTTTATTTTAAGGGTGTATTAAGTTTATATATGGAAACAGTTTCTTCGCGTACAAAACTTGGTAGACTTGCATGTGATATATTGTGGAGAGTTAAGTTCTGAATGATGTAATTTTATGTATTTTTTATTTAAATTTATATTTGATTTGACAATGCCTCTTTACAGCAGCTAAGATTTTCCTTAACATTTTTTTTAATTTATTTACTCGCACGCTCTGAGTTGTCGGCGGTGCACTGGGAGGTTTCCGCGTCACCATGCCCTGAATGACATAATTCGTAGAGCCCTTATATCGGCGAATATCCCCTGCGTGCTTGAGCCTCCAGGTCTTAGTAGGTCTGACGGGAAGAGGCCAGATGGGTTGACTCTGGTGCCATGGAAAAATGGGAAGTGCCTGATCTGGGATGCAACTTGCGTCAGCACTGTCGCCGTCAGTCATCTTAGTCGTACAATGCTCTCTGCATCTGCCGCTGCCGAAGACGCCTGCTCAAAAAAAAGGCTTAAGTACGCTTCCTTGGAGCAGCTTTACCATTTTGTACCTGTAGCAGTGGAGACCTTGGGTAGTTGGAGTGTGGATGCGAAGTCTGTAGTGGGAGAATTAGGCCGTAAACTTAATGAAGTGACAGGGGACTCCCGCTCCGGGTCATTCTTGGTGCAAAGGATTGCCATCGCTATTCAGCGAGGCAATGCTGCAAGTGTTATGGGCACCTTTGCACCGGGAATGGTCAGGGGTGGGTTATTTAATGAATGTCTAATTTTTATGTTGTGTATTCAATATTAAGTGCAATATTTAATGTTTTAAATTAATAAATGTTTATTTTAGATATTTATTTACTTTCTCAACAATTTGTATTTGATAGTAGGATATTTATACTATCTTTATTCTATCTTTGTTTTAGTTTACTATGACAACGCCCTACTGCTGCATCATTATGACATTTTGTCATAATTATATTTTAAGTTTGACTATATTATTATTTAGGCCCCTTTACAGCTGATATTTGTATAATTAATGTGTACAAAGAAAATTACAATCAAATAATAGAATTAAATTAAAACTAGTATTTACAATTGCAACAATTGAGCTAACTGCAGACTGTTGCAAACAATCTACAAGTAGCTCAACTGATCCATATCAATACCAGTCGGAAGCATGCCCAAGACGCTAGCTCCATTGCCCCGCTGTATAGCAATACTGATGCGCTGCGCCAGGTACTCACCAGCTCTCGGGTCACGCGTCGCTTCGACCAGACGCTCAGATAATTTTTTGAAAACCCGGAGAGCCTCGATACCCCACGGACCTAGGGTTTCGACTCCCAGGGGAGCAAATGCGTATGCTCTATCGAGACTTGTATATTTGCGCCTCTTGAGATCTTCAATGTGTTAAATATTTATCTATATTTATGGGAATTACTGTTTCTGCATACAATCCTTATGGTGTTTTTTTCCTTCACACAAAACTAGTGTTGTATACCTACATAATTTTAATTAAGTACATGTTAAATTAAGAAAATCATTTAGACTACAACGACATCAAGTGTATCAACAGGCACCTACGGTGGAATTAATGAATATGAATGAAATGAATGAATATGATAAATGAAATGAAATCGAGTTGTTTCCCTTATTTCTGGTGGTGATGTGTGAAAGTCATATTGTAAAGCGAATTGATGTCCCAACTAGCCCCAAAATCAGTGAACCCAAAGTCATTTAGGTACCAAATATAAACTCTCATTAATGAGAATGCAATCGCAACACAGGCTATAAGTGAACCCAAAAGTTTTGCATGAAATTGATTTTATTAACCGTGCCAATAACTTCAGAGCTTGGTTCCTGAATATTCTTTTGACTAAGCTCTCTTTGATTAACTTTGCAAACAGGGCGTACTCGCCCCGCCTGCTTAAAATAAACAAAAGCACCGATTAAAAACAGACCTCTTTCGGGTCTGTTATTACAAGGTTTTTGAAAGCTTAATAGGAAAGTATTTTGTTTTGGTAAAATTTTATGACTTCGTGGAGAGTGGAGTCTTGTCACTTAATGAATTTTTCACACAATACTTTCATAAAACACAGGTATTTATTGCGAATACCTATAAATTTTCGTAAACTATGCAAAATTGATCCTAAGAACCTCCGATTGCGTATGTTTACGACCTATAACAGTAGGCAAAGGTCCACCTGCGACGTAAGAGGTTGCGGGTATGTTGCGGATGACGTCATCGGCAGCAATACCTACCCGTCTCTGGCATCGTTATCGGCTGATATGCCGATCCAGTGCATGCTGTTCTATAGATGTCAATAAGCAACAAATCCTAACGCTCTGTACGCTCCAATACCAATCCTATGGCTGCGTAACATAATTCACAAATTTAATTTAAATTTAATTTTTTTTTTAAATTTCTGTGTGTCAATTGTGAATATAAATAAATAAATAATTAGGTACATCAAGTGTTTTGTGGTTTTTCTCTTCAACTCCGTGAACGGGAATTTCACGTTGATGCAGTTAAAATATCTACTAATTTTATAGATAAAGAAACTTCTCTGTGTAAAGTGTACACAGCTTCGGAATGCTTCCTCTAAATAAGGATGACAAGCAAGTTTTCAATTTGTGTTTGAGTTTTCAGCACTGAAACAGCAACGAAACGAGACACAATACAAATAAGCGGAATTAACAACCCGTCGACGGTAGGCAATAATTCTCTGTCAACTCTGAATGTGTGCGGTACAAAAATACTGTGCAATGTCCTCTTTATGTACGTTCACTGAGTGCTTATGTACCTCTTTTTAACATAAAAAAACGTGTATTACTGCCTTGTTTAAGTTAAGTTAAAACCGGCCCTCGCACTTGGCCGGTTTTATTTGGCTGCACTTCGTTTGTGTCTACTACCATTCTAAGCCTTTTTCGTGGAAGACATCAATGGTTCTCGATAACGTTTATCGAATGTTTTTTGTATAAACTCAGGCTAAGGCCTCCGTTCAGTAGTTTTGACGTGAAGAAGCAACAAAATGGTTGTATGTGACCTTGGTTTATTTAACAGTTTTTTTCAACAAAATAATAAATGCAGTTGCTAGCTGCGCGACAAAAACCTGTCAGAAGTGTTTACAAAGTTATTAATTCTGTTTTACCCGATCTTTTACTGCTCCGATTTGAAATTAATCGAAAAATAATTAGAAAATGCTCTGTTTCCAAAGAATTTAAATCCTATTACGAAAGAGCTCAGAGTGGAATATCATAGGGGTTTGATTGCTTTTTACCTGTTGATTTTTATTAATTTTCCTTTTATCCCTAGAGTCGGGTACAGAGATAATCGAAGAGTATTTAGCTCGCACATGATAGGCACCTAGATAAGTGTCGAAATGTAGTCTGGACTATGTGAGAAAGGCCATATTGTTATGAACGGTCAGCTTAATATCATTATAAACCCTTAGTATCTTAGAGCGGAGCCTTTTCCATCTTATTTTCATAACCCAGTTTTGACTCAAATTTTGTTGTCACACAGACCTCATATCTCGATAATATCCGTTACTCATTAACCTTATTTATCAACACGCGCAATATGAATACATTAATTATTTATTTTAACGTATCTCGTCTCAGGAAAATGATATCTCAATATCTCAGTGCGGCAAGTCAAAGAGTATTGTTTGTGTCATATCCCGTACCGAATACTGGCAGGTATATAAGTCAGTTGCCACAGTTGTTTTGTACATTTTCATAGCTGCATCGTTGTGTAGCGTATCAATTTAAATCTACTCTCAATTTCGCGGCTGTTTAAACTTTGAACTTTTTGCGATGGCTCATACAGAACATGCAATTTTGAAGGATACAATCGAAGACGGAAACAGTGTGATAGATTTTGACGACAACGAGAGCACCGAAGAAGAAAATGATTCAAAATATGGATATGTAGACGTATTGATATGTGCAGTGATAACAGTCTGTGTGTTCTTGTATTGTTACTTCTTTTTTTATGCATTTTATTCGTATCGCCCGACAGCGTTTTATTACGATGGTAAAACAAATATCAGTAATTCTTTTAAAAATATCGATACTATCATTACATATATACCTCTTGAAAATAACGAATTTGTAAGAAGGAACCGTTCTATAAAATTAATATTAAAATGGATAGATCTAAACAGCGAATTTTCGTTGTCAACAAACTTAAACAGTGGACAAAGCGAATTTGTCTTCAGTAAATGTGAATATACAAATTGTTTAATAACATCGAACATGTCCTATTTCTATGACTACAGAGAATTTGACATGATTTTATTCTCAGCCATAGATTTATCTTACAGTGAAGTGAAAAAACCATGGATTCGTTCTCCAGACCAAAAATACGTTTTTGTAAGCAACAAATCTCCCGAAGACTATCCAATCTGCACTGACGAGTATGATGGCTTCTTCAACTGGACTCTTACCTATAAACTTAACTCCGATATACTATGGGGCTATTTAGTAATACGAGATATGAATAACAGCATAATCGGTCCTAAGATGAACATGACCTGGCTGAAGGCAAGCGAGATGAGACCTTTAAGCGAGGAATTCAAAGCAAAGTTGATGATGAAGAGTAGAGCAGTGGCTTGGCTTGCATATAGTTGTCACCATAAACAAAACCGTAACTACATCGTAAATGAACTGCAAAATGAACTGAGTAAATACAAATGCGAAAATTATACCTGCAGACTAGATATATACGGAAATTGTGGAAAACTTCAATGTTCTGAAGACGATGAACGGTGCAATAACATTATCAAAGAGAAATACTTTTTTTATTTGGCGTCCGAAAATTCTTTTGCCGTCGACTATGTTACGGATGAACTTTTAAAAGCCTTGAATAATAATGCAGTACCTATTGTATACGGTGGCGCCAACTACTCAAGGTATGAAAACTAGTATTATCAAACATTTTGTGTATTTATTTAATGCTTGACTATCCATCAAGCGTTATCTAGCCCCTAAGTATGCAGGATTTGTGTGCTGCATACTTCGATTGTGGAAATAGATGAGGGTTGCTAATTTTCATAGACCACAGGCACTTAAAGCACAACCTCGTATCTAAAAAACTGTCATTTCGACGACCGATGTGGCGCGGTGGGCGAAGGTCTGCCTGCGACGCAGGAGGTTGCGGGTTCGATTCCCGCCTCGGGACAAATGTGTGTACGATCTGCAGACATTTGTTCAGGGTGTTCTGGTCGTTTTCTAAGTATAATAAAAAAAATATCTACCTATGTATTGTATTATATTATGTATATCAGTTGTCTAGTACCTATAACACAAGCTCTGCTTAGCTTGGGGCTAGATAACGCTGTGTGAATTGTCCAGCATTATTATTATTGTTATTATTTTACAGATTTCTGCCAGACGGATCATACTTGGATGCATCAAAACTGAATCCTGTACAACTGGCGGCAAAAATCCATGAACTAATGCACAACCATGAAAAATATGCAGAGTACTTTAAGTGGAAAAACCATTATATTTACCAACAAACAAACCTTGCAATGGAAAATCATGAATACTGCAAGCTTTGCTCCTTATTGAACAATGAAACATATGTAAAGAAAACATCAATATATCACAATTTTTCGCAATGGTGGTCTCCTGAACACTATTGTTACGACGGCGGCGTTATTTCCCAAATTCAAAGTTAAATAATAAGTTGATTTAAATAATTAGTAAAAAAATGATAAAACATCAGTTTGTATTGTATTGTCGGTTGTATTGGTAACTAATTTCTGCCCGCAGTTTCACTCGCGTTTTGCCGGGATAAAAAGCAGCTGATATACTGATCCAGGTCTTGAAAAATTTCAGGCCGATCCATTCAGTTGTTTTGGCGTTTTAATAATTGCGTGATAGTGTGATTTGTTAAGTGTAGTTAAAAGACATGGATGACTTAAAATACATCTAGATTGTTTGCAACCGCGTGCAGTTAACTCAACTGTATCGATTTGTTAATACAAATTTTAATTTATTACTTTCTTTAATTGTAAAATTTTCTCTGCCTATAAAGATTTTTGTGGTAAATTCTCGACGGTTAATGAACAAAGGCACCACGGTAAATTTGCAGTACCTTCAATCATAGGAATGTTTGTGTATGTACAACGAAACTGAAACATTCCTACGATATTAAGTGAAGACGGAGGGAAGAACTAGTTAATATTAAGACATTGCATTGAGTTTACTATTATCTTATGCAAATAGCAATCTCGCTCTACCTACTGTGTCAATTGCTCTTCTAATAATAGAATATTTGATGGCATGCTAGTTTTCTCTCAAACTTTATTTTGTAATTTAAATTTAAATGTGTATTTTCTGCTTGGTAATAAATGAAAATGTGAAACAGTGTTTATGTTTTTTTACGCATTTCCTCAAAAAATACCATATTTCTTTGAACACTAGGTATAAATTAAACACTGTCTAAGAAAAAAGTCATTCGGAAGGCCATCATATACAAATATATGCAGATCGTGCAAACATCTGTCTCGTGACGGAAATGGAATCTGCAACCTATTGCGTCGCAGGCGGACCTTCGACCCGCTGCGCCACGGATGTCATCTCAGGTCGACATAGGACCAGGGCCACAGATAGATATTTTTCTATCGATAATTTAGTATCAGGTGTTTATTTTTTGCCGTCACCATCGAATACCAAGTAATACTATCCATTAGTAATACCCTGTTGAGCTCCTTCCTTTCTTCACCCTTTGTCTTCCCTCTACTATCTGGGTTCTACGCCACTACGGTATGAGTGCATGAAGTTCGTCACGTCATCGAGCAAACGCGCGCCTGAGGCAGCCCGAGGCACGTCCACACCAGCCAAGGCATTTGGCTCGCGCGGCTGCCGCGCGAGCCTGTGCGCTAGGTGGGTACGCGGCTAATGACAAAAAAATAATATTGACATCTGTCATTGGAAAAACATAGATTTTGCTTGTAAACAAAGTGTCAATAAGTAACAAAGTAAGTAAGTAACAAAGTGTGAACAAGAGTACAGTATTTTACTATACCAGCCTACATACGATTAGTTAATCTTTAAGGAAATAAATAAACGTTTATGTTAAAATGTTAAAAAGCAGAATAGCCCTCCGTATGCAACGTATACGACAAAAGATGAGATCTGGACGCTTGAATTTGTATGAAAGCAAGTGGTCTACAGTACAGACTCTTAGGTACGCTATGCCATCTTCCAACATTGCGCTACGTACACGTTATTCATTTATTTATTTAAAAAGGGCATCCTACGTGAAAATCACATGAAGGCTACATGTTACACTACAATCTTTGTGTTTTCACACTTATGGGACGCCGCATTTTTATGTGACGTGGGCTCGGTCTGTTCCTTCCTACCACTCCACATCATAACCAGCTAATACACGTCCACTGCTGGACATTGGTCTGCCCCATACGACGCGACAAAGAGCGGTCCTGAGCCACCTCCATTGACTCCTACTACCTCACACGTAGATAAATGTGGCACAATACGAAGAAAAACTTTACCTTAAAATGAAATCAACGATTCATTCATTTGATCAAATTAAAGCCCCTGGAATCAGGTTCGTACTTCCGGTGGAATAGCAAACGTAGTTACCGCGGGAAATGATTGGAAATCTGATTTTAGAGGAGCCTTTTCCAATACCGAACCTTTGGAGCTTTCGTTGAACATCCGCCATTGAGTTACAGGTACAAAAACGGTAACATTGAAGTTTTTTAAATAATTGAAGATTGATGAATGAAAGATGATTTTGGAGGATGACGATTCACGTTCATTTGCGTTTTTTATTTACGTATAAATTATGAAATTCGTAATTTAAGACAACCATATGTATTAAAATTATCAAATACTCGTTGCATTACGTCCTGCTTGTGGCTCTGTTTCCTTTAATTAAGACAGTTTTTGGGTTCCGTACCCAAAGAGTAAAAACGGGACCCAATTACTAAGACTTCGCTGTCCGTCTGTCCGTCACCAGGCTGTATCTCATGAACCGTGATAGAAAGACAGTTGAAATTTTCACAGATGATGTACTTCTGTTGCCGCTATAACAACAAATACTAAAAAACAGAATAAAATAAATATTTAAGGGCATACAACAAACTTGATTTTTTACCGTTTTTATAGGCAATGGTACGGAACCCTTCGTGCGCGAGTCTGACTCGCACTTGGCCAATTTTATTTAAATATTATCTGCTTAATTCAATTTCATTTATGTTTAAGAGTCCTACATATTCAAGTGTGCCAACCTACACTTATATACCTTACCAAAATGATCGTTTTGATTGCTCAACAGAAACGGTTTGACGTGAGCAAAACACAATTGGGAAACTGACCAGCATAGCAAAACCTACCTCCCTTTCCATCCAATTGCTACCTCAATATACCGGTGGCAATTTCAGAGATCAAACTTTAATGGTTCCGTTGTCATGACTGGGTTTATGACGGAATGTAATATTCCATTATACGCGAAAAGGGGCAACAAGAAGAACCATAATCGAGTGTACATTATTCTCCAAAATCGAACGTTTAGTACAAGATGACTCAAATTAGCAAGTTCAAATAAAATCTTTATAAGCATTTCAAGAATTCCGGATTATAAAAGACTTTGTTTTTACAGTATTCTGGAAGGTAGTATGAATATAACATGAGCTGGTGATGATATTTGAGTTATTCGTTTGAGGCATCGGAAAGAAATATAAACTCTAGAACCAAGAGCACGTTACTTCGTGACTGAAATGATATAGTTTTTTACAGATTTAGTCAGGTTTAACCCAAATTCTTCCTCCCTTTGACGAAAGTGTTTCTATGTTTAGTAAAAAAATATATCTATATAATGTACTGATTATGTATATCAGTCAATTAGTAAACATAACACAGACTCTGCTTAGGATGGGGCTTGATGAGGCCACACAGCTACATCAAGCCTAAGATTTTCTAGCATTGTTTATTTATTTATCGCTTAGCACATAATACAATATATAACATCCTATGTGTACCCATTACATCAACCTCAAGGGATACTAGACCTAAAATACAATACATTTTCATGAGATAAACACAAAAATTGATTTTTTTTTCATTAATCAATTCAGCTATATCCTTGTGCTACTAGCAGAACAGATCAATGGCAAAAAGTAAGGAATCGATGACTTTCTTGTTTTCATATAATGAGCACTTAACAAGGGGTCACCAATGTATTTTTCTTTGAGGAAAATTGTGCTTAAAGTACATTGATTGAAGGTCAAAATTCCTCAATCTTTATCTGTGACAGAACAATTAAGAGCCATGCGGGCATTTGGCGTTTATTGACATTCAATTAGTGATATCAAATATCTATCTGGGTGTCTACTCCACTAAGCTGCATCAATAATGAAATATAGATAAATACATAATCTTGAACAATGAAACTAATTAAGAGATATGTACCTAATGATTTACTTTTATTTATCAAGAATGTATTCTACACAGCAAAGTCGGCACGCTGCGTACAATTGGGTATTTTCTATGTATAATAAAAAATATATCAGTCATTTAATACCCATAACACAAGCTCTGCTGCTAACCAAAATAAATAAACCAAGTTAATTTCGAGGGCACCATACAAAAACCAAAATTATTCATGTTCCATGGTTCACCAAATCTTTTTAAATCATTACCCTCTTTTTGCAGTCAGCTAAAGGCGGAAGAATGCGCAGAAAAATAGCAACGAAAGTACCTCGATTAACTCACACCAGTCTTTGTCTCAGTTTTTAATATCTTTAAGTGGACGTAGGCAATTTTACAAAAAGCCAAAAAACGGAAAATCCCTGGTAATTTGCGGTATCCACTTGGGTATAATTGAAATGAAAAGGAGGATGGTAAAAATGTAGGCCAGCGTGGCCTAAGCATGCCTCAGTCGTGACATGTCGCGCTTGAGCTCTTTAAATTTATGGTTTTCTTGAAAATAATATGATTACTGAGTTTTTAATGACTGTCGGAGAATAGTCAGTTCTCCTCTCTTATTTTTTATTTGATAGATCATAACTATTATTTAGATATAATTTTTTGGAAGAACTTAATGATGACTCTAAATCCATTTTCCATATTTATTGTGATATGATTTTTGTCTAAGGGTTATACGTAATATGCCTACCCTGCCCCTGTACGTACTGCGCTTACCTCTTATGAGTACTGAAGGTAAACTCAGGAAAATTTTGGTAGGCACTTATTTTGCAAACTACAAGTTCAAAAATGCCACACCTCCCCCAAGGCAAAGGTATTTTAGAACTGCCACTGCCTCCAAGCTTTTTCATGGTGAGATATTCATGATGAGATTTTGAAATTTGGTTGATTTAATTTGATGCACTTAGCTAAAATTATATTAAAATAATAATAACAATCAGTGTTTATTCTTTGATTCAATTATTATTTAAGATAATTTAGAAAAAACTATTTAAACATGATAGTAATTAAGAAGAAAAATCCATTGCTGGACCATCGTGGAAAAAAGGGGAATCTAATCCATAACGGCTTAGTGAACCAGAGTGGCATAGGGCAGATGTAGCAAATTTGCGTACTTATGCTAATTCCGCATTATTTTAATTAAAGGTGTAGTACTTTCAAATATATAATGCGGATATTATGCGGAATCGGCATCATTTCAGTTGAGCTTTCTGTAGATTGTTTGCAACAGTCTGCAGTTAGTTTCAATTGTAAATCCTAGTATCAATTTGTTTGTACAATTTGATTGTAATTTGTGTCATTTCATAGAACAACATTTTAAAGTAAAACCATTTTAAAAATAATAAAAGACTAGGAGAGCACTTTAAAAATTCCAACCCACCCGTGAAACCTCATCAATATGCTAATTTGAAACTCAAACTAAACTCCAAACATTATTCTGTTCAAACATTAAATATGTCGGACCCGCAGGAGTCACTTCATCAGCTATAAATATTAATTTATTTACATACGAATCCCACTTTCATTAGTGAAATGCAAATTTCTAGGATTCGATTAAAAACTTAGGTGATTTCGTATTACCTAACAGATATTCAACTATAAGGCCGTTTCAGCACGAGAGCCAGTTTCTGAATTAGAGATGAATAAATGCCAGATTGGACGCCCTCCGGCCAAGAAGGATGCGAACGACTGCAGGCAAATGCTGTATGCGGCAAGCTGAAGACAGGACGCTATAGCGCTCATTAGAGGCTTATGTCTAGCAGTGGACTTATATAGCCTGATGATGCTGAAATGCCAGATATCCGTGAATATGAAAGCGGCTGGCTAGTGCACATTATGCCATATAGAAGCTTATGTCTCAACTGGTTTCGGTCTATTACGCTTACTGTCACTCGATGACTAGCTATAGAAAAACGGTCTGGGGGAACGCAGGTTAAAAGGGTTCTCATTTGTCAAAACCAAGCGCTACAAATAATTCACGGATCATAAAGATTAGAGCCTTTTTCAAGAAATCTAAAGTTATGACAGTTATATTTATATAAAAATCTCTATTTGAAATACACTCTCAGGAAAAATTGCCGATGACAATGAATTTACATAGTTACAGCACCCTAAACAAGGAAATAATTAGTTAGTAGTACCGCAAACTAATAAATATTTTTAAACTTACGCGATCTGAACACATATTTATAAATACTAGCAGTCATCCCGTGACCACGGCAGAGTGTAAACCTGTCGAAACGTCGGGAAAATAAGGTAATTAAACGCGATAAATACCCGTTAAATAGTATTTATAAATCCCGCATACTAGGCTTGTTAAAACTTACAAACAAGGCACATGTTTAACATTCAAATGTCAAACAACCACTGGAAATTACAAGTCTTTCTCTAAATCTGTTCAAACTATAAATAAAAGCTTTCTTGGAATCACAGCCTTTTTACCACATTAGTCATATGCTGTTCTTTTTCTGATGTGCATTCGATTAGTCGAATTGTACATTTGATATACTTTTTTCTTCATTAATATTATACACTATTAAAGTTGAGCATGCTTCTTTTAATAAATTAAACATATATTGTAAAGAAATGGTGAATAAATAAGATACCTAAATACTGAATAAAATAAAATAATTACACGTTAGGTACGTCACCGTTATAAAACTGCACGATTTTTAAACATCACCATGAAGGCCGTCAGTCTTTTGTTTTTAAATTTTTTGCGAGCTATAATCAAGTGTTAATTTATTCGTATATTTTTCTCTGATCTCTGATAGTACGTTATTACCAGGTAGGAAAACCTGTGATATAGTCCAAAATAAATTGGGTGCGAGCTTTGTGATGCAAAACCGAGACAATATGTTATGCCCCTGTTCCCGTAGATACACAACTGATGTAACCTTTTGAAGCCTTTTTTCGTAATTACTAAAGCGTAGGTCAAAGGCAGATTTACATTTTTATTTGGTTCAGCTTAAAGAGACAATTTTAAAGTTTCATTGGCTAATGAAAAACGACCTTTCTTTTTAGGATAAAAATATGTTCAGATGAGTCCAGGATAGAATCCCATTTTACATGTTTTTTTTTTCGATCAAGGATTGTACCTTTTAACTTACAAACCTGCAAGCAAACGTTTCAAATTTACGGATTCGAGAGAATCGAGGCCTTAAAATAAGAGTACCTAGGTAGTAAAATGCAATATTTTTTGATGGCCACGCATACTTGTTGTATATGTTTTAAATCTAGGTTATCATAACTTGGTTTAGTTTATAATTATAATGCTCAAACGCGTTGCACTCATGGTTCTTATTATATAATGAAAATTAATTGTTCTACTCTATCTAAAGGACTCTATACACCGAACCAGCCCGAACAGACACAGTCCGGCAGGTTTGTTGTCGGCGGCTGCGGAGAATGATACCGGAAACCGTGCTATCATTATTGTGCTTTGTGGATTATGAGAAGGCCTTTGACTCAATCGAAACCCAGTCGGTTCTGGAATCCTTACAGCGACGCCAAGTAGACTGTCGTTATAACGAGGTTCTGAGATATCTCTACGCAGCCTCCACCACCAAGTACAGGGCCAGCAGTCTAACCCCATCCAATTGCGCAGAGGAGTGAGACAGGGGGATATCATATCACCAAAACTGTTCACAAGCGCATTAAGAAGATTTTTTTAAGACGCTGGTCTAGAAAGAGCATTTAAAGTGTAGGACGCCCTCCGACCAGGTAGGTTGACGACCTGCGAAAGATTGCAGGTAGATGCTAGATGTGTCAAACTGAAGACAGGGGGCTATGGCGCTCATTAGGGGAGACCTACTCGTGTGTCTAACTGTAGAATAACATAAACTGATGATGATGATGATGGTAAACCGTGCTTTTTTGCGCATTGTTTCTGTATTTTGCTGTGTGAATATTGCAGGCCGCCGACAGTGTTTTGTCAACTTGTAACGTGATGTGAAACCGGCGACTTTGGTGTATAGACACCTTTACAAGAGTGGTCCTGCAATTCATTATTACTCGCCACCCGGTAACTTTATACATTACCATATTTTCATCATATTCCGCGGTCACTAAGCGAGTTAGAGTTACTTAACGATTTTATTATATTTTCTGAGGACCGTCCTTATTATTTGGTTTCATGGCTTGTGAGTATATTACATAGAGTTTAAAATAGTACTCTTGTTTTTAAAGTCATCATCATTGCTGGACAAAGGCATCTCCTATAGGAGATGCCTTTGTCCATAAGCGGGGGTTTTTCCATTTTTAAGCTGCCTCAGAACCAACACGATCTCGTCTTGACTGATGTCTGACAGTTCGTTGGTGGATTTTTAAGTATTCATTTATAATTAAATTACTCCAATTTGTTTAATTTGAATAGTTTTTTTTAAAGTGGGTAAAAATACTAGTTGAATCAATATTGTATTTATGTATTTAATATTCTTTTTATGAAGTAGAAATAAGTTTCATTGTTGATAGATAATTGTACAACAAAGGTTGCCTGGAAGAAATTGCTTCAAAAGCGATAAGGCCGCTCATTGTACTTTTATGTTTCATGTCTATCCATGTCTATGTTTGTTTTACTTTATTGTGTACTGTGCAATTAAGAGTTTTGAATTGTGTATTGTTTTATATTGTATCTACCTAACTAATGATGCCTAGTTCAAATAATCTGTAGGTGTGTTTCAACAAGAGGATTTAAATTGCCGTTGAGGTAAACTCACGAGCTTTATATGGAAAAACTTTCAAATTACATCTCCCTAAAAAGTTCCAGCAACAAAATAAAGAACAAAAAAGGCCGAAA
Organism: Eupithecia exiguata; assembly: GCA_947086465.1. Taxonomy (NCBI): domain Eukaryota; kingdom Metazoa; phylum Arthropoda; class Insecta; order Lepidoptera; family Geometridae; genus Eupithecia; species Eupithecia exiguata. Next base: position 5,497,787 of record OX352243.1, on the reverse strand, counting down.
ATTAGATACAGACTGTAAAAGTACATCTTTACAGGGTGCTGCTTTTTATTCAGCACCCATCTACACCTTTGAACATTACATTTAACACAAATAACAAAGTACGTAAAAGGTGCTCCAAATAGGTACACACTGCGAGGTACACTCAGTGTCAGAACCGCTTATTTCTAGTAGAATTTTGGTCATTTCTGTCATTTTTGACGTTCCCTGTCATTTTTAGGGTTCAAGACTCAAAGTGCTGTATTTCCTTTAGACCTTACAGGACTCTTGGACACTTCACAAAACTCAGAATACATATATGTAATCTGGTTAAGTTACCAAAGGGTAAAAAACAGCACCCTATTACTAATATAGCCTGGTGACAGACGGACAGACGGACAGCGGAGTCTTAGTAATAGGGTCCCGTTTCACCCTTTGAGTACGGAACCCTAAGAAGGTGAGATAGGTATGTTAGGTAAACTTTGATAAGTTATTGCTGTGGTTGCAATTTATAAACCAGTGCTTGTAACGCTAGCAAGGTACATTTAAATTTATGTAAAATAATTTAAACATAACAGTTTTTCCAGGATCCATAATTTTACGGATGGTAGCTTTAAGCATAAAATTTAGGTTCGTGGAAATCTCATTTATATTAAATTCGGAACAGATTTTTTCTAAGAACTTTTGAACCTACGTTACCTACAATTTTTTTTAAAAAATCTTTTGATAGCGTTATAGTAACCATTGGTTGTCTCTGCCATCTCTTCTAAGTAACAGAATGTATTTAATGATGCCGACTGTACCTAAAGGTTGTTCCAAATACGTACTGTCAGGTACGAAACGTGTCAAGCCTCGGAACTTGGGTGGCATGTCAAAGAGATTCGTATAAAAACTTTCGACACCCTTTCACTCCGCCATTTTGTTCTAAAAATATTTTTTTACCCATTTCTTGGTGAATTTGTTCATTAAAAAAATCCTAACAATGACTTATTTACCACAGTTGCAGTTTCCAGCGAGCTTTTCATACAAATAGGTAATTTCACAAGCAGTTATAACGATAAAAGCGAACTAGGTAGTTATTATTTTTCCAAAAAAACGAGAAACTGACTTGGGATTGCATTATATTTTCACTGTTTTTAGGGTTCCGAACCCAAAGGGTGAAAACGGGACCCTATTGCTAAGCCTCCGCTGTCTGTCCGTCTATCAGTCTGCCGCCTCATAACCCGTAAAAGGAAAACAGTGGAAATTTTCACTTTCGCTTTTAAAAATTAATCATATATTAAAGGGAATATAAAAAACTACTTTTTTTTTGGATATCGGTTTAAAGATGTTTATTCTCATAAAAACAAAAATGTTTACATAAAATGAGATACAAAATTTCTTATAACTAATGCATATGCTAATATTATGTTACGTAGGTACACCTCCGGGGCCGCCGCGCTGGCGGCCATATTCTGGTTCTACTTTTGTCGAGGCTGTATCTCATGATATCTTATAGGTAGATAGTTGAAATTTAGTCAGGGTGTATATATATAAGTCACTATTGTTACTATAACAACAAAAAATAAAAAAATCATAATTAAGGGGTCCAATGTCCATATCAAGTTGAGTACGGATCACTGAAGTTAAGTACGTCGGACGCGGTCAGTAATTAAAACATATCTCCGAATTAGCTGCCACAAACGTAAACATAGGGGATACCAGTAAAAAATTTACCTCCTTTGTAGAAGGTAACTACGACAGTATTACGTTTTGTCGTAATAAAATCTAGGAATTTTAATTTTAACCAAAACTTGTCAACTGGTCAATAAATTAAGGTCCTGGCATATTTTTAATCTAGTACTTTAGTTTCTTACAAAGATAATAAACGATAAACATGTTTTATGGGTAATTATTTTGTGCCACTGGGTCATATTCTGAGGAATGGGGAATAGTTCTGTCGATGTGCATTGGTACTGCACATTGGGTACAAAATGTAATGAAATGTTGCCGTTGCGGATGTTTTTGGCCTATATTGGACTTTTTTCTACCTCTGCGGATCTTTTGCGGACCGTGACGTTCTACGGGTCTTTTCGGACCAAAACGCGTATCGGAACGGCATATACTACAATAGCATACACCATATTCATGCATAGTGGCCACTGTACTAGCAGAGAATATTATAATAATATCTAACGTACCACTTTAATAGGATATTAAAATACTTATTATGTAGATATTACAACATTTTTATAATGCCGTCGTATTTTATTCAGTGCCTCAAAGAAAGAGATTTAGAAAAAATTGGCCTACTCCGCTCGCCGTTGCCCTTTTGTATATTTTCCAACAGTCAGTTGTTCAAATTCAAAGAAATAAACATAATGACAGTCAATATATTTATGAAAACTTATTGTACACATAAAAATATCAAAAGCTTTCCTAAAAATAGCGATATACATAATATAAATACTAGAAATAAACATAAACTCGATATGCCCACAACCAGGCTTCACAAGATTAATGTATCTTTTAAAGGGCAATGTATAAACTTCTACAACAAAACTCCTAGTGAGTTGCAAAATCTATCAATAAATAAATTCAAACAAATTGTCAAAACCTTTCTGTGCAAAAAAGCTTACTACAAAATATCAGATTATTTAGGGGATAAAAAACCTTTGGACGGGTTTTGCTCCAACTCGAAAAATAACAACTAACAGGTTTCTTAGTCGCTTCTTTACTTTAGTCTACATACCGAAGCGACAGAAATCAAAAGTATTTCCGTTATTTCCGTGTCAGTGTTTTATTTTAAGGATTTCACCTTTTCTAAGGGTACATTTTTGTAAGTATGGAAATAAAGAATTTTTGATTTTGATTTTGTTATCTTCATTATATTCGCCAGTTTAACCTCATGAGCTCATTTTCTTTTCCTTGTCATCTCAATTAATTTTTTTAGGCAAGCTGTAACTTATGTAATGTTACTAGGTACTTACTGTTTATATTGTTGTTAAAAATAGATGTATTTCTATTTCATTCTATTCTTACTTACTACCTGCAATTTGGGGAGTCACGTCTGGTGAGGCCTTATGTGCTCTTTCTTGTGATTTATTATGTAGGTATCCTGCGTTGGTATGAACGTTTTTTATCTACGTATGTTGAGCTGAATTGGATCATTCCACTTTTCAGGGATTGTAGCCAATGGATAATCCATGTTAGATAAGCTACCCTGGTACCATCCTGGTTTCATTCAAACAAATCCGTTCAGTCTTAGAGCATGAGGGCGTCACAAACACACTATACATTTTTTACGTAATTTGTGCCTAGTGATATTAGTTTTATAGGTGATTACTCTTTCTATTTTCAGCTTGCAATATATCATTTTGCAGTTTTTCTCATATATTACGAAACTAATCATTTTGTCATTATGTCGGACAAAATTTGGGTTCGGTCTGGAGCTTTTTAATTTTGACTGCGGCAACACTACTTTCGTTTCCTGTCTCGGAGAAAACAAAATAATTTCAAGATTTTCTTCAAGTTCTTAGAGGTTTCCCGTCCTTCGCCCGTTCTGGAATCGAATGTTCTTTCTCTGGCTGCGCCGCCGCGCCGCCGGTTTTTGCTGTTGGTGAAGTTATATGCTACCCCACAGAACTGTTCTGTGTGCTACCCGTTAAAGTGATCTTGCTGTGTTAGAGTTATTGTTATTACCTGGTTGTGTGTGTTTGCTGATAATGATAAAGAGCCTGACTCTGAGCCAATGAAAAACTGATGGTAATAAATGTGTACAAGCAGACGTACATGAACTATTGGTCGCGTGTGTCAACAAAACAGCCGAGCTCTTGGGAATATCGCAAAGAACATGGAATGGTTGTAAAAGAACACAAATCAACAGGAAGGGTTTCTTCGCCCACGAAAAAAGGTAGCAAAACCAATTTTGACGAAGTATTGACCAATTCACCTATTCTGCTATATGAAGAATCGTCCGTCAGTTTTTTCGCCGAAATTAATTATCTGTTCTAACGAAGGTAAGAATTGATTTAGGTATCTACCTCAATTTCAAAGAAAAGTCTATGTCTTTATTTAAAAAAAGTAAAAGGATAAAAAGTAGCCTATGTGTTTTCCAGACTATAATCTATCGTTATGCCAAATTTCATACGGACCCCTTCCGTCCGTTTGCTGTTTTGCCGTGATTGAGTAACAAACATCCATCAATCCAAACTAATATTAGTGGGATAAAAAGCATTCCTACTGCTTCTGAGAAATGACTTATATCACTCATGCATTATTGCTTCCTGTGATCTGCATATTAAATATATCCTATTTTGTTGCAGGCCATACAGTAATAAAAACAATGGTGGATACTGAGGTCAAGAGACATCGAAACAAGCTTTCTTGGAAGGCTTAACAACAGGCTTGAATACTCCAACGGGATAAAGACTATAATTGATAATCAGCTGTAATTATAGGCAACGAAGAAATAAAAAAACAAGAAAAGTATTTGTTTATATTTATTTCTGAGGTCAAATAATGCTACGCCCTTGTAGGACTAGGATATTAGTAATTTAGGCAGTGAAAACTAATGTACTTATGAATAAACCTTCCTTAAAATGTAGTTCTCTATGAAAAAAACACCTATTTGTTTGTTTTATTTACTCTCAGAGGGCATAACCAAATGTTGCTTTGCTTTGTTGTTAGGTACAAGCATAGTGAAGGGTGGTGCGTGAGCCTAGGATTATTATGACTCGCAGAAAAGAACACCAGCAGCGCAGCGTGTGTAGTTTTACGGCGGGAGGCCCCGCGCCTTGTGAAATGAATGTATTTAGTAAAATAATTCTAGCTTTATGAAAATTTCCTGCTCAAGCAAAGCCGAGGGCAAGAACTATACCTAATGATCCATAAAAATTCAAGGGTTTACTCTGCTGTCCTGTCACTTTCATAGTGACATTGATTTGTGTACATTATTGGCAGGATTAAAAAAAACGAGGTATAGATGGGTGACCGCATCATGATAGCTTATTGCTATTGTTTTATTTTTATCACTTTTAAGGGTTTCTTTTGCGAAATGAAATGAACGTACGATGGTACGGAATCCTCCATGTATGAGTCGCCTCGCGCTTGGCCGGTTTTAATCTTCAATTTAAGTTTTGTGGGTCAAATCCCTCGGGAATTAAATTTAAATTGGCCATGCCAGGATCATTTTCTATACAACCCCAAAAGAATCATCATGATCGGTCCATAATTGCGAAATCAGCGAACATAAAAAATATACATACCTACAGCTGAATATATTACCTCCTCCTTTTTTCGAAGTCGGTAAAAAATAGTAACGCAGCACATAAAAAAGCACGATGTCCTCCCTCATTATGAGCCCTTCGGGATTTTCCGCTCTTTACAAATAGGCTCTTGATGTAGATGTTTACGGCATTGCAATGCAACATTGCATAAATGTCATTACAAATAGAGGTTTATGGTTTCACAGCAATTTATGATCATTGACATATGCGGTCGTAAACAGCAGATGTCTATTTCATTCTGGGCCTAAAGTTTCAACTGTATTGGAAATTTATGTCCACTTTATTTAAGTAGGACTTTACTTTGTATGTGCTGGCGTAGGATATAGAGTTTTGAACATTTTGAGATTATACAGCCTCAGAACGGATATCTATTTTAACGCATTCACTGTCCAGTGTTGGCGGTGCAAGCCGCAGGTGCTCGGAGCTCCGGATAAGAGGAAACACTGTAGTCATTAAGTACACTAATAATACAAAGGCGAAAGTTTGGATGGATGCTAGTTACTTCTTCACGCCAAAAACACAAGGGTACAATTCTGATCAACCATTTGCTTTATAATGATATAGTAGTATTGTCGCAAAACTGCCACGTAGTACGTCATGTGCCACGATGTGGTGACTATGCGACGATACCATAGTCATAATAAAGCGATAGGTTCACCAGAATAAGCGATTGAAAATTAGCTCATAATGTAGTCAACCAAGAACATATTTAGGCTCTATTTTAATTGTACCCTTGTGGTTTCTGCGTACAGAAGTAGCTTTTTTCACGCCAGAACCACAAGGGCTCAATTCTAACTAACCTATTGCCTTATTATGATAGAGGTGTAGTCGCAAAACTGCCACGTAGTGCGTCACGCGTCACGAGGTGGTGACTATGCGACGATACCATAGTCATAATAAAGCGATGCGGTTCACCAGAAATAGCGATTGAAAATTGGCTTATAATGTAGTCAACCAAGAACTATGCTCTATTTTAACACGATATAGAAGTGTGAAAGTCGTCAAAAACTTAGTTCTGTGAATTTTTCTATACAACCACTATATCAGTACCTAAAATAGATGATTAAATTTACTAGACCTGGTTTCTAGAAACGGAGTCTAGTAGGTACTGAAATATATGATTAAATTTACTTGACTCCGTTTCTAGAAACGGAGTCTAGTAAATTTAATCATCTATTTAGGTACTGATATAGTTGTTGTATAGAAAAATTGACTGAACTAAATTATAACATCAGCACATCGATCAAAAATGTCCGGCTTTGCCGGCCCCCCTTAGATTCACAATGCGCACGCCACAACCTTCAGTAGCAAAAGAGAAACATTTTGACATGTTAGGAAAGCTTTTCAACTAGTGTCATTTTAGCGTTCAGACAAAAAGCATGGGTACAAAAAATGCAAGAATCACTCGTCCAAAGTGCTGAAAAAGGATGGAATTTCTTATTTTCAGTAAGTTTATATATATTTTTTACCCGTATATTGAGATGTGAGTCATATACTTGTGAAATCAGCATAAAATATTGTTGTTTGGTTTGCCTATGTTAAAATATTAATTTTGTTCTAAATTGATAAATGGAGAGGCTATTTCTTCTAAATTTTTTTTTTCATTTATAGTATGTATTAATATATTTTTCATAAAAATAAGTTTAATATTACTAGTTGATGATTTTTAACATAACTAGTTGGCCCGCCCTAAAATTTCATTTGCGTAGACTCTCTAATAAAAGAAAGACTAGGTTCTTACCTACCTACCAGAAGTATGAATTTATAAAACGTTTATTTTTTTCCCGTAAAAAAAGCTCGTGCAAAGCCGCAGACAGGAACCAGTTCTTTTTAATCTAGAGTGCCTGCCTGAAATTGTATTGTAAGTTTAAATTATTGTATGTCTGAAATGACCCTTTTGTATAAATACCTACTGTTGAGACACCAATTTATAGTTTCATCAATAAATGATTCGTTATCTTTACCTGAATTCTGTTAATTAATCCTTATAGAAAATAAACTGAGTAGGTAGGTATATAATTCTCAGGTAGGTACCTACCTACTTACAAAATAAAATAAAATGAATTCGACTCCACCAATCTCTTGTTCCGTATGGAAAAAACTTGTCAGGCTCTGCGCAAACTGTCTGCGTCAAAACAAAACGAACCCAATTTTGAGTGACATTTTTGTAAGGCTCTAGGTATCTACGGGGGAGGCCGCGAACTCCTTATTTTTGATCGAAGCATCAGCATCATTATTCCAGCCAAAAGACGTTCAGTACTGGATATCATAATGATACTTTCAACAGTTTTAAAAATTCCTTTCTAGTAAACTGCTACTAGACTCCGTTTCTAGAAACGGAGTCTAGTAAATTAAATCATCTATTTAGGTACTGATGTAGTTGTAGTATAGAAAAATTTACTAAACTAAATTATAACATCAGCATCATTATTCCAGCCAAAAGACGTTCAATACTGGATATCATAATCCTTTCAACAGTTTAAAAATTCCTTTCTAGTAAACTGCTAATTCCTAAAATCAACAATAAAAGTAATAGAACCGTTATTACTAACACTTACACTCAAAATTAACGATACTTCAAAACTTCACCGGAAGTAGGTAACTTGTTTGACTTTCAGTCGTTTGATTCCACAATAAAAACCAGTAACGCCGCGGGAATAAGTGCCCGTAAAATTTGATAAGGCTTCTTGTCTCAAACAAGTATTGACGTAGTACTATAAATTTTAGTTATTCTTTAGTATTGATGTTACTATTCAAAACAAATAATACCTTAGTGGCTGAAAGTTAAAGTTCGTATTGAATTTCTATTCACTGTTCAGTAGTTTTGGAGATCATGAATAAGTTACAAACATAGTTTATATAAGAAATGAAATAAGTTCCCAAAATTTTTTGGGAACCTATTTCATTTCTTAGTGATACCCAAAGTGCGGGTAAGCACTATAACAAAAAAACCACAGTTAATATAGTTTAGACAAACTTTCGTCATAATGTTAGTAGAAAAATACCAAAATCTTACACTAACAAGGATTGGTTTTTTCCTTTGCAAAAGAACAACAATACATTTTTAGCTAAATTTTTGGCATCAACCACCCAAGGAAGTAATTATCGTTTCGGTTTTAATATCCGGTTGTAGCAAACACCAAAAAGCTTGTAAAATTAACTTTGGAAGACTGCGTACTTATTTATGGAACTTTGTTCTAATTATTTTGTGTTATACTTAAGCATGATAAAAATAACTTTAGTAAATTTTGGTGCGTTAATGCTATAAATGAGTTGTTTTTTTATTTTATCATTACTAATTAAAAAAAAGTTATTTTTTTTATTAATAATACATACTAATGGGAAACCATTCGGTTTTATTATTTATTAAATAAATATAGTATTTATAACATTTCGCTTAGGCTACTCTTCGATTTCTACCTAAATTTTTCCCATACCTTCTCTTCCATTAACTAAAGACAAGCCCAAAATGGCAGTTGACGCCCCATAAAAACAATGTTCTTTTCACAGCCTCAGAAAGCCATTGCGGTGGCGGGCACGCTTACTGCACCTGTCTTCGCCTAAAATATGACACTGCAGTGCTTGGCATGGGTAGACGCCGATAGCCGGGACATCTAGACAATTCACACCTTGATCTTTTGAGGGTTTGAATTTTTAAACACACTGTTTACCATACTACACATTGTATAAGTACCAAGAGAGCAGAAGTTCATTGAAGATACTGAACCAATGTACCTACAGAACACAGTTTTTTCACTGAGCCTATATTTACTTTGCATTATTATGCTACCCTAGTACATAAGAATATTTCTACTGGCAAGTGCCACTAGGTGAATACTATTGCGTGCGTTCTATTTCATCTTCAGGATTGTGTTCTTGTAGGGATGTAGTATGTTCCTGTAGGATATATCTGTATGGTTGTTCTATCGAAGTGTTGCTTGAAGGACAACATAGAAACAAAAGTTACCAAATGCTTGGCAAACTAAACAGTCGAAATAATTGCACACAAGTTTAGGTTAGGGCCCATCCGAGTCAACTTTAATTATGAGATATGTACATGCACACGTAAAGTACACGTAATCACCTTCTGTGGACCTTAAAACAGACTTTGAGGTAACGAATGAGCGAATTCTACATTACAAGCTTCGAGAATTCTTTTTAAAAGAACTATTTATGATGACAAGAATATCGTCAACAGAAAATTTAAGAACTAAATAAAAGTTTCCCTCTGAAAAAAAGATCATTTTCGTTGAAAAGAAATTTAACAAAGGAAATAACAAGCATAATTTGCCAACTATCTAGCACTAGACAGTGCATTCCACCAGACTAAAGTATGGTTAAATTATACGATAAAAACCTACAAAAATAAAAAGATCTGAGGAAATAAAAGGTTACAAGCACATTGCGGTGTTGCCACACCGCACGCCCGCTGCATCTGTCGTCGCGTAAAATATGACACTGCAATGCTTGGCACTAAGCCGATGCCATTGAGAATATCTAGATATTTTTAAAACCAACTTGCAATGCACTCCGGGCACTTCGAACAAATGTGTACGTTCTTTTCAATACACCTACCAAACAGAACATGCAGACGTGCCATGTTAAAGTGACAAAATGAAGCATATATTAAATAAGACTCAATAAACCACTATGTGAATGAATAAAATATTCTGCGTTGCTTAGCGAAAGCTGATAAATAAATAAAAAGTTAGTGTCAGCCAATTTTCATTTCTTACAGCTTTAATAGAAATTTGATGCTCCGATATTCTCAGATAGATTTTTTATATATCAATCTAAGCAGTCGTCACTTTACATCAAAGTGACAATGTGGCTGACTTACATTTTACATGCATAGGAATACGTTACGATACACCTTTATCGCAAAAAAAAACATTAATTGGTTCCTGGCATTTTGTGTAACTAATAAAATGATAATATGATAGGAATGACTGCTCTGTACGTAAATCATGTCTTCTGTGGCCGCAGCTCTAGACTTCACCCATTGAGTCTACGGGCAGAAAAGATCCTAGGATCTTTTATGGGCAGTCAAGTGTAATTTGCTTTGCTTTCGAAACATGTTGTGTTGAAAGTTTTTACGGAACGAAGAGTTTCAGAGTTTTTCATGTTTGAAGCGTGAATTTGTCAAGAATTCCATTTGAAGTAACAGCGTTCTCTAACAACTTTCCTATGCTTTAGAACTCTTTTTTTAGGAATTTTGTTTCTAACTAGCTTTTACACGCGATTTCACACGTTTTCCAGGCATAAAAAGGAGCTTATTATTATTTCAATCGAGTAACCTACTTCGTTGCTAAATTTCTGCCGCATTCGTACAATAGTTTCGTCGTGAAGAGGTATCAAATCGAAATGTCACCGTAAAACGTTCGTTAAGTTTTCTGGTACTTACTAATTTTTGTTAACTTTGTAATCATAAGCCTCTAGTTTTCCATGAAATAAATATCATAAAAACTGTTTTAAGCATTTTGCGTTACATTCATAAATTGAAATGTTCAAAGTCGTACAAGTGAAAACCACCGAACCACTTTGCATTCCGAAACATTCTGTTACTTATCCAAATAATTAGTTTTTGAGCACATTCCTTAACTACAAAGTAACATGCTACGTGACGCTTCCCTGAGCTTCAACTGTGCCGCTGACGTCAAAGAGCTCAAAGAACAGCAAGAAGTATAGCTACATTGAACTAGCTTCAATCCGCCGCTTTACTCGAGGTACCTGAATAAAACGTCATACGGAGCTAAACATGGTAACCTATGAAAAAATCTAAAATGAACATGATTCTGTAAAAATATACATGGATAGAAATGAGATGGAATTATCTAGAACACAAATTTTGTCTAATATTTGATTGTTATTTTCTTCATAAAAGTTTAAAAGCAATTACATGTTAGTGTACATGAAAATTACCTTCCCCAGAATTATAACGTGTCAATTATATAATTCACAAAGTGTTTTATTACAATTTCGCCGTGACTCAGATATTCCATTTGAGTTGTTAATGAATCAGTAGATAAACACCATTGTTTCAATATCTAAAAGCATCAACGTTAGGTTCAATTTACATTGAGCAAGTATTCAAAGTGTTGCGGACTTCTGTGCCCCTAAACGCTGTCAGTGGAAAATTTAATAAAGCCGTACATTAGAATTGCAAGTGTCTGCATGGCAATGTCCGAGCCCCAGTTCAAAATGTCCGGGTGGCATCACTGTCGGGTGTAAATTATTGGAATTCTGCTGTATTTGAAATAAATGTAAGGAGCCGTGGGCTTCTTAACGGGATAAAAAGTATCCTTCTTTTGATCCGAACCTACAACTATGCAAATTTCAGCTCAATCCGTTCAGTAATTTTGGTGTTGTAGTAGCCCTAACAATATCAATAATGTTTATTTCTTTAGGCGTACATAATTAGCACTCAGACAAGTCAAATTTTATACTATAAACATTACTATTTATATGTAATTATTATCAAATAAAAAACAAGGTGTTATTGATTTGGTCCACTTCAATTTCTTGTCCACATGTGGAAAAAGTGGAAAATACACCACTGTGTATATTACAGATTACATTTTCCCAAAATTTCACCTTTGTTTTAATTTGATTTATTAAACATGTATTAAAGGTTTAGCTTGTGTGATAAAGTCACATTAGAATCACGTTAGGTACCCAAATAAGACTTATGGATTTACCAGTCACCTTCATAATCAACAAATACCAACCTACCCACAGCTTGCAGAATCTAATCTACTTTTAGTATAGTTTTCCACGCCAGACAAGACAAATTCATTTCTCTTTATAAAGAATCTAAGTCCACATTAAGTGCAGCTAGCAACACAGACAAATGGTTAGGGACAAAGTGCACTCTACTTATTTGTAAGACGTTTCATTTTTCATTGTTCATAGAACGGTCAGAGTTCGGTTCTCGCCTTTTTTCATGCGTCTGAATGTTTTCGTAATCAATTGTTTTTCATACAGGCTTAATTTATGGAAACATAAGCAGAATAAAAACAAACGCGAGCATACTCCCGTATATACATATTTTACACAATGCCCAAATATTTCATGTTCATCGCGTGTCACAAATTGTGAAATATCTTTTACTTCTGACGCGAGGCTTTTCAGCAAAAATATTTTTTTCCGCAGCAACTTGGCGGTGGGTTCTATCTCAAAGGTTCTAACAGCCGGGCGATTAATAATTTAGGTATTCCGTTGTTTATATATGAGGGTCGCAAATATGACTCCGAACTGAAACTATAAGTAGGTACTACCATGTGGTAAGTTGCGATGGAACCTTCAATGTTAATGGCTTTGATTATAACGACTTGGATGACAAATTTCTTAACAGAGGCTTGTTTACTGACCTGCCTAAGGCAAACATAAATGATCACTTGCATTTAGTACAATTCGCATGTATTTTACGATGGCTACTCATTTTTTATGGTGCCTTAGCCACATTCGAGGTGATCATACACATAGGTGTGAATAGATTTAAGAGGTGAGGTGATTCGTTGAGGTGACTACTAAGTTAAACATGGATTATTCACACTATGAGAGTAATCATTATTTATTAACCATTTCTCTATACTCTCATGTGGACCAACTTTTATATGTACTATAAATAACAGAAGCGTGTGAACTAACAAAAAACTAAAACGCTAGTCTAAAGATGAGTTATTACTCGGAAAAATGTTCGCAAAGAAGCAACTGTTAGCCGCTTTTCGCTATTTTCCTTTTATCTTTCAAGAATGTACGTAATGCAGGATTCTTTGAAGTCAAGCATATAATTTTATTATTAAAATACTTAAAGTTTTTCGTTATTCATTTTTGTCTGGAATAACGTTTCATCTCTGTTTGTTATGCCGCTTATTCTTAGCAATTTAATAAGCTTTAAGTTTTGAATGTTAAAGTGGATGTAAATTACTTTTGTGGGATTCTGTGCAGTTTTGCGACGGGAGAAATTATTTAGAGTAGTTGTGCAGACTTGTTGGATAAAGACCCGCAATGGCGAAGCTTAGTGGTAAGTCTGAAGGAGAGAAAAGAAACGTTTGAAAGTATTTATATCCTTTTCTTGGACATATATTTAATCCCCATGGAATATTTTTGAGTAAACCTAGTATACCCATTTTTGTGAAAAGAAAGGCATGTATGGTTACGCGAATTCAAGTTAAGTGAATTTGCGAGTAATCAAGGTATAATCAACAATGAAACAAACTGATTCTATTCTTGTTTCAATACTTCAGATACCTAGAAAAGAATCAATAATTTCATCGTGATTTGTTTCTTTCACGAGAAACCTGTTAAATTTTGCGATATCTTCATTCTCTGTTTTCATGTCAAATATCTAGAAAGTTTCAAACAGCAAATCGACGTGTAGGTAAGTGGTAAAGCGGGCAGGAAGTCATTTTAACTTTAAAACCCTTTTACATGACACGATTGGAGCTGAAAATTTCCAAACTTATAATATTGTTGAGAGAGGTTGTTAACGAAGTTATTGAGCTGTGACGTGATTTGTTGGCGTCATTTGAAATGCAAATTGCATTCCAAATAACGCCAGCAAATCACAAGAATATCGCCAAATTTCATAACCTTCCTACCTAAGAAAATACTTATTTTAAGAAATTAAAAATAGATAGAAACTTAGTCTTACTTAGTCAGGGCGCCTCCACGTAATGAGTCATCGAATGAAGGAGTTAAATTCAAAATATCAGTCCGATCATGACATCGTAGTACACGAGTACCCCTAAAACCAATCCAATTCCCTAAGTAGTAAAGTACAAATTGTTACAGAGATTGTTTGGCATAATACTCAGCTGCAGGTAGAGCACACTCGCTACACAAGTTGAAATTGTTACACAAGTCGCGACACAAGGCGACATTGTTTGTAGAAATTGAAATTTTCACGGCACCGCACAAAGTATAAGGAAATTTCACTCAACCTGAATGTACTGGGAGACGTCTCGGTGGAACTTTGAGTTCAGCTGGCTCACTCAATAATTTACCAAGGCATTTTTTATTGAATGTGTTTGACCTATTTCTCACCTAAGTAAGAAAAAATGTGGCCTAAGTTGGAGCACGTTTTCACAGAAGGAAATTATTGACTGTAAATTTTTTTCAGCTCGAGATTGTGCTCTTCTGGGAAAACAGACGCAGGGTACTATATGAACTATACTACTTCATCATGCTTGCAAACGGCGGCGTCGCAAGACGATAATTTTTTACATAAATGAAACTAAAATTAATAAACTCGGGTCTAATCAAGGGATAACTATTTATATTGTAATATTTTGTTGACGATATGTTTTAATTTTATTTAATGTTTTTTTTCTCCAAGTTTCACAAAATTTGAAATGGGTTTAAAATTTCATGATTGAAACAGGACTTATCACTCTAATAAAAATCCGAACAAAAGGTTTTTTCTTATAATCTTAATTCATCAGTTATCACTTTACAGAACACGTGTAAGCTCCATGAGAGCAGACCCTCGCTCCGCTCACACTTCACTAGAAGATGCTGTACATCTTTTAGGACGCTACATGTGTCACAATTAGGCGAGTTAGTGATTTTCATAAAATATTTAAATTGATTAAGGATGTAGCCGGTGAATCTTTGAAAGATAGTTTATAATATATGCGCCATTCCTATATTTTTCTTTTTCAAATTATAATTAGTCTACCATGATGCAAGCTGTTCTTAGATGTTACAGTGAGTTTGCTGTACGGTTCGTCCAAAGACGTCACACATTGGGGAACGTTGGTCTCTGTCGAAATTAATATTTTGCACTGTGCTGAACTTTAAAATGTTTTATTGTTTAGTGAAATGAGTTTTGTTCTGGAGCAGAATTACTTGTTTTGATGACAAAAACGCCCAGATCGTCAGTTTGTATGGCAAACGGCCAAAACTTCGTTTGTTTTACTTCATTTGTATTGCTTCATTTACATATGTATGTGTTTAAATTAAGTTATTTTATGCCTGATTATATGACTTATAATATAGGCTATAAGAATTACTCTATTTATATGTTATCTAATCTACATTATTTGAATCGGAATTACTTTTTATACCTCCCTATGTATAGTGCCCTATGCATGTTCAAAATCCGAGTCATACCATATTTATTTCATTTCATTTATTTTCACCGTAGGGATAAAAAAAAACATTTATTCAGAACATTTTACATATGGATCATTGATGCTTATTGAAACGATGACACTACCTACCGAAGCTTAAAAAACTGTGTGGTAGTGCCAACGCCCAACTCCTAGATTCCTGAATAACACAAAAATACTAATTACTAGCTAATATTAAAAGCTAATAGCTATTAAAAGCTTGATGTCGTTATTTCTAGTACACAAATAAGTAACAAAAGGAAACACCATAAGGGATTTTACATACATATACTTGGCTGGCTAAAAGAGCCTAGGGTTTACAAAAATTACAATTAAAATATGTATAAATAAAACTAAGTTAATAGGTACATGTCAAGATATGTCATAAAAGCTCCTGTATAGAGGCATATAGTTTTTACATGTTTCATAAGGAACGTCTTGTCGTTGTTGAAACACAATTGTAGTTTAATGAAGGGTTCCGTGAACCATAAGCAAATTAAACTAAATTCGATCTTTTGCCACGTAAATAACACTCATAGTGGGTAAACACAATAAAAAGCAAACTACGATAACCGAGCTCTAATAAATAAACGTTATGTCGTTTCAAACCAGTGGAGATCTCATTTTAGCCCATTTTCACGATATCGCGTAAATATTACCCGCCCGGGAATGGGCCACGTATAAAACTAATATATTGTCCCATTTTTGTCCCCTATTAACTATATCCGTATTTTACAAGGGCCGTAAGGGCTTATTTTAGGTAATTAGGTAACATTACCACACATTACCTAATGTGCGAGCGTGTTTAGTGTTAAACATTGGAAAATACATAGGTATTGTCGATTTTTAAGAATTTTCCGGCATAGGTAACGGATACCCGTGACATGGTAGTCATGATACAGGCTTACATCTTATTCTTTTCGATCTGATTGACCTTTGACTCTTTGTGAAAGATTTAAGTAGGTAATGACATTTTGTAGGTGATGATGCATCTACTAGGTTATTTGGTCTTTGAAAATAAATTTTAATTTTTGACACTTAGTACTTTCCCGCCTGTATGTACAATGGTAAAAAGCAATCATAATCTTAAGCAAGCAGTACAGACAATGTGTTGAAGAAACAAATAAATAACCTTTTCTTTGTACCTATTTACCTATTTGCGTGTACTTTGTAGGTATGTCTAATAAACTATTTCATTAAATTTTTATTTTTATTTTAGTCTGTCATTTAGTCTTTATTTTCTCACCTGTCACAAAATTATGGAACGTTATAGTCGTGGGTCTTCCATAAATAAAATAATTAACGTGGGCGGGGTTTATTTATGTATGTTACGTTGATTCTTAATGAGAACAGTGTATACTCATGAGTAATATTTATTATTTGGTTCAGATTTCCCCCAACTACCATATTTACAAGCACAACATGTCGTTATTTCTTTTAGTATGCGGAAAATATCCTGGAAATATAATGGAGGCAGCCCGTAGTAAAGATTTGTGTTTTTTTATGGAAAGCAATATTATTATGGTAAAATATTTCATTTAACGTGGTGGATAGCAAGAACTGAGGGGGATTTTTACCCATCGGTGGGCCAGCATGACAACGTAATGTCACGTTTTTTATGTAAAATCGCAAATAATAGGCTATTTGACTACATTGAAAATAAGTTGCAAATTGTTTTCATCCTAGTCAGTGACAACGTGTACAAAAACAAAGCCTAATCAGTTGATTTTTACCCGACTACCAACAGGGGAGGGTTATGAGGTTAGCACCCTATGTTTGTATGTTTGTATGTATGTGGCCGGTTTCTTTGTTCCCACGTAGCGCTGAAACTACTGGTTCGATTTCAACAAATTATGTATCGATTGATTCGTCTCAATACCCCGATGGTTATAGGCTATAGGATTTAGGGCTCCGACCCCGAATAAGCCTTCAAAACGCGTATTAAAGTTTAGGTAGCCGCAGGCTGCAGGCCCCATAAAAAAAATTACAATACCTACGACCTATTTTAATTTTCAACTCCATGCCTATCAAATATGACCGATACGTCATTCTATTTTGTCAATGTAAATGTTTCAAACTTTTATAACTTTCACGTAGTCGGGTTGTAGTTTTTAACTTTATCTTGTTATTAAAGAATATGCCTATTTTAGGAAAAAAACGGGAATTACACATTACAAATTACACATTTTTTGATATTATGATCATGTGACCGAAAACGCTCTGCGTTTGGTTGATTCGCTGGTGACGTCACACCTATCACAGATTACAGTGCGTGTTGTTTTCTTGTTAGGTATGGTGTGTGACGTCATCAAGTCATGTCACCGGAGCCATGACAGAGAATATCGTATTATTTTATACAAACTTTTAAATCACACAAAACGTGTCCCACTAGTTCAAACTCATTTCCTTGTTAAGAATTTAATTAATTGTGCACAGAACTAGTGAAAATAAACGTGGTATTACATACAATTAGGTAGCCTATTTTGGCCCGAACACACAAATAATGGTTGTAAAACTCAAAACTCAGTGCTATATTTAATTTAGACTGCACATGGCTCTTGGACACATCAGAAAATATCACAATAAATAAGTAAAACTAGGAAATAAAATAGTCACACAAGGTTAGCAGTCATTCAAAATGTTAATGGTTCGGCGGCACCGTGAGAATTCGCAGATTAATTAATTATTAATATAATTAATTATTTAATTACACACACTCCGTCGGCCTATAAACGTATGAAGGTACGTAATAATGTTAGTATTCCAAATAGTAATGACCTAACTAAGCATTGAGGGAAACAGTCATAATCAATGTTTTGAAAGGATTTTCTCCGTAAGGCTTGCTTGTTATTTATACTCAACCCTCCCTATGTCCAATAAATAAGACCCATAGAAAGGTTCGCAATACGCACCGGAAAGTCCGGAAATATTATTCCGGCAAGCCTTTCTGAAAGCCAGTACAAATGAACCGCAATAACTTCACAACTCTTTCATCTTACGGATCAGACATAACTGGTTGTTTTAGTAAGCGGCTAGATAATGTAGAGCTGTACGTCTTTGGATGTTTGTGGTAGTTTAAAGGTTTTGCGGGGTCTCGTTTTACTGGTGCTTTATGACCAATGCTGGGTTTGATGTATCGTAGACCCGGATTTCAGTGCGGGATTATTTGAGACATGGTTTATGACGTGACATACTTTGGAACAAACATTTTAATACCTGAACTATTTGTTCAGTGATTTAACTCACATTTACGCGTCAGTGGGGTGTGGTGAAACTTACCTGAAATAAAAATTCAAAGGTTAGTTTTACAGATTTTCGGCAAACAATCATAAGACCGATAGATAACATCATAATTAATAAGTCACTATAAAATAATAAACACCCGGTAAACGTAGTGTAGGACGCCGTCCGACCAGGTGGGATGACGATTTGCGAAAGACTGCTGGCAGATGCTGGATGCGGCAAGCTGAAGACGCTATGGCGCTCATTAGGGGAGCCTATGTCCAGCGGTGGACTAATATATGCTGATGATGATGATGATAATAAAACAATAATACCTTGAAGTAAATTCTTATATAGAATGAATACCTAGAGTAAGCAAATCATCATCATCACGATATCAGCCTTTACACGTCCATTGCTAGACATAAGCTCCCCCATACGATGCCACAAAAAGCGGTCCTTAAAATACTCTGCCATTGTATCTTTTTAAATTGAGTTTACGTATGCCACTGGCAAGAGCGAAGTCTCAAATGTTTGCTTATGGTGGCTCCCAAATACAAACTTTAATAAACTTTTTTATGTTTATTATCTTGATTTTATTTATTTCATGTCTATGAACGAGGCATATAGTTTGCAACCACGCCTCGGACCCGTAGGTCATCACTGGCAACACACATTGATTGAAGACTTTCATCTTGAGGATCTACGGTATCTGTGATGAGAAGATATTGGGAAGCTTCCCGAACGCTGCAATGCCCATCCATGTGGATTCGACGGCTGCAGTAAGCAAATGCATGCGACAATTCAAATACCCACTACGTGTGTGTTCTTGCTTAGCTCTATTATCCAACAGTGCATTTCCATTCAAAACCTTCCTCATTTATACGAACCCTAACACAATTGCATAAAGTTTAAAACAACATTGAATGCAATTTCCACGGGTCGCATGAAACTGACCACTTTAAACTTGCCAGCTAGCTAGGTAATATAATATACGGTGGCTACATTCTGAACTGACATTTATTATAAGAGATTAGGTCATATTTTCCTTTGAATGACGGGGGTTAACAGATATTAGACGGTGGTACAAGTTAAAAGTTCTTGATCAATTTGTGTAATTTTGAGGATTATATAATACTAGCAGCACCTCGCGGTTTCACCCGCGTAGTTCCCGTTCCCGTAGGAATTTCGGGATAAAAAGTAGCCTATGTCCTATTCCAGACCATAATCTATCTCTGTGCCAAATTTAATCCAGATCCGTTTTGCCGTTCTGGCGTGATAAAGGAACAAACATCCATCCATCCATCTATCTATCCATCCATCCATCCATCTAAACTTTCACGTTTATAATATTAGTGAGACTAGCAGCGCTTCGCGGTTTCACCCGCGTAGTTCCCGTTCCCGTAGGAATTTCGGGATAAAAAGTAGCCTATGTCCTATTCCAGACCATAATCTATCTCTGTGCCAAATTTAATCCAGATCCGTTTTGCCGTTCTGGCGTGATAAAGGAACAAACATCCATCCATCCATCCATCTAAACTTTCACGTTTATAATATTAGTGAGATTAAACGACGGTAGTAAGAGAATTTTAGAATTTTGTCAAACCTTGCTTACAAACATTGTATATTGTAAATCGCTGAAGTGTAGTAATTGTAGTGTATATGTATATTCTAAAGTATATAGTGCCTTGTGGTGCCGGCTTAGAGTTTGCACCACCCCAACTCTTCCCGTGGGTGTCGTAAGAGGCGACTAAAGGATATACACCGGGGGGCAGGAAGCAGCGCCTCTTGCAGAAAATAGATCGACCACCGAACTGCGATCCCCAAACCGCATGCCCAGCAATGGGGATAATGGGTATTACGCCAATAAGGCGATTATCAGAGGGAGGCCTGCGCCCAGCAGTGGACCATAATATATATATATATATATATTTTATTGGCGCACAAAGGCAAACACTTTATACACGTATTTATGAATTATCCTTAAATCTATAAACAAGCATAATATAGGCTGGCTGTTGAGATTGAGGTAGTATAGTAAAGTCCCACCCGCTTCCGCTTATAACTTATATGTGGTGGCATAAAGTATTTACGCTACCCGCTACTTTAGCAGCTAACTTGAAATTAGCTCTCCGGCAAATAACCGGTACAATCGTTTAGTTGTCAAGTGGTCACCGCGAATGTTTGCATTTGTAACTGTAGTGTTTTATGTTGCTACTTCTGGTGAAATGTTTTGAGCGACAGAAACTCACCATTATCAAATGACGTTCGCGTCTCGGCAGAGGACCCTAAAGTGCGGCTTATTGACCTCGCCGGATACAGCACAATTTTTTTTTGGACTGGTTCACTAATCCAAAAAAAAATCATGCCTAAATCTCGACGTCTGCGTCTAGCCAAACGGTCGACCGAAGGATCCACTCGTTGACTATTCTAACCCACATTCTATCCGATATAAGGAGACATTATCCTTTTCCTGTTTTTATGTATTATCCTTTGATAATATGGTAAAATATTTATTATTTTATTTAAGTGTCATTATCGATTACGCCACCGTCAGCTTTATACGTACCGATTCTGTCCATCCAAAGGTTGCCTGGAAGAAATCGCTGTTAGCGATAAGGCCGCCGATTGTGCCATTAGATATAGTTAGTATTAAGTTTATGTTTAATTGTTTTTTGTATATGTTGATGGTGCAATAAAGTTATAATCTATCTATCTATCTATTATTCCTTAGCAATAAATCTTACAAATTTATTTATTTCGCATGTGATCTCTCAATTGTTTTCAAAATATTCCGGAAAAGACATTTTCACTTATAAACTGTTATTTTCTTATTGCTAAGCTATTGCGAACTTGTTGAACGAATATTCGTTCATTAGCAACTAAGACAAGATCTAACAATTTTATCCTTAATTACCGAAACATAATTAATAATTGAGCAGACACGTAAAATTAATTCAGAATTTCGACGTTCTAAAAGAAATAACATACTTTGAGCCCGAGCAATGGAATTATACGAGAAAAATTATTCATTCAAAGGTTTCGACGATTGTACGGATTTTTAGCCCCAAGGGAGTCGGTTCTTGTCTCTTTTATCCCGAAATTAAAATTTCAGGCGACCTTCGTAAAACATTTGAGTTATAGATTATGAATAAAAAAATCTTTGAACTTAGCCGCGGAGATTTTTGCGTATTTCGTTTTCTAAGTGCAGGCTACATTGATTTTTATCTGATTACGTACTTTTAGATTATGTGATTTCGGCGGAAACTTTGTGAGATTTGTGAATAGTTTTCTTCTGATATCAATGAAACAACCAAATAGTCAAACGTTATGAGAAATGGCGACCAGATATAAAAACTTCTTACCTTAGTAGGTAATACACGCGAAACGAAGCTGAACAGAATGTACAATGTATTAAGTATCACGCTTATAATAAAAATGCGAAAGTTTGGATGTTGAGATATTTGTTACCTCTTCACGCCAAAACGACTGAAAGAGTCGGGCTGAAATTTTACATACATGTACTCGTAGCTCTTGGCCTAAAATAAAACAAAGGCTACTTTTAATCCCATAAATCAGTTTCCACGGGATAGAAATAACCTTAAACAAGGCGTGCAAAGCCACGAGTAAAACAGTTTCTAAATAAGTGCCAAAGCAATTCCTTCACTATACTTCTTGCTAGAGAAAAATCTTCGGTCGGAAAGGCAATTTTGGTGCAAAATGAGCTTAACGTAACATGTGCTGGAGCTATAAGTTGGAAAGCTTCTGGAGCTGACAAATGGTGCTTCTGATTGTAGCAAGTAAAACATGGCTTTGGGTTTAGGTATCAAAATTAAGTCGAAACTGGGAATCGATCGGTAGGTATTTTATGTATCGAATGAAATTATTTATTAACATTGAATTACAATCTCACTAATATATAGAAAATTATTTTATTTACTATTGAGCAAACTACAGATTGTTGCTGATAATCTACAGGTACCCCACGGTCTCGACTCCAAGGGGAACAAATGCGTGAGGGTTCTGTCGAGTCCTGCATATTTGCGCCCCTTGAAACCTATCGAAATGATTCAATACGTCCATACTAATTCTATAGTACCTAATTCTGTCTGTCTCTATGTCTGTCTATTACCATTTTTACATCCAAACGGCTGAAATCAAATTTGAAAACAATATAGATGGTATCTCGTAGAAGGACATAGGCTACTTTTTAACCCGGAAAAT
This sequence comes from Eupithecia exiguata, assembly GCA_947086465.1. Lineage (NCBI taxonomy): Eukaryota > Metazoa > Arthropoda > Insecta > Lepidoptera > Geometridae > Eupithecia > Eupithecia exiguata. The sequence goes on along the minus strand of OX352243.1, from coordinate 5,474,983 downwards.
ACTTGCAAAGCCACAGGCTGAACAAAGCCTAAAATGAATGCTGTTTTCGAACAAAGCCTAAAATGATATTAAAGTACCTCCTAGTTTGAATTAAGCCAATCGTATAACAAAAATTCAAAATTTAATAACTTTATTTCTTTACGGTTAAAATAAGCACTTAGACAAGTCAAATTTTATACATAAACAGTACAGTAAATCACACGAGACCTCACACAGTACTTCAAACGGTACTTCACAGGTATTATAAAACCGGCGGCGGAAAGTGATTTCGTCGCTTAGTTGGTTAGAGCACACCCGTACTGAGGGTAGGGCGCGGGTTCAAGTCCCGCTGAAATAGAAAATTTTTGGGAACTTTAATTTCATAAACGAGGTAGACCTCGTAGTTGCACTCTGGGTATCTCTATGGGTATCTGGGTACTCTAGTAAGCCCTATATTAACAAAAAAGCTTATTATAAAACCATTATCATTATTATATGGTGGTAGAAACTCACTAAAATCTTTAAATAGAACAACACAAAGACATGTTTCAATAGAGCGGCACGTCTTTGGCAAATCTCACAAAGTTTCCTGACGAACTCACATTCTTCAAAGAGTTTTGCCATTTTTTGTAGCTCGTTTGTATTTTTTGCTTCTTATCGAGTGTCAACTCTGTTGATTTATTTGTTTACTCTTTGAAGATCTTGCCATGAGGGTTTGACTTCCTGCCGATGGAAATGAGATTTCTGCATTTCTGTAGTCTCAGTTGCTTTTATTGACACTCGATTGTGATCAGGGTTCTCATTCTATTATATTAACCGCTCCACCATAAGAATGGTTTCGTCTCAGAATAACACATTTTGGCATTTTACCTTTGTCGAAAGAAACTACATATGGAAAGACGCTTGTCAAAAGTGTCAAAGGTTGAAAACGATCTATCAATTCTCCGTGTTTATTAGCAACGCGTGCTCTATTTAGAGTTTCTTTTATCTATGGACGATTCTGGGATACCATTGTCATAGTAAAGCAATTGGCTTGCAGATTTTGACCCCCAGTGTACATACACTAACGGTTTACTTAAGACTAGTTTTAGCCCGCGGCTTCGCAACCACCACCGCACTGCAGTTCGGTAACTGTGATATCCAACCCATATGCCTAGGCCTTACGGGGTTAGCCTCATTGGATCTATCCAATATGGCTCGTATCAGAGGAGCCCTGTCCAGCAGTAGATTTGTAATAAATAGCTGTTGATTTTTAATAGACTGTACTTATAATGATAGCAATTAAAAACTGGGAATACTTCTTCATTATTAACGAAAAAAGATAGATAGAGATACCCAAAGTGCGGGTAAGCACTATAACAAAAAACTTAAGATTGTAAGGTTTTTATTTATTATAGTACTCTGGGTAATTTCTAAGAAATTAATAAATCCCAAAAATTTACGATCTCGACGGGATTCGGGAAGGTGCGGGTTCGAATCCCGTCGAGATCGTAAATTTTTGGGATTTATTAACTTAAGATTGGTCATATAGTGCCAGGAATAATAAAACACTTAAAATTTAACGTAGAGTCTTATCAAATGGTAGATCGGTAGATATTTGATTGTTTTGAAAAAAACTAAAAACTGACTTCGACTTAGTTTTTAACAGTTTTTTTGTAAGTTTTTCGGAACCTATACTAATAATACCTTCGGAAATAAAATGTATGGGACCATTTCGGGATCATCTATACATTTTGCAAAAGAATCATTCAAATCTAGAATTGACAGGGAATTCGAAAGTACCTACATTTTAAGAAAACTTACATACACTCGAACATAGAACCTCCTAGTTTTTTCAAAGTAGGTTAAAAATAATAAATCAAAATCTCACCGTTGATCTTACGTTCCTACGTAAAAGTCTAAAGCCCAGTAAAAGACAACACTACCAATAACGTAACCAATATCACGAACGCTTCCACAGTACTCGCAGGCTAAGCCGGGTCCGGCAGCCGTTATTTACGGCCGTTATTGACCGTTAGTGCCGTTAAGTACGACCCCCGGCGCTACTACGCTTTCTTACGGTATTAACTGGTGTAATTTACCAGAAATTGCGTCCGTAACGTCCACGTAGCGTATTTAATGTTAATTTTCATTAGGGGATTGTATTTAAGATAACGCTGATTCGTTCAACAGGTTATTTTTATTCATTTAATCGTAAATTTAAAATCATTTATAAGTTTTTTAAGTTATGATTAGCGCACATTGATTTGAATTGTTACTGTAATGATGATGGATAAAATAAAAAATGTTCAGAAACTAATAGTGTGAATCGATAATATTATAATAATAAATAAACAATCAACCTGGCATCGAAATACTAAAGCTTTTAATGAATTGGGTTTGTTACTTATATATGGTTAAATCGGCTACTCCTATATACATATACAACATATGTATATTTCAAGAACCTAAATCCAGTATCAACAAATGGCAATTCTAAATCACTGGACGCTTGTAAAAATGAAATTTACAGCCTGAAAATGTCGACATTGGCTCGTAAAAATCCTGCAGCGTCTAATTCGTGATGTCTCATAACGTACTGGTTTTATCACGTTAGGAACACGTGTTAGGGCTATAAGCATCACCGTGACTTGACCGAAACCTTACATATATGTAAATAGGTTTTATTGATGTTGACTTAGTAAAACGTATCTAAGAATCAGGAAATTGTGGGCAAATGGGATGCAGATTTGTTTTGGTTTTTGAAAATGCAGATTTTTGTGAGTGTTTCAAGAAAAAGCTCGGTGCAATCAATTACCTTCAAGCCATATGTAATTTTTTAATGTGATTTGAAAAGTTTAATATCTTTTCCTACGAACAAGTATGACGGATATATTATAAAGAAAATCTCAAAGCGTTCAAACCAATTAGAATAATTCTTAGTAATATGAATGATTCTATTGTAAATTAATTCGTAAAAGCCAACCATATACCTCTTGGGTTTTACGACAGACACATGTGGCCGGATCAGCATTGTTGAATCAGAGGTAACGTTTTACTTTATTAAGGAGGAACCCTTTAAAAATGATTTAAAAGTATTTTTATGTTTACGTCAATTATAATTCCTGTTCAATCCTAGTTTTGTAATAAAACGGCATTAATCAGTGCGGAATATTTCGGAGCAGAGCGCGAAATTTTCTATTATCAACTTCATGTTTTCATTTCCGAGCACTATATTTTATTCATGTAAGTAATTTTTATCTTTTGCATGAGTGGTAAAGAACGTACACAAATATTTTGTTTATTCAGCCGCCTTTGTCTGACTTTATGACTAAAAGATCTTTTATGTTGATGTTGTCTTAAAAATGTACGTAATTTTTTGCAGGAGTAGGTAAAATTTTAAGTCTGTGTAAAAAAACTAGGGGTAGATTTATAACGCAAATTATATTAAGATAGATAATTACAATCAAATAATAGAAAAAAGTAAGAAATAGTATTTACAATTGAAACAATTGAGCTAAATGCAGACTGTAGCAAACAATATACTGCTAGCTCAAATGATCCACATCAATACCAATTGGAAACGTTCCCAAGACGCTGGCTGAATTGCCCCGCTGCATGGCAATGCTGCTAATGCGCTGCGCCAGATACTCACCAGCTCTCAGGTGACGCGTCGCCTCGACCAGACCAAATTAGGGGCGAGGGTAACTTTATTTTCTATATCAAGATAAATATAATCTTGATAATTTGTATAACTATATAAGAAATTAAATTATTTTTATAATCCACAAACATAAGAATACCTGCTACATTTCTTTTAACCATTAGGACAGGGAATTACGCAATTCCTCGTGCATTTTCATCAACACTGAGGAGGTATATGAGGAGTAGGTACAGACAAAGTATATTTTTGTTCACTTTCTTTTATTAATTTTTGTTCATTTGTTTCTTTTGTTCCATTTATTTAATTTTCTAGAGTAGCAAGTGTTAGGTCCTTGCCATCTGTAACTCTAGACTGAAGAACGAACTAAACGCAGCGTAACAAAGCACTTTAAAGCTTTCTCTAAAAGTTCTCCGATTCTGATGAGGAAACTCAATTATTTCATCCACTCCACGAATTGCTGGTTCTTATTCCATTACAATAAAGTCCATTTCATAACCATAAAACTTCATTACCGCGCTCCGCTGAGTCAAGGCGTAAGTCATGTTTTGTGACACGAATTTTGAGGTCACTTTCAAAGTAATTTCTTGAAATGATATGATGAATTTATTGAAGGTTTTAAAAATAGTCCGTCAAGGGTATCAATAAGTACGTAAATACAATACTTTTATATGACTGTTAGTCACTAAATATGGCAATTAATACACACTTTTGATTTTGAATTATCAATTCAAAATCAAACTATTAAAATATGAAATGCACTATACTCTCATTAAGCAAACACTCTCTCCCTACTAATAGATCGAAAGCAATACAAAAGTAAAAAATGTTGGAAAATGGTTTCAGAGCAAATATTTCTGGACATATTGTAAAAGGAAAGCAACAACTCAAAACACTCACTGAGCACAAAATCTGCTGCGAGCATAAAAATATTTCCCAATGCACCATGACCATTACTCACTAAAAGCATGGACCGAGAGTGCAGACAGCAAAAAAAAGCGGCAATGGTAAGCTGACATTTGTCGCTCGCCGATGCGTTACGCTGTCATAGCCAATACCCGATGCCAACCGTTGTTGCTCTCAGTACGTGTGCAGTTGGCACGCTAAAAGCATATGGAACGTTGCCGTGGTGCAATAGTTGTTGGTACTTTAATACATTTTTGGCTTTGGCGCAGATACTAAGATAATGCTCTACTTTATTAGTAAGCTATTATTATAGTAAATTAAATAAGGTATATCGGTGAAAAAGTCATTTAAAATTAGTGATATTTCACATTTTTTGTATCATTAATTTCTCATAGTATGATACCAAAACCGTATATGTTTTCAACTAACTATTTTCCCAAGGATTTAATCAATTGGTTTTTTTTTATTAGATTTGTCAGTATTTTCATAAAATTTGACCTTCGAAACTGACGGACAGGGAAATTAAGAAAACCTCTAACAAGTTATTTTCATAGAACGCGTACATACTATATTAATCCAAATATTTTCTTAACTAACTATTTGGACAATGAAATTTCCTAAAATTATTACTAACTAGCAACGCCTCGCGGTTTCACCCGCGTAGTTCCCGTTCCCGTAGGAATTTCGGAATAAAAAGTAGCCTATGTCCTATTCCAGACTATAATCTATCTCTGTGCCAAATTTCATCCAGATCCGTTTTGCCGTTCTGGCGTGATAAAGGAACAAACATCCATCCATCCATCTAAACTTTCACGTTTATAATATTAGTGAGATTAACTTATAGTGTAAGATAACTGGTTCATGACATTAACGGGTTTGAAAAGTACTGTTTTGAGCCAAACTGCGCATGGAAGGCGTAAACGCTCTTAAGCATTTTTCACGACAGATTTCATCGGTGCACTCCATTCGCTGACACAGTGTCGGATGAAAATCCACCTTACGGGAAAATACGTGGAAAATTATCGATTATTATTATGAAATATGCTCTTTTCATGTTTATTAATAAAAACAGAGTAAAATTTACTTAAAACTTTGAAATATTTAACTCTGTTGAATAGTTCAGTGCAGTAAAATTCAGTAAATAATTGAACAACCTCTCTCATCTCTACTTTAGTATCGACTACAGCGCGCCCGACCACTGAATGTCAACCTATTTCAAAAGCTTAGAAGGTAAAGTTATTATCTTGCTAAAAGCGTTGCACTGGGTCCAAGTGACGTTTCCAAGAGGATCTACGCTTTACAATGTCAGGTTAGGGCAACTACGTTTTCGATAGATATTTCTGTATCAGACCTGAACGGTCTTTAAAGTACTGTCGAGAGTTTAAAGCGGAATTCCATTTTGATTTAAAGTTTTTCGTTTGTTTATATGCTATGCTCGCTCGGCTTATTGAATAGACAATCTTTTTATCGACACTGTGCATTGACTATTAAAACTATGTTTAGTTTCACACATTGAGTGCCAGCAACACAGATGCTGTAGGTACTAACTTGAAGGACCCGTAGTGCTCTGACGCGACTCTCCTAGGTCATATCGATAAGTTTGGCAGTCAACGCGTTATTGGTCTTAATATCCGTTTAAGCTCTATTTTAGAAAGCGAACCTTATAAGAAGACGGATAACGTCCAAATTCCCATCTTAACCCAAATATAAAACGACTAAATCCAGAACAGTATAAACTTCCATCACTGATAAATCCCAGTTAACTTTATTGACATTTTTATGAGTACCAAAAGAAGGCTAATGAAACTTAACTCGCGGCGAGAAACTTTGTTATTGGGCCATTCTTCATGATTAGACTGCGAGATCCTTGGTAGATCGGGATCAAGACTGTCACAATAACGATAAGATTTCATCAATTGCGCGGAAAACGGGGATTATCCCCTTTCTTCGGGCTTTTTGTGAATTTCGGGACGGTTTCGAAGATTCTCGGGATTTGAAAGGTTTTGCGGTTATGATTTTAGCGAGAGGCAGATATCGATAAGTTCATTTAATAAAATGCTATTGTACGCTATTTTGCGGTTTTGGGCGTACCTACTCAACATTATGACGTCTAAGCAAAATCAGTATGAATATTATAATAGATCTAAGTTAAAACCCTTCAAGACATTGACGACCTCTGTGGCGCGGTGCGCGAAGGCCTTTCTGCAACGCAGGAGGTTGCGGGTTCGATTCCCGCCCCGGGACAAATGTTTGTACGATCTGCAGGCATTTGTTCAGGGTGATTTGGTCGTTTTATATGTATAATAAAAAAATATATCCATGTTTAGTATTATATTATGTATTATCAGTTATCTAGTACCCATAACACAAGCTCTGCTTAGCTTGGGACTTTGCTGTGTGAATTGTCCAGCAATATTTATTTATAAGAACATGCATTCAATTTATGTCATCATGACAATCAAATAACCTCCACTGCTGGACAATTGGCTTATCCCTTATGTCGCAATAATGACCGATCCTGCGCTGCCTGCATCCAACGCATTTTGATAGCTGTGTTCATAAGTTAGTCTAATTAAACAAAAATATCAATGAAAGCAATATATGATACCGGATCTGGACATGGGTTCCAACAAGAATGATCGCAATGGAAAATCCCAGCAAGATTAAAATGGACCGTAACGCTCAACCTTCCCTCATTGAAGCGGATCATCAAACCCCCATATTTTACTTTTAAGGGGGTACTCAATGTTTGTCAAGGTTTCTCTTGTAAGTTAATCCTTTTGCACGGCCTAACCTGAAATTGAAATCAACCCTTTGCGTTGGGGTTGATGGGATGGGCAGGGACTCATAGGGAGCACATCCATGGGCGAGCATCTCGCTCCAATATACCCACAGGAGATTCGACATAAATAAAATATTTATAGGGGTATTTTATCGTCGATTAACTTACAAAGTTCATGACCAGAAACTGAAGTCTAAACATTTTTAAGATCGAGTCTCACGACTACCACCAGAAATTTCTTGACAAATTAAAATTGCAGGGCTTACGTGGAGGTCAATTAAATTTAAGTTGGAACCCCAGAAATAATAATATAATAATAATATAATAAATCATTTATTTCTGAAGGTCTTACTTAATAGTCTTACTTTATTGGTACAATAACAATATTGTGTTTTAGACCTATTTCACCATTTGGTTCAACACCTCGCTCTAACTAAGTTTAGGAAACTTGTGTCATAGACGCGAAGGATCTCTACCTCTCGGCAAATATCTTACAGGCAACTGTTATGGCATCTTAAAAGTACAGATACAACGATTTTAAAGTAAAAGCAAAAGATTAAGGAACAAAACTAAAAATATGTATAAAAGGAAAAACATAATTAGGTACATATCAGCCAGATAGAAAACCTCGTTGTTTTTTGTGAAGTCACTTAAATATACATATTTTTTAGTAATCTGACTAGTGGAACAGCTAGTGTGGCTAGTCTTCTTTAAACTTGAATTTCATGAACATTAAAGTTTAAATAATGGAGGTAGGTAAATTTTCTCTCGTTTTCTGGACCGTTCTTTATTGCGGCCAGTTGTATCGTCAGGATATCTCTAGGGACTCCCGAAATATTTAAGTGCGAAGGAATTTTTCGTTTGCTCTGCTTTCATTTCTTGTATTTGTTTGATTTGGTCTTGTAGAAATACCAGAGTAAGAGAAGATTACATTTTATTGTTGCGCGTTGTTTAGATCATGTTGATGGTGCCATGCTATTCGACTCGTCTTGGTGGGGCATAGCTATAAGATTTGTGGTGGTATCCGTAGAGAACTCTACGGCTACACACAGCAATATGGTAGGTAAGCTATCGTCATCCTATCGGATGACTGGTAGCAAGGCGTATGCTTAGAGTTCAACATCTGAAATCTGAAAACAGACGTCGCCAAGCTACATCCAGGCGATTGCTATAAGCTTGCAGTTCCGTACATTTTCATACGTTGTTTTATCATCTACATCATGCAGTGACCTTGCTGTATCTGACTTTTATATTCTTCGAGGGTATGATGTGTGATTTGTTCATTATCAGGTGAAGGCAGTATAGACTGCATTCACCTGATAATCCTGAGGTTATCCTCATGATGTTCGTAACCAATGTCAAGGATAAGGTCAGACAAAGATAAGGTCAATTCAAAACTAGGTATAGACTCCAGACCAGACTGTTCAAATTCTATAGACCCCTAAACTGCAAAACAAGTCGCAAAAAGCAGCTTGTTTAGCTGCAATAAACCAGCGACTGGTAGAAATCTCTGGGTTTACGAGTGCCCGACGAGTTAGCGCGCTATAAACTTTATTTAATTGAATGTTACTTATTTCCTCAGTTCCCACTCTATTGTTTAGGCCGGGCACTACTCGTAAACTTTTCAGTCTCAATTTTTACGACTTTTGTTTCAGTTGTAGAGGCATGGTTGTAAACGATCACGATTGTAAACCCTGTTGCTAAATGCTCAGTTTTATTATAGTTTTAGGGATGTTTTATACCAACTGGGCGTGGGTTAGCTACGGCATTTTACCTTTGTGCTGTACGTCAAAATTATCATTTAAAGTGAGGAAAGTTTTGGTTTTTGGATTTTAGTGTTGTGCTTATTCTCAGAATTATCGTTTAAAGTAGTGAAGAACTAACACATTTCACAACTTTAATTATAAAAATTATAAATAAATAAAAAAATTTAAATAATAACAAGTGATTAATCGAAAACTATAAAAACCCAACAAGGTCCTGACCTAGTTTTTTTTACGCAAGATGAAAGGGCGAAGGCTTACAAAATGTAGCCAAAAACCATTAACAGTACCTCATTTATCAAAATTGCTTCAGCCGTTCTGATGCTTGGAGCAGGTAAAGAGTGTACCCCAACACTCGACAAACATAACCAACAAATCGCGAGTGAAAAATCAACAAGTAGATGCTCAAACTATACCTCTTCCACTAATGTATTTTATGCTAGCTGTTTGCTTACTGTTTTACCCGTGTTAATTTCGAATTACACATTTCATTTTGGGGGTTTATTTTACCATGGGAATTTGATTATTTACCGGGACAAAAACTTGCATATATTACTCTCCATCCTTTCAAATAGCTCTATGCCCAAAATCAAGTCGATTAGTTGCTTATTTAGGGCGTGAAGGAAGAACAAACAAATAAACACACTTTCGCATTTGTAACATTAAGGATTAGGATGTGGTATATGCACGACTATGAAGTTCCCTAATTGTTGACAGGTGAGTGAATGAAGACTGAATCACAGAATGAAGTATTTTATAAACACAGTTACTTATGTCAGATTTAGAGAAGCAAATCTGTCGACTCGAAACAAATGGGGATTTACGTTTCGATTTTTATCGAGCCGACATAGTATGTAATAAAGATTATTCAACATTATTTTACATGAAAAAGTTACTAAAATTTATACACTCACTATAAATTATAATTTACCACCGTTACTCAATCTGTCTTACGTTTTACCACGGAAAATTACGTTTAATGCTGTCGGCAGAAGTAAGTAGCAAATAAAACAACTAAGATAAAGACTATTTAATTTTATTGCATATTCTGATTCCAAAAATAACGCCTAGACGCCAGAGTAAAGCCTTTAATTTAAAAACATTATTATGTTGAACTTAAAAATTAAATAGAAAATAATGAGCTACAATAACAATCAGCTACAAATCGATTACAACTATCTCCTTAAATAAAATCGATGGTCTTATGAAATCGAATCGGTAAAGCGACAATAAAGGGACATGACTATTTGATAGTCAGTCAAACTATCAAAAATAAAATAGTTTCATGGAATAGCTATTATAACTAAAACACTAACCTAGAATTAATAGAATCTGTCAAAATTGTTCCACTGAGAAACAAAGTACCTATTTTTACAGTAGTTAAAAGATACCCCTTAAATACTTTAATCAAGGAGCTCGATTCACTTAATTTTCCATTATCAACAAAGATTTAATAAATCTTTAAAAACAAAGCCATTTTAAGCCCTTCGCTTATCCTTTCATCTCTTGTACAGTCTGCGGAAGAGTTGATGAACAAATTTATTTAACGCTGTGTTTAAATATTCGGAGGTTTGGTATCCTTAATTTCAATCCGGAAGTCATTAGTAGGGCTTGAATAGACTATGATATTGAAAATATACCTATTTTTTTTTATCAAAAGATTTAATGTAATCGAACGTCATTTTAATCTAGATACGGTCCAATAGAGCGGCGTCATGGTAAGTTCGTGCGTTTGTTTTTTGTGTGCTTGTGTTTAAGAATGTTTATTGAAGTGAGCACTAGGACATACGTTCACCTGCACAATTTTGCGTCGCTCGGTGCGTTCGCGGATATGGCTCCACAGCCACAACAAGAAATGAAAATTCAACCAAACCCTATTGTTTGTACATATTTATTTATTCTATTAATTCCCTAAATCGTCTCTATAGACGGAAGAAAGCCAATGACGATGATGAATTGGCTTATTACAACTACTTTAATATTAAAAGATTACTAAAAAGTGTACCTGACTGTATTAATTACGCAAAAATCTGTTTAATTTCGGGTCAATTATTTTACAAGGGAGAAACAAACAAAGCTATTTTGTACGTTTTCAGAGATTTACGAGGGCTTTAGGATACAATGGTAGTAATTAATTTTGTGTCTTTCAACACCAAATACATAGTGTATACGATACGTCAATCTGGTTCAATCTACTAACCACACCTTTCGGTCAACATATCCATTGCCATAGCCATTGGCAACCGTTCTCTCAGGTCAGACCAATTCCATCCACTCTCCGGCTTTTATTCCGTACGTGTGTCGAATAACACAAACAGAGCGAAACTTAGTTTATTGACAACCTTTATTTTTTCGTTTCGGGGAAAATTTACGAACATAGATAGAAGCAATCGGTATGGGATTTGAGACCTAGATCGATTGTTAGAACCTAAATATTTTTAAACCGAGTTCAAATTAAATAAGCCCCTTTTTAATTTTGATGGAAGATTTATAATTATATTATTAAATCTGTCCGTCTGTCACAGAGCAATTTTCATTGAACCGTAACAGGTAACCATAGATTATAAAAAATTAAAGGGAGCATACATTAAATACATTATTTACTTTAGCAGCGATACTTTTGTGTGTGATCGCTACTCGTATTTGGGCGATTATCATAGTCCATATAAATGTTTGCCAAGACAGCATGAAGCATGAAATACACTGAGCCCACTACACATAATGTTCGATGCGTGGCGTAGGGATTAGTCTGTTCTGTTTCTATCATAAACGTCGTTTAATTTCACCCCAAACATATCTAGCAGTTGAAGTATTTTGTCTGAGATATAATTATGTATGTCTTCGCTACGATATACTTAGTTTTCTTGTAATAAAAGTGCCATATCAATCGGTATCAGCTACCATTATCTACACCAATAACTGTTAACTGTCTATAATGTTCATACACCAAAAAATATCGCGTCATCACATCAGAAAAGTAAACATCGTTTATAGGAGCCGTTCAATACAATCCAATGGTACGGCCACCACTCATATAAAAGTTTATTGCCTACAAATAACAGGAATGGAAGGACTCGAATAATTTCGTGTCGTATTTTATGCTGAGTGTTTTGAATTTATTGGCCTATAATTTTAAATGCACCACTTTTGGTGCTGCTGTAGAATTCGCGTGAAGGGATAAATGGTGGTGCAAACGGACCACTTTTGTTATAGACACGTATAATACCTATGTGCCTTTAGTGAATCAGCCCATCAGTCATTATGTGCTGATTCACGATCGATTGTTTTCATAACGTTTGCTGTCGTCAAGTATTTTTTCACAATCACTGTAAAAGTCAATGTGTTAAGTGACCGTTGTTGCAAATTCAATTACCACGGCAATCGATGGGAAAATTTATAAATCAGCCTATAGTATTATGTCTTGGCCTTCTATAGATAGTTTTCGACTATAAAACTCGTACTCAAATTACTGGACTTATTTGAGATTCATAAAAAAAAAAAAAAAAACCATTCCGGTTTCAGCCTCTAGACATATCATGAATTCTCAATAATCTACCCAACTGAATTTCGGAATACATGAAAAAGTGGAAGAAAAATTCAATAAAGAACAAAAAGTATTGTAAGTTCTACTGGTGGTAGATATGTATTTTATTGAATCACATTCAACCAATCTCAACGAAAAAAATATCAGCTAGTAGTTGTCCAAACGAATCAGACTATCCGTCAAGAAATTCTACACAAATTCGCGAGACATAAAACGAGCTTTCAAAATGGAAGCAAAATGGAAGTTAGAAAGCCTTTCAGGGAAATAGAAAAGACAGGTGGCAACCCCATACAGTTTCGGAATACGTGATGGGAATTTTATGTTTTTATTAAGGCTCTCCTTCCTTTTGAAGACTGTATCATTTGAAAAGGAATTGGAAATATCTACAGGTATCGAATTGCGTTACCGAAGTTGTTTAGATACTTTTGACGCAAACAAAGAATCATAAAGGAACGAACAGTTCTAACATCACATTGTACTGCTTCATTCAGGCCAGATACAGCCCCGTTTACGTGTTTTAAGATTTAACCTCCGACAAAAATGGGTGTGTAATAAATTTCTACATATCACTGTGCTTGTCTTTGTTGCTCCCAAATGACTGAATACATTTGGAATTAATAACTATTTTTTTGAGCTTCGCGATCTGAACTCATAATTATTAATACTATTTAACCTTTTTACCTGTTGAAACGTCGGGAAAAATAGGTAAATAAATACCCGTTAAATAGTATTAATATTTATTTGGAATAAAGTTTTTTAAAGGGGGTGCAGGCAACCGTTCAATTGTTACGATGATTCAGAGTACCTCAAAATTTTCGTCAGAAGTTTTGACTTTTTTTATTTTTACTTTATAGTCATTAGTGCCCCACTGCCGGTCAAAGGCTTCCATGTTCACCTTCCACTCCTAATTTTATAGATTTATAGTCAAATACATGATAATAAAAAATCAGCTAAACATTTTGGGAGCTATATTTGCATGGTCACTGAAACTATTAGCAGCCAGTTTGTATATTTATTTTAGCCGCTTTAATAATATTAACTCAATTATTAATGAGCGGTGTTTATTCCGGAATCTGTAAATTATTATTATTGGAACAAACTATTAGTGGTTAAAGTGAACTAAATAATAGCTCTATTTAGCTAGATTAATTAGTAAATTTGTTAGAGGCGACCGATATCCAATGCAAATCATGGTAAATAGCAACAGCTATCTAAGGTTAAACGGTTAATTATGGTTTACGGCGACCAGTGAACCACCTGAATGTACTTAGGTATTTGTTGTAATATTGTTTCAGGTTGATCCTCGCCGGTCGCGCGAGAAATTCTTTTTTTGTATTTTTATGTTCAACAAGTAATCTATCTACCTAGTAGGTACTAGTCTTGCGACAATTCGAAGCTATTGCTTTGAAATCATGCTACTAAAACTCCGAATCAATAGTCGTTTTGGAGTCCATTGACATGTTATTTAGATTTGTTACTAAATCAACACAATGTGCATTCCGAAACCATGACTGAATCGAAGTTAGTTTATGGATACGTAGCAAATGGTTTACAATATTCGCAACTAGCTAGATACGTTCCTTGTAGAACGCGAAAAACTAAATATAACATCAAGTGCGAGTGAGACTTGCGTCCCGAGGGTTTCGTATAATTATAAGACCCTGCTTCTTGCCAGTGTCTAGTCCAATGTCATGATTCTAGGACACAAGGAACCCAATAGGTTTTGGTCTCCTTGCAGGAATCAATTTTTTTTTTGTTATAAACTACAAATTGGCTGCTTTCAGATATTTCCTTTACCTCCTTTAGGTACCTTTACTTGAGACAATATTTTTTGCCAAATTTCATGATTCTAGGCCAACTTTAGGTTTTGTGTGCATGTGATTTCCTTGTAAATTTCAAAATATGCAGACTGTAACTTTTGATTGCGATGACTAATAAGTTTGATTTTATATCACGACTCCATCCTTATTTCACGCCTGACGTATAATCTCATATTATGGTACAGACAATTTGAATACCTCATAATTTAGTTACATTACACAGTAATTAAGAGGAGAGTGGGAAACTATGGATGCAGAATTAGACTTGCTTGTCGACAAAGATACAAGCACCTAGAATATCATCTTAAATAACCTGATTTTGTATGATATTTTACTAAGGTAAATAGAAGTAAAAAAAAAATATAGTGGCAGCGTAAAATACCAACCAGCGCACAGCAAGTCAGCTTAACGCAGCCTAGTCACTTGTTAGCTAACGCCTTGCTTACTGCAAGCTTCAAAAGAGAGGCCAGCGCGCTATAGAAATGTAGACCGCTCCCTTAAAGATAGTTCTACTATCGTACAGTTTTTTGTCGATAGTGCGTGAATACTACGAGCTAGCTGCTAGCTGTCGTCAAGTGGACAGCATGCGGTCAACACAATTTGAGGCTGAGGCCTGCTGGCGGTATAGCCTATGTATGCGACTTCTTTTTTCTCAATTCAGACGGTTCGTGTCCTCTCAGTGTGCGTCTAGCCTTAAGCCCTAGCATGAACATAGCAACAATGACGTCACACGCCCACGCATCCAACTTTCCACATTCAAATACTACGTGGCACAAGTTTACAGCGGTGGTTTACGGTGATAAAGTTTTGAGAACGTGGTTAGAAAGAGAACACAGGTATATTAGAATTAGAGTCTTATGTCGTGGGATTACGTTTTATATTGTAATGATTCAGCTGAGATAATGGCTAAAGGCAATGGATTTTTAAGCGCTAGAAGCAGAGTGAATTTAAATGTATCTATGTGATAGTCTTACACAGTGTGGCATGCATCATTCGAAAGTATGAAATTCTTCATTAGTTTCATGAATTTGTTAGATTTAGGCACATATGCCTTACAATTTGTAATTCGAAAAGTATGTAATTCTTCATTAGTTTTATGAATTGGTTGGATTTAGGCATATATGCCTTACAATTTGTAATCATTCGAAAAGTATGTAATTTTTCATTAGTTTCATGAATTTGTTGAATTTTGGCACACATGCCTTACAATTTGTAATCATTGGAAAAGTATGTAATTCTTCATTAGTGTCATGAATTTGTTGAATTTTGGCACATATGCCTTAAAATTTGTAATCATTCGAAAAGTATGTAATTCTTCATTAGTTTCATGAATTTGTTGGATTTTAATTTAACGGTTTGTAGATAAAAACCGTGGTTGCAGCTACGAAGTAGTTTGCTACGACGACGACTCCTTCAAATATGACATAACGTATCGATTGTTGCCATATCAAACCGATAAGTGGCATACATTGTAAATGTAAATAGATATAAGATAGTTAAATCACTGGATATATTTATTAAAAGAAAATTACAATAGCAGAATACAATAATTACAACTAATATTTAAACTTAAATCTATTTTCTAAAAATCTAAGCCGTCACCAGAAGTTAAGTGCTCAGAATGCTGGCAGTATTGCCACGTTGAATGGCAATGCTAATTCGTTGTCCGAAATAAAAGCCAGCATTCCGATCACCTGTGGACTCTATTAGGCTAATACATATTTATTTTTTCCCGGAAAAGCTTTCACAAAATACTCCTCTGCAAAACTAAATAACCTTTACCTAATGATAAAAGCATTCGAACCAGCTGACTGCAAATAGTTCGGTGTAATAGGATTCAACTCGTATAGAATTCGAATACAAAATGCATGATTCCTATACTGATAAGTTAGAAATTAGTATTCAGTCGGGGTACACTTTAAAACACGTGGTTTTGCGACAAAATATTCTGTTCTGTAGAAATAAAGCGTAAAAGGGTGTTCTGCACACATAGTTTCGGAAAATTGGAAGGTAATTTCATTATTAACTTCATAATCGAAATACTAGACCAACTTTGATAAGCTCTGCAGGTCAATTTAGATGTATTCATGGGTGTATCCACTCATTAAATTTCATCGGCTGCGTATTGATTTAAAATACTAAAAAAAAAACACCAATAAGCGGAAAAAATAATATAACCTGTCGGCAGCAGCTTTCCCACTGTTAGGAAAAAGCAAAAAAAAACTCGAATTCAAACATTTCCAAAACCATTTTCTACAAAAACCTCTTTTCCTTAGCTTAAATTAAAACGGAATGAACAGGCAACTTTCCAAGTTACAGTTAAATATTCCTGTAATCCTCAAAGGAACACCAAAGAGAAAAATTAATTACATCTAGATAAACATCTCGTCATTTCGCAACCTTAGATTTTGGAACAACTTTATTTTTTAAAGTGACTTTACCTCTGTTTGTTTAAAAACGAAATAAATTGCTGACGTAGCGAATAAAGGATGATTCACTACACCGTGTCGCGACCGGGCCGTGCCCCGGCCGTGCGCCGCCGGGACTCAGCCGCAGCACGGCGTTGAAATGTCGGTGGGTATTGTTTCCCGGCTCCGGCACGGTGCGGCCCTATCTATCAACTATCACTAGCTGACAAAACACAGATCTATACCCTGATTCAAAAACCTGGATATTTTTTGTATACAAAGTGGTAACAAAACCCAATGAATATTGGTGGAAAATATTTAATGACATTGGTATCATCGAAGCAAAGCACAGAAGCTCGAAACAATTTTACGTTTTGAATGCTTTCATTCATCATTTAATTGATCTCTCGTTCGTTTTCGCATCAAATTTTAACATTTTAACATTGCACATGTGAGTTTGTCCGCTATCGAAGTTTATGTTTTACTTTTTATTGATAAAGTCACTGTTATCTTATTGTTTTCTGTTATTGTTATCAGTTTTTGTTAATTTTTCATTCATAAATGTCTTTGTTGACATAAAATATCTAGGATTCTAAATCGTAGTATAGACGTGCAAATAATACACCCAAACAGCCCGGTGTAACATGAATGACTGGCCCGGCCGGCGCACGGTGGACGTATCCCGTTCCCGGCCGAGGCCCAGACCGGTCGCGACACGGTGTAGCGTGAATCATCCTTAAGTGTTATTTTTATTACTGTCACTTTAAATACTATATTTTACGCAAATTCTCACGTCAATTACGCCATAACAGTAATCGACTATGAATCAGCCCACGACATTAGAATTTGAAACTAGCTTAATGGATTCTATAAAAGTCTGTTTTTACATTAATGAAAGACCCCGTCAACCCTAATTGACTAACGACACCCAATTGAAAAATAGCAGCGTCACGATAAAGATAAAAATATTAATTATCCCGCACTTCCCGACCGAAATCGACTCCGCGGCACAATAGATAGATCGCACTCATTTATCAAAGCCAAATAACCTAAAAAGGCGAAAAACAATAGGCTACCATCAACTTGGATGAATTAATAAGGGCAGTCACGATCGCGAGTAACGATATCACGGACCGAGGGATAACTTGCACGAAAGAAGTTTGTTAGAATGTTGCGAGCGTATAGCGCAGGCGGTCTCTTGATAAAACTTACCACAAATTATATACCTACTACGTGTGTGTTTCTAAATTCAGGTAGACATCGTAGCTTGCAAGGGCGTAGATTGTTACGTTAGATGGTAAGAAGGATTAGTACAGAGATTAAAAATGTGGTTTGGTACGTATTGGTCATAAATGCGTTTTTGGGCAAACACCTATTCGAATAAGGATACATTTTGCAAGATAACCATTTTTTCAGGACGTTACGTTATTTCGTCGTGGAAAGGATCTATCATTTGCATATACTCGTGAACTTTGAAGTTTCGCAATTCTTACAGAACTACACAAATAAGACACAAACTCACACACACCACACACCCATACTAACATGGTCACTTCTGTTGCCCGGACTCTTATAAGACCATCGACCTCGGGAGCACCCACCACACTCACTCACATTTAAACACAATAAAATAAGTTACTCTGTCTTGTTTATACTAGATTAGTTCTTTTTTGTCTATTATGATGGAACATAGACACAGTTTTAAATTTAAGCCGTAGTCGGCCCCTAAATCTTCCCTACACATTATGTTCTGTTCTAAATAAAGGTTATTGTATATTTTGTAATTTATTGCGAAGCCAAGCTGTGCTTGTTACCTTAATTTACGGGAATCAGATTAAAAATTTGATCAAGCCTTCACTAAGTATTTTAACTTGACGACACAAAGTTACGAACATCTCCCGATCTAACCGACTAGTCGGCTAAATGATACCGGAATATCGATGTTTTATACAAGTTTGTATGTATTACTATAGAGTAGGCAGGGCATCGTCATGATTGGATTTGTTTTAGTGGATAGCCAAAGTTTGGACTATTGAGATGAATCTTAATAATGTCAACGCCTTTTTGTGGCAATCGCTTAAGTTTTCGAGTTACATTCCTAGACCGTTTCTGAGACTAACAACATTATTTGATTGAAACATTTTATCTAAATGATTGCAAATAGTTTTTCAAATAGGTAAACTTTATTCATTTTTCTGAAAATGTATCTAAAACACAGATCAGCGAAGTCAGTGAGTTAAAAAAGGCCATAACCTGTTTATGAATTTAAATCCAACAAATTAAAGGAAGCTTAAAAAGTAAAGGAACGATTGTTTAGTCAATATTCCAGTCAATCCACCGTTAAATATTTTATGAGGCAAGCTATACCTAGCTGTTGTTGTTTTATTAAAGCGCCGTTGTTTAGGCACAGTTCATGCCTACCAACGACTGAGTTACCACTGATCTGTAATGAGCGATACTTTGCGTTAAGGCGTTTTCTTGGAAAAAGTAGTTCGACCAGACTGAAAATCTTTTCAGTCTTGTCGAACTACGGCACTCTGAGTTTGGCGTAGACCCTGCATAAATGAGGCGTAGTTGAACAATATGACATCCGAACGAGAAGCGTAGATATATTTTCGTATAATTTTTTTGCCATTTATTGAGTTCTTAGGTCTACTAGAGGTTATTATTGATGGAAATTTATTTGTTGGAAAATGCCAGTATGGTGATTATTTTCCTTATTTTTAAACACTTGGCTTACGAGTACCTAAGTATTTAGGTAAAAATATTTCACCAATCATAATATAATTTTATATCGCACAGTAGAATCTGAATATTTCAAAAGACATCACAAAACGATTGTACGCAAGCATCTTTTGAAAATCAGAAATTGTGAACGATTTCAGCGCTTACTTCAGAGCGACTCCGTTTTATCATAATACCAGAAACATGGGTGTTTTATTTCATGAAAATTTTAGCTCCCAAATACCCTATTTCGATTTTAACTACTTTTATTATATTTTGAGTAGAGACAATGTGGTCGTGATAGAATCTGAAATACAGGAATCATTTAAAATAAGCAAATCACAATTTTTCTAAGCCTAAATACCAGTGGGCACGTCCTATAGCTCGCAAAACTGATCACCACTGGGGATTAAAGGATCTCAAGTGGCGGCCGCGATGCAACGTGAAACGGAGTTTTAGGAGATCATACGCTCTATGGACCGACAACATGTGTTCGTAGGGAGTCGATGGATAGGCGTCATTTTTGTCGTGATAATGCCGAGCAGAGTACTTTTTTGGGTTGATATAATGATGATGAAGGGTGCAGGTTGAGTACAGGAACTATCAACTCAAAATGGTAAAGGCTATTTTAGGATCCAGCATACCAAAACGCGTCGAGCCGAGTACGAGTCGAAGTTTGGTCGAAACTTAAGGGATTTAGTATTCGATCCCTCCTTACGCTACTGTGTAAATGCGTCATACCCGTGGGCGTTTCTCCTATTACTTATTAAAAGAGTCCCGGAGGCTCGTAATTAGCTCGTAGCTTGTAAGGCGAGCCTTTTGAACGACTGATTTATAGCGGATAGAATGTTCTTTTTGGATTTCTTAATCAAATAAGATAATTTAATAATAAGAGAAGCTGACATTACTAGAAAAGGTGAGACCTATGCCTATCTCTAAAAAAATGCCAAAAAGTTCTGTTTTGTTCCACTTATTTCCACTTATTTTGTAACTTAACATGTGTGACTAGTTGATAATAGAATTTTTTACTAATAAGTATTTAAAACGCTTTTGAAGCTGTGCCTCTATTTTTCCTCTGCAAGCAAGCAGTTTTCTTAGTTACCACATACATTTATGCGAGGACATAACTGGTGTAAGTTTGTATAAAATGCTAGTTAAACTGTTAGTTCTCCGAATAAAATAAATAAATCACGATTAAGAAAAAAAAACATTCGGATATTTATTGTTTTTTCGGAGGGCGAGATGAAAAGTATAAGAAATGGGAAGTAGCCGTAGAGCGTTTGTGGGTTTTAAAACAATCAATTAACAGAAACTTGAAGTAAAAAATTATACAAAACCCTTTAAAAAAAGGCGTCTGGCATATTTAAAAGCGTTTAATTCACAACTCTTAATCCCTTTCACCATTCAACAGCGGTTTTTCCAAATGTTAACTGACCTAGTTCCGACGCAGATAATTCAAGGTACTTAGGGTTAACTTGAACGGTTAAATGGGTAAGTGGATACAGATTATTGGTAATTTTAACCCCTTGTTTCGTTCGCGCGCACGGTTCAGTAATTGAGTAGGTAAGAAGGTAAGGTATCCATTACCAAAATGTACTATCTACGTACAAAACATTTAAACAGTGTATGATAATTGGATAAATAGATGGAGAACTACTACTAATTGGAACTAATTGGAGAACTATGATAACTAGATTTATGATAGATATTATTGACGACCTCTAGTCTGTGGCTTAGTGGGCGAAGGTCCACCTGCGACGCAGGAGCTTGCGGGTTCGATTCCCGCCTTGGGACAAATATTTGTACAATCTGCAGATATTTGTTCCGGGTATTCTGGCCGTTTTCTATGTATAATAAAAAACTATGTATGTAATGTACTGTATTTTGTATATAAACTATCTAGTACCCATAACACGCGGGGTTAACTTGAACGGTTAAATGGGTAAGTGGATACAGATTATTGGTAATTTTAACCCCTTGTTTCGTTCGCGCGCACGGTTCAGTAATTGAGTAGGTAAGAAGGTAAGGTATCCATTACCAAAATGTACTATCTACGTACAAAACATTTATACAGTGTATGATAATTGGATAAATAGATGGAGAACTACTACTAATTGGAACTACTTGGAGAACTATGATAACTAGATTTATGATAGATATTATTGACGACCTCTAGTCTGTGGCTTAGTGGGCGAAGGTCCACCTGCGACGCAGGAGCTTGCGGGTTCGATTCCCGCCTTGGGACAAATATTTGTACAATCTGCAGATATTTGTTCCGGGTATTCTGGCCGTTTTCTATGTATAATAAAAACTATGTATGTAATGTACTGTATTTTGTATATAAACTATCTAGTACCCATAACACAAGCTCTGCTTAGCTTCGGGCTAGATAATGCTGTCAGATTTGTCCATCAATATTTATTTATTTATCACTAAGTAGTTAAAAAAATATCAGGGACTAGTTGGTAAATATGGAGCCTAATGAAATAAATCGTACAGTAATGAGAATAAAATGTGAATTCACTTGTCTTCTTCAATTATTCCACTGTTGGTCAAAAAATTTAAGTGAAGAAAAAAACAATAACACCTTACTTCTTATTTGATAATAATTTATAAAATTTGACTTGACTAATAGCTTATTTTGTAAGCAAAGAAATGAATAAAAATAAAATTATTGAATCTGAATTATAATCTCTGTCTCCTAGCTTCTGAAAGATTTCCATGCGAGTTTCCGGGATACAAAGAAGACTGGTTATTATTCCAGGTCATGAATTAAATATACCTGCAAAATTGTTATAGGATCCATTATATTGTTTCGGTATGAAGCAATAAAATACACTTTGGAGTCTTGAAATCTCGAGTGACGTCGAATAAGCTAGTAGACGTAAAGACTGTTTCATCATCATCATCATCATCAGCCTATATCAGTCCACTACTGGACATAGGCCTCCCCTAATAAGCGCCATAGCGCTCTGTCTTCTGTCTGACAACAAAAAAAAAAGAAAGAGAAGAAAGATAGAAAGACAGCTTATCTACCGAATATATAATTAATATATGAAGTCCGATGAGTTTGACGCATAGTACTAAAAAGAAAAAAAGTTGTTGTGAATAAATCTAAGGCCTACCAGTAAGACATGGGTCCTCCTTGGCTGCGTCATCGACAGATCGAGACTTACCTGAAACAGAACAAGAAATTTAATTGGAAATTTCATTTCATTTATTTATTGCATCATATTATGGTACATAAAATTTGTCAGAACTTATTGACTATAATTAAAAGGTAATACACACAACATGAACCCATTCGGGGTGTTGCAATGGGAGACGGCCAGATAATTTCTACTAGTTTAATAATATGAATCAATTATTACAAAAAAAAACAATTGGAAATGGGAAAAAAAGTTGATGGTTGATGGTTTATAGAGTCAGTACATAATACCCTAACCGAAAACCTGTAACTGTAAACGCCTCGCTCTAGCTAAGTAAAACTTGTGATTAGACGCAAAGGCAGACCAAGAGAGTGCGGGCTAAGCATATCTACATATAGTTGGTAAATAGAAAAAAATATGAAATAGAAAAAAATCTAACACAAAATAAGTAAAACATAACAGATGTACTTAATATGCATATGATGCGTTAAAAAGTAGCAATAAAAGTAGATAATATATCGGGATTATTTTCTATACTACTTTTTCATAACATTTTGAGTATAGTTAGTTTTAAAGTAATAATAATAATTATGGTCTGGCCTCTTACTTTGTAGGTACCTTAGTAGACCTTCTACATTTGCTACCTACTATCCGATGAATAAAGCTTAAAAAAGCCTATGTTTTTTTGGTTCCAATACTTCTATTGAGCACAATCCTTTGCAATAGCCGGGAAACAAAATTGAAATCCTACTCCATTCTTTAATATTTTGTCAAAGAATAAAACCGATTGACGGGCCATCCATTATCCCCAACCTCCTCAAGGAAACATTTCGCGACACAAAAACAAAGTTCCCAACTTGATGAACACTGATTCTTTTGGGGTTCCGCGGTGAAAACGGCTCCTGAAGTTTATCATAACTTGGAAAGTTTGTCAGTTTGTCATGAATTTTCCAACTAACAAGCATGTGAGGTAACGTTGTGGTTTAGAACTACGTCAGTAGGAACTTGAAGAGGATACGGACACATTCTTCTTGGGCATCTTTTGATTTATGGTTCTTTTGATTATTACACGCAGTGACAAATATATATTTTTATATTATCCGTTAGTGCCTTAGCGAATATCGCCATTCATTTCATTTATGATACATCCATACGTCGGTTTTTTTTATTTATTTACTAACTAAAAGATTAAGTATTAAAAAAAACAAATCAAAAAATCATGGCGGTTTGAAATGACAGATTATACAGCCAGTATAAGCCTAGGATTCAGAAGACTTTATTTCTGGAGTGTAAGGGAGACTCCAACATCTCGTCTCCCAAGCCAACCTACCCTGCACGTGGTACACCCTGTTAGATAACGAATTAGGATCTCGTCAAAATATCAAACAATCTTCATAATTTGATGTCATAAATAATTTTCAATTATTTGACACTGGCAGAAGTGTGTCTAACTAGACAATATTGCCATTAACAATGTAAAATTTCTTATGGCTTACAAAATAAACACATACGTCAAATTGTACACTATATTATTATGAGACTCGGCTAACATGTCAAAAAATCATTACGAATCTGCCTGAAATTGCTGTATCTTATTTGTGAGTTATTTTCGAAAATAAGATACAGCGACTCAATCAAAATCAAAAATTCTTTATTTGCATAAATACAAAAATGTATACTTAGAAAAGGTCAAATTCTTAAAATAAAACACTGACACGGAAATAATGTGGCACTTTTGATTTCTGTCGCTTCAGTAGGTATGAAGACTAAAGTAAAGAAGCGACTAAGAAACCTTTAGCCTGTTAGTTGTTATTTTTCGAGTTGGAGCAAAACCCGTCCCAAGCTTTTTTATCTTCTAAATAATCTGATATTTTGTAAGCCTTTTTGCACAGAAAGGTTTTGACTAGGTACGTGCATTACATAACTTTTTAAAATATCTATTCAGGTCTCAAAATTTGACTCGCCCTTGCCCGGATTTATTATTTCATTTAACTTCCCAATGTTTTAAGATTGCGCATTTGAAAGTTACTTGAAGAGGCTTATATTGTTTTGAAAATTACATCGATACGTTCTTTCCTGTTCAGAAATTTAACTTCGATCCTGGCTCGACCTTAGTAAACGGTCCAGATGAGTGCTACTAAAAACTTTGGCTGTAATTATCACGACACATGATTCCATTGATGAATTAACTTTAATAATATAATACTAGCTGCTGTCCGCGGCTTCGCAGGCTTTTCAAGTAGCCTTTGTCCGTTCCCGGGATATGATTTACCTCCCTGTCAAATTTCATTGATATCCTTTCAGCCGCTTAGGCGTGAAAAGGTAACAAACAAACAGACCGAGTTACTTTTAAATTTATAATATTAGTATCGATTAAACTTACATTACTTACAGGGCTAAGAACGAATAAATCTGCACGCAGAATTTAATAGATATTTTAACAGAAATTGATCAAATGTGGTTTTCATTTTGCCACTTCTGGTTATTGATCGAAAATCCATTAATTCTCTGTGTACCTACGCACGGCTAGTTGGGAACTACTTTATATTATTTCAAAATAAACTGAGCACCTCGATTCAATAAAACTTAACACTTTTTTATTGAATCGCCACTTTGATACTTATTTTAGTATCATAGAGCAATAAACCGTTTCTATGAAAACTAAATCAGGTAAATACTAGAGACGGGTAGACTATAACTAAAGGGATTTCAATTTCAAGACCTACATTGTAACATAATATTTTCTGGCATATCTACATCTTCAATCTTATAAAAGGTTTGTTTGTTCAATATTTACAAATGTGCAAGAAAGAGATACTAATATTATAAAAATTTGGCAGGTTGGGTGTTTGTTTCTAACTTCTTCACGCCAAAACACGGATAAGGCTGAAATATGACATAATTATAGGCGGTTTTGACCTGGAGTAATGCATAGACATAAATCGGACATAACCAGTTTATAGAAATAATCTTTAAACGTTTCCACAGAAACAAAGCGTGCAGCCATTGGCAGAAACTGCTAACATTAGAATAATCGTAAATTTAATCTTGATAATTATTATTATGTGAAGGTATTTTGATCGATCAAAGTGCTAGGCTGGTTTTGACAATATGCACCGAGCTGAGTGCAAACCGAGATAACAGCATATCCGCGTAATAAAATGCATTAGTGGAGACTCGGGTAAACGAATATTGGTTTTCGATTGTGGTATTTACATCGACAGCTCATTGTAAATTCAATTTTGGTATAATTTACGAAATATTTTCTATGAAATGGATTGTTGAAACCACATGAGGCGTAGTACTTTTTTTTTAATTGGTGATGGTCAAGCGTTTGGCCACCATCTCACTTGAAGATGAAGAAGTGATGATGTGGCCTAAGATGGAGCACGCTTTCCCATAGGGAAATTATACAACCTGGATTTAAAAATTCCAAGATTGTACTCTGGTACGAAAATAGACGCTGGCGCTAAGAGGCGTCTGTAAGAGGTCCCAAAGATTTTCGGTTGAACCGACTAAGGGTTTCGTGGCTTAGTTGGTTAGAGTACACCCGTACTGAGGGTGGGGCGCGGGTTCGAGTCCCGCCGAAACCGGAAATTTTTGGGAACTTATTTCATTTCTTAGACGGTGGAAGCTCATTTCACTCGTGGTGGAGCAGGATTTTTTGGTTCGACACTGAGGTATATTGACCAGGTACGGGTGGTATTTTTCTGTGCGTCTGCTGGTCTTGTGGTGGATGGGATAAGATGGGATATGGTTGTGCAATGCTTGCGCACAATCCCCAAAGCGATACTTGGAGAACACTGGCAGTCTGGCAACGCGGTAGTCTGGTATTATTAAATATATTCTGTGACGAGGCTATGTAGGTAGGAAAAAGACATGAAAGTGAACGTAGAAAATCTAAACGCTGACCTCTAAAACGGCACCTAGGTATCGTTATTAGTTTTGTGTTTGATAAACAAGTTTCTTACAACAGTCACTATACACTAGCCAAGTTCGGTTTAGAATGTTTGTAAAAAGACCACAACCGAAAAAACTAAAATACAATTTGCTTGGCGTAATTTTTTTGAAATTAAGCAATATTTATGAAAGGAAGGATCTAAAATCGACAAGTAATGTTAATTGCGTGTTAAAAGAAGCTAAAGCGGAGTGAATTTTAGGTTAGCTATGAGCGGTTTGCTTACAAACATTCTACATCGAGTTTGGCGAGTGTATAGGTAAAATAACTAAGGAAAATAAAAAATCCTATCAGACTTGCCCCAACTTGAGCCCGAAATAAAAAACGTTTTATCCCTTTAGATTCTGTTGTCAATAAAACGACTATAACTCTATATTACAAGGCTCTGTTTCCTGAATTATTTCCAAAAAAAAGCCCCAAATAATTGAAGGGAAAAGGTTTGGAACTAACCGCGCCCAAGGAGGCAGCCACCAGCAGTAACGAAATAGCCCCATAAACTTACAACGTGGGGACTAAATATACCTAAAAACCGTCACGTATGGACCTTTTTACCCAGAAAAGTAGATTAGTTACAAAAGCTTTTGTACAAAAATGCGGGTTATTACATCGGTTACGCTGACAGCGTTTTAGCAGGTTATTTTTTAAATTTGGAAACTTGAATGGGGACTTCTTTTCGCTCTATTCATCCAAGGGATCCTATTGCAAATAGCACCGCAAGCACTTAACTGTTTCTTTAATGTAAAAATTCTATACCTACGTGACATTTCTGCGATAAATGGTCTATACTATTGAAAATCATAGTGATAGTTTCCCTGTAGTTAAAAAAAAATGCTGGACAATTCACACAGCATTATCTAGCCCCAAGCAAAGCAGATCTTGTGTTATGGGTATTAGATAACTGATATAAATAATATAATTCAATACAAAGACAGATATTTTTTATGATGCATTGAAAACGACCAGAATACCCTGAACAAATGTCTGCCCATCGTACTAAAAAAAAAATTCACGAGGCGGGAATCGAGCCCGCAATCTCTTGCGTCGCCGACAGAGCTTCGCTCACCGAGCCTCAGAGGTTGTTATCCGATGTATTTAACCTCAGATCAATACAATAATTACTAGATTTTAACGGAATACATTATCATCATAGTCCTTTCTTCGGTAAGTTGTATCTACTTGTAATTGTTTAACCTTTTCGTCCAGTGCTTAAACCACTGCGATCAAGTAACATTTGCAAGGAAATATGAAAAATACCCATCCTTACTTACGCCAATGTTGCCACATCCATTCTGAGGCCCGAATGTTGCCACATATATTCTGCAAGACGGATTTGGCATAATCCAATTTCCCGTTTGATGTTGAATCTCGTGAATTATGGGCAAAGTTTTTTATGCATTATACATGACTTTGTGACTTTCACACGGTGTTTGTGCCAGTGAAAGGCGGATTTTTATGATCCACATAGTTTTTGGGCTGCGATATGCTAAATAAGTTGTTATATGGCTGGCTGAACTGAGGAATGGGCAACAGATAGGTACATCGGGGAGCGTAGCAGAAGCAAGTGAAGTTTTTGGACAGTTTTTAATGCTAGTTGTTCAGTGTGCTTTCGATCATAGAAATAGGGTAAATACTCGCGGTAGTAGTTGGGAGCATTCATAGGAACTTCCTTCCGTCCTTATGAGAAAGCACTCTGCAGTTAGCTCAATTCTAATTTTCTACTATATAGTAGAAAATTAGAATAAAACGCAAAAAACGCAAAAAAACAATTAGAATTGAGCTAACTGCAGAGTGTTGCAAACAATCTACAGGTAGCTCAACTAATCCATATTAATACCAGTCGGAAGCGTCCCCAAGATGCTGGCAGCATTGCCCCGCTGTACGGCAATGCAGATGCTCTGAGTCACCAGCTCTCGGGTCACGCGTCGCTTCGACCAGACGCTCAGATAGCTTTTCAGATGATGAATAATTGTTTTTTTATAAACTTAATTATGGCGAGTTTATTAGTATTTATCCCGTAAAGCTTAAAAACAGCGTAAAGTTAGGAAAATAGATGTCGGTTTTTAGCTTTTTCAAAGCAATCAAATTACTATTAATCGGATACATCTGTTTTGATCATACCCTAGATTATATTTTATTGATAAAGAGTTATCAAGATGGTGATGAAAGTTTTCAATCAATCAGCCGGTTGAAAAAGACTAAACAATACCACCTTAGGTAGGTACTTTAGTTGGTCAATATAAATTCAGATGTGGCCTCAAATAAACTCTAAACTCTAAACTCTACTATATAGTAGAAAATTAGAATTGAGCTAACTGCAGAGTGTTGCAAACAATCTACAGGTAGCTCAACTAATCCATATTAATACCAGTCGGAAGCGTCCCCAAGATGCTGGCAGCATTGCCCCGCTGTACGGCAATGCAGATGCTCTGAGTCACCAGCTCTCGGGTCACGCGTCGCTTCGACCAGACGCTCAGATAGCTTTTCAGATGATGAATAATTGTTTTTTTATAAACTTAATTATGGCGTCGGGATATAACAATCTGTGAAATTCGATAAAAAACGATACAATTTTCAATTCCTCTCAATTATAATTTATCTTTTAACAAACACGATCAACCATTCTTAACACGAACAACCAATTTCATAGCCTTTCATGATATCTCATTCATAAAATGAGAGTAATTTAAATAACTAACCAGCAAATTAAAACCACTCACTGAAAAACTAGCCTGATTAAAAGTCAGCGAACTTCGTAGAGGTAGCTGCACAAACAAGTGAGATGGAGATAGCAATGCAAATGAGTTAGAGCGAGAGAAAGCATGTGGATTCAGCAGGAGATTTACGTACAAAGTCTCATCCTTGCACAGGCCCAGCTAACAGGGTTAGGATGTGTTCACAGAAAGAGCGTTTTACTGCAGGAAATGTAAGGGAACGTAAGCAATCCACCAAAAAAGACCACAAGTCAAATCAATATAAAATAAAGATTCGTGTCCTCAGCTGATACCAAAACTAAAGTGAACTAATTTGAAAATACAAAAAATTATGCTTTCCTTTTTATTTTGATCGTTATAAAAGGGACGCCAACATTTCTAGTGCTGTCAAATTAGCTAAGTTTATTTGAGGCCACATCTGAATTTATATTGACCAACTAAAGTACCTACCTAAGGTGGTATTGTTTAGTCTTTTTCAACCGGCTGATTGATTGAAAACTTTCATCACCATCTTGATAACTCTTTATC
Source organism: Eupithecia exiguata (assembly GCA_947086465.1). Lineage (NCBI taxonomy): Eukaryota > Metazoa > Arthropoda > Insecta > Lepidoptera > Geometridae > Eupithecia > Eupithecia exiguata. The sequence continues at coordinate 5,445,071 of OX352243.1, read as the reverse complement.
AATAAAATATAATCTAGGGTATGATCAAAACAGATGTATCCGATTAATAGTAATTTGATTGCTTTGAAAAAGCTAAAAACCGACATCTATTTTCCTAACTTTACGCTGTTTTTAAGCTTTACGGGATAAATACTAATAAACTCTCGGAATTTTTTTATGGAACCACTCCGGGATTATCCTTTATACAACTGCAAAAGAATCATCCAAATCGATCCGTCAATGACGGAGAAGAGAAATCGACGAACTTACATAAAACCCTCCGTTTTGAAGTCTGTCAAAAAGATAATCGAATGATTAGATTTCGTCGAGTAACATGAAGGTGTAACTTATAAAACTCCACAATTAAAACGTACCTGATTGACAGATTTTCTTTTAGAAGAACTTCACTCTTAAACTCCGTGTGCCCATGACTCATATTTGCGTAAAAAAACTTGGCCACGCCGGCGTTTTGCAGACCTGGGAATCAATTTACCTATTACTTCAAAGTAGATATAAGACCTCTTTTCCTGTCACGCTTATTTCCGCCCGCATGAAAAAAAAACATAAATTATATGTAGATTTCGGAAACCTATAATTTTATATACTGTTTTTCCACTCACTTAGGCCACACGCACGCAGACGCAGAAAAACATTAGATGAAATTATAGGTTGCTATATTAAAGCATGACTCGGTCAGCTCCCCGCTCCGCTTATGGCAAGCCCAACCTCAAAGTAACTTTGAATGGGTCGCTACAATCGATTTACCCTGTGGGCGACGGAACGTGTTCTAGTGGCGCGATTTGGGATTTGTACAAGTTAAGCAATATCGGAGAGCGGTTTGTGACGTCACACGTATTTGAATAAACACTGCGGTGCTTTTTTAATGTGTCAGATGATTTTTTTTGTAAATATGATAGATTTTTTTATGAATTTGCTTTTGGGATAAAAATTACCCCACATTGCCACGTTTTGGAGTGGTGATGGTTAGAACATGGGCAAAACAGGTTAAATCTAAATGTGATAGCTTGGCGTCTGTACTTTTACTACTTTTCTGTTAGAAATCTCAAAATGGGACGAATCTGGAACGATTTCAGCAATAAATTAAAATTCCTTTTATGCTTAATTTATTAATTCCAATTATATGTTTTTTTAATGCCTCTGTAATAGTTTTACTCTATTTAGTTTAGCCAGAAGATCGAAAATAGATATTGGTGGCCACCAAGGGCAATATTACAGTACTAATTACAGTAGTAATATTACAGAGGCATTAAAAAAAGCTTATAACAGGTATCATAAACTGTGCGATGGATTTTTGAAGTGTTCTTTGTTTAACGTAGTAATAAGGCCGCCCATTGTACTTATCTTATGTGATGTCTCTTTGTTATGTTATTTTCTTGTGTACAATAAAGAATTTTTGTATTGTATTGTATTGTAAGATTAAATAGGTGGCGGCGCTAGTTTGACCCATACCACAGCCTTAAATACAATAATCATAATTGAAAGATGCAAGCATATACTACCTTACGAATATGTACCTAGATCGGTTTTTATTAATAATTCATTATCTACCTGTAATCCATAATACAAAGATACGGTGACTTTGAATAATTGCCAGAAGGGGGATCTGCAATTTACGAAATGGCATCATCTTTCACACAAATAAAATCATCTAATCACAAGCACATTCAAGATAACGCAATACAAATTCTTCCACTTCCTTTTCTCAACATTTGTCCGTTATCGGCCATCAACCTAAATTCTAAATCATAAAAAGTCCTGAATCGTTAAAAAGGGAGTTCCTAAGATATATTACTTTTTAAACCTTGGACTTAAGGCTGTTTTACGCGTCGTTTTTAACGAATTCATTTGACGACAAAGGGCCCCTTGTTTTACATTTAATCTCCTTTAAAATGGTATTGAGATCTCATCACGACTTAACGAAGACTTGAGTCATGAGAGGGCCTTTAGTGAAAGGACTTTAACTATCGAGAAACAATTCTTTTTTCTTGTTTGTAACACTAACAAATAAAGTGGTGTGTAATAAAATGGTGCTTGGAAGTTTTATAAAATTACAAAAAAATAAGTCCCACGAAACTATGCTGGAAAATCACACAACATCATCTAGACCCAAACTAAGCTTGTATTAAGGGTTCTAACTAAATCAACAATATATTTAACACAATACATTACAAAGATATATTTTATTAAACCTAGAAAATACCCAGAATACCCGGAAAAAGTACTTGCAGATTGTACAAACATTTGTCCCAGGGCGCGAATCGAACCCACAACCTCTTGCGTTGACGACCTTCACCCGCCGCGCCACATCGGTTTTCAAGTCGTCATGCTGATACGTGAAAGTTACACTGCAGATGATAAAAAATTCATTCAATCATTGCAACGAGAGCAAATAGTCCACCTGATGGTCAGTGGTGCTGTGAAGCTACGTTACATAGTGAACCATTTGCTTGTTATCTACGTTTCCATAAAAAAACATAACAGGCTTTCAGCTCACCATCGTCAGCCGATCTCAAGATCTATTAACGGAAGGGTCCTCACATGTCCTATTACAATACCTTTTGTCCCCTGACGGGAATTAATTGACATCTCAACCTTTTAACGGGCCGTCTAAATCAATCAGCCGAGGCAGGAATTTGATCTTTATTATAATGACGGTAGAGCTGGAGATTGATGGGAGCGTCGTGTGACGCATTAATGGCGTTGCTTCACTCGCAAAGTTTCCTTTCGACTTGTTCGGTGTTGAAGCACGTGAATTCTATACACATCGCAGAGACATATTTGGATGCTCTAATTTCTAGCAGTACTTACAGAGTTCAGTCATGGTAAAGTAAAGAAAACCGTCGACGAAGCTGCCCCCCTAGCACGGGGATTGTTGTCTAGGGTAGAATAGACAATAATGACATTGCATCGCCATACATTGCGTACACTATTGAAGTTGATGGAAAGCATTTCAAGTAATTTACGCATTGGATGACGAAGTGACGTAATTTTTCTCTATTCTACCCTAGACAACAATCCCCTTGCTAGGGGGCTGAGCTAATAAAATAGTCAGTCAGGGGGTCAGTCCTTCGATAAAAGTAAAAAAGGAAGATATGGTACGTTCTACCAGCGCTCACTCAAAAACTGTACCGTGTTACAGATGAAATAATCATAAGGTATCGGATTATCAGAAAATTTAAATTTTGGTGTATCTACTTACGCGGGAAAACATGTGATGCCTTGGGCTTTATTTTTTGTTTTGGAGCTATTTGTACACCTGGTGAACAAACACGAGGGCATTGTCGTGGTGTTTTAGTCGTAATCACACAAAATTATACGTCGTAGCAAGCACGCGCAACACAAACGCCACCGCCCGCGCCGCCGCCGGTCCGACTATGACTGAGGTAAGGGAACATAGTTGAACCTAACTTGAGCCATACACTTTCGAGATGGTAAAGGCTCATCTCCCTTTTTTACCCGACTACCAACAGGGGAGGGTTATGAGGTTAGCACCCTATGTTTGTATGTTTGTATATTTGTATGTTTGTATGTATGTGGCCGATTTCTTTGTTCCCACGTAGCGCTGAAACTACTGGTTCGATTTCAACAAATTATGTATCTATTGATTCGTCTCAATACCCCGATGGTTATAGGCTATAGGATTTAGGGCTCCGACCCCGAATAAGCCTTCAAAACGCGTATTTAAAATTTAGGTAGCCGCAGGCTGCAGGCCCCATAGAGAAAAATTACAATACCTACGACCTATTTTCATTTTCAACTCTATGCCTATCAAATATGACCGATACGTCATTCTATTTTGTCAATGTAAATGTTTCAAACTTTTATAACTTTCACGTAGTCGGGTTGTAGTTTTTAACGTTACTTTTATCGAAGGGTCAATCGATATTGGAAGGTTGAGTAAGCGTTAATTGCACTGTTTCTGTTAAAGATTGAATGAATTGAATTATTGAATGAGATTTGAAACAGCGCCCAAATCGTGCATTCCACACGCCGAATTCCATTCTAAAACAGAACGTTTATTCTCAGAAACTAGATTCAACATTGCATTGAGTTGACTTGCTTAAGTTTCCGAGAATCCGAGAGTTGATTCCGACTAGGCGCTCAGCACAGCATAGGGTTTTCTGTGTAGGTCAGAAGAGAGGAATTGTTATAGGCGAAAATTATTGCTTTGCGTAAATTATTGAAGTTAAATAAATGAATTTTACACGTTCTTTGACGATTCGATTTTTTTTCATGCCCGATTTTATAGACAGTAGGTTATCTCTGTGCTTGGGCTTAAGAAATTTAGTCACTTTATTCAAATACCTATGTCGTATAGCAATAGCTATTGTGTGTTCATGTAATCCTAAGAAGTCCAGCATGTATCAAAAGTTGCTGACACTGCTGTGTGAATCAACGACGACCTCTGTAGCGAGCGAAGGCCCGCCTGCGACACAGGAGGTTGCGGGTTCCATTCCCTCCTCGGGACTAGATAAAAATTTTTGAACAACCTGCAGATATTTGATACTATCTAGTATCTACATATATCTGCATTGTATTACATCACGTATCAGCTTCACTCTACCTAGCCAGGGGCTATAATATAGCCCAGGTAGAAATGTATTATTTATTTAAAACAAAACCATACATAAAGAAAAACTAGTAAGTTAGGCATGTAGGTTAGTTTTATACGTACGTATATACGATAATTGATGGTGGCTCAAATGCTCGTGACACACGGCGCGGTCGATTGACTGATTTTGATGACTGAATGATTGATGATCGCGGTGTATTTGCGCGGTTTTCGATGCGTGTATTTTGGGTGAATTTATAGCGAGATTGAACAGCGTGACCTTTCACTTGAAATATACGATGCGAGTCAAACCAGTTTTGGATTAATGGGTTTAATAAAATGGTTATGTAACGTACTAGTCGTTTTCCACACACAACACACTTACACGTGAAAATTAATAGTAACTTTTGCAATATTTACTACATTTTAGTTTTTATATAATAAAAGCTGTTGTCCGCGGTTTAATACGCACTTTTTCGGGATAAAAAGTAGCCTATGTCCGTCTCCTAGACACGTCTAGTGTCTAGGAGACGGACATAGGCTACTTTTCGTGTAGTAGTTCTAGACACACGTGTATAGGAGACGGATAACGGACTGTATGAATGAAATGATGAAATTTGATGAAATTTGACTGGTATTTCTATAAATTGCCTTTCATGTAGGCATGAAAGGCAATAATTAAATTGCCTTTCCTGCCTACATGAAAGGCAATTTAAAGACTTGTGTAGATGAAGCCATAGATATAAACAAGATTTTATTTATTTATTTATTATTACTAGTGATTACACGCGGATCAATCTGTTTTTTCGAAATAGGGTTTAAATTACCTACTTACGTAGATTGTCTTGATATGAATATGTAATTCTGGTGTGTGGAGTTTTCAGAGGGCTTGTCATACTTACACCAGATTATTTTACCACTCCGGAGACCACCATACAGGTCTGACTCAATATAAGAGATTTTTTTATAAAGACAGGTCTTGAAGTCTTTTTTAGTTAAGCCTCTTTCTACTTGTTATTTTCTAATAAAGTTTTCCAGTACAAATCACTTAAAATTACTTTGAACTCAGCATAAAAGTTACCCCCCTTTGTATACTCATTTTAACTGTCACGGTCTTATACTTTTAGGGAAACGCGTGAGCCGTGGTGCCGCGCCGCATAAAAAAGCCTAAAGCGAAATCCATAAAGAAAGGTATAAAATTATATGACGACAGAACTTTGAATCGCAAATTTACTCTCAAACATTCGTTACTGCATTATTCAAGTTTTTTAGATGCAAGGCGCGAAATAGAATTTGCGGCGCGCTGCTGTCAAAATTTTACGACTGTATGTCCCGAGATACCGAGTTTTTAGGTGTTATAAAAATTAAAGCTTCAAATTCATTTGCAAAAACTCGAAAAGGTTTTTTGTATCATGAAATTCAGGCAATAACCAGTTGTAACCCTTGTGTCAAGCAAAATATGTTTTTAAATCATGCCTCCCTAAAATTGTATATTAATTAATTTGTATTTCTAGATGTGAAGCTCTGAAAACTGGTCATTGCAGAAGACATTTCTGAAGTCACGACTGTTAACGTTAAGATGTTTTGTCCATATTTTAACTTTCACTACCCACGCGCACATGTATTTTTTGTAGCTTCTAGCTATGGCTATAATTTTTAATTGTTTTGTGTTTTATAATTGAAAAGAAGATATTTTAAGATTCAATCATAAAAATTATAAACTTGACGTCATCGTTCAGCGTATTGTCGTGAAGCTTTACTGGGATATCTTTTTTGAAAGGGAAAAAAATATTTATTAGACACTATACAAACAACAAACAGGATAATTTTTATCATTTATTTGTTTCTTATTTATTTTGATTGGTAAATCACCGAAGGAACAGAAGCGCTGAATCGACAATCTGAACAATGACGTCACAGAAAAAGGGCAGCGTTTTGATCACCCGAAACTAAGGGCAGTTTTATTTTTAGATTGTTACCTACCTTTTATTAAAAAAAGGATCCGGTCCGCTACGGCCACTTCCTTGGACGGCCACCATCCAAATTACTTGTTCGTCTATTCCCTAGTTAAATTGTGTGTAATTTTTTTTTCATTTATGAAATAACATTTCTAATTAAATACAAAAAAATCTATGCATGCTATGGGCTGATTTTCGATTGTTTTATGAGAATTTATGATTCCAGGGTTTATTCATATTCATAGTATAATCTGAGGTCGATTCCATTGAAATTTTACCTCGCGGGATTAATAGGTACCAACATATTTATCCCGCAAAACTAAAAAACAGTGTAAATTTTCAAATCAATCAAATTATATAATAGTATTATCTATTATCAGTTTTGTGGAAATGTTATATTCGAGGTTAGTACAATATTGGCAACCAAATAGTGATTAGAATGTGTTTTACTTGGTCATTACCTTATCTTAATGTGATATGTTAACCAAACTTTCATAATACTTACAATTAATACAAACACAGTAAAAGCCTGTTGCAGTAGAACCGCTACACTCGTTTCTAGAATTCAATATAATATATTTCATGTCAACACATACATTTTATGACTGCAAACCTTACTATAACGCATAACAACAACAGAAAACAACAGGTAAACGGCAAAGAAATCACTAAAAAAAGGTAAAAGGGTTCAAATTCGTGTACGAAAACGGATGAAAGACGAAATGACGAATAAAAAGTTTCATAGTCCAAAATTTTTTTTCAATCTTCTTTGATTTGTTCCGATTGTAATTGTATCATAAATATTTTTTGAAACATCAATTTGGTTTGTTAATTTATATCTATTTACGCATTCTTTGCCCAGTTGCCGCCACACGGTGGCGCTAAGCTTTGCTAAGTGCTTATTTTATAAGCCGAAAAAAATAAATTTATTGAAATCTGACCGACATTTGGCGTCTACGAGTACATCAAAGTGTATATTTACAAAAAATATCTAAGATTCTAGAAACAAATATTTTTGTGTCATGTTGGTGTCAAAATTAGCGTCAAATCAATCAAGGCATGTACCTACATTCAATATTGTGATAGAGCCAAGCATAATTTTAAGACTCGCAACTTAAAGATTGAACATCGTCGTAATGATACAAATAAAAAAAAACCAGAGCCTTACATATGTTTACTGTATTAAAACATTTCGTGTATGGGATGTTGTTTTTTTTTAACATTATAAGTTAGTGATGCTGGATGTGATTGATAATCTTTTTTGTATGTGATGGGCAGTCGTGTAGATAAAGAATGGGATAAAAAATGACAGCGGGATAGCAAGTTGTCTCACTTCGATAACAATTGATTCAACTGTATAATTTTAAACTCCACTCAGCTCAGCAACGGTAGAATCCAACCCTCAAAAATTAAAACAGTTTTTGTTTTAATGTTCCAATCAACCAAATGTTTAATCTTCCAATCCATCACAGGAATGCGAATCTCTGGAGAACCACATACAATATTTATCGAGGTTCACGTCACAGAAACGGATTAAAGGAAAAACAGACATGCCTTCTAGAGATTTATGTTAGAACGTCTGGACTGCAGTTAGAAAGGTGATAAAGTGCAGTTCTCTTTGTTCAAGATGTCGAAGTTTCCACGTGTCAGGTGAAATGCTGAGTCTATTGCAATATCAAAGGAGTAAAGTAACATAAAATCACTGTGAGGGGTGTCTCGGCTTTGAGTAGTAGAAGTAAATTATCATATAACTGGGTGTTTAATTCGAGAAATAAGTTTCTGGGATTATTGGTAGTTAAATTAATCGAGTCAAAAGAATCCCCAATTTTTTTTATAAAGAGGAAACATTTTGTTTTTATGTAGGTATGTAACGAAAAAACGTAAACTACTGGACCAATTCAACACATTCTTTCATCATTAGAAAGCTTACTTTTCAGGGAGTGACATAAGCCATAGCTTATGTCACTCCCTGAAAAGTAAGCATAAAACATATTTTATTCCGGAATTCACGGAAACGGGAACTACGCGGGTGAAACCGCGAGGCGCTGCTAGTATATGAATGAAAGTATTGTTTATCTACTTTAGTAAATTAGTTATTTCTACTAAAGAATGAAAACTCTGTACTTACAAACTTTATTCGGTTTATATTTTTCATTTTCATCTCGGATTTTTCCTGTGTTAGCCACTTTAAAAACCTCCATAAAAGATAGTGTGGTTAAGGATTCTCAAATAAATTAATTTCTATATTACAAAAGATATAATATTCCATTTGATTACGGGCATTACCCTCCATGAGATAAAAGCCAATTAGGCGATTATCAAGACGAGGCCTGCGTCCAACAGTGGACCATTGAAGGCTGTTGAGGTTGAAAATATTCCACACCTAAAAATGTGGGCCAAATCCGCTTGTTAAACACCCTTTATAAAACATATCTGATATATCACGTAGCGCACTTTGATCGACCAACCGAGTGAAATATTCAACATAGCGGCCCAAAAATCAACAGACAACAACAACCCATAATATCAGAGCACATGGAAACCAACAAAAAAGGGACAAAAAGTGGCGAAATGTCCGAGCCAATGTATTCCCTTTACGCCCCACTAGTTATATTCTGATAAATGATAGCTGATGTACAGTAATGTTTTGTGCGAAAAGCCGTTTTTGTTTCGACTGTGACGCTCTCAGTCGGAAATGTGGAAATCCGCGATTTTGTAAATGGATTTGTTGGTCAAATGCGGTGTGGCAAAAAATTGCCTATTGTTGTTGGTAAAACAAAACGCGCTCGACGTCACTGATAGCGGTTACCGGTATTTAGTGGAAGAGCTCTGGGAAGTTTCCATACCAATAGATGTACACTCTGGAGCTTCAAAGGTAGTTGCAAAGGCTTACTTAAATCAGATCGTACGGTATTTAAATGTTGGAACATTAGTTATTTTATAAACGTTAAAAGTAATGTAACCAAGACACGTATAAAAAAAGATGTAACAGTTTTCATCGCTTCACATTCTCATTATCAACAAGAAATAAGGTAAGTTACACGCCGTGTAGCCATGATGATGATGTTAGGTAAGGTAAAATACTCACTATGATGATGTTAATAATGAAACTTTGTGGTATCCCGTTCTTGTAGTATTGAAAATTATGAGTAAAACTAAAGGTAGTTTTTATTCAGAGAAATAAATTCTCGAATTCGTGATAAGGTTATCAAAGAACCAATGATGTATGCACTAAAGTAATAAATAAGTGATATTTTTTTGGTGATACCCCGAAAAATGACAAAATGATTTAAGTTTTATACGTAAATACCTACAGATCGCAAAAGAAAACTATCAAGACTTCTTTGAAATTTTTGTGAGACTATAACCTCCTACCTCTTGGAATATAAATGTGGGAATAAAAAAGTTGATCTAGCTTTTCTGTCGACTCTTGTGGAAAAAAACAGGCTAAGTTATAAAGCTGATATTTTTCGTGGTAAATCGCTGTATTCATAAAATCTTTGCTTGTGGCTTCACTCGTTCAGTATCAACTCACCTCGATAGAATCAGTATCAAAGTTTTAGTACGACTTCACCTTAACTACTCGTAGGTACTTGATGAAAGACTCTGGTTTTAAAACGAACAACAAGAGAGCAAATAATTATTATTTTGTTTTACTGAGCAAAACTAATAATTGCCACCGATACGCTCTGCGAAATTATTGGCGCTGAAGCCTTTTCCTTGCGACTCCCAATATTCGATACCTTTCGATTTGCGTCGATTACAGACAGATACCAAAATACTTGTACCAAGGTCTTTGCGGCTTTCATCTTTTCCCGATAAAACTTCATCTGGTACAAATTGAACCTACAATAAGACAATAACAGAGGATTGGACGTTTTGGAAAATTGTATCTGAGTTGAATGACATTCTATTTTCTAGCTTTTTGTAGCGGCGAGTGCAAGTTTAAAGGACATAGGACTTACATCCAGCACCGCTACCGTACAACATAAAATAAGCATTCAAATATGGGCTTAAGCTTAATTCTTACATTTTACAGCGATAAAATGGTTTATCAAGCGAGAGACCCGCGAGGTATCTGTTATTAAAAATCGTCAAAAGAAAATGCATTTTAATATTACGAGTTAAGGCCCATTTATGAATCCAGATTTTTATGCTGTGCAGTGGTGCTGTTATCCATAATCTGCAACAACCTTTTTTTTAAGCCACATTAAACATGTCACACATCTGAAAAATTTCAAAAAATATGTTTTTTTTAATAAAGATATTATAGTGTTTGTTTAACTATAGTAAGTAGTACATTTTCTATTCTACAAAATTTTAGTCCCTAGGTACTCAGAAGGGCCTTTAGCACCTCTATAAATAGCCTCCCGTCTATTGCACGTTCATAATTTCATAATATTGGACACCAAGCCATTTATCTCCGACAACGCTCAGAATATCACAATTGAGAAACAAAACCAATCCAATTAGGTTGTTCATTAGCTGCATAAAGCAGATATTCTGTTATTCATTGCTGAATAAACAGTGTCACCTCAAGATCAGGCTCTTTGCATACATTAACTTAAGGTGATACCTTCCTCTCATTAAAGTAGATTGGCAGATAAAGATAGGCTTAAGATTTAACTTGGCGAATAAAACCGGCTAAGTGCGATTCGGACTCCCGCACGAAGGGTTCCGTACCATTATCTATATAAACGGTAAAAAAACACGTTTTTTGTATGGGAGCCCCTTAAATATTTATTTTAATTTAATTAGGTAACTTTTGAATTAAATATTAAAAATGTTTTCAAGGGTGATGATGATTGATAACAATGAGAAGAAAAAAAATAAAAAATTAATTAGGTTTTTATTTTTAAAGTCAATATAACTGAATATTCTGTGAATATTTCAAGCGTCTACCTGTTGCCGTTATCAATATCGAGAAAAAACGAGCAAAACAATCACGTTTTTTGTATGGGAGCCCCCTTAAATACTTATATTATTCTATTTTTAGTATTTGTTGTCATAGCGGCAACAGAAATACATTATCTGTGAAAATTTCAATGGTCTAACTATCATGGTTCATGAGATACAGCCTGGTGGCAGACGGACAGACAGAGAAACGGACGGACAGCAGAGTCTTGTAGTTTGTCGTGATTTTTCAAGACTATTATATTGTTTTTAAGCTTCACTGGATAAATACTAATCCTTTGGGAATAAACGAAATAATTTTCATAATTTATTTATTTGACAGAGAGATCGACAAACATACATAAAAAAATATATACAGGCCTTGAAGCCGGTTAAAAATGGAAAGTAATGAAGATTTTACTAAGTCTAGACCCTCTATTCATAATTGGTGTTATTTCTCACTCTGACTTATGTCAATAGAAAGAGACAAAGTTAGAATTAGCTATGTGCTATGGTAGCAGACTATTAAGAATAATGGATTAAGTCCTCCAACCTACCTAGCTTGCGATCTTGCTATTTCGTTCTGACTTTTCCGCCTCGGGTAAGATAATTTAGATATTGTATTTTGCACAACTCACTCAATCGTATGAGGGTACAAAAAATTCACTGATTTAGAAAGGAGACCATTCCGTACTGTCGACTTTCACCCTTCTGACCCTAGTTGTGTATACACCTGTTAAAACTACGCTTCATATTTCTACAGGAAGTGTCATGTGTGTTTATTTATGCTTATTTTTGTTACATATCGTCAGGCAATAAACCATTTAATTCACCTTTCATGATAAAAGTAGATTTACTAGAAATTCTAAACGAAAAAACCGCACATTCCATTCCGTTTTCTAAGTATGTTGAATTAAGTACGCATCTATCTATTGCATGTTTAACTGTCTCGATAGTAGATAGTTATCTATCCAATCATCATCATCATCATCAGTCTATGTTAGTGTGGCCTCTCCTAATGAGCGCCTTATCTTCAGCATGCCGCATCATCTGCTTGCAGTTTTTCGCAGGTTGGCATTCCATCTGGCTGGAGGGTGTTGTACACTAGGTTTACCGAGTCGTAGTCTCCACTTAAGAACACTTTTACCCCAATGGCGCCCTTCGCGAATTGTCCTATATTTTGTATGAACTCAAAAACTAACCGAGCAAAATTCCGAATAACCTAAAAGCTCGCACTGAGTACCTACACAAGAAACGGTGGCAGGTTGAGATTGGAATTCGAGTAAAACTTGATGTCTTTCAAAAGGATAAAAGCAATAAATTTGACCACATCTGCAACAGAGTTACGAGTTTATTGACTTAAAATAAGTAACATCAACCTCCCTCCAATATACAAAGCAAACAATCTAAACCCCGCACATCAGGAAGCCTTTTTAATTTGCAACTTGCAACAACAACATCCGAACCCTTCATCGAAAAAGGAACTCCAAAACTTTCATTAATAACAAACTGGGAAAAAGTTGGTCAATAAAATCGGAAATATACGTAGGTGCTTGTGCTTAGATCTTTGGAAGTTTGACAAAAGAAGAAGCAAGAAAATGTAGTTCGAATGAAGCGACAAGCGACAGAATTACTTTTTAACCGACGAAAAAACTAAGGAGGAGGATGTTCTACATTCGGCCTTATGTATGTTCGTCGATTTATGCGTCAATTAAAAATCGATTTGGAAAATTCTTTCGCGTACTTCGATCAAAAATAAGTAGTTCGCGGGGGGCCGGCAAAGCCGGAAATTTTGGATTGATGTTCGCATATAATGGAATAATTTCGAGGTGCTCCCATATTTTTTTTTTTTTAATTCTTGAGTTAAGTGTTCGTCCCCAATAAATAAAAAAAAACTATATACCAAGGAATTTAAACCGGTTTTACTTTTTTCAAAATAATAAATTTTAGTAATTGAGAGCACCTGGGGTACTAACTGGATAGGCGATAAATCAAGGGTAAATTTTAAGAAATCCATCGATCGAATTATTATTAAGTTAAGGAATTTTCTAATATCTAATGCTACATTTGATTGTTAACTCCCTAGTTTTGGCGTTGTCTTCAACATCTTGGCTTAACAGCACAACGCAACGGTACAAACTTTGAATTTTATAATAACGTTATAAGCATCCATGAGGCCTTCTGACGTCAAAAATCACAGGAAAAGTCGCGGATTTAACCTAGTTAATGAGTCGACAAGGACGAGCGCAGGCCCGTGTTATTTTTAATTAAATTTTTCATCTTTTCCTTTATGAAAATGAAACAGATATTTAGTAATAGCCTTTTAATGTACGCTTTATGAGTTCATGTTTTTGTAGGATAATGGTTTGAGCAATAATTTTAAATGTAGGCAATGTTAACGAGTTGGTTTCTCGAGTGGTGTCGATGGTTTTATCGACTGGTTTAATGAGATAGGTACGTAGAAAGTTTCTAGTAGATTGTTGGTTCTTTTAAGTATATGATAGATAGATAATTCTTTATTGTACCACACAAACACGGAAAACAGTACAGAAACATGTAATATATGTTTCTGTACTGTTTTCTGTGTTTGTGTTCTGTGTTGTCTGTGTTTATGATATATTTACTATTGTTTTTTGCATTTATTAGGCAATTTTATTATTAATATTATTTTCTATTTTAATTTTTATATTGACTAAAAAGTTTTCTGAACGTGGAACATTCAGACAGACTTTCCCACTGTTCCTTCTTATAACAAAGGTGAAATTAATAAAGTGCAGATGTTTATAACACTAAATCGTGGTATAACCAAACCTATTTTTTCAGAAAAATTCGAGCATTGACACTGGCAAAAGTTTCTAATAAATAAACAAGATCCCATCAGTGGGATCATAAACTAATCGCTGATTCTGTTCACAGCACAAACAGATTTTACTGCGAAACTTGATTTTATCGACTTTGTTTCGCCATAATAATTTATGACGCTTGTTCTTTTAGGTCACAAGGACGGCAGATCGCGTGGCCAGAATCTCTGTCGCTGAGGATGATGACACATTTTTGTGCCAGGCACCATGCCAGATGTCCATACTACAAGTGCCATACTAGATGCTATGCCATGCCATGCCAATGGTAAAAAGGTACTAAGCATGGTATTAATATTTGATGGAACAACAAGTAAACTTAGACAGTCAGCAAGACACTAAAAAATGTGTCATCCTTTTTATTGTCATCAAAAAAGTAAGAACATCATTTAAATCATAGAAGAAGAAGGCTTAGAATTATAAAAGACACAAACAATTTGTAGCCAAAAAATTGCGACAAATTAGTTTCAATTTCCAATTCGTATACGTAAGCTTCTATGCGTGAAAGATCTGAAGTTATATGCTTCTCAACTGTAACATAGTAGTCCCGTCAAAATAGACATAAAAATAGTGATCAAATAACAAAAATTCCTACCGTTAAATAGTTCTAATAATTATGTGTTCAGATCGCGTAAGTTTCAAAAGCATCACCCATTATTTTAGTTTGTACAAGTGATTGTAGTACGTGATTCTTCGTGTAAGTTTTTAACATAACCATATTATTATGTTTAAAATCAAGGAGACATGTTATCGGTTTACAGTGTACATTTTTACGGCAAACAAGCACATAACATGCATTTCTGATTTGCACACTTGAGGTATAGCCACTTGGCTTCCTTAGCTGGTCCATTGGCAACACACTTGGCATCCAACGACACGCTTTTGGCATCTGCATTACTCTTAGATAACGGGTGCTTTGTTGGAATAATGGCTTGGATGACGTGAAGCTACGGGACACAAAGATGGTATGTCGTTTGATTCTTTACTTTAATAATGGTCGTTTTGAAGCGACAAAAAGAATAAGCTAGGTATTATTATCAGGTTAGCAGTATACAAAAAAATATTTATACTACTCATCCGATTTAGGTATGAACAGGATTTAAGTGAATGAGGAAGCAATAGTTTTTTTGGGTGACATTAGGTTCCACTTTATAAGATCAAAATCAATACAGGTGTGCTCTAACCAACTAAGCCACGAAATCAAGTACTCGCCTAATCGCAAATCTCTAGAACCTCATACGAACTCTAGCGCCGTTAGCTCCACCTACAGGGGAAACATTAAGTTATCCAAACCTGTTCAAAGACTAAAGTTACATTTAGTTCGATTGAGGTGTTGCCGTAGCTCTATTCTAAATTTAAATTCCTTCTTATTAAGATTGAGTGTGTGACTGAGGGTGGGGCACGGGTTCGAGTCCCACCGAAATCGATTTTTTTGGCAGCTTAATTAATTTCTAGAAGATTACTCAGAGTGCGAGGGTTTACACACTATAATAACCAAAACCTTAAAATCAATGCAAACAAACAAGTGCGTGATCTTTGCCTTTTTGTTGATATTTAGATTTAGTTTTCACGAAATTCAAAATTACTACGAGAAGATCGATACTATCTCTACTGAACTACAAAACTATCGCTGAGATGCTCCAGTAGGTACTTGGAATTATGCAATTTACGCAAGTATCATGAGGGTTCTACGCAAGTTGTATCATTGTGCGTTAGGAATGTCGATCAATTCTACAGCTAAAACAAAACTCTCTGGATAAATAGCGTGATGCGAAATTAGCTGTGCAGTTGAGTTATAATTATAATGGGATTTTCTAGCAAGAAAAATTCACAGTCGCAGCCCGCAATCAGGGAGTTAGCGGATGTACACCTACACCCCCCGTGCCTCGGAAAGCGCCTTAAGCTGGTGCTGTGCCTAACCTGTCGTGTCAGGCTGCCATCCCATCAGATTTTGAGAATAAGGGGAATGTACCTGTGTATGCGCGCACACTTGTGCACTTCGTTGAGTCTGGGTATCGAGGCCAAATTTCGATTAGGAGGGTCAACATCGCCTGTGCAAAAGAGTAGGTAGACTTTCATACTATCTACTATATCATCCCAAATACCCGCAAGGTAACATTTGTCTTCTTAGCTGTGAAGCCAAGAGCAGGGCTTAAATAAGCTCAGTCTAAGATTTTTTTTACATGGTCTCGGTTTCCGTGTACAGAAGAAATCATGACGTGGCCGAAGTGCTTCTGCCAGCGAAGTGTAGAAGAGCGATGATTGCTTCTGTCCACGGAAACCGAGACCATATATATTAGTTTTAGCATACCACAGTCTATTCAACCGGAGACTCTACTTCACAAAAGCCTATCTAAAGCCACATGCCGTTGCCCACATGACCAAACCAACAATAGAGGCAAAAACAAAAGCAAAACAAGTAACTTATCTGTAAAGACAAGGAAGAATGTATAGCCAACATAGCAAAAACTATTTCTTGCTCAGAAATCAAGATCTCGGAACACTGCTGTAATTAGCTGTTTTGTCCGATGAACAAAAGATATCTTGTTACTAGGGCTGAGTAGACCATATTTAATTTTGTAGAAATTCTCTTATGTAAAAATAATTATACGTAATCGAGCTTTGACCCGATGCAAAAACGTAGCTTTTATCTAGGCAAGCACCTGCTCAGCTCAGACAAGATACGGTTCAAGGCCGTGCAACGGTTGGAAAACACCGCCGAGTCTGACACACGTCACGGATGACATGAGTCATCCATACCGCAATGCTTGAAAACTAAAGTTTTCAATCAGTGCGTTCTACACAGTCACGACCTACGGAGCTGTGACGTGAACACTCACGGTTGGGCTGGTCCACCTGTTCAAAGTTGCTCAGCAAGCTATGAAAAGAGCTATGCTTGGAATCCGACAGGTTTCTATTCTAAGTAGTAGTACTATCTTTCTTAGAAGTTATTTTCTTTTATAATAAAGATGTTACTTGATTTTCCAATTACTAAAGAAGAAAATAAAAAGCAAATTCCTAGAAATTTATTTTTATGTACTCTTTTACTTCTAAGACTACAACAATAACTTACTTCATCACACTTGTTCTTAAAACATATCAAATAGTATATCTACAGCAAATAACTATCTACGTATAATACATTTGTATGGCAAACTATGAGTAAACTTACTGAAATTATTCTCAAAGCTAGCTGAAGCCCCTTCGACGGCATTCCGTTCCGAAGACAAGATTATTCCAGTCAAAGTGAAACTATTCAGGACACAACGCTAAACGGAACGCTATGTGTTTGTTGTTCAACCAACAAACCCACCCCACCGAAAAACCAGATAAAATAAATGCTTGACATTATAACCCTGATAATATATACCAAGTTTAAAACTAACCAAATCCGAAAAGGTAGTTTTTACTGGTTTTTTTTTTACATTTCGCGAAATTGTACAAGAGTTTCATAAAACTCTACTTAGGACTTACAGGTTAATAATAAACGGAATTCAAAATAATAAGGAAGGTAATTTTACCATTAAATTCCATTCGAACTTACATATTTTATGGTAAAATAGGTAAACTATAGATATAGTAGCTAATTGGAATAGGGTATAAACCTTCGTTAAGGTTTGTAAATACTAATTAAATTTTTTTTCTATTCTTTATTACTATTTTTCTTTTTTAATAAACTGGTACTAGTTTTGAGTAGCTTCAAACATATAACATGTACATGTTTGAAGTTACCTAAACCCAGTAATGCTGTAATACCATTCAAATACCAGAACAGGTAAGCGACATCGATATTTGCGGTGAATATCATTAACATTTTGTGAATAGTGATTAATCAGTTATGTAAAATCAAATTGCTATGGACGATGTGGTTAAACATGTGTTCCGATGACAGACAGTTTGTGATTGTAGAACATTCCGTTTCACAATCACAAACTCTTAATCACAGTATAACCTATTCGTGGACAGTTTTAGAGAAATAATTTCAGAATGTTCGTGGTTCTGTGTGTGAGTGTAATGTAAGATTCCTGTGTAATTCTATAAAATATATTCAATTATATAAATTGTTACATGACAATGACTTTATTAACAAAGAAAATTACAATCAAATAAAAGTTTTTTTTTAAATTAATTGAAACGATTGAGCTAACTGCAGACTGTTGCAAACAATCTATAAGTAGCTCAACTGATCCATATCAATACCAATCAGAAACGTGCCCAAGACGCTAGCTGCATTGCCTCGTTGTATAGCAATGCTGATGCGCTGCGATAGATACTCACCAGCTCTCGGGTCACACGTCGCTTCGACCAGTCGCTCAGATAATTTTTTGAAAATCCGGAGAGCCTCGGTACCCCACGGACCTAGGGTCTCGACTCCAAGGGGAGCAAATGCGTAGGCTCTGTCGAGACCTGCATATTTGCGCCTCTTGAGATCTTCGGCCAAAAAATATAAATTGTTAATTTTTAATATTGTTTATCTCACTAATATTATAAACGTGAAAGTTTAGATGGATGGATGGATGTTTGTTCCTTTATCACGCCAGAACGGCAAAACGGATCTGGATGAAATTTGGCACAGAGATAGATTATAGTCTGGAATAGGACATAGGCTAGGCTTATCCCGAAATTCCTACGGGAACGGGAACTACGCGGGTGAAACCGCGAGGCGCTGCTAGTAACTAATAATGTATCATAAAATGTATAAATAAATTGCTGCAACCTTACAGGATAATTATATGAACGTATCTCTAAGCTAATTACACCTAAGCTAAAGTAATATTTATTATATAAGTATATGCATAAATGAATATGAATAATGAATAAGTGCGTATCTGATTGGTGTTACCGTATAGATTAAAGTAGATAAATAAATTGAAATAACAATTACGTTATTTTGTTTTCTTCTTATCCTACGTAATACTATAAAGACGAAAATAAGGAAACATGTTTGTAACCTATATGACTAAACAGAACAACATGAAATTTGACGTATAATGTAGGTAGAACATAATCTGAGTTCAATAGTAGACTTTATCCGGGAAAGGCACGAGGAAAGCCACGGCTTTAACCTAGTTCAAAAGAAAAGCTTAAAGTTAATCCCCAAGTTAGTGAAATTCCGAAATGAAAAATATATTATGCTAATGAAAATAACATAAGCGCTGCTTACTAGTAGGGCTAAATGCTTATGTGTGGATTGTCCAGCATTAAGATTCTTTATATTTATTTAAATATCGCTGAAATTTATCGAAATAAGAGATCGAAGGTCAACAAAATAATAAACAAACACACTCGTCGCCGATTCCAACATTTGTAAACAACACATCCAAAACCATCAATGTTAATCCAACCTTTTCTCTCATGACTCAGCACTTACTAATTTCGCAAGGTCGATGCTTGCGAATGGCGGTCCTAATTCTTATGAGTTACCCTTCCAAGTTACCCTTAAATAGTTGCTTCGACTATTTACCCGGCTTCGGGTGAGCGGGTCATTTACGTAACTTGCGAAGGGTGAACAACTGAACACGTCATTTCAATAGTGCCTACCTAAAGCAGAGTTTCACTTAGTTTGTAATTTATCTACATACGTCGTAGGGCCTAGTCCTTAGTTCGGGGTGCACGAATTCTCAATATTATCATGGACTAGCAGCGCCTCGCGGTTTCACCCGCGTAGTTCCCGTTCCCGTGGGAATTCCGGGATAAAAAGTAGCCTATGTCCTATTCCAGACTATAGTCTATCTCTGTGCCAAATTTCATTCAGATCCGTTCAGCCGTTCTGGCGTGATAAAGGAACAAACATCCATCTATCTATCCATCCATCCATCTAAACTTTCACGTTTATAATATTAGTGAGATTAAATCCGCTTCAATAGTTTTTCATGAGATAAAAGCCAATAAGGCGATTATTAGGGGGGGCGTACGTTTAGCAGTGGACCATTATTGGCTGTTGAAGAATTTTCATAACCTTATACATTATTTGACACTCCTGTGGTTCATTACGGATGTAAGCGGGTTAACTACGAACCTTATTTGTGTTGGAAGAACACCAACGTTATAACACCAACTCCTGTGGTTCAATAGATTGGGGAGAAGAACAATAGGCTACTTGACTGCATTGAAAATAAGTTCCAAAATGTCATCATCCTAGTCAGTGATAACGTAAAAAAGCGTATTTTGATGGCTTTCATTAAAAAAATTGTCTATTTTGGGCAAAAAAAAAAATTAAATTACATTTTTTTTTTGTGTTCGCGCACGTGATCGAAAACGCTCTGCCGTTGCTGATGACGTAACAACTCCGCCAGTGTCTGTTTCAGAGTGTCATACATAGAGTTTATATAAGTACTATATAAACTCTATGGTGTCTATCATACAATGTGGTGGTGTAAAGCATACAGTTATTATATGGCTAGTACTATAATAACTCTACGGTGTGAAGTGTGCACCATCAAGGGAGGGGTGATTTCTTCCGTCCACGGTTGACATGGTGTTGGTTGACGAAAGGAGTTGTGACGTCATCGAATCATGTCACCGGAGCCATGAGCGTTTCAGGGCGCCATTATTTTATTCAAACTTTAAAATTAGTTTTCACAGCAAAAACGACGGTCCTTGAAGAAATTTTAGTATCATTTGCATTATTTTTTATCAGACAATACGTAAGAACTAATTAGTTCTTACGTATTGTCTGATAAAAAATAATCCCTATAGTTATATATATTGGGAATTCCCAATAGTAGTCAAATAGCCTATTGGTAATAGTGGTTATAGACACTGTCATCTCCGCAGGCCCCATAAGTAACCATAATACTTCATTGGATTATACTCGTATTATAATTAGATCGTAACTGATTTTATTTGTCCAATAGGTACTATATTAAACTTTATGACCAATGAAGTTGAACAAAAAATAGGTACATCATGGTCTATGGTTCATGTCTCTTAAAAACAACAGGCTTGAATACTCCAACGGGATAAAGACTATAATTGATAATCAGCTGTAATTATAGGCAACGAAGAAATAAAAAAACAAGAAAAGTATTTGTTTATATTTATTTCTGAGGTCAAATAATGCTACGCCCTTGTAGGACTAGGATATAAGTAATTTATGCAGTGAAAACTAATGTACTTATGAATAAACCTTCCTTAAAATGTAGTTCTCTATGAAAAAAACACCTATTTGTTTGTTTTATTTACTCTCAGAGGGCATAACCAAATGTTGCTTTGCTTTGTTGTTAGGTACAAGCATAGTGAAGGGTGGTGCGTGAGCCTAGGATTATTATGACTCGCAGAAAAGAACACCAGCAGCGCAGCGTGTGTAGTTTTACGGCGGGAGGCCCCGCGCCTTGTGAGATGAATGTATTTAGTAAAATAATTCTAGCTTTATGAAAATTTCCTGCTCAAGCAAAGCCGAGGGCAAGAACTATACCTAATGATCCATAAAAATTCAAGGGTTTACTCTGCTGTCCTGTCACTTTCATAGTGACATTGATTTGTGTACATTATTGGCAGGATTAAAAAAAACGAGGTATAGATATGTCTTACGTAGTTATTGTATTCTCTTTGAGATATGTAAAATGTGAGTAAAATGTTTACAGCCAAAATGTCAGAAAGTAGGTATTTATTTCATAACAACACCCAACAACAAAAACAAAGAGAATAAAACCACTAAGTTATAAACAAAACCACCAAAACACAACATAAGATGATGCGATAATGTTTATCAATGGATAAGCATGCGCCACACGTAAGCCAAAACTATTCTGCAAAATCTAAATAAATCCACTTCTATATATGAATATCAGTGGTCCAACTTGAGGAGGCTGCTGATGATGTATTTTAATGTTTCTTCGAGAATTTTAATATTGCTCAATATTATTCAAATGTTATTAATCCTACTCCTTCTTCTCCCTATATTCGATGTGGTACAACTTGCGAAAAACCTGAAATTAAACATTGCTGGCCTCAAGAAATCTACTCTAATTACCTGTGTTTCTATCTACGCAATTACGATAGGATACTACGCTATTGTTTTGCCCACATGGACGCTAAACCGGTACAAGTACGCCTTGAGAATCAATGAGAGTCCTCGTGATAAACTGATCCGAGTCATTAAAACCTCGAATGCTAAAAGAGACTACTTACTCGGCAGTCTCTCATTATTTTTCACTTTGGTTGCATGGAGACTTCTAGATTACATTCGATTTTCAGCGAAGCTCCACGAGTTCTCAGACTTGATGGCAAATTACGATTTGATCGATAACAACTTTAAGGAGGATGAAACATTTATCATTGACGAGGAGAAAGATGATGCGGAATCTGTAAGCTGGCTGTCTTGCATCAATTTGACCCAATTGGATCATGACAAGTTAGCAAAATATTTAGAGGATGAACGAACTGGCTCAAACAAAACATCTAAGATCACCATCAACGAGAAAATTTAAAGCAGCACGAAGAAGAGTTGACTGTTGAAGCGAATTAAAAGCAGCGTCTGAAGAATTTCTATGTATCACTAAAAGAAATCCAAAAATGATTAATATATTTAGCATTGTCATTGCATCAATCATTTTCGCTGAGATATTGGTAGTGTTTGCACTCCTAAAACCAGTAAAGGAACCCTACGACGTAAGAAATTTCTGGTGCTGTTTTTTTGATAAAATCAACAACCCGGAGAAAATGGTAGCCATTATTTTGTCAATTCTTTTCATGAACACCATTATGGATATTACTTGGGAAAAAAACTACTACAAAGATCTTTTGACTGCAGTGAACGATCCCTATTTGGAGATGGATTTTATTATTAGCAAGATAACTTTGTGTTATACATTATACGTCGTAGCGGTATTCCTCTTTATAACAATTGAAAGACTATTTCAATTCCTAATAACGATAGCTCGTCTTCTTGAATTTGAACTTATGTGTAGACATGCAATATTGACAAAAGAGACTAGCACTTCACAATGCAAAATTACTGCTACGTAAGACACTGACCAGTAATCATAGGCATGATGTCTGGTGGAAATCGTATTTGGTAATAAGAAAAGGAATAATACTTATTATATTTATAAATAAATTTAGATAAGCAGGATCTAACGCTTATAACGAACATTGTATATTTTTCATGAAATTACAAGATTAATATTTATTTAAAGTTTTTTTTAATTGTTTGTAGTTGTGATATATAAATAAGCTATGATGCTGTGTATAATAAGCATGATCCCAATAGCATCCACCATCGATCGTTTACCATCACACGAGATGTGGTTAAACGCAAGCACATTTTATAATTAACTAAAACGGAAAGTGCAAGTCGGGCTCTCGCAACTCGCAACGAGGATTCCGCATAATTGTAAGACTTTGTTCCTTGGCCAATATAATGATTCTAGGTAAACGGGAAATACCCTATAGGTGTTACCTGGTTGTATGCAAGAAATCGAGCTGTATCCTGACCCGAAAGACGCGTAAATTATTTTGTCCATCGCAATACGGTTAGCTGATTGTAAAGACATAATTTTTTTTTTCTGTGATTTTCATTGTAGGATTTTTGCATTCCTTTGTTCGGTGTAGGACAGATTCTGGATTAGACAAATTCGTAATTCGGCAGTTTCGTTACTCGACAGATCGTGAATTGGGCAGATTCTTGGATTCGACAGATTAGCTACTCGACAGAAGTACAGGTGTAAATAAAATAGGAAGTTGTATTGTGAATTTACATAACCATGGCGTATCAAAATAATTTAGATTTAATGGAAGCATACTTTTTGAACCACAAAAATATACCATTTACAATGGCACCGCAAAACATATCCTGATAGAAATACCTACACCATCTCGATTTATTATGAAACGCTTGGTGGATAATCTGTTAAATTTGGAATGTTTCGATCATCGCTTACCAAAACCGCGGCACCAAATGATACAACACTGACGATGAACTCGACTTTTTTATATACCTTGAGGCAAATCCTAAAAGTTCAGTGAGAGAAGAAGTAATCGGAATTTAGAAAAGCAAAATACACTGTGTACTAAAAAAATACAAATTCAAAAGTTACATTGAAGAAATGAAATGAAATGAATGAAATGAAATGAAATGCTTTATTAAAAAAGAACAGCATGTTTACATACATAGGTATTACCTAGTCGGTAGAATGCGATCGATTTCTTGTCAATTACTTAGGTATAGATTTGCGGTAAAAAATACACATAAACGTCACAGAAATAAAATTATAGTTATAGTTACAATAAGTAAATACCTACTTATATCTAAAAGACAATAAGATAATGTTTAAGGGACAAGCTGCAAGCATAGTCATGTATCACACTTGTCAATGAAATGGCTATAGTCGTTATTTAAAAATTCGCTAACATTATAAATTGTTTTCTTCGAAGGGCGATTAGTACAAAAATTACTGCCCGGTGATGCTGAAAGACGACTTATTTTCTGCCATGAAATCCAGATGTTCATCCTAGAGGATCAGTATTTTCTAAATAATGTTATCTGGTCAGACGATACAAACTTCAGCAATAATGGTATGTATTACAACCGACAAATAATCGCATTTGGTCCAGGGAGAATCCCTTACGTATCCGCGAGACTAATAATCAAGTGCGTTTTTTGTTCAACTGTTGGTATGGGATTGTAAAAAACCGGGTCCTCTTAGTACATTTTTAAGAAGGGCATTTGAACACGGAAAGGTATTTAAAAATACTTGAAATTTCTCAAAATTAGATAGGTAATTAATCTTCCGGCTGCAGAACGACAAAACCTTACTTTTC
This sequence comes from Eupithecia exiguata, assembly GCA_947086465.1. NCBI lineage: Eukaryota > Metazoa > Arthropoda > Insecta > Lepidoptera > Geometridae > Eupithecia > Eupithecia exiguata. The sequence goes on along the minus strand of OX352243.1, from coordinate 5,420,046 downwards.
AGCAAGATGGGGCTCCGGCCCATAACAGTCACAAAACAACTATCTTAATGAACAGTTTCATCCCTGGATCGGTACAAATGGACAAATAAGATGGTCGCCGAGATTCCCAGATCTAACGCCGTTAGACTTTTTAATGGGGTTATTTAAAAAAAATTGTTTACAAGAACCAGTATGAAAGAGTCCACGAGCTACAAGCAGAACTTACACGTATTATTCTGAATATCCACCACAACAAGTTTAAAAAATCGACAGGGAGCGAAATAATCAAAAGAGTGCGACTTTGTATTCAACAGAAAGGGACTCATTTAGAGCATTTGATAAATTAATTGATTTTGTGTTAAAAATGTTAAAATTCATGGTCTTCCTTTTATTCAGCAAAAAATAATCCTTATGATGAAGCCTTTCGATCGGTATGATAAAGCTACAGGTGATTATTTTTCTCGTGCAACGGGTTCGATTCCCAATTCAACCATGTCATTATTTAAATATCTATGAATGCAGTTTAAATTGGTTTTTAAATTTAAATAATGTCTTCTTCCAGTGAAATGTTCCATCTACAATATTCAAGGTACTTTCCCTCCATGTGGCATATCCGTGGGACGCCCTGTATATATTTTTAAGCCGCGTTTTACAAAGAGAATGGAACAAGAAGGTCGCAACAACGGCGTCGTTGATAGGAATCTCCATAAAAGAACAAACTTCAAATTTTCCAAAACGAAAAACGAATGCCTGTCAACTGTCGCGATGAAGTAACATCTCTGACTAGTTTATAGTGATCTGTGACATCAATCTCCGGTAATTACTCAGGCAGCTGCTATCACTATGTCTAATATAAAAATAAAGTTTCAGTGTTACTAAAAAAAAACAAACCGAGAAAATGTTGAAAAATAACCAATAAACGTATTAACACCAAGATCATGAGAATGGAGAGCAGTTGCATTACCCTAACATGCGTACTCTTACTACAAATGACTTTGTCACTGATCATGCTCAATCCCGTATATGATGTCCGCAAGCTCACAGATTTCCTTTCTCATTTGACCACCGAGTACAAAAAGAGCTATGTCAGTTTAGTTATACTATATTTCCTTATTATCGTCTACCTGGGCATGTACATTCCACTACAAAACATACAATGTTTGATATTCCAACAGGACTTGACGGACTATGAGAAATTGTTACTTCTGAGTCGAATCGAGAAGCATTACATCATTGCTGGATTTTCTCTTTTCATGGTAGTGGTATTGTTTGGCATAAGAGCGTTACTTTGTTACACATCAACCTTGTTGCAATTAACTAAGAAATCCAGCACAGTGCTCGTAAGAGACGTCCCCAATGATGATACTACCATATCTAATTTGTTGAAACCAAAGAAATCAAATTCGTATGAAGGTATTTGCCTTAACGAGCTGGCAGATCAACTTACGGCGATGCCGACTGAAGCAGATGGAGCTTCTGCGCGACGAATGTGCCCTGTGAAGCATCTTAGACATACAAAATACAATATATCGGCTGATTGGTGAACTGATTTCCTAATAACATTTCTTAGCTCAATAAAACTCTATCCATGATTCGGTTTAATTATTTTCTGTTGCGCAGAACATAGCAAGTATTTTGGGATTTCGAGTCGGGTAAGCGTTAGGAAATATTCGAAAGACACGACCGTAAAAATAAAATGCCCCTTTCCTTCGGTAGGGTAAAAATGTGAAAAGGGAATGTTTGGAGTGCGAGAAAGGCATGTACAGTGTATCATTAGAGCTGGAATGGCTTCCGTTGTATTGAGCAAAGCATTTACGGGTTTCCGTGTAGATGAACATAAAAATAAATATGTTTAGTGAGTTAATGCGGCAATGATTTTTGGATGCTGCGTTATTTTTTCTTTCCGCAGGATAGCGATCTACATGACTTTTTAGCTGGTCGGATCTCTGCATGGGAACAACCTGCCATTTTGCCTGAACCAGTTTGGGAACGGTACGGATATAGTGAAAAGCTTCGATAAAAGTAAAAAAGGAAGATACGGTACGTTCTACCAGCAGCGCTCACTCAAAAACTGTACCGTGTTACAGATGAAATAACGATAAGGTATCGGATTATCAGAAAATTTAAAGTTTGGTGTATCTACTTACGCGGGAAAATATGTGATGCCTTGGGCTTTGTTTTTTGATTTGGAGCTATTTGTACACCTGGTGAACGAACACGAGGGCATTGTCGTGGTGTTTTAGTCGAAATCACACAAAATTATACGTCGTAGCAAGCACGCGCAACACAAACACCACCGCCCGCGCCGCCGCCGGTCCGACTATGACTGAGGTAAGGGAGCATAGTTGAACCTAACTTGAGCCATACACTTTCGAGATGGTAATGCCTTATCTCTTTTTTTTACTTTTATCGAAGGTGAAAAGTGATCTTGCCACTGAATAAATCAACTTAATTGATATGTTTTCGTTTGTTTACTTAATATATAAAAGAAAAAGGCTCAAACTTCAAAATGTTATCAAGTATTTAACTAAGAAGAGAAACATAGTCTAATAGAGTATACCCTAAATCAAGAAAAGGTAGACACATATATATGGTAATACGGTGGTTATACGCGACATAAAACGATTCGCTTTTTACTGCCTTGTAGCTCTGTAAAAATATATTCTACATTGTCGTAAATCTTGATCATAACTTCTAACTAGGTCAAGCTTCCCCTACACATAAAAAGCCGTTGTCCTGTGTGTAACAAGCAACTGCAACAAAGGCAAAGGTTACACATCGATCAGCCACCCCATGCCTATGCTACCCTGCGGCCCCATGCTTGTCTCTGGCATGGATTCAAAATTGCTCTGTGGCGCCGGCAGCCCGACAGTCGAGACCGGGCTAGAGTTGTCGCAAAGCTAAAAAGACGGACAATATTTTGCACCTAGATTTCCCTTTACCCATTGGTTCCTATTGGTGTTGAAGCCTTGTCTCAGGGACATGTCAAGTCTACAAACTAGCTCGCTAGTGTCTACCTAATTTTTTTTTTTTTTTTTGGTTTATTTGATTATTAACTTCAGTTTTACTATTTCTGTAGCACCGAATTTATCATCATCATCATATATATATATATATATAAGTCATATATTAGTCCACAGCTGGACTTAAGCCTCCCTTAATAATCGCCATAGCGCCCTGTCTTCAGCTTGACGCATCCAGCATCTGTCAGCAGTCTTTCGCAAATCGTCATTCCACCTTAACCTGAATATTGTATACGAGTTTCATTTTAACACGGCACATAGTTTATTCTTCAAAACTACCCTCAAGCCGTTTACAGTGACGCTTCAGTGCCTCTACTAGATGAAGGCCTAGCAAGACTATACTTATACATATAAGAACTAACTAGACAGGTAAGTCAAATACAAGGCTCACTGTATTGGTATTCGCCTCTGAGAAACGGGCCCTAATTTACGTAGCAACAATATACATATTGTGCTCACGATCACATAAAATTTAAATAAATGTGTATGTAATGAAAAACAAATGATTCGGCACTGCTTGCACCACCTTGGATGAGATAACTGAGCCATGACAAGAAACAACAAACTTATGTACGCCATGCCAAGCGACTATGGAACAATGACCTTTCCCGATGCCGGACAGTAGGTACAACACGAAGAAGCGAGGACGTGAAGGGAATTCGACTTTACAAGAATCGACGTTACGGGAATCGACTCTAGGGGAATCGGCGTGAAGCAAACGATTCACATTCTACGGTTATATGTTATTACTGTTTTTGAGCAGAAAATTATTGACATGACCGGATTTTTCTTCAAACTGCAAAGCTAGGAAGTTTTGCCAACACTAGGCAGAGGGGCGGAATTAATATGATACAGCTTAAATTTAGCCTCGTTCCCGGCTAAATTTAGCGTTTTTGCGACGAGTTGCGCTTATTTCAGGCAGGTGGGGATCACTGAATAGTACTACATATGCTATGAAAAGCAGTATTTGTATATCAGGTCAGCAGAATTATCACCATCAGTAATATTAGGGTTTTTATTACTTACTAGCAGCGCCTTGCGGTTTCACCCGGCTAGTTCCCGTTCCCGTGGGAATTCCGGGATAAAAAGTAGCCTATGTTCTATTCCAGACTATAATCTATCTCTGTGCATCTGTGTGTGTGTGTTAAATTCAAGTAGTATATACAGGGTTATTTGTAAAAGACCAGCAACCTTCGGTGACCAGGTTTCCAGAATCATCAGCAACAACTGTGAATTATCTGTGAAAATTTCAACTGTCTCACGATCACGGTTAATGAGATACAGCCTGCTGACAGACGGACAAACGGACAGCGAAGTCTTAGCAATAGGGTCCCGTTTTTACCTTTTGGGTATGGAACCCTAAAAAGGAAACCAATGGATGAAATTACGGTATTCCAGTTGGATAGTGCTAACAGCAAGCCGTGTAAATTATCACGGACTGTAATTTTAAGTGTACCAACACAACGACAAAAACCTTCTAAGTTTTTTCTTCTAAATTACCGAACTATAGTATATTACACAATCTTTTGAACCTCAACGATTCAAAAACAGAATTTCCTCGTACAATTCAATCGAACTACATCAAAATTCATCACATTTTGTCAAAGTTTGAACGACAGAGCATCGAGAATTCCCTCAAAACGAGCGAGATTTACAATGAATTGTGACGAGCATTAGCATAGACCTCGATAGTGGAGGAACGTATTTTATAGCTGTGAAAAAGATTTCGTAGTCATACGAAGTTTTTAAGCACAAGGTTACTCAAAATCATTTGCCTATGCTCATTATCTACATCTACGCTTATATTATAAAGTAGCTTAGTTTAAATTACTGGTGGAAAAGTAATACATGTATTAGGTACTAAAAGCAGTTATCATCCTTTGTTGCGAGAGACTGGTGCCTGTTATCTCACTAATCTCATCTCATCTCACTAATATTATAAACGTGAAAGTTTAGATGGATGGATGGATAGATAGATGGATGGATGTTTGTTCCTTTTATCACGCCAGAACGGCTGAACGGATCTGAATGAAATTTGGCACAGAGATAGATTATAGTCTGGAATAGAACATAAGCTACTTTTTATCCCGGAATTCCACGGAACGGGAACTACACGGGTGAAACCGCGAGGCGCTGCTAGTAGGTTTATAAAAAACCTGTAGCTCAGGTCGCCAGTGTACTCATCAAGAGGAAAGATTTGTATCTTTCCTCTTTGTATAATTGTATGTAACGAATAAACTTAAAAACTACTGGACCGATTTCAAAAATTCTTTTGCCGTTAGAAAGCTACATTATCAGTGATTAACATAGGCTATAGAATATATCCGGCAAAGCCGGAGCGGACCGCTAGTAATATTACAAAAGCGTAATTCTCGAAAGTAATTCTGTCTGTTACCTCTTCACGCCTAAACGTGAACGAATTTTAATACAATTTGGGAGGTAAACGGTATGCTAGTGACGGATATAGGCTACTTTTTGACCTGGAAAAGAGTGTGATGTGAAAGCAGGCAGGAGCTAGTTGGCTTTAAGGCTGATTATACATTATTTGAGTATCATTCGTATTTTACAAAATAAGCGTTTTTGCAGGACATTTTAGTTCGAAGCATTAAGTAGGTAAGTTTTCAAAAACGAATACCCTGCAATTGTTCTAAATATTTCTAGAACAAAACGTATCAAACTTTCTGAAATAGATAAAACAGCTTCTCAGCTTCTTTTGACCAATGTCTGCCAATGTATGAACCAATGTCTGCCAAAGTTTGAACTTATGCTTTTGGTCTTATGCTTTTTGTCTCGCACAAAAGTTGCTCTTCTATTTGGGAAGTTCCAACAAAAGCAGCTAACGAGGACAATTGAATGTAATCCGTGGCAGGTCCCAGGGGTGGCTGGGCGAATCAGATCCCGGGAATGATAGGTTTCAACTAAAATTGTGTGTATGGTTTTGAACATTACGAGTAGATGGTTAAGTTTTTTCGCGATTTCTGCCATTTTTAGTACTCGGAACTCGGTCTAATACAAGTTTTTGATTATAATATGAACACACACAGTGTATCGATCAGGTGTAAAAAAAATGATGTGTAAAATGGCGATTTTCTTGATACCTTTATTTAGTGTTCCATACCTAAAGGGTAAGAAACGGGACCCTATTACTAAGACTCCACTGTCTGTCTATCTGTCCGTCTGTCACCACGCTGTATCTTATGAACCGTGGTAGTTAGACAGTTGAAATTTTCACAGATGATGTATTTCTGTTGCCGCTATTCAAATTCTATTAAACAGAATAAAATAAATATTTAAGGGCAAAAAAATTAAGGTTTGTTGTATGGGAGCCCCATAATATCTCAAAGACTTCAGTTTTTGTTAAGTTTTTATTCATTAATATCTTTGTGGTCAACAAAGAAAATAACAATAAAAATAAGTCTTGTTTCTTGAACTGAGACCGACTAGCTCAATCTGACTGACTCGGGTATGTCTCGGTACCAATTTTAATCTTGGCTCTTGAAGGTTACAAAAGGATACGAAATCAAGCGCGATCGATTTCAATTCGTTTCCCGAAACGAAATGAACTTGTAGTTTTAGAGGTCCAAATTCGATACCTATCATGTCATTTTTAGGGTTTCGAGATCGGTTTCGAAACCTTTATGGTCTCGCTCTGTCCGTCCCCAGTCTTTCTTGAATAACTACTGCAGCAATTAACTTGAAATTTGAGATAAATACATTTCGTGCGTAATAATACATATTTGTATCATCATCAGCCCATATTAGTCCACTGCTGGACATAGGCCTTCCTTAATGAGCACCATAGCGCCCTGTCTTCAGCTTGCCGCATATTTATATAACTGGCAAATTTTCGAAACCCTCGATGCGCGAATTATATTCGCACTTGACGGATTTTTTTTTTATTTCATGGCAACTTTCAGTAAATTTCGTTTATTATTGAATGCCTAATTAGGTAGATAACTTTTGCTAAGTTATAAAAATGTTGTTATCAATGTTTTTATTCGCGCTTGAACCTGTAAAAATGTTTAATAACGTTAATAAAAACGTAACTTTGAATAAGTTTGATAACGATATCAACTTTATTACTTTTTTGTTTACGATTCTATTAATGTTGGGAAAATTATAATTTATTGAGCTTGATTTGGTAAATATTTACAGAAACTGTAAAGAAAATTTAATTTTCTTGGGTTTTTACGTTTTTAATTAGTACAAGTTTTTACATAATGTTATTCAGCGACTGTTGAACACACCACCATCAGCTGGCTATTGGCCTCTTTTTCACTCTTCCATTACTCACGGTCTAATATAGAAACGGGTCACAGCTCAGATGAGAAACCAGCTCGTCCATCCATCTCATTCTAGGCCTTCCACGTGGCCGCCTCGCCTGTGTGACCCGTGACCAATTTCTTGCGATTCGTGAACTTTTTCTGTTCACAAATCGCTAGCAATTACACGTTGGCCCTTTTCATCGTAGTTCTTGTTCTTCCCAACATTTATTTTAATAATAATAATAATCGTTTATTTCAGATATCATGATCCATATGAGTAGGTACACAGTCCTTTTAAATATTTATTACAATAAAAAACAAAATAATATAATATAGGTACTTAATATAATGTAAGTACATACCTACTTTAGGTATATCTACTATAATAATATCTAGGTGGCTAATTCCACCCATCGTTTATAAGTGTTTGTTAACTCAAGTCGGTCGGACTTTTTATGATAGTGTTATTACACCTGTCAACTCTGGACATAAATCAAACGAACTGTAAATCATATCTGACCGATGAGCAATGAGGCTGAGTATTTATCATAAGCCATCATACAGCTATTGTATCTTATGCTAAATACCTAGCCTCTTAGCCGACTCCGAAAAAAGTATTCTGTGTTCTGTTCGGCTGTATATAAGTTTATTTTTATGTATTCGTCGATTTCTCCGTCGATTATGGACCAATTATTTTTTCGATATTGTTTAAATAGATGATAATCCCGAGACGGTCCAATCGAAGTTTTATTCCCAAGAGATTCTTATTTATCCCGCAAAACTCAAAAACAGAATAAATTTAACTAATTTGAATACAAACTTTTAACTGACAACAAAACAAGGTTCTATGTTCGGCTGTATTTATGTTTGTGGGTTTCTCCGTCATTTATGAACCAAATCGAATGGTTTTTTTGAAGTTGTCTATAGGATAATCCCGTAGCGGTCCCGTAAAGATGTTATTTTCGCACGCGTAACTTAAAATACAATTTAAAACGAAGGGATTTGAAGAATACAAGAATACAAGAATTTATTAATAAAAATAATATTTTACACAGTTGCAAGAAGAGAAGAGAGTTGAAGTTGCTTTTTCGTTTTTTATACAATCGAGTTATCTGACTGGGGCAAAGCAAAAAAAAGCGCCTACTTAACTAAACTGAATAGTTAACTTAGGTTAACTATTCATCGAATTTCGGAGAACGAGTATCAATCGTTTCGTTTTTATGGTTCAGGTTACAAAGGGTACAATTATTAGAGATTAATTATAAGAACGAACAAAATTAATGTAACCGATATTATATCTAAAACAACATTAAGTCTCGTGATTTTTGCCCAAGACCGGTTTGAGTTTTAGGTAAAGGTAATTCTTAACTGTTGGCAACACAGTCCGGATTTTTATACAACCCAGCAATCTTGGTATAGTATTTGCTTTCATACGCATCGCGTGCTATCCTCCCAAAGGGAAACCAGTCTTATCCCGGGCCACCGCAGAATCGGTTCTCCGGGTTTCTTTACTCAGTCCCTGTACTTTGGTAATTATAAATGGGCTCGTGTACCCCTGAATATTTTACGACGGCTTTGTTTATTGTAGGGATAGTACTTGTATTCCCCAGTTTTAGGGAAATGTCAATCCGTTTGGGGTAAGTTTCGGAATGGATTGAGTTGAGGGTTGTTTTGAAGTGTTATTTGTTTGTTTGTGTTTTAATCTATAGTTTTTCGGGTTATCCTCGGATTTAACTTTTTATTAAAAATTAAAATGTTTAACAGCAATCTTGAATAACCCAAAATGTTAATAAAGTATTACGGCAGATATGTTTTATTTCGTGGAAAATTAAGACACCATTTTGGTAACCATTTACAACTAGGTAGGTAATAAGGTAAGTTTCATGATTTAGAACCTAACAAGAACCGAAATTCCATAGTGGCGTACTGTACAGGGTGCCACATCACATGTGTACTAAGCTGAAAGGGGGTGATTCTGGACCACGAGGTTTGTATGTAATATATATGTAATTTGTGAAAATGGATTTTTTTAATATCTAATATTTTTAATTTTTTTGAAAAAAGGGCTTTTTTTCTTATTGACGCACTCAATAAAGCAATAATTAAAAAAATAATAATAATAATTTTGCTTATGTTTTAGCAAAACCACTTTTGCCATGATACAAAAAATTATGTAAATCCTTTGAAATTTTAAAACAATGTATTAAATGGAAAAAAATACGTAAAAGAACGCGAATATGAAGATAAAAAGGGCTCTACATTTTCAAAAGAAATAAAAAACGTGTTTGAAATTTAAACAATCCATATTCACAAGTTGATCCCCGTGGTCAAGAACACGTTGACCCCATTCCGGCTTAGTACACAATACATGTTTTGTGGCACCTTGTATATTACTTTACTCTTTGGAGGCGTAGGTATTTAACATAACTTTAGTAAGTTCAAGTTGGAAGTTTGAAAGTCAGTGGCACAAAGGAGTGAAAATGTACTGTACTAGGTATACGTAATTACGTTTTCTATCGAGTATTTCGGTTTAAGATTTATTTTATCCCGGGATTCCCGCGGGTCCCTCCGGTCGCGCCGACGCAAGGCGAACCGCGTAAGATAAGGCCGTGGTCCAAGTCAGTGGAAAAACAACTTTGTAACATACATGTAAGCGCTAAATTAATAAAAATCTGACGAATAGTAGATATCGCTGTGTCGTAACGTGCGTAACGTATCAAATGCTTGTTCGGCGTATTGAAAAAAAAACATTTTTTTTGTATTTGGAGGACTCTAATAGCCAGCTCCATCATATCATTATCATGATATGAGACTTGAAAACCCAGAAACAATGTAAGTCCTTAATATTTTGGTCATTAAATTCATAAAAATTAAACCACCATTTCTCGTTACAAGGAGAGGTAGGTATCAAGGTTGAATGGAATATAACTCCATAACCTTATCACCAATATCTCCGCTCACCGCTTCTCTTTCGAAACATCTCGTTCGCTCCTTTTTATCTCGATAAAACTTAGATATATTCTTTTCATCGGAATCCCTGATCTGACCTCTCCATAATACTTTTTCGACGGTAGTTATACATTCTTAGCGATTGTCTAGGCCTTTTTATACGCTCGTGATTTATAATATTGACGCCCACCAAGTCGCTTTTGAGGTTATGAATTATTTATTTTGCAAGGGTATATTCACATTTCGAAGTTAATCATGAGAAAATGGTGTTTAGTTATCCAATATAACATCGTATTTGCTTGATCTTCTTCGACTCTATGATTTTTTCATAACAGTGTATTAAAAATTGAGTAAAAATTTAAACATATAAAACAAACAAGAAGAGAAACCCCTAACATAAATAAAAGAAAAATGTCCTACATCCACATCCTGTACAAAGTTTAAGTGTTCCGCCAAAGAGTAATAGAGCTGGAAATCTGTAAGAGATAGCCTAACCCAAGATTTGCTGGAGGAAAAAGGACAGGTCTAGTCCTGCTAATGGCCTGGACACAGTGTGTGGTGAACACACGGTTCTTACACAATTAATTGATTGTTTTTTTTTGTCAGGTTTTGCAGAGTATAGTAAGTTTAAACAGGTTTAACAGTCTTAGCTCCTGATTTGGAATGTCCTCTTCGTTTTAAAGTATGAATGTAGGAAAACAACATATGCCATTTTTCTTTGCAGGTGTACAGTCCTGCCAAGTACTCATGGAATTATAGAGCTAAAGGTATGACCGCACTGAGCGGAACTGCACTGCACCGGAACTGCGTGGCACGAGCGACGGTTAATTATTCTTTGTATGATATCGTATGAGATAGAACGCGCTCTCTCACTACGCGTTAGTGAAACTGCGCGGCATTTTTGATGAGTTGTTCAAATTTTACGCGTAGTGTCGCTGACGCGTATAGCTTTTTTTTTTATTCTTTATTAATGGCTTTGTCGCACATGCGATTTTGCGTAGTGCTTTATATTTCATACAAATAATAATTGGCCGCCTCTTGCCACGCTATTCCGCTGCTTCTCCCTGTTCAAACTATAAAAAACCTAGAAAAATATATTGCGTACTCGTACTTTCCTCTACAGACCACACATGAACTGTGAACTTGTAATGTCTACAGGTTCAAATTATGTATACCTACCTAAATATAGACTGCTGGTAAAGATTTTCCCCAAAGCTTTTTTGGTAAACAAACAAAAAATACGAAGATGAGAACGACCGCTGCAACAAATGAACTAGTTATTTCATTTCCACTGTACGAAGGCAGGCAAGCCAAAGGCGTTCTCGTAAATAAATGAGCGAATGTGTTTCTTTTTTTTATTTCTAGGCGAGCGAACGTTATCCTTTGAAATAAGCTAGAAATAAGTATGCCTAAAATCGTTATATTAGGTCCGTGGAAGGTTTAATCGGAAACAAGAAATCTTTTTTTACATTCAATATTTTATTTGTTACTACTACTACTCCTATGGCTCAACGACCCAAAGTGGATCTTGGCCTCCGACACAAGACTTCTCCAGGCATCTCGGTTCTGAGCTGCCTCTCGCCAGCTGTGGGCGAATATTTTATTTGTAGAGCGGCATATTAGCAATCGATGTTATGTTGTTCTTTTCTCCGGGTTCATACTAGTAAGAACATCAAAACACAATATGGTGTCTTGTTTTGTCCTCATTTTGACATGCTATCTGAAAATGAGAATTCATACGCGGGGCCCGTATAAAGTACTTAAAACTAACAATATATCGCGCTTGCTGATGCTTTGCGGTGCAAATCAGGTTCAAACCAACCAAAAAGGTACAATTTGTGAAGCCAATTTTAGCCCGTCTTACTATGCCGTGTATACGTAACGCCGTGTGCTTAGATCCGTCTCATTGCTCGTTGTGAGCACGAACGCTCGTTGTGTAACACGTTATATTACGCCTGTAACGCCCCGGTCAGTATCCGGCTTTTTGATTTTCGAATTTTTATTTAACTAAAATTTCAAAATAAGGAAACTGCAGAAAGACAAACTCAGATAAATTTTAGTCGATTCGTTAGCATTTCTAAAGGAACCCAGATACAGTAGTAAAGTGTTATTTTATTTGTACTAGAGAGGGGTACAGGGTTGTTAATGACCCCCCAGTTCACTTGTTTGTAGAACTGGGTTAGTACTGTTAGTACATTGCGGCCGGGTTTTGTTTTAAATACCTCGGCAGTGCACGGACAAGTCGTTTTGAATTCTGAGAACCCGTTCTCAATAGGGTGTTTTTTGCTTTTTTCAAAGGCATTAAAATAAAACATGTATCTGCAATCCTTCAAATATAATGTTGATTTGATTTTATAAGTTTTTGGCTGATCAGTGCATTAAAATCTAAATTTGGGCTAAATAAACCTAACTGATGAATTTTAATGTTCATGGACTTCTCATTCAAATATTTTAGTGTCTGAAAATTATCTAAGGAAAGACAGCCAATACGGTATTGGCAATGCAGCCAGCAGCGTCTCGGAGATACTTCCGAATGATATTAATAAGGATCAGTTGAGCTACATCTAGATTGTACGCAACAGTCTGCAGTTAGCTTAACTTTTCCAAGCGTAAATGCATGCTTGTGAGTAATTTGATGATATTATTTTCGTTACTAAAATTTAAAACAAATTCTATGAACATTAGGGACTGTTCATAGAATTTGTTATAAATTATATGGTATCATATCCGCAAATACATACGCATTATTATAAATGCGGTACTGGCGCTTATTCGTGTATGCTTTCCTGTTTTCCTATCAGCCTCAAGTTTTTCACGCACAATAAAGTATTCATATTTATGTGTCTGTAAGTTGTGCTTACATTAGGATGTGTTGTTTGCGAATATACCGTAAAGATGCCAACGTTTGTACAGTAAAATAATTTTCGAAATATTTTATGCAGTTTCGTGTTTTTCGCGGTCGTAGGTTTCAATTTTTTTTGATACGATTCACGCACACGAAAGTATCGTTATTTGGCACGAAAGGGCACGTATCTACCTATTGGTCATTGATATAAAGTTTTTAATAGAAGTGACAGTGGTATAAAAACCGACAAGTATGGCATTGTTGGAGAAAGCCTACACGACTCAGGAATTTGAAGTCGATTTATAGTTTTTTTTTACACGCCTAATGATTATAAATATTCGAACCCGCGCCCCACCCTCAGTACGGGTGTGCTCTAACCAACTAAGCCACGAAACCCTTAGTCGGTTCAACCGAAAATCTTTGTGCCCTCTTACGGACTATAGCGCCGGTGGCTCCGGCTCTGGTGGTGGATGTATAGTCCGTAAGAGGTCCCAAAGATTTTCGGTTGAACCGACTAAGGGTTTCGTGGCTTAGTTGGTTAGAGCACACCCGTACTGAGGGTGGGGCGCGGGTTCGAGTCCGGCCGAAACCGATAATTTTTGGGAACTTATTTCATTTCTTAGAGATATTCAAAGTGCGGGTAAGCACTATAGCAACAAACATCATAAATATTATTTGAAAAAACATAGATTGTATGTGGGTGTTAATTCCACCTATAACTTCATACATTTATTTTAGCTGAATGGTAATAAATACCAAAACAGTTAGTTATGTCGATAAGATTTTAAATACCCAAATAACTAAAACGGTGTCAACGACGTGTTTGATATTAAATACTTAATATTCTGATCCCACATACTTATGTTAATTTTTCAGGGAAACTGAATATTTTGCAAGGGCAACATCACATTTGCTTTTACGATACGACTTGTGTTTATGCTTATTTTTGGTATTACCGGTCTCTGCACTTTGCGATGGAAATTCTCGTTATTGTTACGAGATTAAATATAAATAGATGAAACCCGAATTTAACCTAATAGTAAAACGTAAAAACCCTACTTTATTAAAATCGTTCGATATACCTACTCAGAACAAAAAAACCTTAGAATTGAGCAAAGGCAACACCTCTCTAAATGTAACTTTAGTCTTTGAACAGGTTTGGATAAACTTTAATGTTACCCCTGTAGGTGGAGCTACCGGCGCTACGATCTGTAAGAGGTCCCAAAGATTTTCGATGGAACCGACTAAGATTTCGTGGCTTAGTTGGTTAAAGCACACCCGTACTGAGGGTGGGGCGCGAGTTCGATTCCCGCTGAAATCGAAAATTTGTGGGAACTTATTTCGTTTATTACAAAACTTTTACCTGATTCCCGAAAATTAATTAAATAGACTGTTTTTATTACAAATCATAATCAAGAAAAGCCGCGGAACAAACCTATCCGTTCATACAAGGAAAATGTAGAGGAAATCCGACGTTATCCCTCAAATTGTAGCGATGTATTTGTAATGAGTTTTACCCGCAAGGAGAGAATTATCGATCGCTATTATTTGCAAGGGTAGATCGGAGATAGAATAGGGTCCTTTAGTCAGCATTATGCTGAGGTCAATCAATAACCACCACCTGTTTGATATCTGGACCTCTGCCTCAATGGTTATTGTGGAAGCTGACAAATAGATGATTTAGGCGCAGCTTTGTAGGTACACCTGTTATAATGTTGTGACGCTTTTGTTGTTTTTTGACATATCCACTTTCGCGTTGACCCTTGGTGTGACGTCACTTTTGCAATATAATTTTTCCCTTTACTTTTACTGAAATGATTGAAAACGTGTTTGTTATAAACAAGCTTCTATTCGTGGCTTCACTCACGTGATATTTATATAAAACACAACATACGTCAGTCAAGAACAGTGTACATAATTGAAAACTTTAGACACAAATCTTACCAACATTGGATTAATATTATCGGTTACAGAATCAATAAGAATCTGTCCTAAGTATACTTTTTAATTTAAACTCTTTCCTAGTTTTTACGAACGCCATAAGTAAGAGGTGCAAATGCAAGAGAAAATAAAAGCATCAAAGGGTATCAGATTCGTTTGATGTAGAGATGCTACGGCGTAGCAGCAGTCGTAGACAATGCTACGGCGTAGGCATCGTACACCATTCAATTTGCGCAGGAAGAGCGGTGGTATTTTACGTACAGGTGATCGTGGATAGGAGATAGTTTTTCTTATTATGTACACATTGATACCAAAGATAAATACCGAGCCTGAATTAGGCTAATTTTTGATAGATTAATTGTGATTTCCATATTTGGGTTAAGGACTTAACTACAAAATTGAAGGTATATTTTTAATAACGATGGATAAAAATTGTTAATATACTTTTGAAATAATTGATTCTTGTCAATATATGTAGAATCACGCAATAAATCTACTAAATGTAACATTTGATATTGGGATAATAAATCAATTTAGACAGCCGCTAATGTCAGGTTTAATGACCAAAGATTGATAGCAGGGAGATCAATTCCCGGACCGGCAACGTTGTATGTTTACGCTATTAATTATTTTTTATATCAATACGTGAAAGTGGATATGGAATAATTTAACTTTGATGTTTTGGCAGGGTCAGTAAAAACAAGGATTTAACACGAAAATCTGGAAATGCAAACGCTATCATTTGTTTAACATGAGTACTTTTTTTAGGTAAACTTTTCATGTGACTGTAATGATAACCAAGTTGTCTAGGTATAGAGTTTTCAAAACGAGCCAAAGAAACCAATATGTTCTGGTAATATTTATTTGCGAGCCATTTCAAGGGAATTATACAATACAGGTATTTTAATATCACAAAAGAAAGAGAACACATTTAATTCCATTTTCTTTGTTTTATAATGAAAAAAAGGTTACACTTTGGTAACGGGAATATACTCGTATACTGTTTTGTAAAGGCAAGCCTAATTAGGTTTTCGGAGAAAAGTTGTGGGTTTTAATTGAAACTAGGTTTTATGTTGGTTTTTATGTGTAAAAGACCAGTCACAAACGAGGTCGAGGTAACCAAGAGCCTGAGTCTGAGGTGAGCCTTTATTTAGGAATGATTTACTGGTTTATTGTGATTGTTACCCATACATCAATGCAAAGAAATGTTCTAATTACAATTATGTATAGGGGTGACAACAATGGAATCCCATTGCATATACATTTCAGTTTCGTGGCTAATGTAAACTTCGAGTTACAAAAAGAAGTACTGTGTGAGGACCGTCTGAGACCCTCAGAAACGCTAATAATCATCTATGCTTAATAATGCCTACACTAAACTAGACAGCTTAAAATTGCATCCCTTAAAATAATATTTAAAAAGAACTCAGAGTCAACGTGTCCACATAAAACTCTATTTGTGTGAAACATGGAACAATAGTTTGCGTAAATAGGTAACGGAAAATAATTATTATTATTAACGAAACCAATTAATCAAATATCCATCTGTTTCTCATACATTCAATGATATTAGTAGGATTAAGTATACCTTATTATTTGCTCTTGTTATTCTTGATGGGTCGTCGACGGTAAGCCGCTTAGCCTCAATGTGTTTGATGTATTGTGGATGAATTGGAGTATAAATATTTTTGCCTATTTATTTATTTGGGACACAAACTGTGAGCAACTGTTACGTAAATTTTATGAATCTACTACATTTTTAGTGAAAAAATACATCTGGATCACTATCAAAGCACACAGTACAAAGTAAAGTTTTATATTTAGTATATCAGATATAACGCAAGATCTGTTAAGGTTGAGGCTAAATTATGCAGTGTAAATCGTCCAGCATTATTAGTTTATTTTTAATATGCTTATTAAAAATATGATAGTATGTTTGTTAAAACGCACATATTTTTTTTTTCGATATCCTTTTTTAAATTTCGTAATTCGGTTTACTCAGATATCCCGTCGCATCGGTCACTACAATATAATTATGTGAGTATTGTGGCGTACTCTGCGTAGTGCATTTCATAATGATTTCCTTTTCTCAAAAATTTTCGCTAAAGGGTTGAAGCAAACATAAGTTAGTCTGCTACGAAACCAGGTACGCGTTCTTTTTCTTTTAACATTACTAACATATTGGATATAAGTAATCGCATAAATCACTACCCACATATCTTGCAAACATTAATCAACAACTTGTGTGGGTTTTTAATATTGGCAGGTAAAGGTCAGACTATGTGTAGACAGAATCGTATTGAAACGTATCTTTATTGAGAAGATTTAAGGCCAAAAGTCTGAAAACGCCCATCGAGTGAATAAACGCTTTCAACGCGTTGTTGTATTTATAAAACAGCCACGACTCAACAAAACGCGCTCTATAGCTATGGGTTTTCTGCTAGTTATTAGGAAATGAGATTACCCCTTTTTGTCCAATTAATAAATGCTATGACACGATCTGTGTCACTCACTCAGCCATCTATATGTCATAGTTAAATTGATGGCTTAAAACTCTCATTCCCCAAACAGTGAATATGTTAAGCAGTTAAGTACGTAGATCCTCCTTATTGATCTTGCATGCGCATATTGTCTATGCGGAAAGCCAGCGTCTGGTTGTTTGACGTTAGACCAATTGTTCAGGATAACATAGAAGGAAATGACACCGTAGCAGAAAGTACAAGACGAAGAGAAACCATGTAGAAACGGTCTCGCGATTCGTGTTATCAGAGGTCCTAGGCCTGGGTCTATGTTTCAGAGCTCTATTTCCAACTAGCATTACCCAAATATGTGAGGCAAATAAAGTACCTACTCCGTTATACAAATACATTATAACGCAAAAGTATTTCAACTTGTTACCTTTTTGTTGTATTTCACTTGGATCATAATGAAATTTGTCGTAGAATATGTGTATTAGATTGTCTCCCAAGGCATAAATATTTTATCACAAAAAAACGTGCGCTAACTTGAAGCTAGTTTATTAATACCTACTTAAGAATTTTTCACCCAGCTACAGAAACCGTCGCGAGATAAGAACACAATCATAACCAAATAGCGATGAAAGGAACCGGATGAGCTCCCCTGGTCCGGATACGAAGCAGGATATCGCGAACCTTCACCGGAAGTTTCGCTCGCGTCTGACTCCAATTAGGCAGCGACTGATTGGAGTCAGACGGATGCTGTAAGTGAATGAGAAATGCAATTTGAGTTCGATCTGGCTGTGGAAATATCGCGGGTCCTCTTTAGTTCATTTTTTCGTTATTGTAAAATTTTGGGCTGATATTTTTAGTACATCTGAATCTTGCAATAGGAAGGTGGAATATACCTTTACGAATACTACATGAACCATCCTTCATGATTATTGAATCTATTGATGATCATTTGTAATGACATGTCGCGGTTGCTGAGTGAATTTTTCGTTTTAATGTGATTCTCAACAAGAATAAAAATCAATGCACAAGATGCTCCTTATCAAACCATCTTACTTGTTCTTCGTCAGGTTTTATTTCTACTGCTAATTTAATTTTTCGTAACAAGCAAGAGGGCGCCACTATGGAATTAATGGCAAAATTGATTACCGTATTAGAATAAGACATAGCAATTGTTTGAGTAAAGCCATCGTTAAGGCGCTTTTCCTATTATGTGGATTTCCGCCCGTTTGCGGGTCTGGTCCGCGTGCGTATCATAACACGCTCCAGCCAACCCACGTTCTGCGTGCGTGTGGCCCGCGGGATAGGATAAACATATATGAAATTACTAGCTTCTGCCCGCAGCTTCGCACACATATTTTCGGTAGTATAAGTATCCTATTATCTAAATTAAGGCTAACAAAGGCTACGTTCTAAATGTACGCCAAAGGTCAGCTTGATCTCTTAAATAGTTTTGGTTAGATCTTCGCCGCAAGTCGTCTTGATCTGTTATGTAGTTTTAGTAGATCTAAGTAAGAAATAAAATGCACATTTCAAAAACTTTCGGCTTTACAATTAGTGAGTATTGGTTCCGGTTGCACGCAGACCAGAAGCGCACGCGGGCGCAAATCCGCATGACAGGAAAAGAGCCCTTATTCTACGTTGCCTAGCAGACAAGAGAGTCTTATATGATGGCTATACCAACCTACACCTCTGTCTACCGAAGATTTATCGAAAACTCTGCAACAGCATGGCCAGGACAGTTTGATGAGCTTATAAAGTTAGCTAGAGTCTGCAAACAGCTGAGCGGGCTTTGATGACCGTGTTAGTTGTATTATAATAGTTGAGCTTTTGCGTAACTTTGTATAGTTTTGAATTGCTAAAGTTGATAAGAAAATTGTCATAGAATATTCTATCATAGAATATGCCAAACATACACTACATTGATTTTTCCTACAGTTGCATTTTTTACGTCCTTCGATATCTTGAATAGCTGGCTATCGGGGGCGGGCGCGCCGGCGCTGCCGCGGCCAAAAGCGAGTTAAAAGTAAAAACTGTCGGTAATAGCAGCAGCAGTAAAAATCATGTTGAGACTCTACTCCTTTTTAGATGTCTACAGAATTTAAAAAAAACTGTTTCCCGGGGAAGGACATTGGCTATTTAAAAAGCGCGCGAAAAACTGCTGACAGCAATTAGTTCTCTAATAATCACAATTAAACCGGTCAGTTACAGTGACTTAACAGTTGCATTGGGTTCTTGAAGTAAAATTTCATTGGCTTTCGATATAAAACTCACTTTGATGTATACAGCAAAATCGACGAAGCTGCTGATCGAAGAATCTATGAAATCTATCATCTAATGATCTATCTAATCTATCAAATCGTGAAAGATTTAGAAATTATAATATGGTCTTGATTTGTTAAACTACGTGGAAGAAATGATCTATGCTATATTTTTAAATATGTATGTGCTTGACATGTAAGAAAATGTTCTTAGAAATAAAGAACTGAACTGTGCTAAAACATGTGGGTTGATATACAAACGATTGCTATCGTAATTTTGTACCTTAACCATCAATAACCGACTTCAGGAGGAGGTTCCATCTTCGGTTGTATGTATTTTTTAGTATTTTCGTCGATATCTCCCGCAACAAAGGACAGATTTTAAAAAAAAATCTCTTGGCAAGAAGCGTTTAAATAGACTTATTGAATACAATTAAATTAATAAATAAATAATGCTGGTCTATTTCACACAATGTCATCTGGCCCCATAGTACTATTTGTGTTATGGATATGAGGTCATATAAGTACGATACATTTACACTCAGTCCTGGAACAAACACGACCTTCTGATCCTACAAACGTTTGTCCTGCGAATGGAACAGAACCCGATCTTCCCAATAATTACTACCGCAATTAATCGGGGACCAGAAAACGGACTCGTCTACATTAACAAACAACAACAAACAATCGTTGGTCCTGCACCTGACTTCTTGCCAGTCGTGTCGGTCTGTCATCCCATCGGATTATGAGAGTAAGGGAATAGAGAAAGCACCTGTGTCGCGCACACACTAGTGCATAAAATAATACTTGTGTTATAATATGTCCTGCATAGACGCCGTGACCAAAATTCGGGTATTAGGAAACAAACCTAATCAAAGAAACAACCTCATCACTAACGTATCACAATTTCTCACACAATTCTAAAACAAACAAACTACTCTGCCACTTACAAACTATAATTTAGGATTTAAAAACATTTTCCACACTTAAAACTCCACCTGGTATCGACCGACAAGTCCCAGACAGAAATAGGCGGGTCATTGACACCGCAGCCTGTATTCATAAGTACATACTGACCAATTCCCCTACGCTAAATAAACTTTGCAACTTTAAAAAAAACTTGGCATCAGAGGGAGGCCTTTGTCCAGCAATGAGATTGGCTAACTATAACTGTAAATGTAGATAGATGGTTTATTTGGTTTACAAACATAGACTGTACAATACAAAGTCAGACATTGAAGAAGATATTAAAGAAAGTAGGTATCGGTAAGAATATATTACCATTTTAATAAGGTACAAATAAAGCATTCAAACAAAAAAAAAATTATGTATATAATTATTATACAAATGAAAACTAAATTTAAAACATAGGAGTGAGCACTTTAACGCTTCCGCGCGGTACTGCAAGTGCGGTGCCCCAAGAGTTTAGCAATGACGTTGTCCGTTGTACGAGATGCAGAACAGATACGAAACTGTCACTGACACGCTGCGGACCTTGAGGTGCGGTTCGGAAATTTGATTGGTAATGTGAAACGGTAATGTAAGCAGGAACAAAAAATATTTTAAGTTAGAGTCGCCCAGGTATGTCTTATTTTTCCGCCTTATTTTTGAAACTAAGATGAGGAGTCTATGCTAAACTAGGAACTAGTTTAGACTACACTCCTTACTTCACCTAAACTTAGATGAGACCTTAAACTCATCTAAGTTTCAAAAATAAGGCGAAAATATTATGTACTTCAAAAATAAGGAGAATAAACTAGTTCCTAGTTTAGACTTTGACTTCACCTACCTTACGGAGTAAAGTAGAATTTCATTATAACGTTTCATTGTTTGAAATCTTGCGATTGTATAGGTAGTTTTTTCTAATACAATATAATTTGTTTTAGGATTAAGTTGGCAAACATTATAGCTAAAGTAATTCAGTTCGTTCCTAGAGTATCTCCAACCTTTCGTGTCATGGAAAACGTTGGTAAGAATTTCTAAGTACAAAAGAGTAGCATTAAAGTAATCTCCTGAAGGTCCAATTTTGGTCAGCTGCAGTAAAAAATACAGTAAAAAATATCGTTTAAAATTATCGGAGTAATAGAGACTTGTGGTCAATTACGCTTCAGTTGAGCTAGGAAGCGTGAACACTAATTTTCTTTATAATGAATGAACTTATGATCGTGTCCGAGGGCTGATTCACAATCGATTGTGGTCGCAATAGCTGTCGTTTAAGAATTTTTGACGAGAAATAATGATAGGGTTCCCCGATAGCCGAGTTATCGCAAATGACGTTTGTTTTCAACTTCAACTTCTTATTTTTGGCTTGCTGGGTCCGTATTTCCACAAGTCGGCAAGCGTGTGTATTTTCTGATTTGATAAGCAAAGGTAAACTTGACGATCTGAATTATTAGTTAGTAAGGACTCGGTTTGCTTAGCCTCTGCCAACATTAGGACGGGCGATAAGACAGATAAAATGATAGCAGTTACATTAACGACAGCAATCGATCGTGAATCAGCCTTGATGGTTAGATGTTAATTTACTTTACTTTGTAGTTTACTTTAGCATAATGCAGATCACGACTTCTTTTTTTACATTTAGTTTTTTGCTTAGCAATTTGTTGAATTCGATTTTGTGGTACGTAAATTATTTCTTCAGGTTGATGTTTTAATATTTGCATGTAGATCTTTCATTTACTATTTAACGGATTTGTCTGGGTTGTTTGAAAGACTTCTCAAGAGCAGAAATATTAAGCATGGTATTGCCACCAAAAAAAAAGCATGGTATTAAATATGTTCTCTTGAAACGCTCCTTCTTCTTTTTAAAACTCATGCAATATTTTTTGTCTTGATTTCACTCATAATGTTAATTCTGTTATTTTTGTGATTTAAAAAAAAACAAGCAATGTAACAAAAAAGATAACATGGCTTACTTCTTAATTCTACCAACTTGATTTATAGTTAGCAGAAATATTAAACAATCTAAGTTTTCTTTGCTTTTTACGAAAATTTTGAACCCTTGATACATTTTATTGAAAAATAACTTTAATTTTCATAACAAGTATCAAGAACGGGGTGAGCGATATGTGAAGATATACAACAAAAATATACAACACACAATAAAAAAAGGTTATGAATGGACATAGCCACATCTAAAATACGTATTCATATTCCACGATAAGGCAAATGAAAATTTGAGGAAAACTGGTTGTCACACCACTACGGGGAGAGAGCTCTGAGGGGGCCTATGGGGGTTGGAGAGGGGGCTGATTTAATAAATATTCAAATAAAGGTCCGTCCTGACCGTCGGAACCTGCTTAGTCAAAAGTAACCTTAATTGATTAAATGTAAGGTCGTATTTGTTCATGTCGAGTTTTTGGGGTATTGGCTTGCGATTGACGCACTGGTTGATGTTTGAATTCGGTCCGAACAATGTTTGAACATTACGTGAATTTAAAACATAAGCAAACAAAGCCTTAACTTGTTTGTTATAAATTCACGAAATGTTAAAACATTTATTATTTACTTCGTTTGTGAGAATATGAACAAATAACGATCACTTTATTTCGTGAATACTAATTAACAGAACTGTATCATATATTATCAGCAATATCATATTTATTTTATATGAACATTCATTGATTTTATACAAAATTTGTACCTAAGTTTGAACTCTAGGTACTTAGTCACCGTAAATTACAATTTCTATCTCACAAACACCGAAAAACCACATTCTTTTCCTCTTATCTAACCAGCACTATTTTTACACCCTTTAGCGTTACTTAAGGGGGGGGAATACCCAACGGGATGCTTTACGACCACAATAAGCCCCCGGAAACGCTGGCTAAACAATATACCGCCTGATAAGAAGGCTTTTTCAAGCCTCATATTTGACACTAGACCGTGGTGCCCACAATAACCCAAATTTTATAGAGCGTGATAAATTTCACGCTTGCCTAGTATGCAAAATTTTGCTTGGAACTTTGTATGAAATATTCCGGGGAAGGGTCGCTGATGAAGCATATTAATTGGTAGCAGATTGGCCCCGACTGCATGATAGATAGATAGATAATTCTTTATTTTACCAGACAAACACAGAAAACAGTACAGAAATGAAAGCTATGAGAAGAAGTACAAAGGCGGCCTTATCGCTATGAGCGATCTTTTCCAGGCGACCTTGGGATGGACTGGACATGTTCGAACAAAAACGACGGTGGCACTTGAAAAGAGAAATGCTTGGCAATGGTTTCGGTGTTTTGAAAGGATGCAACAGAAGAATTTTAATTCTAAGCTGGTAAAAATACTCTGTTACTCTAGTATGGCCTATGTCCAGCAGTGGATTAACATAGGCTGATGATGATGGTGATGAAAAATACTCTATTGTAGTTGTTAGTATCTTATCGATCGAAATATAAGTATGAAATTATCGGATTGGTCAACAATAAAATTGATACATGATTTTTTTCATTCAAATAATCGTTACAAGTTTTTAGGAACACTCGTAGAAACTAAAACGTGCTACGAACAATGTGCTACGCGCTGTCTACGCTCGTAGCACATTCACAGCATTAGTAGCACTGTGGTAAACCCGTAGAAGGTTACACAGAACACTGTAACATTCATTCTAACAAAAATATAGCAAATTCTTCTCGTAATTTACTTATAAAATATTCCAAGTACAAAAGTACAACGACCGCGTTCGACATCGCATCGCCATACCGTCAGTTTTATTCCGAACATTCAAAACTTTTATGAATAACTAAAAATTGTCACAGAAAGTTCGTCTACAATTTGTTATTTGTACCTGAAAATGCAAGTCGGAATATTTCAGAAGGTAAACTGAAGTTTTGCAACTAGATTCGTTTCACGGGATTCTGAGTGCCGTCTCATGCAGAAGGCACTTGTGGGTGTAACGCGTGGTACAAATCGTATCTAACTACGTATATTAAATACCGTGTGGCCAAGAAGCCTGTGTGTGGAAGCCTTAGTTTGAAAAAGTTAATGATATCAGAAATTGAAAAAAAGTTAACGTGAAAGTTTGATAAATGGAACCGCTAAAAATACAATTCAAATATATCAAGCAAAGGTAAATATTTGTTTTATTTCCATCGAAACTCATTCTTAAAGATTCAATAAACTTATTCTAGCTCACTTCACAAGAATCATCCTTAAAACAAATGTGCCCGCAAAGCGTGTCTACATTCCCTAGCTTCACATACCTCGGTTTCGAGACACCAGCATAGCTTGATCCGCTAATAAAAATAGTAAAAGGCAATAAGCGTTCAATACGTAAGCACAAACAAGGGTACTTGAGTCCGGCATATCGAATTCAAATCACGCTTTGATTGGCTTGCCATCAGATCTGGGCTTTTAAGTTTTTAATATGAATGAAATTGCTTTACTCGTTTGTTTTGAGTTTCGGAGGGAGATCGAAATCTAATGATTTATGGTATTTATGGCAGTCTATATTTTGTTAAGTTTTAATATAAATTAATGGGAAACTCACACATTTGGAGATACAATAAGTAACACAAGCACTAAGTGCTTATTGTGTAAGCCTAAAGAAATTAATTTAAGGTTATTAATCGAGTTTGGAAGAACAGTGATCAAGTCTTCCACTTGACAGTCCCATGAGTTCTGACGAATGTAACTGAAGTTTTTTTTATGGCTATAAGAATACCTCCGCCCTCAGTCTTACCAACACAAGAATCGAGTCGATCTCGCCAAAAAGCTCGTCATCAAAAATAGTGTCGTTAAGATTTGCTTCGGTAATACAAATAATGTCATAGTCAGAATTAAGTATGCTAAGATAAACTTCCTTAACTTTAGTTCTTATGCGATTAAAGTTTTGGTAAAATATTAACATTGAAAAAATTCTGTTTATACTTGATTTAATATTAAAACAAACTTTTTAGATTATTAGTATCATGATTTGAAAACCAAAACTCTAACATTGTACAAAAGAACGATCACAAACTTGGAAAAGTGTGATCTAAAATAATTATTCCCAATTAAAACGACGAATAACCTTGTCAATATTTTACCGAGCACGAATTTATGCCGTTTGTGCGTACAGTATACGATCATATTCATTGACGTTGACGGATCATATGAAAGGGTTGTGGGCTTGATATGAGGGCAGAGTTTCCTAACTAGGTGATGGGGTTGAAATTTGCTCCAAATTAACGTTACTTTTTTAAATTTTTGAGATCTATACAGCTACAATGAGTTACTTTTTCTTTAAATCGAGAGCTTTTTGTATAGTCAAAGACATTGTATTTAGTAACACAGTTTACCCTAAAAGGACAAATTAGCGACTTCTCTAAGTGTCTTGGACACTCAAGTCGCTTATCCATAAAAGTAGGATTTTATCTTTTTTATAGGTGTTGCTTGTGTGAGACGTGTACTCAAAACTTCTGACATTACATTCAGCACAGTTACAATTCACTACACTCACTTCAATATTATTATTTTTTGTTTTGTAGGTTAACGAGATAATTTATAACTCCTCTACAAATATTGTTATTCATGTATAAAACGTCTTCCTGATATTTTTTTCACAAAAGCGAAAACAATCCACCAAATTGGATCACTGTTGGGGAAAATATAAAAATAAAGCCGACTTGATAAACTTTTTTTTAAGTCGTTTCTTAATCGTTATTGGACATAGAACAAGCGGCAACTATCCTTATTTTACCCTAATCCAAGTCGAAAAATTAACTATGGTAGTTTTAACCAATGAGCAGCGATAAATAGTATGATAAATAATATCACTCAACAAGAGTCACTTGTCATCAATCACTTATCGATTGCCATAGATTAATTAATTTTTTCTTATGAATTAAAGAGGCTTATCTAGGTTCTAAGTACTTACAATGTAGCGCAAGGGGGGCACATAGCCGAGAGCGAGTGCCCGCCCGCCGCTCGGCCGCGCGGCGCTACCGCATCGCGGTACCCGACATGTCGCACGACAAACTCCGCGCGACACAACGAACGCACTGACCGACTGCGCGCGCGCCGACCGTACAGTCCACGTAACGCCACGCTGAACAGTCCGACTGTGGACAATGACTTCAGGTTAATTTTTTATTCATTTTAGATTCGTGTTACAAAGTGACATCGTTAGAATAGTAGGAAAGAAAACTGAGATTAGCCCTGTACCTATAAAATTTTTTTTTTCTACTCTTCTACCGGACATGGTGTTATAGGAGAGGAGGTCTATACCGAGCAGTAGGTGCTCACGGGTTGAGTAGAGCAAAAATCAAGAAAAAGTGTGTAACTGATATTAGATACTTCTCAGGGCGAAGTTACATGAGGCTAGCGTAGGAGTGCAGAGTTTGCAGGTCTAACCCCAGCATAGGGTGAAGTTGAGATGGGGACGATGAATTCTAAATTCGAAACTTCTAGAAAATAGTAGTGTTATTTAACGTTATTTGAACTTGCACGCGGTTTTACACCATTTAGGCTATGAAATCACAGTTTTATGAAGAGTGAAAGAAGGAAATCCTTGCATTGAGACGGCGATGATACCTGATGATACAGGTAGAATATTAACAAAATTCAAAAGAATGCTTCCATTTACCGACTATGTAGGAATTCTAATAATGATAACCAAGTATTCAACCTTCAAGGTTCATTAAATAATGAACATTTAGCATTTTGTGTAAACACACAAATTGCTATATGTTCAAATGTTGCATGCAAAGTAATTGTACATGCTGTTCAAAATTCAGCACATTTCATTTAGAATTCTAATACAAGTCCTTCCTAGCAAACACACAGTAGGGAGCATTTCTGAAATTGTTTGCTGCAAAATGCATATCTTTACGGTTTTGTTTTTCTCTGATCTAATTTCATCTGGATGGATTTCTGTCTGGTGATCCTTTTTGTCTAGAGCTGACAAATTCATGGTTGTATTAGGCTGGTATAAACAATATTTTTTTCTTCAAACTGACACTCAAATAATTTACTGCACACAATATATATACTCGTTGTACATATAGTATTGCATTTGATTGTACATTTATTATTACAGGTCCAATATACACCCATTATAATAATAGTTACAATGATTATGAGAAGCAGCTATTTACATTGTTTACAATAATAAAAAATAATAACAATATTTGCTAGATCAATAAAATTTTATGACAAATTAAATCATCGAAATACACTTAAACCTATGACGAAAACGCATCGTGAGACGGATGAAAAAATACAGGCCAAGACTGACATTTTCAATCACAAATTTTGATAGAAGCGACGGGATCTTCTCTATCATCCTCAAAACGCCATGATAGCCTTCCAGCTAAAATTAAATTGAATATTACCTTTTTGCATGCTGGAAATCGTATAATCTCAAATCTACTCTGTCGGGTTACCTAAACGTTAACAAG
The DNA here is from genome assembly GCA_947086465.1 of Eupithecia exiguata. Lineage (NCBI taxonomy): Eukaryota > Metazoa > Arthropoda > Insecta > Lepidoptera > Geometridae > Eupithecia > Eupithecia exiguata. The sequence goes on along the minus strand of OX352243.1, from coordinate 5,391,937 downwards.
ATTTTATTTCAACTTCTCACTTTTAGTCTATCTTTATCTTATCAATGATTACATTTTTAATGGCCAATTGGGTCATCCATTTGGCCATTAAAAATTTAATCATTGATTATAAAATTAACTATCACTGATAAAATTAAGTTACTTTATCATGACAAATTATAGCAACATGAGTTATGTTTAAATGCGTTTCAGTGTACGAGCGTAATTGCTGTCAGGGGGGATACAACCTTTAAATAATGAATGTGTTAATTTTGAAACTAAATGCTTATTAGGCAAGCTAAACAGGGATATTTAAAAAGGTATCTTGAACTTCATACAAGTTGGAACTAATCGAAAAATAAATTAAAGTTCGTACTCCGCTAAGCCAATAGAGGCTTAAAGTTGGCTACGTTAGTCTATAAACAGTAGTAAAAAGTTTTTGAAAAATTTTAATATAATTGTTTAATTCTTCATAATAAAAATAAATTAAAACTGAAGTTGAAAAATAAATTTCTCATTCGAATTTTACAATACGAGTGTAAGCTGTGGTGCATAGGTGTAAATCCGACTCTTCAGTATTCTGGTTTACAACACTATAGGCTGAGGTATAAGCTATGGTATATGGGTTTGTCTGACTACAGTATTGTATTTGGTTTCCGATAGTATACAATGTAACAATGTTTTCAGTCAGAAATACTACCTTAAAGTGTCAAGCCAGCGGAGCTCAAATCGTTTCATGAATGCGTGACCAATTTGCTCGCACGCTAGTTTTGGCTCCCATGAAATAATCAAACGTTGTGTCTATGCTACGATATATGCTAAATTACTTACTGAAAACTGGTTTTCGATGTGTTTCGTATATTAATATGATTGATTTTCACAAGTTTTCAGTCATGAAAAGTTTGCCACATGATTTTCAGGCCAGACCGCGCGCACGTACACAAACCCCAAGTAACCATGTCAGCCGATCCAAGGTAAGACGATTTTAATTCTTCTCTCATTTAGAAAAACACTTTAATAATGCATGGAAAACTTTCTGTGTAGGTTGTCGCATTGCAGAGCGTAGACGTGCGAGCGAGTCTGGGCCCGGCTGAGTACGCGTGGGTCCCGAGTGGCTCGTGGGGCAGAGTACTCACATTAGCATACCAGCGTCGGGTCCCGGTTACCAAGTATCGTTAACGTAAACAATTGTGCACACAATGATCGAGCGTCATGGCGCGCGGGTGATACACATGCCGGCTACGGCTACGGCTTGGTGCCGGTGGATCGAAGCAGCTCGGGCGGAGGCCCGGCCGCGCTGGCTGGCCCGGGGGCTCGCGCAACCTGCCACCGCCACCACACCGTATGCGGCGTTTGCAAGCTAAATGAGCGGATTAGGTGCGCGGGGCGGAAGTGTCTGTAGCGACACGCGCGTCGGTGCCACTGCAGGCCGCCACTGAGGCGGGGCGGCCCGGGAGAGCCTCCCCGCGCTCCCCGCACACCCCCTACCACCCCCGCGCCCCGCGCGCCGCCATGTGCCCCCAGCGCGCTCGCCCTCTCGCCTCGCAAAGGGTTGTCGGCAAAGGGAAATTGCTACTATCGTCTTTTTGTCGTGACGACAATTGGCCGCGCTTAAAGCGTCGCTTTTGCTTTGACCGGCGGCTTCTTGTGAGTTCTATTTTTATTTGATATTTTTTGGTTGTACATTCGCATTGTTTTCGGGAATGTATCGGGGTTGGAGGGTTATGTAACGCGGCACGGATACCATGGCTCGTTCTGTAGACGCAGCGCGCCTGTGGGGATACCCGTAACGCTGCCCTTAAATTGTAGTGAGTGTGCGAGCGAGCGGAGGTTGCCGAGGGCGGCCGACGCCGACCGAGTGCGAGCGAGCGAGAGAGCCGGGCCCGACAGAGCGCGATGGCGCCGCCCAGTCGATAAGGCCGTCTCCACTCACCGAACAAAGACTAACCTATAATAATTACATTTAATTAAGGATTACTTGACTATTTTGTATAATCAGCATATCGCGCGGCAGGGTTGACTTACCAGCTTCCCGCACAATTTTGCATTCCAACATTTTTAGTGTACATTTTCAGGATCTCTGTGAAGTAGAATTATTTTGTAGCGGCCACCTTGCCCAGACCCTATTGACGCTACGTTGACCTGGCGTAAAACAGGCTTAGCGTAAACATTTCAGAGACATTAAGCTTCAACGACTTTGAAATATCAGAATTTATGCTAAAATTCTGAAACCGACTGTAACAATAGACATAAAGACCACATTTTGGCTGCTCAAATATATTTTTTATATACTTACTAAACCTATGCGCAATTTTCAGCTAAGCCAACGACTGTTACTAATCGCCCGTTTATTTCTTGACGAGGCCTCCGCCTAAACGGCTTTATGCTAAAACTAACACAAACTTAAGATTGCTTAAATACCTCAGCACCTTACACAAAGCCTATTTACGTCACTTTAATATCTGCGTCATTTGGCGCTAATTTGCGCCAATTTTAATTAAACCTACCATTTAATTAAACTGATGTTATTACATTTTATGAAACTGAAATGTGTAATACATTAATTCAGTCTAGGCTATAATTCCATAACAACCTACCACCAATGAATAAAAATAGTTTAGTGACAACTTCCCGATTTAGTATGATTAATTGAAAAATAACTTACAAAACTTTATAAAAGTTTTACAATATACCGTTTTCCAAACTTTAACATTTTTGAAAGATTTGACCTATCCGACTTGTGTTTATCAACAACGGTAGTAGGTACCTAAACTTGTAATAAAAACTTTCCTTACAATGTAAACGCATGCTTAGTATACTTATTCATTTTATTAATTTCATCAATAATAATGCATTTTGCGATGCCATTTGCTCTTGAATAGCTTTGATTCGTCAGAAATTTAATATTCCTATTGTCCGATCGCTGTCAATTTCAGTTTAATTGAGAATCTAATTCACACTTCGTTGGACCACTTGAGACAAATCGTTGTTCCTTAGCAGAAATACGTAAATTGGTTTTATAGGGCTGCTACGTTACTTTTGAACCTCTCTCAACTTATGATAATGGGTAAGAGACGTTTGTTTTACTGTTTGTTAACTCCTGATAAAATAGAGATAAAAATAATATTATGAGTAACATGTGTGTGTCTGTAAATCGGTTTGCCAGTCTGTCATCATAGTTCCTAAGTGGAACCAATTTTAATTTAGTATTTTTAAGTTCGAAAGCTGATTTGTCCGATATTGCTTGAAACCATGTGTGAAAAATCAAAGCTATTCTAATGTTATTCGTATGATGGATGCATACATTCTGTCTGGCATAAAGTCTGGCATAAAGTTCAATGGCGCTATACAATATATGAATGCTTTTGTGTGTACACCAACAAAAATATGTACATTACAAACAGAAAACATAATACATGGGCTAACTTATCGCTAAGAAGCGATCCCTTTCAGTCAACCCGTAGAGAAATTAAATATGTGATGCCTTAGGTGCGGGAAAATGTTCGGATTTTCGACAGTTTATTAAGGACGCCTTGTGCGTTTTTACAGTCATCCGGGCAACTTAAGGTACATTTTCAGTACAGCGAGAGCGGAAACAGAAGCTTGTTTTACTCAGATATCTATGGAACACAATATTCCGCTGCTCGCTTCTTCCATATAAAGCTGTCGCGAATCCGCCCCGCCCCTGTTGTCCACTGAAAACGTACCCTAACTTCAAACCAAAAGCTATTGTGGTAGACAACCCTAAATTCAAGAACATCTTCTGTTGCACTTCTTGATTAAATTACTCAGTTAATTTATTTCAAAACTTCCAGTCTTTGTGCGTTTCCAACAGTTCTGCAATCTAGTCTTGTATTATAAAAGTATAGATTTTAGATGATTTGTATTTCTTATCAGCTACAAAATAGAATAGTTAAAATCGGTGTAAAAGTACCTTCAGTGCTGTCATAGGAATATGACTACAGTTTTACATGCTTTTGGTTGTTACTCGAAAAATTGTCTTAAAACTTGCATACAAACAGATATATTTAGGCAACCCAATGCATAATAAATACTAAGTTTGAGCACCATCAGAGAGGTTTGCATGTGTTTGCACAATACAAAATATAAAAAGTTTCGTTAACTACCGCCGACATGTCATAGTTTTTATAGTTATTCGGCTAAAATACAACAAATCACTCAAAATCAACCCAAAACTACAATTGAGTTCATACGAAACTATTGAATCGCTGTCATACTATAAAAAGTAGATCCTCTGAGTATCTGGTTCCTACTGGTGCTTCAAGCGGCTAAATCTATGGACGGAAATGAAAACTTTTATTGTTTCTGTAAGCAATGCAAAACTCATGATAAGGCTTCAGTTCAGCGTACATAGCGATGGCCATCTAGTTACTTTGACGACCGATGTGGCCCGGTGGGCGGAGATCTGCCTGCGACGCAGGAGGTTTCGATTCCCGCCTCGGGACAAATGTGTGTACGATCTGCAGACATTAGTTCAGGGTGTGGTGGTCGTTTTCTTAGTATAATAAAACATATCTATCTGTGTATTTTATTATATTTCGATATCAGTTATTTAGTACCGATAACACAAGCTCTGCTTAGCTTGGGTGCTGTGTGAATTGTCCAGCATTATTTATTTATTTATAACACATAAAAAATGTATGAACCGCTGTACGGAAAAACCTTATTAATACGTCTACCAGCTCATCAGAACGCGCTCGTTTACTTGCCGTTTCCGAGTGGGAATCAGGACTTTGGTTATATGTTTTGCCTTCTAAAAATCTAGGTACCCTTTTAGACAATAACACATTTCGGGTGGCCACCTCTTTGCGTTTAGGTTCTCCCTGTCTAGTTGCACACCGTTGCCAGTGCGGTGAAACCGTTGATAAGTTCGGTCACCATGCACTGGCATGTGTCTCTAGTGCAGGACGTGTGTCCCGTCATAGTTCAATTAATGACATCATCCGTCGGGCTTTTACCAGCGTCAGTATGGCAGCTACTCTCGAACCACGTGGCCTAATGCGAGATGATGGTAAAAGGCCTGACGGTATGACTCTGATTCCTTGGAAAATGGGTCGGCCTTTAGTTTGGGATGCCACTTGTGTAGATACCCTAGCACCTTCTCATCTTGCAGGGACATCAGTAAGGGCCGGCTCCGCAGCAACATCAGCGGAGTCCCTCAAACGGCGGAAATACGCTAATCTTGACCGAGGTTACCTATTCGAGCCGTTTGGGGTGGAAACCCTAGGTCCTTGGGGTCCTGGGGCACATGGAATACACAAAGATCTAGCAAAACTCCTAATAGAGTCCACAGGTGATCGGAATGCTGGCTTTTATTTCGGTCAACGAATTAGCATTGCCATTCAACGTGGCAATGCTGCCAGCATTCTGGGCACTTTGCCTTCTGGTGACGGCTTAGATTTTTAGAAAATAGATTTAAGTGTAAATATTAGTTGTAATTATTATTGTATTGAATAAATATATTGAACCGCTGTAAATTTCATTCTGAATAATGAAACTAAGAACAAACATTACAGCAATTTTGCCGAGCTGATGCATATCGGGGCAATTTAAAATAATTTAATTAGCTTTAGCCACATCACTCCCCGTGACTGTCAATAGCTTCCGAAGACTCGGTACAAGGAAATGGGCTAAAACCCTATCACTTACAGAATCCAATCTAGTGCTGTGTCTGCTCTCGCTGTTTGGACCACGCGTCATGGTTTTAAGGAGACATAATTAAAATGATATTTTTTTTGCATATACTTACTTAAACAATTAAAGGTCACTTCATACTAATTAATAATATAAATGCAAAAGTTTGGCTCAATTAATGGATGCGCCAAAACTACGGAACAGATTGAAATTAGGCAAAGGTGTAGTTTTAAACCTGATATGAAACATAGGCCAGCATCCTATAAATGAGTTTGCAAGAGATAGGAATAACCTTTAAACTTTCCAATAGAAACATTGCGTGGAATGCCGCGGACAGAAAATACTATTTTGTATTAAAGCATTTCAATAACGTACCAACATAGTTGACCATGCGATGGTCGTTGTAATTCGCTGGATGTAGCGCTGGACTGGTTATTGTGACGGTCTATTAGGCAGGCCCGTCCCCAACAGTGGACGTTAATTGCCTGAAATAATGATGATAATGAAAAACAAAGTGGTAAAATATTATTTTACCATCAAAGAAGTTTTAAAAATACGAGACAAGTAAGTTCAGAATGTTGAGTTCCTGAATAAAATTTGACTATCGTGAGATCAAAATTCTGAATAGCCCTATTCGAAACATCATCATCAGCATATATTACGGCTGGACATAGGCCTTCCCCAAATGAGCGCTTTGCTGAGATGAAACGTAGCACTTGTTAAAGAAAGCCGCATTTTTTATTAATTTTTCCATTATTAGATAAGCAAACAGAAATATAGTGGGCCAAGCAGGTCAATCCTTTCAGTGGGACAATGTGGCCAAAAATTAATGATAATAATTTATATCAATAAAAAAGAGTGTTTGCTTTTTAATTTGTCGAATGCTTTGTTTAGAATTACCTATAAGAAGTTAGTATCAAAAACACACACTATAATAATTTTACTCCCTCGTAGCACTTGTCTACGCCATAGGCACGTAGCACTAGCCTACGCCGTAGGCGCGTAGCACTAGCCTACGCCGTAGGGGCGTAGCACATCTACGAAAAGTTCGGCGAATTACTTAGATTGATTGAGGTAGTTGAAATAATTATCACTTTTCATGAAAATTATGATTGAAATATATTATAGGTATTAATTTCTCAACTTTATACTTTCGAATCGAGAACTGTACAGAACCAAATCATGGTCACCGTACAGAAATCTGTTCGTTAATGTTTGACATTGTTTGAACGTTGATGAGCTCTGACTACCTCACATGGCTTTATTGAACTCTATTATACGACCAGCATGACTACGTAAACTTGTTTCAGTTTGTATTTTAACAAAGATGATTCTATCAAACCGTGTAGTTACTTGCGCCAACTTACGTTGTCAGTTTATGACACAGCTTTTCTAACTTTGAGTAAAATTAGAAAATCACAAATTTTTATATCTTTTATCACCCTTCATAATATTGCTATTCTGCTCAATTTTTGTGATTTATTATATCATGTAAATGTTAATCACAGTTTTAAGGTATAATGTGTCAAAGTATTAGTAACTGTTTATGTATAAAATTTGACTTGTCTAAGTGCTTATTTTGTAAGCCTAAAGGTGCATTTTGTTCTATATTTTTAGGCAAATAAAGTTGTCAATCCTAAAAAAAGCCATGCAGCAGGTTGTTCATACGTTGATCACAATAATTTGTATTAGTGAATAGTTTTTGATGCTGCAATATAAAAATCTATTTGACAAAAAGTCATCATTAACTAATTAATAAGGGTACAAAGAACGTTATCAGTGAGTTTTTTTGATTCATTTGTTTTTTTTTCTGTTGTTATCATAAAACCTAAGAATTCTGCTTCATATTTTTAGCAGCCCTCCGTTCCTACTGATTTATTCACCAAACTAAAGAAATGATAAAACAGCAAGTAGACCTATACAGGGTTATTGGTAAATTATTAACACTACGTGAACTGCAGGTTCTGCCCATCATGAAAACACGTTTGTGAATACGCCAGGTCTTAATTCTTTAAAAAATTATAAATGACCTCTGCTTCTTAATGAAACCGTATAAAACGTAACAATATACGCTGACAACTTCCTCTACCAAAAAGTCAACCATGGAACTATTTCGTTTTATACATTTTGTGTGAAATACAATCAAGAACAGACAGATATATCTGATACCATTCCATTGCTATTCCAACAGGGGCACATCTGCGGTAACGCTAACAAATCCATCACTGTGCAAGCTTTATGAATAAGTAAACAATTCTAATACGAATAGTTTTTATTGGACGACGCTGAATGACATCAAATGCAATTTATTAAAATGAATACCGTAGGATTTGGGCACCTGGGGGATAGTATAGAGCTTTATTTATTTGGAAATATCAATGAAGCTTTTTGATATATCATCAATATTGTCTTAGATTTTAATCAAAATTTCTAATAAAACTGATAGCGCTAACAATAATAATAAAATTACCAGAGCAGGCGGCCTATTTTAATTCTCCAACACGCAATTTCGTGTTTCATTTTGGCCACTTGGTATTCTAATACACTGAATTAGGGTATAATATGCACAACAAATTAAAGAAAAGAAACACGCAATTGCGTATTGGAGAATTAAAATAGGCCTCTAGGGCTGGAACCTGAAATGGTGCGTTTGATGCTCAATACACTTATTTTACTATATGGTGTCTAATATGTGGGTAGCACAGAACTGTAGTCTGTCACAGGTGGCCAGCAGTGGGAAAAATCCAGATGCTGTTGTTACTGATAATGATAATAGTATGTAAAAACATCAATGTTGTGCTTAGCTTTATACAAATATGGATATAAATCTAAATCGTATTATATTTGGACTTAGGTAAAATAAACATTTATTAGACACATCAGTCATATAAAAATGTACTAGTGGTTTTTTCACTTCTTCCACTAGTGAGAAGAAGAATGAAGTGAATAGAATCAATAACACCTTATTTCTTATTTGATAATAATTACTATTTTATAGTTTGTTTAAAGTATAACATTTAACTTCTCTAAGTGCTTATTTTTTAAGCCTAAAGAAATAAAATTACCCACTTTGACTTTGACTAACTACGAGTACTGTTTATATGATGAAATCTAAATCACAATGCGTCAAAAGTACTCTGGCCTGTTCGACCTAACACCAGATTCCTAAACAGCCTTCCAGTTGCGAAAAGGAACTCAGAATGTACTTCAGCTCAGCTGGTCCTATCTTTTCCAAACTCTACTCTAAAAGTTTTTTGATCTACCAATGTTCTGTTCTACCCATTCACAGCTAACTTCCGACGACAACGCTGACAGATGATATCAACCCTCAAGGGTCCAAAGGGATAGATAAGATTAAAAAGGGCTTTAGGACGAGATATTTTGTTTCAATTTCATACGCCATTTCGAGATTATTTTTGATATTGAAGTCTTTGTTGTTGGAAGTTTAAGTAAAACTTTTTAATAAAAATAAAAAAAGATTTATTCATAAACTTCTATGTAATTAGCTTCATTGGGTTTTCAATAACTGTCGTGTTAGTAAAAAAACAAATTCAAAAAACAAAAATTACCAAGCAGGAAAAGTTACACTGGAACAACAGAAATCTAATCACATTAAAGGTAAATTAAGAACATAAAAAACGACAAATCAATAACATCTGTGGACTGAAAACGAATAAAAGATCTCATTACTTGAAAGCAGTGTCTACAAAATAATCCGCAACATTAAAAGGCATTAGGAAATACAGCGGTAACGGGAATATTAAGTTACCGCTTGCAAGCGAGCAAATTGATTCCGCAAATCAAATAACTCTGGATACTGAGGCTTGCTCCCAGGTGGCAAGCTGATGCTACTGTCACTCTGCACTGAGATGTGGGAAAACTAACCTTATGCTAAAGGAGTTAGATAAATTAATGTAAGTGCGTTATGGAGTTAAGTATAATTTAGGAATGGATGTAGTGATAGATGTCTATAGGTTTGTATTGCAGAGTTCTGTTCGATCACTAGTTGAGAATAATTTAGGATTTAATTTACAGAGATAGCTGTCTCATAAGAACTGTTCCAGTAAAAAATCAGAGGAAAATACCAGAGGAAGCGCATCAGTTTCCTTCTGTGTTTTTATACACCTTCACTATAGTCATCAATCGATCTACCAATTGACGTCATTATGGCAAAACCGTCCATGATTAGGTGAACCATGTTCGTTCATGTTCAGGAGTGGATGTATGGTTGCTGTAGGAAGACGTAACAAGTAACGTAATTACAATTATTACAATATCAGTTGTTTATGAATCCGCCCAAGAGTCACTGCGCCACCACACATCACATCACATCAGGTCATCAGCCTATATCAGTCCACTGCTGGACATAGGCCTCCCCTAATGAGCGCCATAGCGCCCTGTCTTCAGCTTGCCGCATCCAGCATCTGCCAGCAGTCTTTCGCAAATCGTCATCATCACTGCGCCACCACGCTAGTAAATAAATGATAGTATTCTGTACCTATTACTGGTGTAATATTTAAATAATATTATAATCTATTATAATAAACACTAAACTATAAATTAATATAATAAGTCTGAAAGTTTGAATGTTATGATAGATGGATGGATGTTTGTTACTTCTTCGTGTTAAAACTACAGAACGGATCGGCCTAAAATTGCATACATGGCAGTTCTAGGCAATTTTTTCCATCAATCATTTCCCGTGGGATAGAAATAACCTAAAAACGTGTCCATAGAAACAACGCATGCGAAACCGCGGACAGAAACTAGTAAGTGGTCTCTTTCCTTAGATACTCTGATGAGTCTGATGAGTGAAAAGTGACACAAGTAATATTGCCGAAAATTTCTCCCGCTCCCATGTGGCTTAGTTGAGACGACTGACGGGATCTTTGAACTTCTCAAAGAAAAAGCCTATTCATGTACGTATTTTCCTGTTTATCAGTGAAGACATGACACTTTCATAAACTGGATTTTGTTATTTCAACAAAACATTTCGTGTTTAGTTTACGTAATTTTTTTTTCTTCTACGTAATTTTGAACATCTGGAAACTACCACAGGAGATAAAGTACGATACCTAATTAAAATTAAGATATTATTTGATTCATATTTATTTATAGAAAAATCAGAATCTTATAATTACCGACTAGACAACTTTTTAAATAACATTTATAAATAACTGGAATCTCATCAAAGGTTATGGCAAAAAAAAAAACCTCTAATTAACCGACTGTAAACAAACTCTGTTATTTAGAGATATTGTAAGTAATCATAGATTGTTCAATTTAGCTAAGTCATTAATTCAATAATGAACAAGTCAATTACTACTGATAAAAACTATTTTATTAATTATTTACATAACAATAACAAAATAAAATAAAACAATTACAACTATAGAGATTGTTATTTTTCAACATCTTACACATGATGTTGAAAAATAAGTCGGACTTTGTATGTTGTGGATTCAAAATCAGATATAATTTAATCTACATGTTTATTCTTTCATCCTTGAAGATGTAGGCACCTTTCCAGCAATATATTTAAAAAAGGAAGGTAAGAAAGAATAATATTATTCCTTATCTTCAAAAACCGATACCTTGAAGCGGCCATTTGTATTCACACATTTGGTACAGGAGTCGACAAAAATGTTTTTTCGGTGCTCGTCTGCAGATCAGTTTCAGCGGATAAGAATTCTATTCCTCACTGTACCATAGCCTATTTCATAGGCTATTTCATTTCTATTGACGTTTACAGGAAATGTCGACTTTATTCAGAAAGTGCTAGATTCAAAATTGTCTAAAAAGAATTTGAATAGATTTACAATCATGGAGGAATTACCTGAGTGCTTTCTTGTTCTATTAATTAAAGAGTCTATTGATAAGTCAGTGGTTTTCATTTGTGTTCAAGTTTATACACTGTAGATATACCACTATAGTCATTGTAAAATTAAATCAGCTTTTTTTTGAGTGGGACATAATGTTATGAAATTTAATGGAACATTTGGATGGGTACCTACTCAGTTTTTGAAGTGAGGCAAACTAAAATAGTTTAAATTTACTCTATGATAAAGACCATTTTGCGGTGTGGATTACATTGAAACTGGGATGCAACACCAACAATGCATTAACTAAACTTGTAAAAGTTTCGAACAAGACAGTTTTCATGAATAAGTTTGACCCGTAAATTTTAATGCAGTGAAGTGTTGACCTGGCTTCTAAAGTTACCGAAAATGGGGGTAAATATGACACTCTCTCTTGAATAATCAGACGTTTGTCACAAATGCTGTCCATTTCTGACTCTGCTGCCAGTTGAGGAAACCACATTGTTTCACCATGCCATGTATGACTGATTTGTTTAAATACACGTTTGTTTTTTAGAACTGATGTAGACGATGTTCAATTAAAAGCCATTTTTAATGAGTCACCGCAGTGGAGAGGTTTTTTGGGAAAATAAATTAAAATATTAATAATGCATTATTATTTTCACCCTTTCTAACAAAATACTCTTGAGTCTATTTAAAATAACGTACGGTGACTAAGCAGACAGAGTTGTAAATAAAATAAACTCTATTGTTGAAAGGATAAGTTTAAATGCGTTTTAAGCTACAACATACGTGTGCCAAACTCGCAAAGTTATTATGGCTAACTTAGTTTTAAAAGTGGAAAATGTCTCAATATTTTCTATTGGTTTTAGTGCTGAAGTATTTTGTAGCTAGATTTCGAGAATGGAGTGTGCAATTTCAACTTTTAGTTATAAATAAAATCTTGGACAACCTTCGTGGCGTAGTGAAAATAAGTCTGTATGTGTGGATAAAAAACCTGTATGAGAAACACGAGAGTTGCGCATTCGATTCTTCAGTGAATGTTTGCATGATCTGTCGGTACCAATTATTTTCTAGTACGAAAATTTGTATTTATTTCATTCTACAGAATTTCAAATTAAAAGTTGTTTTTCAATCTTTAAACCGTTCAACAAAAAGCTTTACGAATAAAAAGGGAACACAAAAACTACCTAAGGGGACCCGACCCGTCGCCACAAAATTTAAGTCCAATACAAAATATTGGACGCTGTCGTAGAACGATGAAGATATTGTTGAAGCCCATATAGATGCAATACCGTGACTCCAAAGATAAACTGTCGGCCAGGATGACTTATCCTTTTTTTATAAAACGAACACGAGTCTAACGCAAATTAAGTTATAGAAGAAGTAGTTATATTTTACAGACACGTAGGCATGTAGCAAGAAATAATAGCTACTTAGAACATCTTCAATCATTTGCAAATTACACCTAAAAATGCTATCTATACTAATATTATAAAGAGGAAATATTTGGTTTTTTTTTATTGAATCTCCGAAACTACTGAACCAATTTTATAAATTATTTCATCATTATAATCATACTCTTACAATACCTATGTGGCAAAAAGATTTAAACGAAAGAATGATCCAGCTTACAAAGCCAACACCTTTTATTGCACTTATTTTTATTTTCGTCAACCATACTAACTTTAGCAGTTTAGCACCACTTATACCAACTGTCAGTCTGACCAAAAATAATTGTGACTGAACATCAAGAATTACTAGTCGTACAAGAGACGTCCGTTCCGTCTGAATACTGCGAGCTAAGTGAAGTGAAAAAGTGTCTACCAAATGCCTATACCACGCCTATTTATGTAAGGCGGGTAGGGTTGCCCGCTTAAATTCGAAATATTTCTAATAATACATTATCCCTGATGAACATAAGTGATAGAGTATAGTATACCCGTGCGAAGCTGGGGCCGACAGCTAGCTTTGAATATTTCGGGTAGCTACCCTCCAGATAACGTTCGTTTGTGAACTAAAACCCTGCAAATATATTTAAAAAAATTTAGCCATAAAGCTGACGTGGCCACGTTTTCTAGGATCTTGCAGAGTTGTTTTTATTCGTCTCTATGTAGCACCATCAAACCACACTCTACGAACATAAAACCGAGTCGATAGCTTTTCATTTCGTTGGATATCCAATGCTATTATATTTATTGGTTTTTAGAAAACTAGCCTCAAGGCTGTAATATCGCGGGTAAAATTAAGATCCCCAACCCTGTTATAGTTTCTTCGTGCGTTCAATATAGTTGAGCAATAGCCGGAGTGTGTGATAGAAATAAATTACCGAAGGCAATAAGCGTGGTTTGAAATGGTTTCATTTCTTTTGTGGCTATTGAAATAAAAACCTTTGTTTCAGATGATTTGTTGGATTCCATTAGATTTTTTTTTCTTTATTCAGGATAATAAACAGTTGTACAATGTAGACTTATTACATAATGTTCTTATTTTTATGTGATCCTAAATGTACAACCAATCGCATTATCCACAGATTACTACAAAAGTTTTACTAACTACATAGTTGGCTGTTGTCTAAAAATATCTTACTATTAGTTATACATAGTTAATAGTACTATTAATAGTTTAGGTTTTTGGAACGAAGTTCCTTATCGAGCGTTGCGAAAGGGAGCTAGACCGAAAAAATTCTCACGAAAATTTGTAGCGACCCCACAAAAATCCTAAGTCTATGGTAAATGGTAACGACACTTACGTTTTGCTATTGTTAGATACGACATTATTACAAAGGCCCATCATCACAAACACGTTTGCGAAGACGCCAGGTCTTAATTCTTAATTTTGGTATTGGTAATGGGTACCCCCCGCAATTCAATAATCGTTCGTTAGAGAGGTTTTATTTGAAACTCAACTTAAAAACAGCTCTGCCATTAACAGAAGATATGAGAGTGAAAGATCGGTCTTAAGTAACTCGTTGGGTTCCAGGCAAAGATGTTTTTTCATTTAGTATCAGAGGTTCCTTATATTTTTTTTTAGAATTTAGACTTGACGCCTTTGTGAACGTGTTTGTGATGATGGGCAAATCAAATCCAATCAAAATCAAAAATTCTTTATTTCCATAAATACAAAAATTTATACTAAGAAAAGGTCAAATTCTTAAAATAAAACACTGACACGGAAATAAAGTGGAGTGGTGCAGGACCTGCAGTTCACGTATTGTCACTAATTTACCAATAACCCTGTATATAACCTGTATATGTGAAAGGTCACAGAATACCGCACTGCATGAATAAATGAAGTGGTGCATTGGTCGAACAGCAATTGAATAGGGAGCGAAGTGGTAGGTTGCGTTCAATACTTGTCGTGCTATGTTATTTTTCGACCATTAATTTGTTCAAATCTTTTCATATTGTTTAAATTTTTCCAGGGTTCCGTACCCAAAGGCTAAAAACGGGACCCTTTTACTAAGACTCCGCTTGTCCGCCTGTCCGTCCGTCCGTCTGTCCGTCTGTCACCAGGTTGTATCTCCGCCGTGATAGTTAGACAGTTGAAATTTTCACAGATGATGTATTTCTGTTGTCGCTTTAACAACAAATACTAAAAATCTGAATAAAATAAAAATTTAAGGGGGCTCCCATACAATAAACGTGTTTTTTTTTTTGCCTTTTTTATAGATAATGGTACGGAACAGTTCGCGCGCGAGTCCGACTCGCACTTGGCTGGTTTTTTAAATTATAGTATAATAACCATCACAGTTTACAGACACACCTAACCTAAAATTAAAACTAAAAAACCAACTTTTAAAACTATTTAAAATAATAAGTAAACCTATAGTTTTCGAAGGATTTAACTCAAATAATAATGATCCTACTTCACAGAAGTTCAGGTCAGGAAAAACAATTGACAGTTTAAACATAAAGTAAACAAAACATTGACGGATTTTTAAAGAAGCTGCAACGATGCATGTTACCGTCAAAGGCTTAAATTTCATTTTAAGCTATTGACGTGGGGTAAATTGAACTTTGTCACATAATTTGCATAAAGGAAAATGCACTTTAAAATATGCAACATTACGTCAATAGACTAGGCCTCACTTCAGACAGAAATTGAGCAAAGCATGGATGTAAGAAGATCGGAACATTGTCTCAATATCACACTAATAATATAGGTACAAAAGTTTGAATGCATGTTTGTTACATCTACGTCAAAACTACTTAACAGATAGTTCTAAATTTTTGCGAAGATGTAGTTCTGGACTTGGATTAACATATAGATTTTTAATCCCGAACGCGTGCGTAGCAACGGATTACAAACAAGTCAGGAACAATATAAAGGTATACATATAGTCAAAACAGATAGTAATCCAGGCGTCTAAATCAATAAAAGTAATTACGAAAGCATTAATAAAAAACCATTTTAGTGTAGTTTTTTTTACCCGCGAGGACGAGTTATGTTTTCGATGAGATCTCTTTATTACCTCGACGGATAGAATCGGTCCACACTTTTGTATTATTAGAGGTAATAAAAAGTATCAAATAATCATTCAGAAACACTTGAATAACATAACCCTCGAGGGTAAAAAAGAAGGTCATCTCAGCATAAATGTTGGAGGACAGACCCAAAGGTCAACGTTGATTTTCAGCCCTGTTGAAAGCGAGTTGCTCTGTCACGAGGGCTATACCAAGAAATATGTTTTCACTCAAAGCACTATGTTAGCCTGTTGGCTCTTGTCTGAAGTGGGTGCTCCAAAGTTTTATAGCTCGGTAGCTATCAAAATTCCCGTCGTTACAAGCTGTTTGCCCCTCAAGGCGCTCGACTAACACAATTTTCTTTACTTGCTGTTGCTAAACAGTTTATCGGAAGTTTAGGCTGGGTTTATAGTGTAACCAGGGTTTCGAAAATGGCGGTATTTGCGGATTTTGCAGTCTGAAAAGTAAAATAGTGAACTATACTTACAAGTACAAATAAAGTTGCACACCGCAAATTCGTTATGAATTGGAAAAAATTTAAAATTCGTGATTTTGAAAGATTTGTTCCCAAGTGTAGTCACTGAACTTATTGACTATTCATATATCTACTTAACTGCTAGACTCGTTTGAAGCCTGATCAGGACTTTGTGACTGGACTGACTTACTACTCCGGTAGACTCGTATAAGCCCTGATCAGGGTCTACCATAAACAAGTGTAGGGGATAAAATTATGTCGTAGTGGTAACTTTTCTCAAGGAAAACAGCTGAACGAATGTTATGGCTCAATTTTGAGAAGTGGGGCATTTTTCGTTATGGACATTATTAATAACGTTACTTATTGGTAATTTCTAACTGTGGGCCACGGGGTCAGAAAGATAGATTAATCCTGGGCCTTGCGAGTTAAAAAAGGTAAACACTTTCATAGCCCCGGACGCACGTGTCCGTGTGTAACTCTTGCGACCCGCAAGGGCGCGCCGCCCGCGCCACCCGAGGCTTGGTAGTGAATGCGTTAATTATTAAACCAGCTGCGGCCCGCGGATTTGCACGTGCTTTTCCACTGTATGTCAAGACATTAAGCTACTTTTTACAACGGAAAAGCGCGTGTGAACCCGCGGCCTGTACCTGGTTCAGTAATTGAACTTTTCTGAGAAACCTGCTTTCGCGTGAAATTTACCACTATCGAAAAGTTGCAAAGCATGCTACACGTCTTTCACAGTTTCAGGCAAATTGACAGGTTCCCAACGTTTTTATAGGTCGTGAATTTAGATCGTGTGAACTTTGTTGTCTGCTACAATGTATTTTAGACTGGATTGGACCAATGGACCAACCTGGACCAATTTCGTCTCGCGATTATATACTAATCGATTTAACGTGACACGTACCTACATGGTAAAATAGTGTTATATTATTGATTATTTCAAAATAATAAATCACATACATTTTGACTTTTTTCTAAATGCCATGATTTTAATAGTTTGTTAACATTGACACAACACTTAACAAGAACATACACCTCAACAGCCTATAGTGGTCCACGGCTGGACGCAGGCCTCCTCCTGTTAATCGCCTCATTGACTTTACATACACAACTGTAAATTATTAAAAGGCATCGTTTTCAGCTTTCTCAATTTCCCCGGTAATCAATAAACAAGCTCGCCAAGTAAACTCCCTAAGTGAATTCCTGTACATGTATCTGTTTTAAAATTTTAATGTACACTGAGTTTTGGTAATGGCTACCCGTCGATCCAGCTCATGCATAATTCACAAAATGTATCTGCGAAGTTCTGATGGAAGTCGGGTCAGACTAGATATATGGAATGTATTTATTTATGTTTGTTAGATAATAATTCCTTGCCCATTTTACAAGCCCCTTCAGCATACATTCGTCCACTGGTGAACATAGATAGATAGGTAATATTTTATGCAGTATCGTACTTATATTTTTTAATAATATTGTTAGCCTGTGTCATAGAGCAGGGTATGTGATATTTATAGATGTTGCTCAAATAATTTCACGGTAGCTGATGAAAGAAACACATCTTAAAGATAGATAGATAAAAAATGTATTTGTTACTACAGACACTAGTTATAAGTATATCAATGTTAATTGTACCTACATAGGTACAATACGCTAACATCAATATACAATTTAAACATAAACAATACTCTACGAACATTTTCATTACTATAATAACATAATTCAAAAAAGTAAGTATTTGATTAAGAGTAACAGTAGTGTAGGAAAGTTTGTGTGTGCTGCAGCAAGACAAAAAGGCTGTGGCTCAGTGAAATTTTTGCTTAAAAGCAAACACTGATTTTCAGCCAAAACCTGATCGAGAGCGAGCAGAACGAGTCACAAGACAATGTGTACCTAGCTATGAATTGGTGTGTGTTCGTCGTTGTGTAGCGAGTAGTAATCCTGAAATTTTAAAGAATACAGTTGAAACCATCTTAGCAAGAGAATCTGTAGTAAATGTAGTCAGTTTAAGTAATAAGCCATATTTTCTTTGAAATGTATAAAAATAAGGCAGAAAGGTACATTGGGACTTCGCGGATAACATTATTGGATGTATGCCAAAGTTGGGTATAGACAGTAAACATGGTGAAGTAAATCTAGTTTTTGCCCATCTGCAAAATAAGAATGGTTCTCGTTAGATCAATCGACTAGATCTATGATGGATTTAACGAGTTTTTTAATTCTAAGGTTTTTATTGGTTTTTAGTACTCTGGGTAATTTCTAAGAAATTAATAAATCCCAAAAATTTACGATCTCGACGGGATTCGAACCCGCACCTTCCCCTTCAGCGCAGGGTTGTTCTTTTTCCAACTAAGCTACGTGATCTTATCTCGCCGAGGTTTTTTAATTCTCATTAGATCCATTTCTATAATATTGATTCATAGAATGGATCCAAGCAACGTGTGGCTTGAAATTTGCACCATTCCACGTCCACGGGTGTCGTTCTTGCGACACTCGTGATTAAGTGATCCACCGGGGGCGGAAAGTAGTGCCTCCAGCAGAACAGATCCTTAACCACTGAACGGTGATCCCCAACCCGCATGGCCAGGGTGAGGTAATTGGATTACCCCCGAACGGTAAGAGCTATAAGGCGCACAGGGGAAGACTATGTTCAAATGCGGACTGGTTATTTTTGACTAGACCAGTTATTTTAAGCATTAGCTTTTGATGTGATGAAGTGAAAATAAAGTTTTTTTTGTTTGTTTTGTTGCCTGAGTCGCTGGGGCCAGTCGGTGGTTTTCTTCTGAATAATAGCTTTTTACTTTGAAGTTCTCATGTCTTAAAAAGTTTTCCTAACATTAAATATTGTGGCCAATCAACAAAAAGTAGTTGCGACTCAGTATCCTACGACACTACGTCTAGTCTTCTTTGGCAAGCATCACAGTAATGCGGGTAGTTCGATGTGCTTACAACGCGCTAGTTAAATAGTTTTATACTGTAAAGTTTTTATATAAGCGCAGATCCATAGAAAAACTATATAAAATTTTACTCCGTTAATCCATCCATACTAATATTATCAATTCGAAAGTAACTCCGTCTGTCTGTCTGTTACCTTTTCACACTTAAGACGCATACTCCACCCAAACTGGCGCCGCCGCATACTCCACCCAAACTAGCGCCGCCGCCACCTACTTTATCTTAAAACTTTATCTTATTAATCCGTTAAGAAAAGAAAACTAAAAAATCCTTCGCACAGTTTGTAATACCTAATAAAAGCTTATTTTTAATGCCTCTGTAATAGTTTTATTCTATTTAGTTGAGGCGGAGAATCGAAAATAGATTTTGGTGGTCACCCGCACTAAAATACAAAAACTGTAGTGTCCGAAGTCCGATGTTAAATACAATTACCTAAACACTGGCTCGTTACTGTTCACATATCGCCCAGCAGCACATCACCCGCCCACGGCGGCCCCAGATCATCTGGCATTCCCGCGCTCCGGGCTTGTCTGACACTCACGTCATCTGACTGTCTGTCACCTGTCAATGACGTATGACAGTGACAGCTTGCCTGGCGATATATGGACACACGAGATAGTGAATGTATGCATGGCATATAGAACCTGCATACACTACAAAAACCTTAAGCTTGTTAATGTTAATTTGCAAATGTTATTGATAAGTGCCAAAAACAAAATAAAAATAAATGGAACTGACGGCAAAACGAAATAAAGCACAAAAGAGCGGTAAGTAAATCTTGTATCGTCAAATGAAAATACTTTGTTGACTTCATACAATATTAAAGTACCTACGTCATACGTCACGTACACGCTGAATAAAGCGATAGCTTTAAGTCAAAACATAGGTAGAGTTACCTTAAAAATTACCACAATCTTACTACCTTAAGATAAGGTCTAATATTACACCGTCGGAGTGAAATAATAATTTTGTGACGACTGATTCGAATTACAACAAGAGCCATGGTGGTGTGCTGTTGACAATCATTCCAAAGATTGTAGGTTGAAATTCCAGCCTAACCAGAAACCTATTTGGAGCTTCATGTTCAAATCAATAATAATGCTGGGCAATCGACTTCATCGACAAGCATTATCTAGCCCCAAACTAAGCGGAGCTTGAGGGGTACTAAAGAAAAAGGGTACAAAATAAAAGGAAGTACCTAAGTAAAATAGTAAAATTACTTACTTACTTTAGTAAATTGTTGCTTGAAATAAATTTAAATATAGTAACATAGTTGTTATTATGTCGTCTCATGAACCAATGTATTTCTACCGACGTGGTGTGCAATGTCTGGATTACAAAATAAATAAATAAATAACTGATATCCATATCACATTACATAGATATAAATTTTAAAAAATTATTTATTAATTTTATCATTACATCAACCCATACACGTCTACTGCTCGACATAGGCCGCTTCTATAAGACGACAACACAAATAGCGATCCTGACTGAGCCGCGCCGCCATCCATGGACTTCCTGAGACCGCTACGATGTCGTCGGTCTATCAGTCGAGTCGAGTGGATGGTCTCCCAACACTCCGTTTTGCGTTGCATCATGCATATTTTTATTATACGTAAAATCTTTAGACATTATAAATAAAGTACCTACTTCAAAATAAAAATATCGTAGTACCTATATTGTATGAAATAATAATAATTATAGTTTTACTCACCCAGACTTGAACGTGACTTGTTTGTTTAATTATTGAGATCACTTGAGACGATTGAGCCAAAAAGGATTTTACACACGGTACGTTTTTCGCAACGCATCGTGATAACAAAATGAGCTAAAGAAAAACTTAATTATCGTTACTTAATAGGTGGGCTCAATATTTTAAATTATTTTATAAATGGTAGTTTTTGGACTGAAATTAATAAAAAAAATCAACAGCACGAATAAAATTAATTAGGTGTTGAACAAATTAGACTACGTGAATATTGTTGCTGTCAAATTAATTTGCCTTGATATCGTTTTTGGCAGTCATGTGTGCACTTGTGCCGGAGTCGGCGTACCATTCGTCTACGTCGACGTACCAACTTTCCATTCAGAAAAAGCACATTGAATAAGTACATATGCATTAAATAAGCATTTATGATTTCGAAGCCTAATTTATTATTCGACATCACGAACTTCATCTGTTCAAAATTTCAGCCCAATCCGTTTAGTAGTTTTAGTTGTTTTATCGTGAAGGTAACGCATTGAAACATCCAGCGTACTTTCTCATTTAGCCATAAAAGCATGTGATATGATAGTTAATAGCTTAAGGTAATGATAAACCATAGTGTTACATTACACTTGTGTAATAATAGTGGACAAAAAATTTAAATGCACCCCACCCTCAGTACGGGTGTGCTCTAACCAACTAAGCCACGAAACCCTTAGTCGGTTCAGCCGCAAATCTTTGGGACCTCTTACGGACTATAGCGCCGGTGGCTCAAACCGGAATTTTTGGGAACTTATTTCATTTCTTAGAGATACCCAAGGTGCGGGTAAGCACTATAACAAAAAACTTCAAAAAATTGAAGTCAATAGAATCAATAACACCTTATTTCTGATTTCAAAATAATTACTTTTTTTATTTGAAAATTTGCTTAAAGTATATAAATTTGACTTGTCTAAGTGCTTATTTTGTAAGCCCAAAGAAATAGCGTTAATGACTTCGAAAACGACTTTAAAAATAAGGCTTACTTTCATCGTACGACTAAATATTAGCATCGTGTACAGGTTCTTACAAAAACTCAATAGAAGGGTGAAACACTCTGAACAATCTTATTTTCTTGTTACGTCTACAAGTGGCCCTGTTAATAATAAAACGAGTGTCTGCTTTATTTTAATGTTGAATTCAAATTTCTTCACATACAAATAGACAAACAGATACACGAGTATTTGGAGCGATTTTACTTAAGAGTGTCTGCTTTATTTTAATGTTGAATTCAAATTTCTTCACATGGAAATAGACAAACAGATACACGAGTATTTGGAGAGATTTTACTTAAGAGTGTCTGCTTTATTTTAATGTTGAATTCAAATTTTTTCACATGTAAATAGACAAACAGATACACGAGTATTTGGAGAGATTTTACTTAAGTAGAACATACTTGCAATTGGAATTCGTTTACTTAATCATAAATCATTTATTTGCAGGAATGTTGGTACAAAAGGACTTGATAATAAATAAAGTAATAGCTCCTACAGATAAACATAGTCGTATCTATACATTCTGCCTCGTCAAGGCCTGCAAAAGTTTTTGTAAAAAGAAATGAAATGAGGTTTAATACCAATCATTCAATTCAATCATTTCAAACATAAACTCATATGAGTACTTCTTCAAAATCACATTGTTATTTTAGTAAGCAAACGCGCTAGTAATAATCCCTTGAAAACGTATATTTTATAAGATAACCCTGGAATTGTTTTCTTTACAATAGTAAAATAATCATAAAAATCGGTCTAAAAATTTACAAAGAGAAACCTGAAAATATCAAAATACACCTGAGTTAAGAATCTCCTCCTGAAGTTGGCAAAGATTTTACTACCACGGACATTGTTGTGTCTTGTGTGGGTAGGTAACAGAGAAAAAATACGTCAAATCGTCATAGAATGCGTAAAATATTTAAACGGGTATCCGTTTAAATATTTTACGCATTCTATGACCAGACTACATACAGTACTACTTTTTGTCCAAAAAATAGTACCTACTGCAGTTCGTCAGACTCCTTTAAAATATCGATTATAGATGAGATCCATCTTGAGTTTATGCAATATCCCTTCAGAGTAGCCGTCACTCCGTCCTCGTTAACGCTAAGCGTGCAGCTAGCCTTATTGATTGCTGCTGGGGATGTGCCCTATGGATTTTAAATAGCCGGAAACTAAGGAAACATTTCTCAATTTTAATATCACCTTTCCTATATTCACCCCACAAGAATACCTTAAAAGATCCCTATCCCAGAAATGTAGCGTAAAATATTTACTTTGCCAAGATTTCATCCCATTCAGATAATGGGCGGAGAATACTTTTACCAGTAGGTACTAATTATTATTCGTTTCTGTGGTATAACATCAAGCTCCTTTAAAATAGTAACCGATAAACGAGATTCATCTCGAGTTTATGCAGAGTAGACTCGGTACTCGTTAAGACTAAGCGTGCAGCGAGCATTATTGATTGCTGCTAGGGATAGATGTACTCTTAATAGCCGGATGTAAAGTTGAATAAAATCGTAAATTTTACATATTTTGTTCTTACAATAAAGTTTAAAATTGTATCAATTCCTTCGGTTTCTAGACGTTTCTTCCAGGCCTTCGTGATATATCGTTGTCCACGTCGTCAGTTACCATCAGGTGCATTTGTGGTTAAACGAAGGTCAATGCAAAGTAAAAAAAAAGTTATTAAGATCCGGACGGAGAATAATTTCTCTATTAGTAATGTGACTACCGGTTTGTCAATTTGTCAAACCTAGTGTTTGTTGTAGTAGGCAAGTGGTGGTTGGGTTGACTGTCAATTATTAGCTGATCAGTCTTTGTAATCATTGATGGTCATGCCAAACTTATCACAAAACTGAGTTTTTTTCAATTTCCGGTCGGAACCACGCCACTTAGGAACATGCACGATAAGGTTGGAATTAAACCTTGAGGATATACAAAAAACCTCATTTTTGATACGTGCGTGAATATCCCCTTAACAAATAAGCCGAATACAATCTGAAATAACCGGACGGTTACAAGATCGTACAACACTCGCTCTCGCTTTGTAAAGCACAAGTCCGGCCATGTGTAGTGATCAGCTGACGCCTCGAATAACGATGGAAGTTATCTTTCGCTCATCTAATTCAAAAGATCGATGGGTGATGTTGTTCTGAATTTATTTTGGTGTTGCTTTAAGCTAAAGAGTTTCCGGAAACGAGATTTCGAATTCGAAAATGAGAATCTTTGTTATTCAGAGTTCAGAAGAAAGATTTCTACCGGAAATTTTATAAGGGTTGGAAACGTTTGATAGGTACAGTAAGCGGCATCGATAGGTTATCCCCTGATAGATTGAATCGAAATTTCGTAATTGCTCATGGTTTTTTTTCATAGTTATTCTAGAACAACTTACTATCTACATGATACCGAAAAAGACGACTTTTGACCATAATTATTTCTGGCTTTAAATTTTATTCATAAGGCATAAGTCACATAAGACCTAGTATATTCTAAGGTTATTTTCGCGAGAACTCATAATAAAACACTGTTTTAACCATACCATAGTCTGCCTGTGACCATGGAAGCTGAAAAGCCTCCGAAACGTCAGGTTAGAAACAAAATATAAAATATACGCGATCAATCCGGTTAAAACAGTGTTTTATCACATAAGACCATTCCAAGGTTGCTTAGAAGAGATCGCTCAAAGCGATATAATTTAACTATTAATATAAAATTACTATAAGTAATTTTATAATTTTATACTAAAAGCATGTCTGTTTGTATCGTTTTCTTTCTATGTGTGGTACATTATAATAAAGTATTTTCTATCTGTCTATCCACCGAATGGAATTACCTATCAATGCAGCTCTCTATACTTAACCTTAACTTTTTACCGTTTTCGAAGTAACCAACTTTTACGTTGACGTTAGGTGCGCCAATTTGGTTTAGTGAGCTCAGATCATCGTGGTTCAGATATACTTTTTTAGAATGCAGCCCCCATCGAGAACCGATCGCAAACTATCTCGAGAATATGGAACTTGAAGCCGTATTTCAGACAGCGGAACTCAATCGCAAAATAATCAACAGATTTTTCACGGAGTGGAGGTAATAAAGAATGGACCTGCCATTTTTCAGGGCGGATTTTATTTTTAGGGTTCCGTACCCAAAGGGTAAACCTACAAATTTCAAGTCGAGTATGCTAAGTTTAAGCAACAATAGCTCAAAATGTTTATGATCTAGTTATGGCTAATTTTTATGTAAAATGAAAGCGTATATCCTCATTTACAGATACAAGTACAAAAATGTATAGGTCAACGGCCTCAATTTCGCAATAGTACTGCAAAAACTCTGAAACTTCTTCACAAATTATCGGATTTCTGTAAATTTTCTGAATAGTTTTCCAAAATAATTTCACAGTTGTTTGTTGATTGTCGATAGACAATATTTTCAAGAGTAAAATTAGGTAAATTGTGTACCATTGAGACAAATACTTGTATTGATATGACGTGTTAAGTACGCGTGAAACACTCGTGGAAAACAAAATTTCAAATGTTCAGTAAGAGGTCCTGGACACTATTTTAATCATATTCGTCGACTATTTTAATCTAGTTTTACCTGTTTTGGGGATCGCAGATATTCGGGGGACATCCTGTATATATTTTATGGGTTTGTCCACGGATTACCAGATCTTGGTTCGATAGGTATTACGGAATCTCGAACGGTTTTTGAATGCAGCTGCATCGGACCATCAATTACTGTGGACCGCGTGGGCCGAGTCCGACCGAGGGGGCCGTAGCTTTTAAATTGAATTCACTCGAATTACGATGACAATTTTCTAGGAAATTCACGGAACAGTTTTGTCTTTTCGGGTGATTTTAATATGGAACATTCAGTAAATACTCATAAATATTATTAAGTATTTTCTGAAGGTTTTTCTAGTGAAAATCTTGTTATAAAAAAATAGCTAGTTAGTCCTAGTTTACTTGAAAATGACGAAAAAGGGTAACTAAAGTTTGACGGTTGGTATCTGTTTTGTGTATCTGTCGCTAACGCGTGTATCGAGTTGAAATGAACATCAAATTCTCAAATCATTAATACTCTTGGAGCCGTTAGAAAACGACTAATTTCTGACAATAACATAACAATCTCCCAGCTCCCAATGAAATTAACACAAACAAAATCTCGGAAGAAACAAAAACCAAATGATAATAAAAAACTTGAGTGGTGTCAAGGGACACCCGGATGGAACGAAGTTCCTTTCGATTAATTAGTGAAGGAATTGTATTTTTTTTTTTAAGTTATAATAAAAACTTTTTTATTATTAACAAATATAATGTAACTAGATTTTTACATATGCGCGAGCTGCTTGCAGCTCGGTCAATTTGAACCTTATTCCTTTGTGATAATGTCGTATCTAACAATAGCAAAACGTAAGTGTCGTTACATACCATAGACTTAGGAGTTTCTGGGGTCGCATTTACCATAGACTTACGAGTTTCGGTCTAGCCCCCTTTCGCAACGCGCGATAAGGAACTTCGTTCCAAAATAATATACTTTTTTTTCTTCGTTTCATTATTAGAGTGGACTATTCTACATAGTAAGTAAGCTTCCGAGGAACTGGACTTTAACCATCAGCTTTAAAGTATATTTTAACACACTCTCTTGGCTCTTGTGTTCCAAGAAAATACACTATGTAAAATTTTAATTTGACTATCTGGCACTTGATTTTCCATGTAACGAGCGAGACTGATTTACGTGTCTTTTTCTAATCAAGAAGAATATAAAAATATTTTAATCATTTTGCCAAAACCTAGAATTTCCATCTCCCAACGAAGTTAGTTTTTCAATCTGTATGTTTTCAGGGACATAACTTCAATTTTAGAGATTCGAATTACAGTTGGGTTTTGGTAGTTTATTTGGAAAAAGCAGAGCACGTTGATATCTCTTTGCGACGTTAAGTGAATTACAAATTTGGAGTTTAATCTTTAAATTTACCTTGCATTAGGCTACTTTTACCACTTTGGCTATTAAATAATTCAGCTGAAAATGTATCTAAAATGAATCAACCAAATACTTTGTGTTTTCGGCGACGTCTGGTGTAAAGTTGGTTGGCTTGTGGTTTTCTAGCGCGGTCAAGCATTGTTTGATATGCAATAATTATCCAGGGAGATAGTAGATACTAGTGGTTGCACGGTTTAGCTGAAAATTAGTTAACGAAGTATTCCCATTAGAGTAGCGATTTTAGGAGCGCCGATTTAGGAGCACCCTATATCGGTGCTCCTTTACTATTTTATTCCGAATTAGAGCACCTGCCAAGAAGAAGTTTCCGTGATGTAGTTTCGATAATAACTAGTGGTATTGTTGTAATACATAGTTTTAGAACTAGGTACTAGGTAAAAACACTCTCTATTCCACTAAGTTCAAAAAGTTCAAGAGTTCAAAATTGTGTCAATCCGTAGTTCACTGGACTGTCAAAAGTGACAGCTACATAACACGGTTATCAAAAAAAACAGTTATGAATCTACAGTCAATACTTATAAGTTAAATACTAAAGTGATTCAGCAAAAGATTTCAGGATTCAAATGGTTTGATAGTAACTTTTCGTCGAATAATATCACTTCAAAATAAATACTCTTCGTCAATCCACAAAGTAACATCCTGCCACAAAGTCAACACAGCTTGTGTTATGGGTACTAAACGCATAAACTCAAACTCAATAACTTTGGCTTACAAAATAAGCACTTAGACAAGTCAAATGATAAACTATAAACAGCTTTATAAATAGTTATTATTATTAGATAAGAAATAAGACTTTATTGACTTCATTCACTTAAATTTTTGTCCACTAATGGAAAAAGTGAAAAGAAACCACTTGTGCATTTTTATATGACTTTTATGTTTCTAATACATGCATGTTTATTTCGTCTAAGTCTAAATATAATGCGATTTATTGTATTTATTTATATAAAACTAGATCGGAGCATAGATGTACATAAATTGCTGCAAATCGACTTTAATAATCTTAAAATAGGTACAGGCACCTTTAACAATTTGAAACTCTATAAGGTGGGTTAAAACTCAGTACAATTCAAGCCAATAAAATTACTTCACCCAACAATTTTGACTCCGAACAGCTACGCATTATCGACATTATAACTTCTCTTGAACTCCGCATATATTTTCATATAACCTTTGTCTGAGATCATTTCAATAATAACCCAAGTTTAATAGCAGAACGCAAAGGCAAGTTGGTAATAAAATTTAACGTGTCGCCGCTGAGTTTTGCGACTTTACCTAAATTTATTGCTGGAACTTTTTCACGCGATGCCTTCCATTTTGTACGTATTTTGCTTTTTGAAAAATATGACGATAAGTTAATCTCTTTTGACGAATTTTCATTTAATCGTGTTATTACTCATGTATAAAAACTTTACTTTATAATAAAAAAAAAAAAATTGAGTATCTACAAGAGACCTCTTTAGATTCTTTTTGAACACCTGATTTTAGCGGAGCTAAAACTCTATGGTGATATATGTAGCGCGGCGGGTGAAGGTCTCGCTACGACGCAGGACGTTGCGGGTTCGATTCCGGCCTCAGGACAAATGTTTGTACTGCAGATATTCAATCCGGGTATTCTGGGGGTTTTCTTTATACCTTTAGTAAAAATATCTATCTTTCTAGTATTGTATTTGATATATCAGTTATCCATATCACAAGCTCTGCTTAGCTCGGGGTTTAATAATGCTGGGTGGATTATCTAGCATTATTTATTTATTAGAATCATTCCGAATTTGGTTTCTTGAACTCCTTCTCTTCAATGGAGTTCATACGAACGTAAACATTCCGTACCTACGCATATTCTAACGATATAATAGTATGAGGATACGCAGACAAACATCTTGAAAACACGAAACACATAATTTTCCTTCGCAAGATTACACGGAATTAGGAAGCTGTAATTTCACCCTAAATACGTGAACATTTCGATGAAAATCCGAACTTTTCCCTAATTATCATAACACGACATATTACCAGGGAATAAGACGGCTTTTGAACTCGATCTTGTGATTTTGTACATACCATTAAC
The DNA here is from genome assembly GCA_947086465.1 of Eupithecia exiguata. Classification (NCBI taxonomy): domain Eukaryota; kingdom Metazoa; phylum Arthropoda; class Insecta; order Lepidoptera; family Geometridae; genus Eupithecia; species Eupithecia exiguata. Next base: position 5,362,774 of record OX352243.1, on the reverse strand, counting down.
TAGGTACATGTATGATAACGTACATGTACGAAGGTACTGTTTGATCAATAATTTTTTGTTGAACAAACAGTACCTAGTCTATTTTGTTGGTACATTCACTTATATGCCGTGTGGTGCCGGCTTAGAATTTGCACCACCAGTAAATTCTAAGCCGGTTCTAAGGTGGTGCAAATTCTAAGCCTGCACCACACGGCATATAAGTGTATGTACCAACAACATAGACTAGGTACTGTTTGTTCAACAAAAAATTATTACCAACTCTTTCCGTGGGTGTCGTAAGAGGTGACTAAGGGACATACACCGGGGACGGGCAGCCTCTTGCAGAATAGATCTACCACCAAACTGCGATCCCGAATTCATATTCTTTGCGCTCAATTAACGAGGACAACGTCATTTTCGTATATTATAAGATAGGGTAAAGTAAAGATAATGACCGCAGTCGTGGTAGATGGAGAAAGTCCTTAAAAACCATCCCTCATCTACTTTTGGGTTGGTTCATTATTAATCTTAATTAATAGGCTATAAATGAATATTGTCAATATCTAATTGCGATTTTCAGAAAGTAATTTCCATTCGATTATAAGAATTATATCTTTAATAGTAAGATTAATCTTTTACCGCTTCGGGGACTATTTTTTACCGACAGAACGAAAAAACAGAGGAAGAGGTACAGTCAGCTGCTCAGATATGTATACACTCCCAAGTTTTCTCTTTTATTTTACTCAGAACTTTTCAAATAAAAGTTGATGCACACATTTTACGTACAAAGTAGTCATCGTACTTGTCTAAATGCGGTATAGTAAATTATCAAAATTACCATGCACTTACTATTCAGTCAAATTGAAAACATGGCAGTGTATACATATTTTCGCAGCCGACTGTACTATGTCTAGGTGTATGAGACAAGTCTGAAACGTTTTCAGCATAACATTTGAGTTTCTAGACTCGTCCCACTTTGAACCGAATCAAGTGCGACGAGTCCGGAATAACTGTATTTTTTATGTATGGATGTCGATTTTTTCGTCAATTATGGCTTTTGTAGAAGCGTATATATTGCCTTTTAAAAGATAAATTAATCTTGTGAACCCTGGTTAGGGTACAGCAAGTTTATGCTATAACTCCTATTGTGAAGAGAAAATAAACAAATTTATTATTAACATTAGTTTTCTATTTCATGCTTATATTTTGAATAATTAACAGATAAAAAGCAAAACCTTGATTTTTGCACTTACGCCGTCATGCTCTATCCTGCTCCTATGAATGTGAAATCCTATGTCCATCCTTTTCACAAAATGGCGTCATAGCCCCCTTAATAATAACACTCTTTTTGGAACACACGTAATCATGTTTCATGATGATTTTCAGCGTAATACACTTGAAATACCTCCCCAAATATGAAGGTACATAGTAATTTCACGTAAGTACATAGATAATTGCCTTATTTAATTAATATCATGTTTGAATCCTCTCCCCAGAGCCACTGATTAACTGTGAAGGGTAATTCATAGATAGCTTTATTAGGGATATACTAGCTGCTGCTCGCGGCTCCGCACGCGTTGTTTAAGGTTATTTCTATCACATGGAAACTGATTTATGGGATAAAAATACAAACATACAAACATAGGGTGCTAACCTCATAACCCTCCCCTGTCGGTAGTCGGGTAAAAAGTAGCCTATATTACTCTCCATCCTTTCAAAGTTCAAGTCGATTGGTCGCTTAGTTAGGGCGTGAAAAAAGAACAAACAAACGAACAAACAAACACACTTTCGCATTTATAATATTAGTATAGATATGTATCTTTAAGTATATTATGTATGTAGGATCATAACATACAATTTTAGGTTATACAGGGTACCACATAACATGTATACCTAATAAGCCCAAAAGGATTGATACTTGACTTGAGAATGGCGATATTTTTGAAGTTTGAATATTTCTTTAATTTTTAAAATCAAAAAGAGAAAACAAAAAGATTTTCGTTGTGTTCTTGTTCTGTTACATGCATGCTTTATTCAACATAATCAAATATATAGCAAATGGTTCTTGCTTGTATAAATGAATGCGTAACAGTACATGAAAACGACGAAAAATAGTCTCCAATTTTTTTCAAAAAACGAAAAATTACATATGGAAATAAAAAAAATCGTTAAAACAAAACATATTCTTTCGGGGTCCAGAATCACTTAGGCTTTTTTAACTACTTAGTATACATGTTTCGTGGAACCCTGTATAAACAATCTAAGATTAATGAGCTCGACAAGATCGAGTCAGAGGGTGGTGTCAGACATAGGTACCTACAGCAGGAAAAATAATAGAAAATACATTTTTTATCCTCTAATATAATTTTAATCTCCCTTTTACAAGATACAACAAAAAAATATAGATATATTTATTTAAAGATAATTACAATAACAGAATACAATAATGACAACTAATATTTACACTTAGATCTATTTTCTAAAAATCTAAGACGTTACCAGAAGGCAAAGTGCCAAGAATGCTGACAGCATTAGCTTCTCTGCTAGTATATATTATATTCATAATACATAGGTACATATTGATAACCATGCTCCGCGCGTTTGAACGCGCTGTAATGGCAGCTATTTGCAATTTAATATCAAACCGCGTTTAAATACGTTCGTTTATAAACCGGTATAGACCGGTAATGTTAACTGGAGCTAACTGGTTAGTTAGTCTACGGTGTGTTATTTAATGCAATTTTAAGCTCGTATGTGTGCACGATTATGTGATTTGGCTACGGTTTGGTACTTAGTATATTTTCAGCTTTGTTTAATTTTTAGTTTATTACCTTCACTGTATTATTTGCGAATTAGTTTTAAACTATTATTAGATATTATTATCAGCCCTGGTCATCTCACTGCTGGGCAAAGGCCTCCCCACAATCTCTGCAGATATCACGATCCTGAGCTTCGATCCTTTTATACTATTACGATTTACTATTGTTTATGTAGACTTCTTAATAAGAAATTAATCCCAAAATTTCGAAAAAAAGTAGTCCATTTAGCAACCGTCATTTATTGTGATAGATTATTTTTTAAATTCAGAATTAATAATAAATAGAAGGTCTTTCGGAAGTCTCTATTTTAACAATACTTTTTCTTTCTCATAACTTATTAAAACTATAGGTATGTACTTGATCATCTCCATCTTTCTGGAACCTTAAATTCCTTGCCGACTACAACCCTAAAAACCATTATTCAGAAACAAAAAAACAAAAAATCATACACCCGAACCTTTATCCAAATGTAAAATCCAGCAATAAATCGCGAAGTCATTAAACTACAAGCGTTCTGCTGAAACTTCAATCCGATCCTATTAGAAGTTCGGTAGCCGTACAGTTGACCGCAAACACGAGTCAGGGGAAAAAGACCTTTATTAGAAGGGGCTAAGGGAGGTGAAGGTGAGTGGAATAAATTGTCCAGTGTACAATTGCGACGATTGCTCGAAGACAGCTCTTGATCCGAAACATGAACTTGTATTGAGGTGACCAAGCAGTTTCGGTTCGGCGTTTGATTTGTACCCTAGAGATAACATCAGCAACTTTTTACTGATACTTTGTGAGTAGTGTTTGAGATATGGTTAGGTACTTAGATGAATTTGTTTAGCCTAGTTCCTATGCTGACTGAACAGGGGCCTAATTCGCTAAAGAATCGCTTGAATATGACAATGATACCGTTGCAGAATCGTCACGTACAATCGAGATGAAAGAAACTCCCGATAGTGCATGCGGTGCTATTTGCACGGAGAGATTGATAGAATGACAGAACGTAGGCTATGACATCTATATTAGAATCTATATTATTCTTGTAGATTGTTTGCAACAGTCTGCAGTTAGCTCAATTGTTTCGATTGTAAATACTAGTTTTAATTTAATTCTTTTATTTGATTGTAATTTTCTTTGTTAATAAAGATTCTATATTAGAATGTTTCTAGATTGGTTTCAACCTCGATAATTTTGACGTGCGGTGCGTCCCTCCATCAGTAGTTTTTGTCATCTCAAGCATACCAAAACGTGATTATGGTGGCAATTCTGTAACGATAGAGAAGCGATAAGTTTAACAGAATAGGGCTTCAGGAGACTACTCAATCGGTCAATTTTGTCTGGAACCTATAAGCGTGGACACGCGGGTTACCTGTTTGGTCAGCATATTAAGGCTTAGTTTTACTATTTTGAGCGCCATTTTTTTTCCAGAGCATATATTTTTATTGATAAAAAGACTTTTGACCACCATCTCGACTGATGGAAAGTGAGGATGCGGCAGACGGTGTACCACGAAGGTCAAGAAGACACCTATTCACTCTTGACTTGAAGAGACTCGGATATATTTAAAAAAATCTATGATTTAGCTAATCAAAGGTCAAATCGTTGTCTACGATACGTCATTACGGCAAGAGAGATAACTATATTTCGTAAGATAAATAACGATTTAAACCGTGTGGTGCCGGCTTAGAATTTGCACCACCACAACTCTTCCTGTGGGTGCTGAAAGAGGCGACTAAGGGGGAGACCGGGGGAGGGTAGCAGCGCCTCTTCCAGAATAGATCTACCACCGAACTGCGATCCCTAGCCCGCATGCCCAGCGTGGAGATTATGGGCCCCATATGGGGGCCCCCCATGAAATAAAAGCCAATAAGACAATTATCAGGACGAGGCCTTTTTTTACTATCCTGGAGGCCTGCGTCCAGCTGTGGACTTGGACTATTAAAGGCTATTGAGGTTGAAGTTGAGGAAATAACGAATTACACGTACCTAACCATATTTTCATGAAAAATACTCTAGGTTATCGACTATCCTCGTAAAAACAAGTCTATGGTCACAATAAACATAACACGAGCTGAACTACCGTGCAAGAGTCCCGAATCTTCATACATAATACATGTGGGACAGTGAGCCCAATAATATTGTGTATTGTTTGACAGAAGCGTTGTATACAAAGAAATTATGATAAAATGGACCCAGAGACGGACCCTGCTGAATATGGGAATGTCGTATTGATGTACTCGCCGATGTATTTTGGTATTTTCAGTGACTAAAGTATACTTAAGAAATGAAATGAAACCGGAAATTTTTGTTTGTTCGCTTGTTTGTTCGTTGTTTCTTGTTCGCTTCTTCACTTTACCTTAAAAAGATTGAAGTGAACAAAAAATCAAAGTGATCACTTTATTTCCTAGTTTTACGTATATAATTTGTATTTTGTGACGTGTCCAAGAGTCCTGTAAGGTCTAAAGGAAATAAAGCACTTTGATATTTGATATTTGGGAACTTATTTAATTTGTTAGAGATACCCAAAGTGCGGGTAAGCACTATAATAAAAAAACCTTAAAGTATACTTGCTACAGTGCAATAGCAAAGGCATGACGTTCGCTGAATATTATAGTTGCCGTGGCGGAATGAATCCACTCCTCAAACTAATCCCTAAACATAAGTCATATCATATCTAAATCTAAGTCATAAGTGCCAACAAGGGGATCCACCAGAGTAGTTCCCGAAGCATCCTTCTGTGGTTTTTAACACCTCACTGCAATCACCAGCTGGGCTAATCAAGACTAGAGTTTTAAGGGTGCATTTTTTGTAGACAGCAGGAGCATGAACGGATTTGTATGGTGCGCTTTTGTTTGTTTTGTTTAATTTCACAGCCGCCGTTACAAACCTCAGTTAAGACCACGGCTAGTATTATGTTAACACGGTGATGGTGACCGCGCTATCACCGGTTTTCAATGGAAACATTCGCAAAACTCCGCTCCATCTGTCGCTACTAAAAACCAAGCATAAGTGAATTTTGTAAGGTATCTCACATTGTATTAGGTTTACAAAATAAAATAAATAAAATACAAAAAAATACTATCTACGTTCCCGTATTCCTCCAAATCACACTGGATTGATTTATGCACCTCGCGGTTTCACCCGCGTAGTTCCCGTTCCCGTGGAAATTCCGGGATAAATAATCTATGTGCTATTCCAGACTATAATCTATCTCTGTGCCAAATTTCATCCAGATCCGTTCAGCCGCTCTGGCGTGATTGAGTAACAAACATCCATCCATCCATCTAAACTTTTACATTTATGATTTTGTCGAAAGAAATGGATTGTGTAGTTACTAAAAAATAGAGCAAAAATGTTATCGAAAGTTTAATTCAATGCACTTACGGAAATTTTAAAAAGTGAACTAAATAAAAAGTTAAGACATTTCATATTAATCTAAAAGCAAATCAGATTCATACCCCCGAGGCTGAGTCACATCTGGCCAGTTAAAAGTTGCCAGTGAACTGGCATGAATACACCGCGTAACTTTGTTAACAGCACGGTTCAGGTGAGGAGAGCAAGCGAGAATCAACTTATTTTATTTCGACTGGTTTTGATATGGATCAGTTGAGCTACCTGTAGATTGTTTGCAACAGTCTGCAGTTAGCTCAATTGTTTCAATTGTAAATACTAGTTTTAATTTAATTCTCTTATTTGATTGTAATATTCTTTGTTAATGCTTATTTTTGCTCCTATGCAGCACAAAGTCGGTGACGCAGCCCGCCTTTGATCTGTCAAAAATGACGCAATAATGGAGCGATCCTATTGGTCGGCTGGAAACATAGCAACCTACATCTCTGGTAGATAGGCCTTAGTCCGACATTTCAATGTATGATAAATATTGTAGGCAGCCGACATTATTTTGTATAGTAAACTTGTCGCCGGTCGACCCATTTTTGTGTTTAGGTTTAATTTACAAATACGTAACCGACTACACGCAGCAGCAGTGGTAAAGATTGACCGCGGACCTACTACTTCCATGAATTTCAATGAACCTTTCGACACTTCGTCTGTCGCTACGGTCCAGACGGCAGACGACACTGTCGCCCGACCGCAGACCAAGCGTCGCCGGCGTTAGAGCCTCAACCAATCGTGAGCGATATTCTCGAAAACGTTATATTATGAAGTTGTAACACTGGTCCGTCACTCGCGCTCAGTTTTGAGTTATATACCTTCTTCAAAAGTTCATAACTTACACCAAACTAAAACGTATCCAAGTCCAAGACTTCGTACTTTGTACTCGTGGCATCATTTCATGTTGTTAGTGCTCTAGAAAATATGAAAATATCGTTTTATTGCGAATTTACTTCCGTTATTTCATGGAAAAACGTGGTATAAGTCGACCTCGTTACTTTTCAAACGGCTCAGCGGAGTCTGGATTTTGTAAGAATTCGATTTCCTTGTGTGATTTGTTAGTTTGTTTTGTATTCGCAACTTGTGAAACTGGTTTCTAAGAAGCTACAATAACAATAAATATTGCTAGGCAATTGACGCAGCATCATCTAGCCCCAAACTAAGCGGAGCTTAGTTTGGCTGGTTGGACTAGACAGTGGGTGCTAGATAACTGAATATGGTTATTGCATAAAAACATCAAACATCAAAGTGCCTTATTTCCATTGGCTTATTTCAGTTTTCCCCCTTGACAAATCTCCCTTGACGGGGAAAACTGAAATTTCATTTTTGAAAAGTCTAGAATTCCCCCTCACCGTTTTTTCTTATTCCAGTTTTCCCCCTTGAGAAAATTTGTTCAAGGGGGAAAACTGGAATATCATTTTTTAAAAGTCCAGAATTCCCCCTCAGCGGTTTTTCTCATTTATTGGAAGAAATCTATATAATAATGCTCTTTAAATCTTTTCACTCATATGAAAAACTTAAAAGAAATGATTCTATCCAAATAACAAGTTAAACTATCAACTATTTAAAACTGAAACAAAAACGGTTATTTCGGAATTTTTAATAAAGCTTCAGGCACACCTGAAGCACGGCTGCTGCGCAGCACAAAAATGTGCATTCAAATTTGCATTTGATATTGACGGTATTGACGACAGATAACTCGTAGAAAGCCGCGGTAGCCGCCCCCATACTGATCGCCTGCGAATTATATCTCTCTTTTCAGACCCCTTGTCAATTTTGCTGCAAACGCAAGTTATTTTCTTCTGCAACTTTTTGCATTAGATAGATAGATATTATTTATTGAAAGAAAGATTACATATTTTTGGTTCATAGTATCTTAAATCCTAAGATAGGTTTAACTAGACACTAGGGTTCTCTAAAAATAGCAATAAAAAAAAATTGTAAACACGGTAAGCTAGACAGTTACGCACACAAACACAGCACAACATTGCACATATGATGTGTGCTGATATGAAATAAAAGCTCTATTTTTCGCGCAAACTCGTCGTTATCAATGCCGATAGTGTCCAGCCTGATTTGGGAATGCGTGTTCGATTTACCGGTCTATTCTGTAACCAGGTACGGTAACCACCAAATATTGCTGAAGATCGTTTAAAAATAGTTTAACGGCACACCGATACTTATTTTTATTCAACTTATCTGTGCTACCACATATTTCGATTTGGACTTTGGGACACCATGATATTGCCAACGGTCGCGTCACCAACAAAATGTGTACATTTAAATAAGAGGTAATGGAGGTACCTACCTCACGTTGTATCAGCTTGGTTGCGCAACCAAATTTGTTGCCTTAAAGGCTGATTCACTGTCAATTTCTGTCGTAATTATAATCACTATAAACTATCAGGTTTGCTGTAAGAAAACTCTTTTAGGGTTAAGCTCGCCTTTGTACATAGCCATTAATTGCTAACTTTATGTATTTATATTTCTTGTGTGTACAATAAAGAATTTAAGAATTTATAAACATCTGCAAACTAAACATATATTATTTTCACAAATGTACGTACATTTTTGATGAGAGCAATCGTGACAAACAATTACGAGATCAATCGATTGTGACTCTACCGTTTCAATTTATTTTCAAACTAAAATTGAAACTTAGTAATAAAAGTAGTATTTCAAAGTAAATTGATATTTCAGCTTTAGTCTCGAGCCCTGGGAGCCAGCGGTGCACGAAATGGTCGCATCCGCCGCACCTGCTTCTTGCTATCTGCCTTGTTTCTGCTAACAGAATACCTTGGGTAAATAGGTAACTATACTTTGTATTTTAACGAGTAAGATGTCTTTTATAATTAACTACCTTCCGTTTTTTTTTTCTTAAGTTAATTTTCTATGTCGGGACCTCAATGTACCCATCTATGCTGAATTTCGGTTTTGTCCGTTTGATAGTCTAGGTGAAAAATAACAAACTCCCCTACATAAATCCAAGCTATACAGGGTGGCACATGTTACTAAAATCACTGATATGGTTCCTAAGAAGAGATTTTCGTATGTCTTATAGTTTCAGACTTTCCCATACTGACCGATCTAAATGTGCCCTGTACTGGTCTATGATGTTACATGATCATCGCATGCATCTGTAATACTCTTGCCAGCCAGTATTTTGCGGATATGAGATGCGAAAAGGTCAGTGCAATCCAGAGGAAGCCCATTGCACCCATGCACGAATTAAGGCCGGCACAGAAAGATTGCACACGAAAGCTCTACGTGTGGAAACAGTTGGTTCGCTGCTCCACGTAACGTAAAATTACGTGGAGCAGCGGCCAAAGGCGTATCGTAGTCTCACTTCACTTGTCACACACACTTATGTGCTTAGTAACTGGCAGTTTTTCATATACATCCAGTAGGATCATTATAAAAATCGGACGGTCCTTGTGGTCATAGAGTGAACAAGACAATGGCACTAGGGACGTATTCGCGTGTAAAAAAAATCAATTATGCATCCTATTTAGAACAGGTATGATGTATTATGTTTTTTAAAAGTACCCTGCATTATGTGTCACCTCTATTTTCAAGCAGTGTGACTGCGGTGCTGCACTACGAACTACCATCCACCGCTGACCACTTAACTAAGTGGTCAGCGGTGGTTGTGGTGGCCTGTAAAAGTGGTCCACTTTATCCGATCCTTAACATCCTTGCTGCAGGCTAGGTACAATAGTTGCATTGTGTGACAATACAGGCGGTTGTGACATGAGCAATTTTAACCACAAACCCGCAATGCGGGACTTACAGTACTTAAAACTCGGAGATTGCGCGGCTGATTTATGTTTCAACGTTTTCATACTATTCTGCTTGTTTAGAATGGCTTGCGTAATGCTGTACAGAATCAGGCTCGGGTAGGTACCTACTTTCTTGTTGGGATTCTCGTGGGAGTCACCTGTGCGCTTGGTCAAGGATTTTTGCTTACCTGGAATCCGTCGACGCAAATTTTGACAATCAGCATTGCTACTATATTGCGTTACAGACAGCGAGTAAATCGAAGGATGTTCATATGTTCGTTTTATATTTTAGAGTGATCATTAGATTTTTTCAATAGTCTGCAGTTAGCTCAGCTGTTTCTAGTTCTAATTAGCTTTCTATTGTTTTATAGGAACAGACATAGATACAGAGAATATTTTCCCTGTCATTATTGCTAAAGATTTTCGGTTTAACCGTTTCGTGGCTTAGTTGGTTAGAGCACACCCGTACTGAGGGTGGGTTCGAGTCCCGACGAAATCGAAAATTTTTGGGAACTTATTTCATTTCTTAGAGATACCCAAAGTGCGGTAAGCACTGTAACAAAAAAACCTTAGAATTTCTTAAGTCGTTGCTAACGGAAGCCATGTTTTGGGTATTTTTATGTTACATATATTTTATCTTGAGCACTGTTTTGGCTTCATTTCAGAATGCAACCCGAAAACCATCCACAACTTACCTTTCATCGAATCAATTCACTTGTTATTATCGTCGTCACGTTGCATAAAACCATTCACTTTACCATTTTAAAATGTCTTCAACAGAGTTCACAGAATCGAGCAAAACGGAATCAGACAAAGTGTTCCAATACATTAATACAGTAGATGACTCCATTAAAGCGAGTGCTGCAATACCAGATATGGTTCTTTGATGCAAAAATATTTGCTCGAACATTCGGTTGGAAGTTTCGGAGAGTGGAATATGATTGGTGGTCTGGGAAATCAGTTTGAAGAAATTAAATTTCATTTTTGCTGGAATTGTTTTTGCAGTCGCAAAGGTTTTACGAGACCTTTCAGTTTAAATGCTTTAAAAATACTACTTCAGTACTGTGGTGAGATTATTTCGTACCCATCGACGGATCAACGTTTTGTTTAAGCTTAAAGTACTCTTAAACACTGCGCCAGGTATTAGAATGATAATAATAAGAGCCCTCACGTCTCGTATTTTTATTATACGTCAAGCACTAATCAACCGCGGGGAGTAGAAGACTGTTTCTAAAGGAGAAAAGAGTGTACAAAACAAAGCATTAATCATGGTCAAAGGGACCATGATTAATGCTTTGTTTTGTCATGACCACCGTTTATGCGACACCGACACCGCGGCCATCGAAGGTTCGCCTGAACCGCAGGAAGTTGCGGGTCTGATTCCTTCCTAGGGACAAATGTTTGTAGGATCTGCAAATATCTGTTCCGGGTGTCCTGGGTATTTTCTATGTATAATAAAAAATATCTGTCTTCGATTTTTTTTTTAATATGAAATGATTGAATTTTTTTTACTTTATTTTATTAATTGTTATAATATTTTTATGGTAATGTAGTTTTTCCTAGTATCCATAACATAAGCCCTGCTTAGCTTGGGGCTAGATGATGCTGTGTGGATTTTGCAACATTATTTTTTATCTCTCTTATCTTTAGAACGCCACTCTTAGATGGTCAAGTGACAATTGGTCAGATGCAAGTCTCAACATTGTCTCAAAAAAAAATGGCCAAATAGCATACAACTTTGTTGCGACGTTTTCACTAATACACGTGTACTGTAAGGTACACGTGTATTAGTACTTTCTAAAGTTATCTATATTGTTTGCAACAGTCTGCAGTTAGCTCAAATGTTTCAATTGTAAATACTAGTTTTGATTTAATTCTATTATTTGATTGTAATTTCCTTTGTTAATTAAGTTCAAAAATTATCTTATATAATTGACTATTCCGGGCCCTCAAAGCGTTTTCTGCTAATAAAATAAATAGCTTAAAGACTTTTGTTTTCAACAACAGCAGAGTATAGATTAACTAGCACGGAGCTATTTAAATAAGCTTTCTCCATATCAAAGGCTTTCATTTCAAACAAACGCACCGAAGTACACTGACGAGCAAAACTTTCCCCAATTTAAACACCCAGTTTGGCAAGTCTGCTTGGATAATGGTTGTCATAGAGTCTGCACACCAACGGCAATAGGGTATTGGGTGAAAAGCGTCTCAATAAGATCTTATAGTGCTAATGCACCACTGAAAACTAAAAAAACGATTACTAAAACTCTAAAAACTTTTTTCAATCGATAAGAGCAAATGAAAGATGAGGAAAATGCATTTAAAATTTACATTTTCAAGTTGTGCGCGTAATTTTACGAAAACGCTGGACGCAGTGGACGCTATATTGCTCTGTGGTCATGGCGTCAGTTGGATGTGAGGCTTTCAACAAATGCGCTGATGTTGCTGATAACTGCTTATACTTTTTAGTTTGCCTACACAGCCGTATGACATTACAACATTGCGCCTACTATTTCATGGTGTTTAAAATAGATAAAAAAGACTGAAAATTATTATTTGAAAATTTATTTTGTAATTTTATGAACTAAAAAGAACATTTTCCGAATACTTTTTGCCTAAGTTATCTCAGTAATATATTTTTTGATTTCTTCTCATATAGAGTAAAATACCCTATTACGGCCCGGCGCGGCGAGTTGATATCGGTGACATAATTTTTAGAAAACTATGTTGTCGGTGACCTCTGACTTTTTGCGACTTGTTTGTGATCAAATTTGTTCGCATATTCGTGACAAATAAATATCTGCGACATAACCGCAATTTTTGTGTGCTATGAAAAGACGCTGATTTCGTACCGCCGACAATTTTCACCGAAAGCGACACAACCCGGCGGCCTTGGTGTGTTACCTACTATATGTGAACCTGCCAATTTGTCGCCAACCAAGTCGCTAACATCCAACCCGCCGAGCTGCGTCGGCAGGGTTGGCGACTTTAATGTATAGACTCCTTTACACAGTTATGTAGAAAACCATAAACAGACTCCTAACGTAAGAGACGAATTATGCAGCCAATAAATCTTTCCAACACTACAACAAAAAACAAAATATCGATATAATGGTAGCTAGTTATTACTCAATTCGTTCATGCCTAAAATAGGGGGTCCAGAAATTAATAAGAGGTAGCCGTTTCTTGACAAGAGGGTTAAAGTATTCATATAGCCACAGTGTAATCTCACTAATCTCATCTCACTAATATTATAAACGTGAAAGTTTAGATGGATGGATGGATGGATGGATAGATAGATGGATGGATGTTTGTTCCTTTATCACGCCATCGGCAAAACGGATCTGGATGAAATTTGGCACAGAGATAGATTATAGTCTGGAATAGGACATAGGCTACTTTTTATCCCAAAATTCCTACGGGAACGGGAACTACGCGGGTGAAGCCGCGAGGCGCTGCTAGTAAAATTATAAAGCAAACTGCGATAATTAAACTGAGCCCTGAGTGGGAATCGGAAAGTCGACTTAAAGTTGAGTACGTTTTATTTTGAATATTTATAAATGATAATTAGATTGTTTTATCAGATTATCTAGAGGATAAAAAAGCTTGGGACGAGTTTTTCTCCAACTCGAAAACTAACATTCTAACAAGGTAAAGGTTTCTGGTTCGCTTCTTTACTTTACCTTAAAAAGATTGAAGTGGACAAAAAATCAAAGTGATCACTTTATTTCCTAGTTTTACTTATGTTATCTGAGTTTTGTGACGTGTCCAAGAGTCCTGTAAGGTCTAAAAGAAATAAAGCACTTTAAATTTTGATTTTTTTTTTAAAACCTGAAAAGTTAACCTACCTTAGGACCTTGGTTTTGTCCAAATTTATGCCAAGACCGATGCGTCGCGAGGCTGAAGCTAGGCCGTCCAGCATTTGGTTCAGCTCCTCTAGCGACTCCGCCATTAGTACTATGTCATCTGCAAATCGCTTTCCCTCAGGATAATAAAAAAAAAAAAAAAAAAAAAAAAAGGTGTGAGGTGTGGTTGCCGTTTATGCTAATGCCCTTTCCTATTCAGTCCAGCGTCTTAAGCATATCTTCCAACGCGCTTGTGAACAGTTATTCACTCCTGTGAGCAAATGCATGGGTTTAGTTTAGACTGCTGGCCCTGTACTTGGACACTCATGGATTATTTTAGTTGTTTTAAGTGCAATAAAGTGTTCATTCATTCATGGTGGCGGCATCTTACAGACATTTCAGCACTTCGATATAACGATAGTCTACTTGGCATTGATGTAAGGATTCCAGAACAGCCCAGGTTTCGACACCACTGGGGTAAACGTGTTCTTGAGTGGAGACCGCGACTCGTCAAACGTAGTGTAGGACACCCTCCAGCCAGGTGGGATGACGATGAAAAAAACCGTATCGATGCTGAATCGCGACAGTAGTACCTATAGCGATAGTTGCGATACAGAATCGTGGTTATAGGCGAAGGTACACAGTCGGCGACAGAATCGCGACTTTATCGATGCAAAAGCATGTCTGCATCGTGACAGTATCGCTACAAAAAGTCGCCGCCGTGGGCCGTGGGCGGAATCGTTCCCACCACGCCGAGAGCGCTCTTAGCTTTTACACGGTGATATCATCACAACCAGCTCCTCGCCCGTATAGGTGAAAACAAATTCTCACCATTCAGAATATGAAACAAGAGAACCATTCCTACTGCAATTATTACCTTACAGTACACCTTGACAAGCCTGCGTGATATTATGATAAATAGTAGACCCTTGTCAGAGCGCCAGAAAATAAACCTGAATTACTGGTTGGCACGTTTAATATGGTTTCGGACACATGGTACATGGTTGTCGCACACATATCCACTCGGAAACAGATCTCCACCGCCTCAACTGAAACCTTTTAGTATTCAAGGTTGGTTTATTTACTTGATTTAATACCACACAAAAAGTTTTGTCCCTAAGCGTGGTAGATACTACTAGCTTTTTGCTTTATAGTGCGCTACTCGCACTGGGTAAATCTTCTACCCAGTGCGAGTAACTTTTTTATTAAAAAGTTTTCGTAGAAGATACTACTAGTAAATAGATTATACGTAATTTAAGGTACTAGTTTCTGTCCGCGGCTTTGAACGCGTTGTTTCTAAGGAAACGTCCAAAGGTTATTTCTATCCCATTTGAGCTGTTACGAGTATTATACTAGCTGACCCGCCCGCAATTTCATTCGCGTGGACTTTAGTCATACCCTAAGTAATGCTGGTTTCCATGTAAACTATGAACTCCTAAGTTGTACAACCAATCCATTACGATTTCAAAGTTGTTATGAGAAAACCTATAAATCCCTCAATGTTTTTCCGAAAATCCGTTCTTCGCGGATGCATACGTCCTCTGAGAAACCTTCATGCAAAATTTCAGCTTCATAGCTCTTGTAGTTTCAGAGATTTCTCCAAGAGTTACCCAGTTTTCTCTTTTATACAGGGTGTAACTTGAGGGGTGGATCATCGGTGGCTGGGGGGTGGGGGACCTCAGTACCTATCGATTTAACCCCCATGTATGTTCAGCGATATTCAGTGGTTCAAAAGTTATTTGGACTTTGGTAAAAATTTTGTGAAAATCAGATTTCACCCTAAATTTCGCAATTGCAGCCAAAATATTAGGTCTGCGAACGTGAACTTTTTTATAAAACAAGATTGATAGTTGCTGTATAATACCCCTAAACCATTCTGAGTCTTAGATTCATAAAAAAACCAAATATGAAACTTATAGCTAAACTTCTTTTCAAAATTTAATATTTACACAAGCTTTCTATGGTTATAAAAAAAATATTTCACATATTATTTTTTTCTGCAATCTATATTAAAAACAACTGGCTTTCATGAAGAATAAACCCTGAAAATTTCATTTGGCTAGTACGAGGGCATCATGTTGAAAAATGTACTTAAATAGTCCAAGTACCAAAAATCGATATTTTATTTTATATTAAAGTCGACAAAATAATTGGAAATAAAATGTTTCTAAGCTAATAAAGTAAGTAATTAGTAAAAATAACTAAACGAAAAAGCAGGAATGAGAAAAATAAAAATGAAATGCACTGTTAAAAATATTATTTTTTATACTGACTACGTTCATTTACATTAAATGTTCAAAATGAGCTCCATTATTGGCGATACATTGCCTACTTCTTTTTATGAAATTTCTCTTGAGCCTGTGGAATGAGTCTTCTTTTTCCCTAATCTTCATTTGGGCCTGGTTTAGTTTTAGCCGTAATTGCTCAATCGATGTGTATTGGCTTTTATACACCAACTCTTTGTAAAATCCCCAGATGAAAATATCTACAGGGTTTAGGTCTGGCGACCTTGGGGGCCAGGCTTTAAGCACTTTAAGTCTAATAAACAAATAAATTACAATAACAGCAACAACAATCCAAATCACAATGAAAAGAAAGTATAAAAGACGCAGTTCTCGTTCGAAAAAAATCAAACTTAAAAATACTATACTAACTAATTAGCCAATCACAGCGGTGAGCAATAACGCAGTCTTCATTCCAAAATTCAAATCCAAAATTTAAAAATAGCTTTGTGGGCTTGGCGGGCGAACAAGCCTGCTTGATGAATGAAGAACAGAGATAAGAGTATTTTAGCTATCCTTTCCTTGACGCACTTAGACTATTTAAGTACATTTTTCAACATGATGCCCTCGTACTAGCCAAATGAAATTTTCAGGGTTTATTCTTCATGAAAGCCAGTTGTTTTTAAGATAGGTTGCAGAAAAAAATAATATGTGAAATATTTTTTTTATAACCATAGAAAGCTTGTGTAAATATTAAATTTTGAAAAGAAGTTTAGCTATAAGTTTCATATTTGGTTTTTTTATGAATCTAAGACTCAGAATGGTTTAGGGGTATTATACAGCAACTATCAATCTTGTTTTATAAAAAAGTTCACGTTCGCAGACCTAATATTTTGGCTGCAATTGCGAAATTTAGGGTGAAATCTGATTTTCACAAAATTTTTACCAAAGTCCAAATAACTTTTGAACCACTGAATATCGCTGAACATACATGGGGGTTAAATCGATAGGTACTGAGGTCCCCCACTCCCCAGCCACCGATGATCCACCCCTCAAGTTACACCGTGTATACTTAGATTATTGGAACGTTGTACAAACATTAAATCAAAAAGCGATTAGTACTTACCTTTCTCATGTACACCCGAGTATTATTTCCCGAGTTCCACGCGTAAAGCGTCATCGTCATATCACGTCTTTCGTAGTAACCCACGTAGGGTTACTACGAACCATATTTATGTTATGAATAACCTAAATGGTTTCATCAAGTACATAGCTCCTAATTTATTCAGTTATCCATGTTACCTATAAAATACTTCCATACTTCCATCAGTATCACATTTGACCTTAGGTTTACCGTTACAGTCCCCCGACGGGTATCCGTGACCTCTCGAGATGGAACTCGACGCCTCTGTAATAAGGTCGACTTTTGATACGCAACACGTTTCGATTAGTGTATTTTGTGGGCTAAAATCACCTAAATGTGTTCCCACTGCTGAGACTCGGGGATGAGTAGAGTGCCTTTTAGATTGTTTTCTCGGGGGATGGAAACCACGGGTTTTGTTTTACCTTAAAATAATTCTACGTTTTTATAATATTGACTTTTTTCGGTGTAGGGCTGAAAAACACAGCGAAAGTTCTAAGCACAATTGTTATAAAGTTATAATAAATAGCTGCCAACTCTTTGACAGGGTCACCTACCTGTGGCCTTAGCCCGAGTCAATACAAAAAACATTGGTGAAAAGTAATCGAGATCTTACACGAAAAGGGCTTAAATGGTAGTTATAGCAGACACAAACGAGGTGTAGCTTAAATGGTAGTTATAGCAGACACAAACGAGGTGTAGCCAAAAAATGCGACAAAATGCGTGAAAGCACTGAAGTTATAATTATGCTTATCAACTCACACATTTAGATTAGTTTTTACCTTAAAAATCAAGATAATTTTAGAGTGAACGTGTTTTACCTCAATAATAGACGTGTTTGGGTCAGACTTGGTACGCTCATAGCAAGGGAAAAACTTAGATTCGGTGCAAGTACCGAGTGAAATGTTTTCCCGTGTGTTCTCATTTTTCTTAAAGCACCTATTTGAAGGTATTTCTATGACCAAGTTAGGTTGGTAGTGCTCTATCTACTTACTTTTGTAATATCAATGCCGTAAACATGACTACCGCTGTTATTTCAAAGTGCAACAAATCACTCAAAATCAATCGAAAACTATCATTGAGTTTGTAAGAAACGATTGGAGCGTTGTCATTCTACAAAAGGTAGTTTCTCTCGATCCGTAAGAGGCGCTACAATGCGCTTAATGTATAGAAAGGACTTGAAAACGATGGAAGTATTCGTAAGATAATGCGCACAGCCCATACTTAACATTCTGGTTCAAAATGATTGTGCTATTGCCTAAATATACATCATCATCATCATCCGCAGCCGGATTTTACCCACTGCTGGATATAGGCCTCCCGAAGTTGGTGCCATCCACCACGGTCCGGTGCTATCGGCCTCCATTGACGTCCCCCGACGCAAATATAAAAAAATATACATAATATTATTCAAAAGGTAGGTAGGTGGATATACATTATTCCGCGTCCCGCATTCCAGTTCAGGGATATAGTCTGTGCTGTTACACCCCGATTTGTTATTAACAAAAAAGATAATGTAAGACACCAAAACAATTTAAATATCGCAGTAAAATTCACATGTCACATAGTCTAGATATAACCTGAATTTGATTATGATCATTTGGTATCCAACCAAATCATTTCAATAAGACTTTGATGATAATTGAAATGTCATAAGCCTGATATACTTAACATAATGCAATACTAAGATAATTTTATTTTTTTCATAGAAAACGACCAGAACACCCTGCACAAATGTCTGCCGATCGTACACACATTCGTCCTGAGGCGGGAATCGAACCCACAACCTCCTGCGTCGCAGGTAGACCTTCGCCGACCGCGCCACAGAAGCCGTCATCATTAATGGCACCATACCACGGTAATGGATACGTAACATTACCGTGACCATGCGCAAAGTTATCTGGCACCACCTCCAGATAAACCAGCGCTAATCAACGCCTCCGCCATAACTTTGCAGCTCATTAAAGAGCAGTCGTAAATTTACAACAATTTGCTTGAACTAGGAACCAATTTATCTCAATTTGATTACTTTCCTGGCATTACGGTTCCCCAGGGCTGGCCAAATAAGGAGCACCGGCCAATACGGCGGATTTAGGTTAAACTTTAGGCTGCATGACGCAAGTTCTCAGATAGTAGCGTTCCTGAAAATCCGCTGGGAGCGGACATCAGCGCCTCCTGGTGAACAATTTTACCACCAAACAGCGATCCCTAACCCGGATGCCCTGCGTGGATTAGTTATTATTGGCATTACTCCCTATATGATAAAAGCCAAAATGAGGCGCTTTTTAGGGGAAGCCCGCGTCCAGCTGTGGGTGAGTACAGCCTGTAGATGATGATGGTGAAAGTATCGTTATGGTACAATTAAAGTTACATTGAACCAACGAACTTCAAACTTTTCTAATCTCACTAAGCAAGCTTTTATCGAGTTTAACATAAGTTAATCAAGCTTTCCTCTCACTACAATTGTTTTATTGCACTAAGCTCAAAAGTTGAACAGAAAAGTTGCTGACAACTTTTAGTTTGTCATAACTGGGGACTTAGATGATACCAACCTCTTGATTTAAATCTAGAACATAGACAAAATCTTTTCTCAAACAAGTTTACCACAGTGAAGATTTTATATTACCACATCTTTCATCACATACCGTTTCAAACGTGTGTTATCTTATCACTCAAAGAGTCGCCCAACTGCTAACAACAGGAACAATTTTGTACCTACGGAGGTACAAAATAAACGTGAAATTCCGACAAAGTACATTCAGCTAACTGCGATAATCATAACTTATTATTCATAACCCATAAACTTAAACCAGCGTATTAAACCTCCCAACTTAATTGATGATCCCTCGAAGTTCAACAAACGGCATTTCAAAGTACCCAATGAAATCGAAACAGAAAGGTTTGTCTGTAAAGGATATTTCACGCTTACGGTATGTAATACAATTCTAGTGGTATGAATTTACCGGCTGTCGTGTACAGTGCGCGTCACAATTAAGTATCCCCCTATCTCAATGTATGTGGGTTCAAATCCTGTCAGCGATCGTTGGAGATTGGGTGATCAAAACTACATGTTTTTTATAATTTTCCATTTTCTTTTCATATTTTTGACGTTTCTAACAAAAATTGTATGTTCGGTATCATTAAAATGTAATTTTTGCATAAATTGTTTCATTTTAATTTCATTTTAATTTGGTAACCATACTTAAAATTCGATGAAGTAAGTAAGTATCAACTTGGCCTTGCGGTAGTAACCGGTAAATGAATGCAAGACAATAAGAGTGACAGGGTTCGAATCTCGTGAGCGGCGTTTCGTTTTTTTTTTATCAATTGTTATCTTTTTTTCTTTGCAATGTGTAAGATTTTTAATTGATATTATTCTTTATGGGCTTAATTGGAAGTTAATGAAAAACGAACAAAAATTACAAAAAATAATATTCTATAAATGTCTACAATATTATACAATAACTACTACGTTTAGATCTATGATATTATAACGAAATAATTGTTTTGATACACCATTATAACAAATAATATCTGTAAACAGTGAAAGGTTTTTTATAATAGATTGTGATAATTTATTCAAAAATAAAGAACATTGGTAACAATATTTCGATCTCTCGCAAAATATGCACAAAGCAAACCACACGAAATAAGACGAGTGACAATTACTTTATTCGCTACAAACGACAAAGTCAAACCCTACCCGCATCCATTAAAAAAATGTAAGACTAAAAATGGGGAAGGCATTAAAAATGGGGACTAATTAGACCGATAGACAAAATTGGACACGTTGTTCCATCAGCTAAATAGCTCAGTTGATCTAATGCCGAGAATTCTAGTCTCCATATAAAGGGTGGGTGGTTCGATCCTTAGCGGCTTGATAAGTTTTTGCTTTGAAAATTAGTCACAAGCGAATAGAAGTTAGAAAATATTTTGTAGACAAGGGGGATACTTAATTCTGACGCGCACTGTACAATGCTCGCGCGAGCGAGCGAGAGCAATGCTAGTGGAGTTTTATCATCATCATTATCAGCCTATTTAAGTCCACAGCTGGACATAGGCCTCCCCTAATGAGTACCATAGCACCTTGTATTCAGTTTGCCGGTTCCAGCATTTGCCAGCAGTCTTTCGCAAATCGTCATCCCACCCGGTCGGAGGGCGTCGTACACTACTTTTGCCAAGTCGCGGTCTCCACTCAAGAACATGTTTACCCCAGCACTGCAGCGGTTGTCGGTTCTTCTCGAGATATGGCCAGCCCACTACCACTTCAGCTCGCTAATCCTTTGAGCTATGTCGTTTACCTTGGTTCTCTGTCGGATGTTTTCGTTGCGAATCCTATCCTAGGAGCGTTGTGCTAGTCGCGAATAACAAACAACTGACTCACAAAAAACGAAATGGACGTCTTAGTGAATGCATTTATTTTAGGATGCAAAAACTGCCCGAACCTCACTTCTCTTTTTCGCCGTTCGCCGTAGCAAGAGGAAAAAATTCGTTTACATTGAAAACTGTCACGTATCCGCTTTGCCTGACGCTGACCTTTGAAAATCCAGACATTTGATCTTTTTGTTACCTTTGTGCATTGCACCTGCGTAGACCGCCTTCGTGGCCCTCGGGAAAAAATATTAGATTTGTTCCACTTGTTAAGGTTTTCTAGTGACAATTAATAATTTTGCCCACCACAATTACATTTCACCTGTAGGTTATTTAATTACCAAAAAACAATGGGACTATTAATATGATCAAATCTTTATTGACAAAGAAAATAACAGTTAATTTAATAGAATTAAATCAAAACAAGTATGTATTCACAATAGGCTATTTGACTTCTATTGGGAATTAGTTCTTACGTATTGTCTGATAAAAAATAATGAAAATGATACTAATATTTCTTCAAGACCCGTCGTATTTGCTGTAAATACTAATTTTAAAGTTTGAATAAAATAATGGCGCCCTAAAACGCTCATGGCTCCGGCGACATGATTCGATGACGTCACAACTCCTTTCGTCAACCAACACAATGTCAACCGTGGACGGAAGAAATCACCCCTCCCTGGATGGTACACACTTCACACCGTAGAGTTATTATAGTACTAGCCATATAATAACTATGATTCACAACACCAAAAAAAAAGTATCCCAAAAAATACAATTTCATCGGGACTTGAACCAGCCAGCGCCCTTCCCTGAGTACAAAAACATTAAAATTCATTATTTATCTAGGTAGGCCTTCTGTCATCAATTATCCGTTATTGTAACCGATGACGCTGATTTGAAAACCGTTACCCGAGTAATGTATGCAAACTGGTATTTTGCGGCAATGTACAAGAGTCTTTAGAGAAAACATAAAACGCAAGGGCACACGGACTTAAACGATAAACTTTGCGCATTTTTCAAACGTAAATTGCCTTAGAACTTTTGTCGCTATTTGAGTAAATGAAACTTTTATAGGTAGGTACTTTAGTTTGTAGGTAATGGCGAAGGGCAAATAACTGGCAGATCCAATGATGATTTAGTAATTCAAAGATTGTTAAACGAGATTAGATCAAATGATTAAATTATTCCATGTAAAATTTAGCTAGGGTCTTTAGCAAGAAAAATTCAATAATGAATTTAATGAGAAAAAACTGATTTTGCTCACTGTTTTTGACTAGTAGAAACACCGTTTGAGAGCGAACGGTGAAAATTATGTTAATTGATGTGTTTGCATTTTTGTATTAAATGTCATAGTATATACCATTTCAGAATCCTCTTGAAATGGACATATTTCAATAAAAAAAAATACGCAACAGTAACTAAAACTTTGCTTGCTAAAAAAAGTAAAAACAAAAATTTAAAAAAATTACTAATGACAAAATATTTTAAAAAGTGATCATAATAAAATCGACCAAGTGCGAGTCGGACTCGCGCACGAAGGGTTCCGTACCCATCTATAAAAACGCCAAATAATCACGTTTGTTGTATGGGAGCTCCCTTAAATATTTATTTTATTCTGTTTTTTAGTATTTGTTGTTAAAGCGGCAACAGAAATACATCTTCTGTGAAAATTTCGACTGTCTAACTATCACGGTTCATGAAATACAGCCTGGTGACAGACGGACACCAGTAAACCGAACCCTTCTTATTTACAAAACAGTTATAAAATCTGAATTTCATTGACCTTGCCTTTTTACACCCTTTGAAGTCAGTTAAAGTCTACGATCTTATGTCGGTAAATACGAAAGTTTTCACGATCACCTCAAACAGTTTCCACTAACGTTTTATACGATCGGTAAAATCTATATAAAAGTTTTAATGACCATTGATTATTAGTTATACATATGTCCTCATCATCACAGCTTATTTTAGTCCACAGCTGAACATAGGCCATAGCGCCGTACCTTCAGATACTTAAGTATGTATCTGTTTGAAATCCTGAAAAATTCAAACTTTTTATCTTGACTATTGAAAAAAAGATGATGAATAAGGTGAATAGGCTATTTGACGACATTAAAAATAAGTTCCAAATTGTTTTTTTTTTTTAAATATGCCTTGTTTAAGTAAAAAAATGGGATTACACATTTTTTGATACATGATCACGTGACCGAAAACGCTATGTGTTGGTTGGATCGCAAGTGACGTCACACATCTACAGATTACAGTGTCAATGAGTTCTTCTTGTTAGGTGTGGTGTGGCGGGGTGACGTCATAGCTTGGAGAACGGGAGCCATGACAGAGATTATCGTTTTGGCGCGGCATTATTTTATTCAAACTTTAAAATTTTATTAGTTTTCATAACTAATACGACTGGCCTTGAAGAAATATTGATTAGGTACACTTTGCATTATTTTTATCAGACAATACGTTAGAATTCTTTCCCAGTAGTAGTCAAGTAGCCTATTGAACTTCATTTCTTATAAGTTCATTTATTTATTACTAGCAGCGCCTCGCGGTTTCACCCGCGTAGTTCCCGTTCCCGTAGGAATTTCGGGATACAAAGTAGCCTATGTCCTATTCCAGACTATAATCTACCTCTGTGCCAAATTTCATCCAGATCCGTTTTGCCGTTCTGGCGTGATAAAGGAACAAACATCCATCCATCCATCTAAACTTTCACGTTTATAATACTAGCAGCGCCTCGCGGTTTCACCCGCGTAGTTCCCGTTCCCGTGGGAATTCCGGGATAAAAAGTAGCCTATGTCCTATTCCAGACTATAATCTATCTCTGTGCCAAATTTCATTCAGATCCGTTCAGCCGTTCTGGCGTGATAAAGGAACAAACATCCATCCATCCATCTAAACTTTCACGTTTATAATATTAGTGAGATGAGATTAATAGATATTGTTCAACGAGATTCAACTGTTCTCAAGGAACCAAAACTGCACAACATTCGATAGGCATTGTTTTGTGCTTACACCTTAAATTACAATTTAATAGCATTTATTTACTGTTTACGCACCAACATCAATAAGCTATAGCTCATTATTAAAAAAATCGCATCTTCTTACATGCTTTCGGCCCTATTTATAGTTTACCCTTAGATCTTTTACTAAATTTCTAGTGCAGCTTATAACTACTGCCGGGAGTGAGTGAGTCTTCTGGATAAGCCATAGGAAGCTGTTGATATTGTGCATGAATGGTTAGAAGAACCAACGCGCGTGCGTACGCCAAATCGATCCGTACCACCCGTGTAAATAATGTATTTGACTCAAATTTTTGCGTGTGTAAATATTTTTTGACAGAATCTCTGACGTCAGGGCGCTTCGAATTTTTTATTTCAAAAACCTTGGTTTGAATTTAGAATTTGGTATCTTTATATCTTACAATAAAATTAGGAATATCGGTGGTTCCTAAAAAGTATTATTTGGCAACTTTTTCAAATAACATTTATTCTGCCGTAGACTTTTAGAAGTTGCGTTGATTTTTTATTATCGTTCCTACCAATAATAACGGTCGGCGCAGCTGCGCAGTGTTGAATACGTATCGACATTTTTGTTTCGGCGCCACTGTCGCCTCAGTCGCTCGGGCGTAGCTGTCAAAAGTATTTTTATGCCTCAATTCCTCAATTTTCATGCAATAAAACTGTTTAATAACAAGCTCTTTTGATCATAAAGGTGTTCTAAATTCAACTTTTCATTTCAAGAATGTAAACTGTTCCGTGAAAAACGTTTCAACCTCAAATTGTTTTCGGCCTGCGTTGCGCAGGTGGCTACGTGAAGTCGAAAATGTTGTTCCGATGGTTTTTCGGTGTGTTTTTGTTTATTTTCGGCGTGTGTTACGGTAACCCGGATGCTAAAAGACTGTATGACGATCTGCTGAGCAACTACAACAGACTGATTCGACCTGTTGACAAGAACAACAATACTGTTTTGGTGAAGCTTGGTCTTCGGCTATCGCAGCTTATCGATTTGGTGAGTTCATTCATTTGAATGCTTTTTGTATAGAACCTTCGCTGTTGAGAATGATACATACAGGTAAATTGCATAATGACCTTAATTTTACACAAATATTTTTAAGTAAACCTTTTTGTGAGTAGAAAAATAAATGTCTTATTTTTATTATTATACATGATACATCAACGTTTTGTTTGTATCTTGGATGATAAGCAGGTTTTTAATCGTACTGTGAGGCAGTAAATATTTTTTTGAGTCTAAGATATAACCTAAATGCACCATGTAAATCACGAAACCTATACATGGGTGCATCCACGAGAGATGTTACTTGTTGTAGAGCAACGACAACGTCAAATGTTACCGTAACCAAAGTTATCGACATAGCTCAAATAATTTCCATGCTGAAATGACAGTGGGCTAGCCATATCCTGCGAAGAACCGATATAAGCTAGGGTAAACGTGTTTTTGACTGGAGACCGCGACTCAGCAAGCGTAGTGTAGGACGCCTTCCGGGCAGGTGCGATTACGACCTGCGGAAGACTGCTGGCATATGCGGAGCGGCAAGCTGAAAATAGGGCTACTGTCCAACGGTGGACTACTATAGGCTGATTTTGGTTGACAAGGCAAATTGTTGCTCAACAAGGCTTTTGGCTTCACATATCAATAGGTACCTACTTATGAATTTTTTACATTTGGCAGGCAATTAAGTATAAAAAACTCAGTATAAAGTCAGTGTGCACAATAAGAATCCAAAAACCATCAAAGCTAATAGAAATTGACATCCTACTTCTCATTGGTAAGGTTCGTTAGGTTCTATTAATTTGAAACCTAGAAATGTGCAAACCCTCGAGGCGGCGCATTCAGTGTTGCCAGCGCCTACCTTGTTATTTACCCGCCTTAGCTGTGTTTGACCTGCTAACGAACTGAACTAACTTTGAAGAGCAACACAAATAAATACTCACACTTCGGGGCTTAAATTCTTGGAAGGGTTATTCTATCCCCCGACCTGGCATTGATAAAACATTTAACTAAATTTAGATGGAGAATGAAATGATATTTTTTGTTTGGTTGAGGGACTACATTAAAAACAAAAGATGAAACCGCTAAAGAACCACTGAGAAAAAAAAACCCCAGTCATCATCATCGGCCTATATTAGTCCACAGCTGGACATAGGCCTCCCCTAATGAGCGCCATAGCGCCCTGTCTTCAGCTTGCCGACAAATACAAACAAATATTTGTCCCAAGGCGGGAATTGAACCCGCAACCTCCTGCGTTGCAGGTGGACCTTCGCCCACTGCGCCATAGAGGTCGTCAAAATAAAAAGTATGTGAGATGGACCCAAACCGACATATGAAGACAATTTTCTGGAACTACATAGAATCTTAATTCCATTGCAACGCCATGTCTCCGTTTGTGGAAATCCTGAACATCCCAGAAAGTTCCTACTTGACTTTATATCATTTTTACGGGCTGCAGGTTAACGTGACTACGGCTACGGTACTTTTCCGGATTAACTTGGAAAACTTGATTGTCTGTGGAAAGCTCTGGAATTTTAAATGAAGATAGTTTTGTAGGATTTTAAGCCTTTGTTCACAAAACGTGTCTCAACTTAATCGTTTCACTTTTATTTTGTTCCTTATGTGTGAGACCAAACAAGCGTAAATTTTTGAGTCCTGTAAGTCGCGTAATTTCGGTCTCGTAATTTTTGCTGCAATTGGTTTCACAGAAGAGTCCTTTTTTTTCTTATTTTTTTATGCGGCGAGGAAATTCGTTTACGAATAGACTGGTCTGGGGGGGACCAGAATGATGTGGGACTCGACGCCCTGAGAAGGACGTAATACCCACTAAAACCTCTCCGGTAACCCTCTCTCGCCATTTTTGTCGAACCACGGGAACATTATAACCTACCGCGGGTCGACTGGCGTCCCCTCTTCCTCCCATACATGGCCGGCGAGCCCACCGTTCTACACACTCGCCGACCCCGTTCATCCGTCACCTTTCCTCCCCCCGATTAGGACACAGACAGGACAGACGCAGTTGAAACCGCGAATGTCGACCTCTGTGTCCGGATGGGCATGTCCGGATGGGCAAATCCGTCGCCCCTACTATCAGGTGTGGGTCTTGCATTTACACACACATATACTCACACTCTCACTCAAACATGTTCATACATACATACATTCATTCTACTCACACGGGCACAGTGCCGCGCACACTCAGCTAAAGCAAGCGCGCGCATCACTGTCCCGCATGTCCCACACCTGTGCTCGAGTACCGCAGGTTGCGTCCCGCGTGTCTCGTGCCATCCATCACCTTTCATTATCATAAAACCTTGGCTTCATGGCCCACTCATACGTCGTCACATCTATTCCTCCTCATGGCGCCGTCGTGTCGGGGCACTCAACACGGCGGCAACCCCTCTCCTCTTCGAGCGACAGAGGCCTTTCCCCAGGGCTCGCGCCCGAAGATCTATCCGAGTTCGAGTGCTACTCACTAGCACCCAAATCCTACAGGCTCCTAGGAGTGTACTCGGCCGCACAGGTGCGCGCGGCCTAGTACACCTCCAGCCCGCTCAATATGTGCCCACAGCACCGACAGCCTATTGTTGATCGGCACTGTCCCTCCCCGCCGCCTCCCGCGGACAACATTCAGATGTGCGTTGCCATGAGGCCACGCACACGCTTACGCTTGCGCCAGCCCACCAGTTGCAGCCACTTGCCTGCAACAAACACAACATAAAAAAAGGAAAAGACTATATATGTCCCCTACCTCTCCACTCTCTTCGAACCCAAGGCCTTACCTATGCCTCGCGCTCGAAGACCACTCTCAGGGCGGCAGACGGCGGCTGTCTGCCGCCCGGCGCCCGGCAACCGCCGTATGCCGCCTGTTTGCACGCCTCCCCCCGCGTCGCGCCTTCGGGTCACGCTCACGGATACGCTCCGCCTCTTCTTTGGCGGTCATCACCGCGTCCGAAAAGGCAGAGATGTCACAGAAGAGTCCTAAATAAAAACACAGAATAAACCAGGGTAAAGTACAAACACAGAGACGCTACTTAAATAACTACAGTCTACTACCTAAAACTACAAAGACACAGTTAAAAACCACCTTTTCTCCACCCTTTTTCCCCACTTCCGCTTTCCACCAAAAATGCAACCACTCAGATGTCCGTGTGTTTACTGCCCATTTATTTACCAACTTACCTACAAAGTAACTTTACAGGGTCCCTTGTAATTCGTTTGATAAGTAGTCGCTCTACATAGCCGAGTTGATGGCTGCTACTGTCGCTCGCATAAAACGTGTCTAGCTTACTCAATGACGATGCTGAACCAGTGGCTTTAGTATCTGGATTAAATAATAATGTGCTGATTTTGTCTAGTTCAACACTTAATGACCCTTTGTGCTTTTAAACTACCAAGACTTTTTAAATAGTCTAAGAAATCAACACAAGTGTTTTTTCAGTCCATTGACATTGACAAATCAACAAAGCGAAAAAAATGGAAGTAGAATAAACTTAGTAAAATATTGCTTAGCATTGTGAGGTGGTCCAAAATTGATTGAGTTGATGTGAGGGGCACATGGGTCATATCGATTTGACCGCCGCTATGTCAAATCAAAGTTACACCAAAGACTTTGATTTTCATTGGACATGAGGGTCAAATCCTCAACTTCCACTATGATGGTTGCACGATCGTTGATCGTGTTGACCTAAGCTATGACTGACCTACCTTTGACTGAAACGCTCTGTTAAGAGCTTAATCACATAAGATAACGACGACCTCGGTGGCGCGGTGGGCAAAGGTCCGCCTGCAACGTAGGAGGTTGCGGGTTTGATTCCCACCCTGGGACAAATGTTTGTAAGATCTTCAAATATTTGTACCGGGTGTTCTGGTCGTTTTCTATGTATAATAAATAATATCTATCTGTGTATTGTATTATGTATATCAGTTATCTAGTACCGATAACACAAGCTCTGCTTAACTTGGGGCTAGATAATGCTGTGTGAATTCTCCAGCATTATTATTATTACTTATATAAACTCTGATTTTGTCAAGACATTTATTTTTACCGTTAATACATGTAAAATCTAATATTTCCTCAAAACCTTTAATAAAAAACACAATAAGAAAAACACGTTCACATTAAGTACCGCTTACATCCAACCCTTTAGAGATTCATGTTTACCGGAATGCCAGAATTTACTTAGAAGGACCATTTCGACTATTTTATGTGAGACCGCTGAAAACCGAGACTTGCCTTTATATGGAACACTTCAACGGTTATTTGATTTAAAACGACACTGGTTTCAGGTCAAGGCGTTTTTAAGATCAGTTGTGGAATTGCGATACAACCACTCATGAAACTGTTCCACCATTGCTGCGTTCTCCATGGTTTTTGAGAGCCGATATGTATAAGGCGCTGATAGAAATATATCGTGCGTAAGATTGGAATCTGATTAGCAATTGAAGACTTAGTTCATAAGGGTGACATGAATTATTTAAAACTTATAATTAAAAAATAATAAAAAAACATGTCCTAAAATTTACATTTGAAAGCAATTTCAATTGCCTTATAATTGCTCTGAAAGCACTTTTTATGGCCTTCCCTATATAGGTAATTGCTAATTACGAATTTACGAAGGCCATTCAAAGTGATTTCAAATGTCATGACAGGATGGGTGGTTTTAGGTTAAATACACAGCAGATCCTTAAGTAGTTCTGAGATTCATGTAGGTACACACATCAACATTGTCTAGGGATATTTCATTTTGAAATGATTTGCTTACAAAATATTTGCTTTTTAGAAAAAGTTTATATATGGAATTAAACCTCTTTTGTTCCCTTTTCAAACTTTGAAAAAAAGAACACAATAAACAAAAGATAGAATGGGCACTCCGATTTAATTTAAACAACGTTAATTTTGCATAAGATAAATTAACTTTTATTTAATTATCAATAAGTGCTATCTAAGTAATTTTAATTTTAACAGATCTTGTGATATTCGTAATGTCATGGAACGTCGACATTTAACCAGAAAAGAAATGATAAGAGCGATAGGCATGTTACAAGCCGGTGCTATCCAACGCGTGGTTGCCAATACCCTAAACACCAATCAAAACGTAATTTCTCGATTGTGGTCACGTTATCGTATTACTGGGGATGTAAGAGAGTGCCACACTGGCAAAAAACGAGTAACCACCCCTAGACAGGATCGTTTTCTCCAAAATTCCGAAGGAGGGAACCCAATCTCACAGTAAAGCAGTTAGTGCAAAGGCTTCAGTCAGACCATCAGCTGTCAGTCAGCGACCAAACCGTCAGAAGAAGGCTACATGAAGTCGATCTTCATTCTCGTAGGCCACTTCGTGTGCCAGCTCTACGACGAGGCAATCGCGGAAGGCGACTTCTTTGGGCTCAAGAACATTTGTTATGGAACAATGGCCAATGGACAATGGTTCTCTTTACTGATGAGTCTCGGTTTGGATTCCACCCCGATTCACGAAGAACACGTGTTTGGAGAGTTCCAGGCAGAGAAAGTCGACTCCAGCAGCCACAAGAGGTCCATTCGTACCGAGGTGGGACAATCATGGTTTGGGTGGGAATTCGTATTGGCGCGCGAACCGAGCTCATTTGGATAAGGGGCAGCATGACTGCACTAAAATACCGGAACGAGGTCGTAGAACCTGTGATCATCCCTCATAGAGTTCAAATTGGCCAGGAATTTCAGCTGATGCATGATAATGCCCCTCCGCACACGGCGCGTTTAGTGTCAGCTGCCCTTCAGGAACAAGATGTCGCGGTTTTGGACTGGCCTGCACAGTCACCCGACTTAAACCCAATTGAAAACGCTTGGGACATGTTGCAGCGAAGGGCTTTCAGAAATTTGCCGTCAAATTTGACCACAGAAGACCAACTTTATTGCCATTTAAAAAGAACATGGGATCGCATACCCCAGCGAGACTTTGACACCTTAATTTTGAGTATGGATAATCGGTGCAGATGTGTT
This sequence comes from Eupithecia exiguata, assembly GCA_947086465.1. Lineage (NCBI taxonomy): Eukaryota > Metazoa > Arthropoda > Insecta > Lepidoptera > Geometridae > Eupithecia > Eupithecia exiguata. The sequence goes on along the minus strand of OX352243.1, from coordinate 5,331,237 downwards.
ATCAACGTCAGAGGAGGCAACAACGATTATTAAATTGTAAAAAGGTAATTTTATAAAGTCATAGCAACGTAAAAATAGTTTTAACACAATTTACCGAACCTTGTAAATTTTTAGAATTTTCGAGATTTTGTTTCTACTTAAATTTTTATTAAAAATAATATCAAACAGTTGTTTTATTATTATTATTAACATACAACACAAAATAAAGATTCTGGCCATACCTAGTTTTCTAAAGAAATTATTTTCAGTTTTTGTAAAAATCAACAAAATGTTGAATATCCCTAGACAATGTTGATGTGTGTATATATAAATTTATTAATAATATTTTATTTATAATTTAAGATAAATAATGCTATAATATACCACACAAACACAGAACACAGTACAGAAATAAATGCTACGAGAAGACGAAGTACAAAGGCGGCCTTATTGCTATGAGCGATCTCTTCCAGGCAACCTTGAGATGGACAGGACATGTAAGAACAATAAAGACGGTGGCACTAGAAAAAATAATAAAATAAATAATAGGTACCTACTTACACTTATAGGTAAATGTACACTGAGAAAAAAGTCCTTCCAAAATTAGAAGAAACCTGGGAGGATTAACCCACCTTTTTGACTCAGTAGGAAATTTACCTGCCAGTTTAGACGGAAAAAAATTCCTTCCAAAATAATTTCCTACCACTTTTTCCCACTGAGTCAAAAATGGAAGGAATTATATCAGAAGGAAATTTTTGGAAATAAATTCCATCCAAAAGAATTTCCTACCACTACTTTTTCCCACTGAGTCAAAAATGGAAGGAATTTTATCAGAAGGAAATTTTTGGAAATAATTTCCATCCAAAATAATTTCCTACCACTACTTTTTCCCACTGAGTCAAAAATGGAAGGAATTTTATCAGAAGGAAATTTTTGGAAATAAATTCCATCCAAAATAATTTCCTACCACTACTTTTTCCCACTGAGTCAAAAATGGAAGGAATTTTATCAGAAGGAAATTTTTGGAAATAAATTCCATCCAAAAGAATTTCCTACCACTATTTTTTCCCACTGAGTCAAAAATGGAAGGAATTTTATCAGAAGGAAATTTTTGGAAATAAATTCCATCCAAAATAATTTCCTACCACTACTTTTTCCCACTGAGTCAAAATGGAAGGATTTCCTACCTACGTCGAAGGGAATATGCGGTGGGTATACCAGCATTTTCCTTCCATTTTAGATGGTTTTACCAACTGAAATCCAGAGATTTTCCTTCCGATGTTTACATTTCCTACCTACGTCGAAGGAAATATGTAGTGGGTATACCAGCATTTTCCTTCCATCTCAGATGGTTTTACCGCCTGAAATCCAGAGATTTTCCTTCCGATGTCTATATTTCCTACCTACGTCGAAGGAAATATGTGGTGGGTATACCAGCGTTTTCCTACCATCTCAGATGGTTTTACCGCCTGAAATCCAGAGATTTTCCTTCCGATGTCTACATTTCCTACCTACGTCGAAGGAAATATGTGGTGGGTATACCAGCGTTTTCCTACCATCTCAGATGGTTTTACCGCCCAAAATCCAGAGATTTTCCTTCCGATGTCCATATTTCCTACCTACGTCGAAGGAAATATGTGGTGGGTATACCAGCATTTTCCTTCCCTCTTAGATGGTTTTACCGCCTGAAATCCAGAGATTTTCCTTCCGATGTCTATATTTCCTACCTACGGCGAAGGAAATATGTGGTGGGTATACCAGCATTTTCCTTCCCTCTCAGATGGTTTTACCGCCTGAAATCCAGAGATTTTCCTTCCGATGTCTATATTTCCTACCTACGGCGAAGGAAATATGTGGTGGGTATACCAGCATTTTCCTTCCCTCTCAGATGGTTTTACCGCCTGAAATCCAGAGATTTTCCTTCCGATGTCTATATTTCCTACCTACGTCGAAGGAAATATGCGGCGGGCATACCAGCATTTTCCTTCCATCTCAGTTGGTTTTACCGTCTGTAATTCAGAGATTTTCCTTCCGATGTCTATATTTCCTACCTACGTCGAAGGAAATATGCGGCGGGTATACCAGCATTTTCCTTCCATCTCAGTTGGTTTTACCGCCTGTAATTCAGAGATTTTCCTTCCGATGTCTATATTTCCTACCTACGTCGAAGGAAATATGCGGCGGGTATACCAGCATTTTCCTTCCATCTCAGTTGGTTTTACCGCCTGAAATTCAAAGGTTTTCCTTCCGATGACTAAATTACTTACCTACGACGGAGGAAAAATGCAGTCAAATATTATTTTCCCTCGGTCTTAGCTAAGTAATTCCAGCATCGGAAGAAAAATCTGTGAATTTACGACAGTTATCCATCTGCGATGAAAGAAAAATGCTGTAACAGTATACCCACTGTAATGTTTTTCCGCCGTAAGTAATTTAGGCATCGAACGGAAAATCTATGAACAGCAGTCGGTAAAATTATCTGAGGTGGAAGTAAAATGCCAGCATACTCACTGTACGTTTCCTCCATCGTAAGTAATTTAGGCATCGAACGGAAAATCTTTGAACAGCAGTCGGTAAAATTATCTGAGGTGGAAGTAAAATGCCAGCATACTCACTGTACGTTTCCTCCATCGTAAGTAATATAGGCATCGAACGGAAAATCTGTAAACAGCAGTCGGTAAAATTATCTGAGGCGGAAGAAAAATGCCAGCATACTCACTGTACGTTTCCTCCATCGTAAGTAATTTAGGCATCGAACGGAAAATCTTTGAACAGCAGTCGGTAAAATTATCTGAGGTGGAAGTAAAATGCCAGCATACTCACTGTACGTTTCCTCCATCGTAAGTAAATATTCAGACAGCAAAAGAAAAATCTTCGAGTTAATCTTCGCCTTTAACATCGGATACTTTGAGGATAGAATCTCTAGTTTTGAGGCGGTAAGCCTTCTGGAATGAAAGAGATTTAAGATTAAAAAAACATATGTTTTGAAAATAGAGGTTATATTAATAATACTATAAAATAACTAAAGCAACACACTTATGACGCTACCCCGAGCCAAACTACCGCCACGCCCTATTTTATCTTATTATTTCGTTGAACAAAGGAAATTTTAAAATCTTGTATGGGCAGTTTGTGATATCTATTATGCTAAGTTTTTTTTAATGCCTTTGTTATATTTTTATGTTGTATAATTAGGAAGAGATAAAAAGTTGTACTTTGTGGCCACCAAACTTTAGTTTCGCATCTCTGCCTAGACTATAGTAAATAAAAATATTACAAATGCATTAAAAAAAACCTTATAATAGATATAACCAATTGCCTATTGAAAATTTGGTGAAAAAAAGTGGCGCTAGTTTGGCTCGGGGTAGCGTCTTAAGATACAATCAAATAACAATATCAAGTCAAATACAATAACAATTGTCAGAAAGACCTAAATTATTATTAAGTTAGAAAAATTATCAAAAGTTACAGATAATGTAAAAAAGATCAATCACTTTTTGATTTCTTACATAATGACTGAATAATACAGTTTTGTGCTTACTTACTACAAGCGTGTGGATCATCTGGTTCACACTATTCATATCAAAATCTAAGACTTTGTGTATTATAATACCGTTTAAAATAATAATAAAAGTTTAAGGTACTAGTTGGAACTATTTAGCTTGAAAACTAATATTAATTAACAAAATAACAAGTTTACAAAACCAATAGAAACTCTTTTCTAATGTTATATTAATTATAATACTGTTAACAACTTTTACAAAATGAAAGGAAACTCAACAACCCGCTTGGGTTAAGTTGACGATGGCAAGTACACAATGTAACTAAAGAATAATATCTAAATCATAATTATAATACAATATCAAAAGTCAAATACAATAACAATTTTCAGACAAACCTAGATTATTATAAAATTAGACAAATTATCACAGGTCGTTACATTCTAAAAATTTTAAACGCAGATACTCAGCGTTTTTCAGTGCTCCCTCAGTCAAAAAAATAACACTTTTACAATCAATAGAAACTCTTTTCTAATGTTATATTAATTATAATACTGTTAACAACTTTTGCAAAATTAAAGGAAACTCAACAACCCACTTGGGTTAAGTTGAAGATGATTATGACTTTCAAGTGGATATTGGGCATGGAACGAATGAAATAGTTGAAAGCAAACTTCTACAGCCTCCAAAACACTGGAAAAGGAATATATTACTTGGTCAAGTACAATGTGTGCTTCATCTATTTCGGTCCATGAAGTACCTACCACAAGGACAAATGGTTGTAGGTGCAGTACATTTGTCCATTTAAGTTTGATTTGTATCTCTTTAAGGTGATTGCGCATTTGATCGATTCCGTCTTGAACGTCAGCATCGGTATCGACTCTATAAAGGAATGAATCCCGTACGTTACTTTTCGTCGGCTTCCAATTTTTATTGACTTGATAGAGATTCCAGGAAACAGGAACGGCAGCAGCAAGAGCAATCCGGTAGATTGGTGTGTTATACTGTCACCTAAAAATATAATAACAATCAATACAGTAAACAGGTTTATCTCTTACAAGAAAAAACATATCATCAAGTTTTGATGCAATTTTAGGCTTTTCTACATAATTAGAAATCACTTCTACTTCTGTGGCGCGGTGGGCGAAAGTCCGCCTGAGACGCAGGAGGCTGCGGGTTCGATTCCCGCCTTGGGACAAATATTTTTATTGATTGATCTGCAGGTATTTGTCTATCTATCTATGTAATGTATTGTATTACGTATATCAGTTCTCTAGTACCCATAACACAAATTCTGCTTAGCTTGGGGCTAGATAATGCTGTGTGAATTGTCCAACATTATTTATTTATCAGGTACACTTACTTTCAGTCAGCGAAAGAAACAGTGCCACTTTTTCTTTGTGTATTTGTGCAGTTAATGTCTTCTGCTAACTCTATTAGTTCGTTTTTTTTGAAATAACGAAATCTTGTAGTTTATTTGGACCCAAATCTTCGTAAAGCAACTGGAAATCCATTTTTATCTGAAAGTAAAACCAGACCATTCAAGTGCAAGTCAACCAGGTTTTCTAAACTATAATTTAACAAATTAAAACATTCATCACATAAATATTTGTAGCGAGTGAGGATCAAACCCACAACCTGCTGCGCAGAAGGCAGAGCTACTACCAACTAAGCTGTAAGGCCAGTCACAATCATGCGTTTGATTATAATACTTCCGACTTATTGGTTTCCTATGACTTCTAAAATTAATACTCACTATTGTATTCCTTAAAATAATCCCACAGGGTTCCTTCTGTTTCCTTCAACTCTTTAATGCGAAACTCTGCCCATCTTCTTCTTCTTCTGCCCATTCTTCAAGCAGTTCAGCCAATACGTGCGAGGGTACACAGGTTCGCAAATTACTGATCTGAGTTCTCAACTCCTGATCATCAGGTTCTGAAAAAAGAAACTGCCGCTGTAATAAAACAGTAATTATATAAAAGGCAAAAAACTTGTTTCATATACCTGGAGGACAATAAGCAGTTGCGCTATCTTCTGCCAAAGTTCGGCGGCAGGACGCCCTTGTAAGTTTTTGGGGCGTACTAGAACCCTTTTCTTGCTGATGTGTTGATAGCCCCGATGTACTGCTGGTGCGTAATTTGAATAATGATAGATCTACTTCACTTATACTTTCTGTATAAGCACTGTCAGTGTTTTCAGTTATATTTGAACTTCCACAGCTTTTTGAAGAGTTCTCACACTCAACATCTCTTTTTCTTAAAGTTTGGCTGGGATGAATGCCAGCAGTCTGGAAAAAATAATATATGTATTAGTATTAATTAGTACTTAGGTTAAGCCTAAGGGATATCGTTTCAAAAATAAGAATATTTTAACATCACACCACAATACTGCCTACCACAAATAATGATAAGTAGTTCCACTCTTCACTAATTGCAGTGAGGCAGATGTTTAAATGATAATAATAAGTTAGTAACCCAGAGAATATTTTCTTCGACTTCTTGGTCATTGTCAAGCATCCATGAAGCGAAGGCATAAGCAAATTTTTCGTATTAATAATGGTGGTATCAAGCTCTTTAAATCATAATCTGTGATAAGTTTCAGCTCCTCTATATTAGAGTAGCCATTATCTGAAACAATAACATATTACATACTACATACTTAAGAATTTCGTACATAGGTAGGTACTTATGCAGTCCATGGTTGCAGGAGACTTGTCATGGCTTTCTTATACTAGGTATGTGTATGTCCAACAGTGAAATTATAAATGCTGAAATTGTAATTTTTTTTTAGATTATACCGTAAGGCTAGCCCCATACACTGTGTATTGGGGCTTCTGATCTACACTTTCAGTGTGTGTGCAGCCTGTGTTACAATAGTAAAAATACTTCCTAAATAAGTAAATTTGCTTACCTTGAAAACCTTTTACAATGCTATCTGTTGCCCCTAATTTCCTGAGGCAGTCCTCTAACTCACTGGGAACTGGAGATTCCATTCTAAAGCATCTGTAGATTTTCTGTTTGATGAATTTTCCAATCTGAAATGATAAAGTTTAATCATGAAACGTAGAACCAATTTTTCTCTTCTTTCTTTCATGGTATTTAAGACTTTTGTGGTTGGAGAAGCAACCAAAGTCACCAAATGAATAATGAATGTAAATCGTCTAAATTTGGTGGGAATATATTAGATGAAACACTTTCGTCAGAATATTATATGTAATTAGGTACCTATCACTGCTTTTGGTAAAGAGTGTGGGCCTAGATAATAACTATAAACACTAAAATAACCTACAGATGTATGTGCCCTAAATCTATAGTTATGCAAATGAGTCGAAAGCCCGCTCACTCAACGTTTTTAGTTTAGACAAACGAACTTACCAGTTCTATTTTGGCACTGTTTGTTATTCACTAGTTATACTTAGACTATTTAAATTTAAGAGGCACTGAAAAACACTGAGTATCTGCGTTTAATATTAAATAAAAATATAACGACCCGTGATACAGACAAATCACAAGCAAATGAACGAGTCGAGGCAGGCGAGCGATCACGCGCCCGCGCACGGCGCACGCCCCTCACCGGGATTTTATGTTGCCAACTCATACCACCAAAAACCAAAAACCGTCTAATCTTAATGAGAAAAAATCTAAAAATATATAGGTAATTGAGATAGGCAGAGGCAAAAAGGTTCAGTCGGAAAATGTTAGTTTTAGATCATAAAAACACAAAATAAATTTCAAAATACAATTCAAAGTTTTCTCAATCGGTTTTTGAACACCAAATTAAAATAGTAACAGCGATGATATTACGTTTCATTCACGGCTGCTTACGTAAACTAAAAAGTACCAACTGTCATTAGTAACATCGGTTATTAAATGAGGATCGAAGAACATTCGTATCATCATATCTATACTTACTACAGAAACAAACCAATGACTTCATTTTATAGTTGAGCTAGACAAACTATAGGTCCACGGGATCACCAAGAACGTGCGTGAGTGACATAAAAATACTTTGGTTAGTGTGAATGAGATCTTACATTGCCGTAAAATATAAGGCATCAGTTACAAAGTGATAAACGGGCCGAAGATTTGAGTCAAAGTTTTTTCAAGATTGAATGAGATAAGAACGAACAAACAAAATACTTTCCAATAATCATTGAAACTGCCATTTAAATAGCCAAGCCGCTTGCATGACAAGGATATAGAAAATGCCACAATTCAAATTTCGAAGTTGGCAGCACTTGTACCCCACGCTCACAAAGCCCTACGTAATAATAATAATAAAAAATTAGACGGAAACAGTAGAAGGATTTTTTACGCAGTTCCTACCATATTTACCCTCGTTTTCAACACGAGTTTTCAACGTTAGTAGCAAAAAGTGGTATCAACACATGTATAATATTTATGCACCTAGCAAATTAAGGTTAACTACCTTACTACCTACCCTTTACCTATCTAAGTAGGTAGGTATCAACAAGCAACTTCACGAATGGCTCTTTCAAAACCGTGGTTGGCACACGGGTCACTTTGAAGTCTGAAAACAAAACAGACTCATCCAAGTACCTAGGTACTTTAGTACCTACCCTTAAATTTCCTGTTAGGTACCTACGTACATTCGCCTGGCACTAAGATACCTACTTACACATTTCATCATAGTGGACATTTTCACACAAAGCCAGGGACGAGAGAATAGATGATTCAAATCTTTGTATTTCTTCTCGTCCCTTGCACAAGTTGCACAACGCCATTTAGCCCCAAACTAAGCAAAGCTTGTACCTACTATGGGAAGCTTACATAAGTTACATAATAACACCTAGTTTGACTACCGAGCCCGTTCAGTTCGCCCCTGAAGTCGAGGGTAACAGCTTTGTTCTAACCATAGATCATGTTTAAAATTAATAGAATAATAATTAGGTAGGTACTTACTTCATAAGAAAACATGTTTGTAATAAATAAAATTAAATAGCAGCCAAGTCAACGGCAAAACTAATGCTAGCTGAATGAATTGCATTTAGTTACGCAGTTACAACATTGGTTTATCTAAATCATAGGTACTTCCTTTGTACCTTAGGTCTCCTGGTAGGTAACAGATATCCCGTTTTTATCTATACATTTATTTATTATTATTACACGTACATGGTCAGGGATAGGATTGTAGGAACATACACCTGGCAGGGCTACACTATTAGGGACGGTAGGATAACATACGTGGTTAGGGTCTAAATAGGTATAGGTTCCGTAGGTAAGGGTCACGTCTTCTCGTCATCCATACCGCAATGCTTAAAATCGAAAGTTTTCAATCAGTGCGCCCTACCTGTCATGAGGACTTACGGAGCTGAGATGTACCTACCTATACAGTTGGACACTCACGGTAGGGCTTGTCCACCAGCTTAAAGTCGCCCAGCAAGCTATGGAGAGAGCTATGCATGGAGTTTCTCTGAAAGATAGGATTTGCAACGAAGACATCCTACAGAGAACCAAGGTTATCGACATAGCTCAAAGGATTAGCAAGCTGAAGTAGCAGTGGGCTGGCCATATCTCGAGAAGAACCGACAACTGCTGTGGTAAACGTGTTCTTGAGTGGAGGACGCCCTTCGACCAGGTGGGATGACGATTTGCTAAAGAATGGTGGCAGATGCTGGATGCGGCAAGCTGAAGACAGGGCGCTATGGCATTCCTTAGGGGAGGCGTATGTCCAGCTGTGGACTGTAATGTAATGTATATTTAATGTAGGATGATGAGTGAGTGAGGGTTAGGCTAGGTAGAGTACGCTAAGTAGATTAGGTATTAGTTAGGAACGTTCTGTGCTCTTAGTACACCCTTGTGTACCTATATTCTACGCTTACAAGTAGGGTAAAGTACCGAAAAGCAAGCAGCAGCGCCATAAAGAAGACGTTGAAGGGTAAAAAACCAAGCACTGGGTTAACAGTAGGATCTGTCCGCCTGATTATCTCTCTACCTTGCGTTCACCAGAAACATTATCAGGTGGTTTTACAAGCTAGTATTATGTGATGCAAAAGTTTATAAATATGTTTGGATAAATACCTACCTAGATGGATACGTTTATTGCTTTCATTTAATTACGCTGGTACAGATCTTAAAATTACCATATCACCTAGACTATGACATAACATGTCATGAACCCTGTTCTGGCGCTAAGTCTTAAAATTACTCTGTGTACCTACTTATTAAGTAGGTACGTAATTGCTTTAAGGAGGAACACATCTAATTAAAGTACCTACCTACCTACCCCAACCATAAGGTTAGGTATTGGTAATTAATTGCTAATTGAATCAAAAACATAAATGATAAATTTATTCACATTAATCAGTTGAATAACTGAACACTTATTTTGCTATTTACTTTCTGATAGGTAAGTGTCATTTTTAATTCAACAGTAGGTAGACACAAAAAACGAAATCCTGCTGAGCTCAAAATCTTTACATTTTAATAACTAGGTATGCCTTCATACCCTTTCAGCTCGGGACGTTTTTACCGCTAAAAAACCGCAAAATCAAGCGCCTGAATTGGCGCGCACAATCTTCGCGCGTTGCTGTTAATTTGCATCTGGCGCTAGAATGCTTTTGAGTAGGGTGATATAGGTAACTTTAGTTAAAATTTCTGAAAAAAGCTGTAAGACTAGGTATAAATGGTTTTCTATTGTATTTTTATTCATTTTGCACATTTTTTAATGTCCAAAAAGTAGAAAATTTACCGAAATTGGTTCTATTTTTAGTCTGTGTTTTACCATTAAATACTACACAGTTACACTGTTGTAACAATGTAAAAACCTTAAAAGAACACTATAAAAGGTATTATACACGAGCAATCCTCGATTTAATCTTCGAATCTTTATAAAAACAACAAATCATTCACGCCACTTACTTTATGTAAGTATGAGCTCTGCTTTGGGCTAGATAATACCGTATGAATTGTTCAGCATTATTTATTTTATTTTATTATAAATTATATTATATTCTTATGATTTCGAGAGAAACGTGTGATTTATTCCTTCGCAAAGTACTTATCAGTTCGAAATCCTACTTAATTAGGTGGATGTTTGAAATCAGTTCTTTCCAAATTTCATCTGAATCGGAAGGAAACTTCTTCTCAAAAGTTCTTATTTGAACTAACGCCTTCCGACTTAAAAGGAAATTCCTTCCCAAAAACTGTGCGGTTCTGGAATTTTCTTGTATTTTGTACGTTTCAAATAAGTTTCTTCCAAATTTGAAGGAAATATTTACAAATTCATATGCCATTATTCATTAAAATCACAAGGATTACTTGTGAATTTCTATTCGAAATAATTTTACATTAGGTACATAAAACACTAACTACCAACTTTAAAAAAATTCGTCCATTTAGTCCTTCCATTTCGGTGGGATAATTAATGCTTTCCTAACATAAAAATTGAAATTCAACTAATTAGTAAGTATATTCTTCCCAAAATTTGAGCGGAATTCTTATTGATAAGTAAATTTCTTCTCAAAAATTTCTTTCTCAAATCGTCAAATCGTCGTTCAAATCTTTTTAATTTTATACATAAGAAGGATAAAAATTGTAGATTGTAGTTTAAAATTTTATTAGATGAGGTCAACAGAAGAAAATTCTTTCTCAAAAGTTGAGATTTGAATAAACTCATTTCAACTTGAAAGAAAATTTCTACCAAAACGTTCTCTTATACTATATTCTATCCATTCAAGATTGTCTGGGAGAGATCGCTCTTGAGCAATAACACCGCCTATTGTTTCTTATTGTATGTTCCGTATTCTATTGTATATTATTTTTAGGTGAAGTGTACAATAAAGAAATTTCTATCTGTCTACCTACTAAGTACATCGTTAAAGGAAAAAATAAGTTCCTCTTAAATTCAATCAGACAATTTACTCTAAAACCAGTTAGTTTTAAAAACATACATCTGGTTAAACCCCTTCTGTTTCATAAAGGAATTTCTTCCAATTAGCTAATTTATTTTGGTAGCATAAAACTTTCCTTAAGATTTGGTGTAAAAATTCCTATTCATTTTTTTATGCATTAAGGTTTTACGTGGATGGTAAGAATAAGTTTCTACCAAATTTGAACCAAATAATAATCCAGAAATAATATAGTTCTCCACCTTAAACATTTTAATAAACGCCTTCCAATTTCAAAGAAAATTCCTACTAAATAGTCAATTCTATTCGGGTAGGATGAAAAATTCTTCTGATTTGGAATAAAAATTCTTGCTTGTTACCGTTAGTTTCTTCCAAATGTAGTCCGAGTGTTACTTAGAAGGAAATTCCATCCCGAAAATCCTCAACTCTTCCAACTATTTCGATAGGAAACATATCAGATATCAAATTCTACCTAGTTAAAAGGATTAGTTTCTTCCAAATGTAATCCTAGTCTTACTTAGAAGGAAATTCCATCCCGAAAATCTTCAAATTTTCCAACTATTTCGATAGGAAACATATCAAATTTTAAATCCTACCTAGTTAAAAGGATTAGTTTCTTCCAAATGTAGTCCGAGTCCTACTTAGAAGGAAATTCCATCCCGAAAATCTTCAAATTTTCCAACTATTTCGATAGGAAACATATCAAATTTTAAATCCTACCTAGTTAAAAGGATTAGTTTCTTCCAAATGTAGTCCGAGTCCTACTTAAAGGAAATTCCATCCCGAAAACCTTCAAATTTTCCAACTATTTCGATGGGAAACATATCAAATTTTAAATCCTACCTAGTTAAAAGGATTAGTTTCTTCCAAATGTAATCCCAGTCTTACTTAAAAGGAAATTCCATCCCGAAAATCCTCAAATCTTCCAACTATTTCGATAGGAAACATATCAGATATCAAATCCTACCTAGTTAGAAGGATTAGTTTCGTCCAAATGTAATCCTAGTCTTGCTTAAAAGGAAATTCCATCCCGAAAACCTTCAAATTTTCCAACTATTTCGATGGGAAACATATCAAATTTTAAATCCTACCTAGTTAAAAGGATTAGTTTCTTCCAAATGTAATCCCAGTCTTACTTAAAAGGAAATTCCATCCCGAAAATCCTCAAATCTTCCAACTATTTCGATAGGAAACATATCAGATATCAAATCCTACCTAGTTAGAAGGATTAGTTTCGTCCAAATGTAATCCTAGTCTTGCTTAAAAGGAAATTCCATCCCAAAAATCTTCAAATTTTCCAACTATTTCGATAGGAAACATATCAAATTTTAAATCCTACCTAGTTAAAAGGATTAGTTTCTTCCAAATGTAGTCCGAGTCCTACTTAGAAGGAAATTCCATCCCGAAAACCTTCAAATTTTCCAACTATATCGATGGGAAACATATCAAATTTTAAATCCTACCTAGTTAAAAGGATTAGTTTCTTCCAAATGTATTCCTAGTCTTACTGAGAAGGAAATTCCATCCCGAAAATCCTCAAATCTTCCACCTTTTTCGATAGGAAACATATCAGATATCAAATCCTACCTAGTTAAAAGAATTAGTTTCTTCCAAATGTAGTCCGAGTCCTACTTAGAAGGAAATTCCATCCCGAAAATCTTCAAATTTTCCAACTATTTCGATGGGAAACATATCAAATTTTAAATCCTACCTAGTTAAAAGGATTAGTTTCTTCCAAATGAAATCCTAGTCTTACTTAGAAGGAAATTCCATCCCGAAAATGCTCAAATATTCCAACTATTTCGATAGGAAACATATCAGATATCAAATCCTACCTAGTTAAAAGGATTATTTTCTTCCAAATGTAATCGTAGTCTTACTTGGAATGAAATTCCATCCCAAAAATCCTCAAATCTTCCAACTATTTCGATGGGAAACATGTCTGTAAAAGTTCCTACTGAATGGTAAATTTAAGTTCCTGCCAAAAGTTTAACTTTAAGGAAATTCCTCCGCATAAATCCACAAACCATTCCTTCCAAATGAATACCTCCCAAATATTCCTGCCATTTCAAGTAAAAAAAAAAATACATTAGGATTTTGGAGATAATTCCTACCAGAATTACCGACCAAAATTTGAATCCTACTTACTCAGAAGGAATTAATCTGGAAGGTACAATTGAGTTCCTTCTGTAATAAGGTTTTCCTTCCGAAAACACTTGTTTTTATTCCTTCTAAATGAATTTCGCAGAACTTTGAAGGAAATTCTTTCCAAAATATTGGACTATATTTCCTTCGAAATAAATTCTTTCTAAAAATTCGTTCCATTTCGGTTGGAAAAAAAACAAATCCTTCCCTATTTTAGTTTTCCTTCCGAAAACACTTGTTTTTATTCCTTCTAAATGAATTTCGCAGAACTTTGAAGGAAATTCTTTCCAAAATATTGGACTATATTTCCTTCGAAATAAATTCTTTCTAAAAATTCGTTCCATTTCGGTTGGAAAAAAAACAAATCCTTCCCTATTTTGGAAGGAAAACTGTAGTCTTCCAATTCGACAGGTAAATTTTGGGATATTTTTGAAGGAACCTTGGTAGGAACGGTTTCGGAAGGACGGATTCAGAAGAAACGTCGGGAAATTTTTCTCAGTGTAGTCAAAATATTTAGAGACCTCAGGCGACACACGGTCTGCGCGTGAATCTATTGTTGTTATCTCGTTCGTTGCAGTGGCGCGACCTGCCTAGTGCATATGCGCGGTCTCGCTCACGCGCGCGGCGTGGAGCCTACCGCTCGTAGGTCTCGCTCGCACCCGTGCGCGGGCGCGTAGGTTCCATTGCATAATACTTGTGTTATTTATTTTGTTGTACATAGAAATAAGAATTACCGTCTAATCATTAACTTTAGGAATAAGATATGTAAGTCTAGGTACTAAGGTAGGTAGCCTGAAACTAACACTTCTTATAATACCTACATAACATACAAAATTAAAATAAACTTAGGTACATGAACATTTAGCTTGGGGCTAGATAATGCTGTGTGAATTGTCCAGCAATATTTATTCTATCTGGCTAGTCGAAAATCTTTGGAAGTTTCTACGGACTCTAGGTTATTGGCATTGTAACGTTCAATATCGAGTTTGAAATTACTCCCACAACCACAATGTTATTGGTCCGTGCACTATATCAACAGCTGAAAACGTTGTAGCCCGGGTCATGTTGGCACAGTGTGCTCGGTAGCCTATAAAAACTTGAAGCCGTTGGAACTACCTAAGAATCAATATGAGATAAATGTCGCTGCAGGCGAGGAATTAAACATTTTATTTCTGCGACTTAGTAAAAGTTCGAAACACATCGACATAATCTGTGAATGGAGTTGATGGCCAGGCCTCGATGACTAGCTTTTGAATTTTTGTCCAACCTAAAAAAAATTAAAAAGGAGAAGGTTCTTTAATCGGCTTTACTTAAGTTCGTTGATCTTTGCTCAACAAGAGGAAGAGAAAGCTATCACTTCCAGTAAAAAACTACCAGCCCTCGTTGCCATCAGCAGGCCACACTTGGAAGAAAAAAGAATAAAGAATTTATTTATAGCCACACACATATTTTACAAAAAAGGGAAACACAAAAACATACGTGATCAACAGAAACATAATACCTACTTTGAGATTTAAATTTATAACATATAGTAAAAAATAAGCATGTAGTAGAGTCCCAAGAGTAGGAAAAATTGGTCTTTCCCTATGTGCGCGGCTAATCAGGTCCTGCCTCAGCTTATTGTCGTTATCATCCGAGGGCGATAACGACGCTGGTTTTCAGTCAGAACCTATTAGGGAACCACTAGAGGAACCACTTATGCTAACCAACAACAGAAAAGCGAATAATCTTCATGGAAAAAAAAAGAAAAGTGTTCACTCTGCTTGAGCCGGTTCATTACATACAAGCATGCACCAGCTTGCTCCTCCAGGTCTGTACAAACTTCACGCATGAAGCTCGCTCACGCTGTATTGGTATTCAAGCCTGGTTCTTGACTCCGCTCCATAGGCACATTTATTTTGATGAGGCAAGAGAATGCCTTGGCATTCCGCCAGATTTCGACAATCGATTGCCTTGAACGTGGAGCTGGATAGTTATCTAATCTAATATAGCTTCTATTAACTTGGGAGTAGGTGCGAAATCGGTGATTTTGCTGTTATGGTGGGTAGGAGACATTTGTTATGGTAGCACCTTTATTGTCTTTGTTATGTATCCTAAACCAGAACCCATTTCTGATACTGATACTATTTACCATTTCACTATATTCATTTAATCCATTCATTTAAAGATCAACTATTTACAGTTCAAATAAGACTTTGTTTCGATTGTTTCAGAACTTGAAGGATCAGATCCTAACTACGAACGTCTGGCTGGAACATGTAAGTTTATAGCCATAATAAATTTGGAGAGAGAAATAAATTGCGGAAATTCAGACCATTCCGAGACAACGGCCAACGTACAACTTTGGTCGAAACAAAACCTTAATATTCCATTTATGGTGACGACTTTCAGCATTAGAAGAGATATACTGCTATTGTTAAATCCTATACTCAATATTCAACTTAACCTCAAATTCTTATTATGTTCTTCTTGGGTCTGCGTCTGGTTGACATAATGCTGCTACCCAATATTTTGTATGTGTCATCCTAACACTTCATTTGCACAGACGCTGTTAGTGCCAATTTTGTAAATTCAGATTCAAACTCGTAAAGTTCAATATTGCTCGACCAAATGGCATAAAACAAGCACCGTCACTTACAGAAATCACACCCCTGTCTCTTTGTAATAGCATCTTAAATCCCTCGCCGACGACAGCGATAAATAAACGCAGTGGCACTGCTTTAAAATTAATATTGTTACCAGGAATGGGAGGACCACAAGTTTAAATGGGATCCACTGGAATATGGCGGACAGAAGGAGTTGTATGTGCCCTCTGAGCATATTTGGCTTCCTGACATCGTGCTTTACAATAAGTAAGTACCTAATTATTTTAATATTCCCTGTCCACTTCTGTTACCCTGGTAATCCGGTTAGAGAACAACGAGAATCCACATACATTTATTCAAACGCGTCGAAATACAGTTTACAAATATCATAACGCTAGTAATCCATCACCGAACATCACGAATATCTGCTATCCAATTAGTGTAGCGCAAATATTTTAATCACATTCATATTCCGGAACTGGGGTGCCAACAAGTTGGACATTGCGACTAGGGATGTGGTAGATTCGCCAACATTCTTCGGTAATATTTATAATAAATTTTTAAGCTTCGGTCCAAATTGTTCATCCTCTTTACCAAGCTCTAGGTCAACAAATTTCTTGCATATTTCTGCCATTTTTAGCAATAAAAGTATCTGTCTTATAAGCTACATACATTTCTGTGTTGTTTTCTAGTAGATACTTATGTATATAGGTATAGATAAAATTATCTTCTTTTACAACATCATCTGCCAGTTCACCAGTTCACTGCTACATAAGCCGTTTCTCTTTACAAATTTACCATAGATTAGACTCTTCAGAAATCATACCAGCCTGGTATTCGGCCTCCTACAACCCTCACCACTACAACCCAGCCGCAAACCACCCTAGTTATAACAATGCAATTTGGTGCGAGCTAATGTCCAAATGTTCCAAACTAAGTCCGGCGGCGTTATGCCGAAATTAACTTGAGTATTACATGCATAAGTTATCGTTGATGTAATTTGTTAGGGTAATTGTATAGTTGCGACTTCAGCTGTTGTCTTAAAGTTCCAAGTTAGAATTTGGAATTATAATGAGGAACGGAAGTCTTGAGATTTAGGTGCAGTATTGAAGCAATCTGTTTGATCAACCTTATGCCATTGACGCTCTCTGCGTTAAAATACCGCTAGTATCGACGCATTTTTACGCGCGCATGCGGCGTCGCTCCTCCAGTGTTATTTTTCGTCTAGCGATAGAATACTTATCAGTAGGGTGATTCAGTTAACTTTATCTGAAAGCTATTGAAACAAGCTATAAGACTGGCTATAATTTTTTTGTATTGTGTGTTTATTTTACTTTACACAGACCTTTCATTTGACAAAAAGTTGTAAAATAGTCATATTTTCGAAAATAATATTTTTCCTATGAAAATAATTTGTTTTATTTACTGATTTTTATGTTTCTACAATAAACAAATAATTCTAAAATTAAACTAAAATGTATATCCTTTCATAGTAATAGATTTTTACGCTGAAACATACCCATGTAATCAACGATAAACAAAAACTGCACGCGTTAGGGCCGTTCTTTCAAAATCATTTTGTGACTAGTTTTTTAGGATCTAAGCTTTATATTTATATACTGTCCACTACTGTAACTTTGTTCAAATGTGTTATTACTGTGCCTTGTAATTTTATTATACCCTTCTACAAAAACTGTACGTGAGAGATCTTCAAATGCATAAACTTTTTACCATGAATCCGGTCAGTTATTTTGCAGTGTTTGGTTTTGATCTGCAAAAATGTCGATGTGCTGTATATCTACGGTATCACAGGTAAATGAGCCATTTACGCTTACGCTATTATTCCAGCCAAAGAAGACAGGTAGGTACCTATACTTACTGCCTAAGTAAACTAAAAATTTCGTACATTGAGGAAACCTTGTAGCGAGATGTAAACACAAAATACATTGTCGTTGTTACCTACGATAAAGCAACCCACGTCCAAAAGCTCGTTCAGATATCCTGCAGATTAACCGAGTCACTTGCTCGTCCCATCTCCTCATATTCGTCCCATTGCGTCCTTGTCCCATTTGTAGCTTACGTCCCATGATACATGGTGTTTCTGACACTACATTAATCATGAAAGGTGGTGTTGCCTTATCAATGTTAGGAAGGGAAATTCTAAGGCATGAAATATGTTATGAAGCTTGTAAAATGTAGATTACTGTGATAACGTGAATTTATGTGGGTGATGCTGACGATAGATGCTGTATGCATAAATGTTGAGTTAAGTACTTGTGTTCCTTACGGTGAAGTTAGAGAAGAAAAGGATGATGATAGTGTATTGAAGTATTTTGTATCTAGTTCTAAAACTATGTATGTTGATCTTGTATCTAGATCTAATAAGGTATACCTATGCATAGATTTTTTCTTTTAAATCGGTTATTAAAGTTATCAGTCTTTATTAACAAAGAAAATTACAATCAAATAATAGAATTAAATTAAAACTAGTGTTTACAGTTGAAACGATTGAGCTAACTGCAGACTGTTGCAAACAATCTACAGGTAGCTCAACTGACCCATATCACCAGTCGGAAGCGTGCCCAAGACGCTGGCTGCATTGCCCCGCTGTATGGCAATGCTGATGCGCTGCGCCAGATACTCACCAGCTCTCGGGTCACGCGTCGCTTCGACCAGACAGTTAAAGTTAAATTATTACATTACCGAAATAAAATATATCACCCACATTTTTTTATATTTCATTATCGTCTTTTTCTGTGACGTCACCATTCAGTTTGTCAAAGTGCTTCTGTTCCTTCAATCAAAATAAAATTAGAATCAAACAGATGGTAAAAACCATCATGTTGTTTGTGTGTTGTCACTAATAAGTAATTTTCTTTCTATTTTTTCTTTCAAAAAAGATAAACCTCTTTCTCGTTTTAACCTTCATGACAATACGGTGATCGGTGAAGAAGTTTCGGTTTAGAAGTTTTGCGATCGGGTTTTAAAATATCTACTTTTCATGGTTTCATTTCAGAATAAAAACATCAAAAATCACAAAAATAAATATGTAGCTATATTTCTATATCAATAGAGAATGAAAAATTAAACAATCAGCTGTTTTGAAGTCTCATACATATACCCCTTTGCAAAAGTTAGAGCTAATTATATTAAAACCCCATCACTAGAAATTACATCTTAGTGGGTGCTCTAATTTGAAAAAAAAATATGCTCTAAATGTGGTGCCCTTAGAATTGGTGCTCTAAATAGGAATACTTCATTTATTATTTTGAAAATTTTAATCGTTTAATATCGCTTTTTTCTTTTATGTTAACACACAAAAGCTGAGAGCCACTCAGTAACAATCAAAATCACTTTACTCTGTACTAATAAAAGCAGACAGGACGGAAATAACAGGGCTTTTTAAAAATTTAATTTGAAAAACTCAAATTAACTTTTCTCATAATATGGTGTACCTACAGATACTTTTAAAAAAAATAGCAAAGCTTTTAAAAATGTTATATTTCTAAGCAAACAATGCTGTACAAAACCGAGATCTGGATAATTATCCGTTCCCTCTCATTTGTTCTGAACTGCATCATAGATGGTGCCAAAAACTGCGTTGCCAAGATTTTTTGAGAGATACGAACGTATCATGCGGCAAAGTTTATGGCAGTTGAAATTTTGTTATCTATGTTTATTAAAAAGGTAAGAGCCATTGTTTACTTGTATAGGATTTTCAGAAATAAAGCCAATTTTTCTTAAAAAATTGGCCATATTTCTGTAAAACAATACGCCTGTATTGTTTTGAGTAGGTACCTGGACTACTCAAAACAATACGTCTGTACTGTCTGGTGCCAACGGGACTCTGTAATAGTATTACACATTAGCTAATCTGTGTTAATACCAAGGCATCGCTGTCTGTCTGTCCCTTCGTCACTTGCATTTAAAATGTCAAATCCAAGTAGTTATAATAAGTAGTATTATAATTTGCGCGAGTTTTTGCAACAGAATGCCTAAACCGTTTGCTTTCTGGTTTAACTTCTTAAAATGTCGTCTTCTAGATGTGACCAGCTCTGGTTTTGTCCACTTCTCGAAGTATCCTGTGCTTCTACGTAGGACCCGTTTCTGAATTTGACCCATCTTGGACCACTTTTTCAGAACCTACAACATTTAAAAACTTTTTGTTATCAAAAAGCTTAAACTATTGTCGAAAATAACAAACGTTCGAGTTTTCAAACGTTTGTTATTAGACAATTATTTTATTTTACCGACAGTTAGTGCGTGAGTACGACTCCACTTTCGACACTTTGTGTCAGACAGGTGTCTGACAGAAAGTGAAAAAAAAAACGAGTTTCATGGAAACAACCTTGTTTCCATGAAACTCGTTTTTTTTTTCAGAAACTATACATCCAGTCACGTCGCCTCCAGCATCACGACGCTAATTGATCGTGTATTGACAAGAAACGTTTGTGAATGATACATCATGTTGTGTCAGCTCCGCCTGCCGGCCATTAATCATTTTGCACGTTCCAATCTAATAGTATTTCAACTTCCGCTGCTACATATTTGACGGCCAGTATCATTGAATAGCTGTATACTTAGTATTAGTGTGCAGTTATAGTATACGGTTACGAAAAAGGTTTTAGAGAGCTCGAACGTCGCTTCTATCTCGCTTACACGTATTTAAAAATTATAAGACAAATCAAACGTCCAAGCTCGTATTGTTCCAATATTAATTGTTTAAATACCTAGGTACTAACTCAAATTTGTTTCTTATATTTGATTGTAATGGTTTTTGTTAATAAAATGAGAAAAATACAATATTCCGTCAAAATAGCCTTTGTCAAATCACCATTCGAAAACTTTAATTGAGTTTGTATGTTTCGTTATGTTCCTCAATAAATAAAGAAGTATGAAACTATTCAACCGCTGTCAAACTACGAAAAATTGTTGCTTTCTATCTGGCGCTACAAGGCGCGAAAGACGAAAACTTTTATCGCCGTTGTGAAATAATGCACAACTCGTACTTAAGACTCAAAACGTGATATTACAATTAATTTGAAAGTTCGAAAGCACTCGTTCAAGACGTAGTTTCGTTTACCAAATAAAACATTTACGTACTCGTATAGTAATGGAAAAACATAAAATAATACAATATAAATGATATAGTTAAGTACTAAAAGCATTCAGTCGCTAAGTCAACGTTCTATCGTCAACGTCTTTTGACTCATTGAAAAGTCAAAAGAACTCGTAAGTGGAGCATTTAATTTCATTTTCATTTCAATCGCCACGTGTAAGCAAACTACAATAGCATAAAACAAAGTCGTGTTAGTTCGAGAACTCGAGAACGGCTGAACCGATTTTCACGGTTTTTGCGTTTTTGAATTTCTCTTAGTCCGGTTTAAGATAATAAGTAGGTATTCAAATATATTTATTAAAAAATCGGGTCTGTTCGAACACATAATAACTCGAGAACGGCTGGACCGATTTTCATGGTTTTTCATTTGTTGTATTTGTCTCCGTCCCGAATAGCAGAATAACTATTAAAACATTGGAAAATTGACGAAAAACTAACTACCCGAGCGAAGCTGGGGCGGGCAGCTAGTAAATATAATAAAAACAAAGAAATCTTTACGCTTCTCATACCTTGTATATCATCAATAATTTAATTTACTCTAGGTGATCCCACAAAATGATTTAGAGTCCCAATCAAGTCTGAGTTCCGTAGCCGGGCCTGGCGCGGCCGACTGCACCACTCCACCCGCGGAATGTGTCTGCAATAAAAACAACGAAACATCAACTTGTAAATTAAAAAAAAGTGCTTGTGATTTTGAAATTGGAACATAGTTGAGAATGCGATTGGCTCGTGAGCGTAGTGTTGTGTGCCTTCACCCTCTCTGCACATATTGGAGTAACTGGAGACCTTCATTCACACAGAACAAGATCTATGTTTTTTCACTGAACCAAATCTTGTACCAGATCTATGTTTTTTCACTTGTACCAAATCTGGTACAAGTGAAAAAACATAGATCTTGTGATTCTTAGTGCGAGCTTCAGCGGTTTGCCATGCCGTTAGGCATATTGCAAGAGAAGTCGTATGGCCCAATCTTAGTCCTTAATCATTCATACGTGATTTATATGCTTTCCGATTGGTTTATGTTACTGCTATAAACTGGTTACTGTATAATGTTCTTGTAATCTGATAATGTTTGTTTATGCGTCGTGTTATATAATATGTACCGTAATAATGGTAATTTGAACTTTATGGACTGTAAAGTAAAGTATCAATTTTAATGCTTGTTAACAGTCATTAGAATTTTTGCTAATATATGTAACGTATATCAAGTTGATGTAGGCTTTATCGCCATTTTAAATTGGGCATCAATAGTATATTTTACACAAGGGACCAAACCACCCCATTACAGACGAGGTTGTTTATACTCCCGAGCGTAGCGAAGGAGGATGACAAGACCGAGTTATAATGAGTGGTTTTGTCCGGCGTGAAAAACGATACTTTTCACTTCGAGTTTGAGAAAATAGAACTGGAGAGGCGCTCTCTGTAGCAAATCCCATATAAATGGAACGTCTCAATATCGAACAACAATATGCAGGAGTCCGTCATGACATGACTCACCGTTTTCAAATTATTTATTGGACCTTAGATTTATAACTAATGAATACAGGGCATCCCACAGCCATGCCACATCTAGGGAAAGTACCGTAAATATTGTGGATAGATTTTTTACTAAAAGAAGACTTTATTTTGATTTTAAAATTAATTTAAACTGCATTCAAAGATTTTTGAATAATCGCCTCTCTGAACCGGGAATCGAACCCGCCAAATTGTAAAAAAAACATACTAATTTAACGATGCGGATCTAAAAGTAAACACATTTGTCCCGAGGCGGGAATCGAACCCGCAGCCTCCTGCGTCGCAGGCAGGCCTTCACCCACCGCGCCACAGAGGTCGTCTATATACATTATTGTAAATTTTTAGGGTTCCGTACCCAAAGGGTAAAAACGGCACCCTATTACCTACTAAGACTTCGCTGTCCGTCTGTCCGTCTGTCACCAGGCTGTATCTCATGAACCGTGATAGTTAGGCAGTTGAAATTTTCACAGATGATGTATTTCTGTTGCCGCTATAACAACAAATACTAAAAAACAGAATATTTTTTTTCTAATAATTTGTTTTCATAGATAATGGTACGGAACCCTTCAAGCGCGAGTTTGACTCGCACTTGGCCGGTTTTATTCCTATCAACAGTATTTACTGATGATAACTGTTTGTTATCAGTGCTGATGGAGAATACGTGGTGACAACAATGACGAAGGCGGTGCTCCACCACACTGGCAAGGTGATGTGGACTCCGCCAGCGATCTTCAAGTCATCCTGTGAGATCGACGTGCGGTACTTCCCTTTCGACCAGCAGACCTGCTTCCTCAAGTTCGGCTCTTGGAGTTATGATGGAGATCAGGTATGACTTGGAGCTAGCAAATGTAGAAAACGTTAAATGAATTTGCTGTAGTGATACGATGATCCTGTGTATAATGTCAAGGAAGGTTTATTTAAGGAGCTTTGTGGATCATCGGTTAGTTCCGACCAGACATCCACGCCAGACCACTGGTTGTCTACTAGTTACTAGTTGTCTACATGAATATAAAATTCAAAATTCAGAAATTCAAAATTCAAAGTGCTTTATTTCCTTTAGACCTTACAGGACTCTTGGACACGTCACAAAACTCAGATTACATAAGTAAAACTAGGAAATAAAGTGATCACTTTGATTTTTTGTCCACTTCAATCTTTTTAAGGTAAAGTAAAGAAGCGAACAAGAAACCTTTACCTTGTTAGAATGTTAGTTTTCGAGTTGGAGCAAAACTCGTCCTAAGCTTTTTTATCCTCTAGATAATCTGATATTTTATAGTAGGCCTTTTTACAAAGGATGTGTTTAACAATTTGTTTGAATTTATTTATTGACAATTTTTGCAACTCACTAATTGGAGTTTTGTTGTAGAAGCGTATACATTGCCCTTTAAAAGATACGTTAATCTTGTGTAACCTGGTTGTGGGCACAGCGAGTTTATTCTTATTTCTAGTATGAAAATATATATCGCTATTTTTAGGGAACCGATTGATATTTTTATGAGTATACAATAAGTTTTCATAAATAGGTCTCAGTGGAAAATTATCTACCGCGGAAACAACCAGTTACCTGTGAAATTTTCATTCCATCTTTACCAAACTGTGACTAGATTTTTTTAATAGTTTAGGAAAGCATCTGCCGTAGCCGTATCTATCGTATTCAACCACCATAGATTTTTCGAATTGTGTAGAAGCAATTAATATCGACTTTTCTAAAGAGGTGGAAGAAGCTATTTTGTATTGCTGTATCTTTATCTCAGATTGACTTGAAGCACATCAACCAGAAGAAAGGAGACAATATGGTAGAAGTTGGGATAGATCTTCGGGAGTACTACCCTTCAGTGGAGTGGGACATCCTCGGAGTCCCTGCGGAGAGGCATGAGAGATACTACCCTTGCTGCCAAGAACCGTATCCTGGTGAGTTTACGAGCTTAGGTCTTTCGTAAGGTCATTTCTCTTGATCTGCGCCCAGAGTTTGAATTGACGAAATATCGAGGCGTGGCGTCTACTTTTTGAATGGGATTTGCGTTGTTCCGTGCGGGTAGAAACATGAGATTAGCAGCCGGTTTTCGTTGACAAAAAATTTAAACGATTGTCAAAAAAAACAACCATTTGAAAAATCGGCAGTAGTTACTTTGACAATTTCTTAGTTCAGCGGCATATTAACTTTATCAGACAAATACTTTTCATACCTTGCTTGATACTACACTGGAGAACCACAAGATTTATTCTTGAGAAATCTAACATTTATAAGGTTCAACCGTGATTTTTTTAGGGACATAATTATCTACTGCTGTCACTAGCGAATGCATCATTGCTAGTGACAGCAGTAAATAATTATGTCCCTAAAAAAATAACGGTTGAACCTTATATTTTCCACATGAGTACGCGTGAGATACGTTCATACTTCCTTCCCGCAATTTGCGCGAGTTTTTGCTAATCTGTTACAGCATCACGGCACCACTTTCTCCAGCTCCACATGATAAATGGGACAAAATTAGGCGGTATCGTCTTAGATAGGCTTTACAGGATCCGACTTTAATGCTTGTCGTGTCGGATACGAGATAAAAGGAGTCGCAAAATATTTTTCTTCCGTAAATAGTGCTGTTTTCTTTATTTCCTTCAACATTAAATGCACGTTAATACCCTGGCTCCGCCGAGGAACGGATAACCGTTCCTCGGCAAGTGGATCTTAAATTCATCTTTTATTTTATTATTTGAAAAGAGTTTTGTCGTCATGACTATATCACTCCCGTAGACAAAAATTACTTAACAAACAAAACACACAACAACAATAAAACCTACTAGGTACATCTTACTAATTAAATTAACTAAAGCTACATAACTACTGGAACAAAAAAAAACATAGCGCTAAGACCTAATCATAGATAGAAGATATTTTGCCAGTTTCATGTTATCTTTCCATTTTTTTATTTCTCTCTCGCTTTGTACATTTATTTTATTGTGTTTAGTTTTACTTCTTCACAACTCTAACGCCCGTCTCCCATTACCGCGCGGAATCGAATTCAAGGAGCCGCAACTCGAGGTTCGCAGCGAGTCCGCGACAGTTTCGTATCTGTTCCGCGTCTTGTACAACGGTCAACGTCATTGCGAAACTCTGACGGTCCGCGCGGTAGTGTGAGAGCGCTCGAAATGCCAAATGCCATAGACCCTTCTTCAAAAGTTCTACAATCGGATCGGACTGTGTAAAAACTTTAACCACCTCAATCATTATTCCGGCTAGCTCTCCGCGCATTAGCCAAAACAACCGTTTAACCTGTTCGAGGCAGCGAACGCAGCCATTTAGCATAGATAAGCGTCTTCTACGCGCCAAGGTAATTTACAAGCGACTCGAGATAGCCTGGATGTGCTTCTTTTGTTTAGATTTACACTAGTAAAGATATCTACATGTTTGCACTGTATGTAGAATGGGTTAAATTTGTACCAGTAGAAATACTTTTATGCACTTACTATTTTCGGGCCGCGGCTTCGCACGTGTTGTTTCTATGGAAACTCTAAAAAGTTGTTTATATCCCATAGGAACTGATTTTTGGGATGAAAAGGTTAAATTCCAGGTCAAGGAAAAAATTTCAGCTCAATCGGTGCAGCTGTTTTTTTTTTACATTCGTAGATTAAAATATCCATCCCAACTCGGATCCCAAATTTCGGATTTAATTCTTTGTGTGATGACCCCATCACACGCCACTGTCCACTTGTAGGGCATTGAAAGCGGTAGAATGGTCGCTCCTTCCGAATAGTAAATCTTGAAAATGTCAAGTTGCCGTCGTTGCCCTCTACTGTATAGGTACGCGTAGAGTAGTATTTTATAGAATATGTACCTTTTAATCAAACGTAAATGTTTTTAAACCACCACACTCAAAATCTATCGTTATCTTGTAAAAATAAAAGATACTTCAAAAAGCGCTATCCCACGAGTAAACAATTTTCAAGTTACCTATATTTTGCAAGTTCCGTTGTTAGCTTATTATTCAATCCAAGTTTGCAAGAACCAGGTAATTTGTTTAGTTGTTCTCAACTTTGATTAGATTTGTTTAGGTACATACCCGGGGTTAGCGTTACAAATATCCTTTGCGCCTTATCTTCTAAACTATCATGGGACAGAATTTATAAATAGGTTCCGTTTCATAGTGAAATATTAAGCCGAGTGCTTACTGGTGTTACGGGGAGGAAAGTACCATTCGCAGCGAGCATAAAAAGGTCAAAAACTAAGTATACATCCGTATTCAAGAACAATACTGTAAGGTCTCAGTGCACACGAACGCATAGGGCCGGTAAATCCAATTTATAGACGATACTTGAGTCATGTGCAACGCTATGCGCTCACTTGGGACGAAAGTAGTCTCATTAAAGTTTGACTCTCGAGGAATTTATATGTACGCAATACGTATCTTAAACATCATCACATGTTTTCACAATCACCATTTTAACAATTGTTTTTCATAGCAACAATCTAAATAACACTTAACAATTAGACTCTAATTTTAAGTAGCTATTATTACTATCGAAGTTTTCCGGGTTTAAAACCACTTCCAAACCCTTTGTCATTATTCAGGAATTTCAAGTTGGTTTATTATAGTTGTTTAAAAACACGTTATATTTTTAAATGTGTCAAATAATTTTTAATTTTTGTGTTGGTCTATCCCAGAATAAGTAGCGTACGTATTAAAAAGATACTAAAGACTGTGCCACAGGTTACGTTACTGTGTTGTTCCTTGAAATATTTTATACGCAAAACTTCACCACGCTTCACTTAAAACAAAAGAATAACAATAAAATTAAGTGACATTCTTTTGCAAGGGGAAAACACTCTCGCTGAAAAGTAGGTGACAATGAAAAGAATAAAGCTTTATTAAATTTGTCCTTGCATCTCACTCTCGCCAGTAGAATACATAATTTTCTCCTGCTTTCATGTTATTTCATAGGGTAACATATATTTCACGGTTAGATAAATACATTTTGAGTTCGTAATGACACCCTTTTCATTCGGCACGACTCTCCTGAGGCATCGCACTGAAATGTTTTTACGGTTTTCAGTCGTAATTTACGACTATTTGTTTTTTCGTTTATTGGTATTTACTTTAAAGGGAAATGGCAATACGAATTACACGTATGGTGCATTCAAATGGTCCGTTGCAATACAAAAGTTAAATTAAAGTTTAATTTAATATAAATAAGATACATTTGAAAAGGGTTACCATCGAAAAAATGGACAATTTGAGAGCGACATCATTATGCTAAGTAGTTAATATATTGGTGCCAACAGTATCGACATCATCCATTATCATCATCATCAGACTATGTATATTAGTCCACAGCTGGACATCATAACAAGAATAAACTCACCTTTTAATCCACTACTTAATCTTAGATAAACTGCAGGCTTTCTTAATAGGAATCTCTCAATCAATTTGAAAGCTAAAAATGTGCACAAATTTCCTTTATAATTATGCCATCTTCAGTAATCGTGAAAATCTTAGCAATTTGCCTGAAGTATCTTGACGACCTCTCTTAATTACTGTCTGAGCTCTCACTTGAGCTTTTACTGGTACACTTCCGAGCAGCACGATTGTAGGTACCTACGCGAATATTTAAAATTTCACACAAAATATGTAGGTTTTATTGGTATTCAACGCGAGGGCACACATATATTATATACAATTTCTGGAACATATTTTCTACCTATCTACTCAAGATGTTTTGGTACAGAACTTAAATTAATACATACTTACCTTTTTGTTTTTTTATGTATGGGTATTTAAATAATTTATGCCTACATTGGGAAATGCCTCAAATAGGACTGGGTGGGGTATGAAGGCCGCATGCATCATAGCGGAACAGCATAGTTTACGAAAAAAATCCTACTTTAATCTTGTCCCTGGTATATATACACAGGTTCCTTTTCAAAACCGTTGTAATGTATCGGTAAATGCTAAACCAAAGCAATACAGCTTGATTTCACAAATCACGCGATTTTAGATTTTAACAAATTGATACACCAGCAAAGCACACCGCAGTCCTTTGCACGGAACCCTTACTTAAATAGCAATTAGTCGTATCGCCAGTACACTCCAATTGCTCTCAATTTGCGCCAGGCACTCACGCCACAGCCTTTTAAATGCAGCTAGATCAAAAGTTACCACGGATTTACGTCGTTACTTTTACTTGCAATATGATTTTTTTTTCTTGTGGTCAATAAGGCAAAAAATCAAGAAAAATCTGTCAAGCTCAAAATTTTACTGATAAAAACGAACGAACGGTTGTTAAACGAGCAGTTTTCTAGCCAATGTTGCAATTTAAATCTGACAAGAAATGAGGAATTTTAAAGTTAAGGCTTTCTTAACATTTTTCTATGCTCTTTTTCTGTTGTTTCATTGTAAGTTCATTTTAAATTATGTAGTTTTTGGCTTATGTATGTACCTACTCGTAATGTTGTTTGTAACTGATGGTCTATCTATCCGAGTAATAGGCGAGTATTAAACATTTAGAGTAAAATTAAAATTTCTGCTACGCTAAGCGCAAAACAACCGAGCTTTAATTATATCAGTACTTTTGGGGAAAACTTTTTTTTAAACAAATTTTGATAAAAACCAGCTGTTTGCGTCACTCTGTGTCTCGAGTGTTTGTGGATACGATGCCTACGCAATTTGTAAGTTTCGACTGTGGTCTCGACAAGTTACACTTGTACGCTCTTCACTGCAAATGAGTTTGTATTTCAATTAGAATAAAGTAGTTAGTAAGATGGGTAAATGTAAGACGATTACTTTAACTGTCATTGGCGTTAAATACAGGATTTTTTGTTTTTATTTTGTGGTGAAATGATTAATCAGTATAAATCTTTTTGAAGAGTAGAAAGGTTCTAAGTGTATGAATGAACAGAACAAAAAAAATGTCTTTTCATGATGCCTACCGCGACCTAGGAATGAAGATCATGAAAAAGAATGGTGTGTGGTTCTTTTATTTAACTTGAGTAAATTTTTTAAAAGCTGAGAAATCATTTAGAACCATTAAGAATATTTTTGAGTTTTGGAAAACTCAAAAATTGAATCATGGTTAATATCCCGTTCTAAATAATTTCTATGTTAATAACCATGATAGTTTCAAAAGTTTTTAAAAGCTTTGGCATTAGGTTACAAGAACCCAATCCAACGGCGTCAACATAACATAAAAGAGCTCCAATAAGTAGGCACTTAAACAATGACTGTCAACTTTTCAATGGTAAGCGATTTTGCCATTCAATTTCTCAAAACCTTTACAAAATGATAACTTCTTTAACGCATTCTTCAAAACTCATTTCCTTTATTTCAAAGTAAGCGACCGGAAACTGTTTACAGCCAAAACAATACTTGAATTCGAAAATTCTCGACAAAGAATAGGAGGCCTTTGCATTATATTTTCGGCTTTAACGCAAAGAAAATAAGTTTTTTATTGTGAGGCTAAATTTTCTTTGAACTAGTATAATGGGCATTTTTCCGTTTGCAACCAATTTTTCGCTTGACGTTTCTCCTTGGCAGTTATACAATCAGATTATGAATTTTCTCCAGACACAGAAGGGCTGTGGCTGTTTGTTTACCGAGTAGGTATCTGTTCTGTTATTTTGTTTCTCCTTGGTAAAGTTATTGCGTAACCTTTCGGCGCCGTTTCTTCTAACATCAGTTTCCTACTGATGTTGGAAAATCGGTTCAACCAATATAATCTTGTATTGGTTGAGCGGTACAGCGGTTTCGGTCAAATTATAGTAAATAGTGCGTCAGCCTGTATCTTTCCAACGCTTCTAGTACCAGAAAGTTTTTTTTTTTTTTTCATTTTATCTATCATTTTCGTTTAACCTACATTCACCCCTACTAGCTCTTCACTAAAGTTCTTTGCGTTCAAGTACTATTGTTTTTTGATTACGCTATCAAAACTTATTTTATAACTTATGTCTCAAAGTTGTGTTTCCAATAAGTACAAAAATTTCCCCTCATCTATTCCCTTCTCCAAATCCTTTCCTAATATTTTTAATTACGAAACTTTTGTAAAGTCCGCTTTCTCAATTACCCCAAAACTTCTTTTAACCAAAACTTTTGTTTCAGATATCTTCTTCAACATCACCCTGAGGCGTAAAACTTTGTTTTACACCGTCAACCTAATCGTGCCCTGCGTGGGGATATCATACCTCTCAGTTCTGGTTTTCTACCTCCCAGCTGATTCTGGGGAGAAGATAGCTTTGAGCATTTCTATCCTACTGTCGCAAACCATGTTCTTCTTGCTCATTTCGGAAATCATACCTTCAACCTCTCTAGCTCTGCCATTGCTTGGAAAATATCTCCTATTCACAATGCTGCTGGTCGGCCTCTCTGTAGTGATAACTATAGTGATACTAAACGTGCACTACCGTAAACCCAGTACGCATAAGATGATGAATTGGGTTAGAACTTTCTTCATAACGAAACTGCCGAAGTTACTCCTGATGCGTGTTCCTAAAGATTTATTGAGGGATTTGGCTGCGGAGAAGATTGCTGGGAGGAATGGTAGAAACGCGAAGCACAAGCAGCGGGACAAGTTCCAGGATGCACTGGCGGCGGCTGCTGAGCAGGTGAACTCCAACTCGTCGAGTCCGGACTCCTTCCGTCATCATCTGCCTGAAGGGTGCAATGGACTGCACACTACTACAGCGACTAATAGGTGAGTATCTAGAGAATTCTACTCTGCAAGAGTCATACGGAGATATTAAGTTTTATGTTTAAGAAAGAGATGCTCACGGACCTTTGTCGCCGATGATTTGCTATTTGGGACTTTTGCGATTATCATCAAATTAAAATCCGAAAACAAATAAGGTCTTTCGTTTTTCGTAAACTAAGCCAAACGATATGTGACGTCATAAGACTATCTCGAATCGATCATCTTTAATTTCTTCTTAGAAATAAACGACGATCGCGCCACACATTCAAAACCTTATTTCCACAAAAACTAGTTGATCACAAACGATAGTATGTCATAGCTTTCGTGTTCATCTGAACAGATTCAGCGGACTGGTGGCTACTCTCGGCGCAGGATACAACGGCCTTCCCTCAGTGATGTCTGGACTCGACGACTCTCTCAGCGATGTGGCTCCGCGCAAGAAATACCCTTTCGAACTGGAGAAGGCCATCCACAACGTCAAGTTTATACAGCATCATATTCAGAGACAGGACGAGTTTAATGCGGTAAAATATTGTCAATACAAAATATTATTTAGCACCTGCGCTGGCAACGGGGTTTTCAGGGTTGGATTACGTTTTACAGAACAAATACTTTAATTCTAGGTCCTATTAATAAAGTCCTATGGAACCATATGTATCATATGGTCCTGTGGATTCATGTTTAATGAAAAACATCATATTTTCATGTTTTTTTTATAATGTTTGGTAGAATTGAGCAAGAATTAATTTTTGGTAGGTAGAGATTATTCTCCATTTACACTCCAGAGTCAAGTGGTCCAACTTTTTAATTACCCGAGTAAAACAGTTGAGTTTAAAATGTATAGTTTCTAACATCGCATGTTGAAAACTATAGTTAAGTATCTAACATAGCAAGTACAATTTCATAATACTTAATTATAAAAATTCACAACCTTCAGGCAGGCCTGGTTTTTATACTCCGTTCTAGCTCTCAAGGTCATTAGTTAGATTATCATCGCCCATTTCCTCCACAGGAGGATCAAGACTGGGGTTTCGTGGCTATGGTACTGGACCGTCTTTTCCTTTGGATCTTCACCATCGCTTCAATTGTCGGCACGTTCGCTATCCTCTGCGAGGCTCCATCTCTCTACGACGACACCAAACCGATCGACATGATGCTTTCTTCTGTGGCCCAGCAGCAGTTCTTACCGGTGGATAGTGGTGGCCCTAACCCTTTCCCTGATACTCCGATGAATTAGAAAGATGATGAAAAGGACAGGAAGACGATTTTAGGTGGGAAAGAAAGGAATTTTAGGCATGGGATGGGTTTAAATGGATGATGAAATGAGAAGAACTGGATATTAGGTATGATAAGGCGTAGACACGATCTTTGATTGAATTTACAAAATATTTTGAGCATGAATGGAAAGATACGAAGGCTTTTTAGATAGGGGATAACGAAAAATTCATGGTTATCTTTTCTTTCATTTTAGGTTTCGGTAGAATATCATCACATGCTATAGAACTAAATTATAAAAAGTGTGAGGAGGATTGCAGGAATTTCTGAACTTTTGAGAGTTTTATTGCGGATAGTCTTTTTTCAACAAAAGAAACTGTGCTATCGTCTGACAATTTATCAATAAATTTCAAACAATCAGATTCATAAACTGGTGGCAAAAATGCTACATTTTTTAATTCAGCGAACATTTGGAGTTGCCATATCAAATCCATTGAGTTTCCTGGAATGGAACATTGGTGCCGAGTTAACAAGGACTGAATATTTAGGTGCCAAAAAAAAATCGTTTCAACTGAATATTCAATCAAACCACCCTGATACTATTTTGTGTTGATGATGATAAAAATATATT
This sequence comes from Eupithecia exiguata, assembly GCA_947086465.1. NCBI lineage: Eukaryota > Metazoa > Arthropoda > Insecta > Lepidoptera > Geometridae > Eupithecia > Eupithecia exiguata. The sequence goes on along the minus strand of OX352243.1, from coordinate 5,298,002 downwards.
CGGAAACCAAAAATAAATGAAATGATTCCTACGGGACTTGAACAGACAGACATACTGTGCCAATAACGCAGTGACGTGGATTGAAGTTTTTTCAGCCAATATTAGTTATTCTATATTTAATGGTAGTTTATAAAGCCAACATATAGGCTGTGACTTTTGACTCGTATCTATGGGTGAATTTTTAGTATTTAATATTTATTAGAATGAATAAGTACGTTTAGTGTTTTTGTGAAAAATACTACTAATAATAATGCATAAAGTTAGAAACAGACTGAAACCACTTATACAACGTATATATCTGTACAATAGATCGAATGTATACAAAAAACATTCGATAAAAGTAATCGAGAACCATTGATGTCTTACACGAAAAAGGTTTAGAATGGTAGTAGACACAAACGAGGTGTAGCCAGAAAAATGCGACAATTACGTCTCATTTTCCGATTTGTATTCCTGCGCTGCTAGTATGCGTGAAAGCACTGAAGTTATAATATTCTTGTCAATTCACTCATAGATTCGTTTTTACCTTCGAAATCAATATAATTGTTGAGTGAGCGTGTTTTACCCCTGTTATTGACGTGTTTGGGTTAGACTTGGTAGATACCTACGCTCAAAGATCGCGAGGAAAAACTTCAATTTGTTGCAAATACTTATTGAGTGAAATGTTTTAACTTAGCTTGGTGCTTTTTTGCACGCATTTCAACAACCAAGCTATATTGGTAGTACTCTATCTACTTACTTTTATAATATCAATGCCAAAAACGTGACTGCCGTGTCATGTCAAAGTGCAACAAATCACTCGAAATCTCATTCGAAAACTATCATCGAGTTTGTAAGAAACGATTAGATCGTTGTCATACTTAGTTATCATACTACGAAAAGTAGTTACTCTCGATCCGCCAGGGGCTCTACAATGCGCTATAATTATGTAGGAGGGACTCGAAAACGATAAAAGTATTCGCTATACTAAACACTCTGAGCTCCAGAATATATAATATATAACTATATATAATAAATAATATATAACTGGCTAACTGTTTTCATATTATGAAAACAGTTAGCCAACCTATAGACACACTCATCGTACGCCATCCGACGTATCCCACATTTCGTCGCGTACGTTGCGTGAAATTGGTACAGTCTGTATCTAGCTTTATTGTATCGTGTTTAGCTTATAAGATTCATGTTACATTATTTATCCTGTACGGAAAGCTACCAGTAAAATAGCTTATCCAAAAATAATCAATAAGTTAATGTGAAATAGAATTAAAATGTTTATCAATTTTGCATTAATAATGAATGTCAACAAGCTATGTAGTGTCAAACGTATTCTAGCTTAGGTTTTAGAGGGACAATAATTTTATTCTCGTATGCTCGTGACAGATGGACCAGTTTTAGTGGCGACCAATGGTTTCTCTCAAAACAAAACGGTCGAAATAAGTCGTCGCCTCTTTTGTGTGGTCCGCGTTTTTAGCTTTACCCACAGCCCACGACATGGCCGCCCGCGCGTCTTGCGTCTGCGTCCGCGGCGAGAACAAATCAAAGAAGTTGTTTGAGTGTGCCATAAGTCGCCGCGGTGCGACTTGCGGAGAGGTGAGCGGGTCGTGTCATAGCGACGTCAGTCGCAAGACGCAGAACGCGCTACAAGACGCTTCGCCGGATGTCGTAGCCATGGCCTTAGTATTTCACGCGTAAACTAGTAGTTTTTCAAACCTAACTGAATCCACAAAATATGGCTGTGCTAAGTTTCCTTATGTAAGGTAAACTTATATTACTATGTTATTATGGTATTATTATAATGTGATGCGGTAGGTAAGTTTGTATTTTATGGTCATTTCTTCATAGATACAATTTTAGGAAAATTTTAAAAGCTTTCTGTTACATCAGTAGTTATCTTTGTAGGGATAGTCTACTTACTACAGCTGGCAAAAATGGGTCTTAAGCGGTGTCAGCCAATTCTTTGTCTTTCACTAACTCGTTTGGAGAGTCACTTGTCTAAAAAAGTTGTGCCATCAATAGAAGTAGCCAGTCTACACTCATCCTTGTAACAATACATTTTTTTTAAATACCAATACTTTTTTGCTTGATATTTTATTAGTAACATTCATTTGATTGACAAATTGACTCATATTCCAAAACTAAGAAATGGATTTTTAACCCTTCAATGAACGACGGCTAAAGTGACTCGTGTAAAGGTTAGCTCACACCGAAACGCGAGAAGTTGCGATGATGCTTGAAGAGGCCAGTGGTTTTGCGCTGCGCAGAGCGACGCATCAAAACGTCAAGAGGCGTATCGTGAAGTCACTGGCAGCGCGACGCCACGCAACAGAACTTTTCGACGTTCCATAGTATAAGTCCGACTATAACAAGATCCCAGCTTTTCATTATAATTTTCCTTCAAATACTCGACTGAACTGCATAAACTGTACAAAAGTGTACAAAAGTCGCTAAAACGGCTTCAGGCTGCGCCTCTCGGCGTCGCGCTGAAAGGGACTTCACGATGTGCTTCGCGACGTCGCGATGCGTCGGGCTACCGTACGCCACGGAGCATTTTCATACTATCTCAAAAAAAATTGTATCTTCTTGCGAAGTAATAAAGTTTTATTTAGAATCATCATAATCTTATGAATTGAGCGCAGCATAGCGTGTCTGTGTGAGCTGACCTAGTAAAGACGATGTTTCAATTTCATAAAATGCCGAATTAAGTATTGTAGATTATCTCTTCTCATCAGTGTTTCTAATAAATGTTTACCTATTAATAACTAGTGTTTGAATTTTTTTCCCGTCCAATTTATTTATTCCAAAACAGCCTCAAAGCTTTAAGGTAAGTAATTTCGTTCCTGATAAGATAATATACAGAATAAACATCTGGGCACTTTACCTTCTGGTGACGGCTTAGATTTATAGAAAATAGATTTAAGTGTAAATATTAGTTGTAATTATTATTGTATTCTGTTCTTAATGTAATTTTCTTTAAAAAAATAAAATGACCGTATAGGAATAAACATCAGTAAACTTCATGCTTGCAATTTATCCGTGATGTCATACCTAAAGCTAGCTGGAAAGCTTTACGCATGTTTTTGAACTGATCCCGTACTTTTTCTTCTCTTAATAATGATGATGATTCTATGTTAATGGCAATATGAGTCTGGGTAGACTCTTTTCTGCCAGTGTCGAGTAAAAAAACAAAAATTAAATAAAACATGATGTAAAGGTCCATTAATTTGTTAAACTTAAATTAAATATCAACGATTTAGGCCGCTAAACAGCCATGCTTTTTATGTATATTAAACATTATTTCGAATTTGCACCAGCGCTCGCAGGCGATGCGGAAGATCCCTTTTAAGCCACGTCACACTCACTCAATCAAAGCCTCCTAGACTACGAACAAATAATAAGTTAGGAAACTTAATTGTGATTTTTTTCCATAAAAAATGGTCATATTATGCCCTATTTAGGCCCGATTGAGCTGTTTCTTTTAGTAAAAAATATATTGTGTGCTAGCTATTAGCTCCTTAGCTAAATATAGTATGAATTATACAGGATAATTCATAGCTAACCGATCGCCAAACAGCGGACTCCAGAAAGTGATCTAGCAATTCAGGCATTAGGTGGTGTTTAAAAAAGGTTCTAAAATCAGCTGAAAGTGCTCTTCAAAGTCTGTTACTTGCATTAAAAAAATTCGATTGTTTGTTTTTGTTTTCCAAAGTTCTTTATTTACCATAAAAATTTCACAAACGTAGATTAAAACTAAACACTGTTTAGAACCTAACTAATAGAAAAAATATAATTAACTCAACAGGCTACGGGACGCCTTTAAAAGTTTTTTGATAAAATATATATTTATGATAACTAACACTCATTATAAATCATTAAATAATAAAACTATACAATATTTTAAGCAGAATTTTCATAAAATATTTACGGTCGTATGAGCACTTTGTATAGCGCGCATTTTTTATAGATAAAAAACTTCGATTAGTTCTGGATGAGCGGATGATAATGGTAATTTGAACTCTTCGGCTTTAAATTAGGGCTGAAAGTTGAGAATTTAATACGGTTACGTGACTTGCATAGACGTAGAGGGTTTTGTGAGGTTTCGTGATCATGATCACGTATTCTAATGAAGAGTCGTCAACAGAGTACCTACTTGTTATTACAATGGTATTATATTCATATTCATTTATTGCATACACATACATTTTATAATTTCAGCTTAGGTGTACCCACTTAGCTTGCAGGTAGGTACATGTACCCTGTTAGGGCGTAGCAATCTCACTAATATTATAAACGTGAAAGTTTAGATGGATGGATAGATGGATGGATGTTTGTTCCTTTATCACGCCAGAACGGCTGAACGGATCTGGATGAAATTTGGCACAGAGATAGATTATAGTCTGGAATAGAATATAGGCTACTTTTTATCCCGGAATTCCCACGGGAACGGGAACTACGCGGGTGAAACCGCGAGGCGCTGCTAGTTTATTTATAAACTATAATAATAGTTTGGTACTTAGTCTATTTACAGCTAGGAACAAAGTAGTCGAATAAACATTGATAAGCGCAAGCAAGTAAGACAAGCTGAAGACAGGGCGCTATGGCGCTCATTAGGGGAGGCCTATGTCCAACAGTGGACTACTATAGGCTGATGATAATGATGATGAAGCGCAAGCATAAAACAATTCCATTAATAAACTCTATATTAAATGTGTCAATTATTCTAGTTTAGATTTATCATTGACAAATTCGTCAACAGAGTAATAACATTTAGAAATAATATTACACGACAAGAAAATGTTCTCTAAATGCGAGAAGTCATCTAGACTTTAAAACTATCAAAACAATACCAAAATTCAAAATTCAATAACTTTATTTCTTTAGGCTTACAAAATAAGCACTTAGACAAGTCAAATTTTATAGATAAACAGCTTAATATTAGTAATTATTATCAAATAAGAAACAAAATGTTATTGATTTTGTTCGCTTCACCACTACCTACTTTGTAAGTACAAATAGGGGAGGACTAGGTGCAACAGTGGACTGGTAAAAGCTGATGTATTGAAGATTTTGAAGTACCTACAAATAGCAAAGATCAAGACCAACAGAAAGCGTGGGAAGTTAATCGTAGCCATAAGAGGTTTTGCTGCCGTTATACCACTTAACATTAGGCTACGGAAGTTTTAACGCTAGGAACAAGCCGGCATTGGAAGCTATATATCAGGAACGAATCCTGCTGCTGGTCGTTGTAGAGCTCAACCAACAACTTTGAAGGAAGGAAGATGAAACAGCCTTTTCATCTATTTCAAGCACACGAGAAAATGTTATAGGATAACACCAACAACGCCACCAAGTCACACGTCACGAGCAGTGGTGATTAAAAAGCTGGGATTCGAACCCCCTACACGAGGTTGGCGACTGTCCAAATCGTTGCGGACTGGTTGTCGTTTTTGTTAGTTGAACGTGAGGATGCTTTTTTAACGAGGAGGCTGGGGTTAAATGGGTGATTACTGATTTGACTTTACATTGTTTTAGTCATTTACTGTTCGAAGAGTAGAATAGGTTTGATGCATTAATTATGCTGGTTGCAAATATTGACATTAGCAATAGCTACCTATTGGCCTAGTGGTAACGCTGTCGTGGTCAATATTTAACAAGAACCTTAAGAATCGACAGTAATTACAATTACATAAGACACAAATTAAAGTGAATTAGTAAAACTCCTTAATACAGTATGGTGTAAGTGAAAGTTTCATTCCGCATGGGTCGCTATAAACAATAAATAAAACCGGCCAAGTGCGACTCGGACTCGCGCACGAAGGGTTCCGTACCATTATCTATAAAAACGGCAAAAAAACACGTTTGTTGTATGGGAGCCCCCTTAAATATTTATCTTATTCTGTTTTTTAGTATTTGTGTTATAGCGGCAACATAAATACATCATCTGTGAAAAATTCAACTGTCTAACTATCACGGTTCATGAGATACAGCCTGGTGACAGACGGACAGATGGACAGCGAAGTCTTAGTAATAGGGTCCCGTTTTTACGCTTTGGGTACGGAACCCTAAAAAACGCCTCTTTTTAGTAGCACTCTAAACCACTTAGCGTCTGATCAGCTGGATCCTCTATCTACCTATAGGGCGTAAAATAGAGCTCAAAAACTATTCCACAGAAAAATCCCCCAGCCACTACCACAGTGTTCAAAAACACCGAGAGCCCAACTTAGGATTCAGCACACGCGCGGCGGATATTAATGGACTCGCCGCGACGACTGTTTGAACGGTGAGAGAGCAAAAACAATTCTTGGTTAAGGGATCGACCAACTGCGGCAGATGGGGGCATCTACACTAAAACCTAGTTCTAATAGTAACTATAGTGTTAGTCACTACATAAGCATAACAAGCATACGAGCGATGAGAAACCACCAATTTATCTGTGTTTCAAAATAAATTGAAAATCAATAATAATAAAAATAAAAAATAAAAGCCAAAACATCCAGCGCTCGCTAGGCCTCTTACGGGAGCTTAGCCAGAATTATGCTAAGTTAGGACCTTTATATAACAACTATGATATATGTATCTAATGTTTAAGTGTCTTGATTTTTAACTGTTGTATTTGGTAGATATTGTTGTTATTGTTTGCAACAGTCTGCAGTTAGCTCAATTGTTTCAATTGTAAATACTAGTTTTAATTTAATTCTATTATTTGATTGTAATATCCTTTGTTGTTATAAATAAATGTATTTCTTCTTCTTCTTCATTATATTTATAATTTGATTTTTTAGCGCACTCTATAGCCAGAGGGTCCAAAGCTACTTTCTTAGGCTTGGTTAGGCCAGTTTTCATCGACCAATAATAAGTCGTCATATGAGCGACTGATTCTTACAGCGGGATTGTAGTATGAAGAAGATTATGACGAAGCTGCCAGTATTTCTTCACGTCTCTCTGACCGCTTATACCGTAGGAGATGACCAGCTCTCACTGTGACTGTAGGCACTACGCAGCTTCCAGATCTGAATCTGGACTTACTTACTTACCTTACTTACTGGTTGTAGGCAGTAAGTTCACTTCGCCCATTATGCAGTCTTTCAACAGGGTCCTAACTCTTTAGAATCCTCAAGTTGGGATTCTGTTGAATGACTGCCTAACCCTAATGATTTGGTAATTTGTCTATTCTTTTTTTCTTTTAATGTTTGTTCTTGATGTATTTGTGTAACTGATGGACTCTGTATGTCTGAATAAAGAAACTTTTTATTTTTTTTATTTTAAATCCGAGACCAGGCTGAAACACTCAAGAAAATTGATTTCAAATATAACAGCAACGTTCTGTTAAATTTCTAATAAACTCACGTGTCACAACCAGCTGTAGGTATGTAGCATCGTAAATTAAAGCGTCAGTCGACAGCTCGCTAAAAACATTAGGGCCTAATGTAAAGACACCAGACGCTCGGCGACCGATTCGACGAACCCAGGGTGATTTAACTGCCGACGGGACGGGAGGTTGTCAGGTTCAGATAAGATGTAAAGGGTCTTTAAAAGAAATCAAAATAAACAATCTGAACTAATTTTGCTTTATTAAAATTAATATACAGAGTTATTGGTAAATTAGTGACAATACGGGAACTGCAGGTTCAGCCCATCATCACAAACACGTTTGTGAAGACGCCATGTCTTAATTCTTAATTTTGGTATTGGTAATGGGTACCCCCCGCAATTCAATAATCGTTCGTTAGAGAGGTTTTATTTGAAACTCAACTTCAAAGCAGCTCTGCCCTGAATTAACAGAAGATATGAGAGTGAAAGATCGGTCTTATGTAACTCGTTGGGTTCCAGACAAAGATGTTTTTTCATTTAGTATCAGAGGTCACTTATATTTTTTTTAGAATTTAGACTTGGCGCCCTTACGAACGTGTTTGTGATGATGGGCAGGACCTGCAGTTCACGTATTGTCACTAATTTACCAATAACCCTGTGTATTTCATTTATATTACGTGGTCGGTAATTGCTATTTGTAAATTGACATTGTGAAACATGACTAATCTATCTTGACAGCTAATGTTACTTCTATTTCAGTGATGTTTAATTTTAAATTGATTTGATGTAATGTAACCTGTGTGACCAGTGTAATTAGAATATATTTCTATACTAGTTCAAAAAGTAAATAAATTAATTTCTACCGCTGACGACTCAAATCCGTGCCGAACACGGTCCTGTCCCACTCCGGCACGCATTACAAACTTTGGAATATGAACAGACCTATCTGTTATTAGATTTGTCAGTCCAGGCGCGAATTAGCTGCCAGGCCAGTTGACGTTAATAAACATCGCGTACAACCAGACAACTCTGAGCCGCCAATCGTACTATAATCCCTAAACTTCCTTAGACATGAAGTACTGCTTAGAGTGCGCTGAGTTCTAGATGTTCTGGTTAAAATTTTCCACTATTTTCTAGAGTCGCGCGATCATCTTGGAAGTTTTATCTCAGCTTAGTTTGACTGGCTGTGACGCTGTTTGGTAACCAGATCAGAGTATTTGCGTTGTAATCTAATTATGTCCTTTGACTACGGACTAGGGTTGACATATCATATTATAATAATAATATAATTTATTAATTGAGATAATTACAATCCATTGTGTTAGTTGGCTTATAACTAGGGGTTAGTACTTAAAATTAATTATTGATTTAGTCCTTTGGACCAGTTTGTAGATAACTGGACAATCAAATTTTTCAGCAATCGCGATTAGGATGCGGTTGCCACTCCCACGTGTTCTACTGAGTAAGGAGGCTGACTTCTTTCGCCAGATAGCATCGAAGGTGTCGGTGTGTGCCTGTGCGAACATGGCATATAGGGCTGAGTAGGTAATCCAACTTATCTACTCAGCAACATGCTGAGCTGACACCTTTTTGGTTCGCTTGCTTCAGCTTGCAGAAGTACTAATAGCTAGGTTCTTTTTTTATATATAAACTACGACAACGCACCATAAATCACCTTGTCTTGTCCACCTTATTTCTTACAAACTTTTTGTTTTTTTATTAATTGTACCTGTGATTCAAAGTTTTTTAAGTCGTGAGCGTAAGCCTTCCTATTTGAAAGGCTTGTAAGAAGACCTTAGTCCGGCGACATCACTAATATTATAAAATGTTAAAGTTTGGATGGATGGATAGATGTTGTTACTCAATCACGCCAGAACAGCTGAACAAATCGGGATGAAATTTGGCACAGAGATAGATTATAGTCTGGAATAGCACATAGGCTTTTTATCCCCGTAAAATGTATGGATCTAGTGGGATAGATTTGTTTTAATTTTTCGTAGAGCAGAGGATTGCCATGATTTTTTTGCATACGTAGTGGTAGTTTAGGAGTCAGAAAAAAAATCATAGGGGAGGCCTATGTCCAGCAGTGAACTAGCACAGGCTGATAATGATGATGATTTACGGGAATAATCCCTCTAGAAATGTGAAATTCGAATTACAGCTAGTATGTCATAAAAAACTGGTCATGGTACCAACATATTTGTCTTATAATGTCCACTGCATTTAAAAGTTCTTGTTAGCTATTTTCGGTTTAAGTTTGATCTCGTATATTCACGTTAGGCCTGCGCGGGCTTGTTTCCTTGAAAGAAAACACAGAACATGTCCAGGATCCACATGACTTTCATATTAGCATACCCAAAAGTACTAGGAGTACAGAACTCGACAGTGGGTGTTACCTACCTCAAGTAGCGATAAACTGCAAACTTGCGCTGACAGACGGGTATAATCTGTGAAGTTACTCCGCGCGTATAGTTGCGGAAGCGAGGAATTGTCCCAACTTGCAGCTCAGACAAATATTTAGATTTAGGGATAACATCACATGATTAAAAGTTTCAACTAAAGTAGCGAAGTGTTATTTGATGAGATGCAAATTAAACACCCTATTATATGCACTTCAATAACCCTTGTCCGTTGGTGGTCTGGTAAAAAGGACGAGATTCTAAATGCGGCTGTTTCTTTTTCTTAATGTTTGTTATTTCCTCTAAATTTTTATTGTTGATAAATCTTTCACTTCTGCATACCTGTACGGACAGAGATGTTGTTATGAAGATAATTTTGTTCCCGGAACAACTATTTTTCTATTACAACTATTTAAAAAATGTGGATATCCCGAAATGGGACCCAATCTTAAGAAAATACCGTAACGATGGACAGAGGACATTGCAGCGGTCGCTTCAATCGATGGATGAAGGCGATACAGGACCGCTATTTATGGCGTCGTTATGGGGAAGCCATGTCCAGCAGTGGTCTATACGGTGATGATGATGATAATAATAATAATAATGCTGGACAATTCACACAGCCTTACTTAGCCCCAAGCTTAGTAGAGCTTGTGTTATGGGTACTAGATAACTGATATCTATAGGTACTAATAATTATAAAAGTTTGTGAGGTTGTGGGGATCTACTGAACCGATTTTGAAAATTCGTTTACCAATACAAAGCCGTTAATTGTAAGTGGCATAGGTACCCGTGCAAAGCCGGGGCCGGCCGCTAGTACATAATAGAATACAATACATAGTTTTTTTTTTACTATACATTCATTTTACTATACATAGAAAACGACCAGAACACTGAAGAAATATTTGCAGATCGTACAAAAAATTGTCCTGAGGCGGGAATCGAACCCGCAACCTCCTGCGACGAAGGTGGACCTTCGCCCGCAGCACCACATCGATCGTCTGATGATGATGAGGTTTTGTGAATGTTAGACCGCAAGTAGTAGTAGGGTTTAGACAAAAGCTCTGGGAAAATTCTAAAAATTATCTTAACAAGATAAAGTTAAAAACTACAACCCGACTACGTGAAAGGATTAAAAGTTTGAAACATTTACATTGACAAAATAGAATGACGTATCGGTCATATTTGATGGGCATAGAGTTGAAAATGAAAATAGGTCGTAGGTATTGTAATTTTTCTCTATGGGGCCTGCAGCCTGCGGCTACCTAAACTTTAATACGCGTTTTGAAGGCTTATTCGGGGTCGGAGCCGTAAATCTTATAGCCTATAACCATCGGGGTATTGAGACGAATCAATCGATACATAATTTGTTGAAATCGAACCAGTAGTTTCAGCGCTACGTGGGAACAAAGAAATCGGCCACATACATACAAACATACACACATACAAACATAGGGTGCTAAATTCTAAGGTTTTTATTTATTATAGTACTCTGGGTAGGGTGCTAACCTCATAACCCTCCCCTGTTGGTAGTCGGGTAAAAATAGAATTCAATATGTCAATAGCGTATTCAGTAATACAATTTCGGTGAAAAACAAACGGTAAATTAATTCACAGAGCAAACATGGCATTCCCATCTGCAATTCAATTGAAGCTATGTACTCCGGCGACGGATCCGCCATCTGTTGGAAACTGCCCATTAAATAGCACAATGGCAGAATACCCTACACAAAATAATCTCACTATATATATATCTCACTAATATTATAAACGTGAAAGTTTAGATGGATGGATGGATGGATAGATAGATGGATGGATGTTTGTTCCTTTATCACGCCAGAACGGCCGAACGGATCTGAATGAAATTTAGCACAGAGATAGAGTCTGGAATAGGACATAGGCTACTTTTTATCCCGGAATTCCCACGGGAACGGGAACTACGCGGGTGAAACCGCAAGGCGCTGCTAGTGCATAATATAAGTAGTAAAACGGTATAATAATCGAAAGTGTACGTGTAAAAAATTCTACTTTAAAAAAATCTAAGTAGAAAGCTTTTATTATTCCCTAAACATGTATCATATATTTATAGAGCTTTTTTTAAATAAAAGCACTTAATTGCTAAGCACCCCTTAGCAATCCCCTTTTAGAGGCCTCCTACAGTTATAGCCATTTTTATTTGTTTTAATATGATATTTTACTTTAAATAATAAACTATCTAAAAATATATTATTGAGATAGCTCAGGTAAAAAACAGTCGGAAAAGGTTAGTTTCCGTTCATAAAATACATTTTTTTTTATATCAGTTCAAAGTTTTATGTTTTTTTATCTGTTTTTAAATACCATAAAATAATAGGCTCAATGTTGTTATGTCATACGGCTGTGTAGGCAAACTAAAAAGTATTAATTGACATCAGCAACATCAGCGCATTTGTTCAGATACCTACCTCACATCCAACTAACGTCATGTCCACAGAGGAATATGGCGTCCACGCATCCAGCGTTTATGTCAAGTTACACGCGCAACTTAAAATTGAAAATTTTCTATGCATTTTTAGGGCACATAAGGATTTTTTTTAGCGGCAACAGAAATACATCATTTATTTGTGCAAATTTCAACTGCTTAACTATCACGGTTCATGAGCCTGGTGACAGACGGACAACGGAGTCTTAGTAATAGGGTCCCGTTTTACCCTTTGGGTACGGAACCCTAAAAATGGTCTAAAATAAAATGCCATTATTATATTTCCGGAAGCTCTCATGCAGTGAACATGAATAAAGGTACAAAAGACGCTGATGGGCGGATAATCGTAGTGCTTATTATTCAGGCGCGGAAATACACGAACACTGGCGAGTAGGTATACACGAATCTGCACCACACTCACCTTTAATCCATCGTTATGAAAACCTCACGCGACTTGAATGGATAAGGGTCTTTTGGTTTCTTCTGTTGACTAACAGCTGGTTTTCGAACGTTTGTTATTTTTGAAAATGCAAATTCCGACAAATTCGTTGAGTATCATTTAAAATTAAAAAGAAAAAACGAATTGGAAAAGCAGGAAGGATTGTGTAGATAGAGAACGAGTAAATTTCATTTACACAATGAAATTTACTGTTATCTATGTATATACAGGGTATCCCAAAACTCAACCCGAAGGACGGGTGTGTTCATGATGGCCCAGAAAAAACAAAAAATCATGTCTGTCTTCAATGGTTTCCGAGATATTATTGGCATTATCTCTTTAATTCAAAAACATATCGGTCTCATTTGCACTTATTAAATTTTATATTTAATAGGTGAAATCAACGAAAATCAACGTTTCGGGACACCCTGTTTAAGTAATGTATTAGGTATTTTATCAGCTATATTAGTACTCATAAAATAAGCTTTGCTTAGTTTGGGGCTAGATAATGCCGGGTGAATTGTCTAGCATCATTTAATTTATTTGTTTAAGGTCCAATAAGTAAAATACAATCAAATAATAGAATTAAATTAAAACTAGTATTTACAATTGAAACAATTGAGCTAACTGCAGACTGTTGCAAATAAACTACAAGAAGCACAACTGATCCATATCAATACCAGTCGGAAGCGTGCCCAAGACGCTAGCTGCATTGCCCCGCTGTATAGCAATGCTGATGCGCTGCGCCAGATGCTCACCAGCTCTCGGGTCACGCGTCGCTTCGACCAGACGCTCAGATAATTTAATTAATTTTTTTTTCAATAAGTCCATCAACAAGTTCTTTACTGCAGGATTAAAAGTAGGTACCTTCTGACCTAAATTTTAAAACACCCTTTCAGGATTTAAGTTACCTAAATCAAACCCTAATACCCCGACATGAAAATGAAAGTCATATAAATTCAAGACGCCCTCGCTAATTAAAATGCAAATGATCGTCAAAAAGATTCTATCTGGCTACAAATTAAAATCTAGGGCGACCCTAGTCAGTCTTATCTCGCCCAGGACCGCACGTTGTTGATAATAATAGTCGCTTAAAGGAACTATTTCAACATAATTTCCTCTAAAATTCTGAGCACGCTGAAAATTCGTCGTGAGTTTACGTCAAAGAAAACAGACGGCACAGTATAGTACCTACTACACAGTAGCGTCACGTGAGATGTCTAATAGGGGCATGTTACACAGTCAATAATATCACAATCCTAGTACTTCAGGCTCGAAGTATAGAAATTGGGCTATTATGTGCAAGTAAATTTAACGACAAACTGATGATTAATGAAATAATGAAATAACCAACTAAGCCTGGCTTAGTTGGTTAGAGCACACCCGTACTGAGGGTGGAGCGCGGGTTCGAGTCCCGCCGAAACCGAAAATTTTTGGGAACTTATTTCATTACTTAGAGATACCCAAAGTGCGGGTGAGCACTATAACAAAAAAAACCTTAAAACTGATGATGATATCATCATTAAAACTGATGATGATGTCATCATCAGTTTGTCGTACAATTTTTTGAGAGACTTCGTGTTACTGGTTACGTACAAGAATTTTCATGGATAACTCTCTCTTCTTAATCAACTGACTTTGTTGGATGAAAAGAAAACTCTAAGTACTTAATCAGGGTACCCTTTAAACATTTTTAGATCGGTTTATGCCTGCTGCTTTTAAATAACACAATGCTTACTATGAGGAGATATCTATCCACTTGACATTGGTAAAGTGTAATTACTGTAACGCATCAGGTACAAGTAATTGTGCCACGAAGCAACTTGGCCCGTTTGAAATATTGTTGCAAAGGAGCATTTGGCCCATTGGCTTAGACGAAATTTCTGGAATAAAGAGCTATTCTTGATACGAGCTTTCGACTTTTGCGTGATTGCTTTAGCTTTGTGTCTTTATCTCGATGTTTGAGATGTTTTTGTTTTATGAAGAACCCAAAGTGCTGGGTAAATTCGTGTTCCAAGGTTTAACAAAACGCGTTTTCCCAATTGTGCGAATTTTACCCTACTTTTACCTGCCTAAAAATATATATATAAACGTAGAAACTCCTGTAAGAATCCTATTGAAAATAGCAACGTTATATCAGCCAGTTGAATTGTTTACGTAAACATTGTGTTCTCAGAATTTGTTATTCCGAAAACCAAGAACATCAAAACAAGATCCATTATCCGTTTCCAAATGTCAAAAGTGGCAGGCAGGAGAATTTGAGGTCATGTCAACGGTTTATTACAAACTAGAGTCCCAGAACTAATAAATATTCCAATGATTTGCCATCCAATTCGGTCTACAGAATCTTTCCGATGGGAGCCCTATATTAGCATACATACAAACTTATCCGTCACGCTCGAGCGGTTTGTTGGAGGAACTTCGGCTTTATTGCCGATAAAATAGAATTTAAAAAGCAAGGTAAACTTGAGAGGTTCCCAAGGTTCAATAGAACAATTCTTCAAAAGAGCCTCACCTCTTTGAATGAAAGTTTCAAAGGAAGTTTGTCTTACGGTTCTTAATTTATTCGTTTCAGGGTTAATTTGCTTGGTTGGTGCGGTTTTGATATTGAATGACAATGCCCAGTATAGATAGAAAGGACACGGACAATAATTAAGCTCCCCTGTGGTTCTGTTATCGTACTCGTAGCATTTGATTCATATTAAAATTTGATGTCCGATAAATTGGACGTTTGGTTTTCGTTTCGCTTCCACTCGAAAAAAAATTAAGAAGAAATAGTAGTCTAGACACTTGCACAAAATCAGACACAGTTAAACGTCAAGTCGAATATCAAGTCTGTAATTAGTTTGTGTTCGGTTTAGAGGTTTGGTTCAGATTCAGTTGATTGCGTGTAGGTAACTAAGGGGATTTAATGGATGGGTATGAATTTAATAATCACTTGTCTTATGTGCGAACCCAATAAACAGGTAAATGTTTCAGAGTTTCTGAAATCTTCCAAAAAAAAACACAAAGAAGTTGCAGAAAAACTGATTTTTTTATTACAAAGTGTTTCTACATAGTTAAACTAAGTTTAAACGAGTACAAGTTAAGATTACACTATTTTTAGGAACCCAGGCCTTTGATATTTTTTTTATCGTTTTGTTACTCACCTGTGCAGAATCGCCATAATCCTTGTTGTCGTCTATACGCGAGAGTTCTTTCGCACCTCAGCGTACTTAGTTTTCCCGCTGTTTTATGATCGTCTCCCGACTTTGCTCGTGGTCGGCACCTGTCATATGAGAATAAAAATCCGTGTTGGTGGAAAAATTGGTGCTGGTGAATTATTTCAAATTTGTGCAGTAATAATAGTCTTTTGTTTTCTTTTTGACATTAGTCAGAAAGAGAAAAAACACTTCTTAGCCATTGCTTAGGTTAAAATTGCGAGAGGTAGGAGGGAGGTGGAGGAGGGTAAGTAAGAGGGTTAATTTTAAGGTGTCTTTTTCTCCAGAATATGTCTGAACCTTGCTTTGCAAGCAGATCTTATTCTGGAGAAAGAAAGTTACATTTTGGCTCCAAAAATAATCGGTACCTATTCCCGATTTCTTATAATAGTAAGATAACCATTAAAACATTAATAACAACAGAACTTATAAATCAAACATTATATCCTATATCATCAGCAAATAGTAAGTATGAGCTAGCTAGATATTCCATCCAAGATTATTGAGGCATATTCGCGACATGTAGGTTCATTAGGTGAATATCGGCAGAGATATTGATCCCCAAAGTAGACAAGCAAGTGAATTTGAACTTTCTCTTCCTAATCATAAAGATGCCGAGCACTAAAATGTCTTTGTCGTTTTGTTAGCTTTATGTCGTTTGTTTGTTGGAGGAGGAAGTTTACTGATTGTAATAAAATTATAGTGTTTAGATGTTTTGTCTCCTAAACTATGTTTTGGCCACGGCTACGCGAACCCACTTCCCAAACAATATATAGGTACATATTATATCATATTTCTAACTTTTAAACCAAAGGCCTTGTTAAAAGCTAGAAGACCTTAACCAAGACTTAAATCCGCTCCAACCTGAACCCAGAACTGAACTGCATTTATTCACCTATCCAAGTTATAATCAGGGACCCTATCTCGAGAGCTACGTCCTTCACCTACGCTAGCCAACGCTGAAGAGCCCCGAAAAGACCCCTCCAAGATGACATGAGCATGAACAAGATAAGTATATTATTTCAAAAGTTGAATCGCGCAGTCTCCGCTGGCCAGTGTCAACGCCTAGTAGAAATGCTGGTATCTTCAAAAGAGTCCCTAACACTATAGTTTCACCAGAAATCAGTACAGTAGTTTTGCGGCTAATAGGTCTTAAATAATCAATCTTAAGTTAGGAACCCATTGTATCGATGGTCAAAACTATGAGGTCATTAGGTACCATATTGTTAAAGGACGTTGTTTGTTGAACTTGCGAAATTAAGCATTCAAGCTTTTGGGTGGAACACGGGAAACTCGGGAACTTTAGCAAATAAATGCCTTCTGTAATTAGGCTGTAGATACCTTTGGTAACCCTTATCAAAGGATTTATTTGTATGATCATCATCAGCGTTAGTCCACTGCTGCACATAGGCCTCCTCTAATGAGCGCCAGAGCCCTGTCTATATTTAATAAATAAATAAATAATGCTGAACAAATCACACAGCATTATCTAGCCCCAAACTAAGCAGAGCTTGTGTTATGGGTACTAAATAACTGATATACATAATTTATTACAATACATAGATAGATATTTTTTATTATACATAGAAATGACCAGAACACCCTGAACAAATATCTGCAGATCGTACACACATTTGTCCCGAGGCGGGAATCGAACCCGCAACCTCCTGCGTCGCAGGCAAACCTTCGCCCACCGCGCCACATCGGTCTTCCGTCATATTTACATGATGTATAGGTGAAAATAAATTCTCATTGATTTTATTCAATAGTTTTTTTTTACTTTTAAAAAAATAAATAAAACAAAGAAATAAGACTGGACAATTTACAGAGAATATATAGTGGTAACTGAATTGAAGTCAAAATTCAAACGATTTTTTATAAAAACAAAAGATTTCTTACTTTAATGTTGTTGCCCGACTTGTGTACAGTAAAACTGACAAATAGTGATCCGCTATCAACAAAGCGTTAAAATATACCTCCGATCCTAAACTGATTGTCCCATTACTCTGACTTACGTGTACAATGGCCGTATGTGTCCCAGGATGTGCGGGACAAATCCCGCCATACATCTCACCGGGACATTGTGGCCGAAAAATGAACTTAGCTTAGGAATGGTCCCACATTGGGACGATTTTCAACGAAAATAGGATCAAGATAAGCAACCGATTGGAAGAGCAAATTCATTTCAACCTGGATGGAACCCAGGTACCACGTTAGGGAAAAGAAAGCTTTATGGCATCTTCGAGTCTATAAAAAACTATGATGTTTTAAATTTTATAAAAAAATTACTTTGTGCATATAAAAGTAAAGTAAAAAGTAAAAGTCATTTATTTGCAAAAACACGTGTAAAAAGGTGACAAATAATTTTTTACAGTCAACATGTTTGACCAACATACATTGGTGTGCAAAAATAATTAGAGAGTAGATATGGCATGCAGGTTTTAATTTAATTGTACATAGCAACAGCAGATTTATAAGAGTATTAATTTATCGATTTGAATTTAGTATACCTAGCATAAAATTAGATTACATCATTTAGAAATTCATCAATATTATAGTAGCATTTTTCACATAAAAGTTTTTTAAATTTAGTCTTTTCTTTGTCTTTTTAGCTCTAAAGTATTTTATTATAGATAATAGGTGCCATGCACACTACACTCTTTCTCAACATAGTAGTAGTAAGTATAATAAGCTTGGCTTATTATAATTTTTTTTTTTTTATTTTTATCTATTTAAGGGCTTTATCGCTTAGCGATAACATCACCCATATTATACTTATAAAGATTGCGGAAGAAATACGATTGTTTTCATTTTAAACGAACCGTGTCGTCGCAATCTCCAAGCAGAAGATCCCTAGTTAAAAACACTACTTTTCGTAAAACAATTTAGAAAAGAAGGCTTCAGCGGCAGAAATTAACTCCTTATCATTTCAAAAATACTAAGAGCATCACAGAAAACCTCTTATAGAATAAATATCGCGATTAAAAGGTAATCTCAAAAAGAACGGTCAAAAGTGAAAAACAAATCAACAAAAGGCGAAAATAAGCTGCGGGAAAACAAAATGTAGAGCAAGAGATGGAAGTTTTTACGACGCACAATGGCGTTTGTTGAGAAATTTTAAGAGCTAGCAGATTACTGAAATGCTCTAAATAGTTACGCATGAAACCAAAGTTTCATAACGCACAACAAAGCCAGAACTTCATTACGCATACGTGAGCCACGTGAAGTCGTCTGCAACAGGGCCTGTCTCGACTCGACGCCTATTTAGTATGAAAACCATGAAAATCCCTTTTATAGAGCTTTCTTTACACCACGACGAGGTCTGACAGTAGTTTTTTCTGTCCCGTCACTAAATTTTAATACACTTTTTTTTATTTTTTTAAAAACAAAGATAAATTGGTAAGCTATATAATTTTGTAATTTTTTACTGAATATTCTTCACTCTATTTCAGACCATTGATAACTTCACTCGCTTATAGCCCGCGCGGGCTTTACTGTATGCAATTGTTGAGTGAACGCGTCGGAGAAGCTATTTATTTTTCAGAAACCAAAACTCCTGAATAGGAAATAGAGAACAAACTCACTCTATCTCGCAAATAAATAAACAAAGCCCGACGCTTGCACTAAGATGCAGAGATAAGTCGTTCTGGTTTTTGTCGGGATCCGTCCGTCGGCTAATCGCCTCGGATTGCGTCTGATGCAACTACAGGATTTATTAGGCTTTCCACGTTGGAAATTCCGTTGCTGAAGCCAACTGATTTATTATAACGTCTAAATGTGAGTATATTGTGTGAATTGGAACCAACTGGATTGAGTAGGGATATTTTATAACCGGTAACTGTTGATAAAAGTACGTATTTATATACCTACTAGTTTGGCTTAAAACTTTTTATTGGTGTTTTTCTAGCAAAAAAACTGTACAGTACCAGCCCGGAGTCGGAAATTTGGCACCCCTCCGTGCCTCGGAAATCACGTTGAGCCGTTGGACTTGACCTTTCCCGGTCGTGTCGGTCTGCCGTCCCATCGGATTATAAGACTGAGAGAGTAGAGAGTGTACCTGTGTTTGCGCACACACTTGTGCACTACAATATGTCCTGCGCACCTGGCTAGTCTCCGTTAAAACTTTGGCTAGGAGGACATCTTCATCATCATCTGTTTCTGCCCGTGGCTTTGCACGCGATGCTTCTATGGAAACGTTAGAAACAAAAAATTGTTTTACACACTGGTTAAACAAATAACTATTAATCCACATGTGAGCAAAATATGTATTTGCTCACTGTTTTTTAGTGGATGGGAGTGGTTATTTCTATCCCAAGAGAACTGATTTATGGTATAAAACGTAGTTTTTGTGTAATCAAATGTCATTACTTACATCTATGCAAAGTTTTACCAGATCCGTTCAGTAGTTTTTGCGTGAAGAAGTCGAGCTTTCGCAAACATATTAATAGCGTGATTTTTAATAAAATATCTAAATCTATTCAAAAAAGTTTTTGGACAAGCTGCTATTGCAAAAACATAGCGTTTTTCTCTAAATAATAATCACTGGGAAGCTAAAATAATGCGCGGTCTTTCGCACCTCAACATTTATTAAGACCGTCCCAACATTATCTACCAGTTATGTACCAGGCCATTATGAGTGTAAGGAGGTCCTGTTATAAGTCCACTCGTGCACTATAGAAACTTAACAAGAAAAGTTTGGAGCGCCTTCATAGACAACTATGAGTAACTTGGAATATTGCATTTAAACATTTACGAGGCTATTTCATAACCAGCTCAATTTTACTGCAAAGTGAATAACAATTTTTGGGTTAATTTGAAGTACTTTGGAAAGTGGAAAACTAAATGTCTTAGAAGAAGGCCAAATAAACTAAAAACATTATCAATTCGCACAGCATCATATATCCCAAAAGTAAGCTGAACTTGTGTTTATAGGTACTGTTAACTGATTGGTGTACTTTAATACATATATTGTTTTTTTTTTACTGAACTAGGAAATATTTGAAATTATAACTCATAGAGCCACATATGGTGCATTTGGAACGAAGGCGGGAGTCGAACCCGCAACCTCCTGCGTCGCTAGCGAACCTTCGCCCACCGCGCCATATCGGTCATCAAGACTAGGAGATCAGACCTTTGGAAGAGCAATAGGTTACGAAATACATCCTTATGCCATCTGAGAATATGTACAGTCTGTGAACTTCTATTTTTAAACTGGAAGAAATCTACACGGGCTAATTTATAGCCTACAATACTACTGTAACCATAAACACTCATTCATCAAACAATCCCTCCAGAGTTTACGTCTAAGCAACTATTATGTATTCACTCGATAGTTGGCAAGTTCCTGTTTTATGACAACAATTTATTGTGCTTGCGAGTTGTTAGACTTCTCATACTTAGTTGAGTAGACGTCAAACTCCGTAATCGCCTGTTTTGAATTTAGACGTTATAATAACCGAAACTTAACAAGCGGGGTCGTGGATACATGAATTCAAAGAAGAAGGTATGTTATGATCGATGTGGCGCGGTGGGCGAAGGACGTCAAGATTCAGCTCATGGACAGACTAGCTTTTTCTCGCGGCTTCACAGGAGTTCTTTCGGGATAATAAAAGTCCTTGTTAATCAAGACATACTCATGGTAGGGCTGGTCCACCAGTTCAAAGTCGCTCAGCGAACTATGGAAAGAGCTATCACCGGAGTTTCTCAGGAGGATAGGATTCGTGACGGAGACATCCGACAGAGAACCGAAGTTATTGACATAGCTCTAAGAACTAGCTATGTGAAGTGGCAGTCAGTAGGCCGGCCATATCTCGCAAATAGCTGACAACCGATAAGTTAGGGTAAACGTGTTCTTGAGTGGAGACCATGACTTGGTAAACGTAGTAGGTAGGACGCCCTCCCGCCAGGTGGGATGATGAACATCTAAATATAAAAACAAGACTTACTGTGATAGATTTTTTTTCATGTTTCTAATGAGTTGATGTGGGTTTTTTTAGGGGTATTTTATTATATGTATTAGTTATTTTACTCTATAAGAGAAAATATCTAAAAATATATTATTGAGATAGTTTAGGCAAAAAGTAGTCGGAAAATATTCGTAGAATAACAAAATAAATTTCATTAAAAAGTTTTCACTTTTTTTATCTGTTTTTAACACCATGAAATAGTAGGCGCAATGATATTACGTCATACGGCTGTGTAGGCAAACTAAAAATTATCAACTGTCATCAGCAATATCAACGCATTTGGGTAGGTACAACACAGCCAGCCAACATCATGACCACAGATAAACATGTCCAGCTTTTTTGTCAAATAACATGCGCAAGTTCAAACTGGAAATTTTAAATGCATTTTATAGCATTTTCGATTGAATAAAAAAAAATTGTATTTTTGGTGGTTCAGTATCGAGTCTCATTGAGACACTTTTAAAAAGTGGTTGTAATACCCTATTAAATTGTGTGTGTCCTTGTTGTTGTGAAGGTTCCTCCAATTTTCCTGTGAAATCTGCATAGTAGCCATTAAACCAGCTGGTAATGATTCAGGCACGAGTAGAGCAATTATTGATACAAACAAGTTTTCTATAGACTATGAAAAAAAATTAGACTCCTATCCAATAGTAAGTTATATCTACCGCTAAACCTATGGAAAAGGTATATCTACCTGATTTTACTTCTTTTTTTTAGCACTTATACTTTACAAACAAGTTTTCTATAGACTATGAAAAAAAAATGAGACTTATCCAAGTCATAACTATCGAAAAGGCCGGTTATCGATAGCCCGGTTTTTTTTTCATTGTCTATAGAAAACTTCTAAGGTTTTTATTTATTATAGTACTCTAGGTAATTTCTAAGAAATTAATAAATCCCAAAAATTTACGATCTCGACGGGATTCGAACCCGCACCTTCCCCTTCAGCGCAGGGTTGCTCTTTTTCCAACTAAGCTACGTGATCTTATAGAAAACTTGTTTGTAAAGTATAAGTGCTCTACTCGTGCCTGAAATACCGGATTTTCTCATGCCATATCCATCATACGTTTAGTAATCGTTCTACGTTTTCTAGTCAGTTGGTAGGCACTTGAATCTCTGTTCTGTCAGCTATCTTGAGACTCAAGACGACCTACTATTTGAAATACAAACTTGATCCGCACCTCATTGGGTAGGACTGCTGGATTTTCGGTCAACTAGGTTAAGTCTGTTTCGATTGTGTCAGAGAGAACTATCAAAATAATAGACTTTGTTCGGTAAGGCCTAGATCGTTGTCAGCCACTGTTAAACTATCGATAAATGAAACAAAAACATCAAAAAGAAAGAAGCTAGTATGAGTTTCCACGTCAATAGTAAACTTTACCAAACCTGAAGTTTTGCTTTACTACACCGACCGTCAAAATTCTCTAAGCCTATACCGCTAAAATCAGGGACATGGTAAGTACGTACTAGTTCTCTTTCTAAAATGCAAAAAATCACTCAAAATAATTCAAAAACTAAAAAGTTCTAATAAAACCGCGATTACACTTTTCAATTACCTCGCTTTCATAATAGGGAAACAGTAAGTCATGAACAAAATTGAGCTTATATAATGAGAGTTCCTCTCATTATATATGCTCTGCAAATCGCTAAAGGTATGAGAAGAAACGAAAAAACATATAGTTTTCGTAAATTGCTCTTTTGGACTTTGATCCATAAGAGCAATTTACGAAAACTACAACTTTGAGCTGATCCATTGATGGATTATTCTCATCTTTAGGCCTCAGTTTATCAGCACAGCACTAATAAAATCACAATTCGCGCCAAACAGTAAACAAAAGAATTTATTTGCGATACAATTAAAACGCTATGCAAATGAAGTAAAACAAAATGTAAATTTTCCAATAACGAATCATTAACGTTCTCAATAAATTCAGAACGATAGCTAGTTGTCACGGTAATGACGCGCTACAATCTGCTGATGGTAATACCGTTACCGTCTGATGAAAATAATGTTTGATTTAAACGGAACAAGATAAATAAAAATCAATTTGAATGAGTTCACGCATGTGAATCCTGCAAGCGGTTTGCAGTTCAAAGGGTTTGAATTTAATAGGTATTTTATAAATAAACAATTCTTAGAGCACACCAGCAGCCATGTGATGCCGACTTAGAATGCGCACCACCCCAACTCTTCCCGTAGGTGTCGTAAGAGGCGACTATGAGACATACACTGGGGGGCGGGCAGCAGCGCCTCTTGCAGAATAGATCTACCACCGAACTGCGATCCCCAACCCGCATGCCCAGGGATTAAAGGCATTACTTCCATGGGATAGAACCAATAAGGCGATTATCAGGCCTGAGGCCTGCGTCCTAGGCTGTTGAGGTGAGGTTGAGACAATTCACACAGCATCATCGAGCTAGTCCCAAGTTAGACAGAGCCTGTGTTATGGGTCGTTACTAGCTAACTGACACACTTCGATGACCTAGAAAGACAGAAACTCCTTTTCAAATTTAAGCGGGTTAACTACTTGCCTATATAGTTTGTATTGGAAGAAAACCAACGTTTATCCCGATTACATTCATAATGAATTCGTCAAACTACGCAAGTTTTTATAGTAAGGAAAAAAACCCTTTACTTAGAAATAATTTACAAAGGAAACAATTTAGAATGAGCAATTACAATTGACGGTCTTATCGCTTAAGAGCAATCTCATTTTTAACATAACATAAACAGATATTTTAAAACACCCAGGACACCCGGCACAAATATCTGCAGATCCTACAAGCATTGTCTGTGTCTGGAGGCAGGAGTCGATCCCGCAACCTTCACGTCGCAGGTGGACCCATCACCCGCTGTGCCACAGCGAAAACATCAAATGAAGATTCAAGAGCGCACTTTCAACGAAATTAAAATCTGATCCAATGCAACTTGCAATTCTAATCCACCAAGCCCCGTTTAAATTTTAAAATCCAATCAAGCTCAAATGTATTGATTGCACCCAGCCAGTACCAGGGTGGCATGTACTCAAAGAGCTAACGCCGACATCGACTGCATTATGAAGGGTTTACAAGGCAAGTTCCGCACTTAGCTCCGTCCACTCAGTTTCATGGGCGCGCAACAAGTGCTTTCCATAATTGAGCACACCTGCTCGACCTTCTTTTGTGTTATACACGCCTGGTAGTTTGATTATTTATTAACGTACATCGTTTCATTGTGTATGTAAAGTGAGCTAGTTACGTACCTGTGGAATTGTTGAATTTGATAAACTTGCATTAATGTTAATAAGTTTTGCTGAAATAATTTTTAGTACCTACGTAAGAAGTAGGTATTTATAGGTATAATAGTACAGAGTGTCGACGCGCAAGTAATGACAGAAGTCGATGACCTCCACCAAGGTGTTTAAATTATCTCAAATAATGAAGGTCAACCAAATTATACACGTTGAGTGTTAGTACTCTTCTTTTTGCACTCGAACTCGTATTTTGTCTCATTAGGTCAGGTACCCCACTGCAGATATCATGTAGTAATATCAAATCCCATATTATTTATTTATTATCTTTAATTAAATCCTTCTTCAATTATTTCAGAAATAATTTACAGTCGAACTTTGTAATATGGGTAGGTACCAGACAGCATTCACCATGTCAATGGCTGAGTGAGTGCTTACGCGTACCTACCTACTTACAGAGGATGATACCATCCTCTATACGTACGAGTAGGTACGCACTACAATCAAATAATAGAATTAAATTTAAACTAGTATTTACAATTGAAACAATTGAGCAAACTGCAGACTGTTGCAAACAATCTACAAGTAGCTCAACTGATCCATATCAATACCAGTCGGAAGCGTGTCGTTATTATCTATACCTATTTGCAAATTAATAAACTAATTTACTTCGGAACGGAGTACATTTTTATAATGACTACTTACTGGAATTCGTTGATATACCCGCTTTAGTTTTAGAATGAGAATGCGAAAAGTACCTACTTTAAAATGATGTTGTCAGCGTGGGTTCAAGACGTGCTTGTCTTGAATCCTATCCTTGTACTTAGTGTGTGAGAGAATCGTGGCACAGGTCAGAATGTACCTATGACTTCTATTATTTTCATTCAATCATTTGTCCTATCAACAGTCGACGTGAACAACTTGTTTTGTGATGATGTCAGCGTCCTTACAAAGTTCACAAGATTCATTTTGCAACTCATGTCGATGCAGACATCACGCAAAATGTCTTAACACAACATCATTAATAATAATTCAAAATAGTATTTTGTAAAACAAAAACGGTCATAATATAAAATGTGGAAAACAGAAGTGATTGTGTTTCTTGTGTGTGCAGGTAAGTGATTAATATTTTATTTATCAGTGAGAAGTATAAATAGCATTGACTACTTAAATAGTAATTCCCCGACCTAGATAGAGGAAAAACATCAGGGGAAGGCCTGCGTCTAGCAGTGGACCATTAAAGGATGTTGAGGAGGAAGGAGGAAGAGTGAAAACACGCTTCTGTATACATTGTTATACCTACCTACGGCTTGCATTTGGGCACAACTCGCCTGATAGGAAGCAATGATGGACCTCATAAGGTCTGGTATGTTTTTTACGTACCTAATTTATATTTTTTGTGTTTTCAGTATCACTACCTCAGAATAAAGCCCAAAATATATCCGTAAGTACCTACTTACAACACGTATAACGAAGTACTAACCTTGTACCTACTAAAATCTTAATAATTTTTGTCTCACCAATAAATTGTTTTAGGAAGACGATGGTAGATGGAGTTGGGGAGTTGTTGATGTACCAGTGACAGTAAGTTAACACAATAGCGTGAGTCCCAAACAAGCATAAATAATGATACTTATTGAGGAATGCTTGTCTCTGGTTGTAAATAAATAGTTATAATAATGCCACTCGAAAATATATGTGAGATAGGTGCGGTAGATATAAATAAAAGATACCTGTTTGATTACAGATAAAAGACAGACTACAAGAAGAGACTAGTACTAGCACTACCGAATCTCCTAGCTACGACCCGTGTGCTGATTACAACCCTCCGACACCCAGCTTCAAAACGCCTGGACGTCGGCTCAACGAAGAAAGTATGTACTCTTATAACATTATTATATCTACTCAAAACCCAAGTAATATTGGTGGATACTATTTAACGACATTGGTAATCGAAACAATGCACAAAAGCTGGAACCAATTTTTGAATTTGAGGATTTCATTCATCATTGATCTTTTGTTCATTTTCAAATTCAAATTTAAATATTTTTCGCTGCACATGTAAGACTATGCTTGTTGAAGTTTGTGTTTTACTTTTAGTGATAACCAACATTGCTGTTTATCTTTTATTGTTATCAATTTTTGTAGTAAAGCTTTCATTCACAAATGTCTATTTTATGTCAACATACATTTTTTTTTATTTATTTATCAACTTAAAGGTTAGGTTAGGTTAGGTTAGCTTATTCAGAAGCATTTTTGGTAGGTACTTACGTAGGTTTAATAGTAGGTATGATTTTAATTTATGTTTGATGTTTTTACGTGTTATAGTGTCAAATAGTTCGGTTGGTAATTCATTTATGAGCCGAGGGACAAGATAACTGGCTGTCCGCTCACCATATGCATTGTTTGCGCGCGTTGTGATTTGCTGTTTTCGAGCAACAGCTCGTGTATGTATAGGGTGACTAACAACATGTCGAATACTTTCATCGAAGAAATAATTTCGAAGTAGCGTATACTTAAATTGAGTATGAACAGGCAGTACTCCACAATGTTCAAAAAGACCCAATTCATCATCACTGAATTGCAGCTTGACAGTTGATACTATTTTCTTTAATATTCTTAACTGGAGGTTATAGATTTGATTGACATAAAATATCTTCGAATCTAAATTGGTGAATATGTACATGAGATTACTTTTATTACCTTGTGTAATCTGAAATTAATCCAATTTTTTCTTATGCCGGCCAAGGGCACTAAGAAATGAAAATTTTCTGTAACAATAGGTGGCCACCACAGGAAGATATGAAAGCAAGAGTGCAGTCACGAAACGTGAACAGATAAAAAAACAATTTGTGTTTTGTTTCAGAATGCGAAGAATATATTTACGATGTTAAACTACGGGAAAAAAAGGCAAACAGGGCCACAGAATGTAAGTTGTTATTTAATATACAAACAAATATTAAAGTTTTGAAAGAAATACACTGAGCACAGTGGACGGGACCAAAATTTATAGATCACCATAAAATGTCGAATTTCCTGATTACAGTTAGTAACTCGGTGAGTTGAGTGAAGCAATTTACCTACTGAGATCTGTTGAAAATCGACTATGTCGGTCCAAATTCAAATTATTCTCTAATTCTCTATGCTTACAGGTTCAGTAATTATGAATAAAGACAAGTTCACTATACATACAGCAGTAGCAGGCGGCCGAAGCACGTTACCGGGAGAATTCCTTCTTATGGTAAACGTTTTATGTTTACAGGTTTCATAAAGACCTATCCTCCAGGATCTAAGCCCCCACCAAGCACAGTTGGCGGCCGAGATACCTTACCAGGAGAATTCCCCCACATGGTAATGATATTTTTGATACAATTTGCGTTGGTAAAAATCTAAGGGACATGACGAGGGAACGGATAATAATTATCGATTCGGCAGCCGGCGGACGCAGCGAAAAACCAGGGAAATTACATGGTAAATTCCCATACAGGTGACGAAAGCAGAAAAAAAAGAGAATCCAATTTTTCAATGGTTTGGTTTGTAGAAGGACTGCATTAACTGCAGATTTCACTCACATTCATAAAATACTGTATTTCTTTAAATCAATCTTTTATAGCAGGGTGTTGTCGAAGTTACCAACCTTCGACAACACCCTGCTATAAAAGAATGCTGCTTAATGTTATTCAGATTATAACGTCACGTTTTTTTTGGTACCAGGCTGCCATAGGATGGAGAGGGGTCACTGGTGAATACGTCTTTAAATGCGGTAGCACGCTCATCAGCCCAAATTTTGTGTTGACCGCAGCCCACTGCATCAGAGCACCATTGGACTCTGTGATTGATGACCCGGACCCAAAGATTGTCAGACTGAATGATGGGAATCTGTTCAAGAATCCGGTAAATTTTTAATGCTATTCTGCCACTGTTATTGCCTGAAATATGCGATGACGACATTTTTGCTTCTCATTATTATTTTCTTATAATTTTTAAGACAAACAAAATATTTATCTCACAGGGTCCTTCTGGCTTTGAATTTTCTTTCTCGCCAGACATCAATATATCAAGAATCATAGTCCACCCTCAGTACAAGCCCCCAAAGAAGTATTTTGACATTGCCTTGATGGAGCTGGAAACCAGAGTCACGTTTTCACATAAAATGAGACCAGCTTGCTTGTGGAACGGACTAGACACTGGTGACTTTGGAAAGGAGGCATCTTTGACTGGGTGGGGAGTTTTGGCTCAAGGTAAAAACAAAAATATAAGTGCAAATAATACTTTTCTCTGTGATTATATTTAATCTATACCTAACAGCAGCATCAACCATAGTAGGTTCAAATTATTTAACTGAGATTATCAATCCGTTGCGGATTTCTAAAACACGTGCTGAAAATGACATAGGTAAATAATTCAGCTTCGTGGTGAAAGAGGTGGTTACGTAACATTTCCTACCTTCACAGGCAGCCTGAATATATCACCTAACCTGCAAGCTGCGGACGTGGACATCATAGACTCAAAACAATGCGATGAGCTTCTGAAAAACTCCCGCAACCGCCATTGGCAAGGACTGACGGACAACCAGCTCTGTGCCGGCCGGTTGAAGGGTGGTGTGGACGCTTGCCAGGTTTATTTATCTTATTTATTTATAAACAGCTAATTTACCAATCTCATCGAAATAGCTCTAAGAATTAACAAACTGAAGTGGCAGTGGGCCGGCCATATCTCGCGGAGAACCAATAACCGTTAGGGTAAAGGTATTCTTGAGTGGAGACCGCGGCTCGGTAAACGTAGTGTAGAACGCCCTCCAAACAGGTGGGATGACGATTTGCGAAAGATTGCTGGTAGATGCCAGATGCAGCAAGCTGAAGACAGGGCGCTATGCCGCTCATTAGGGGAGTCCTAATATGTCCAGCAGTGGACTAATATAGGCTGGTGATGATGATGAATTTTACAGAACATAAAAATAATAATTGAACGAAAATTATTATAATTCCAAAAGTACCTGATCTGTGACCTGATTTGAATTTCATTTTATTACCTACGAGCCCATAGATAATTATGTCAATTAACTTCTCCACTAGTTTTATTCCCTGTACAACTAAGAAAAATATAAACCGAAAAATAATTATTGTTGTGCCATCACGAATAAAACAACCATAAACGAAGCTTTTTATCTATGACATTATTCAGGATTCAAATGGTTTAATAAAAAAAAAACCTTTTTCCAGGGCGACTCAGGAGGCCCTCTACAGTTTCGGAGGCCCCTCCGTCCATCATCACAAGGAAATATCTACTACGTCATCGGTGTGACGTCATTCGGTATTGGCTGCGCGCTGCCCAACCATCCAGGGATCTACACTCGCGTCTCCAGCTTTGTAGACTGGATTGAAGAAAACGTATGGAAATAAAAGCGTGGTGGACGAAGGATTTTTAGGTTTTTTCCTTTAATTTTTCTAGGTTCTAGAAGCCTGGAACCTGTATCTGAACTTTGTTAATAGGTATAGGGGCTTTAAACTATTAGCGCGACTGGTATCTATATATAGGTATCTTATATATTCTGGGCCTGAAATAAATCATAAGTTAAGATATTTTCGCAACGCTACGTCAGGGTTATATTAAAATATATCCAGTGATTCTCACGGACGCAATTATCACTGTCGCATCACTGATAATTGCCTGCATCCACTTTTTCACACCTTTTGAAGGTGATTTGTCTAATATACCTGTGAATATACCTAATTATATTATACAAAACAAAACCAAATAAAGGCCGCAACCAGTAATGTTTACGTTTTTTTATTAGTTTTAATGTTTCTTGTGTAAAAAATAATTTAAAAAAAAATTGATACGAGGAAAACAGTACCTAACCGTAATTAATGACAAAAAATAAACGTTCAGCCTGAGTGAGCATTAAGTCAAACTAATAGGAATTGAGAAAAGTAGGTACATTAAAATAGGGTGGGTCAGCGTGGGTTCAATACGTGCAAGTACGAGTATCTTTCCTTGTACCTAGTGAAATGAAATATTGAAATGAAATGAAATATTTTTATTCAAATAAGTTGATTTACAGAGTGTGTGGGAGAATCGTGATACAGTTTAGCATTTTGTCAAAAAAAATTATATGACTTCTATTATTTTCATTCAATCATTTGTCCTATCAACAGTCGACGTGAAAAACTAGTTTTATGATGACGTCAGCGTCTTAACAAAGTTCATGAGACTCATTTTGCAACTCGTTTCGATGCAGACATCACGCGAAATGTCTAAGCACAACATCATTAATAATAATTCAAAATAGTATTTTGTAAAACAAAAAAGGTCATAATATAAAATGTGGAAAACAGAAGTGATTGTGTTTCTTGTGTGTGCAGGTAAGTGATTAATATTTTATTTATCAGTTAGAAGTATAAATAGCATTGACTACTTAAATAGTAATTCCCCGACCTATGTATATAAGTAGGTGGAAGGTTACATCAGAACTAGGATCTCAATGTAATTAAAAAGTGTTTTAAGTTCAAAATAATGTAATTAGGCTGTTATTTTAAGGGTTGCATGCAGATCTTTATAAACAAACTTCATTATTCAATGCACTATTACTCACCAGCTTGAATATTTTTATTTATACATGCATAGAGGAAAAACATCGAAGGAAGGCCTGCGACTAGCAGTGGACCATTAAAAAAATTTGAGGAGGAAGAGGGAAAACACGCTTCTGTATACATGTGTATACCTACTACGGCTTCCATTTGGGCACAACTCGCCTGATAGGAAGCAATGATGGACCTCATAAGGTCTGGTATGTTTTTTACGTACCTAATTTATATTTTTTTGTGTTTTCAGTATCACTACCTCAAAATAAAGCCCATAATAGAGACGTAAGTACTTAAAACACGTATAACAATGAACTAACCTTGTACCAACTAAAATCTCAATCATTTTTGTCTCACCGATGAATTGTTTTAGGAAGACGATGAAAGATGGAGTTGGGGAGTCGTTGATGTACCAGTGACAGTAAGTTAACACAACAGTGTGAGTCCCAAACAAACATAAATAATGATACTTACTGAGGAATGCTTCTCTCTGGTTGTAAATAAATAGTTATAATAAAGCCACTCTAAAATATATGAAAGATAGGTGCGGTAGGTATAAATAAAAGATACCTGTTTGATTACAGGTAAAAGACAGAGTACTAGAAGAGACTAGTACGAGCACTAGCGAATCTTCTAGCTACGACCCGTGTGCTGATTACAACCCTCCGACACCCAGCTTCAAATCGCCTGGACGTCGGCTCAACGAAGAAAGTATGTACTCTTATAACATTATTATATCTACTCAAAACCCAAATAATATTGGTGGATACTATTAGTTATATAATAGTTGGCCACCACAGGAAGATATGAAAACAAGAGTACAGTCACGAAAATAGAAACAAAATCAATTCGTGTTTTGTTTCAGAATGCGAAGAATATATTTACGATGTTAAACTACGGGAAAATAAGGCAAACAGGGCCACAGAATGTAAGTTTTACTAAAGATACATAATAAAAAGTTCTGAAAGAAAAAAATTAAGCACAGTCGACGAGACCAAATTAAATAAATCGGGTCCGTCGGGCAAATTTAAATAATTCTCTATTATGCTTGCAGGTTCAGAAATTATGAATAAAGAAGATAAGTTCACTGTACATACAGCAGTAGCAGGCGGCCGGAGCACGTTACCCGGAGAATTCCCTCACATGGTAAACGTTTTATGTTTACAGGTTTCATAAAAACCTATCCTCCAGGATCTAAGCCCCCAGCGGGCGCAGTTGGCGGCCGAGACACCTTACCAGGAGAATTCTCCCACATGGTAATGGTATTTTTCATACAATTTGCTGGCAACAATCTAAGGGACAAGAGCGAACAGATGACAATTATCTCTTCGGTAGCAGGCGGACACAGCGCAAAACCAGGGAAATCACATGGTAAATTCACATACAAGTGACGAAGGCAGAGAAAAAGAGACACCAATTTTTTCAAATAGTTTGGTTTATAGAAGTTCTGCAGAGTTCACTCACATTCAATCCGCGATCAATCCGGTAAAAACAGTGTTTTATCACTCACATTCATAAAATACTGTTTTTCCTAAAAATGAATATTCTATAGTAGGGTATTGTCGAAGGTTCGTAATGCTGCTCAATGGATGCTCAATCATTTTCATCAAAACTCCATAAGGAGAGAAGTGAATTTATGAATAATGCTCAAATATTTGTGTGCTGCAGTATGTATCGATTCAGATTATAACATCACGTTTTTTTTTGGTACCAGGCTGCCATAGGATGGAGAGGGGTCACTGGTGAATACGTCTTCAAATGCGGTAGCACGCTCATCAGCCCTAATTTTGTGTTGACCGCAGCCCACTGCATCAGAGCACCAGTGGATTCTGTGATTGATGACCCGGACCCAAAGATTGTCAGACTGAATGATGGGAATCTATTCAAGAATCCGGTAAATTTTTAGTGCTATTCTGCCACTGTTATTGCCTGGAATATGCGATGGCGACATTTTTGCTTCTCATTATTATTTTCTTATAATTTTTAAGACAATATTTATCTCACAGGGTTCTACTACTGGCTTAGAAGTTTCTTTCTCGCCAGACATCAATATATCAAAAATCATAGTCCATCCTCAGTACAAGCCCCCAAAGAAGTATTTTGACATTGCCTTGATGGAGCTGGAAACCAGAGTCACGTTTTCACATAAAATGAGACCAGCGTGCTTGTGGAACAGACTAGATACTGGTGACTTTGGAAATGAGGCATCTTTGACTGGGTGGGGAGTTCTGGCTCAAGGTAAATTCTTTTATTAGTGCATATAATACTTTTCTCTGTGATTATATTTAATCTATACCTAACAGCAGAGTCAACCATAGTCGGTTTAAATTATTTAACTGTGATTATCAATCCGTTGCGGATTTCTAAATCACGTGCTGAAAATTACAGAAATAATTCAGCTCCGTGGTGAAAGAGGTAGATAATTACGTAACATTTCTTACCTTCACAGGAAGCCTGAATATATCACCTAACCTGCAAGCTGCGGACGTGGACATTATAGATTCAGAACAATGCGATGAACTTCTGAAGAACTCCCGCAACCGACATTGGCAAGGACTGATGGTTAATCAGCTCTGTGCCGGACGGTTGGAGGGTGGAGTGGACGCTTGCCAGGTACAACTTATAAACATAAAATTTAGGTCCGATTTCCATTAACAACGTAACTGCCCCTTTTTAAAAGTATCTATACCTACAAAAAACGACCCTGTGTTCTAGATTATATTGATTTTTTGTGAGGAACCTATAAGATAAGGTTGTCAAAATAAGGTCCGTAAAAATAATAAAAAATGAATAAAACGTAAAATGATCACAGTAGTTTATGTCCTATAGAGGTCAGGGCTGATGAAAGTCACCGCAACACTTATTGTTCAAGACCCTGGGATACAAACAAGTTTTAATTATAAAGACTGTTTACTGAAAATCAAAACCATATCGATATCTTCAAAAGTACCTGTGATTATTTGTCATGGGCTCGTAGAAAATGGTTTACAATTTACGGCTAAATTGTCTGGTGGTGGTACAATTTACGGCTAAATTGTAAACCATTTTCTACGATCATCACGTTTTCGCTAGTTTTATTCCATGTGGAACTCGGTAAATATTCAAAACTAAAACAAAATCTTTCCAGGGAGACTCAGGAGGCCCGCTACAGTTTCGGAGGCCCCTCCGCCCATCACCAGAAGGAAACATCTACTACGTCATCGGTGTGACGTCATTCGGTATTGGCTGCGCGTTGCCCAACCATCCAGGGATCTACACTCGCGTCTCCAGCTTTGTAGACTGGATTGAAGAAAACGTATGGAAATAAAATTGTGGTGGACGAAGTATTACATGTTTGTTTTATTTCTTACAAGGTTCTGGGAGCCTGGTGCCTTTGAAATTGAGTTATTGTTTATTCAAACCAGAAGATTTTGAAACAGGAGGTCTTGCAGGTCACACACGTGCCACAGAATAACTATAAGTGAATTCACGTAGGGGTTTGCGTCTAGCTCGATATAATATTACCTGCTTTAATCATTTACACAGCGTTCCTGCTAGGTAGTTGTGTGCTTGAAATACAAGAAATTATAAGGTAGGTACTTCCCATAATTTGCTGCCTAAGTACATAGAGTACCTAACAAATATTAATTATTAATTTATTAATAATTATTGGGTAAAAACCCACGCAATTTTTTAAAAATCGATTATTAAATTATTCCAAGATGAGAGAAGTAGTAAATAGTCACGTCAGGATAAGATTAGGATAAATCCGGCAATTCCCGCGTTCGCTCGGAACACTGAAGCCTGTATCCACTTCTTCTTGCTGGAAGATTGATTTTGTCTGTATTTGCAAATGGAGGTTTCCGTAAGATGGATTTGGAATGGAAATTACGAAAAGTGCTAAAAAATGGGGTGGGTGTGTTACCGAACCGAGTGTTCGTGAGAGTAGTTCATTCTCGACTTTATGACGTCCAAAAACTTTGATCTACATGAGAATACCAAATACAGATTCAAGGACATAAAAAAACGATGCTATTATTCTCACCAAACTTGTTTCTTTACAGGAAAAAGTTGGACAAACTCTAAAACTAGACAATCCACACAACACGTATCCTTCGTAGTAAAGAACCGTTGCGCAGGATTTCCCTTGAAGGCCAAATAGTTTTAAATACCAGCAGTGAGCTTGCTTCGGTAGTAGGCCCTTTGTCCTTTTACGTGGCGTTACTGTTTTTTTCTTATTACTGGTTTCATACAAAAAAAACGCAATAATTAAATGAAAGTGGTTTCTAACGAACGCTTTTCAAATCTTCCTTTATTATAAAAATTACTTTCGGAATTGTTTACAATCGTATTCATACCTACCGAAAATAAATTAAAAAAACGCGTCACGAAACGAGCTTGTCAAGATGCAATGTCGTGAAGCTAAAAATATACCTACTACTTGTGTACCTACATAATTCTTAAGCAGATAATGAAGTGAGTAGTGACGTTGTAAATCAATAAACAATTTAGTGCTGTAGTGATTAGTGTTTTTGTGACTGTACGGTGAACTCGTTTTCCACTTCGATTTGAATTTCATTGATTATCCAATTGGGTCGTCTCGTTAAAATGAAGTTTTATTTACTAATTGTTTTTCTTTACTTTTCTGGTAAGTCCGTGTATATTTATAAATACTATTTAACGGGTATTTATCGCGTTTAATTACCTTATTTTCCCGACGTTTCGACAGGTTTACACACTGCCGTGGTCACGGGATGACTGAAAATAAGAAAATAAGGTAATTAAACGCGATAAATACCCGTTAAATAGTATTTATAAATATGTGTTCAGATCGCGTAAGTTTAAAAATATTTAAGTCCATGTATGTAGAGTTCATATTTTACTAGTAGGTAGGTAGCTTTTGTATATACTTAGCTTCTGCCCGCTCGCGCTTGAGGCGCTCAAGTAGCCCAGGTCCGTCCCCGGGCGGGATATTAAACTAAATTAAAGCCCGCGATCTCCAGGATACTTAGTACCAGCAAGACGGGGTGGCACCATGTCCAACACAACACGTGAAAACATGGCTCTTTTGCGAGAACAATTTGAAGAACATTTAAGTTGGCTGTCCAGATCCTGTGACATCACACTCCTTTTTGGGATAATGTATCTACAGTCCAAAGTAATAAAGGATAAGTTGAGAAATCAAATTCCACGTGGACGAAGTCACGGGTTACAGCTAGTATTATACTATGAATGTATTTTATAGCTTACATTTCAAACTGTTTTGTTTAAAAGGAAAAGACTCAATATTTAAAGAATTCGATAGATATTATGTTACGTACCTACATTAAAAACTCGTTTTGCTTTCATTACATTTGACCTTGCTTCAATATCAGGTGAATCACTGACAAAACTATGAATCTATTTTGATTCGAAATTTTATGAACTTACTAATTATATTATTATAAACGTGAAACTTTAAATCTAAAAAACAAAAACTTTCTTTTTCTTTTTTTCAATAATTACTTTTTTACAGGAATTTCAACAGAATCACAACGCAGCATTGGCGATTTTAATAGCGAAACTAATAGAGTTAAACGAGTGAGTGAGTAATTTGCAATAAGTCATGATGAGGTAAAGAGGTAATAAAATAATAATATTAAGCAAACTCACAAGGTTTCCACTTAATATTTATCATAACAATACATATACATATATACTACAAGGAAATTACAGCGTACACCTTGCTGATTTTGCATATAACCACTTTATTTATCAACATTACAATAACAAAACAAAATAAAACAATTACAACTAGTTTATATGTACACTTACATCGAGGTGTTCCGGGTTCGTCCCGGTGGCTTCGGCCCAAAGTGGTCCGAAGACGGAAAATCAAATTTTTTGATGTGTTACAAATTTGTGTTTGCAAACATCATACAAACAACCGAGACGGGAATCGAACCCGCAATCTCCTGCGTCGCAGGCGAAGCTATGCTTGGTGCCTCAATTTCAAAATATTCGTGCAATAATATAGTAATCTTCTAGGTTTACTACTGCCTAAT
Organism: Eupithecia exiguata; assembly: GCA_947086465.1. NCBI lineage: Eukaryota > Metazoa > Arthropoda > Insecta > Lepidoptera > Geometridae > Eupithecia > Eupithecia exiguata. The sequence goes on along the minus strand of OX352243.1, from coordinate 5,260,389 downwards.
AAATCGAAATGACACCCGCATATTTTTATTTTAGCAAGATGACAAATGGAACTGGGGATACGTGGTACCAGATACAAGGCCTACTGTAAGTTATTAGGTACCTAACCTACCTTTAGTTAAAGGTAAATTATGTGGCTTCTGTACACATTGGGTATTGACCCACTTCCCCGAACTCATTGTCGTTGGGCCAACGCATTGGCACAAGTGTTTAAAAATTGAAATAAATTAATTCTAGAATGTACCCGCAACAACGATCGCATCGCTGAAGTTCCAAGACAGTGCAAATCCTTGTTTGAATAAGACTTATGAACCTAAACCCGACTTCACCGCTTTGGGGAAACGAGTTAGTGAAACCAGTAAGTTGATGATTTTTTTAAGTTAATGGTTACCTTTGTCAGCACAATCACACACAAACACTACGTGATTGTGCTCACAAAGGTAAATTTTAAAAACTAAACTCAAGTAAATTTTAGTTCCAAGTTGATCAGGATCAACTTGGTACTAAAATTTAGTTGGATGTATTGTATCATGAAAATTGCGACAAAAAGGCAAGCATGATTTTATAGTATACCCATTCTCAAATAATTATCTTAATCATCGGGATAAATGCAGTGGATTAACTCAATTTTCTTAAACAGAATGCTTTGAGTACATCTGGGAAGTAAAACACAGGGACGAGGTCAACAAAAGAGCCACTGAATGTAAGTACCAGGAGAACATAAACTGAAGAAGTTTAGAACCTCCTTCATGCAACTTTCCTCTGGAGCAAAGAATTTTGTGGCCGTAATAAAACGATGAAGGCAGTTTTAAGACAATTTTGTTCTGTCTCCTCTTCACTGGAGTAATTTAACCGTTCCGTGTTTTCAAGAGTTTTACGGTCCCTTGTAAAAAACTTGGGAGGGCATCATGGCAACTGCATGAATTTTGGTCTCTGCTTTTGCCATATACGTTAGTTAAAAGTTTGATTAATTTTTACATAGACTGCTTAGTAGATTGTATGTTTTATTCTATAAAATGTATTTCCTTTCTTTTTGCAACATGAAACGAAAATGCCCAACCCTTTTAATGTTCAAAAACTGCTTTTTATTTGACAGGTAGAAAGTACATGCAGGAACATCCCAGGCCTTCTGACCCTCATTTTGCGATAGGAGGTCGCGGCACTGCGCCTGGGGAATTCCCTCATATGGTGAGTCAATACCTTGGTACAAATAATTATAGACACCTAGCAAGTACCTAAGTGCCATTCTTGTGATATTGACTCTTACATCGAAAATAGAAAGTTAGAAATTCAAAGAGAGGTAAGTTCATTTTACGAAAGAGCATGAGATAGGGTTTCTAATCAAACTTGCAAGTAAAACATTAGACACGTAATCTGTTGAGACCCTTATACTTGTTCCTACATATACTGAAACACTTCTGTGATCAAATGAAATTAGGTATTTAAATGAAAATCCACGAATTGGTATTGAATTTGAAGAAAAGAGCAAGTAGCTGTATTTCTGTCACCTTTTCCCGCCTAAGTAGCGGAACGGATCCCGATGGAATTTGGCTAGAATATAATTTTTGACCGGGTTTATAATTATAACCTATTCGATATATATGTTAGAATAGTAAAATATATATACACCTACCTTTAATTGTGAATGCAATAATCTAAATAAGAAACTATGATATCCCGGAAAACCACATGCAAAACCACCATCGGTACCTAGTAATATCAGGTCGAGCAGCCTTTAGATTCTTTGCAACAGTCTTCAGTTAGCCTGACTAACAGTTTCAATCAAAAACATATTTATTTATTATCGGTTTCTAATTGGTTTCTATTCTTTTATTTTAATTTTCTTTGTAAATAAAGTCAGTATTATTATTTTACCGTGATTCATGACCGTAGATTTCTAACCAGGGTGCTATAGGCTGGCAGGCTTCCATCGGCACTTGGGTGTTCAAATGTGGCAGCTCCCTCATCAGCCCCAAGTTTGTCCTAACCGCCGCCCACTGCAGCATCGGGTCTTCCAAGGACACCACTATTGCTGATCCTATTCCGAAGATCGTGAGGCTGGGTGACAAGAATATTCTCGATAAGGTTGATTTTATGCGCAGATCAAGCTCACACGTTCTATAACAAACATACAACACATACCCACAGCATCTCTCTTTCAGGCTGATTACTAGAAATTTTACAGTAGTTTAACATGGGTTTTACATTGTTTAACATAGGTTTAAAATTGAATACAACGATATGTAATAAAATCTTGTAACTGTTACTTACCTCAAAGCCGAAGCTGGGATCCCTCGCATCTTCATACAGGATTATCTCAGTAAGAACGAAGATTCGAAAACTTACTTTACAAGATCCTTAGTAACTCTGTATAAATAGTCTGTCTTTTACCTGATTACGATGAAACGCCTAAAATGATCTTAGTGAACATTGGCATTGTATAAATTGAGTACAAATTTATTTTACCGGGAAAAACACGTTAGAATCCGCAGGAGCTTATTTGTTTTATTAACGTAAGCGTTAACTTTCATCGACTCAACATGTCATAAGTTTCACCTATCGTGGAAATTTGTCAGGGTGAAATCTCTGTCGTTGTCGCTGAAAGCGTAATCAGCTACATCCTTAGGTGAGTAGGTTTAAGACCATTGCCTTATGCTAGGGTCTTAAACCTTCGTTTAGCGTTTTGCTAGGGTATTTAACCTCTTAAACCCAATATACGTAGAATGGTGTGGCTGCCACGCAGGCGTTTCAAGAGCGACGCACAACGCTTTCTCATAATGGCGTGAAAGCCATCAGTGTGCACCTAACTGAACATACCTGATGCACTGCAGAAACGTGGCAACCCCATCAGCACTTTAAATCCATTGTTATATTGGACGCGCAGCAAATAAAGATCACCTTTATTTTCCAGGACATATTCATTTCCAATGACCAAAAAATTATCAAGATCAAGACCCATCCAAACTACCAGCCTCCAAAGAAGTACTTCGATATAGCAATAATGGAACTGGAAAATGAAGTGACCTTCACGAAGTTAGTCCAGCCGGCCTGCCTTTGGAGCGGGTTTGACACCAGCAGCCTTGGAGACAAGGCTACGCTGACCGGTTGGGGTGTTGTAAACGCAGGTGGGTGACCCATTTTACACTGTTTATGGTTGCAAGTGTGTCAATCATTAGGTTTTTGTATGTTTTGTTCTGATTTCGTTTAGTGGGAATTCTCTTTGCTTTTTTACTGCGTTTTGAGCCAAACTGATATCCTAACATTATTCCTAGAAATTAATTCTTCAACTTTGTAATCAAATTTTAACTTTTCCGCAACCGTGCCATAATACTTAGCAAGGTACGCCGGTATGTCTATCAGATCTGTAATAAGTAGCGAATTCAACAATGGTTGACAAAAAACTTTATGATGATATGGTACGCAACAGAACAGTCTGGAATTTGGCCAACAAAATTTCGACGCGTGTCCTGAGAGTTGGTCAGTATCTAGCATAGCGCATCAGCATTGCCATATAGTTGGGCAATGCAGCCAACAGCGTCTTGGAGACGCTTGCGACTATTATTAAAATGGGTCAGTTGATCTACCTCTAGATTGTTGGCGATAGTCTTGAATTTGTTATATTATCTTTGATTTTTTATTTTTTTGTCCTCTCTAAACAAAACCTTTGATAGGTACTACAGAAGGTATAACCAATCAGGTATTTATTCTAGGTTCTCAGGAAACGTCCCCAGAGCTCCAAGCAGCGGAAGTAGATGTGATAGACAGCCAACAGTGCGATGGTCTTCTGCAACAGTCCTGCAACAGGAACTGGTGTGGCATCCAGGAGACGCAGCTGTGTGCTGGGAAGCTAGCTGGAGGTGTCGATGCTTGTCAGGTATATCTATTTGACCATTTTGTTAAAAGATAATAGTTTGTTTTAGTACTATGTTTAGATGTATGAATATATGTCTCTTCTAGGCCATAATAGCAAAACGAATGTAACTAAAAGTAAGTTTTTACTTATATTATAGACTAAGACCTGGATTAACAAAAAAAATACTAATTGCTTTTTTAACGAGACGCGTGCGACGCCGCTGCTGGTAAAAGCGAAATGCTTATAAAAACATCTTGCAGATCACACTAGCAAAGCGTCATGGGATGAAGGAAATACCAATAATGATGTAAAACTAGGTTTACCTAGCGCTAAGCTACAAAGCAATATTGATGATTTTCATTTGTCTTTTAGGGCGACTCCGGTGGACCACTTCAAGTAAAGATCCCGCTGCCAATAACAACTCAAGGGTCCATGCACTACGTCATCGGTGTGACGTCATTCGGTGTCCAGTGTGCACTGCCCAACCTACCAGGAGTATATACCAGAGTATCCAGTTTTATAGATTGGGTTGAAAAAAATGTTTGGCAGTGATGACGGATATAAACATGCAGAAAATTTTGTTTTATTTTTCATAGAACCTTTCATCTACCTTTGTCTGACCTGATCTTTGGTCCTGATAGAAGTTTATTTCTGTACCTTGTACAACGAACTTCGACTCGTCGTCGATCGTCTTCAAAATCACAAAAACCGAGTAAAATGGCACATTACTTCGTAGCTATAATAATTTACAAAGAACAAACAATCTAGATTCCAATTCTCAACCAACTAAAATTCAATCCATTCAGCGAATAAATCCTCATAATTTCTAGAGGTCGTCGGTGGAACAAAGCGGCGCCATTAAGTATTCGACACCTACTTTCAAAGTAATCTGAAGCAAATTACTCATGAATTCCTCATAAAATGAAACTACAAACAATAAAACTAGCCTCGGTATCACGGAGGATATCACAGGACGCAAGCTTACGCTGGACCCAGTCACACCGATGTGAAACCAATTCTGGTAAATACAATATACTTTTTAAATTTGTTTTGGCACCACGTTGGCCGAGGGTGCCGAATCATGATATTTATTATCCCCCAACTGACGGAAAAACTCTTTAAAGCTGAACGCGCATCTATCGGCGCTACAGGCAGGCCTGCAGTCATCGAATTTCCTCATGGCCAATTAGGTACTGAAATGCCGCGGGTTTGCTGCCGATCGGTGCGCGCTGCTACATACATTTCTATATCTTATTAGGATTTAGAAAATTCGATGACTGCAGGGAATACGGCGCGGCAGAGTGTCAATGTCGAGTCAAACATCATTAGTTAATATTTAAAAATACCAACAAATCTAACAGATCAAACAAAACTCCTAATAGAGTTCACAAGTGATCGGAATGCTGGCTTTTATTTCGGTCAACGAATTAGCATTGCCATTCAACGTGGCAATGCTGCCAGCATTCTGGGCACTTTGCCTTTTTGTGACTGCTTAGATTTTTAGAAAATAGATTTAAGTGTAAATATTTGTTGTAATTATTATTGTAGTGTATATTATAGATATCATCTGCCCATCTTTTAACTTTCTCGATTTCTTTTGTTGTCTCTCGAGTACCACTTTGTAATGCCGGGTACTGCAGCTTAATATCCCATACCAAGAACAAGCCACCTGAAAAGCTTTTGTCACTCGTTCTGTTACTATTGTAACTACCGAGCTCAATGGTGTAACAGTCAGCCGGCCTTACAGTAATCTTCCATTTGAGGGGGCGATTTGTCTACGAGACAGATAGCTGGTATGGAGCCGGAGTGCTCTGATCCGAGCCCATTTGAGTCGTATCCCTCCACTGTATGCAGGATCCACTGCGTGCCTGGGTTTTTGAAATGCTTTGAGCTATGTGGGACTTTGAGGAATTTATATCTAGTCTTAAATAAGGTCATTTTTTACGTCAATTTAAAATGATGTAGCATGTTGCTTTTATTTTTTTAAATTTAAAACGATCTCATAATTTAAATCTATATACCTAAAATGCCGTCTGTTTGATAGTTTTTTACCCAACATTAAATCTTTAATAGTATCAAGTCGGGATGGATAGGTGCTTATTGAAGTAATTTTCTCGCCATTTTTTTTTACAAAGATATTTATAATCCAAATAAATAAGACCTTGTATTTACAATTAAAACAAGTGAGCTAACTGCAGACTGTTGCAAACAATCTATAGGTGTCTCAACTGATCCTTACCAATACCAATCAGAAGCGTCCCTAGACGCTGGCTGCATTCTTACATATCCCTCCACTCTGCTCCGTTTGTTTTGCTGGAAACATGCCTTAATTGTCATTATATTGAACACACAAATGTGATGATTCAACATAAAATCATATTTATTTATGCATACAACACACACAAAGCCAAAATTTACGACGATTAAAAGGATCATGTGACGACACAAAGCTGTGACCGTAACAATGACGGGCCATGAAAACAACGGTTGATCGAAATGTTATTCCCCAAGCCATGAAAAACCATGGGGCATGTTCAAAACTTGAAAACTAGTTCCATAATCATCATATCATATTAAGCTAACAAAAGCGAACCCAAACTATGTAATTATTGAATCCTGACAGGGTTTTTTTATGCATTATGTACCCACTAACACTACCTACACCTAATGCCGGGTACAGACCAAGCGAGCGATAGCGAGCGAAGGCTAACGAACGAACGCGAAAGTACCAGTGTAGACGTCATTGCGAAAGCAAGCGAGTCCAAACAAGGGTCTTAGTTCGCCTTCGGCCGTGCTCCGGCGGCTGGCGCTACATCAAAGTAATATGGAACGAACGTGCCGATTTTCAAATCCCAATCGTTTGCATTCGCCCTCTCTCGCTCGCTTGGTCTGTACCCGGCATAAGAACAATATGTACCTATGCATAAAATCACAATAGGTAAATGATCTGGTTGTGATTATGATGATGATTATGATTACGGATTGGTTATTGATCTCCGATGTATATTTTACAGTTGTCCGCCTTTTACAATCGTCTCTGGCTAATTACCTACTATTTAGGACACTCTTTTTCTAATTACGAAACCCCGCATGGTTAGCAACAACCAAAAGTTATTAATATTTTTCGTTGCCATAATTCAAGCCGGGCCATCAAATGAGCTTAGAGACAGGAATTATGGCACAAAAAGGGCAAAAATTTGTTTGTTAGCCATTTTATCGTCCATTTTATTGAGCTTACGGGCGAACTGAATACGGGTTAGTTTTCATATTCAGAATTTTACGAGTGCGATAGTGGCTAAAGCTATTTTAGTTCGAACTTGATAGTTTTGTGTAGGTCAAAATTGAATAAATACCTACTGTAGATTCAAAAGCTACAGTCTAGACTAGACGGATATCGAATAGGTATTTTTTGCCCACGAAGGTGGTTTGTATTTTTCGATTGTTTCTATGTAGTCCGATAAAAAATAGTAGGAAACCCACTCTTTATTACCTCGACTCATCTGAGCAATGGGGTATCAAAATACTCGTATGAACTTTATGTTTCTTAGCTTTTGTCATTTTGCGAAAAAAAATGATAAGGTTTTTTATTGTTTTCAAAACTTGTTTTTCTAGAATTTCTATGCTTAAATTTAAATTTTCTACAGTTAGAAAATGCTACTTTAACTTGATGAATTTATTTATGTATTTTGGGCGGAAAAACACCATTAAATGATTAATAATAACAATTAATTTTTGCAACAGATTAGTTATAAAATCAACAAAAATATGTTTCTTTGTCGTCATACCATTAGAACTCGATGGACTGGACAGAATATAATGATCACGATTTAATATCAAAACACAACATGTGTTTTAAAAGAAAACATGCAAATCATGGGGGGAGTTAGGCGAGTCTTTATGGGATCTCATAAATTACCAGTTAGGGTCAAAACCTTAGAGGTACAATTTTACAGACTGCTATATTATGAGACTTTGTAAAAGTTTGAATAAAATCACCACCAAGTTTACTACATACCTAATTCAAGACTCCAAATTTTATTGAAAGTAGAGCCTTTAAAACCATATCTGAAGTTTGATAACATTGTGAGATCTCATTGTACCTGACGATGATGATGCTGCCCGGCGCACTATGGACAATGGTAGATAAAGAGCATATCAAAAATGGTTTTATCAAATATAAAATAATATAATCTAAAATTTTGATTTTATTAGATACTCGAATAGTCAAATGATGTTATTCAATAGGGTTTTATCACTTAATACCTAAAATAATATTATTTTTCATAGTCTAGCTAGAAGTACATTGAAGACGGGGTGGCGGCGACTGTGCGACTGATCAGGCGTTTTAACTCAGAGACTCAATCATAAGGTGTTGTTTTTCTACCCTTTTGTTCGCTGTTTAGCGGCTTGCATGACCTTGAAGCATTTAATATCCACCATAGCTTTTTAATGCCTGAGCAGGTATTGATGTGTCAACAAAGCTCTGAGTCCATTTGACGATAAACGTGATTGTGACGTCTCTTATTTGTATGAAATTTGCGTAGTTGCCTGTCCGTACGATAGAGGTGCTGCAGCTGTACCAAAACCTATGAAAAAATGAGACGTTTCGATCACGCCTCGATGCTATCGTCAAATGGACTCAGGGCTCAGATAGTGACATGTTTTTTTAATACTGAAAATAGTGTGATGTCATATTTTATATATTTTATTTTGTACGGCAGTGGTGTTTTTTTTAGTTTTGTTTTTTATACTCTTGTTTAAGTTATATAAATGCGAAGGCGCTCTATAGTAGGTATTCTTTCTCTCCGGTCAGCGAGAGAATTTCCAACATTGTTATAAACAGGGTCCACTGAAAAAGTTAGGGCAACATTTGCGCTTCAACATTTTTCGAGAGCTACAGAGGGTATTTTTCATGATAAAAAACTTTGTTAGGTTCTGATTTTTATTATTTTCAGTTAAAACTGTCAAGTATTGTTGAGTAGAAATTATTAAGTACGTATTACCTCTTGTATGGAACAGAATATAACTTCCGCACCAATAAAAAAATTCAATATATAGAATTGACGACCGATGTGGCGCGGTGGGCGAAGGTCTGCCTGCGACACAGGAGGTTTCGGGTTCGATTCCCGCCTCGGGACAAATGTGTGTACGATCTGCATACATTTGTTCAGGGTGTTTTGGTCGTTTTCTATGTATAATAAAATGTATATCAGTTATCTAGTACCCATGACTGAATAACACAAGCTCTGCTTACCTTGGAGCTAGATAATGGTGTGTGAATTGTCCAGCATTATTATTATTAGTATAGAAAAATAAATAAGATCTTAATACCTACAGAAAGGATTTCACCGTTAGTTATCCTCTCCTCGTTAGTATATGTAATGTGGTACAAAAGGCGGCCTTATTGCTAACTGCTTGAAAATATAAGAAGGTAGGTAGTGAATTACCACTACACACATGATACACTGATCTAATGAACGAAAACATTCTCGTCAGATTTACTTTTCTTTCTGAATTCTATGTGTCAAGCTTTTTAAACATAAATTTAATGTTTGATTAATATAAAATTAAATAAGTTTTAGCAAGCAATCTGTCAAATTTTTTTCTCATTACAGATAGGTATAATTTATTACAGGAACATCGTCATAAATTAATCAATGTTAGCAAAGTTAGATTAAGTTCCGGTAAGTTATATAATAATAAGGGTGGAGGGCTGGAGGGTATTCTTTCAACTTCTTACTAGGAAATGGTTGAGTTTCATGGAACTTGGACCAGTATTTCGCGCATACCTGACGCTAACTAGTGCCGCCTACCTTAATTTATCTTATTATTCCGTTTATCAAAGGATATTTCAAAAATCCATCGCACAGTTTGTGATACCTTTTATAAGCTTTTTTTTAATACCTCTGTAATAGTTTCATTCTATTTGGTTTTGGCAGTAAATCGAAAATAGATTTTGGTTGCCACCAAGGGCAACTTCGATTCACTGCCTAAACTAAATAGAATAAAGCTATTACAGAGGCTTTCAAAAAAAGCTTATGATAGGTAGTACCTATCACAAACTGTGCGATGAATTTTTAAACTTCCTTTGTTAAACGGAATAATAAGATAGGTGGCGGCGCTAGTTTGGGTCGGGTATGCGCCTTAAAGATTCTTTATTTTCTCAAAGAACATAAAATACAGTTCACATAAAAAAGAAAAACAAAACTAGTACTTATACACGGTGTAACATGAGTGGTGGATCATCGGTGGCTGGGGGGTGGAAACCTCATAACCTGTCGATTTTACCCCCATGTATGCTCTGCGATATTCAGTGGTTCAAAAGTTATTTGGATTTTGGCGAAATTTTAATCAAAATCAGATTTCAGTCTGAATTTCGTAATTGCCGCCAAAATATTAGGTCCTTTATGATTATTTTATATAAAGAATTTTAGATTTGATTATAAATGAAGAAGTTGGTATCAATTTTGTTATTTTATTGCTGTTCAACATTTTTTATATGTCGTATAGAACATTAAAATTACTTTCGATGTTTTATAAATTACTTGCTTCTGCTCGCGGCAAACACTCGTTTTTTGTGATAAAATGTAAAACACATTGAACTTACTGTAGAAAAAAAAAAAAATCTACTATTTTCAATACTTTATCATGGAAAAATCATCTAGAATAATCTTCGTTACTCACCTACTTTGTCGGCTCGATAAAAATCGAAACTCGTAAATCCCCATATTTCTCGAGTCGACAGATTCGCATCTCTATCTGTCAAAAGTAACAGAATCTATGAAATACTTCATCCTACCATTCAGTCTTCATTCGCTCATCTATCAACAATTGGGGAACTTCATAGTCGTGAATATACCAAACATAAAATAAATTCGTGGACGACGTAGAGGACGTTGTCAGTGTAATGACCCTCAGGCTGCAGATGACCATAGGCTGCGGAAACTGCATTCCTTATGCGAGTCGCATTCTTGTTTTCCACACTCAAACAAAAATCGATCAACCTAAATTCGTAATTATATTCGTATTTCGCTAAAAATTCGGTTTATTTTTCAATCGATTAACCTAATAAATTCGTTATTAGATATATTCGTATCTCGCAAAAAAATCTGTTTATTTTTCAATCGATTAACCTAATAAATTCGCTATTATATTCGTATCTCCCTGAAAAATCGGTTCATTTTTAGCGAGATACGAATATTATAACGAATTTATTATGTCAATCGATTTGTAGTGAGATCACAGGCAAGGCAGATAATTTAGCTTACCCCAGCTAGCAAAGAACATTAAAATGATGTCGTAAAGTTCAATATCGTTAAGGATTTAATGGGTATTTCCAGTTAACCAGCTCTATTATAGAGTAACGAACATTATAAGTGGTCTTTGATGACCTTCGAAAGTAATTTTGCTGCTGTACCTAGCTGTTAGTGAGTTATGCAAATATGCATTTTATTGTAATACCTATAACGCTTAAAATATAGGCTTACGGCATTACGGGGCTGCGTTTATGCGCTGATGAGGATTATTGAAATAATTTTTAAAATCGAACCAAACCTGAAATTACTATGTCCTGAGCCAAAACTTAGGTACAAATCTTTTGAGTATTCTTCTTAGTCTAAATAGTAAGGGAATACGTAGAAAAATACGACAAAACCCTACTTTAAAAAATGTCAACTTATACACTAGCCAAACTCGATGTAGAATTTTTGTAAACAAACCACGACACAGATGACTATAAATTACATGCTTGACGTTGGGTTTCAGATATAATTGCTAGCAATATTTTTTGATGGAGGGATAAATCAACAACTATACAGACATTCTATATCGAGTTTGGCTAGTGTCATCATCATCAGCCAATGTTAGTCCAATGCTGGACATAGGCGTCCCCTAATGAGCACCATAGCGCCCTGTTTCCAAGATGACGCATCTAGCATCTGCCTACAGTCTTTCGCAAGTCGTCATCCTACCTTGGCTAGTGTATATTAAACCTAGTAAATATTTAGATAACCCATATTCAAATTCGGTTACGGAACCCTAAGCAATTTCGGTTACGGAACCCTAAACAACTAGTTTCCTCTTCGTCGTCCATATTTCGTAGCACATTGATTGGCTGTCAGCCTCGAACACAATACCGCGAGCCAATAACTGTGAAGTCTTTTATTGTTAGACAAGGAAAGACGTACGAACCGTTGGCGGGACATGGAGTAGGATGTAGCGGGTAGAAAAAAATATTATCTTATCCGTGATATTATCTTAGGAAGGAACGTTTAAATAGGGTTATATCTGGATAATCGTCTCAGTGATACGTGCGTGTAAGTAAGAGTATACTGCTAAAATCTTAAATTTTTCGAAGCGCTAGAAAAAAAATAGTATAAAGATCGCAATCGAAATTTGAGTGGGTAATTTTTTTCTTATATCTAGACTACATAGTGTATCAAACTAGATATATATATATATTTAGTAGACCTTACGAAACATCTCATACAGTCCACAGGTGATCGGAATGCTGGCTTTTATTTCGGTCTACGAATTAGCATTGCCATTCAACGTGGCAACGCTGCCAGCATTCTGGCCACACTGCCTTCTGGTTCCTTAGATTTTTAGGCAATAGATATAGTAAGTGTATTAACTGGATTAACATTTATGTAAATTGGGTTTTTTGGCAAAGTGGCTCGAATTCCTCAAGGGTCATCAATCCGGACTTTACAATAAAGATTTTCACTGGGATGGATTTATCAGCGCAGCATCTTGTTGAACGTGTTCATCAAAAGTAAAATTTTGTTTCCCACTGCAAATGATGTCAGCGGCAAAAAAAAAAAAACAAATAAATACACATAACAGTATTGGAAAGCGCACCGACAAAATACCGATTGATAAACGCGATAATCATGGCTTGCAAGTGATAAACTATTTTAGTTTTTGTAGTTGTAGTAGTTAATGTACCCACATTAGTTAGGTTTTAGTATCTGAGCCCTAACATCTCAAATGGTGAATAGTTTGAAGATTGGTTATTAAGCTGGACATCTTATAACCAAAGACAAATAAAAAAACATAATAGATTCAAATGAAAACAAAATTCCCAAAAATTTTGATTACGGCGGGACTTGAACCCGCGCCGCAACCTCAGTACGGGTGTGTTCTAACCAACTAAGCCACGAAATCAGTACTCGCCTATCAGAAAATCTCTCGGACTTCTTACGGACTGAAGCGCCGTAAGCTACACCTGCAGGGGCATCATTGAAATTTAATTTAAATAACATTCATCATGGAGAGGGAATTTGAAGCCTACAAAATCAATAACATTTTGTTTCATATTTGATAATAATTACAATTTATAAAACTGTTTATGTATAAAATTTGACTTGTCTAAGTGCTTATTTTGTAAGCCTAAAGAAATAAAGTTATTGACTTTTTGACTTTTTTTGGGTGTTCTAAATGCTAAGGTATTCCTTGTATCTTGGCCCTCACCCAAAGTTGTTTGTTTCCCGCCGCGAAAATTAATATATTTTTGCCGTGCTACAATGGAATCGTACTTGACAAACAAACCCTGTAGCGCGATGGATGCATCGGATTGGATCTCGGAATTTCCAATTTCAACTGTTTGACAAGGCAAGCGATTGGCAGTTTCAGGTATATGGTGAAGCCAAGGATTGAAAACCGCAAGGGTTTAATTTTTTTACAACAATAAAATTTCTGTGTTAGTTATTCCACTCTCTTATTTACTGTTTGGTTGTTCGACTGACAATCAAATAGTCATATCGTAATGCTTTACCAATTCTATTTTTTATGACAATCGATTCTGGTTATGTCGTATTTTATTTTGTATTGTATTCATTTATTCCTTATGGATACATTGGAAAAGTAAATTTTTACATCTAAGTGACAAATTAATACGAGTTCATAAGCAGAGTACACGAGTATACAATGATTAGGTAGGTATTATTGGTAACTGATTGGTGCCAATAATGGGAAAATGAAACGTCGGACGCCCAGTTGCAAGGTGGGTCTACGACGCGACATAGTACGCTTCGGAGGGCGTCATTGGAGGCGGTTAGCACAGGACCGCGGTGGATGGCACAACTTTACAGCCACATAAAAACTAACAACAGTCTATGAATTAGCAATGTCTTCACGAATGCAGGAGGCTGGAGACCTGGGGCTGTGGGGCACTGCAGAATGCCCCGAGCACCACCTCATAACGAATTCAGCTACAAGCGTAAATTACAAAACTTAAGCACTAATTAGATTGCAGTACCCGCAAATTAAACAAACCGTACTTGCGCAGATTATTAAAGCGTTTGCGACTTTTTGCCGCCATACTGTGAAGGTTCAGTAGCGATACAGTTCAAAGTAGCGTCTCTATGATTTTTTTATACTAGGTATTGACAACTGACCCCGTTTTAGGTAATTTTACTACCTGTGTCGCCAGTGAACCATCTCTGTTATTAGTGGGACCATTCGATTTTATTTTAAAAGAAAAAGCATATAATACTTAGTACCTAATGAAAGAGAAAGAACTATTGATTCATTTGTGAATGTTTTTATGAATGCGAGTTTACTACGAACCTTGTTTGTATTGGAAGAACATTGTTTTTGTGGGATGATACGTGAATATTCTTCCAATACAAACAATGTCCGTACTAAACCCGCTTTAATCTCACTAATATTATAAACGTGAAAGTTTAGATGGATGGATGGATGGATGGATAGAAAGATGGATGGATGTTTGTTCCTTTATCACGCCAGAACGGCTGAACGGATCTGAATGAAATTTGGCACAGAGATAGATTATAGTCTGGAATAGGACATAGGCTACTTTTTATCCCGGAATTCCCACGGGAACGGGAACTACGCGGGTGAAACCGCGAGGCGCTGCTAGTTCATTATAAATTCGTAAAACTACGATAGATATTACAATAAAACCCTTTCGGGTTAAATTGCCTAAGTTAATCTCTATTGATCACGCAGATACGGATTACGATAAAATATAAGATGGGAACTGGAGACATCAATTTACTTTGACGAGGAGATTTGTTTTCGTGGTTTAAGTATCGCTACTGTTTCATCGCAGAAAGTCACTTTGCGCCAGAATTTAGTAATTTATGCGTCGACATGCGTCGGATAACTGCTAGCTACGAGTGGTTAGAACCATTGCTGATAAATGCCGCGCGGAAGTTCAGTCGGAATTTCTCAATTTTAAAGCAAAAGTTGATTTTTCGTGTCATCAGCTGAGGTCACATTCGTCTTCAACAACTACCTTAAGATGTGGATGTATTATGAGAATTGACGTCAATTGGGTTATATTAAAACTTGTTACTCCGTTAATCGAAAAAGCGTCGAAAAAAATCATAATAATCGTGCCACCTTTTTTCTTAGTTACTACCGTTTTTCTCCTAAACTATCAATCACCAGATTTTTTTGTCGTCATCACCGTATTAAATAGGTAATAATAAACCAACGTTCCCTTTAGCTTATTTTTGCGAAAAAATGTCCTAATTAATAGAAAATAAGCAAAAACTTTATTTTTGTGCTTACGCCGCTCACACACATTCATCATCGTTTTAACAAAATGGCGTTACAGGTCATCCCCTCAACGGGGCTATATGTTATTGCTTAGAGCTTTGAAAACATGCAGATTTTTGATGCCTTTGGTCACCTTCACCATAGTTTGAGAGTTCCTTAACACTACCTTCAGTATGATTTATCATTGCACCTGAACACCTTTATCTATAACTTCATGCCAAACGTGTGGCAACACGCTGTTACCAGAGACGCTAGACAAACCTTCTATGGTTTATAGTCTCTTTTAAATATGAAAAGTATACGTTTTGGATTACCTAACAAAGAACACAAATACAAAAATACTTACCCTACACACGATCGCCGTTTTCCAGAGCTCTTATCTCCCATATTGATTGTGAAAAGGCAGCCACAGGCGTAAGAGAGGTACCCAGAAGCATAAGAATCAAGATTTATTCGTTGAACAAACTCTGTTGCTACCTGGCAGTGCGTCTTCACAGTCACATCCGTGGGTCACGTACCCCGCAATTTGCCCGGATGGGGGAACGCGGTCCCGGTTACGTGCCGTACACTTTATTACCAGCTTTATTTTTAAGAAAATACATTTATCTTGCCGAGAATGTGGCCTTTGTTGGCGGTGAAATGTAGCTCGACTGCTCTCAAGCTACATCTCCAATTAGGACTCCATATATGTCATGAAGATGATTTGAAGTTGATACAAATGAAGGGAGATAGATCTTTTGAAACGTGCAGACAGACAGTCAGTATATATAAGTAGCTTTACAGTCAGTTAACAATTAAATGCGAAAGTAGCCCAGCAGTGGGTGACGGTGATTCCAGGGTAATCAATTCTCAATTATTTATTGCGTACCTAGATATAATAAATCTTACAAATTAGTCAACATAGCGATCAACATGAAAATCCACACTAATATCACAGTATAAAATATAGGTATGCTGTGCTAATATTATAAAAGAGACTGTTAATCTATTTGTTTCCTCCTAAGCAGCTAAACAGATCTTGATGAAATTGGCAGGACAATATAAATATCATGAGGACTTCAGATAAGTAAGTACGAAGTGAATTTTTTTCCCGGAAAAAGCTTTTGCAGCCGCGGGCATTGTTAAAGAACAATTCTGAATTATGAAAGTAAGGTCAAACTACCAGGACCATATAACCAAGTAAGAGTTACCTGTCTGAAATATGTGTACCCAGTCTCGCGCCACCTGTTGCCCATTCTTCGCAACTCGTTAAATACTTGATGGGGACTGATAAGTTGCCGAGCTATTGTAGAGAACGAAACAGTTTGTTTAAAAAGTTGGTACTGCTGGACTGTTGAAAGTTTTTTTTTCTGTTACTTGCTTATTTTCACATTCAAAATGAATATTAAATAATAATGTTAAAAATTATATTCTCTTTGTCAACGTATATATTTTAAAAATTATTTTCTCTTTGTCTGCTGGACTGTTGAAAGTTTTTTTTTCTGTTACTTGCTTATTTTCACATTCAAAATGAATATTAAATAATAATGTTAAAAATTATATTCTCTTTGTCAACGTAATAAAAACATTATTATTATTAGTATTATTATTATATTATTATTAGGGATTATTCATATTTCGTCATTATTTTTATTTTTTTTCATATAATTGATGATAATTCAGCGAGGTCAGCGTCAGCGTCTTGGGGACGCTTCCGACTCATAAGGATTATTTCAATTGTAAATAAATAAATAAAGTAAATAATTGTATTTCTTTAGAGTTTGGTAGGTAAATAAAGAAATTTTGTTACCCTTAACTTAGCTTTAGCAGATTCAGCAAAATCAATCAAACATCGCCAAAAGTACAATCTAAACTACCAGCTAAGCAAAATACAAGGGGACACCCGGGTTTGAACCGGGGACCTACCGATCTGCAGTCGGTTGCTCTACCACTGAGCTATATCCCCAACAACAATAGCACCAAAATTTTCCAACGCCAAGTAAGCCAGTAGACAAAATTAAAGTCAACAAATGGTAAGTCCCTAATTTTAGTGCCACCAGGTTCACTTTTAGTCCTGGTGTAGGTAGCTTTCTTTTGCTCCCTTTTAACTAAGTAATTTTTGAATAATCTTTGAATAATTCATTGAATAATCTTCGTTAATATTTTCACAGGAAAATATAGGCGGCACTGCGACAGTAAAACGTAGGAGAAGTCGGTCTGCTCATAAAATGTGTATGCATCCATCCCAGAGTGATGCAATACCCCAACTTTGCTCTCTGCACTTATCAAGACATATTCCTTCAGTGCAGGTGACACACCGACTGTAAAATATTCAGAACTTCATACATCCATAACCTCAAATTATTCCAACCATGTCGTGGAAAGTAGCGCAGAATAGAATATTTGTGTCTTCACATTTTGTGTTTTCTCATTATCATAAATACGTCTTTGGTGAACACGCTTTCCCCAAAAAAGAGGTATTCTGCCATAATCAGCACGCTTGGCAAGCGGATTGCTGATCGCAGTGAAAGTGTTTAAAAAATTACCAGAAAGACGTTGCCACCTTTCCTCTAGTAGGTTCCCTTAGTCGAGAATTACCTTACAGCATCCACCGAGACCTAGGTGTCACTTCGTATTACTTCTAGGGGCTTTATTTTTCTTAGTATTACTTCAATGGCTTTTTTCCCACTTTACCAAAATTCTACTACCTTTACAAACCACGTGTATTTCATCCACAAAACCCGTGTGTCACCCAAGAAAAGGTACGTCCTCATATTTTGCCGACATAATACCGCACCTTCTAAAAGCTTTGCATACAAAAGTTGGTTGCATCGCCACACTGAACCTTTGTAATAGCATCCTTAGCGAGAAGCTAGTTTTATGTCTCGGGGTAATTATACTCTCTTGATTTATAATTTCCTGGTACACGGGACTAAGATAAGAGGTCTTTTGTATCCGGATTAGAGTTTTTTCTTACTCTGTCTCTTTCCCCAGGGCATAGAGAGTGCACCTGTGTTTGCGCGCACACAAATGTGCACTATAATATGTCCTGCGCACCTGGCTCGCCTTCGTTGAGACTGGCTAGGAAAAGGGCTAGGAACCACCATCATCATAAATCCAAAGATAATTATGGCAAAGCTAAAACCAAAACAGGCATAGGTCTTAAGAAAGCAATCTCAAACCCGTCAGAAACTTTAATCTTTCCTTCCACGCCATTAGAACCTAATCGAGAGAACCACTGGCCGATCCGGCCACTGTATTCAGGGCTCTTTAATTAGCAGTTTCTGACCCCCTTACTTCCGAAAACCGATGCTAAGGGGGGTCGGGGTAGCTCTTGTTTTGGTGGACATGAGGATCAGTGTAGGCTCTACGATATAAGTTATAGATTGCATTAGCCGTGTGATTCATGTAGAGATCAAATAAAGAGCTACATCCACATAACCAAAGTTAAGTTTATTTAATGTAGTTTGGTTTTATCAAGAAATTTAGTAACATCCCAAAACAAATCGATTTTGGCGGGATTTGGACCCGCGACCGTCCCTCAGTACGGAAATAAGGTAACCAACTACGCCACGAAAAAATCGAGTTTTTGAGAGTTTATTTAATTTCTTAGAGATTACCCCGAGTGAAGTGATTGAGTGAATAATAACAAAAATCTTAGGTTCATTTAAAAATCCTTGTAATTTCAAATGAGTCGAGGAAAACCTAACTTTCAATTGGAAGTTTATTTGAAGTTTTCCGGTACGATCTTGTACTTAGGTACACTTGAAACTTTCCTAAAAGCAGCCTCTGTATAAAATTGGAATACCACTCGCCAAAGTTTTAGCCAAAGTGTAAAGTCGAGAGCAAAACTGTCAGATTATCGCGTTCATCTCTTTCGGACAAGCGAAATTAACATCGGTACGTCGACCCTTGTCACCGGCCACGCAGCGCGGCCTATATTGCCGGCTTTTCATTACTACCACGTCACTTCAACATTCATTGCGTACTCACTTCTGTGTGACTGTATAGTTATCAAACTATACCATACGAGCGTTTTTTTGTTTTGTTTTATTTACTTGTGATTTGATTGACTGGTGAATAGGCTACTGGACTAGTATCAAATTTGGCGCAATATTTAGATACATATTTTCTGTATTATTGATTAAGGAAACCAATATTTATCGATTTTAGATAGTAAAGTGTAAGATGAATAGATATTTTTTTAAAGTCGCTTATGCGCCCGCCGCCTGTCTCGGTTAAATAAACTCAGTCATATAGATAACTAGATAATTATATTCATTTAAAAATAGATTTTTTTAAATATATTCGATCCCGTTTAGATCAAAAAGTCCTGTGCTAGCTGGGTTTCGTACCCAAAGGGTAAAAACGGGACCCTATTACTAAGACTTCGCTGTCCGTCTGTCGGTCTGTCACCAGGCTGTATCTCATGAACCGTGATAGTTAAACAATTGAAATTTTCACAGATGATGAATTTCTGATGCCGCTATAATAACAAATACTAAAAAACAGAATAAAATAAATTTATAAGGGGGTTCCCATACAAAAAACGTGATATTTTTGCCGTTTTTATAAATAGTGGTATGGAACCCTTCGTGCGCGAGTCTGACTCGCACTTGGCCGGTTTTATTTCGATATGAAATTCTTGACTATATCGAAGAATCCAACTTTCTTGAAGATTAAGAAAAATGAATATCGATCTCTGTGGCTATCCCTGCCTTAAAATTAATTACGCTTTGCTCAGTCACGCGTGGTCCATTAACGGCCACAGGTAGGTATCAAATCGACCATAATTTAGTTCTATGGACATTATCAATACCTGTAATGGGACAAAATGGGGGTGAGTTTTTCCCTTTATTGCCTTGAGTTATTGGGCCCAGGTGTCGGGTGGATTGAGTGAGACCATTTGGACTTTCAGGAGCAAGTTTTTTGTAATGGCCCAATAGCTTCCCAATAGTGATAAATGGCTTGTCTTAGACGAGACTAAACTCAGTACCGATGACATCCGACAGAGAACAAAAGTTATCGAATATAGCTCAACGTATTAGCAAGCTGAAGTGGCAGAAGGCCGGCCATATCTCGCGAAGAACCGATACTCTTTTTTTTTATTTCCTGCTCGCGAAATGTGAGATTAAACCTCAGGATGATGATGATGATTCTTTGTCAATGGCAACATGGTCTGGTTAGACACAATTCTGGCAGTGTCAAGTAATGGAAAATAATTGTAAATGATATGAGTTATCAAAACGCGTGACCCGAGAGCTGGTGAGTATCTGGCGCAGCGCATCAGCATTGCTATACAGCGGGGCAATGCAGCTAGCGTCTTGGGCACGTTTTCGACTGGTATTGATATGGATCAGTTGAGTTACTTGTAGATTGTTGCCTATTGCACTGGGTATCATAATTTAGATATAAGGATTATTTATGTTATTATTTTTAAGTGCAATAAAGAATTCATTCATTCATTGTTTGCAACAGTCTGCAGTTAGCTCAATTGTTTCAATTGTAAATACTAGTTTTAATTTAATTCTATTATTTGATTGTAATTTTCTTTGTTAATAAAGAAATAATGAAGATTGTTTAATATTTTCACCATAGCCTAGTTCGTTATCTAGCGGGGTGCACCACGTGCAGGTTGCCTTGGGAAACGAGATGTTGGAGTCCCCCTTTAACCCCTTAAACCTCAAAACAGAACAGAAGGCTTTGATGTTTTACTCCACTTACAACAGTTTTCGTCGTAGGATCTGCATTTATTTATTGTATGGTTTACGATATCGAAGTGAGAATTTTCCTATCTCTGGACCTCTTACCCAAATTTATTGATTAAAAGAATATTCAAGAATACGAAAACAATTTACCAAGACTGCACCACAATTTATACACAGTATCCGAAGGGGAACTTTTCAAAATTATTGTCCAACTTTTCGTCTGAAACTTTTGAATGAGAATTAGCTAAAACTTTAAACATTAAAAAAAAATATGTAGCTCTACTGTAGAGTCTAATTTCTGACTCACTTATGAGCATATTGCAGCAACGAGTTTTTTCTATGTACAAAATGTAGGTAAGTCTTTTTTTGTTGTAGACTTAAAAATTCTAGAGGTGCAATTGATACCTCAAATTACGTAAGAAAAGATTGGGTGCAAAAAATTCACGCATAGATGAATTTTCATCAAATCTTCAAAAAAAATACATGTTTTTTATATCTAGTATTATAGTTTATTTCAAAACCTATCCAGCAGTACATTTTTTGTCCTTATACCGTGTCTACTTAGCGAGTTTTGGGTAAACGTCTGAAGTAACTGTTTTTGTGCATTTATAAGCATTAAAATTAGGGGTTGAAAACGAATCAAAAACATGAAAATAAAACTAACTTTAAAGAAAAATTCTATGATTAGATTTTCTGATACAAGTAGGTACTATACTAAGTAAGTGCTAGAAAAAATATACTAAAATAATACCCAAATAATCCTCAAAGCGCTATAAAGTACAGAAGGATGATTATCGCCTGGCGTCAAGTGACGTAATAATTCATTTTTTTCTCGGCAGGCCCGATAATTCTCCCTCGCGCAAAATGAGGCTATTTGATCCTCCGAGGCGAAGAACAACGAACTGGTACGTACCTACATTGAAAATTTTCAGACGGGCGATTTCATTATACCTTCGAAAAAATAAAAAATATGACAAGGTATTTCAAAGAAGAATGTTTTGATGGAATGATAATATCACAGAATACATGATTGTCATATCTTGTCGTTATACTTATGCAAAGATTTACCTAATGATTTTAACAAAAGCAAACTTTTAGATTACAGCTCAAGCACAAGAGAGACAAGAAAGGGAAAGCCAAGAACTAGCTATATGATTCAGATTTTGGAGAAATTTGATGTTATGTCGTATAAAGAAGTAAAAGAGACCGCAATTGAAAGAGAAAAGTAGAGGAAAGTGCAGCATTGTATTAACTAAAACCTAGGCTGGATAATTTATAATAATAAACTTTCACAGACTTTCTAGCAGGTAAATAATGTAGGTAGTACGTTGTTATATACTGATAGTATTGGGTCTGGATACCAAGGTTTAAATGGCCACAAAAAGTTGCCAGTTCCCGACCAAATTAGATGGATGTATCAAACGCTGAGTTACTTTTAGTGACTGGCGAAAGATGTTGAAAGATAGAGCCCATCGGATAATTAGGATCTTTTTACTTAACGTACTTGCCAGCACCCGCCTACGGCTTTACACGCAGTAGGGAAGAAAAAATCCATTTATGTTTACCCAAACAAAACATACCGACTAAAGACATAAAAATATTTGAAGCAAAGATGACATAAACCAAAGAAGGAAGTACAAAATTATTTAAGTAGAGATTTAAAAGGTTTCCTCCAGGACAATATTTAGACAGAGTGGTACCTACTCTGGTACCTACAATGATTAAAAAGAAATGATTTTTACCGACTTCAGGAGAAGGATCGGCTGTATGTATTTTTTATGTATGTTTATCGATTTCTCCGTTAATAATGGTTCGATTTTAAAAGTTATTTCGCTATTGCACTGAAAATGATCCCGAATTGGTCTCATTAAAAATGTATTTGCGACGGATTAGTATTTATCCCGTCAAGCTTAAAAAACAATATAATACTTTTGAAAAACACGACTAGCTACAACAATTATGGTGCTATCTTCGCCAATTCTAAACAGATTTTATTGATTCTTTCGTTGTTGTATAAAAGTTGAATTTAAGGTAGTCCCATAAAAGTTTGATCTTCGAGTAATTGATATGTGCGCCGTAAAACGTAGGTATCTAAAACATCATCACATGATAATTTTCACAATCGGTAACAAATTGTTTCCATGGCAAAGGGCGTAAACAAGGGATATTTTTATTCGGCGTTTCATCCTTTAAACCTCCTACTTAAGTAGACTCGAATTTTAACTAGATGTCGCCACTTGATAATTAAGATCGCGCTATCGAAGTGTTCCTTCCAAACCCATGTTCTCTATTTATGAATTTGAAGTCATAAACCGACTTCAAATTCATATTGCTATAAAAGTATGCCAAATTATATAAAGTGCCTTTGTTGGTCTAACTCAGATCCACAAAGCTCAAGAAGCATTTTACTTTGTTACTCGACCCAAGAACTCTTCAGTCTTGAGTTTGGAAGACACGTTAAACTGTAGCGTTAAAGGATTTTTTTCAGTACCCGCAGTAAAACATTACCAGCGTAAGACTGGAATCTGTAGCCATAAACCACTACGCGAGCTTAGTATATGAAAAATGTCCTGTCTTTTTGTAGAGTTCCGTACAGCCCTTACTGTGGACTTCAGCCGGAAACACACTATTGACACGCCACGCGACCCAACGCAACGCGATGTGTGTTAAGTTGAATCCAAACGTATTTTTATTATCTAACAGCAGGATCATTTATTGACACCCGACGCGATGAAACGTTGTGTGTTAACGATGTGCTGCTGCTCATAGAAAATTGATACGATTGGATTTAACTCAACACGCATTGCGTTGCGTCGGGGGACGTGGCGTGTCAATAGTGTGTGGAGCCCTTTACTCAAGATTTTAGAGATCTAAACCAAAGGCTTTGGTTTCGCCAGAACCCTCTCGGGATTACAAAAAAATGTAACGCATCGAGACCCGAGAGATCCCTTTATAAAATTGTAATTTCAGTACCGAGTACGGAACCCTGAAAACAACTCATAGCTGACGGCTTTATTACCAGGCTATGCGGACCACCGCTTCCTTGTGTTTTCCTTCGCTGTGTACTTTATATTATAACTTGGTTCTTGAGCAACGTTCTTTAAACGTCTGCAAACACATGTTGCACACTTGACTGATTGGGTGGACAGTAAACCAGGATTTTTTAAGACTAGTTTCATGCGATTGAAGACTGGATCTTGCCAAGTTGCGTAAAAAACTAAAACATTTACAAGACAGTTCCGTTCATAAAAATTTTTTTTTTTTTTTTTTTCTAAAATACTAAAATGTCTGTCTTCGAATGCTAATCCCATGGGAATATTATTTGTATGGGACCACCTCAAGATCATTATCTATATGTCGGAGTTAAAACCTTATTCATCATCATCATCAGCCTATAGTAGTCCACTGTTGGACATAGGCCTCCCCTAATGAGCGCCATAGCGCCCTGTCTTCAGCATGAAACCTTATTAATCCTTTGCAATGCGCCTATTCTACTCTATGCGAATCTCAAGCGTCGATTGTTTGGACGTTGGATCAATTCTACAGGATGACAGAGAGAAGAAATGGAAAAGATTCAGATAAGTGCCTAGTAGAGTTTCCGTAGCAGATTGGTACAAGAAGGTCATAGAATCCATGTAAAAGCGGTCTCGCGATTCGTGTAGATAGAAGCCCTAGCCTGGGTCTGTGTTTCAGAGCTGTATTTCCATCTGGCATTACCTAGATACAGCAGTTAACAAATAATGAACCTACTCCGTTATATATAATAACAAAAAAAAACAAAATCAGTTCATTATTGACTTGGAAAAAATTACGAACACAGTACCTACATGTAAAAACATACATACCTACAGCTGAACATAGAACATATTTTTTTGAAGTCTGTCATAAAACCCCTACAGCATCATAAACGCAACAATACGATGCCCACTGCTGGACATAGACCTCCGAAGATCGCCTGCGTCCTGCGCTAGTCCGGTACCACGCCATATACGAGTATATTTCGGTACAAATTAGTCTCTACATTACCATCAAGATCTAAAACTATATCTTTACTGAATTTCAGTTAAATCCGTTCAGTAGCGGCATATTTTGTCAGATGATGATTGATTACAACGTAACCAGGTAACCAATCTTCAGAAAGCTAAGAACCCAAACGCATTCAAAATTAACGATTCTCGGCAAAATTTCTGACGTCACCTGCCAAGCAGCCAATCACGAGCGCTAGAGAAAAATGGTCGCCTTCAAAACAAGGTAAAATTTTCGAGATGATGGATTGTAGGTCAAAAATATACGAATATTAAAAAGATAAATTCATTATTCAAGATGGTTTCTTGCATAATGAATTTATCCTTAATCTAATTTGGGATGCTTTTAATCGTGTAAAAAATATTAATAAAAAATGTTACATGCGGAAGTAGGAATGGAAAGAAAAAGAAGGTATTTTGCTGTCGATTTTATTATTATTTTTAATAATTTTCCGTAACCTTTTGAAGATATTTTTTTTTGAGGAACCTTGATTTTTCAAACACAACTTAGAACTCTATGTCAATGCCAAACAGCCTGTTTTGTACCAGCAAATCGACAAGCTCAGAACACTCCTCTGCGAGAATTGGTCAAAATTCAATTATTCGTCCCCATTATTGCCTCAAAGTTTGTAGAGCCTTTGCACTTACGAGTCATTGAAGTCCGACATAGAGTAGAGACCTATGAAGATAGGACGACTGCGTTTACGTTAATACATTTCTCACACTGTTTATAAAAATGTGTCCCTTTTTATTAGAGAAACACAAGATATTAGTACCTTACTCACTTTACGGTTAGCCGGAACGCACTCAGCCGTCCGGCTAGCATAAACAAAGACATGTGCGAGAAAATACATACTTTTTATACGCACTTCGCTGCGGCTGCCGACCAACCGCTCCGGTCGCTTGGAGCGCTGCGGCTCATGTAATAGTTGGTGTTCCGTAATTGCAACCGCATGCTACGGACAACCGGACGGCTGATCGCGTTCCGGCTTACCGGCCTTGCCACCACTTGCTGCGACTCTATGCCGAAATGCCGAGGTGCCAATAATAGAAAATTAAGGAATTCGATTGATTCTGAGTTTGGCAGTATTTTTGTGGATGTAAAAGATAGCTATGGCAAACAATGATGATTTACAACTTCGAAATGTTCGGTCGGATTTTCCTATTCTATGGCATAGCCACGTTCGGTTTAATCCAACTTTGATACAAGCTTTTATGTTAGAAGTCGGGTAACTCGATTGGTTATGAAGGAAAGAGTCTAAAGGCCAGTGTTGCAAGGCCTCGATGAACATAAATACTTATTTCTCGGAAAAGGAATCTGGAACGTGACAAAATATAAGTATTCTTTTTGTATTTCTATTTCATTTACCCTGAGCTTAAAGGATACAGTTAGATTGTTGTGAGCCCACCGAAATATCTTGAATATTCATTAACTGTTTTTCATTTGTCCATTAAAATAATTTATTTAATACTTTACTCCAATTCTCTATTTAGTATTTCTTTTGTATTTAGTTCTAGTGCGTTATTATACGCACTAAAACTAAACACAAAAGAAATACTAAAAAAAAAGTGTGAAAAATTTACTAAATAACATTTCTATGTAACAAATTCCTATGATGAAAAATGATTTCATAACAGTATATTTTTCAACAAGAGACCAAATCACTTCATTATAGGCGAGGTTGTTTATACTCCCGAGCGTAGCGAGGGAGGATGATAAGACCGAGTCATAATGGGTGGTTTTGGCCCGCTTGAAAAACAATAGGTACTTTTCACGTCGAGCGTGAGAAAATAGAACAATCAAAACTTACCTTCAGTTCAGTAAATAGTCCACACCGATTTCACTTCTCTACTTCAGAAAATTATCGTTAATCTAAATCTCATATTTCATTATAAATGGCTCAATCTCACATTATCAAGAGTGAAGGCTGATATTTGTTCAAACGTATGTTTGTGTAACAATAATCAATTAAATGTAGTGCTGTAGATATTCAAAATCATTTTTCTGTATCGTCTTTCACATGATATTATCATATGGTACTAAGATCCTTTCGCAAGATCCAGTGGCTGAGTAATCCCAGGCTGTGGTGAAGAGCTAGGACTAACTCACACAAAAGACGTCAAGTTTCATCGCGAGTCCAAAGTTGGAATCTTCACGTCGGATGCAGTCGGAAATAGGTACCTAGTTTTGTCGCGATTTTCCTCTTCAATGTGACAGGGACAGAAATAAACTGATTTTAATTTAACGGGAAATAAAGTCGGAGGACGGTAAATAAATATTATTATTATTTATTATATAAGATTCTAGTCAAACGAAGGTCTGTGTGTTCGCGATGAAAAAATGACGTTAAATATTTATTATCTTACCGAATTCACGTTGACGAGAGAATTGATCATTGATTCAACCGGCTGTTAGCAGTTTTTCTCTAGATTGTCTTTTTCTTTTTTTCTAGACGTGAGGTGCACAAACAACAGCAGTAATATTGTAATATAGTAGTTTAACGTAGTGTAGGACGCCCTCCGACCAGGTGGGATGACGATTTGCGAAAGACTGCTGGCAGATGCTGGATGCGACAAGCTGAAGACAGGGCGCTATGGCGCTCATTAGGGGAGGCCTATGTCCAGCAGTGGACTGATATAGGCTGATGATGATCATAGTAGTTTAAAGTTCATAATTATAATTATTAATTTAATTTAATTTTTATTAATATTAATTATATAATAATTACCTATTTGTTTTGTATTAAAAACATTAATATCTTCCTTTTTGTTTTTTAGGAACAAATATTGTCTTGTTACAGAAAAATAACAATAAATGAAATACAAAAGTTTTCAGTCTTCATTTTAGGTATTACGGAACATATTAACATTACGAATTGAAATTGCGAGCAATTGCTGCCGAATCCTTCAGTTAATGTGATGTACTTTTTAGAGGTAATAGTGCCCAGTCTTTGTCAAGTTTAGGTTCGCCTTGCATGCATACATAATAGGGGCTGGGTTATAAAACGACTCGAAACGTTTCTTAGACATGCAATACACTAAACAAGACGCCTGGCTTTGCGTGGGTTCAACTCGCGAGCTTTTCTTATCGAGTCACAATTTTTGGATGTGGTACAAAAACATCACCTAAGAATGGAAGCGCCTTGAGTCGCCCAAGTGGGTATATTGGCTATCCGAATCATCGCTGGAGCGACGAAATTGAGAAAGTCCTTCATGAACTTCATGCCGTCGACTGGACTGAAACGGCAAGGGACCGGGACAACTGGCGATCTCAGCATTGGCATAATTGGCAAAGGCCTCCTCTGGTATGGGTACTAGAGGCCTTTGCCCAGCTGTGGGACAAACAAAGCTTATTTTTATATTATAATTGAGGCAAATTTATACCACAAGGTACATAATGCCATATCCAAATGTAGTGATTGTACCGTTGTTGTCACGTGCCAGTCGTTTGTTTTCATACGCTAGCAAGTCGAGAAACTGTCGACTACGCCCGGAGGATGCGTGCTTTATTTATCTTTACACAAACATAGATGTGTCACACACATCCTGCTTTAAAGACCTTGTTCCAAAAAACTGCTTCATCATTGTTAAAAAGAAAATAAGTGATGGAAAATCCACACAGCATCATCTAGCCTAGCCTCAAGCTAAGCAAAGCTTGTGTAATGGGTACTTATATTTCTGACTTTATAGAATACATTAAATAGATATTTTTAATTTGTAATAAATAATATAAATAATCATACAAACATTTGTCCCGAGGCGGGGGATCAAACCCGCAACGTCCTGCGTCGCAGACGGACCTTCGCCAACCGCGCAGCAGATGTCGCCAATTCATACAAGGGCATGAGTTATGTCCAGCCGAACGAATGTCTTTGGATAGAGATTATAAAATAATAATTTGATTATGATACACTTCATTTATTTCAAATCTCGTAAAAAATCATTTTTTACTATTGAAAATAAAATATTATAAAACTAATCTACAGTAAAAAGTTTAACAAAACGGTAGATCACCGACCGCGAAGCTAGGCTCAAGCAGCCGGTGACTGTTCAGAGGAACTGGGCTGCAAAGAAAGGAACGTCCTGACGATACGCGCCGAATCCAGGAGTAACTTTTGATTATTATAATTATTATAGGCCCATTGCAGGGCAAAGGCCTCCCTTTCCACCTTCTCTATTATCGGCCAGTGGTGGCCACTCTTTGTTGTAGGCGTCTAGTTCACCTTTCCACCTCCGACTAAGCCATCCACGAATTTGAAGATTTTGATAAAATTAAATACATTGGATGCCAAACTCATAACCCTCCTCCTTTGATAGTGGAGTAAAAGAAGAGAAAAAAGAGTTAAAGAAAGAAAAAAAGAAAGAAAAAAGAAGGAGTAGAAGTTTTTGATAGCTTCTGCTTATTGGCTTAGTCAAATAATTATAATCGTCTCTTCTCTACCTCTCTACACCGCAAAAACATAATTAACCAAACCGTACATAAACTGGAAAATGTAAACATCAAAGTTGATTGTTGGTTGGTAGCACTCGTCAGGCATAGCAAACCTCATTATGTCGGGAGTGGTTGAAACCTGCAAGACCTGGACGGTTGACAAATGAGCTGGATTCTCTAAGTTATAAGAAATTACCGATAAATAAAACAAATATGGATGTATAAAATTTTACTTGTATGAATGAATGAACCCTTTATTGTACTTTAATTAAAACGAATAAAAAACTATTAAAAATATAATAAAAATCTAAATAAAAAGTGTTTCGGCCAAATCTTTATATTAGTTTAGCATAATTAGATGCCACAGAGATTATTCCTATCCCTTTCACACTAGTGATTAATCCTGTGTTTTCCATCTCTTTCCCACTCATCCCTACTTACCCACCCAGAAGAAAAAACAATATGGCGAATGAGCTGAACCGAGCGACAACGTCTCCTCGTGATAATATTATAATATATGATCTAATATCGATTAATCAATACATCAATACGTGTGAAAGACCAATAAAACAGTGAACCACCAAAGTGAAGTGAGTGTGAGTGATCCACAGAAGCAGCGCTGCCGAATTGGACATTCGAAGTTGTCATCCAGGTGGGTCCCATTTTCATCTTCCTTCCCTTCCAGACAAATCTCTGTGGCTTTGTAAAAATAAAATCAAAAAACTGATCAACGTAAATCCCAGAACTAGTGCGAAAACATATGGTCCTATCGATCGCGGATTCTCGTAGATTTTTCGTGATTTATTTGTCAACGCCATTTTGAAGCATGTCTTCAGATAAGGTAGAAAATGAAAAATACATACAAAAATTGCAAAATAAATTATCAGCGTTGTATGGACGCTTACAAGGTATATACGATTCGATTGCATTGTTGAAAAATGACCCGGTCAAAATTGACGATTTCTTAGCTGATGCCTTTACGATCGACACGTTACGTAATGATTTTGGGAACGCTATAGAAGAAAGAAATAGCTTTCAAATAACGTTAGTGGATGGACCTGTACCCTCTTATAACTCATTAATCTCATTCGAACAGCTGTACGCCAGAATAAAATATAAAGCTCACCAGTTAACGGCCCAATTGACTGAAAATAAAAGTCAGGGTTTCGTAGGCAAATGCGAAAAACCTTCATTAATAAGATTACCGCGCTTAGAGCTATGTGTATTTGAAGGCGATAGCGAATCGTGGCCAATATTTTACGAGACGTTCAAAGCAGCGGTTCATAATAACCCCGACCTTACTGACGGCGAAAAAATTCAATATTTAGTTGGCAGACTAAAAGGAAACGCCCTAAACCTTTGCAAAGGTATATTACCTACTGCCGATAACTATAAAGTAATTTGGAATGCTTTAGTAAATAAATACAATGATAAGCGTATGCTGGCTGCCACATACTTTGATAAGTTGTTAAACTTACCGTCTGTGAATGAGAAAAATCCAACCCAATTGGAAGATTTTATTGATAAGTTCTCATCGTTGCACTCCGCGTTAAAACAGCTGGAGTTAGATAATCTTGAAGATTTTATCTTTGTGCATATTGCGTGCAAGAAGGTAGGTATCGAAACTGTGAAGTCATTCGAACAGAAATTCCATGAAACAAATAGTTCCGATATAAGCTGTGCAAAATTCATTAATTTCGTGCGTAATCAATCACATATATTGCAACGCGCATATACCAATACAAGTTCATCGAACTCTTCTAAGACAGTGAGCAGCAATCAGCCTCGTAAAACCAATAATACATCGCAGTCAGCAGGTTCAGGCTATAAAGTGAATAACAATGCCAAAACTTTTGTAAATGTACCGGAAAATAATTGTTTATGTTGTGGGAAGAGTGATCATAGTCAATTGCCCCAATGCACTAAATTCCTGTCCATGGTAGCTAATGATAGATTTAAATTAGTAAAAGCTCACAAACTTTGTGTAAATTGCTTGAGTCAATCGCACTCGGTTTCCGATTGTTCTGAGACAAGTCGCTGTACTGAATGTATGCGAAGCCATAACAGTTTGTTACACTTCCCTAAAGCCAATAATAATAACGGCCGTAATATAACGGCGACGACCATTTCAGAACTTTCAACTCAGAATGTGCCCGAGACCACAAACAATGCCGTATCGTTATGCGCGATTCGCGAATGCGTAGCTACGCCCGCGCCGCAACAAAGTCTCGGCGGTGGTTCGATTCCCATAACGCCGTCGTCCGTTTTACTCGGAACTGCGCTTTGTAATACTTTGGACGGAGACGGTAATATAGTAGTGTTGCGTGCTTTAATAGATAGTGCCTCTCAAACTGATTTGATTACCACCGAGTGCTGCAAACGTTTAAAAATAAAGTTAAATGAGCCAAAATTAAAAAGTGTGTCGGGAGTAGGAGATATCGTTAATCCGATTGAAGGTGTTACTTGCCTTACAATACGATCTCGTTTCGATAAATCGGTAAGGTTCACTATTCAGCCGGTGGTCGTGAATCGTATCACCAGCGAACTGCCTACCGCGAAAATAGACGTGGCGCGCCTGGATTATTTGAATAATATCCCGCTTGCGGACAATAATTATTACACCCCCGCGAATATTGATCTCATCTTGGGAACGGACTTATTTGCACGAATTATAGGCCCGAAATCAATATCTCGCGAACCTGGAGAACCTGTCGCGATTGAAACTTCGTTAGGTTACATAATAATCGGCAAGGCTCCAGTCATAAATCCAACTTGCAATATTGTTCGTTCCTTTTGCTCAATAGAACACCCGTTTGAAAATTGCGTGAGTAAGTTCTTCGAGTTGGAAGAGGTACCTAATGTACCCAATTGCCTTAGTAAGGACGAACAAGCTTGTGAAGATTATTACTGCAAAACTACAATACGCAAAGCAGATGGTAGGTACGTAGTGTCGTTACCCTTTAGTGAGGACCCGTGCGCTTTAGGTGATTCCATGAGCTCAGCTAAAAATAGGTTCTTATCTTTGGAGCGTAAATTGTTGTCGAATCCCGTCATTAAAGAGGAATATGATAAGGTTTTCAAAGAGTACCTACAGCTGAATTATATGCATTCAGTAGGCACAGAGTTCGAAGTAGGTAGTTCGAAAGATCAGTACGTTATTCCCCATCATGCCGTATTGCGCCACGATAAAAGTACTACTAAATTGCGGGTAGTTTTAAATGCAAGTAATAAAACATCCACCGGTAAATCGCTCAATGATTTGTTGCATACCGGGCCAAACTTACAAAATGATTTGTTTCAAATAATATTACGCTTTCGTTTGTTACCAGTGGCGATAAGCGCTGACATTAGACAAATGTATCTACGCGTTTTAATGAACGAAAACTCAACGAAATATTTAAGGTTGTTGTACAGGTTTGATAGCAGTGATCCTATTACTGTTTTTGAGATGTCTAGGGTAGCATTCGGTCTCTGCTGCAGTACCTACCTAGCTATACGCACTGTGAGACAGCTCGCTTTAGACGAAAGTGAGCGCTTTCCCGCCGCCGTTTCGTTAGCGGAAAAGGACTTGTTTATGGACGATCTTGCTACGAGTTGTTTGTCAGTGTCTCAAGGCGTCGAAATTTCGAATCAGCTGATCGAGTTATTTGCGGCTGGAGGTTTTGAGCTCGTAAAATTTTCAAGCAATTCGCCTGAGGTCATGTCGAACATTCCTGCGTCTCATCGTGTATCGGAAGCAGTCGAGTTTAGTCCTGACAGTTACCTTAAAATACTTGGTCTGTTTTGGTTGCCCTCTGAAGATGTTTTCACTTTCAGCGTCGATGTCGAACCTCGTGAATGTACGAAACGGAACATCCTGTCAACCATTGCCCGATTGTGGGATTTGATGGGATTCGTAGCCCCGGTAACTTTGTTATCGAAATTAATAATAAAATCTTTGTGGGAAGATAACGTAGGTTGGGACGAAATTCCTCCACCTAATATTGTATCTGTGTGGCAGACAATTGAATCGGAATTGCCGTTATTTCAAAACATAAAATTACCTCGTCATGTAGGTGTAAATGATAACTGCGTCGTCACGATAGTAGGTTTCGCAGACGCATCAGAACGCGCTTATGGTGGCGTTGTATATCTGCATGTGTACCTACCGAATGAAAATCGATCTATCATAAACATTGTTTGTGCCAAATCTAAAGTTTCGCCTTCGAAAACTGTCATCACCTTAGCCAGGATGGAACTGTGTGCTAATGTCGTTCTGGCTCGATTAATGAAGGTTGTTATCGATTCTTATAGCAGTCGCTGTCGTATAGCCCATGTTTATGCATTCACAGATAGCACGGTAGCATTAGCCTGGATTCATTCTTGTCCCACGCGATGGCAGACTTTCGTCGCTAATAGAATTTCTAAAATTCACAATGAATTAAATCCTCAACACTTTCATCATATTCGTGGTAAAGAAAATCCCGCAGATTGTCTATCGCGAGGCCTCACTCCCTCGCAGTTATTAGAACACCCACTATGGTTCAATGGCCCCAAGTTTTGTCAAAAGCCGGTGGCGGAATGGCCTGTCCACAAATTTAACCCAACTGAGTTGGAAACTGAAATACCTGAAGTGAAGGTCAGCGTCTTAGCAACCACTACTAATGAATCTTTATCAATGCCTATCTTTTACGAACTTGCATCTAAAGTTTCATCATGGTCGAAGTTACTTCGAATAACTGTCTATGTACTTAGATTCGTGAAAAAATTACCCCGTAAGTTCTCGGTTTCTCATTTAAATATCGCCGAGAGTTACGTAGTGAAAGATTTGCAAAAGGTTTATTTTGCTGACGAGATCAAATGCTTTGAGGCTGGTAAAAAATTACCACGAGTGTTTCTTAAGCTCAATGCCTTTTTTAAAGAAGGCCTGATTAGAGTAGGCGGCCGATTAGCTCATTCGGAGCTGGATTACGATAGCCGTCACCCGACATTGCTGCCGCGCAAAGACCACGTCGTTAATCTAATAATAGATAATTATCATATAAAGTACTTACACGCCGGCCCTCAATTGCTAATGTCTTTGTTAAGGCAAAGATTTTGGAT
This sequence comes from Eupithecia exiguata, assembly GCA_947086465.1. Classification (NCBI taxonomy): domain Eukaryota; kingdom Metazoa; phylum Arthropoda; class Insecta; order Lepidoptera; family Geometridae; genus Eupithecia; species Eupithecia exiguata. The sequence continues at coordinate 5,225,786 of OX352243.1, read as the reverse complement.
AATATCTGCTCGTAGTATAGTACGTCAACGTGTACAACAATGTAATATATGTTTCAAAGTGAATCCTCGTAACACGGAACCCTTCTTCGGGGAGCTTCCAGATTTTAGAGTAAAAGAATCTAAGCCCTTCTGTCATACTTCGATGGATTTTGGTGGACCGATATATGTCGTACCTCAACGTCGCCGAGGAGTTCACAGCATAAAAACATATATATGTTTATTTGTTTGCCTAGTAACCAAAGCGGTACATCTCGAGTTAGCCTGCGATTTAAGTACCGAGTCGTTTTTAAACTGTCTTAAGAGGTTTATCTCACGTCGCGGACCCGTGGCTATTCTGTATTCAGATAACGGCACTAATTTTGTTGGAGCAAAATCTTATCTGGATACTATGTACCAGTTATTAGATTCTGAGGAATATAAAGACAAATTTGCAAACTTAGCCCGCGAAAATAGAATAGAAATTAAATTTTTTCCCCCGTCCAGTCCGCATTTTAACGGATTGGCCGAAAGTAATATTAAAAGTGTTAAAAATCATTTGAAGAAAATAATAGGAAACCAACTATTAACTACAGAGGAAATGACAACGGTTCTCACACAAATTGAGGCTCTTTTAAATTCGCGGCCACTATCCGTGCTGAGTAGTGATCCAGCCGAGCCATTAGCTCTTACACCCGCGCATTTTCTGGTGATGACACCGTTAAAATCTCTTCCTTCTGAAGATTTATCAAATATAAAGGGAACTCTTCTCCAACGCAAACGCGTCGTAGATCAGTTGGTACAGTCGTTTTGGAAGCGTTGGAAAGTAGAATACCTGAATACTTTACAATCTCGTAGTAAGTGGCTAACGCGTACCGAGCCCATCGAGATAGGCACTGTTGTTTTGCTGAAATCTGATAATAGCGCTTGCCTCGATTGGCCTCTAGGCGTCATAGAGCGTACTTATTGCGGGAAAGACGGGATTATCCGTGTGGTAGATGTTCGCACTAAATCGGGCGTGTACAAAAGACCTTTGGTGAAGGTTTTTCCTTTGCCTACTCAATAAAACTTAAATATATTATACATCATACAGTCCACTCATTATCGATTTAATCTAGTTAATAGTAAAATAGAAAACAAATATTCATTAAATGGTTTGTCATAGTTTTGTTCTTTGAAAAATGTCTCGCACTTAAATTAATAAATTGTTACAAATTAATAATTAATTAGGTCGGTAAGCAGGTGTTTCGAAGGATATTTCATCCTGTCAAACCCGGGGGGATGTTTCGGCCAAATCTTTATATTAGTTTAGCATAATTAGATGCCACAGAGATTATTCCTATCCCTTTCACACTAGTGATTAATCCTGTGTTTTCCATCTCTTTCCCACTCATCCCTACTTACCCACCCAGAAGAAAAAACAATATGGCGAATGAGCTGAACCGAGCGACAACGTCTCCTCGTGATAATATTATAATATATGATCTAATATCGATTAATCAATACATCAATACGTGTGAAAGACCAATAAAACAGTGAACCACCAAAGTGAAGTGAGTGTGAGTGATCCACAGAAGCAGCGCTGCCGAATTGGACATTCGAAGTTGTCATCCAGGTGGGTCCCATTTTCATCTTCCTTCCCTTCCAGACAAATCTCTGTGGCTTTGTAAAAATAAAATCAAAAAACTGATCAACGTAAATCCCAGAACTAGTGCGAAAACAAAAAGTAAATAGTACAAAAGGCTGAGAGCGATTTCCCCAGGCAACCTTGACTTGTCTTAGTGCTTATTTTGTAAACCTAATGAAATAAGGTAATTTATTCTGACTCTGATATGAAGTACGGAAGCACACCTAGGTATTGTATATCGCATACAAAACAAGAAGAGCAGCGTTAATTATTTTTTCTTGTACCACAATCCGCTTTACGACTTAAAGTTCGGCTTACACTGCAAATACCTTTAGTAAAACAGCGTCTGTGGCAATGTTTGGCGCTGTTTTGAATGCAACAAATCTAGTGAATTGGGTTCCGCATTTGAGCACAAACCATTGGAGACTTCCTTATTTATAAAAAAATATTATTTGTCAATAATAATAAAACAGTTGGATATTTTCGCACTACATCATCCGGACATAGACCTATTCCTAAGAATAGCTAGAGATTGGTCTTCTTTTAGCACTTATTTTTTATGTACGAATATAAATCATTCGACTGTCTGTTTTAAAAATCACAGTTTATAAAATATAAATCCTTTATTTGGTCGTAAGTTTTGAATATAATATTTGAAAAACTAGTATAGATATGTACATAAAATATATCTGAGGGCTGTGCGTAATATACCAATTAAATAAAAAACTAAAAACTGTCGAACGAAGTTTACGTTTATATCTTAAATTAAGACACCATTCAGCATTGTTTTTTCTGCTTGTACACAGAAGACAAAATCATAAGATTTACAGTACTTACATTCCCACAATTTTTATTAATAACGGGGTATACTTAAGCAACGCCAAAGTGCATTAAGTTAAACTAGGTAAGTGGATACTTTATCAACATGCGACATTCAATCAAAGTTACTTAGATTAAGATTGATCTAAACAGCATTGATTGAAAGTCCTTCAATGCTTTCTAGGATTTCTAATGAAATAATAAACGGATTTTAATGAACGCATTGCAAACACCTGTGTAAAGTTAAACAATTTGAAGCGTAAAGGTAGTAAGCTTATCTACATTAGACCGCACCGCACCTGCACTGTACCCGCAGTCATTTTTGTGCTGTGTTATACGTTTATGTGCTGTTTTTTTTATACTTAGTATAGGTACGTGTGAATTGGGAATTATAATTTTTCAAACCAGCTCTACGATCACAATACAAAAGTCAATTTACATTGAATACACGTATGCGATACGTTATTCCTGTAGCTAGGAATTTTGTCCACTAGGTAAAGGTACCTGCTGGTTTATAGCCTAGGAAACAATTAATACCATGCGGCTTGAAATGTTGCCAGAATTCCCTGTCCGTTCTTTTGAGAATAGGGTGCCAAAAACTTAACTAGCTTTTAGATTATCTTCAATTTCAGTCAAATTAAATCAATCTCAGATGAAGCTCAATTTAAAAATGCAGTTATTCAGCAAATATTGGACCATAAATTACGGGCGCGGAACGCTTCACTAAGCTTCCCGTCGATAGGATTCCGGTAGATCCGGATAAACGGACCAAAGAAACTATTTGGAGCCCTACCATACAGCAAGAAGGACTTATTCAAATACGTTAAAAGCTGAGATATTTACGTGGAGCTTTGGCGCGTACTAAGTAAGGGTGAGAGAGGGGGCAAAAATATCTTAGACATATTACTGAGACATAGGCTAAGCTGGATTTGGGGCTAGATGATGCTGGATGGATTGTCAATACAACTATTTTTTTTTTGTTTTATTCAAAATTCAAAGTGCTTTATTTCCTTTAGACCTTACAGGACTCTTGGACACGTCACAAAACTCAGATTAGGTACTACATAAGTAAAACTAGGAAATAAAGTGATCACTTTGATTTTTTGACCACTTCAATCTTTTAAAGGTAAAGTAAAGAAGCGAACAAGAAACCTTTACCATGTTAGAATGTTAGTTTTCAAGTTGGAGCAAAACTCGTCCCATGCTTTTTTATCCTCTAGAAAATCTGATATTTTATAGTAGCTCTTTTTACAAAGGATGTGTTTTTGTTTAACAATATTATTTCCAACAGCTGCGATAGCTTAGCATTAGCGTCCAACTTATTCTTGTGAGCGTTGTGTTTTCGGTTTTAAGTAAGTATTATACGGAATCAAGATTCTCAGAATTCTGCTTGCACGTTGTTTTTAGATTCAATTCTGATTTGTGCTGTCAGAAACACACTAATTATTATTATATAAAGAATAAACCTTATTATATTAATAATAAACCTTTGTTTATTTTTTATGTTTAAGGCCCGTTTATCAGAATAAGCTATGTCTGGTAGAGATCGTTCCTGAGCGATAAGACCACCAATTGTCACATTTTTTACTTCTTTTTATCTTTGTCTGTTATATTTAAGTTATGTGTGCAATAAAGAATTTTCGATCTTTCTAAGCCCGAATTTTGCCTGTTTATCGTATGATAATAAATAATCATACTAAAACAGAATATAAAAAGTCATCTTACTCTAACACATTGAATTTAATGTAAGCAACGCAAACACTGATCTACGAAAGCGCAGTTCGCAACGGTAAAGTCTAACAGTTTACGCGCTAAGACATTGAATCCCATAATATGCCCCCACTCCTTAAGAGCTCCCTGAGTCCGTCCCCTGCCGTGTGTTTGCCTACACTCCGGCACCATTACGCGAGGCGGGGACGAAATAAGGTTCAATTTACGCCTATTGCACGCTGGAAACGTTAACCTGATTGAAAACAGTTCAAGGATATGAAAACACTCTTGAAATTTTCATTTGGGTGGTTTTAAAAGCATTTTTATTTGCGCACTCAAAAATACCTCGGTTAGTATTTACAGGCGGAGAAATCTCAAGTGTTGTAAAGATTTTAAGTAACAATTGTTTGCCAGTAAAATATAAAGGTACAGGCACTTATTTTGTGAGGTATAATAAAATCCTACCAATATTATAATTGCGAAAGTTTATGCTGTTGATGTTGCAAAGACAACGCCATACATAACTACATAATGGATCGAATTGAAAAATCAAAATCAAAATTTCTTTATTTCCATAAATACAAAAATGTACACTTAGAAAAGGTCAAATTCTTAAAATAAAACACTGACACGGAAATAAAGTCCATTTACATTTGATTTCTGTGTTTTTTTTTTCTGTGATTGAAATTCTGCACACATAAAATTCTGGACAAGCAACAGATGTTTATGAAAATGAAAGTGTTTATTTTGAAAAACACAAAAATATGACAAAGTTCTGGGCAGCTCTGCCTTCTGTTTTAGCTTTAAAAAAACTGTGTTACAGAAGACAGCGTCTTCCCCATTACTGGGTACATTGTTTGTAGTTTAAGATAGATAGATGTATACGTACGTCGGCTACATTTTTTTTATATTCTCTTAACCATCGTTTGTCCACAATCTCACCTGATGGAAAGTGAAGATGTGGCCAACGATGTATCACGAAGGTCTAGAAGATACCTATGTACCTACACTTGTCTTGAAGTTGTAATAGACCGAGAAAACAGCAGAGCGGAAAGTCGCAGGCAGAAGCTAGTAGCTACCTATAAAATATCGTACTTAAGCAATATGCTAGCTATAAAATTCAATGCATGGGAAACAGAGAGTAGAAACCACCTAATATCTAAGTAATAATCTTCTCTAGTGCTCGTCTAAGCAGTTTCCTTCTAAACTTTATAAAGGCAAGTCATGTAAGGACCCGTTCACACTACAAACTTTAGAACAAAATTCGTTTTGTTCTAAGTTGTTAAAAAGTTAGAGAACTAAGTTTACCTGAGTACCTTACCTACCAAGACACGAAAGTTTTTTATTTAGTTAGTAGCACACATGATGGGTAGAATTTGCGAAAGGCTCTTATCTACCTAGGTACAAGTTGTTCGCAAAACATTCTTTGATCGACCGTTTAATACCTAACAAATATTACTTAACAACTTTCTGCCCATGGCTTCGCACGTACTTTTTCGGGACAAAAGTAGCCAATGTCTTTCCCCGGGATACCGTCTACCCCCTGCCAAATTTCATTAAGATCTGTTCTACCGTTTTGGCGTGAATAGTAAATGGCGACCACACACACTGCGGTCAATCGGAGAGGTCTACCTGGTGATTGAACGCGGCGATTGAGCGTGTATGACTTACATTACAGACAGAAACAGATAATTTCGCTTTTATAATAAAGATATACCTAATAATGGTATATTGTATGGATAGGTAGAGTAGGTAGATAATTGAATGGTAAAATGACTATGATATGACGAACAGGAAACCAATCGCCATCCAAAACACATACTGCGCCCGGGAATCTCCGCCATTTTGTGTGTACTGTTGCCTAATTGCAAACTGTCATGGCGTCGTCGCCCGCATTCCGCGTGCTTACACAGAATCCCAGAATACCTGTGTCTTCGTTGACGAAATCCGCTTTGCTGCACGTGCCGGAATTTAGATCTAAAACTTTACGAACTGAGGAGGTGCAGTTTGGATATTGCCGCGAAATGTTTGAGCTTGGCACACTGGGGAAATGTTAAAAGTCAACGGCTACTTCCGGGTTCTCTCTTTAAGTAGAACAGTTCTTGCATTTTATTCAGATAGTTCATGTTTTTATTAATGTTTTTTCAATAATTAAAGAACGTCATGCTACATTCAATCAAAGCAACTTCATCTCTTTTTTACGGTAGCCAAACTGGATACAAAATAAGAAAACTTATTAAAATAATTATTTGCTTGCAACGATTGATGTACCTAGACCTAATATTACATTATAGGTAGGTATATACATTCGTGCTTCCTTTAAGTAACATAGGAATCTAACCTACCATAACAGTGGTACCTATGCAAGATTTTAGTAGGTAGGTAGCTATTACCTACCTAAAACTTGCAAAGTGATAAACTATGAAAATTCGTTACAACCCGACTCTACCATACCGTTTCACTTAGCTCCACAGTCATTATAAAAAACACCAATGTTCATATTACCCTATTTCATAAAATTTTCCACTAACATTACCCATAACGAGGGCGCCGGAAGTAAGTGGCAAACGACCGACCACATCCGCCGTTCTTTCCTAATTGCAACTAAACTTTTGTGTCAAATGTAATTACTACACCCACTTCCGGTAGTGACTTTATTACTTAAATTTTCTGGATCTTTTATATTATTTTGGGAAGGAATTAAGGAGATTTTTATTTTATGTAGAATACCTACCTACTACTTATTAACAACCCACCGGTTAAGTTGGGATTTGGTTTTTGATGACATGACATGCACATTTGTTTTGTTTACATCTATTTTTAAACTCTTTGATATTAATGGGGTCAATTCAGATGTCGCCAATACTAAACTATACCAATTTGTGACGTTCGAAAGTAATAAAATCGCTTGTAAATGGATAAAAATGATTTTTCGCTCTCGCTGTATCGTTTTAGTTTTTCATTTATGATGATAAGGTATTTTGAAAAACTAAAACGATACAAGCATCGCTATTACTTATCCGATTACGTATGCAAAATTTCATTAAAATCGGGGATACAGTTTCCAAATGAATCGAAAAGTATGTTTATATGGGAGCTTACAGATTCAGGGTCTTCTTAAGCTGCTAAGTTATTATGGCTGTTTTTGAAACTGGCACCTACAAAATGTTCCTTCAAGTCACGGGAGCTAGTAGGCACATAAATCAAGATTAATCAGGAACTGATATCATTTGAGGCGTTTGTTAAGGAATGGCTAATTGCGTCCTCGCGCCAGTTTCAGCTCATAAATTATTGTATTGTTCAAGTTTCAGGAGATAGCGGTCGAAAGCGACGTCCTTAGCCTTAGAACAACAACAATGGTGTTACAATGAGGCCAAACTCCTTGTAGAATGTTTGTAAACAAACACAAATAACTAAAACTCACTTGGCGTCGAGTTTCGAATATAACTTTAAGCAATATTTATTGTAGAATGTATCTCAAATCGACAAGTAATGTAAATTGCGTATAAAAAGACGCGGCATCAGAGTGAAGTTTAGGTTAAGTATGAGCGGTTTGTTTACAAAGTCGTTTGCTAAGGTTTTTACTACAACAACCGCAGTGTGAAGGCTAGCGTCGACAGGTTGGCATCAGACGGTCCGCGTTAAAACCATCACACGGATTTTTTGAGCATAATGGTGCGTCCATTGTAACCGGATCTATCTCATTGCCAACCATTTGCTAACAAATAATAGTGTCATCCGCAATAAAAGGATCACCGGCATTGCCCACAGTCCGTGCGCCCACTCTGTGTGATGCAGATCAGTGGACGCACTTCTTGACAAACCATACAAAAAATACTAAAATCCGTTTGATGCGGCCAGTGTGGAGCGTCCGATGCCGGCCTGTCGACGCTAGCCTTAAGAGCACACTCAGATAAGGCTCATAAAAGACAGCCGAGTAAAAACTCATTGGTACTATATTAGGTTACATTACTTAGCTAAGGTGCAACCGACCCTTGATTCGAAATAAATGCCGTTCGATAATAATCTTCAAACATTCAAACTTCGAACACCAAAACTAACACCCCCGAATTGACTTTCATTGAAAACTGACAAAAATTATCATTGAGACGAGCTTAAATTTAAGTTGCGTTCGAGTATTTAGGGGTTAGTAGCTATAATACTTCATTAGATTTGAGTATCGAAGAAAGACGTAGTATAAGACCCGTATTATAAAAGTTTGCTCAGTCATAGTGCTTGAGTGACGTTTATGCCATAGAAAAGCGTTGCTCAAGCATAGCTTGAGTGAGACTGAGCAAGCTTTGATAATACAGGCCACATTTATCTAGCTCTATGGATTTGAGATAAGTCGAGCTTTATGATTGAATGTCGGAAGGATTGATAAATGCAAACAAATTAAGTAATTTTACATTTTACACACCAGATCACATGAAATGACTCCTCACCTGGGCTCTACCTGAAAACCAGCGTAGCATTGGGCTTAGCCAAATGCTACACATGCTGAGGTCTTTTTTAGCCCTTTTTTACCCTATTTTTATTAATATTGATTTTTTTTATTCGTTTTTCTTGTTCTTTGTATAGTTTTAACTTTAATAATAGTACCTACCTAGTATGTGAGTCTGTTTGTATATTTGGGTAAAAATAAATATTTTTCTTCTTTCTTCTTCAAATGGTCACTTAGGTCATCAATTGCTGAGTCCTTAAGCTCATGAAAATTAAAGAACTAAAAAAATACTAACTCTTCAAAGATTAATAAATAAACTCTTTTACTTAAACCATCTGGTGAGGTCTCGTGTTCCCGCCGCCATTAGTTTTGTTTCTTGCAGACTGGCTACCAACTTTCTACAGAATAAATTACTTAATGAACCGGAATTTTGTTCTGTACCAATTAACTATCTTTGTTCTGCACTAACTGTTCACTACTCTGTAGCCTATTATTTATTACTTATCAAGAGGTAAGGTTAAGTGTAACTACATACTGTTTATTTGTATCAAGGTAGGTATGTATCGGGTAGTTTGAGTGAGAGTGTGTGTATTTGTGCGAGTGCAATGTAAATGGGAGACCCACACCTGGTAGTTTGGGTTGACAGAAATGCCCATCTGGACAATGAGGTTGACATTCGCAGTTACAACTGTGTCTGTCCTGTCTGTGTCCCAACCGGGGAGAGGAAAAGTGTCGGATGAATGGGATCGGCGAGTTTGTGGAACGGTAGGCTCGCCGACCATGTATGGGAGGAAGAGGGGACGCCAGTCGGGTCGCGGTAGATTTAAATGTTCTCGTGTGATTCGGCGAAAATGGCGAGAGAGGGTTACCGGAGAAGTTTTAGTGGGTGCTACGTCCTTCTCTGGGCGTTGAGTCCCACATCATTCTGGTCCACCCCAGACCAGTTTATTCGTAAACAAATTTCCTCGACGAATAAAAAAAAGGTATGCAGAGGACCACTACCGTCCGGAACTTGCATGGCTAAGATGCGCGCCACAAAAGTCGTCGTGCACGAGACGACTATTCAAAGTCGTCGTCAGTTGTTGAGTCGTTTGCTCTAAGATGCGCGCCACGAAAGACTCAAGACTCGTTGTCGAGTGAGGTTCTCATGCAGATGAAGCCACGCCCACGCAACACTCGTTGAGTTCATTCAAATTGTCTCTGGTTTTAGTAAGCTGCATGGAAGAAACATAAATTAACCTCCTTAGTTTTCGTCTCCATACTGGTAATTTGCACTTTTCACTGGCAGAATGGTGGAAAAGTAGAAAAGCCTCGAGACCAAAAAAAAGAAGAAGCAATTTCAATGTTTTGCGCGCACATAATCAAACTTACTTTTGGTTTTTTTTCGATAATTCCTTAGCAACTTGTTATGAAAACTTTTATTATTACCTACGATATCCAAAGAAAACAATAAGCGCCAAAATTATTGTGTCAATTACTATGCACGAACCGACTAGTTACGGGTGTTCAATGAACTTATATCGTGAGTTTGGGCATGGTGTGCACCACAAGCGCTAGTTCATCCCGTTGTTTATTTCACAGTAAACAGCATTATTTGTGGGTTTAGTACCTCACAAATACGCTACGAGACGAGCACCTGAATATAATGTAAGTACAATGTGATGTGTTTCCGGGACCAGTGTACCTACCTGGCATAACAAAATGTAACAAATAAAATTGTAACAGAATAATATAAATACTATTTCAAACCTTACATCTAAGAAGTACCTAAGTCATGACTATAATATGTTTTCTCTATATTTCAGACGCAGTATATCATCAAACCAGCACGAGCTTTAGAAAGCAACAGAATCTAAGGCTTTACTTCTTATTGGAAATAAAACTAATTTACAATTATTCAAAACGTTCTTTATTTTGTAGACACATTTATATCAGTTTAGCTTTTTAGGCCTGAAATGATATCAAACAGACAGAATTACATTTATAATCGCATTACAATATTAGCCCCTGTTTATAGGTAAGTTAAGAAGGTATATAATATTAGGGTAGTGCAGAATATACATAAATAGGTTCCTATCACTGATACTTGCCTATCTACCTAGTAAGGTAGGTTACTAATTTTCATGGCCGTAATTCTGTGATTTTACGTTTCTTTACATTCAGCACTAACTGCCAAATCAAGTACTACACAGATATAGGTTTATATTATGCCATTATTACTTTTCTATGCCACGAAGCACGTCTTTATATCCACGCAGGATGGTTTTCTACCTACACCTATCTACCTACTAGAGAAACCAAGACTATTTTAGGTAAGTACCTAAATCAATAGCATCGCACAACATTCAGTAATGCTATTTTTCGCATTCAGTAATGCTATTTTTACAAAATATTTATTAACAGAGGTTAATAAACACTGAATTAAATTTATATTTTCTTCAAGACTCCATCTCGTCGTGATCTCGTCGTAGTAATAGAAGACGATTCGTAACTCGTGTAAAACTGTCAAAAGTCGAGATGAGATGAGAAAATTGGGCGCGCATCTTAGAGTTTGACGAGAACTGTTACCACAGATAGGATAAACATTCATTATTATCGTTCACGTGACGAGACGTGATGACTATTTGGTTGTGCATGCTAGGGATCAACGAGAAGTCGAGATGCCGCCATTTTTCACGACTTCTCGACACTTCTCGTGGCGCGCATCTTAGCCATGGGTCAATTCTGATATGACTTCGTCGAGAGTGTTTTAGGAGCGGTTCTGCAGTGCATCCTATCTGAACCTCGGAATCTCCAATTCGGAACATAATTTTGACAAACAATAGCCGGACAGTGTGTCTTGGCTTCTGATACGAGAAGTCGCCATTATTCCCTGTCGCAGTTATTTCGATTTAAAAATGATTGTTCGTGCAAGATACGCGTAATCATGTTTGAACCTGGGCCCGCACTCGTAAAAACGAAAAACGAATTTTCTGATTTGTTTTCGTGTGAACGCCAATCATATACGAACGACATAAGAGTTGGTTTTGCATGAAAACGAATCAGAAAGTTCCATTTTTCTTTTCCGAGTAGGCCCCCTGATCTTTTTCGCTCTATTCGTGGGGCCATAATATGTATAGAATCACTCACTCGTCACACATTAATGATGATCTCCGTGATTGGGCATTTCCCTCTACTTTCAACACCTAAGACTATATTCAGAAAATATTTCAAGGATTTGGCGAGAGCTTTAATAATTACGCCGCATCGCCGACATTTCTCACAATTTTACGCCGGGGCGACTTAAAAAACAAACGGCTCCCTTGACGACACTTGAAACGCATTTTGTTAGAAAACAGAAAACCAGGAAAGAGCATTTTATATGTAAGTCAAGTCAATAGTTTACTAACAATAAACGAGGTGTTCCATGTTCGTTCCACTCGCCTCGCCCCAAAGTAGTCCGAACACGGAAAATCAAATTTAACGCTGAAATTTTTTCGATTTCGTCCCATTTACCAAAGTAGCAAAAATACCCTGTCGTCGTCCGCACACTTCTCGTGCAAGTTATCTTGATTTACCGTTATTGTTTCCGACGGATTTTTTTTAGTAGGTTATCTCACGCAAATTACCAGGAAAGTAGAAATGCATAGTAGGTTTATTAAGGTACCTACCTAACACTAGTATTTCAATACATAGAACTCTTCTTTCTTAATCTTCCACTTTTGCTTTTCGTTTCGTTGGTTACCAATCAGACAAATAAGGGTGATAGAGCCATTTACGACCAAATTGGAGCGAAATTGCGTAAAATTAAAAAATGACATGGCCCATATTGTACCTATTCGACATTGCAACGGCCTTCTCAATCTCCATTCACACCGGCATCGGCATTAAAAACGATAAAAGCCCCTGATCAAAATTTAAAAAAAAAATCTATAACTTTATTTCTTTAGGCTTGCAAAATAAGCACTTAGACAAGTCAAATTTTATACATAAACAGCTTAATAAATAGTAATTATTATCAAATAAGAAACAAAATGTTATTGATTTTGTTCGCTTCAATTTTATGTCCACTAGTGGAAGAAGCGAAAAATAAACCTCAACCGATCTCAACCTCAACCGACAACTGCATGCTGCATTAGGTTAATTTGTACATATTAAAACTTTGAACGGTAAACTGAACTTATTTGCCCTCGTCTAGAAGAGCTAGTCACCTCTTGTGATACCACTGGAAGTGAGGGGGTGTCAAGTAAGGTGTATCGATGGATGGGATGGCGCGCAACAGTTAAATAAACATAAAGTATAAAATTCCACCATAAGAAGGTAGGTTTAGTGTAGTAATTTCAAACTCGTTTTTTGTTTTTATGTGTATGTTTTAGTTTTATCCAGGTATTTAGTTATTCATAATAATAAATTAATAACAGAAGATTTGTATTGCAAATGGAATGGAGAACTTCTGATGTTACATGATAGCTCTTGAGCTAAAAGAAGAAAATGTCTTGTTATCGAGTCTTTTCATCATAGTTTTACTCGGAACTTTTCAATAATTCGCCGTCTAAACCAGCAAGTAATCCTACATTAAGCACGTATTATCTCAATCAGCTTTTGTCCGATCAAAGTAGGTACTTACTTGACACAAATACTGACCGTTACTGGGTAAACGGTCAGTATTTCTGATACGCGCAGTCTACTTGCGCGAGAGGAAGGGCTATTGCTGCGTTTTACTATAAAATCGGCCCTAACTTCGTTCACCCGCTTTCTTCCCAACGACAGCCCACGACACTTGCAGGTCTGTTTAGTTATCAGTAAAACTGCTTCGTCTAGTGAGATAATAAGCGTTTGTTTAATAGAGCTCTCAGATCTCTGAGGGCTTCCTGTGGCTGGTGGATTAGCCGGCAGAAATTATTCGGGAAGTTCCGGCGGCTCTTAGCGCAAAAATAAGGCAAAAGGCCTATATTTTTGGTCTCAGATCGACCGTTCGTTTCGGAGATTGCTACGGTGTAGGTACACTCTACGGCGTAGCGGTGTCGTAGCAATTCTACGGAAAAAGTAAAGTTTTCATTTTTACCCGACTACCAACAGGGGAGGGTTATGAGGTTAGCACCCTATGTTTGTATGTTTGTATGTATGTGGCCGATTTCTTTGTTCCCACGTAGCGCTGAAACTACTGGTTTGATTTCAACAAATTATGTATCGATTGATTCGTCTCAATACCCCGATGGTTATAGGCTATAGGATTTAGGGCTCCGCCCCCGAATAAGCCTTCAAAACGCGTATTAAAGTTTAGGTAGCCGCAGGCTGCAGGCCCCATAGAGAAAAATTACAATACCTACGTACGACCTATTTTCATTTTCAACTCTATGCCTATCAAATATGACCGATACGTCATTCTATTTTGTCAATGTAAATGTTTCTAACTTTTATAACTTTCACGTAGTCGTTTAGTACTATACTTATAAATCTGTGCGTAGTCGGGTTGTAGTTTTTAACTTTATCTTGTTCCGTGTTTTCATTTATACATATAAATATAGTCCTCATTTTTTTCGATGACGGCGAGACCAGACATCATGGATTATCATTTCTATTATGAGCCCTAATATGGCTCTCCAATATTTCAGTGTTTTAACTATAAATGATGCTATTGCTGGTGCTGGATGCGGAAAGGAGAAGACAGGGTGCTACGGCGTAAATTGGGGGAAATTATGTCGGAGAATATTGAATATACAATTATTTGCTATACAAGAGTGCAAAGTTGCTTTATAATGGCGTACTCAATTTTGATGACCGAGCAAGCGAAGGATTCTAAAATTAGAATCCTGAGCGTTAGCGAGGAAATCAAAAGAGCACGAGGTAAAAAATCTTTGCACTCGAGTGTAATAGAATAATATAGACAATTGTGGTTACGAAATGTGGAATGTGTCTCTAAAATAGTTTTCGGATTTTATAGGTATTTTAATGTAATCAAATCTCTTTCTCACATTACTTTGCTACGTATAGCGGCGTTGATAATTATTGGTTTATTTACTTAATGAAATGCCACAAGATTTAAAATACCTACGTGGAATGTTATTTGTACAATTTTTGATATAGCTGATATGTTCTGAAAGTATTTTTAGTAACTAGAAACTAAATAAATTGTTGTAACGACTTTTTGCCGCCAAATCGGTGGTGGCGGCGCTGTGTGAGAGCCGCGCCGTTGAGGTGAAGCTGTTTTCTATATCGGAGTGTTTATAAACGATCCAAAAATGGCAGTAAGCCCACTTTTGGATCGGCAGCCTAACCAGACGGAGCTAAAAGCTAAGTATTATTTAGATATATATCTTGTGAGTTGTGACTAGTCTTTGACCCTGTAAGCATAATATATCTCTCATTATGGAAAACTGTTATATTGTAGCACTTTCTTCTACATCCAAGCTTGTTTTAGCATCGACAGTGTCGAAGGTCAAGTTTAAATTATAAGTGTGGAATACTGACATAGGGGGCTGGTAGGAAGAAATGTAAATCGAAGGATCAAAGATTTTGCGAGGGAAATATTTGTTAAAATTATGTCCAACGTATAAGACGGTTGAAATTGAACTGGGCGATGGTTTTCTTCTTCACTCATTCCTTGGAGTGAAGCACGTATCCCGTTCACTCATCGATTTCCCCACAGAGGGTAGAAATCGGCTGATGGTCGTACTAATTTTAAAACTACCCTATGTTTTTTGAGCAAAGACCGAACAATAAGGTTGTCTATTCTTTCAGAATGTTACTATTCCTATGGGTTAATTCTTTTATATAAAATGAACTTGTAATAGAAGTATAAGTGATTATGTAAATGTGCTGGTGGTTTCTTGTTCACTTCTTCCATCAGTGGACAAAAGATTGAAGTGAAGAGAAATTCAATAACACTTTATTTCCTATTTGATAGTAATTTATAGTTTGGAATCTGCCTTTTCTATCTATGTGCTTATTTTGTAAGCCTAAAGAAATAAAGTTATTAATTTCTGACTCCTGATTTTATTGTTCTCACCTCCCAAAATATTAGGTTGTAATTTGATCTAGGATATTCTATGATCCTATCCAAATTAGATAATTTATTAGGTAGGAAAAGCCTTTAAATCTATCAAGTACACGTAACTTTTCATCCCACCTCAGCGAGGAAATCATCGTGTGCAGGATGTTCTCAATTCAATTTACTTTATCCTCTAGCGGATAAAAACGGGTTTTGCACTCAGTTATTGAAGAGCAAAAATACTCTCTCCGAGATGGGATGAAAAATAATTTTAAGCTTCTGTTACATACCTTTTACGACATGCAACTTTATTATAGTTAGGACTATAATAAAGTTGCATGTCGTAAAAGGTATGTAACAGAAGCTTAAAAATAAATTCCTCCATAGTATTTAAATTATTTCCGCCAAACACTCGTAAAGAAATCAGCTATGTAAAGCACCAACTATTTTAAGTAAACTGCAAAACTTCTTAACCTGTTTAAAGTTACGTCCATCCAGCCCTAGAAAGTTGTAGTTTTTGCACCGCAAAAAGCGAGCTAAGTTGATAGTAGCTAGCTCGCATTTTGCCGAGCTAACTTCAAATTGCTGGGGAGATGAGTTTGCAAGAATGTCCGCTGATCACTTTCGCGTTCCGTAAAAACTTAATGAATACAAATTGTTTCACTAATTTCAGGAATTAGCTTCTAGAAGCGTTTCCTCGCAGAGTTGTAAAAAGATCTAGCCACTAAAATAATTGGCAGTAGGATTTTGGAAATCGAACACAACTAGGTTTATAATTTTCTACCATTAATCAAGGATATTTCAATAACCGTTACCCGGTTGAGCTGGAAAGGGACACCATTCAACGCGGCCGGAATGCGAATTTTACGAACACGGTAAAGTTTTGCAGTTATAGTGCAGAGCATGGTGCCTTCAAAGATCAAAATAATAATGAAATAAATTCCTACCTGTATCCACAATCCGGAGTCAGGAAATTGACGGAGTTACACCCCCGTGCCTCGGAAAGCACGTTAAGCTGTTGGTCCTGCGCCGTAACTCTTCCGGTCATGTCGGTCTGCCGTCCGATCGGATTATGAGAGTGAGAGAATAGACAGTGCACCTGTGTTTGCGCACCGTACTGTCAATTCTTCGAAAATTGTATATATTTGTTTTTGTAACATATGTGATAGAAACCGAAATAGCTTACACCCATTCTCCCCAGATGGCGATCCATTGAATGGGATATTTTACAGTACCTAATCACTCGGCTGCTGAGGAATTACGCTAAAACCACCTATCCTATAATTAACATTTGAAAGCCATTTCAATGGCTTTGAAAGCTCTTTTGCAATGCCAAACGCAGTTGAATGGCTTTCGCCATACAACTGCAAATTACGAAGGTCATTCAAGAGCTTTCAAATGTCAATATAACATTTTAGCATAATTCCACAGCTGGCTTGTCTCAATTGAGAATGGCCGCCGTGGCCGAAATTGGTCTAGGATGGCATCATCATCATAATGTACATATCTAATGTTATCTCCTCCTCAACAGCCTAAAATGGTCCACTGTTGAACGCAGGCCTCCCCCTGATAATCGCCTTTAATGTTACCTACTTAAGAGGCCTGCGGGTGATGATTTGCCCATACAAATGTACTACCAAAATGATTTGTAATTCGAGCATATTTCCACCACATCATGTTGTTTTTTGTATTCGAATAGTATTCATCTAGGTCGCTTCGCTGGTTGTTTTTTTTCTTAATAAGACACACCTACAATGAAATGTAAGCAAAAATATGCAAAATCGAATTTTGCATATTCATACGTCTAAAGTGACATGTTTTCGTCCTATTTGTTTTGTATTCAAAACAATAATATCGTACGTTTTGTTTGTTAAGGAACATAGTTTATATTGTCTAGTTACAGAATAACAACACAATGTCGAAGATTCAACAACTTTTCAGTCATCATTTTTGGTATTACGGAACATAATAATTCACGAATTGAAGTTGCGAGCAGCTGTCGCCGGATTCTTAACAATATAATTCTCGCCAAAACTTTTATTAACACCCAGCCTATTCTAATATTTAGACACTCTGCCGACACAATACACCCACAAAAGGGCATGTAATGCGTTATCCTCAAACTTTTATACGGTATTCGGGGCCTAGCTCTAATCTAATGATACCATCATCTACTAGAAGGGACTTGTTTAATGTTTCCACAGATATACCATGCTGTATTCTGCAAGTTTTAACAGTAATGTGAATATGTTATGTATTGTACCGGTTTTGATTTTGCCATCAAGGTGGCAAACATGCATGCGGCCCGCCTGCTGGGAAACGATTTCCGCAGCCTATGAACGCCTGCGACATCAGGGACGCACGTTGCCGACCCTTTAAATGTCTTAGATTACCCTTTTTGAAGAATCCCGAAGTGTTATAGTCCTGAGAGAAATACTCGGAAGGGAGATCACTTTGTGGAGTGATCTCCTCCTGAGAGTTCGCGGGAGGCAATTTCCTATGAACCTTACAGTCCGCGAACTAAAAGGCTCGAAGGTATTGGGATCATATCTCTGCCGAGTCAAACTCGGCAGAGATATGATCCCAATGGTGTGCTATGGTAGAAGGGAGCCACTGGCACTATGTCAAACAGTTCATCAGAACACAACCCGTTCTACAAGCGGTAGAACACACACATAGAGGAGTCTATCCTAAGACTTAGTGTACATGTTTGTGTGCATGGCCAACAATGGGTATTGATAGTATTAATTATAGGTGAGCAAGAAGGTTCGGGTCTCAACGGTTTAAATCATTTTATTCCATAAAATGGACATTCGGTCTCAATGCAAAATGTTATATACATAACCCTCCCCTGTCGGTAGTCGGGTAAAAATATCGTGACTCAGGACGACAAGTGGTAATTGAGGTCAAACAAAGGCCTTTTAATAAAACAAAGTAAATCCATAGTTTCGAATCAAACTAGTACCTATTATTAAGGCGAAAGTTTCAATGTTATGATATTAAGATTTCTGTTACATACATCTTTACGCCAAAACCACTGCACGGATCTAGCTGAAATTTTGAATTGATTTAGTTCTAGCCTGGAATAATATAATGTATCTATATGATTTTATTCAAGAAGATCGCGTGAGAAGCCAAAAGCTAGTATCTAATAATAATACTAACTATATGGCGTAGCAAGTACTTTACTTCGCGTAGAGGTAGGGTCTACGGCGTAGAGGGTCTACACCGTGTCCCTCTACGCGGCTAACATGATTACGACGTACGGCATAATCATTATTGTGTAGCATCTATTGTGATTTTTTTCAAGTAAATAATTTCATAATTAGAATTCCTATACCCACAGTGATAACAAATATAACTCCTTTCTTGCCACGTCAGTCCCACTCTGCCAACCCATCCTCAACTAATCCACAGTCGACTGACCGATGATACATTACCGTGAAATTATGGCACCATAGATGACACTTCCACTTATTTCCCAATCCCTCGTTATTCTCATCACGGCTGTCGATTTATCCTTTCGTGCCGTTGTATCGTTATGTGAGGTGAATGGCGATGACCCGGTGGAAGCCCGATGGATGGGGGCGAGTATTTGAGCTCAATTGTTATTAGAAGGACATTGGGTCTCCTCTTAATTTATGTTAGCGTAGTACTTAACCGTAACAAGGTAAGGAAGTTTTATTCTTTTTTTACAGGTCCTTATTTGTTGGAGCTTTTGCTCCTCGTCTTTCGATCTTGACAAGAGACTCTTTTTCTACAGGGAAGTATTCAGAAATTAAGTTGGTAGGTAGATCTAAAGGAATAGAAACAGAAGCAGAATAGCTGACATATAAACTCACAGGTCAAATGTCTAGAAGCCGTATCTCTAGGTAGAGATGCATTAAATCACCATGTACTAAGCAAAAAGCTTTTCAGCCACAAAAAATAATTAACCTGGGTACCTACCGAACCATGCTTTTTTATTTTTTAAGGCCAGCAATCACCACGAACCTGTCAAATCACCCTATTTGACGATGCCTACCCGAATATCTACGATGCCTACTAAATAAAACATTAGTTTTACTACACATTCCACCCCATACGTAATATTGCAAGCTAAGACACGGGAGTTGGCCAACACCCAGCCCTGATAAGGACCCGCTAAATGAGGTTTTGATTACGCCGCGGAATTCAGAACATTCATGGAGGTAGCTTTGGTTGGGACCTTTATCTTGGAAACTTGATTTTGAAGGCATCAGCGTAACATGGGTATCTAATGTATGCATAACTTATGGAATAACCTTTTGTTTTCAAGATCTCTACTTTACCACTACCGACTTAGTTTCGTATTTTTATATTTTTTTCCCATAAGTCTTGAAATGACACGATATTTCTTGTAGGTTGTCTGCCTGTTGACATCTAAAATAAAACTTTTGAAACTATCATATTTAGAACGGGATATTTGATTCGATTTTTGAGTTTTCCAATATTTTTCGATATCTAAGATATCGTGTAAATTCGTGTAATCTCGGAGTAAATTAAGTATTGGACAAAATTGGTATTTATCTTATACCGATGTATAGATTATACCGTTAAAGATATCGATCTTATGCGATATTTATCGCTCTTTATTAAAACTATGCAGAGATCCAAAAGAGGACAAACTCAGCTGTAGACAAAGAACTAGGTATTGGGTTTATTATACTAGGACTAGGTACCTAAGGGCAGCTTATTATGTTTGGTAAGTATGTATATAACTCACCAACAAATCACTAGGTCAAAGCACTAAAAGCATTCGCATGACCAAATCAGAATAAGTTCACAAAACATCTTTAGGTAGGTAGGTACTGCCAGTTTGCTCCGACTTCGGATAAACTCACTAACCTATCAACTTTTAGGGTTCCGTGCCCAAAGTACCTTGTTATCTTTTCTCATAATCTCTACATGTAACATGAGGTAACACTACTCTATCTTTTTCCGATAGGTAGGTATTTGTGTCGGTAATAACAGCTCTGTGGTTTTTCGTTTTAAATAAAATCTAAATTGGGGGGGAACCCAGTTCGAAGGAAATTTAAATTAATATAGGTAGGTTCTTATGATAAATCCTATGTCAAATATAGATTTATCAAAAGAATCTAGGTGGGTTTTGAAACTTAACAAACATAGCCGGTAAGTCTCTGCTCATAATAAAAGATAATCGGGTAACAAAAAAAAATCCTTTTTGCCAAACTGCAAACCTTAACATTCGAGTGTTGAACACAGAACCCTGTGGATCTTTCAGTAATTCTGCTTTCCCAGCTGTATTTTTGTAAGATCGCTTGAGGTAGGTATCAGTTGGCGTCCTTCCAACTACTTCCAAGCCTAGGTCTGGATCTAAAATGCAGTCCTATTAGAGTCGAGTCGTGCCCTAGAGAGTTCGAATCACGCTACCGTATAAACCAAGCTAGTTTGCGAGGAATTTCTTAGATATTTTCAGATTTAAGTCGGATGGTTTTATCAATTTTATGTAGTTACGTGGTTTAGTACCTACCTACTGCGGTCTTAGCATACAAGGTTAATGGCAAATAAGCGTGGCATAATAATTACGTTAACGTTATAATTGGCCTTAGTGCGTTATTTTTTTCTAACTAAACACATCATCTGTCATCGATTATAATGTTCTCCAGCCACAGACATAACACTAGTAGGTATAGTATCCTAGGTACTATCACCAAAAAATCCGCTTTTTCCCTTTTTGAAACATTGTCGCTTACATGCAGTTAGCCAGCTGACCTACTACTCTTTTGTTCTCTTATTTTGACCTGTCTATGCACAAACCTATATACCTTCATGCTTAAGTTCAATTTATATTCAGCTAAGATCCTATTTAAGTTTTCACTAGTTTTCTATCCTGAAGTTTTGTATCATAGATAGTTAACGTTTTGGACCAAATAGTCTGTAAGTTAATTATTAAGCTTGAATAAATAAATAAATAAATACCTAAATGGGTGAAAGCCTCGCCCAGCAGTGGACCATTATAGGCTGTTGAGGTTGAGCGTGAAAGCCTCTCCACACTCGCACGCGAATCACGCGCGAAGCCGCGGATTACGCGCGGCCGCGGAGCCGCGCACCATGTGCGGGGGATCCACACGTGGTTCGCGGCTTCGCGTCTCCTCAGTGCCTCGTTCCCGTAGTTTGTCGGTTTTTGTCCCGTGACCTACGAGCACTCTCGCAAATCAAATCAAATCATTTATTTGCAGACAACGGGTTACAAGTTGGTATGCTTATTTTAAAATGTCCCTTGCGATGACTTACCAGCTATACAGCTTTGGTGTGCAAAATTATAATTCATATCATATTATATTCATTCATTTTTATATTATATTCGCAGCCCGCGACAAAGGATTCGAGCGCGAGTATGGAGGCCTTGGTAGTTTCGCACCGCGATCCACACCGTGATTCGCGCGCCATTGTGGAGAGGCTTTAAGGAAAGGGAAGGGCATGGCTTTAAAAAACATGATTCATTGTAACACAACTTTATTTCTATAATTTGCCAAGATCTAACAAGATGTTACATTGCATTTTTTGATCTAAAATAACTTCTATCCATCTCTAAATTCTATATTTGGGTAGATTTTTAGTTTTACTTTCATTTGACTCTTTTACTTAATTTAGTGGATTTAGAACTTAATCATAAGCAAGAATAAAAGATATTTTTGGAACTATCGAAGCCGAAGCCAAATTTGATAAATGAGAGATGTTGAAGTAGTTAAGTAATAATTACACTTGTTAGTTACAATAATATATGATAAAATTTGCTATTAATAAAGCATTTTTCAAAAATGTTCAACCAATTGAATACAGCATCATTGGTAACCACAAAAACTGTAAAAAAAGAATATATTTCAGTAACAGGCAGTAATCGTTTTGTAAAAGGCACTATTAAATATACTCTGTTAATATTTTATGCTTAAGGATGCGTTTTCACCGTTGCGACACGATATGGAATAACGTTTTAACAACAAATAAAATGCAAAAGTACATTATGTACATAATATTATTGCATAGATTATATATACGAACCTACTCGATTCTAGAATACAAGATATTTTATGTAAACACAGAGAATTGTGTATGATAATGATAACTTAACACAAAGTGATAACTATAACAGAAAACTAAGCAGTAACCACTAAAAAAAACTTTAAAATACTTCAATTACGTATAATTGAAAACGCTCAGCAAAAAGGGTAAAAATTCGAACTGAAAAAAAACATAAGAGCAGAATTGAGAACCTCCTCCGATGTTTGAAGTCGAAAAAGTAGGTATGAGATGCAAATGAATGGATGAATGAAATCTGTCAAAACCAAAACTTGTTTCGATATCCTGCTATTTGCTCCGATGACACAGTGTCATAAAATATTTTCCATCTATTTTCTCGTGCCTCTCTGCTTGTACCTATTTGCGTCTATTTTCTCTAGTTTTGTAACAAAAAAGACTTTGTTTACAAAAAAGATCTTGAATTCTAAAACCGACTAAATACATAATAGGTACTAAATACGAATACACGCGCATGGTTTGCAAAACTCGCTTAGCTACCGTCAAAACGCAGCTTTATGCCAATTTTGGAAGCATAAGGTCCGGAAGAATATTTAACTGTTGAGCTTCATAAAGTATGTAAGACACTCGGTATGGAACATTGTTTAGTTAACATTATATCTAAAACTATCTTTATATGAATATAACGGTGCACTTCTATACACATATGGTATGCATAGACGTTCCTCGTAGGACTAACTTCGCGCGTTAAAAAAATATCAGTTACGGTAAAGTCCGGATTCTTTCCTCCGAGCTGATATGTGCTCCACTGCCAAAAATCTCACTTCTGATATACGCAAGTATTGCAAATATGCATTGCATTTGCTCCCCGAGCCTTGGAGTCGAAACCATGGTTTACCGAGGCTCTCTGGGGTTTTAAAAATTTATTAGAGCGTCAGGTCAATGCAGCCAGCGTCTTAGGGACGCTTCTGACTGGTGGTATCGAAATGAATCTACCTCTTCATTGTCTGTCAAAGTCAGTCTTCAACAAGCCCTACCGTTTCAATTGTAATTATTAGGACTAGTTTGTTTCCATTCTTTGATGGTAATTTTTATTTGTTATAAAATATTACACTTTAATACAATTTTTGGTAATTGCAATTTTCGGAACCTGGATTTTTGGCAGTGAGGCACAAATCCCTCCTGGGGCATCAATCCGGACTTTACCCTATATTATTAATCATACAAAACATGGAATACATTGTTTTAAACTAGCTTAAATATTGCTTTAATTCACACTCTAAGGCCCACTTACACCGATATGGGAAACAATATTCACCTCAGAAGTTTATAACTATCTCAAATCGGTTGACAGTATTTAGAACGAAAGCAATTTACAATATCAGTAGTGTCTAGAATAAAACGCATGAAAACGTCTTCTTAAATTCATGATTTCCAATTTTTCGGCAGGATAGCAGTATTTAAATAAATACACAATTTGTCCGTCCTCCAATTTTTTTAGATGAACGTTTTCTTGCGTTTTGTTCCAACTTATATTTAATTCATTCACACATTCAAAATCAGAACTTGAGTAATTAAAATTACTTCTATAACATGGAAATCTTATGAACTCAATACATCAAAACGCTTTGAATTTGTAAATATTGTAAGATTATTGAAGGCATTATTTTAGAATATACTATATCGCATTGGATGAATGTGTTTAATCAGGTGTTGTGCTTTAAATCCATATAAATTTATTGATTGTAAATTTAAATAACATTAACTATCAATAAATTCGATAATAACATTATTGAGAAGCACTGATAATAATTAGCACACGCTGTGATCGTTGTAAACACTGTTATGGGAATAAGGGACTTATTTACTTAACCTATGTATTAGGAAATTGCAGTATATCACATAAAACACATTTTTATCAATAAGGCTCAACTTTCCACAACTTTGTATTAAGTCTATTATATGAAAGACTTTATTAGAATAATTAATTTGGCAATTAACTGATTGGGATACTAACTATTCGTATTTATTTCATTTTAACAAGTAAACTTGAAGCAATATGAGTACATCAGCTACGTCCACCAAGTTCTTAAAACTTTTATGACATCATAACTTGATCGATCAAATGGTGATAGGTATATTGATAATTTTAAGGCAAACTTAAACCTACTCATATTTTCAGGATCTATCCCAAAATAATTCATTATGAAAATGTATACAAGTAATTTATAATAAAATAAGATACAAAATGTACAAAATAACACCTTTCGATGTTTTGACGCGATGGGATATGGTATCAAGTTACACTTGCTCATAAAAAATATCATTGAACAGTGCAAACAATTTTGGCTCAATGTTTTATGTAGGACGCTTCCGACTGGTATTGATATGGATCAGTTGAGCTACCTGTAGATATATTGAGCCCTGTTTGCAACAGTCTGCAGTTAGCTCAATTGTAATTTTCTTTGTAGGATGTTATTATTTAAGCCTATCTCTTCCAGCCCAGACCAATCACTGTCTAGGCTGTCCATGCTACCGGTACGGATTCGCCAACACATACAAATCTCAGCTGCTATTGGTTACTCAACCGCTATTGGTTACTCAACCGCTACAGGATAGATTTACAGTGACCAAATGGTCGTTTTTCCACTGCCCAACCGCAAACCAGCAGCCAGGCAAGATTGTTTGAAAGGCATGTTTTCCACTTACCGGCGCCTTAAGCTGCGGCTTCAGACTTTTTTGCTGCGCTGGCGCCGTGCTGACTTCGTCGGCCAGTTGAAAAACGCCCAATCAATTAGAGGTACAACTTCATTTGATCTTCGTTCTTCACACATTATCTTGAAGGAACTAGGGAGGTCCGTGATTAACTTTTTGACTATACTGACCATAAAAAAGAAGACCTTTCGATAATATTTGCTGAAATATGCCAGTCAAGGAGCCGTTTTCACATATTTTCACAAGCAAGATAGAGAAGTGATGCTAAATAGGTATGTATTCCCTTAACGCTTTTAATACTTCCGATTCTGTTGATTGAATGAGGCGATCGAAGGTCTCCTGGCCGATTTGACTCTTTAGTGTTTCCAGCTGGAAAAGATAACAATAGTTTGAGTACATACTGTGAAGTGTGAATAATTTTTCGAGACAATTTGATTCTAAGACCCGTATTCTGAAAGCTTGCTCAGTCATCGATATGTGCTTGAATGACGCTTTTCTATGGCATAAATGTCACTCAAGCATAGATTTATGACTAAACAAGCTTTAGCACCCGCGAAAGAGAGAGACGAGGCAAACAAATCCAAAGCATCCGTCTTCTTCTCATCGCTACACTCTTGATAGAGTGGTCGTGGTCGTCACATCAGAGGGTGGCACACTTCACAGTCCGGCACCATTCTTTTAGCAAAGCAGCATTGTGGCTGGTATAAGACAACATAATTATAGGTACCTGTATATGCGTGACCTGCCTCAAGTCGATAGCGTGCGCGGGGTGTGCGTGCGCGAGAGCCCTGCGCCTCAGTTCGTGCGGCGTGTCCACGGTGCCGGCGCCTTCGCCCCAGCGCGCCGCCGCCCCCCGCCCCTCTAGGGGGGACGCGGGCCGCGAGCCGGGGGGCGCTACTAGGCCGCTAAGGAAAAAAACACATTTAATACGCAGCGAAGAACACTCTCGATTATGTTGAAAGTTCGAACAAAAAACTAAAGTCCAATCGGCTCATCCGATTGGGAGACCCCGATGTTGCATACATAAAGACACACGTCACTAAGAGAAAAGAACAGATTTTGAAGAAAATCGTTTAAACTAACGTAGTTGTTAAGGGACTTTAAACTGTCAGTAACATAGTTAATAATTAAAAGTACAAGTCAGTAGATAATTCGATACCACACTCTCTGGATATAAACGGGCACTGTAATAAAAGTAATACTCACTCAACATAGTTTCCACTGTCATCTTGCTTCATAACATCGTTGAGAACTTCAGTAATGTTGAGCAGTATAGCGGGGAACTTCTGAAGAACAGTCGCGTTTTGCGTCGTTAGTAACGCAGCTAGACCCAGACCTAAAGAAAATTAATAATTCCACGTTTATTACAAAATAATATACGTATTTAAAAATGCCCTCGCGGTTTAAGCGAGCTTCAGTTTTCGTAAAAGTCATATATGTAAGAAGCAGAAACAAAGATCGTGCGCGCACGCTATATTCAAAAAGCTACTGAATTGCTAGACGCGTGCGTGCCCAGTGCGGGCGGCGTCCACTCCCCGCGCTAAGTAGACCCGCGTGCGGGGTGAACGCGGGTCTCTTTCGTAAAAAAAAAAACAGAAAATAAATAGGGACCTATACCTAATTATGTATGTTATTATAATAAAATGCTCATACATTTTAATAAACGTAATAATATTTTTTTCAATAAACGTAAAAAAAAAATCCTTATTGTACCCACACAAGACTAAACCTACAATAAGAACAAAATAGCTATAAATAAGGTAACACTCACCAACAACCTTCCACCTCTCAACTTGAGTCACGAGATTCATCCTATCCGTCCACACGTGTAGAAACCTACTGAGTACTTTGGCCGGGTCTGAATCGTACTCAGTAAGTCCATTAGAGGCCTCTTGTATGGCTTTGTAGAAGAGGTCCGTTGATAGAAGTATCACCCGGGATATGAGGCAGAGTTGGACTGATAGAACCATTGGAAGATCGTCTGTTTCTAAGATGGCGCTGGAAGTAAATGTTTGGTTATTATTGTGTTATTATTTCTAAAATTGACACTGTTTAAATTTGAGGAGAAACGTCCACTTAATTCCTTCATTCAGTGAAAGAAAATAAATGACTGGGTTTTATTGATAATTCATTGTTATTGTGTTGTTTATCTGCTGTCTGATGATGATGAAGACATACGTATACGACATAGTGAATTGTCGTTTGACATACGTGTGTCGTGCTGTGCAGGGTCGTGGCGTGAGTAAACGTCATAGAAATGCATGACGCGCGGAGTCGTCACCGCATTTTTTCGTGTCGTGTCGTGCCTCGTGGGAAAACGCCCTTAATCTTATGACGAGGGTATACATAGCGGGCCATTATTATTAATAAAACTCCTTAATCAACCAACAAATACTCACTGTACAATCCTCTGAATAGTCGGCCAAATAACTTGCACACCCAAAAAGGCGTTTCTCTCCGGAAAACTGACAGATATACAAATCTCCGCCATTTTCAACACCGTTATAATACCGTCGGTTCTCATATCGCTTAGCATATCGTCGAGTAGCGCCATGCATTTGCCGCCGGCGCCTAAGAGAAACTCTTCGGGGCATAGCAAAGTGTAGGCTTGCATTATATAGACTACTATTCTCAGATGTTCGGACGATTGTTCTGAAAGGAAATCGGTGGGTAAATAAAGCTGTTTTTACAATGCGACGTACGTAAAGAAAGAAAAATTAAGATTTTGTAAAAATCTGTAGCCATTTATTATTTCAATCAAATAAAAGTTCTCCTTGTTATAACCATAGAAATTATTAGACAGTCATCTTATTTCTATTCAAATCATAAAACCCAAGAATTTGCAAAATTCGGAACTCCATAACGAAAAGCGTTTAAAAGTAGGTACTTACTTTTCTTGGGTACCAAGCAAAGGCAGATAGCTGAAGGCCTTGTGTGATTAAATATAAATGACAATTCTGTTGGCACACGAACAAAAAAATTTATAGCAGTGCAAAAAATATTGCTGTCTTTTTTATTCTGATATTAAGAAAAGGGACGACTGTGTTTTAGTGTTGTCGTATTAGTTAAGTTTAGCTTTTGCACCAACAGAATCGAAACCATAGTTACCTAATATCGGATACAAATTCTCAGCCAACTGCAAAGTCTCAGGGTCCACCACATTGGTACACTCTAACACGGCCAGCCAAAGTTCCAACGCGTCTTCTAGAAGGTACACGTGAGCCGGCTCCGATAGCTTCGTGGATTCGTTCACTACAGACAGCACCCACGGCCGGAAGCTGGAGGCGCATTCACCTAATGCCTGTGAAAATAAGGTTCAATTTTAATTGACGCTTTCAAATTTAGCTGAGCAAGACTTTCGAACTTCGAAGCCTAAGAGTGACGGGTTGCCGATCTTCTGTCTGCAATAATTATAATCAGCTGCAGGCAAAGAAGCAAAACTTGCTTCGATTGGATTTGATTTGGTAGATGAATTGCAACAGATTGTTCAACTGCTTTAACGAGCGCTAATCGCGTTTAATCCTGGAAACAACGTGATCAATTTGCAGTTAATTAAGTGATAGTGGCCAATGTACGTTCATCGTAGAGCAATGCAAAGGCTCAGTTTACCTTGAGGAGATGCACGAGAGCGCTTAGGGCGGACGTGCGCAGCATATTATGGGTGGCCCCGTAGTGCCACAGTTACAGGAGGTACAAGAAGAGTTGTACCTTACCATATCACCATAGGTATAAGGTTCAGTTTACCTTGAGCAGATGCACGAGCGCGCTAAGGGCGGACGCACGCAGCATGTTGTGGGTGGCCGCATGGTGCCACAGTTGCGGTAGGTAGGAGAAGAGTTGTGCCGTGCCGCCGCCTCGGGCCACGCGAGCGCCCACTCGCTCCATTACGTAGGATATTACGTGTAGGACGTGCATTTTCGTGTCACATTCTTCGGATTCAACCTAGGAAAAAAAAATTACTTTAGTATTATAGAACCGTTCAATTGGTCCATTCGGCATCACGAGAAATAAGTTAACACATGACAAGCTACTTTAGCAAAGATTCAAAAAGAATTTTAACATTTGAATGGGTGCAGCAATTTTCCTTTAACTCTTAATATAAGATTCTACGACGTTCCAGAAGTTTCTACTCACCAATATCTCATACAAAGCTCCGATAGAGTGCGCCGCGATTTAGCATACTTTTCGATATCGAAGTAGAAGTTCTACTAACCTAACGTAACGTTCTTTGAGAGCCTAAGATTGAAGAAAATTCTAAGATTGTCGTAAACGTGCTTCCAGAAGCTTTACTCACCAACAACTCGTACAAAGCGCCGATAGCATGCGGTGCAAACGGAGCGAACTGTTCGACGTCGAAGTAGAAATCATCTAGCGTACTTCGCAACGCTTCGGCGGCCGCTAGTTTTACGGCCGCGTCTTCACTCGGACTTGTGAGTGGCTCGAGCAACGCTGCGTAGATTGCTGGCCGAATGGACTGCGAAGCTCGGACGCCACACCATTGACCTGCAATGGATAGAAGTATAAATTAATGTTACCAAATAATACCGGACACCAATAGATTAATAGGGTATTGCATCCATTTTTGAAAAGTGTCCCAATTAGTTATTACAGAAAATTTAAATTTTGAAAATTTACATTTTCATTTTGCGCTCGTAACTGGACGAAAACGCTGGACGCAGTGGACGCCATATTGCTCTGGGGTCGTGACGTCAGTTGGATGTGAGACCTGAACAAATACGCTGATGTTGCCAATGGCAATTGATACTTTTTAGTTTGCCTACACAGCCGTATGTCATAACAACATTGCGCCTCCTATTTCATGGTGTTTAAAAACAGATTAAAGAAATAAAAACTGTGAAATGAATTTTAAAAATTATTTTGTTATTTTATGAAATAAATCGAACATTTAAGACTGCATTTCGCCTAAGCTATCTCAATAATATATTTTTAGATTTTTTCTCATATATAGTATTTCATATATTTCATATATTTCTCATATAGAGTAAAATAGATATACCCTATTAGTCTTTTAATTACTGATCGAAGGGAATCTTTTGCATTTAATTATGGAGAGAAGATCTAACATTATTAAGCACCTATTTGTTGTGTTTTGCAGTAAGCTTTTCAAAAACTATGAACCGGCAACTTTAAACGCTGTAAGAGCCGTTGTTAACACAGATTTTGCTCGCCCTGAAAATCTACGGTTTACTCGCCGTGGGAAAGCACTGTTGTCGGTGTTGTAAGGATCACTATGAAAACTTTTAACGACACGTTTTCTTCACGGCACGGCGACACGGCTCCTTATAAGCCCCGTGTTACTCTTCGGCGCGCCGCGCCTACACGCCGGACCTGCGCCGTACATTTTCCATGGCGGCAATTACGCACACTCAAAAATATAGAAAAAAGCCGTTGACTCATCGGGAGATTTCGCCGGAAGCTCCCACGGTTTCTTAACCGGCGTGCTAGCCGGGGGCCCCATGTTCACGACACGGTTTCATCACGCCACGATGTGTCGCCGTGACGTGATGAAACCGTCGTTAACAAGAGCTTTTAGAATAACAAAATTCAACTTACCGATAAGCTGACAGACACGTCTTCGTATTATCCTATAATTGTTATCCTTAATTTTCAATTCTTGGCTAAGAATTTTCGTAAACCATTCGTCGAAATCCACCTAAAATAAAAATAAAACGTATTAGCATCAACGAATCTGTTCTAACAAGCTATAAGGCCTAGACAAACTAGAATAGAGAATTCATTACGGATGTAAGCGGGTTAACTACGAACCTTATTTGTGTTGGAAGAACACCAACGTTTCATCCCTTAACGAGGGACTTCTTCAGGGTGAGTGCGGTTCTAGGCGCGCGCGTTCCGCGTCCCTCCGAGCACTCACGAGTCATCCGTAATGAATTCGTCAAACTACGATAGTTTTTATAGTAAAATAGAATAGAGAATATTCATCAGTGCTCAAGTTTTTGTGCTTGTAGGATGAATTTGCTATTTAGGCTCTTCGTGTTAAAGCTTTTCGAAGATCAGCGCACCGCTACTGTACTGCATTCAAATATGGTCTTTGACGCATAACATTTAAATGCATTTTATATTGACAGACAGCTCGTGGGACCCTTTAGGGTTGACTGGTAGAGATCGCTCTTGAGCGATAAGACCGCCAATTGTCACATATAGTGTATTTTTTTATTTCGTTTGCTAAATAAAGAATTGACTATCTATCTGTCTATCTAACATTCAACAGTAAACTTTGTAATAATGTATTATTAACTCACATCATCGTATAGATCGAAAGCAGCCAATCCGACAACGTTATAAATAGCGTCCTTGTGTAGAATTGCAGGTAAGTCATTAGGATCCGTTTGGTTTTGTATAGTGCCCAAAAGTCTAACCAGTTCTGGCCTTACTACGTCACGGAATGGGAACAGCTCGCTGAATAATGCTTCAGTGCAGGGCTGTAAAATAATAATAATAATAATAATAATTTTATTTCAAATCAAGCAATTCAAGAATTATAAACTAAATACATGAACTCTTTTTTGGCTTGGCATCCAGTTTAGGGTTGCAGCACCTACACTAAGTGGTTAGACTTGTGTCGTAGGGGCTGCATCACTTCCAGGGTGCTAATCTGATCAGCCACAAATTAATGGTACAATTTAAATTTAAAAAATTGTTAATATGGTCAAATAAAATCCGTAAATTTCAAATAAGAATACGTAGGTAATCAAATTAACGACTTTGGCCAATTTTGGTTTTGGTCAAAGCCATCTATCTGCCCGCGGCTTAGCACGGGTTGTTTAACTCATATATTAATAACCTTTATTTCAATCCCATGGAAACAGATTTATGGGTAAAAAAGCCTATGTTTGATTCCTACATCTTTGCAAAATTTCAGCCTGATCCGTTCATTACTTTTGACGTGAAGAGGTAACAAACATCCAAACATCAACAACAACTTACACATACTTTACTTACCCTCAAGCTATATTTCCAGGACTCGCCAGCCTCGTCGGTAGCGAATGTTTCAGGCTCCGCGTCCCAGAGAGATAGATCGTCCGCACTCAGACGGAAGTAGTGTGTTACTAGCATGTCCAGCATTAGGTTCAATGTGTGTGACCTCATCACTTGTTGCTTACACATACTTTACTTACCCTCAAGCTATATTTCCAGGACTCGCCAGCCTCGTCGGTAGCGAATGTTTCAGGCTCCGCGTCCCAGAGAGATAGATCGTCGGCACTCAGACGGAAGTAGTGCGTTACTAGCATGTCCAGCATTAAAGTCAATGTTTCAGGAGTCATCACTTGCATTTTCGCTTCGTATGCGGTTATTGTTACTGAAAACATATAGACAAAAAATGAGTGCGCTTTCAAACAATAATTGCCTGCTTTTTAAAGGTTCCTCGCCGCCTGCAAGCGGACACCGCCGGGCATCGTCGTCAGCTGACACCCTGACTGCGTCATCTACACGTTATCACAAATAACGTGTTCCTATAAGTTAAGTTTTTATTTATGCTAGTTTAAAGTTAATATAACTATGAACCGTTGAATAAGTTTTGTAACTTTTTCATAGTTCATTGCTTTCTACAGAACTCAAGAGAACTGCAAAGCCGAAGCTGCCTTGGCAGAATGGTAGGTAGGCGGTTACGTTGCATAGGTATTATTAGCGTGGCTTAGGGTTGAAAATCTGATAACAGATATCGCCTCGCTAGCTGAGTTAACGCTTGTCTGATATCTGCGAGATATCAGACTACCATTGAATCAAACCGCTTGGTTACCATCTTTAATCCCTGCAGTGCATTCGTCGCCCAAGAGCCACCGATGACATGAAGACGGAATAGCCACGATCATCACATTTTTAGACTCTTAGTGCAAAAATAAAGAACAGTTTTAATACTCACGTGCAATTTGAACTTGGTCGTTTTTAGGCAGCTTATACTCTACACACTGCAGTATACCCTGTAGAAGAAAAAACAAATAATACAACATACATTTGTATCGTAAAAAGCATATGGCAGACAATTATTCAAAATGAGTCTTTAGATAGTGCAAGGGCTTACGCACTATATTAATAAAACTTTAGCGTCTTTAAATCTCAACCGAAAGTCGTCACTGCACATAGGCTTCCCAAAGGTCGAATTATGTTTGTGGCTCGTTGAAATAACCGCCACGCTTGGTAGGCGGGTTGGCGATCGCATTTCGGTGCTGGGTGTTGTTGCAGGGGGCGCCGCTGCCCGCCCCGATGGATATCCCTTAAGTTGTGCGTCCACTGCATTGGAATCAGAGCGTAGTACGCGGCGTCATTGGTATTTACAATATGCCGTTAGGTTGCGTCCACTGTTTTCGGCCTTTGCATCGGTAATATTGGTATTATAAGCGCTGCACGCTGGAGTTTAACGATGACGTCATGCGCAACAATGTCTCTTTACTACGGGGATATTGTTGCGGATGATGTCTCTGGCATCGTTATCAGCAGATAGGCATAGACATATCATTTATTTGCTACTACAACACAAGATACAAATACTAACACGCCAACCATCTGTTTTAAACATTATGTTATTGGTCGGCAGGTAGAAAATGCCTCGGCATTAAACCCACCCTTTGTACCTTAGTGTAATAAAGTTTTAAATAAAATAAATACATTTACAATTTGTTAAATTAATATCATATTCACCAAACAAAAACTACGTTGTTCCCAGTAGAAAAAAAAACAACTTAAATAACAATATGTAGAAAATAAGTAGGAATGTATAAATAAGTAGGTAATCAGTAATCAGATATTAAATAAGTTCCCAAAAATATTCGATTTTGGCAGGATTCGAGGAGGGTGGGGCGCGGGTTCAATCCTGCCGAAATCGAAAATTATTTAATTTCTTAGAGATTGTCCGGAGTGCGAGGGCTTACGCACTATAATACATAAGCATCAGCAGATATATGCCGATCCAGAGGACGGTGTACAATATAAAGCAACAAATCCTTACGCCTGCTTCCGATCAAATTCCAATCCAGTGGACGCAAGGCTTTAGTCGCCTCTTAAGACATCCGAGACTACAAGTTGGGTTTGTGTAAATTCTAACCCAAAACGACATGGGAGAATGAGTCTTACCTTGATAATATTAAGGCATTGTATCGTAAACCGCTCGTACGCCAGCGCCATCCCTTGCGGAGTGAAGCAGTAATATAGACAGAACTGCAGAGCCGGTTTCACTTGTGGCACGAAGCAGAATGGATGTAGACTCAGTACGCCTAAAGCCACCTTCGTTAGGTGGATTATGAACTTTTCGCACAGTTCTAGGGGGTATATGCCGCGGCCTTTTAGGAGCTTTCCTGTAATAAATTAACTGGTTAGTCAGGAATTTGTTTTCCAAAACTGTGTATTTTTTTTCTTCGTAGTCTATTTGAGTCTATGTGAGATCCAGTTTCAAATGACGATTAAGAAATACAAAAATAACTCACGGCACTCAACGCTCATCTTAGCCCGATCAAACACGACGTTCAAAAACGCGTTCAGCTCCTGACTGTCCTGAGCCTTCTTGAATCCAAAAACGGTGAGCTTCCTCAGTATCCTCAGACAAAGTAGCGCCTTCTCTAGAGGTTCCGTTATCAGTTCCGTGGCGGCTCCCATCTGGATCTGGCGTAGGAACGCTTCGGTGTTCTCGTGCCAGAGTTGTAGGATAAACGAGTAGACGGAGCTTGTTAGTTCCTGAGAAAAAAAAACTGCTAAGATTAAGATAGGTATAGGTTTTACGCGGTTCTACACAAATAGCTGGTTTTATAATGACAACATTTCCAAACTTTACCGACACTTTATATTTCTATCACAAGTCTCGATTATCGGTATTTCGTGCTTAATTTAAGACAATATTTTCGAACTCTGCTGAGACTATCGTGTCTCGATTATCGGTGTTCTTCTGCTTAAGTTGCAGGATGAACGAGTAGACCACAAGGAAGACAGAGTTAGGAAGAAAGAGCTTGTCAATTACTACAATTACCAAAGTATTCACTCAGCAGCTTGGCAGAAGCCACTTGACGAAGCTTAAAATGCACGACGGGCAATAGCAATAGCAATTATAGGAATATAAGAGATTATGGGCTAAAAATTAACTGATTCCCGAATGCTCCCCAAATACGAACACACTTAAAGCTCACAACAGACGAAACTAAAATATATATTAATATAAATCATAGCAAGGTACATTACAGTATATTTTCAATAGTAATCGGCGAGTGACCATAGACGCAGCTATAACGTATAATTTTTATTACGTCACCAAAATATATCGACAGACCATATATTTTGGTATAGTAAGACATGACGGCCGCAGAGCTAATGAGTGCAAAAATATATATTATAGTATAGCCACCGTCTGTGGCAGCTTGATATACCGTGATATGTATAGCTTACTATATTCATATTATATTATAGCACCGTCTGATGTGGGTTTTAA
This sequence comes from Eupithecia exiguata, assembly GCA_947086465.1. NCBI lineage: Eukaryota > Metazoa > Arthropoda > Insecta > Lepidoptera > Geometridae > Eupithecia > Eupithecia exiguata. The sequence continues at coordinate 5,190,052 of OX352243.1, read as the reverse complement.
GACAATTATCAGCGATCTTTTGTTTTAATGCACTTGCTTTCGGAGAGGTTAATTATCAGCTATCTTTTATTTTAATGCACTTGCTTTCGGAGAAGTTGTTAGCCCTGCTGTCGTTGACGTCATTTACTCTAAGGCCCATGTTATGAAAGCGTGCTCATTCATAGATCTATGCTTGAGTGACATTTATTACATAGAAAAGCGTCGAGCATAGATCTATGACTAGCAAGCTTTCATAATTAGGGCCATAATGTGATTTAATAAATTGGTCTGCAAATAAATGTGTTTTATTAGAGTTATCAAACTTTTTTACCAAATAATGTTTCTTATCAAAGTTTTAAAACAAATTGCATAGAAAGCCCAATAAACTTATCACAATTCTTTGTAAAACTTTGCAACTGGACGTGTAGCAAAAAAGTTAATTATTACTAAAAATGTGTATAAGACTTTTTCTAAGGCGTTTAGACGTGTTTGACGCCAGAACCAAAGTACTGAACCGATTGGGCTGAATTTTTGCATAAATGTAGGTCTAGACCTGGAATAATACATAGGCTACTTTCTATATGTCTGTATTATTTCTATAGGTTACCTGTGAATGATTTCGCAAGGGATAGAAATAACCGTTTCCATAGAAACAATGCATCCCGTGGGCAGAAAAGCTTGACATAACACACACATACCTGAAAAGTTTTCCTGTCTGCAATAAGCCGCTTGGAAGCGAGTGCCTTGACGACGTGATGGAAGATGAGCAGCGATCGGTGTTGAACTAAAGTCTGAGGCGCTTTCAGTGCGCCCATCAACTCGGGGACTAGGCTTGACCAGTTTGTTGGGCAGTCGAGTCTGCGGAATAAAATTTTGTATGAATTATAATAATCTACACACCAAGTCCGTCAACTCGACGACCCAGCCCAGCAGGTTGGCGTGGGCGGCATTAAATGATGGTCTAGTGTTGTTGTACATAAGACTATAACGAATTCTATGACTAGATTTTATAAATGTGATAGCGGTGTAGGTACCTGCTTAGAATTTGGACCACCCCTACTCTTCTCGCAGGTATCGTAAGAGGCGACTAAGGGATATCCATCGGGGAGCGGGAAGCAGTACCTCCTGCAGAATAATTCTACCATCGAACTGCTTTTCCCAAACCGCATGCCATAGCGCGCAGCGTGGGGATGTAAATTTAGTATTTTTGTAAGTTAGCCCAGCAGCCAATGGTGTTTTGTCAACTAAGTCGGCGAACCACCCGACTTTAGTGTAGACTCCATTAGAAATTCATGTCGGCGACATTGCTACTCGGCGACTTGTGCCGACATATCGGTGTATGAATTTGCAGTCACCGGCACGGTGTTTTGTCAATTTGGAAGCGGTTGACAACAAGGTCGCCACCGGGCAAAGTCGGAAGGGTGACTTTGGTGTGTAGACTCCATTATGGAGTCCTATTCTAATGTAGGTACCTACGGCGTTTCTCAGTTAGGTTCACCCTCAAAATATCATTTTTGATCAACTTACTGCTTTTTCTAAGAGTTTGATGTTCATTTAAATACCTGTAAGGTTTCAGGCTGTTAAAATGAATTTGCAAACAGTACCTAATTTTACCTTCTATTTAATTTGTTTATTCTTCAACTTTCCCGTCTAAATATAGAAGAAACCCTTAACAATTTTTGTATTTTTCCACTCTCCAGAAATACGTGACGCAGAACGGTCTTTTTTATTAAGTCACCTTACATACAATAATGTATAGTAATTTATTGAATGACCGCCGAGTTTTAACTTGCTCAGTTGTTCAACAGTACTATCTGGTAGTACGTAAAGTGTATTTAAGTGTGTGGAGGTCTAAGCAAGTGATGGACGTGACAGACAACCGATGGGCGATGCTCCCTCACCAGAGATGCCAGTTAGAACCAGAACCGTAAGTTTAGTTTATAGATAGCTTTAAACTTTATTGTTACCTGCACCAGAATCATAAAACTAACATAAGATAAAAAACCAGCGGCCTATCGCTAATAGCGATCTCTTCCAGGCAATATTTGGATGTATTATTTATTTACCAAGTGTGAACGCGAAACCGATTCTATATTTCCGTGGTGTTCACAGTTTTATGAATTAGCAAGGTAAGACCCGAGTTCACCAACGATGATTAAATTTAAACAGCTGATTTGACGACGACACCTGTTTTCATACTATAACGCATTTACTGCCAAGCTGCCCAGCAGCGCGGTGCAGCACAGGCACACGTGCGTCCAGGGCCATGAAAGTGTTAAACGTCAAAGTTAACGGACCAAGCTGTTTGCCATTAGGAGGCCATTAGGAGAGGCTTATGTCCAGCAGTGGCTGATGATGATGAACACAGGTCGGTAAATAATCTCTTAACAGTAGGAGGATTCCTTTAATAGGTTAAAAAACCTTTAATAGGTTATCGGTTCATAGTATGGAGGGCCTTGCCACACTGCACATAATAAACAAAAATTACTTACCTGGCTATTTTAGAAATTAAGACAGCTTCCTGAGTAGCAATCTGTGTTACCGGCTCACTGAAGACACTGGTTGTCAACAGACCTTGCCGCAGTTTCTCTTTTTCGTCATCAGATATAGCATTAGGAGCATTCCTTCGCCAGTATCTGTCCACTCCATTCTTAAAGCAAGTTACAGCTAGCCAGCGTACATTACTGTCGATGGTATGATTTGACAGGACATTCTGTGAATCCAGAATTGAATATAAGGTTGTGGATGATGATGATTTAATTCTTATTTCTTATTTAATTCATTTACCTTTTTGCGAATAAATAATTATCTAATTGACCCCTGTCACTCTTGGTAAATAAACCAGAATAACGTCTGAACAGGCTATAGTGTGGAACAACAATATTTAACAACATATTTAGTTCTATCAATTTGCAGTTGAATTCTCCCAGCCCTTAGGGTGCATTCATACAGTTTTTTTCCATGATGGCATGGCATATGTAGTCGCAGAAGTGAGTTCACACACCAGACAGTATTCCGGTTCCAGTACACGATTGTTTCAAGCGTTTAGCGAAGGATTCATAATAAACTGATTGGCTGTGTGAATGCGCCCTTACCAATAAAACGGAGTAGAAGCCTGGTTCTGTTTCCCATTCTTGCAGCTGCTTTTCAGCAGGCTTCAGGACCTCAGGGCTTTGGCTCGTAGCTCGATCTAGAGTATCCAGAACCAAGGCATAGATGTTGGGATCCATGGTTACCTGGAGATAAATAAAATAATAGCTAGTAGGTAGGTAGGTAGTTATGATTTAGATAAACAAATGTCTGGCTGAATGCTCAGTGTTTAGGAAAAAAGTAACTCATAGCTTTCTACTACTAAACTGAATAATAATGATCTAAGATTCTTGGCTAATAATAAGTATTTTATGAGCATGACCGTCTAGTGGAGGCAGTTACAATGTTGTTTAATATATTTAGACAGCTTTGTTGAGAACCTATTAAGTTCTGTGCTAATAAATTATACATTATTAGTGGCTCTGAAATTGATTTTAGTAAGTGTCTGATGAAACTATATAATATATCTACAGAACCACTACCTACATATCTATTCCCGGTAAGTACTTTAAAAAGTGATAGGTAATTATATCCAAAGCAATTCGAATGAAAACTAAAAGAGGTTAATATTAGCAGGATGAGAGATCCCGAAGTTTCGGTATGAACAAATACCGCTTTAAAAACGATAAAACACTCACTTTTCACCCTTTTTATCCCAAAGGGCATAACATAATTCACCCTTTTTATCCCAAAGGGCATAACATAACCTGTTTGCCCAGAAAACAGACATGAAAATAGACAAAAGATAAGAAGTACTTATGAAGTGGATCAAGTTCTATTTACAGAAAATCATTTTTAATTTCATCAATGATTTCCCTCAACGCAATGTAAAACAAATAAAATTCTGCAGAACGAAAAGAAAAATGCAATCCACGAAACGAAAGTAGCAAATTTTTTATTGATTATTTTTCAATCAACTTGACATGACAGTGACACTGTCAAAACAAATTCGAAGAGAATACATGCTTGGAGCGATTTAGGGACGATAAAAATCGGGTAGGATTTGCCTACACACGAGGCGATTTATGATACGATCTAGGGTCCTCCCCACCACTGTCCCGATATCGCCAGTGATTTTAGGGTCGTGTCACACGACCCTAAAATCACTGGCGATATCGGCGACTACACACGACTCGTGTGTAGTCGCTTTTAGTACTGCCCTCTGCAAAGAATACAACCTAAAGAAACAGGTATACTCAATCTACGGAATACAATAACTGGCCCTCTGAGTAGAGAAACCAAATACTGCCACATGAAAAATCATAATCGTGCAAGGTATTTTATGCGTTCTGGCCTCGTTCTAGCGCAGGTAATAAATCTGTGGTTCTTAATCGATCTTGGGAATAATCCATGATTATCTTTTGTTTTTAGTGCAACATCTAGAGCAGCACAACATTTCGGTTTTAGATAATAATTTTTGTCATATTAATTAATTTAATGTTAATTTTCCACTCACAAAATTTTTGGCAATGGGACATCCATAGTCGAAAATATAATTAGTAGTTATCATTGTTATCTTACAATCAAACGTATAGCAGCTTATCAATAAGCACTTATCATGTTGTGATAATATTTTATGTTCCTTTAACCTCGTTTGCTCTATGGAACCAAGAAATAGAAATTGTAAACTATAAATTAAAATATTAATCACAAACAGTCGATTGATTACATAAAAACACAAGATTTTATTAGCAGTTTATAAAATGGCAAGAGGATATAATATTGAAGTGAGCTTACATAATGATTCAATTGGGAATTTTTATACCGGTGATTTATTTACTGGAATCATAAACCTGGAAATAGAAAAGGATCTAAAAGTTGAAAGTAAGTTGATCCGTTTAATGTTATTATAACGTCCAATAACTAGAAATATCCCCAATATTTCTATATTTTTTTTTTAATTCTTAGAGCTGTTTACACAATGCGAGCTGCTGATCTGATCTGCTGTTGTCAGTAGCTCTCATTGCATGCTCACAAACCAGTAGCTGAGTTCGCTTGTGCTGTCCACATGCTGCCTAGTCTAATGCGAGTTGTAACGATGTAGAGTCAAAGTGGTTGTAATGGTACTCTTGTAAACGAATGACGTTAAAATAATGATTAAATGTTCCAGACATTGAAATGGAAATCGTCGGCGTAAGTAAAGCTCAATGGTCAAGATTTACTCCCGTAGTTCCGTACATAAAAATATATTCTGAGAAGAAGAAAATACTATCTATAAAACAAAATGATCTATTTAAGGAAGACATAGGAGTTGGTTCGTATTTTATTTCCACTTCTTGCCTATTTCATCTGTTTATTACTGTGATGTGATGCCCACCTAGCCGAATCTCGGCCACAGTGGCCAGTCCCAGCAAAGACTAGCCAGGTGTGCACGCAGGACATATTATTGCAGTGCACAAGTGTGCGCGCAAACACAGGTGCATTCTCTATTCCCTCACCCTTATAATCCGATGAGACAACAGAACGACACCAATGGGCAGAGGTAAGGCGTAGCACCAACAACATAACGTGCTTTCTGAGACACGAGTTGTAACACCACCAATTTCCTGACTCCGAGCTGCTACCGTGATTATTTTTACTGTAGTAGGTTAGGTGTAGGTACCTCTATCCCTGTTTGCAACGATTAGTATGCTACACTTGTTGGAGTTTTTAAATGAAGGCAGCTACCAAATTCTTCACAATACAAATTAGGTTCTAGGTTAACTAAGATTGATTTGATATCTAGAATTTTTATATCAAGTAATAAACCTTCATTTTCAGATAAAATAATACCAGCTGGAATGTACTGCTTTCCTATTCATTTTGCTCTTCCACAAGATCTACCAACATCTTTTAAAAGTTCAATAGCTAGTGTTCACTACTATTTGAAAATAAAAAGTAAATCACGACGCAAAATAAAAAAACATGTCAGTTTTAATGTGGTATCAAATGTTAATTTAAATAATTTAGATGACATGATGGCAAGTATACCCACCGACATATTTCATCAATTCCTTTAAATGAGATCGACTATATTCTACTTAATAAGTTTAATTTTCTTTTCAGAGACCAAGTGAATATGAATTTCAGCATATTTTGAGAAAATCAACAAGGGTCCTTGTCCATCTAAAAACATATAAAAGTTTTGCACCCAGGCAAATTGTTCCCTTTTCGATTACGATAGATAACGAGAAACGAGTTAAAGTAAGAAAGATCCGAGTCTTTTTGGTTCAGGTCGGTATAATATTAGATATCAGAATTCATTATTAATAATTTTACATAGTTTGTAACAAAAATTGAGAACCAAACTTTCAGGAGTGGTTCAGATTTGAAAGTAGAATACAAGATTTCTTTTTGTAAAAACCCGACGGTTATATTTTTGGAGGAATATTTTTCCTTCTCACTCTTCGAGAAATGCGAACGAGTGCCCGGGACCACTCGTTGCGTATCGAGCAACTTATCGAAGAAAAGTCCTCGATAAATATCGAATTGCAGATGTTGTGAATAGCTTGTTTGATTCGAAGCAATCACACGATATTTTGACAGTTCTTGCCATATTTATCGAGTAGATATATTGCGAGAATTGCCTTCCAGTGGTGAACAATGAATCACCGTTGGTTATCAGTGGGTCTAGGGGTTTTCATAGGTAAATAATTAATATATTGAAGGAAATGATATTTTTTATTGATGAAAAAAAAACTCATCAAAAGATATCTCAGACTATCTTAAAACTTAAGACCTAAGAGAAAACCAGATAATACGAAAATTAGTTTTTTCTAATTATAAAATAAACAAACAAAATGCATCATTTGAACAGTCTTGATTTTTTAATACTTACATCGTTAATTTTCGCCATCTCGTATGCTATCTGGCGGCAAACTCTAGTGGTAAAACCATAAAACAATAAGGCAAGGCATCTAGTGTCTTATACCAATTTTCCTATTGATTTATTTCTGCCCATTCAGTAACAAAATCATTTTATTTTCATATTAAAGATATAGGTTTTAAATAAATTGGTTCTATTTCCAGTAATATATCGGTTAATGTATTACGATTAAAACCCAGTTTTAATCATCATCTTAGCAACAAGTGCACAGTGAATCGCGACGGACTGAGTACTCAGTAAATCAGACTCACCCTTGACCATAGGTCTAAAAATTTAAAATGCAAACAAGAATTAACCGGATAAAACTAAAACAAATAGCTAGTTGACATCTATTATTTATATCACAGTTTAATAATGAGGTCACAGTATAGAAATACAATTTTATCGATATCTATTATAAGTTAGCAATTATAAACAAAATATCAACTAACATTCAAAATATAAAAAGTGTTACCACTTAATCGGGCGTGGTGCATCGTCTCTTGGGCGAAACTGCCCAGGAACCTGGCCAAGCAGGGATTGCGAGTAGGGGGGTGTGAGCAGGCAAGCGGCTGCGCTACTCGTATTAATTTTGACAAATATGCGAGACCTAAATGTACCCTGCCTGACCCACTAGTTTACTCGGTAACCCTAAACAATTAATTAACCAAAAAATATCTTTTATCTGTATTTTATGATCGAATCTGAACCACATGACAACAAAAACGTGATAACTTTACTGACTCGAAACAGGGTACCTAAGTACTCCAATAATCAGACGCCCCATGCTCAGTGTTGTTTTTTATGCTAGATTCTATTATGTTCTCGTAAAGATTATTTTTACACTTTTTATTAAATAACTTTAGAAACATTATATCTGTTTGTATGAGTGAAATTGCAAACTATTTGACGTTGTTACCATAATAGCTAAAAACTCACGCAAAATTTGTCCAAAAAACGTATTTCTCTCGCGATTAAGATTTTTTCAGTAATAATATTTTCCAACTATGAAATAAATATATTTTTAACTTTTAGAAATTACTCTATACCGTGTCATCAGGATATGCAGAAGATGAAAAAGACATATTTTTTATGGACTACAAAAAATGTGAAAATACTATAATAGATGTGTGCAATTTTGAAATGGAAATACCTCAAATAGCCCCGTCAAGCATAAATACGACAGAACCTATGATAGGAATTTCCTACGAGTTAAGGGTAGGTACGTGGACGTTTCTTCGGATGTAGAATGTCAATCTCTCTTAAAAAGTTAATCCCGAGGAAAAATGATCTGAAATTTATACATGAACACTTACCTTTTTTTTTCAGATGGAACTCATTTTTCCCTATCATTTTAACCTTATAGAAAGTATACCTGTAACTGTTGCGGCTGTTCCGGTACTTTATTACGAATTTTAAGTACGCGTTGGTACTTATCCTACATGCTGAAAATTAAATAATTTCTCAAACTCTCCAATAGAAGTATGGACAACGAAATGAAACGAAATCTTCGTACACCTAATGTATACCTAACGCTTCTAAAAGTTTAGTCTATTCAGCTATAGTTGCAAACCCATCGCCACAGGTGGGCTGAAAACGTTCAGTAGTGGACTTTTAGATATGTGGGAACATGACTATTTTCTTTAATAAAATGATTGGGTTGCCTGGAAGAGATCGTCCATAGCGATAAGGCTGCTTTTGTACCTCTTCTCGTAGAATTTATTTCTGTACTGTTTTCTGTGTTTGTGTGGTACAATAAAGTATTGTCTATCTATCTATGATTGATTCGGATTCCTTGCATCAATCTAAATAAATATATACCTATTAATATATCTGATGAATAAAGTATTTTCATAGTAGGTATATCGATTTTAAGTTTTTTTTTGTAAGGAGCAACAGCAAAATTGACTAAATTAAATACACCCTTACCTTACGGTGCCTCAGAGACTCAAAAATGTTAACCAAAACAAGTCACGTCATTAGGATGGTGTGGATAGGTACCTACTAACTTGCTCAGTACCTGTTCAATCATTCTCTTTGTATTCAAAGGTAAACAACAGCTAACGCGAACGCGCACTGGTCGTTGCTGTTTTTTAAATATATATTTCGATACATTGTATGATGTTTGATAAGGCTGCCTGGAAGAAATCGCTTTCAGCGATAAGGCCGCCTATTGCACTGGTCATATTTTTGTTAAGTGCAATAAGGCGTTCATTCATTCATTCACTCATTTATAAATCCGCAAATATAAAATGTTATAAAATATTATGGTATTCATTATTGATTATAAAAATCTAGACCCGATCATTATATCCCAATTTTTTTTATCGTTCTACTGCGCAATGTTCGTCGCGTCATGGTGGTAGGCGCGCCGCGCCGTCCTCGCCGCCCGCGCCGCCGCCGCCGCGCCGCCGCCACTCCATCGTAGCCGCGTCGTCGTCGTCGTCGTCACCGCAACTTCTATGGTAGCTTCTCTCAAAATAAAATTGTCTATGATCGTAGAGAAATTCATTCTCGATCTCGAGCACAGAGTTTAGTACTCTATGATCTCGAGGCACAAATCGTCGTGTGAAATGGCAACATTGTAAAAGTGACATCTTTCGCTGTAAATAGAAACTAAAAGTTTATATCCGTCAAACTGATGCACTTATAAAACTAATACCCGGTGCTTTTGGTAAAATGTTGATCATTTTGCATGTATTATGCAAATAAAAATTATATTATGATTATTTAACAAATAATTTATAATATTACAGTACTACTTGCATGGTTATATATTAATTGAACAAGTATTTGACTGAATCCTCCCTCCATGATTTTTTCAAGAAACCGGAAATGGTTGGTCCGCCATAATCATTCGTGTGGGTCTGTGCTTGTGTGGTTTGGGTTTGGGTGTCATTACCGGTGCCAACCATTATTTATAATTAGTAATAAGTTATGCGTATGAACCCAGACATGGACGATGACGAGAAGGGGTAAGTTTTCTAATATTTCTGTACTTTTATCGAACTAAGGGTTTCCCACATTGTGCCATCTCAATAGGTCAACCGAACGTACTGGCATGTTCGCTTGGTGTGTGTCGCGTTTCGTGGATCGCAACGGTCTCTTGAAGTAGCATCTTGTGTAATTTTTGCTCGCATCATCTTTAAAATTCATTTAGTTCTGTATTTCATGGTGACGTGCGTCAACCGTAACCTGTCTTGGATACGGGCAACGAATTACCCTTTTACTTTATACCGGCTAGCGGACACCGACCCCAAGCCTCGCCGTGTGACTTGCGTGGTACGATGGTGGCAACGATTACTTTCCCATGGCATATTTCTATTATTTTTTGCCTGTAACAGTTGTAGAATCATCTAAAAATCAGTTTATGTAACTGTGCCGCTAACATAAATCAGTGATGTGGATAAGTCGCAATATTGTAAAATTAACCTTTGTGTGACTAATCAGTGCTTTCTCTTATCGCTGATTTTGCGTCAGGGCTTAGCTGGCATCGTGTTTCGTTGAATACAGTGTGTTTTCGGCAGTCTGTTTGTTATTGAGGTTACCAGATCAATCGCCAGATTGCCGCGTTGCTCGATCTCATTTACCTTCAAGCCGCGAAACGTGCTGATTCATTTACATACGGTTAGGTCTTTTGTAGATACTACGTCGACAAGTATTTACAGCTTCAAATTATGTTGCGCTTAATTTTGGAAAACTTATCAATAGAAACATCCAACTAACCTATACTGTTAATGGGTAATTCTTTGAACCCTAGCTTGATTTGAGACAGCTCTACTGAAACTCAAGGTCTGAGATAGTGCTATCCTTTTCTTTCAAAACAAGCACAGCTTGGAGTTGTTAGTGAAATTTCCTAAAATACCACTGAAGCTATTTGTTTTCGTGTAAAGTTTGTGGTAAGAGAAAAAATATGATATACAAGTAACCTCTAAAAGTGTACATACATTCTACTGATCCAATAAAAGTAACAGCAAAAAGTGAATGTCACTTTCACAAAAATCTTTTAGGGACATAGGTAACAGCCTCTTGCATATTTTAGTTTAGATCATGAAATTTTTTTTTTGTAACAGGTACCTAGTCTGATATTGAAAATCAAAATAAACATTATTTTGAAATTCAATTGTTCCTTGATAGTTTTAAAATAGTGTTGAATTAAACTGAACACAAACATAAGCACATAACCCTAGCGAAGTAAAAGTGAAATACAAAAACTGGAGAATATGGATGACAATGAGTAAGTTTGTGCAACAAATTTTATAAAATACATAACATATAAATTCTATATGTAACTAATAGCAAAAATTGCAAATACATACACTGTTATCATTCACATTTATTGGAATTAATTTACCCAACTGATAAGTGGCACCTTGCTTTGCTACCAACTAGGTTTTAGGTCATTTGTGTCATTCGCAGAGATTTCCCGACTGGTTTAATCAGACTAATCAGTCTTTGCAATTTGGACAATGATATTTGTAACTATCAAAAGGTTTTATGGCTCATCATTGCAAAAAGGTGCAACATCAACATTGAACTAAATTTCCCTAGCCTTTTTACAGAATTGGAGTGAGAATGAGTCTCCAGTGACATATTGCAACTTTAGCATAGAAAAAATGAAATGCATCTTCATCATTATTTTAATGCTAACATTTTTACAGCTAATGATATTATGCACATGCCATCTTGACTCCCCAAGTCAAGATTTTTGATGTCCTACCATTTTTAAGATTGCAACTTATAGAATTAGCCGATTTAGTTAAAATGTGATGCTTAATATTACTCAAGCTAATGAATAGTTGAAAAGTTTGGAAACATCCTTCAGATAAACACTCCCTCTAGAAGCTGTTGTTTTATTAATTATAACTATAAGTTACTCAGATCCTGCTTTGTTAACCATCTTTCATTAATCCATCCATAAAATTTAGTGAACTCTTAAACTGTTGACCAAAATTCAATGGGAAATAATGCAGTCAGATGCAAGCTTTAATTACCCTACCTGGATCAGTAGGGATTAGATGTCTGGATATGAATAAATGTTTATGTATGATCTGCAGATTTTTATCCAGATCAAAAATTATGGAGAACGGGACCCCTCAAACCTCTGGTTTATCAGCTAGTCTTGGGTTTTATTGTACTGCATGAATTATCTATTATTTATCCAATATCTTGTTGCACAGAAAACTGTTTGTCGGCGGTCTGTCATGGGAAACCTCCCAGGAGAACCTGCAGCGCTACTTCTCCCGCTACGGCGATGTGATAGACTGCGTGGTTATGAAGAACAGCGAATCTGGTCGCTCCAGAGGCTTTGGCTTCGTGACCTTCGCCGAGCCATCGCTGGTCAACGTTGTGCTGCAGAACGGGCCTCACCAACTTGATGGCAGGTAAGGACTGACGGAAACACCACAGGTTCATTGCTAATGCCATTACATACATACATCACAATAGGTAATTAATTAGGCCATCCACCTGTTGGATGCTAATTCAAAATCATGGGGGTGGCTGGAAGACTGAATGAGCAGGCTGATGTGATGTCAGTATTAAATACAGCATTTACCAGGTCCAAGAATTTAACGAGATTATTACTAACTTTTTCACATATTGTGTAACAGGTAGGTATGAATGCAGTCAACATAATATGTCAGCCACGGCTTCAAGGAAGTTCTGATGATAGTGGCAAAGACGTACTTGCTATTATTACAATCAATATGAAAGTTACCAATTCACCATCTGTTCAAAATTCAGTGGCCCACGTTGGCAGTTAACTAACATATTTTGTCTGAATATTGCAAGAGGTGGAAAATGGAAGACAATATTAATAGCCAAAGTCCTTTCAATTTAGTTAGATACATCATAATAGGCACAATTTTAATTGAATTACAAATGTCAGCTACCGCAACCTCTACAAGATTAACTTACATCCCTAAATTCACGAACAAAGATGAAGGTTTTGGTTTGAATTCCAATAATATAATTATTCCCTTTATATTATTTAAATTTGTAGAATTTTCCATAAGTCTCCGTCAATGGGTAAGCTAAGTGGATCTTGCAGAGATGCGAAGTTGCCCTTGGTAAGCCCACCAAACTCTATTCAGCCATCGCATCTCTGTATAAATTATACAAAATAAAACGATTAGAGGCATTAATAAAAAGCTTAAAATAGATATCACAAACTGCCCATTGAAATTTCGAAATTTCCTTTGTTCAACGTAATAATAAGATAAAATAGGTGGCAACGCTATTTGGGTCGGGGTAGCGCCTTAAGTATGTAGCATAAATTGAGCACCTCTTGTCTTATTCAAGCCCGATTTAGGTATAAACTATTACGACTAATCAATCAATCAAAACAGAAAAGTTAATAGCAATTGACCCAATAAATTCTGTTACTTCTTGCTAGGTCTTTGGTATATTTCATTGATGCACGACATAAACCAACCCAATCTTAGTTCAAATTCAATAGAAATTAAGATAATTTTAGCTTTCTTCGGCATTGTCGGTTATAATTAGATGATCTACTGAAGGGCGAGCTTATTTTTAACTCAAGGATCCTTATTTCATCAATACATTACCTACCATCTGAGCTATTACAAACACAAGTTAATACTAGATGTCCAGTAAAACAATAAAGAAGTAACGGTTATTTCACGCATACTTCATTTATTTTATTACACATACATACCTACCAGCTGTGCGATTACGCTATATTTTCCCATTCCCATACCCATTGAATGGGCGATCCGGGGATAATGGTCATAAACGATTTCGGTTGCCAATATGGTACTAAAATACCTACTACTTTCTTGAGGTATGCAACCAATCGACAACGGAATTTTTAACGTCAACGTCAAGATATAACCTTAGTCAAAGTCTTGTCAGATTACTCACACTTGTTCCAATTTTTGCTCGAATTATAGCAATCCTGATTTAAGATAGATATATAGATAATGTTTTATTTCATAACCAAAATATTCAGTACGTTATTAAACTTATCCCAGAAAAGGCCATGGAATTGGCGGCCTTATTGCTTTAAGCGATTTCTTCCAGGCAACCAAGGTGTACGGAGAAAATCAGGATGGCGGTGCTTACGCTAAGCTAATACGAACCAATTATACTTATACACAAATACCAAGAAGATTAATATACTAATACATAACAACATAATAAAATCAATAAAACATTTAGACATACTATACAGATAATAAATATAATACATATACATGACATAATAATCTAATCCGACGTTATACCTAGATAATGATTGTAGACTTTTCTTTTGAAAGTTTGCTGTGATGTAGCCTTTTTTATATGAACTGTTCCATAGTCTGACAGCTTATGCCGTGAAATAATCGCTAAGTTCGTTGAGCTGGAGCCACCTGCATACGTAGGGTATCAGAAGACCTGAGAGAGAGACCGTGAGAAGAGTGAAAATCTTTCTTTGATATACGAAGGGGAAAAGGAATTGAACAGTTTAGAAAAAAGGAGGGACAGAATGTGTAGATTACGGCGCCTGCGAATGGGAAGCCACCAGGAGAAGTATTGAAATCGAACGATATTCGGAAAATGACTTGGGATTGGGCTTCTTAGGTAAATGTAAAAAAAAAACTATTATTGTATCTTTCCAGATGCACGGAAAAGTGCCGTGTTATATTGAGAATTTCGTCTTCAAAGTTACAAACAGTAAATAACATACGAGTAATGAAACGTAGTCGAGCTAAACAAGGTCAAGTGCGAGTAACATAAGTATGGGGTTTACCTATAATTAACTTAAAACATCACAATTGAGTTTGACTTTTGAGATATTTTGAAGTTGACAGCTATATCGTCGGTCGGCTCCATAATGCTAGAAAAAAAAATTGCTAGAAAAATTGAATGTATTCGTTTTTGTATCATCAATCATTATGTGATGGAAACTGAAATCATCTAAACCCAGTCTCCCCGGATGGTGTTCCATTGAATGGGTTTATTTACCAAAATCGCACAGCAGGATCTGTGCTATGTTTTAAGAATGTTTGCGGCCGTAAATAATCCAAGTGTCACTAACCTCGAGCATTACTAAATCGGTGAGAATTAATAACGAAAATTCCACTTTTAGCAAATGTTTGTCTTGATTCAGCATTTGAGGAATCTGGGTTGAATTTAAATATTATGTGTTGGATGATTACATAGACTTTAGGCATATACATTGTACCTATATGCCTAAAGTCTACGAGGTTTGAGTTGTTTAATATACAACTTTATATTATATTCTCAATGTACAAACAATAGTACAAATCAATTTAATCTGTTTTTGCCGCAAATTATGAATTTTGCATTGGAGGAAATCTAATCGACAAGTAGTGCAAACTCTGTCATCAAAAACTTTTTAGGTAAAGTATGGGCGCAATGTTTACACTCATTGTATCTTGAGTTTGGCCTGGCTATAATTAGGTTCGCAGTTACCACATCCAGGCAGTGCCTCCAGAAATCTAGCTGTTGGTTCGTTCAGGTGTTTGTGGAATATCAACGCAAACTAGCATATACTCGCTGTTCCTGTGATCTGACGAGTCTACAAGGTTTGCAACATTGTTGTAATAAACTTCACTAACTTACCATCTGTGAATGCCAGCTTCAAATTCTTCTAAGTGAAAGTAGAAAGTGCTATAGCATCATTTGAACTGGCGAAATTTACTTCGATCGAAGTTTTTTTACATGAAAAGCTAAGCACAGTGGACGTTTACCGAAGGACGGTAGGTAACTTCACATTCTTCTGATAGTACTACTTGCGTCATGATCTGCCCAGGAGCAGCAGTGACACACAAACACACACACACACACACACACGGTATAATATAGATCCTAACCTTAGGACCCTAGTGAACGTGTACAAAACTTCGCAGGACCATCGACCTGAAGCTGTGCACGGTGCAACCCTTTCATCTCAAATTTCGAGAATATTAAATTTTAAAATACCTGAGGGACAAATTTGAGTCAATAAGTTATACAGAGTGTTACAAACGAACGTTGCCTACAGAGGAAGTACCCAAAATATTCAAGAAATTTTACTCAAAGGAAACATTCCTCTATTTCTCAAAAATCACGAACCGCATTCACAGAATTTTCAAAAATCACTTGTCTTAACCGGTAATCGAAACCGAATTTACTATCTTGAATATTTCTGGTACCTACTTCCCCTCCAGGTAACGTTCGTTTGTAACACCCTGTATTAAGATTTGAAGAATTAAATTCTACGCAAGCAAAGACTGTAACTACTACACATTCATACGTTACATCACACTATCACACGAATATTATAACTAATTTATAGTTTGGTTTGGATGTTTGTTGCATTTTCACACCAAAACTACTGAACGGATCGGTCTGAAGTTTTGCATACAGGTAATTCTAATCCTGGAATCAAACATAAGCTACTTTTTCTATACTAATATTATAAAGAGATTTGTTTGTTTGAAGTGAATGAGGCTCCGAAACTAATGAACCGATTTGACTATTATAATTTTCTTTCACTATTATAATCCTATACTCAGCAGTGGGTGTCAACGGGCTGATGACGATGATAATTATAATCCTACATTATCCTGATGAACACAGGCTATAAAATATTTTCAAAAAAGTTAGGGATCCGTATGAAAACTTCAATAATGTAACCCAAGCAAGGTGTGAATAAACTACCATAAAAAAATCGTGTACGCTGCGGAAACGATTGAAAATAGAGCAAAGTTATGTACTTACTGCAATTTTATAGAAGACATCAATATGTACAAAAGTCTGCAATACCATGTTTCTAACTATTACAGTTATGGCACAATAACTAAGTAGTTATTGTTCATTATAAGTATAATGGGGAAAGATTTGTTTGTTTGTTTGAATAGGGTCCAAAATTACTGGACCGATTTGAAAAATTCTATCCCCATTAGAATCCAAGATAATTAAACAAAACAAATAATAATATTATCTAAAGTATATTTTTATAATAAAAAAATTTTATTCGGCCCGACACAAAAAGAGGGTTGTTTTAAGTACGGGTGGATCTATCTATCTGTGGGTTGTTGCGGCATCATAGCTCCCAAACAGATGATTTTGCTTGCTTTTTTTGTCAAAGTCGTCAAAGTCTGCCAAGAGTGTGTTAAAATTATAATTTTTATTATTTTTGTTAAATTCCTATATCTACCCGTGCGAAGCCGGTGCGGGCCGCTAGTATAGCATAAATCAGTTATCATGTGAAAAAAACACCTTAAAGTTCCATAGAAACACGTGCAAAGCCTCGGGCAGAAACTAGTTAACAATAACTACTAAAATCAGTTGCGTCATGATCTGCCAAAGAACGCCAGAAATGACTGTGTGTACATAACCTTGCCTCGGACTCTAGACCAACATCAGTAAATGTGTACAGAACTCAACTCTTTGCTCGCAGAACCATCGACCCGAAGCCGTGCAACCCTCGCACGCTGCAGAAGCCGAAGCGGGGCGGTGGTTACCCGAAGGTGTTCCTCGGAGGCCTGCCTTCCAACATCACGGAGACCGACTTGAGGGTGTTCTTCGGAAGATACGGCAAGGTCATGGAGGTTGTCATCATGTATGACCAGGAGAAGAAAAAGTCGCGAGGTAAGTTTACGCCAAAAGAACGAAACTAAAAAAAAAACTAAATTAATGTTTTTTAGGGTTCCGTACCCAAAGGGTTAAACGGGACCTTATTACTAAGTCTCTACTGTCCGTCTGTCTGTCTGTCACCAGGCTGTATTGAAATTTCAATTTTGTTGTCGCTATAAAAACAAAATCTACTATATACCAGAATAAAATAAATATTTAAGGAGGCTCCCATCCAACAAACGTGATTTTGTTTGCTCGTTTTTGCTAGATATTGATAACGGCAACAGGTAGACAGAATACTTAGATAAATATTCACTTATAAAACAAATGTTAAGGGGGGTTCCCATACAACAGTGTTTTTTTTTTTTGCTGATTTTTATAGATAATAATCCGGAACCCTTCGTGTGCGAGTCCGTCCTGCACTTGGCCGGTTTTATTCGAGATTTATTGCAGTTTCTTTGAGTTGTGTAAAGGGAACATTATCTTAGCGTTTTCTTTTTCCTTTGATTTTCCTGACGCAGGTACACTGCAGCCCAGGTCACGGGATTACCGGTGATGATTTTGTCATTGAAACCTATCGTACTTCTTTTATCCTCACGTAGTTGGTTTAGTGCATTCACCATTAATCTCATCGATATTGTTCCATATAAATCACAATAACACCCTATTGTGATTTTTTTTCACACCAATCGATCGATCGTCGATCGATTGGTGTCGTAGCTTTGATCGACGGACACCGGTTGACTAACCCAATCGACGATCGATGCCAGAGGTGTAGTAGAAACTTACTATTGATCGACGTCGACTAATCCATTCCACCATTGATCGATTGGTGTGGTAGAAACTATCGATCGACGTCGACTAATCCATTCCAACACCGATCGATTAGTGTGGCAACACTAAGAGGCCTAAAGACATTGCATCATAAATACATTCACTTCAAAAACTCACGACATTTGACAAATTTTAATTTTGTTACTATCTATTTATATAGCATAAAGATAAAACGATTTTGATGGTTGGCATGTTGTCATACAAATACATAAAATACGACTTGTGCTTTGCAATTACCCAATCTTGTTTCCTAATACATGATCACATCACATCTATTTATGATATTTTATTGATGCTTAGGGTTGTCTTTGAAGATTTATTTGCAGCTATATAAATATCAGTTAGCTGTACACAAACCTCGTGTTTCCATCTTGAATTCTGGAATAGGTAATAGAAGAGCTGACTAAGACTACAGTTTGCTGATATTCGTATAATAGTACGAAACTATTTATGCATGTTTGACGGTCATAATTACAGCAATGTGTCAATTTCATGGAGAGGTGAGAAAGTGGAACAAACTAACACACTTTCTACACATCTGTAATAATAAGTATGCAGACTCGATTTAGATTCGTTTTCAAAGAATAGATGAATTTATATCCACATCCAAGGCAGTACTTGCCGCAAACGAGCTGTTGATACCTGATGTTTGGGGATGAAATTGAAAAACTTTGTTTTCTTTTCTCATAATATTGCAATAAGATTCTGTTAGAAAGTGTTTTCTCCTTCTTTTATCTTATGAACTGAATGACATGACCAAAACAGTTCTTAAGGATTTCTATAATTAATTTTTATCTTGCCATTATAAAATTTTATCTAAGCAGTGTTTTCGATTTGGATATTTCAATAGAAGAATAGAATATAGAATATACCTAATTTATTTTACTGCAACTACAATTTTTTTAACAACTTTGTTCTAAACTTCTGCATTTTTCTCTCCTTTACGCAACGTCGAAACGAGCCAATAGTAATCTACAAATTGATGTGCCCTGCCGTCTTGAGTAATTGCGCGATAGAAGGGTTTAAATTGTATAATTTGTTGCAGGCTTCGGATTCTTGTCGTTTGAAGACGAGATGAGCGTTGAGAGGGTTACCCAGGAGCATTTCATCAACCTCAATGGCAAGCAGGTTAGTAACCATAGCGCTTTACAATTTGCCGTCTAGAATTTTATTATTAATTTGATGAAAAGGTCTAGCCCACGGGTACTTAAAAGCAACTCGAATAAAAAGGCTAAACACACACTATTGAAATGCCACGCAACCAAACGAAACGAGATGCGTGTTGAGTTGAATCTTATACGATTTTCTATAACCTGAACCACCATAAATACCCGACATTTCCTCGCATTGGGTGTTTAAAATCTGATTCTGGTCATAGAAAATTAATAAAATTTGATTCAATTCTACACGCATCACGTTTTGTCGTACTACGTGGCATGTCAATAGTGGGTTTCCGGCTTTAAGCTCGAGCTTAAAACCGGCAAAAAAAGTCAACAAAAAAGTCTCAACTTGAGCCCAAGTACGACTTTTTTGACAGGTTTCAATGAATATCAAAAATTCGTTTCTTGATGTGATGAGTTACATATGAGTTGCATTTGAGTATTAAAGGCAGCTACCACATCCAGGCAGTACCTCCAGCAATCTAGCTGTTGGTTCGTTCAGATGTTTGTGGAATATCAACGCAAACTAGCATATACTCGCTGTTCCTGTGATCTGACGAGTCTACAAGGTTTGCAACATTTAATAACGATTCTAGTAGTGTTACGAGTGCAATCAACTAAATTTGTGTGAGCGCATGTGCCAGTTGCAGCGCTATACATCGTACTTCCGTATCATGGACACAATTTCTTGCCATAATCACCATACTTGACGGGCGGATGGCTGTTATTAATACATAGAAGCTCCTGCCTGCCCTGCCCTGCACTAGAAGGTTCCCTTAGTGCTGGCTAAGGGTGGTTTTCCACCAGAGATGTGCTACGTTGCCATGTTTCCAGCCGACCAATAGCATCGCTCAATTATTGCGTCACTTTTGTCAGCTATAAAAATGCCGTGCTAATGAAGCAAAACCTAACGGTCGGCTGGAATCGGCAACACAGCACTTTTCTGATGGAAAAGCACTCTAAGGGCGGGCAGGCAGGAGCTTCTGTGTGTTTTTAACAGCAATCTTATGGTATTCACGGGCTCAGTTTGACGCAAATAACATGTGCAATTTCGCTAGGTGGAAATCAAACGTGCTGAGCCACGCGACGGTTCCGGCAAGCTGGGCTCCGGCGGCAGCGGTATGGGAGGCGGTGGCATGGGCGGAGCGCCCGGCGACGGCGGCCCGCAGGCCGGCCAATGGGGCCCGCCGGCCACCGCGCCCATCAACATGATCCAGGGACATAACGGACAGATGGGCGGTCCGCCTATCAACATGCCTATGCCCGGACCTAACATCATGCAGGTAATGTATCATATCATTTTGACGTATTCCATGTTGAAAAGAAATCCTCGACTACTCAAAACGCACATCAGAGCAGATCTCGTGTTCTGATTTTTGACTGTTTTCAATGAAAATTTGTCATCAAATCTGATTTGCGTTTGAGTTCTTGGGCGTTCCTCTCTTTGGTGACGAAGAATTAATGTAGGAATAAAACTTGTGAAACAAGACTGCTTAGGTAAATCCATATTTAGGCTGTGCTTTTAGCAATCTAGCTATTGGTTCATTCAGATATTTGTATCCCACATCATCAACGTAAATAAGCATATACTCTCTGTTCGTATGAACTTCGGAGATTACAAAATTTGCTACATTGGAATATTTAGACCCAGTTGTATCAGCTTTACGAGTATTGCCTGATTTCTTCGTAGTTCACTCTAAAAAAAACATACTACACTAAATAAAAATATCAGCAACTACGCTCGCCACGACAACTGAGCAGACGCTGATGGCGCTGATGAAAAAAACTGTTATTTACGTATTATATGAAAAAAGTGCGCGCAGTGTCGCATGGCGTCGCGTCTCGGTGTGAGCTGAGCATTGGCTGAACTACAAAGCTAACGTCAATAGAGGTGCGCAATGAATTTACATCGATAATACTTAAGCTAGCTGCCTACCTAAGCACTTCGATGGATAGCCGCTAGATGTCGTTAAGACAAAAGAGTACAAAAAGAGAACCTTTCTTAGATCGCGCAAATGCTTGATTCAGTTGCAACTGACCTATAAACAACTATCCAACATCATTGTTACTTTGGGGAAGAAGTTCCCCAAAGTAACAATAATTAGAATTCACCTGTTACGCAACAAAGAGGCCTGCCTATCGCCTAGTTACGTAATTGAGTCTGCAACCAACAAGTGGTGCTGTAATATGCATATTGCGTTTCCAGGGTTACCAAGGCTGGGGCACTGGCGCTGGTCAGACATCTTACGCTGGCTACGGCGCTGCCGGCGCGGGCGCTGGCCCCGGTAACTACCAGGGCTGGGGTGCGCCGCCCGGCCCGCAGGCGCCGCCGCACGCGCCCGCCTGGCCCGCTACCAACAACTACACGCAGCATACGCAGCCGCCGGCGCAAGGATACACTAGCTATGGTAAGTCATGCACCAGTTTTGCAGGTTAGCCCATCCACAGCCCAGCCGAAGCGGTGAGACCCATATGGGCGCCCGATGCTACAACACGCTCTACATAATTATATCCATGTGCCTTATGGGCACTGAAAGAGTAACATTTTTGAATGCACGACCTGCTAGGATGTCGTCAATGGTGATCTAAGGGCTAAAGGAACAGAATCCTGCAGGACCTTCAGGCGACAAGCAGAATACCACAAGATTAAGAGACTAGTCCAGAGCTGTTTCAGTCCTGTCGACGGCTTGAAATTGTAGATATGTATTCTCAATATCAGAAGATATTCTCTGGCCAAACCTTGATCAGGAATTTAGGAAGGTCTTGACGACTTTCCTCAACAAACGTAAAAGTTAAAGAAATATTTTTTTGTCACTTAAAATACGAATAACACAACATTTAAAAATAAAATATCGTAGTCACGAAAAAACTGGTTACCACTCAGCGTGTACAGAGCGTGCCATAGCGCTGGTCTTCCGTTGTGACCGTGGTGGGTGCCCGAGGTGGCTATGTCGTACGCAAAACATACCTGAATACAAAAAAAAAACAAAACAAAATGGCCTGTATTACGTTTTATAATAATAATAATAATAACTTTTATTTCAGACCACAAAGAAAGAAACTTAATTAGGGCCCATACAATAAATACCTTATAGACTAACATAGATAGAAACATTTAAAATTAACCGAGTCATCGACGCTCCGATGACGCACGCGCGGTGTCGTTTGACAGGCGTCCAATGAACTTCCTGAAAACGACACCTTTCGGCCAAAACCCACTGTCCATGTACGTAGAGAGTCGATCCGTCGGCACTCTCACCATAAATGAACCGAAGTTCACGTTACGGCGAGACACCAATTTCTCAACTCTCGAGGAGATGCCGGTCTTCTGTCTGAGGTACTTCTCCACATCCTCAGTGGTCACGGAGTAGAAGACGCGCGACACGTAGAGTTGCGTGGTAGGTACTTCGGCACGTAGCGGGCACAGCTGCCCAGGTGCACTCGGTGCGGCAGTCCCACACTGGTTGCGACAAGTAGGTTTCCTCTTCTTCCTTTCAACAAGTACGAACCCTTCCTTGTCACATCGGCCCTTCTCAGGACCCAAAGGCAAAGTGCCACGATTAGGTTCGCGGCCACTTAGCTTCTTCCCCTTGCGAGGTTGTCGCACGGGTAGAGTCGCGGCGACGGCGGCGTAGTCACGTTTATGTAGAAACGTATGCAAGGAGTGAATTCCTCGCCTGACTGTCATGTGCAGAAATTATCCATTAGTGATAATTGTCTGTCCCACCCATACATGCCAATTTTAGTTTAATCCACATCCAGGCAGTGCCTTCAGCTTATAAGCTTTTGGTTCGTTCAGATGTTTGTGGGATATGAATGCAAATCTTACTGCTCACTGTTTCATATAAACTTTGGGTTTGATGGTTTGCGACATTTCATTTCAATATAATTTCAATGTGTAGTTTAAGCGGAAATAATCGTTTCCAAGTAAGTACTAATGACACCATCCCAAGCTCATAATCGTTTCGATGCAAAAACAGCAGCTGTCTTGACGGTAATAAATAAAGTTTGTTGTAATATACAACCTAGGAAATAGTGCTAATAATATAGCTAATATAAAACGGAATTATTACCACTTGCGTCTTCTTCTCCACGATCCGAGTTAGCGATAGACAATTCTCAAGTTAAGTCGCAGCGTATGACGAAAGTAGCGCACATTATTTCATAATTCTCATCCAGCAAAGTACAGTCAGTCAGGTTAACATTGTCGGTTGGTTGTGCAGCTAACTACAGCTCGGCGCCGGCCGCCGGCGCTGGCAGTTGGACCAATTGGAGCGTGCCACAGAACTCCAACACTACCCCAACTGGTGAGAATCATGGAATACACGTGACTCACTATCTTAGCCCTGTAGCGTGAATTAACTCGTACGTTCTGCTATGTAGCTCGATGTAGTTACATACTAGTATATTTAGTAGGTCTTAAGTGTAGTTTCGGCCTAGTAGCTCTGGATAGGCAAAACTATCGTAGCACTGAATTTATAGGATAGCGGCTCGTTGCAGTTGTCGGAATAGTTCCAAGCTTTCAATCCATTGTTTCTTTGATGTTGTCTTCAAAATTGTATGCAAAGGGCTCAAAAATTCAATAAGTTTACTGCTGGATAAAGCCACGTTGTCGGAAATGTAGTTACTGTTAACTGATCTAATACACGCAGATCTAGATTCTTAATTGAGTAGATATTGCAGACATCGTTCGCGGTTTAAAAAAACTTTTCCATTTCATCCTCTGTATTTCGAATTGGCTTATGAAAGAAGATGGCGCCAAACGTGGTGATTCGGATGACAACAGGAAGTTACACTTTTGAAGATTTGATTATTAACACAAACAGCACTCATTAAAAGTGCATTTAGGGTACACGTCATGTCCAAACGGAGCGGCCTATGATGCGAGCTGCAACATAATATGGTGACTGTTTTGCTTCTCTTTTTCATTGGGTTCAAAAGAACGACAAAACAGACTTACAACATTTTGTCGCGGCGCGCATTGTGACCTTGCAAGAATGATAAGGTTGCTAATAAAATGTTGGTTGTTGTATAGGTTCGTACGTGCCGCTGTCTGAAAGCGGCGAGATGTACGGGCGCGGCGGCGGCGGTGGCGGTGGCGCGGGCGGACCAGCCCTCAGCGGTGCGCTCTCCTCCGCAGCGCTGTCCAAGTCCTCGTCCGCGGATTACTCCACCTACCAGCAGTATCCGCCCGCTTACCAGCAGGACCAGGTACCCTACACCAACAGTTACACGGAATAAACGCACCGCAGTAGGTACTACCAGACAACGACTACTTGCTCTATGATGAAAGCGGCGAGCGCGCCACTCAACCGCGAACCATATTACCATTCTCTATGTTCAACTTTTACCTGTCATCTACAAGTGGAGCGTTGCCGCTCTCGTTATGAACGGACATGCGTGCCGCATCCTAAAGACCAATTTTTTGATAATTTCCTCACGATTTGTATAACTTTCAACTTTCTGACTTGGTCTTCGGTGTGCCGCTTCATTCAGCTCTGACGCGCATTTGTGACTGAAGTACTTACAATATGGTACCAATTCTCTTTGGATGTTCGAATGTTAAATTGTTTTGTAAGCTCACTCACAATCATGGTTTATTGCCCTGAATACAGTCACCAATGCCTGCATCTACTGGGCTATTCATTTATCATATAAATCAATGTTTTTAAAATTTTCTTATCTATCTACATGGTAAACAAGTTATCCATCTATCTACGTTTTGTATAAAATTCTGATCGACCTTTACTGTAATGAATAAATAGCCATGTTGAAATATTTTAGACGCTTAAACCGTGTATCGAACAAAACGAAGACACATGTAGAATGCATGCATGTATTTTATTAGATTTTGTAAAAAATTATACATTCTCGTACATTGTTTTCGCGTTTGATCGACAATCATACGAATACCGCAGACGTTAATACTGGTATGGCAGCTTGAAAACTTATATTATTCATAGAATGTCCTTGTGTATGGTTCAAGACTTGCTTTCATTTTCATCCAACTTAATTTCGTTCTGCCAAATCAATCGGTAACGATTAACGGAATAATCTAACGAAACTGCGCTCACTAACTGCAGATACGTATCTAATAAACCAAGCAAACTCTTGCTAAAATAAGCATGGATTGACGGAAATAAAATAAATTCACAAAGTTTCTTACAACAGATGTAAAACCTTTCGGTGAACGGTGATTTGTGTTCATTTTATATGGTAAACGATTGACAAAATTTATTCAAGTTCCGGCCAAATTATAATCTCAAGGCCACCATTTTGTAAAGTCGCCATTTTGGACGCAATGTCAACCGTTTATAATGTAATGGAAAGTAGATATTTAGGCTATCATCTCGCACTGTTTCGTGTTCTAACAACGCATACAACTTTTTCAACAAGCACTATAAATTGACGGCTCTGCGACTTTGTTCATCTAACGGTCGTAGAGACAATTTAGTAAGTCACCACGTGCTATTGTTAGAACTCGATCTGTGTCAGTGGGACGCGGTGAGAATCGGTTTATCTGCTAACAATACTCTCCATCACCGAATAACGGACTACTAGAGACCAGCCCACAATTAGTTTCTAGTCTCGTCTGTCATAGGTGCTCTACATTTTGGATGGGAAATTCATTGTACAATCATTTTTGCTTGGTTAACCACATCTGCCAAAATTATAACATCTCATATTTCCACCCAAAGTGAAATCGCAAACAATCACCTAATTTCGTTAAAAATCTATCTTGGATTTAAATGATTTCTTATTACTAATTCTTTGAATAATTCACTACTAATCTAATTAACATTTCATCACCCAAGAAAAGGTTTACGAAATCTTTCACATAACCAAGTACAGCCAAGTTATCATCAAATTAGTTTGTTTTTTTTTTGCTGATCACCTCAGTTCCTTCCCTTTTCCCTTATATACCATATCACGCTTCAAAGTTAGTTTATCCACATAAGTAGTTTTTTAATGGAATGTTTGTTAGATTCATGAACGATTATTATTATTTTTTCAAAAGTCTGAAGTATGAGGAATGAACGCATGAATAATAAAAGGGATGCTATGGCGAATTCAGCCTTGTCTTAATTTAATAAATTAAAAGAATTTTTTTGAATGATTTCGTAATATTAATGCATTATCTCAATTTGGTTGTACTTGCATTGTGGTTGTTTGCGATGAGGGCGTGCAAGGTTCGCAACCGAGCACTGGTGAGCGAGTGATGTTCAGCGAAATTAGTTCCGACTGATCCAGTCACAGCCGAAATGCAGCATGATCAAATATAATTACTATAGAGCCAATTAGTTTGTCGACTCTGCATCCGTGTGCCGTGTACTATGCTTGTTTGTAATGAATGAGATAAGATGCCGCTATGCGTCGAGTGCTAATCTCACTAGTCGCATGTCTCAGGGCCGTATAAATGTGCGATGTCTTTTTGATTATAATGACAACCTACGGTCGTACCGATACCGTACAGTGACAATGAGAAATGTCGCGTCGCTGCACACGGGCCGCTTCCTCCGGCAAATGATGGCGCTCGCACCGCTATCCATAGTGACAATGAAGAAGATTAGATAGTAGTAGAGTTTCGCTGAAGGTCTCTCATCGCCCACTCCCCCTCTATCCCCCTCGTACCTGTCGCCTCCTCCCGGAGTTCATCTCGCCCTCGGGTTCAGTCACACGCTTGCCCGGTCCATGTTCACGCGCTCAGCTACTTACATAAACCTGTTAAACAGTTTGCCGAGTGGGACTTTATGTCTTGTTCTTCTTTTCCAGTTGGTCGATCAGGGCCCACAAGAGTGGCTCATCCAGAAAGACAATTAGAGTAAGGGCGGGTATCGGACGGGGGAATGTCGCGAAACACTGGGGGATTTCTCACTATGGACGGTTCGATCGTTGCGGCAGTAGTGCACCCGTCAAAAAGGCATCGCACCGCACTAGATAATAATCATAAGCGCCTACTTGTCTACGTAACCGTAACGCAACCCGGACGCGGGCGAGGCGACCCGTCCGCCGCGGGCCGCCTCGGCACCTGGAAAGCGGCATTTAAAGTACAAATTAGTAAAATTCGGATTTTGATATTGTTACAGGTTCATTAATCTAACTTTAAATTAATAATAAGCTGTACTTTAAGTGTTCAGAGACGACCGCACCGTCTTCAATCATACACACCGCACATCCTATGCAATAAATAAATACCTAGATCGGAGTAGCATACCGTACATAAGAAGTATAACTCGGTTGGCGCGTGTCGCGTACCTCGCTCTGTAGTTGTGCTGTGCTGTACTATATCGTGAGCGCGGTACGAGACGAGACGTATACGATACCTACAAGATTGTGTGGTGGGTCTATAGGGGTCGTCGTACGGCGGCGCCGGACGAGCGTATGCCGGCGGCGAGTACCACGCCAGCGCGCCCGCCGCGCCGCCACAAGCCGCGCAGCCGCCAGGTGTGCACCATCCGCACCACGCGCCCAAACACTTCACCGCCAACGAGTTTAACAAGGAGTGGCCAGCCGCCTAAACCACCCTTTTCCCACGACCTATACACCACACCACTAGGCACACCACTCTACCCACTATCCACCCTATGCGAGAGATGAAAACGTGTATGCCTTTAAGGCTGTAACGATGGTTTCGGAGACTGCATTGACACAAACCCACATGCGTTAAGTTAGCGGTAATTTTAACGATAAAATAGCTTTTTGAAACGCGTTTACTTGTAGTTGTCGTTTTGATTTTAACTTTTATGGCATCAACGCGTCTCTGAGCGCTAATGAATCATGGTTGATATTTACTGATCGTGCGTTCTCTTTGATATTAGTCGGCAAAATTTCGCGACTCCCCTTTTAAGCTAAAGGACGCTGCAACTCGCGTATGAACTACTCGTACGCGTCTTTATTGCTTTTAATATTCTCTTTGGATGTGGGCTGACTATTTTTTAACTTTCAAAATATTTCGATTTTTGAGTATTTTTTTGTCCTTTTTAGAGCGATTTGTTTTATAATGTCGTAGGTATAGTCGTTCGTTGGCACTCTGCGCCTGTAGCGGCAGGCGCGACTAGGTGTAGGTAGGCCGCGGGGGCGTCGCGCCCAAAGGGTCACGCACATTTGACAGACACGTTAAACAAGGCCAATTTAGGGAAAATGACCTTTAAAACTTATCTTAAGCTA
Source organism: Eupithecia exiguata (assembly GCA_947086465.1). NCBI lineage: Eukaryota > Metazoa > Arthropoda > Insecta > Lepidoptera > Geometridae > Eupithecia > Eupithecia exiguata. Next base: position 5,161,390 of record OX352243.1, on the reverse strand, counting down.
AACTTGTATAAATATTATCTGATATATATATCGGTATGTATATTATTACTATTAGTATTTCGGTTATTTATCATCCACTAGACTTAGGAAAACGGTAGAGTTGTAATGGAATAATTGTGTTTTAACGAAACATAACGCATGACTGAACGTGATTATTTTATTTGTAATTATCCCATTTTTTATGAAAAGAAGGGAACGATTCTCTTATTCGTAATTTTAATTTGTTTTTCTAATATGCATTTTAGTTTTTATTGCAATTATTAAGTCGATTATGAGTAAATACGGATAATATTATATTTTTAATCAAATAAATTAATCTGCCAAATTGTAAACGAGCAAGCGATAACGTCGTACTATGTTAAGTGGAGCTCAAGCATTTAGGATATGATAATAATAGTCGGCATCGGCCATTCGCACCCCTCACGCGGACTCCCTGTACATATTTATGTAATTGTGTGTAAAGCATAATTTTAATAGATTCTCTCGTCACATAGTTTTAAAGTTTAATTTATGTGATTGCCAAATATTTTTAAATCTGTATAGAGGTTTGTGTGGCCGAGAGAGAGGCGGCCTTTAGTCGTAATGCGGCTGCGCGCCTCGCGTGTCCCGACCCCGTTGCGCCGCAAAGTGATTTATAATTTAAAATAACATTTATTAGATTAAATTTAATGTTAGTCTTTTACTGTACTATATATCGCTCAATCGTTTGACCGATCGACTGATTAAAATTTTAGTGATAAGCTAAGTAATGAAATGCGCTTCGGACGCGGGACTTACGGGGCGCGCTTGACCATCCTTCGTTGTAATTATCTTAGAGTTTACGGACCTACTGATAGACTGCCCGCGCGCCCGCACAAGCGGGACGCAGTTCCTTTAATTTAATTAATAAATTAATAGATCCGCGGTCGCAAGCTACTTGCGCCGCGAGCGGTAAGATTTGTTATAAATGTTTTAAATAGACAAATTGTTGACATTGCATAATTTGAACGTTAGAATAGGGTTATTTAAGATCGCTCCATAAGTATAATTTATCTATTGAGGAATAATGTGAAGTATAAGCAAATTATAAGCGACACGGTCCGGGGCGAGGGGTGCGGTATTCCAAATTAAAGTAATATAATAGCTAAAATAATGTAATAAAGCCTTCTACAATGTGATTCTGATAGCATTGGTACATTTCTCTTAGTCTTAAATATTTTTACAGAATCGACTGAACGAGTACATAATGTAGGTAATCGACTTGTAAAATTCGTACCTAGTAACATAAATAATATAAAATTAAATTAACGTCGGTGCCCAACTGCCACTTAGGTTACGTATAAAATAGTTCCGCTTTCTTATCGCATCGTTGCTCTCGGGATCCTGTTTATTTTAGTTAGGTTATTTTATCTCTATTCATTCCTCGTTGATTCAATTTGAAGATAGATATTCGTTGGTCGGGTCACTCTTGCCAGTCTCCAATGTAGCGTCCTGTTATCTGCTCCGCTTTCCATCCCTGCTCCGTTCGTGCGAGTACCCGACCTCTTATCCCCCATATTCAGTTCGCGTTTTATCTTTCATCGTTTCGGTAGAGAAAATTAACAACCACCGATAAAACGAACGAAATAGTTCACACCTGATTTAATATGAGATAACGTCGTCGGTTATAAAAGTATATAGATTTACGTTATGTTCAGTGATAATATTGATAAGCACTAAGGTGTGTTAGACACGGGCCCGCGCCCCCACTCAAAACTTTTGGAACAATTAAGAACTTAGTTTGTAATTAATCAATGGCAATCTTCTTGTTATATAAAGAGTATAATTTATTTAACGTAAAATATCGTATGTATTAGAAATTTTAGATTTACTCAACATTAAACTTAGTGCAAATTATTGTGAAGGTATAAAATCAATTGAGACTATTTATATGAGTTTTTAATTATTATTATAGGAGAAACATTAAAATATTGGATGAATTTATTAATTAAAATAGTTAGCGAAATACAAATACGGTAAGACTCGTTAGAGGCTCATCCTGTCTGTCAAATGTGGAGATGTCTCGCTGTGCGCGGGCGCACGCTCCCGCGTCGGTCACTCAGTCACGATCACACGCTCACGGGCTCCACCGCCCGGGCATCCCGGCTTACGCAAATACCCGTGAGTGACCATCTTTTGCATTTTAATATTACACTGAGTAATATTCGACATAAGATATATTACTGTATCTTTATTACATATAATGTTTATGGAATAATATTATAATCATGGCTTAACTGTAGTACTGTTGTGTAGTTAACCTATCGACTCTTGTTTGTATTACTTTATGATATAATAGTGTATGCGGTTTTTATATGTGTATGTTTATTCGGTAGTAAAGGAAGGTGATTAGTGTATTTTGGTATGATAACACTAACAAGCCGCACATTGCGGCCGAAGTGACGCCGACATCGGTGACCGCTTTTATACATTATAATAATTAATATATTTATGATCGTAATTGACTAATTATACACGACAAAGACCCCTAGCGATAAAGTTAGATTAACCGTTCTACGTTTTTAAGTTCACTTTTTAATCGTCACGTAAAAATATTTTGCATTTAAAATATATCGGCTGACTGACAGTCCGAACTGTAGTCTTTTTGAAAGTTATTTTAAAACTAATGCAGGTATTACTAACTATAATCATCATATTTATACTAGAATTAAATATAAATGTAATTACGGATCCCATTATAATCGTAAAATATATTGCACGGGCTTTACAGATAATTATTATAACATATTAATTAATATAAAACCTAGGGCAAGTTGTTATTTATTTCTGTTTAATTAAAAATTTCGATGTTGATTATTTTTAACTATATTTTCTTAGTGGGTTAAATAAAGTACATAATGATCGATTAGAATACAAAATTGTTAGATGACCTATCGACTGATGTACAATATATAAAGTAACGTTACTTACGGCAGTATATAAGTTTACTTAAAGCCACGTGGTCGGCTCGAGCCGGCGCGATTTATTCATAAATCTTATTGTATTAATTTTCTAAAATATACCTAGTTAATTGGAAGCGGCAACCGCGACCTAGCCACAAATTTAGCATGTTACGATTGTAAGACTATTATCTAGATTTGTTATAGTATTTAAACTATACTTAGCCCTAAAGAGTGCACATTGGTGAAGCCTAGCACAGCCGCGAGCGTTACAAGATGGCCGCGCCTTGCGGCCATCTTGAATCCCGCGCGGTCCAATCACTTTATGTTCGTTATATAAAAATGAAAATTATGATAGAGATACATGACCACGAGTGTCCTTGTTGTTTATTTATAAACGACTATAACCTAATGATAATTAGTTAATTACGGTTTTAATTATTAATAATATTACTCGAAGCACTAAATTAAGACGAGAAGCTTGTATGCTAATTAAATTTATGTAATTAAAAGTGCTATCACATAAAGTAACACACAGGTCTTTTAGTAGAAATTACGCATTATTCTTTATAGGTATTTTGGGTATGTATTTAGTGTTAGATTTAACTGGTAACATAAGTATGTAGTTTGTAATGTATTTGAAAAACAGTTTTGTCGTAGTTTCCTATTATTAAGCTTCTTCTATCTTAATGGATTAAGTAATACTACTGGTTGATTAATTAAAATTAATAATATTACAACTGCAAATATTTGAAATAATATCTTATGATGAAATATTATATCTACTTTTAAGGACATTATAAAACGTAGATAATTAAAAGAAATCAAAAATTTCAAAATAATACTGGCATTTTTAATGGTTTGACCCCGTTCCCGTATAAAATCCCAAAATTCTAGAAGATCATAATTTTTATTTTTATCTAGTGGCATAAAGTCAAATCCATAATAGTCTTACACCTACTAAAATCTAACAAATATCTCAAAACCACAATCCGTTTTAAATTATGATAGGAAAATACGATCCTAAACTAACATCCCATACTGTTGATATCCTTACTATACTAATATGACACTAAAGCTCTACCACGATTTCAAGGTAAAGTACACGACTATAATTTACTTTTTATAAAAATAACTTTGTAGAAAACCCCACCTTCTGATAGTCACGCCGGCATTAATCCCCTATTCCAGTAGAAAGTTCTTCTAAAAATAACTTCGTAGAAAAGCCCAACTTCTGATACTTACGCCAGCATTCACCAGCTCTCCCAGTAGAAAGTACTTCCCTAGAGTATTTTTAATATTCTAAAGAAATATTTTTCACAATTAGAAGGTGACGGAGTGGTCAGTCATGCAGGCAGTCCTAAGTACGTGATACCACAGATGAACGAAGCTATGGGGACTCCACCGCAGGTTTTTGTCTCTATAACATAGTAGAATAGCCCAACAAGTAGATTTATGCTCAATTTTATCAGTCCTACTTTATTACTCGAAAACAGTTCTTAACATGCGTGTACGACAATAATGCAAAGCATATGTACGATCTGAACACCCTCAATTTTAATAACCCAAACTAAAATGTGTAATTGTCTTCTCACTCCGACATTTAAAGTCGATTTTAGCGTTTATCACAAAATGAATGCCAGGTTTCTCGGTTTAGGAAGTACAAATGCTAATGAAATAAACTGTACAGGTCCAAATGATGTATTGTGGCGGTATGGTGTCTCCACAGCCCTCGTTCTGTAACGTCTCGGATGTAGCTTCAGTCTCAGGTTACTATTCAACAGAACACATCGATATTAGGACGTAATTTGCATCATACTGATTGATAGGTCACATGTGGTTGTCATAGCTCCTTATGAAATTAGCGAATAATCCATAAATAGGTCATGTTAGACTGCCATTATTGTCATGGAATTTAGAAAATGCCCCTAGTATATAGATAGAATCTCTAAAAGGAATGCCATAGTCTCGCTAGGTATGTTATCCTCAATGGGTGAGGCGTGGAATGGTGCGTGGTGCGGTAAGTTTTTATACTTTTTAGCTTTTTCAATCATTGCTTTTGAACATTTCTTCCAGTGAGTTCTTGTTATGTTCATGGAATAACAATTATTTCTGCTTAGGTGACGATTACGAGTACACGGGTGGTTCCGGCGACGGGTACCAGCGGTCTTCCAAGCGCAGCTATCACGGCTCTTCTAGTGGATCTGCGTCCGCGCCCTCCTATCACCCCTACCGACGCTAGCCACGCGCCCGCCACGTGAGGAGGCGACATTAGGACTTGGGTCCACGCATACACCACGACCTTCGCTTATTTACCCGAGGAAATGTTTTCCATTTTGTTTACCTCTAATTTCATGTCTTTACTTGTTAACTATTTTGATGAGTCCTCGCTGTAAATTAGCGAATATCGTGGATCACTCGTATGTATGTAAAATAGTTACTCTTTTTATACAAACGCAATCATTTTAGTTTTTAATTATTTTTATCGGAGACGAGTCGATGAGATGCATATTTGTATTAAATTTATCATAACGAATGAGATCGCTAGCCTAGCTATTGAATAGAAGGATCTCAATAAACCAAGTAAGATGACCTTAGAATTAAATGTGACATAAGTTGCTATCAACGTTGATCTATTTAGACGTACTCCTATTAGATATTATTCTAGATATAACATTTTAGACGCCAGTTTTGAAGTAAACTCTTATTTGCTAGAAATATTAATCTCAGAGACTCTCCCGAACTTTTTAGTTTAGATTATTTTGCATTTGGACATTTTTGTTATGTGAACAGATATTTCCACTGAAACCGTTTCAAGCTGAAAATTATCAGTTCTGTTTTACATTCTCATAGATGTATTACTTACTTTATAAATAGGTAGTATGAATTCGATTTCATAATGAATTGTATATTGTGTCAAAGTGTTTGGCAATAATCGTCGTAACTACTCTTAGAAACTTGAAATTATTTGGTGTTATGCTTTTAAAAAAGCTACCTAAAACACAGTACCTGTTGTTAGACGTAAGAATATCCACTGAACAATCATGTTGTAAAGCTACGCATTTACAGGATAAATAGTTATTTTAGGGTTGATGCCTATTAAATATTGGTCTGATTTGTGAAATTTCAGCGATTTAGGCCCAAAATAACTTGAATTCAGAAATAGCGTATGATTTGCATGTTATGAAGAAGCTCATACTGTGCCGTGAGGTTGATTCATTCATAACTACAGATTGTCCAATTGCGTGTACGTCGAATCCTTAACAAATTCTACACTGTTCTCGTGACGTTTTGTATTTTTGTCTTACTCTAATAAATTACTAATTAATTTAAGCTGTATTTAAATTTCATATTCTCAAAGACTGCCTATCTCCTAAGACGATACTCTTTCAATATTGCAATAATTATTAGATGATACTATTTTTTATAAACTTTATTTTTGACTCATTTTAAAATACATTTTATAAAGCGATTAGATACATAGGCCTTGTTAAAATATGTTAAAATAGTTGTACTTTATGACATCGGGTAAGTACAATAGAGAAAATCAGAACTGTAATCTATGTAAAAAATAATGTTTATACACTAAAATGTACCTATTAATTAAAATTAGAATTTATTGTACATTTATAATAGAAAATCGACAAAATGTTCATTGCACAAATGGACAGGTTTACATGTAGATTAAATAACTTTAGGCTCTAAAGACGTTAAAATATTTAACTCACGATTAATCTAGTCGACTCATTCATTGGACCATAGAAATAATTTTAGCCTCCTACGCATATTCCATAAGATACATTCCTAGTTTGGCATACATTTTAACAATAACTTAGCGTATTTTTACCATAATTTATCGATTTTATCATAGAGTTACGGAAATTTCCTTGTAGCATAACGTCCAAATAAATTGTGTGAAATTAATTTTTAATTTCTTTGAATTAACTTTTATTATTAATCTAAAATCTATGATGGTGCATCAATTATTTTTATAGTGATCAAGTAGTTAGGTTACCAGGAAAAATATTTTTATTTACATTTTATTTAACACGCAGATGATTAGGTAAGGCACTAGGACAAGCAAAATTACTGCATGAGCTAGGTTCATAATATAGGCACATATTCAAAAATCTTTAGTAGGACTCTAGAAATTGACTTGTTTGATAAAAAGTGCAATATATTGGAGGTGTTGATAACTATAACTATTTGGTTCCTGATCGATCATCTTCCTTTTATTTGCGAAAATCTCGAGAGAAATCGTAAGGATATACGGCTTACAGTGAAGTACCGCGTGCGAAATTTAAATTGTGTGTAAAACATACATACATTAGGTGTTCAGCAGTGGACTAATATACATAGGCCTGATGATGATACATAGGTGTAAGTACAACGACGCAATAATTAGGTACTTTGCTGTAGGCCCACTTGGGACATAGGGTCATACATCGAAATAGCGGGGCGGTGGCGAGCAGTTATTCAGTATCGCTCGAAATACTGGTAGGTAATGGACCGTGCGGCCGCTTGCAGCGATCGATTCGATAATTTCCTTCCTCTGCCGACCGCTGCTATTTCGGTGTGTTTTGATCTTCACAAAGTCATTGGAAAGTGTTGAAAACTCCAGCGGAATCAAGGTTCTGCGGAGCGGCGACGCGAGCAGTTCGCGCAGACGCAGGGGCGGGGCGGAGCTTCGTTACGGGTCGCGTGCGCAGCGCGGATGCACAGCTCGCGGTAACGCGCGCAGCCTGGAATTAAATACATACGTCATGAGAATCGTAGCTTGCAATCCTGGACACCATTACAGTTCTCGATGAAGATCGATAGGCACCGACGAATTTTATCGACATCAGAGACAAAATCGGTGCTTCATGATCGATTTTTATCAAGAACCGTAACTCGTCTGTTGTAATTTGATGTTTGGTATATTATCCAAGGTATAAATGTAACAGATACAGGGGATTACGATAGCTTTGGACTACAGATTAAGCGAAATTTATTTTAGAGAAACAAGCAAGATGTGGTGTAGCAACAGAGTGATTTTTTAGGTTGAGACTGGGCGGTTTGTTTACAAACATTCTCATCTTATTCAGCAGGAATATAGGTAGAGTGTGGTCTTCACCTGTAGGCGGCAACGCAAGATGCGTGTCGACCTGCAAGCCGCGCTGTGCTAGCCCTTCCAGAAGGGTGGAGGCCGACCATCACCTTTCATTGTCCGTCCCCATTGCTGGAAAAACACGTTAACATTTAAATTAAATTAAACATTCTCAAACGAGGTTGTGGCTGAAGATGCAACTGATGGCGTTCGAAAGACGTTGACGTGATCTCTGTGGCGCAGCAGCTGATGGTGGGTACAGACCAATCGTACGAGAGCGATATCTATGTATTTATTGTATTAAGTACCTACTTAATACAATCTCACTATCTCACTAATATTATAAACGTGAAAGTTTAGATGGATGGATGTTTGTTCCTTTATCACGCCAGAACGGCTGAACGGATCGGGATGAAATTTGGCACAGAGATAGATTATAGTCTGGAATAGAACATAGGCTACTTTTTATCCCGGAATTCCCACGGGAACGGGAACTACGCGGGTGAAACCGCAAGGCACTGCTAGTAAATATATATATCTGGTAGTTGTCCAGAGAATTAAAATCAAATAATAGAAACAAATAAGAACTATTTACAATTGAGCTACCTGCAGACTTCTGTTGCAAACAATTAATAAAATTAATTACTATTGTATTTATCTTTGTAAGTAAATCAGTCACCTTGTACCCATAACACAAGCTCTGCTTAGCTTGAGGCTAGATAATGCTGTGTGGATTATCTAGCATTATTAATTTATAATTTTTATGTTTTTGCAAAAAGGCAGTATAGGTACAGGTTGACGATATTCACAACTTAGCAATGTGTTAGTGATCACGATTGGTTGCGTGGGTAATGGCAACTTAAACTTGTCATCTAGTGTTAAATAAAATAATTTAATTAAATTGTTCTTGTTTTCCGCTCTATTTTATATTTGTGTGTACCTGTGTCCAAATAAATGTTTTTCTATTCTATTCTAAAGTGTTGGACTATCAAATTAGTCTGAACAAGAAGAAACGATTTATTAAAGTCGTTTCAGTGGTTACCTTCACTGGGAGCAGGCGAGCGGCTCCCGGACTTGGCACGTGGTGTTGTCGAACCGTCTTGTTGCTCCTGTAATCAATTGTAATCACTTGAACTTCGTCTCGTTAAGACTGTTTTTCCTGATCTTAGTTGATCTTAGCTGTACCTGCACGCAGTTCTATGCAGGCATCGTTTACTTTTTTCTTGGAGTCATTCGTCTACTCGCCTTAAACTCGTTCAATCGGATATCTTTTATTAGTACCTTATCGTCGGTTGACGTCGGTTCCATAAAATCCTTGATTTTTTTTATAAGAATATTTTGGTATGTATCTGCATTTACTATCACGGAAATCACCGTGTAAACTTCATTATACCATTCATGAAGCTGGATCGGCAAACTGATAAATTAGATCAGTCAGCCCATCGGATATACCTATCACGGAAATTGCTTTAGGTGCTCATGCTATCGATGTGCGGTATAAACTTTTACAAAGTGGTGTCTGACCCAGGTTTCTATTACCTACGAAGGTAGGTAGGTAGGTACCTACGAAGGTAGGTAGGTAGGTACCTACATTTCTGAACGCATATATATTTTCTTAGTTCTACAAAGTTTTCAAGCCGATATAAACATAAGTTATACCTTCATACTTATTTCCTAGGTTCTGATATGTAAAAAAATAATGTAGGAAATTAAATAGTAATAAAAGTTCCCAAAAATTTTCCATTTCGTTCTCTATTTTCGTTCGTGGTTTTCGATTTCGACGAAACCGACTAGGATTTTGCGGTTTAGTTAGAGCACACCCGTACTGAGGGTGGGGCGCAGGTTCGAGTCCTGCCGAAATCGAAATTTTTTGGGAATTTATTTATTTTCTTAGAGATTACCCAGAGTGTGGCTTACGCACTGTAATACATAAACCTTGAATAATGTAGCTATATGCTACGACATAGACAGAGCTAGTTGTTCTACGGCGTAGCACGTCTAGTCTAGCTACGTCGTAGCGCTGTTCTTACGGCCTACGGCGTAGCATAGAGTTACATCGTAGCGTTATTTACGGTCATCCACATACATAAGTTATACCTGCATATTTATTTGGTAGGTTCTGATTAGTAAAAGGATTATCCGTTAACGTTATCACCGATAAGCAAATTGAAAAATTAAAGAACGACGTCTAGTCTTACAAACGCAAAGTACAAGTGCGTAATCACCAGAGATGTACGCAAGGCAGACAGAGAGAGAGCGTAGTGTGTTTAATACTGTGAATCTTAGTTGAATTACAGAGACACTTGATTGATTGCCTATCGGTTAATTCACACCTGTCGTCGCGCGCACATCTCTGGTGACCATGAATTATTATGTAGTAGGTACCTAGGTAGGTACTTAGTTCTTAGTCACAGCTTCTATCTGCCCAAAAGCTTGGTCGTTCTGCGCAATTGCTCGGACTCTTCCGTAACTAGATTAATGCCCTAAAACGATGTTGTTTCGCGAGTAAGTTTCTAATGGACCGTATTAATTCTATTTGCTTCGATGTAGGTACCTTCATGTGATTTCCTAACTCGATTTTGCGGGTCGTTTTCATGCCTTTACCACTGTTTGGCCTACTTTTAATGTTCAAAAGCTATGTTTCGTAGTAGGTACCTTAGGTATTTTTTATTTTATTTTGTGCTGTTAGGTACCAAGAAATTTGCTAAGATTTATTGTAGGTAAGGTGGTTCGTAGTAAGTAATAATACCTATATAGATAGTGGATAAGCACTTTGCAAACGTTTTCTGCGAACTCGTGCTATAAAAATCTTCGATTACCTACCTAAGTTTTCCTTTTGAGGTAAAACTAGGTAACATATAAAAATTAGGTATAATATTTAAAATTAGGTACAAAGATAGATTTCTAATTGGTTTGTTTTGAAAAAACTAAAAACCAACTTCATACTCCTTAATGTTTACGCTTTTTTTTGTGTTTTTATTTTTATTTTTTATTGGACCAACTCAGGATCATGCTCAATACTATTACATTTTTAAAATGGGTCTTAACGGAGAAATCGTCGAACATAAATACTTACATACAGCCCGAAAAAGAACCTCCTTTTTTAAGTCGGATAAAAATAAATAGTATTCCCATAACTAACCTGATGATGGTCTTGAACATTAGCGGTAGCAGTCAGTAAGTCCAGGATAGCTGAAAAGGACCCTCTGGCCGCGCGGTGGAAACCTTCAGGGAACTCCGCACTCGTCGCACCGCCAGCCACGCTCAATGGGGATTGTGACCACTGCAATGGTAATAATACTTTTACGAACTCGAAGGCATCTTGAGTTTTATTATTCAAAGGTGGAAACATAGGTACCTACTATGGTGTCGTGTTACGTCACAAGCATATCGGTTTCATACATTTAGTATGTTAGAAACACATACCTATTGAAATAAATTAAATGCTGAAATAATGTGTTTCTTACCTATGTATGTTCTGCTATTAGGTTGGTTTAAGGTACCATCATTTCGACACAAAAAATCAAACTTGCTGAAACACGAGCTGGTATGTAGGTAAGGCAAATAGTAACTACCTACTTAATAGATCGCAGTAAAACATTTCAACGTCTACGAGAAGCAAACAACGCTTGTTCCATGTTTCTTAGTTTATGAATAATACGATCCTAAGTAAACTTTCCCGTAGTCAGACCATTTGTTTTAACTCAATTCGGTTGAAACACGAGTTTTTGGCGGTTTTCTGTAAGTGACTTTTGTAAATACCTTTCACGATAGTAGTTCGGACAAAAAACCTAAAATGGTATGGTAGGTAGGTATTTGTAAGAACGTCCCTTAGCCTCGGTATCCGTAGCGTGACGTGACACACACACCCAGCTACAACGTGGCGGTGTTTACGGCCTAAACGTAGCAGTGCAATGCTACGTATGTCGTAGCGTTTTTCTATGACCTGCGATGTAGCACAGAGCAAAATCGAAACATATAGGTAGCTACATCATAGCGTAGCCTATGGCTTAGCATAGGGCTACATAGTAGCGTTGTGCTACGGCGTAGCATTGCGTTGTTCTACTAATTAAGCTGTAATTGGAAACGGATTCCCTCCACTCCACACTTCACCGATTCAAACTCACTTCCTTATTGGCTAAGTTCAGAAAATCAGCCTGTTGTTCAAAAGCACTCTGTATCGTGGTATGAAATTTGATTAATCAATCGTGCTCCACTCAACAAAGTTTGAACAATGTAGCATAACCTTTGAGAGTTTCGAGAAAATCCGGTTTTCGGAGCTATTTGGTACTGACATACTAGGTACCTACCTACTATTTAATTTAGTAGGTTTCATCATCATCAACAACAGCCAGTAAACGTACACTACTGAACATAGGCCTCCCCTAAACGCCACGAGTAGCGCTCCTGAATCGGTTCCATCATTTAGTAAGGTTTACTTAGGTACATTGGAATTATGGAGCTAGGATAAGTAATACCTGAAGCTAGAACCACACTTGTGGTGTGGTGTGCTGCGGAAGCATATCGATTACACTATATAGTGGATAGACACAGATTATAACCATCGCCACAATACACCACACAGTAGGTAATAATTTGTTACCTACTTACCTATACCATATTAAGGTATGAAACCGATAGGCTTCTGACACGCCATAACATACCACAATAGTGTGGCTGTAGCTTTAGACATATTTTACAAAACCCTCTCCAGGTAGGGAAAGTACTTATTTACCTACATGGATGTTTCGCTACGTTATCTTACTCTTCGGAAATAAATCCTTCCCTAGAACCTTAGCTATTATGTAGGCATTCTGTAGTTTATACTTGAAACTGTAGTAAACTCCGTATCTTTAGTTCCGTTGGTCCGTAAAGTTTAACTTCCGTAGATTTCCCCTGTGATACGCTGGAGGTAAACGTTTGCAATTTTAATTTCTATGCACGAGTTGGTTTTGGTGAGGTTGAATGCTGATTTTAATGGAATGAAGGCGAGACTGCAGTGGATAAATGCTGATTGGATACCCTGGCAGAATATTTCTAGGGTAACTGCCAGATTGGATAGATACCTACCTACCTAGTACCTACTTTCTAAAACATTATTAATGGTTCGAGTCAGTTTTTTGCATATGGGGGCGAATAATATCATTTTATCTATTAGGTAGGTACCCATAACACAGATGATGCTGTGTGAACTATCCAGTATTGGCGTCATATTGCGAAAAGGATAAACGTAGGATTTATGTAATACTAGTAGCGCCTCGCGTTTTCACCCGCGTAGTTCCCGTTCCCGTAGGAAATTCGGGATAAAAAGCCTATGTCCTATTCCAGACTATATTCTATCTCTGTGCCAAATTTCATCCAGATCCGTTCAGCCGTTCTGGCGTGATAAAGGAACAAACATCCATCCATCTATCTATCCATCCATCCATCCATCTAAACTTTCACGTTTATAATATTAGTGAGATTATTAGAATAGATTCATGTAATGTGCTATTAAAGAAAATAGTAGATATATTTTGACAATCCTATTCGATTACTCGGGTTCTGCAGGTTTTTCCCTACCTATCGTATTTCTTTAATCTGAACATTTACGTTCGTTACCATATAACTACCTAAGTGTTAAAAAATAGTATACATATTGCTTGGTTTTTGCATCGACTGCACTCTTTAATACCAAGCTTGTCCTACCAAAGAGCCTAACTTAGAGACATCCTATCTTCAACGCCTTTTCACATGGCAACACTCTCGTGGTGTAACATACATAGTACTTGTCTAAGTGCTTATTTTGTAAGCCTAAAGAAATAAAGTTATTGACTTTTGACCTACTAGGTAAATACGGCCAAATAACACAATGCTTGTGAACATTTTTGAAGTAAACCTTTACGCTCGCTTGACTTGGGGAAAGCTGGTGAATGCGTGACGAGAGCATTACGAAAAGTGTGATCGGGCGAGGCGAATGGACGTTGAGAGGGCGACATAAAGTTAGTGAAGATAGAAAGAGAGTTACCTACGTTTCGTATATTACTGTAGGGCCAAGATAAAGATAAAGATAATTTATTTGCTTGAACATTATGTAGGATAAACAGATGATACAGAATTTTTTAGTTTCAATAATGTTCTACTAATACTAGCATGCAAATGTTACAGTAACTTATAATTGGAGAGAGAGAGAGGTGCGGGCACACATTCTCTTTCTCTCATAGCCAGTTACGTTTCGTATAAATAAGACACAGTGCAGGCCTTATAGATAGAGCTAAAGAAGCTTTACTTCAGTCGTGTTTTACAGATTTAATATGCTTGGACATTGGAACTGACTGTGTACTACTCAACGACTGTCTACTAATCGGATAAAAAAAAAACACCATTAGGTAGGTATGGTATATAAGGTACCTTGAAACGTGTGCGAAGCCGCGGCCTGAAGCTTAGTCTCTTATGCTAGGTAAACTTTGGTACAATAAGCCAAATTATTCCTTGCCAAGTCACAAAACATTTCACAGTATATCTACCGGAGAACAGAGCTCGTGTAGAGGTCACGTTTCAATAATTCAGAGAGACCCCGGCATGCGCTGCCTGATTCCGTAATTCTCAGTCTACATTTGCTAAAGGTCCCATTCCACTCATCTAATATCTTTGTCCAAGTTCTATGTCCAATATTTGATCAAATTTCTTGGATGGATGCCCATTCCACTCATCGAATATCTTTGTCCAAGATTCCTAAGTAATTTGCGTAGTTGATTTCAAATGAAATAACATCACGCTAATATTAAAAATGCGAAAGTTTGGATGGATAGATGGATGATTGTTACATATTTACGCTTAAATTTCTCAACAGATCGGGCTGGAAATTGGCAAAGGTGTAGCTCTTGATTCTGAAATAAACCATAGGCTACAATCAGCTACAAACCCATAAAATGTCAGTTTCCATGGGAAAGAAATAACCTGTATAGGTACGTTTTCACAGAAACAACGCGTGCGAAGCCGCGGGCAGTAATTAGTACCCAAATCTTTGATCAAATATCGGTGTTGCTAGTAAATTGGATGAAGTCATCCAAGTTCTTTGATCAAATAAGCTAATGGATGAGTGCAATGGGCACCTTACAAAAAGCATTGCACATTATTTAATCTGTGGCAATGCCCCCAAAAGAGGGAAATATAGTATTGCCTCTCTCTTTTCTCTTCTGTATTTTATGATGAGAAACAGAGAGGGCCTAAGAGCTTTACGTTTGATTGCGTGGATAAAATTAACCCGTCACCTGCGTTAATTGCTTAGGAGTGCCAGGTAGGTAGAGGTAGGTAGTAGGTAGGTACATAGAGATTCAGGGTCCGGGGAATAGGCCTGAATATTTTAAAAGGATGGTTTCTCAGAAAAGGAGTCGACTGTGAAATTTTTAAGTCGTAGGTAATTGAAATGTTTTGTTCTGCTAAGGTATAAGTATAAAACTCTTTCTTTTTCCCAACTTGCAATGTCAGTAAATGTCTAACCATTATTTACACACGCTGTGGGTGTGTATTGGAATTAGATAGGTAATGATTAACATTAGACCTAAGACCACTTTGTTGTGTAATTTTTTTATATTTTATGATTTTCTGTAGGAAATCTCTACTTAAATAAATAGGTACTACCTACCTAATACCTAAATATACCTAAATGGATAGGGACATAAGTACTTTTTCTTTCACTGCACGTAATATTGTTGGTTGATGGACTACTCACGAAAGGCAAGCAATGAAAAAGAACAAAATTTGGATTTATCTTTATTTCTCCACTCACGCATTTGTGCGAAGTTGATAATAATATTCGATTAGCAGTTAGGTAGGTTGAGGTTTTAGCAGATAGTTACAAAAATTGTCAGACCCACACTACGTGCCTATGCGCTACGATTGTAGGCTGCATAGTAATTTCAGCGTAACACTCATCGGGGATATAGCTCAGTGGTAGAGCAATCGACTGCAGATCGATAGGTCCCCGGTTCAAACCCGGGTGTCCCCTAATAATGTATCTTTTTGCACTTTTTTAATTTACATAATTTACTGCAGTAAGTTGTTGTGATAATCTTTACTATAATTATTTTCTTTTTATCCCACTTTATTTTATGCCCTTTCTAATTTTGGAGTGTCTATCCAGTTTTTGGTTTGTTGAAAATGTATGTAAGAGAATTCAATGTATCTACCTGGTCTGTAAGTGCTGGGTCGGCGCCGTGGCCTATCAGTAGCTCCACAATGTCGTTGGCATCGGCTGCGCACGCGGCGTGGAGCGCTGAAGAACCGACCTGATGAATATGTACCCGATAGAGTCTGGTTAGTTAAAAGCTACTTTCAGAGTCTTCGGGTGGGTACACCCCAAAAGGTTTTGGGGTCCTAATGGTGTTTGTGTAAGGCCTACGTTTATTATTTGAAGAATCTTTATTTCATAATTTTATTTAATTTAAATGTAGAGTCCATTTATTTATTCCGTCAGCATTTCAATAACTTATTCCTTCATCAGACAGATAACACTTGGGTTAAATTTTTCCACTTCAATTCCAATTCCAAGCACCGAAACTCAATTATTTATACTCACACTCTAACGTTCACCTCTATCGCGATGCAGTAAGGTTCAAAACCATTTAAGTTTACTTTCCAAAATTTGCAACTCTACCATACTTGCAATATGGTTCAAATTCTTCGATTTTACTTACATTGTTTTGCATGTGAACATTCGCGCCGAATGCAAGCAGGTGTTCGACAATGCCCCGACAACCTTGAGCGCAAGCCATTTGCAACCCTGTGACGCCGTTCTGTGAAAAAACAACATTATTACTGTTTATTATAAGTTACTAGCTAAAGCACACGGCTTCGCACACCATTCCTGGATAAAAGTAGCCAATTTCCTTCCCCGGTAAACCCTACCTCCTTGGTAAATTTGATTAAGATCCGTATAGTCTAGGCATGAAAGATAACAGATAGAGTTACTTCTGCCTTTATTAGTATGGACTCTATCTGAAATTGTAATATTTTAACCACCCTTATTCCGCAGAAACGTAGAATTGAAATTCGACCTTGTTTCTGTGTCATAAGAGCTGTTTTATGTAAAGGGTGATAATTTTGCCTTGGGCAATGAGGTCTGAATGTTTTAAACATGACTGTTGTCTTTTCCATAATTGTGTTGCTTTAGGAATTTTTTATTGAACTGTTTGCTTTTTTCAGCTGAGTGGATGTGCGCTGATCAAAGGAATTAATTCAGCAATTTGCACTGTAATTTATTTCGTGTTGATTTAGTTTATCCCGCCGCCGTAGCAAACTTGTCGGATACCTATGGTACCTAGGTAGGGTATGGATGGACTATGTACCTACCTACCCAGGCTAATGGTTGGCTAAAGCCAAAACTAAAATCAATGATTTAAGGAACAATTACAAAATGCAGAGGGTTCTTGGAGTGATTTTTCTTAAGTAGGTACGTCCATAATAGTCGACGTTGTCGCGTCCCCTAGGCCCTCCACTGTATAGTTACATACATTACCTACAGCGTCCACCACACAGCCGGCCTCCAGCAGCGCCCTGACCAGCTCGGTGTGTCGGTGCAAGCCCCCACGTGCAGGGCGCTTTCGAGTTTTCTCGCCCCCCCTTACAGGCCCCCCACTGTATAGTTACATTATCCACAGCGTCCACCGCACACCCGGCCTCCAGCAGCGCCCTGACTAGCTCGGTGTGTCGGTGTAAGGCCCCCACGTGCAGCGGGGTCCGTCCGGAGTTGTCGCGAGCCTCCTTACAGGCCCCCCGGGTTATCAAGAGGGAGGCTGTAGTAGTATGCCCCCCTTCGCATGCCATGTGTAGGGCTGTTTGGCCTTTCTGTAAGAGAAACGAAGTTTTACGTTTTCACGTTTCAAAAGTGAAATTGAAGAATTTAATAATATGTGTTGTAAGTGTGGTGGCAAATTAATGATTAGAATGTCTATTCCTTCGTTGTCTAGTGAAATATTAGAATTAAAAATATTTAAGCCTTTGCTAATACCAACAAAATGCAATTCGCACCCCCATATTCAAACCCACCCCAGGTTTTGCGCGAAATTGTTACAACTTATTTTTCATCCCAATGTTTTTACAGTGAAATCTATTATTTATTAGCCTAGATAATGTAGGTGCCTAATTATGATAACTTATAATTCAGGCAGCCTAAATGGGCACTTAGCCTTCAAGACCCGAGACCATTCATTTGGAAGTAACCTAATAGAACCACTAAAAGAAGAAAAGTTTAAGTGGAGGTAGGGTAACACAACACCGCTCTAATGGACGGTAACCTTTAACGACGCACATTAGCGTGGGTACGGGCATTTATCGAAATGCCCGTTTTATGGGGCCCTGGCCTTGGATAATAAGTCCTTCCCTCTTTATTTGACATGGTCCTTAGCAACTAGAAATAGAAGCTTCGAGCGTGCATCTATAGAGGTAGTTATTTGGCAACGTAGGCTTAGCAAATGGTATCTAGTTATCACCAAAAGTGAATGCGCTTTATTTCCTTAGAACTAACAAGACTCCAGACACATCTTTCCTTAACTGGGAAGAAGGTTTTCAATTGGGCTTTATTTTTTACGTTTTCTTGTCGATTCGCCCATTTTTCCCAAAGTTTTATCCCCAAAGGATTAGGTACTAAGTAGGTATTTCTCTGTTTGGGAATTTAAATTGGGTTTTAAAAATATTTTACTGCATTACCTACCTACCTTTAATGGAAGTCAACATAGTTTTTTCGATCACAGAGTTTCAGCCAACCCCATTGTCCGCTGTAGATAGAGTTATAAGAAATAAATAACAAAGGCGACCCTTTTAGGACCGTGTACTGTCAGCAATAAAAGTTAGTTAAGAAGTAACGCGACGAAATTCCTACCTGCTACGAAAATATCCGCATAGAATAATAAAATAAATAATGATAAATAGCTATTCTAAGGTTTTTATTTTTTATTATAGTACTCTGGGTCTCGTCGAGATCGTAAATTTTTGGGATTTATTAATTTCTGATAAATAGCTATGTTTCCCGGATACTTCTTAAGCACTTTGGGATACATTATGTTGTGTTAAAACTGTTAAAATTTATTAATTCATATTTTATAGCTTATAATGAGTGATAGGGTCCACCCGTCGTAGGTACTTTCGTATTTTAATATCTGCATTGTAAATTGTTTCTGTGGTGTGCGATACAGAATTTTTGAGTTTGTATTTGCATTTACGTGTGGTGCTGACCCTACGTATTAACGTTACGTTTCATGGTCCAGTCCTGTCCAGTCGTTGCTACGGCAAACAGTGTAGATTGGACACCCACGCCACGCCACCCAACGAAATATGATCACGTCTGTAATCAGCGTGGGCTTGTATCCACAGACTGGCGACTTCGCCATGTCTTTCCATGGCAAGGATTCCCTGCGTCGGTCGCGTCGCTTATTAGCTCCATGTCTAACGCCCAAACTTCAGTCATGACCTCAACACCTACTCCACTCGTTCAGCTGGGGAACGTACTCAATATCGGTATGCTTCATGATTTAATTCTTCGTTCACAGTATGCTTCGCTACTTTTTTATTTGACAAAAGTAGCGAAGCATACTGTGAACGAAGAATTAAATCATGAAGCATACCCTACTCTATTCCGATAATGGTCCACTTACGCAGTTTGTGGCTAGTATTATTAAAGCAAAGTCAACGATGTCTGCTTGACTAACAATTTTGTATGGCATAAACGTTACTCAAGCATAATAATATATTGATGAGCATGCTTTCCTAATAAGGGCCTAAATCTTTCAATTAACTGTCAACTCAAGGTAGCGCATATATGCACTTATGCACTAGTGGTTGACCCGCGTGTGAATATAACGACGCGGTCACGCAGTATTCCTTCAGTATAACTGGTTTTATTTGTCCATGGTACCTTGATATATCTTGCTGCTTTTAATTGAGTAACTTTATTAGTTAGCTTCTTGAGAAGTTTTAAAGCAGTCGAAGCAGCCGTGGTTTGAAAACCGCATGGTTTCAAGGGTGCGTGCTGGCCAATGGTTCTTGTTTCTTGAGACTTTGGTTTGACCTCTTGGGGTCTTGGCTCTTATGTAATTTGATTAAAGCTTTATGTTTCAGTCCCTTTTGCTCTAGCTAAATCACTGTGAAAAACGATTCAAAATCTATCATGTTTTAATGAAATTAGCTCACAAATGTGCCTTTAAGAGAAAAACTAAAATATTTAGGGAAAGTAAGCAGAAATGCAAATTAAGCTATCCATCAGCATAAATTCAAATAACGATGCTATATTCTGCTGTTTACAATGTTTAGTGACCTCGTAACCATAAACCAAATTACCTCGAAAATAGCAACGTAATTCTGCGATACGCTATATTGGCTAGCTCTTAGCTGCGACTGCGCGTAGAGAAAAATATTTAAAAAAAAGACGGTAATTTCTTACCGAACATTATTTTTCTGTATTGAATGTGAGCCTCAGAACATGCACGTTTTCATTTTAAGACGCTTTTTTGGTGGACATCGAGTGCGATTTTTAGTAGACTTTAAAATAATATCTTGCCCCAAAAAATTATAGGATCTCTTAAAATTTCTTCTAAGAGACCTTTAAATTAGATTTTTCTGCCCATTATTTATACCTTTGATCTGGTTCTCACTGTACCTACCTACTCAGAATATCTCAATATAAGCCGCTCGTTTTCGCTGTAAAGTCCCAGTAAAGCTTCTTCATTCTGAATCCTCCTTGATGATAATGATGAGTCGATAACTTGGGGCTTCCGACTTAACGAGTAAATTAAATGAGAGTCGGGGAGGCTGCACTCTCGCTTGACACTAATTGAGTTAAATGGGACCTCGACTTTATGCTTCTGCACTTGTCGGTGGTACGGTACGTAGATATGATAGGTCCTACCTACGGCTGCGACGGCATGGCCTTATTATCGTAGATCGACAAGATTACGGACCAATGTCATTGAAATAGGTAGGTAGCCTAAGTTACAGTTCTTTCCCACCGTCCACCTCCCTGAGACCACCTGGGTAACTACCAGTACCTACAAACCAAGATGCACTACTTATTGACTATAATATTACCTACATTTTCTAGCCCTCGCACAATAGTTGTGAATAAAGTCTAGGGTGATTCTTCACCAGATTCTAACATGGGTTATCTTTGCGGGCGTTCAGTCAATTCAAATTCAAACCTGTTAGTTTCACCTACTACAAGTATGTGTACAAGTATGTGTAAGTAGTGTATATATATATACTTGTACTAGGTGAAACTAACAGGTTTGAATTTAAATAAGTTCCCAAGAATTTTCGATTTCGGCAGGATCAACATTTTTGGGAATCCAAACTACTACTACCTCCGACTAGGATTTTGTGGCTTAGTTGGTAGACCACACCCGAGGGTGGGGCGCAGGTTCGAGTCCTGCTGAATCGAAAATTTAGCTATTTTGTGGTGCAAGCAATGCAAATCATACGTAGATAATAAAATATTATCTTCTGTAGTTTACCTGTACCTTAACTAAATAACTATCAACGTTGCCAGACGAAGCAAAACCAGCCATTAACTGAATCGAGCTAACCCATTCAATTACAATCAAGGGGAGGAAACATCTCTTAATTAGCTGCCAATTCAGATTATCAGAGATGTTCTAGATAGGTACAGATCGATAAGGATTAGGCTTACATTGCACGACATAATATCACCTCAGGGTAATTTCGCATAACATGGGCAACAGCTTATTTGTACAGATATAATTTAATGTTATTTACAATATTTCATCACAGATTTGACGAGTAAACAAAATTTTATTCCAGTTGTAACGAGAATTTAATGTTAATATATTATTCCTGTAATTTACCCCATTTTTTACGTTTTACGAGACAACTTGTAAGCCCTTGCGATTAAAATTGTAACGGTGTCATATCGTTCGCTACAATTTACACATCGGTGTTAATACGAGTAGATAACAAAAACAAAAATACAAAATAAAAAGTCGAATTGTAACTCTTCCTTTTTGAAGTTGGTTAAAAAGTATAACCCTGCAATTTTGCCTGCCGCTCGCAGTAACCGTTTTGCTATTAAGATTGACATAGAATGTGTATAATTTCACTTACCTACCTAGAATGAGTTATTTACTTGTTATAGTTTTATTCCATTTAGTTTTATTTAGTCCAAAAATAGATTTAGGTGGCCACCAAGGGCAACTTCGATTCACTGCCTAAACTAAATAGAATAAAACCATAAAAGACGCATTAAAAAAAGTTTATAATACAAACTGAGCGATGGATTTTTGAAATGTCCTTTGTTTAGCGGAATAATAAGATAAAGTAGGTGGTGGCGCTAGTTTGGCTGGGGTATGCGCCTTAAAAAAGCGCGTGCGAAGCCACGAGCAGCAGCTAGGCATTGATATAATAATTTATATTGGAAAGCCTTCTTGGTAACATTTTGTTTGATGTAATGTGTAAATTTACGAATAGGGAGCTCAGCTGCTTCATATGAAAGCTAATTAGAAATAGAAATAGAAATAGAAAAATCTTTATTTGTCACTCGTACAAGCAGGAACAATCATTTATAAAAGAGACACAAAAATAAACAACTTGCTCGAGTCACAAAAAGGTCTTTGTCTCAGCATAATGTTAGTCGCGTTTGCAACCAACGCTGATCTTCCGACAAGACCGCTGGGTGACGTCACGGAATATAAATCAATTGACTACGGACTACGGAGGTGTCGAAATACATACAAAAATGTATTAAAAAAGTGAGTTTACAACAGTGTGAGATTTGTTGACAAAGTGATATCTACAACTGTAGTTTTACTGTTAGAAGTTACGTTACGCTAATTGCTGTTACAGTTAGACACAGTAGAGAAACTGGAAATAATACTAAAAGAGTAAGTTCAAAATAATTCTAGCTAACAAACTAATATTTATCTAATATTTAACAAACAAATTTATTCCATTAAATGCTCACAAACATTTAATAAAATTAAATTAAATGCATCACACAGAATAACTGTTATTATGCTTATGTAGTTCTTATATTGCTTAGTACTACTTAGTACTTATATTATTATATAATACTTGTATCGTTTTTATGACTCTCCTGTCTCTTCTGACCATCAAAAATAATTAGAAACGTAGGTACGTAATTGCCCATAAATGATTTCCCTACTTCAGATAATTTACTATAATATGCGGAACTTGTTTCTTGTAGGTATACTTCTATTGTGAACATCACACTTTTTTAAAATTTACCCTGTTTCTGTGGTATACATGAAATTTTCAACTTCAACACAATTTTCTTTTGGCGAACTTGGATAGGTTATACTAGTCTTAATTATATTAAAACTTTTCATATTTATAACATTTTAAGCCTTCACTAATCTCATGTAGATATAATGTTCTTTGTTTGAAATATCCGAAAAAGGCCGAAAGCTACGAGTTTTTTTTTTATTTCTTGTTGTTTTCAGTTATCCTACATTTCGGCTTTTCTAACGACACAACATTTGCGTTTGACAAAATGTTATGTTTTGACATTTCATCATCTACAAAATGTCGTTTATTTAAATATGTTATACGCAATTCGGAACAAGTTTTACTGGGATAAAATGAATAAGGTTAGTACCTAACTGTAATATTACGCAGCGCAAAAATAACGAAATCAGGTCAAACAAGCGCTAACAAGCTCCGAAAGGGATACATTTTCCTTAGGATCTTGTTACGTATGCCAATTAATCAGAAATAACTGTAATACCTACCTCAAACTCATGAGAAGAGATGTAGTGAAGAATCGGCCTGAAATATGACTGACGAGAGGTTCAATCAAGTTTCATGCTTTGTTTCAATTATGTATTGCATACTTAGAAGACCCTCTTTGGGGGAGGTGGTATTTCCCCCAAATAGTGCAGAGGGAGATCTTCTATGACCGCGCGGGCCGACCCAACTGGTCCACTTGCCCGGTGGTCTTTCGACCGACAGTTGATATCGCATAGTCGTAATATAGGTTGGTTGCAACTGAATCAAGCGTTTGCGCGATCTAGGATTTGTACTTTTTGCACTCCGAGATTATTGGAATTTTGTCTCAACGACATCTAGCGGATATCCGTTGAAGCGCTTAGGTAGTTAACTTCTGTTTTTCGAATGTAGATTCAACGCACCTCTATTGACGTTAGCTTTGTAGTTCAGCCAATATCTCTCTAGAGGTCGCTACACCCTCAGTGTGCGATAGTCTAGTCTACCGGGGCACATAGTCAGCTCAACAAGTCTACCTAGTTCTAAGAATAGGTTGAGATCTTGGCTGGTTCAGAAGGCGTTCTATAAGGTGGATGAATATGTTATTAATATGAAATGATATTATAATGTACCTACCTAATAATGGTTGCTTTGCTGGGCATGGTCTCCAAATTCTCGTGCCCCTCTGTATGGCTTTGCGCCACCCACTACTGGTCCAGACCATCCAGGTTTGCGACGTTCGCAATTTCATCTCGTCTCAATCTACCTACCTTTTATTCTATATGTACTTTTGTAGCTACCTATCCATTTTCCATTAGGTATTAGATTATATCCAATTTACAATCCGAGTCTATAATCCATTAGCAACAAGATAATATCGTACCTACTTATCCCTCCTACCTGGTCTATCTAATAGCGAACCTCAATCTTGAATCCGAGATTAATATACGGGAATCGGATCCACGGGAGCAACGAAGCACGAGGGAAGAATTTTAATCCCCGAGGTAGAGATGCCAAGTGCCAGGCGGATTGTCCGGACAACACTCCTTGTGTTTTCGTTGATTTTCAAGGCCGTGGCTGCTGGCCGGAATGTTTCTTGGATTACGGCTATGGATTCTGTTATCACCACAAACATGTGGTGTGTGTGTGTGTTATTGTGTTGTTTTAACGTAGTGTAGGACGCCCTCCGACCAGGTGGGATGACGATTTGCGAAAGACTGCTGGCAGATGCTGGATGCGGCAAGCTGAAGACCTTTTGCCTTAATATCTTCGTTAGTTTCTCTCAGTCTATCAGACTGATAGCCATATTTTTTTACAAAACAGTGTTGCATAACCAGATTGATATTATTTCCATCAACAACAATTGCTGATCAAAGAGACCTCTTTTAGGTCAAAATACTTATCCTAAAAGGCATCACCATGGCCATTCCCTATCCTGCTTTCATCGGGTAACTACTAGTTTGGAAGAGCGACAATCTCCGGCTTCCGGGAAGCAGAACACCTCTCCAGAGAGCTAATCTCTGAAGTGGCGAAGGAAACTGAGAGTAAACCGGCAAGTAAACATTGCATTGTTGGGATCAGGATTAATTTTGTATCGTGCGTGCGTCAAATTCAAATTAAAACGTGCTTTTATATCTCTGATTCGTTCTGATACAAAACTTATGAAAAAAATATATAAGAAGATGGAAATCTGAAGGGGTCAATATAAGAAGAATATTACATTTAGGCCTCCATTATACTAGTAGGTAAGTTTAAATTTTAGATTTTTAGGAAATAGCCTAAATGTAAATACTATTAAATACTAATATTTTAGGGACTAATTTAATTTTTATTTTATAAGTATTATTTTGTTGTTGTTATACTCTACCTTATTGACAGCATCAATATAGGCGCCCCGCTCCAGTAACACCTCGGCCACGGCAGTGTGGCCGGCCCTGGCTGCCATGGCCAGGGGTGCGTCGCCGGCCGCGTCGCAGCCTTGCACGCGCGCGCCCAGAGATATGGCATACTCGGCCACGGCGGTGGCGCCTTTGGTACACGCACATTGCAGGATGTCGTTTTGTTTCTGTTACAAAAATAAATGCTTGAAGATTTAACAGGTTGCTTTGGTATTACTGGACAGTGGTTTCTGGTTGCCTTTTGTGTCTTTAATGAATAAACGACTAAGCAATCATGAGAAACTGGTTTCTTCTACAGTAGATATATGCTACGAGCGGAATAAGCATTTTATAGTTGAGCGTGTCTGTTCCGTAGGCAATTGAGATAGCACCTTAAACATACAAATTAAGATAGAAACGAATGTAGGTGGATGTGATTGATGATCCATCACTTCCACCCACGAGTTTCCTGTATTCTTTATTATTTGTGCCCTCAACCTGTCAGCTAAGCTTGATAATTGAAATTCTATTTCTGCGCATCCCAAATTACATTATTCGGTAAAACGATCATTGCCCCGAAAAATCTGGATCACAAGGTCAAAAATAATTGAGCAAGGAGGGGGAGAACCCTTTCAATTTGACCTGCCAACCTCCGAAGTCATTAAAACTTTTTGGTTTTGCATGCGAAGTTAGATTGAGAATTACGTGCACGTTCGTTCCGAGAAAGCATCAAACCATACCAGACAACCATATGTACCTTATGTAGGTTGCGTGTATGTCATGTAATGTATACCTATGTACACTACATTATTATCTCTTAAATCGCCGCTCCTATAAGTAAATTCCATTTTTACGCGACTGCAGTTACCCATGGCACAGCCAAAAAGGGCAGTAGAGCATCACTGCATGAATTTATTTGGGAAACTTTTCCTATAATTGCGTTACAGGAATTTTATTTTTAGATTCAATTATAAATTCTGTGGTCAAAAGGAACTTCTCTACCCACACAAAAATTCAGTTTGAATGGAATTGGCCTATCAATACAAGTTAAGGATTGTATAAAAACGGCCCACGGGAATTTTAATAATTTGTCATTATTCAACGTCAATAGCCAATGCCGGGGGTGATGTGTTCGAATTCTGGCGATTCGACCAACTCTGTTATGTCGAAAGTTTCTAAAGTAGTTTTTATTTTATTTTACAGGTCTTGGAACAAAGCTTAAAGCGTTAAACAAAAAATATAGTAGGTACCTAACCATAGGCTCAAAAGCTTTCAGTACCTTTATAGTTTTGATTACCTTATTGGTAGCGGCGAGGCAGGCTCCAGCTCTGACCAGGACCTTCACAGCTTCCAAATGTCCATGCCAGGCGGACATCAGCAGCGGCCGCATACCGAACTGTTGGATATCCATCAGGTTAGTATAAAGACAATTGCTGTTTTTATTTATTCGTAGCACTGCTACTCACCAGTTAATGTTGTAACGCCCCAGCGGGGTGCATGTTATGATCTCACTAAATATAAACTAAGATGTACACTTGAAACAACTGAATAAATCAATGTTGAATGGGAATATTAGATTTAAATTGTAACTTGTTTTTAAGATTCGTAGCACTGCTGCAGATTGTACTAATTGTTAGAATAGAACTTGTTTTTAACTGCACTCCAAAGGCAATCCTTTGCATGAATCTATAAATAAATTATTTGTCTTATATCTTTACTTGAATGGCTTCGTATGGTTTTTATATCACTCATACAAAAAAGGCGTGAGTGATCGCCATTCTCCGCCTATTGTGTTATGTACACCCCTGCAGCGGCGTTCGTAGGTTATTCTATCAATGAACTGCGCAACTTTAGGCAAGGCCTTCGATAAAAGTAAAAAAGGGAGATGAGGCATTACCATCTCGAAAGTGGATGGCTCAAGTTAGGTTCAACTATGTTACCTTACCGCAGTCATAGTCGGACCGGCGGCGCGGGCGGTGGCATTTTTGTTTCGCCTGCTTGCTACGACGTATAATTTTGTGTGATTTTGACTAAATCACCACGACAATGCTCTCGTGTTCGTTCCCCGGCAAATAGCTCCAAAACAAAAAACAAAGCCCAAGGCATCACATATTTTCCCGCGTAGTAAGTAGATACACTAAACTTTAAATTTTCTGATAATCCGATACCTTATCATTATTTCATCTGTGAAACGGTACACTTTTTGAGTGAGCGCTGGTAGAACGTACCGTATCTTCCTTTTTTACTTTTATCGAAGGGCAAGGCACTAAAAATCTAAATATTACCTTATCAGCGGCTTCAATATCGCATTTGGCGTCGATCAGTAGGTTGATGATCTCGACATTGCCTCTGCTTGCTGCCCAGTGAATCGGCGCCCGTCCATACTGCAACCAGTATACTGTCAAATGACTTCTTCAACCTCACCTCACCTCAATCAACAGGGTTTTCGGTTTCGGAACCCTTAGTTTCTATTGAGTGAAACTGTAAGCCAAGCTCATTGAGCAGTAAAAATATATAAACTGCGCAGATGTCAGATGTCTTAAAATCCCGGCTTCATGGTTCGTTAGTCAAAGTGCACGTCAGTAAAATGTTCAAAATCTGTAAACGTACCTACATATTTTGATGATATTGACATATTAAGGAAAAACTTCCAAGATTATAATAACAGAGTTAACTTACAATGAATCAGTTGAGTTAGGTACCTACCTCTATTATTTGCCACAGTCTACAGTTATTATTAGCTCAACTGTTGTAATTGTGAGTAGGTACTTTTTCGTGTTCTAAGTGTTTTAATTAGTTTATTCTTTATTTGTAATTTTCTTTTTTTTCTGAACATCGATAATTTGTGATTTTGATTTATATTTGAGATCGTAAAACGGCTTGGATGGATTTGGATGTAAATATTTCACAATCATAGACGTGATTTCGCATTCATTATAGCTCAATAATAAAGCTGAACCAAAGATTTCATTTCCATTTTCCACAATGTCTTTGCCATGAACCTATATCGTAGGTACCTGGTAAAATAATTGCCTTAATTCAAAATCCAATTAATTTCTAAAACGGCAACTTGGGACGGCTTTTCTGTACATTATGTAATTAGGATTTCCCGCAAGATGTTTGATTTCTCCCTCTTACCTCCCACCTGCTTCGCTTCTCGAGTGAAGTTCTCTACAATCGTAAATACTTAAAGCCGAGCAAACAAGACTTGCGTCGTAAACGACCTCTGTGACGTAGTGCATGAATTTCTGAAAAAGCGGTAGCTTGATTCAGAAATTGCTCGTGATTAGTTGTTCTCAACTCGTCCCATTTTGGGCCGAATCCAGTGGGACGATTCAAGAAACTGAAATTTCTGATTAGTTCCATTTTGAGATTTCTAACAGAAAAACTTCATACCTTGTAGGTCTGAACAAGCTTACTGATCTACACTCACGTTGTTCCTACAGTTGACGTCGGTAGGCCGTTGCAGGGCCTCCCGCACTGCGTCGGGTTCGTTCTTGATGACAGCTTCGTGCAGAAGAAGGTCGTTCTGCTGGACTCGCGCTCTTACTTCAGACATCTACGAACACACAAATTTGTTGAACAATCGAAGATATAAATATAAAAAAATAACATTGAAATAAACAATTACTGCGCCGCAGAATAATACAATACAATCTGATTTTGCGGCAGTCTTAACACTAGAATGGGTATTGCTGTATTCTGAAACCACAGACGTATCATGGTCGTATCATGGTGATTTTCTTAGCCGTAAGTTACAGGCATACTTATAGATCAGATTTCTTCCACCAACCTTCGAAATAAAACCAGCCAAAAACCCTACTCGACTAAATCTTCCTAGAACCCTAGATAGTTTCAGTTCTATTTCTATCTATTCCATTAAATGACTAATAGCTAATTAATGAAAAGGACTCGAGCCAGTAACAGTAATTTGACTTTGCGTTGTTGGAACAAGCTGGACACAAAGGCTTCATTCAAGACAATGCTTTGAAGTATTGTTCCCTGTTCTAATTAGAATTTATATGATATGAATAAAGGATCTTTTTATTGGAAAAGTTTTGGTTTAGAATTTAGTTCGAAGGTACGATCAGCTAATATGTAATATAATACCTGTACATCTATATTCTAACCAGTGATTAATTGAAATCTATAAAAACCCGACTTGGGCCTGTTATCTTTAGACCCACACCATTTAAACTTGATCTACTCAGAAATAAAAATCACAATAGATCCATCATGGATCTACTGAGAATTACATTTCTCGACAGACCTATCGAGAAATTTAATTCTCAGTAATTCTGTAACATTCTGAGAATTAAAGTTATCGATAGATCCATCATGGGTCAATGAATCTAATGGGAATCATCCACTTTTCACTTGTTTTTGTCAAATGGCGAATATGCCTACAAAATGTAGCCTAGATCCATAAAGAACGCCGCTGCGTATGTGTGTGCATTCATTCAAATATGGGCTTTAACACGTAAGATTTAAATGTACTATTTTATATTGATGGCATGATGACCGACAGCTCGCGGACCACTCGTTGGAAGCTTGTGGAAAGTCATTTTGCCACTGTACTTTAAGCTAATAATTTAAATGCACATTTTCTAGCTGGTTGGAAGCGGTATTCGTAATGTGCGCAGAGCTTAGTCATTAGAGCTTAGTGATTTTTTAGCGCTTAGCATGCCCCGAGACTTCAGCATCTTGCTATATCGCGCTGGTATCAATCTAGAATATATGGACGTACCTACGTAAGCTCCTTTAGTAACAGAAATGCACTGCAATTGATATCGAGAACCTGATATTGATTTCAATAGAATAGACATATCAGGAACAGAGCATATTAATTTTCAAATGACCTGCTCGGCGATGCACAGCGGCGGCAAAAGCAATTTCCGAGCCGCTATTGTTTTTAGCTCTACCGTTGTACCTGCTACGGTGTTGTGTTGTACTACCTTGCTGGTTTTTAGGGTTCCGTACCTCAAAAAGAAAAGGGGACCCCTTATAGGATCACTTTGTAGTCCGTCTGTCAACCCTCTTTTCTCAGAAACGCGTGGAGGTATCGAGTTTGAAAAGAGAGATTTGAGAAATTCACATCTGGTTCGTAACCTCTTGAAGCCGCGATATAAATCAAACTTCTAAGTCAACGCAATCAAAAGATACCTGCTGTTTAGCCCAATTTTTTTGAATTTGCCAAGGGAATCTCATGCACACAAAACCTATAGGGATACTTCCCGTTGAACAAGAATCATGAAATTGGGCAGAAAGCAAGGTCTTGTAGCACAAGTAAACGGCAAAATCCGAAAACCGTTTATTTGTAGTTTATTCACAAAAAAAAAATTTTGAATCTCGCCATGGACCAAAAACCTAAAAACCTCAAAAGTGGAAGCGTTTCGTACATTTTTTTTTAAACTTGAAGAAATTCGTGCCTTTGTTCACATTTTTGGCCATCATTTGAAACAATTTCATAGGTTTTATTTTTCAAATGTATAAAGGAAAAATAGGTTTATGATAACCTTTTAAAATATTTTGACTAACTATGATCAGTAATTTTCAAGACATGTTTAAACTTAAATATTTTTTTACATGTTAAAATTACTACATGTTATCATGTAAAGTTTTTGCAACTGTGGTTGTAACAAAAAGTATCAACACCTCGAATGCCACGCAGGTACGTTAAAAACATGTCCTTTTGAAGAGGATTCTGAAATGGTAATAAACTACGATATTTAATACAATAAATTACGGCGATAATGGCCCATAATGGTTAAACAGCGCTATTTTGCAGTCTCTATTTTCATGATAAAAGAATACGACGTATTATTTCATATGCCAAGTTAAAAGGTATGTGGTATGTTGTTGTTGGTATGTTTTCTAGTTTAAGCTTGAACTATATTTTTAGGAACATTATGTTGAAGCTGTAAAACGTAAAATATTGGTTAATTGTAAAACCCGTGACTGAGTTAGTAAATTAGGTGGTGACTGGTGATGTACAAATCAGTAATGCAATAAAAATATAACTGTTGTTCTTTATTTGATATCGCTTTCTTTAAAATATTCAGGTAGCGTTTAAAAATATGCGAATTATATTATTAATAACCTTCTCATTTTCCCGTGGCATTGATACAAAATCAGAGGTTGGTTTACGTAGCCAAAAAAATTTACGGCTTGACTTGGTAAATACCACGCCATGTAATATCTACTGTCTGAAACTCTAGCATAGTCGTACAGTCAGAGTTTCAAACTTCGAGATTCGAGAGATAGAAAAGTTGCGATACCCATTTAAAGAAAACCGGGAAACTTACTTTTATGTTAGTTTCTTCAGAATCGTAAGTTTAATCAAAAGATCTGATGCTTCCTTATGCCTTTAGGAAACTTAGCCACATAATTTTATACTTCGTCCAGGCGTCTAAAATTAAAATATCGGGCTTTATAAAGTAATTTGAAAAAAATGTAGGTAAAGATACTATTCAGTTATCTAAAGCAAATTTAAAACCGCAGCAACATCAGCGGAGTCCCTCTAACGGTGACGGTAATCTTGACCGAGGTTACCTATTTGAGCCGTTTGGGGTGGAAACCTTGGGGTCCTGGTGCACACGCAATATCTCAAAAAACTCCTAATGCAGTCCGGTGATCGGAATCCTGGATTTTACTTCGGTCAACGGATTAGCATTGCCATTGGTGGAAGTGGCGGCTTAGATTTTTAGGAAATAAATACTTATTGTAATTATCTTGTTCTATTATTGTTATTTTCTTAATAAATGGTATTAAAAACCTACTTTTTATTATTAAAAATAATTGTTATAAATCGGTTGAGTCGTTTCGGAGATAAATGGAAACATATTAGGATTGTACAAATAAACAAAGCTCAGCTAAACGAAACACTGCCTTCATCCCCTCGTGGGTAAAGAAAAAAAGGTATTTTACCTTAGCTGCTTATCCTGTCAGTCCTTCACACGTACATTTTTAAATAATCTTCATACCATACCCATTTTATCCTCTGTCATAATTCTTAAAACACATTGTTTTATTACGTCTGGTGTCTGTAAGAGACTAATTCCATCATAACTCTTGGATGACAGAAGGTCCATAAAATGGAATAAATTTTACAAGTAAAAATTTAGAAGTTCTTTACGAAAGCTTTCCGTCGTTCTTGTTCACCTAAAGGCACAAAGATATAAAACTTTTGCAGAGGTAAGAGAAGTTGATGAAACTATTTTATATAAGCAAAAACCTCTCTCCTTTTCTCGAAAACAAAATGCATTCTGCTGCTCTGACTCAAGTGAACTCAGTAAAATGAATTTTAAAAGCCTCTGCAGTTTCAACGTTGGAAAATATATACTTTAAACCAAGGGAATAGAGTCTGGAATAAATCTACAGGGTGTATGCCTCCGGCAGTACTTTCAAAGAGGCGCTTTGCTTTGAATGATAAGCTTTTGGGTTTATGTAGAACAGATATTGTTATTTTTACAAATTCATAGGCTTTTACGAGAAGAACTTTTGCTTTTCGATGCGGTGAATAATACTACCAAATATGAAGAAACTAGTGTGGGTACAAAACTTCTAAAAACAAATAATAGTTTTAATTGTTAAATGTATTTGTATATAAATAAAGCTGGAATAGCTATATATGTTACGTATTGTGTTTATTATCTATGAAAAACTATTAAAAAGCACCTAAGTCAGAAGCCTCAGTCGAGGTATACATAGTAGTGTATATTGTAGTCAAGGACAGAACTAGCCGACAGTAAAGCCATTCTGAAATGTAAAGAGGCGGCTAGAGCACTTCAAGTAAACTTGAAGTCAAACAACTGCCATGGAAACTTAGCTGGCACATTCAAATGGGCTAGTTGCACGGCTAGTAGGTAGCACTTGTTTTTAGGATCCAAAGGGTGCCAACGGCATCTTATTGACGACCGATGTGGCGCGGTAGGCGAAGGTCTGCCTGCGACGCAAGGTTGCGGGTTCGATTCCGGCCTCGGGATAAATGTGTGTACGATCTGCAGACATTTGTTCAGGGTGTTCTGGTCGTTTTCTATGTATAATAAAATATATCTATCTATGTATTGTATTATATTATGTATATCAGTTCTCTAGTACCCATAACACAAGCTCTGCTTAGCTTGGGGCGGAGATAATGCTTTGTGAATTGTCCAGCATTTTTACCCGATATTTTTTTTTTACAGGAGAGGGTTATTTTAGTTACCTATTATAACTGTAGTTTGATATAGTACCCTAAGCGAATCCCCCTTGCACTTGGCCGGTTTGTTATATTTACACTTGGTTGTGAATACCCTCGGGTGAAACATAAAAATTCGTTCAGAAATTCCGAATACCAAACCTACCAATCTCTCTTCAAAATAAAAGATGAACCAAAATAAATAAATCCCTTTGTGATATGATAACATTGATCCTTTGTGCCTACTGTAACAATATTGTACGTGGCCGTAGGTATTTTGTAATAAAACGAGATTCCGCGAAATGAGACAATTACGGTCGAATACACGTCGTTATCTTTAAGCATGAAAGTATATAACAATATAAACATATAGGTAAGTGTAGTCCTATTACGCAGAAGGGGTATTGAGCACAGATAGGCAGTTAGAATTGTCCAAACACTGTATTTCACCAACGTAAACAAAATATTTAAAGATCTCAGGCGGCACACGGTCTGCGCGTGAATCTACTTAGCTTGTTGTTGTCGTTCGTTGCAGAGGCGCGCCCTGCCTAGTGCATATGCGCGGTCTCGCTCACGCGCGCGGCGTGGAGCCTACAGCTCGTAGGTCTCGCTCGCACTCGTGCGCGGGCGCGTGGATTCTATTGCATAATACTTGTGTTATGATAGTCTAGGTACTTAGGTAGGTAGCCTACATCACCCCCCTCCAGAGGCCGTCACTACGGTCGAAAGTAGTCTGGGAACCGGACCATGCGGCCAGAGCGAGTCCGTTTTTCTTGATGGTCCCGGTTAATCGGCCATCCTGAAGAATGAGGTTCGCGTCCGGGACTAGGGTCGGGAACGGAATGAGGTGCTGGGTTATGAATAGGACTAGGGTGCGGGTCTACGAGTAGGTAGGCCGGTTTAAGGCGATCTACAGATACTGTGACGGTTTTACCCTTAACTAGTAATTTATATACTTTGTCACTCCTATCTAGAACTTCATACGGGCCGGTGTATGGGGGCTGCAGGGAGCCTCTTAATGCATCGTCCCTTAGAAAAACGTGACTAGAAGAGGACAAATCTTTAAAAATAAATATTTTATTATTATTATGCCGAGAGGCAGGTAAAGGGCGCAGCTTCTCTGCAAAATGGCGCAGGCGAGTAGTGAATTCCGAGATATCGGTGGAGTCTTGTGCGGGTACTGCCTGAAAAAATTCTCCAGGGAGGCGCAAAGGTTCGCCGTAAACCAATTCAGCAGAAGAAGCTTTTAGATCTTCTTTAAAAGATGATCGAATACCCAAAAGAATAATAGGTAAAATATCTACCCAATTGCTATTCATGTGACACATGATGGCGGCTTTCATCTGCCGGTGAAAACGTTCCACCATGCCATTGCACGCCGGATGGTACGCGGTGGTACGACGATGTTTAAATCCAATCATTTTTCCAAGGTATTGGAAAAGTGCTGATTCGAACTGTCGGCCACGATCTGTGACAATATCCGTCGGACAACCGAACCTGGACACCCACGATATTAGTGCCTTTCCGACAGTTTCGGCGGTAATGTCAGTCATCGGTGTAACTTCCGGCCATCGCGTAAACCTGTCTACTACCGTAAGGCAGTAGCGGTAGCCTTGTGATGGGGGAAGAGGTCCAACTATGTCCACGTGAATAAATGCAAAACGGGCGCGGGGTAAATCGAACGTGCCCAGCGGTGATGACACGTGACGGTTTACCTTAGCGCGTTGACAAGCTAGACATCTACGTGACCACTCTCGACAGTCTTTACGCATCCCAGGCCATACAAAACGTTCTGCAACCAGTTTTGTGGTTGCTGCGGCGCCGGGATGGCTAAGGTTATGAAGGCTTTCGAAGAGCTGTTTACGTAAAGGCTTGGTCACGAAAGGTCTTGGTGATGGAGTGCTCACATCACAGTAAATCTCGATGTTGGAATCGGTGATCTTGAGCTTCGTCAGGCGGAGCGAAAATTCTCCACTAAGGTAATGTAGAAGCTCTTGATCATTGGCTTGAGATGAAGCAAGCTGGTCATAATCAATTGGCACCTGCAGTTCCTCGACACGTGATAATGTATCGGCGACAACATTGTCTTTGCCGGAAATATGTCTGATGTCAGTGGTGAACTGCGAGATGTAATCTAAATGACGGTACTGACGAGGCGAACAGTTGGCTTTTCGTTCATGAAAAGCGAAAGTGATCGGCTTGTGGTCAGTGTATACCACGAAATGTCTGGCCTCCAACATATGGCGAAAGTATTTAATACTTTCATATATGGCCAACAGTTCGCGGTCATACGGTGAATATTTTTGCTGACAGGGACTTAGCTTCCGCGAAAAGAAAGCAAGTGGCTGCCACTGCCCATCTTTCAGCTGTTGTACTACTGCGCCCATAGCCAGGTCGGAGGCATCTGTGACTAGTGCCAGTTTGGCCGTACTGTCAGGGTGTGCGAGTAGTGCAGCGTCAGAAAGGCTTTCTTTGCATTGCTCGAAAGCAAGAAGGGTGTCACCGGTAATATCGACAGGGCTAGAGCCTTTTATGGAATCTCCGGCAAGAAGATTGTTCAAAGGGGCTTGGATCTTAGCGGCCATCGGCAAAAAACGCCTGTAAAAGTTAAGCATCCCTAAGAAGCGTCTGAGTTGCTTAACCGTTTTCGGGACAGGAAACTGCCGTATGGCTTCGACTTTGGTGTCAAGAGGTTTGGTGCCAGAAACAGAGATGCGATAGCCAAGGAAACTTACTTCGCTGGCGCCGAAAACACACTTCGAGGTATTGATAAGGATACCATATTCCTTCATGCGGGTAAACAACTGCTGGAGATGGATTTCGTGCTGGGATTCGTCACGTGAGTACACTAAAAAGTCGTCTAAGTAGCAATAAACAAAGTCGAGGCC
Source organism: Eupithecia exiguata (assembly GCA_947086465.1). Taxonomy (NCBI): domain Eukaryota; kingdom Metazoa; phylum Arthropoda; class Insecta; order Lepidoptera; family Geometridae; genus Eupithecia; species Eupithecia exiguata. Next base: position 5,124,731 of record OX352243.1, on the reverse strand, counting down.
TCTGGTCATTTCGTCTACGAATCTTTGGAATGTTTGGCCCGCATTGCGAAGGCCGAAATTCATAAAAGGGAATTCGAAAAGGCCAAAAGGGGTACATATCGCTGACTTAGCAATATCTTCCTCGTAGACAGGTATTTGATTATAAGCCTTAACCAAGTCTATAGTGGAAAAGACTGTAGAACCTGCGATGCTTTGCGCGAAGTCCTGTATGTGCCTAATAGGATAACGGTCTGGGATGGTACGAGCGTTAAGCATCCTATAGTCGCCACATGGCCGCCAGCCGTTATCTTTCTTAGGCGCAAGGTGCAACGGCGAAGCCCACGAGCTTTCAGAAGGACGCGCTGTGCCATTGGAAAGCATGAGTTCGAATTCCTTCCTAGCGATCTGAAGCTTGTCGGGGGCGAGCCTACGGGGTGTGCAAAAAACGGGAGGTCCGGGTGTGGTTCTAATGTGGTGAACAGTATTATGCAATGGAGTCCACGGTGTGCCTGAAGGGCGTGTAATTTCAGGAAATTTACTTAAAATGTTATGATACCTTGTGTCGCCTGTAGGAACCTTAACAGAGCATACATCAATATTCACAATAGAAGCTACAGCAGATAAAGTAGTAGTATTATCAATTAGGCGTTGATTACGAATGTCTACCATTAAATTATAAAAACTAAGGAAATCGACGCCGATTATGGGTTTGGTTACGTTTGCAACGATAAAACGCCAGGGAAAGCTACGTCTTAGACCTAAGTTTAAATCTAGCTGTAAATACCCGAAAGTGTCTATGGTAGTTCCATTGGCTGCACATAGTGTAAAGTCTGTCTGCTTGGATCGCCGTTCGCGGAGAGCAGCATGGGGAAACACGCACAGGTCACTGCCGGTGTCGATCAGGAACTGGGTGCTCGAGCTGCGGTCGGTCACGAAGAGGCGACTTGAAGAGGCGCGGCAGTCGTCCGCCGCCATTAGCGACTGCCCGGCGCGTTTCCCGTCTTCTTCTCATCGTCGAAGTCACATGGTTTCACGCAGTGGTTGGCTTTGGATCCGTGCGTTGAGTGGTACCAACACAACGGGAACTTTTCGTAGTTGGCCCTTGATCTCGAGCGTTGACGTGAAGATGACAATCGGCGATCCTGATATCTTGAGCGTCCCCTCCGGGAACCGGATCTTTCGTTCGACCGGGAACCGGATCTTTCGTTCGACCGGTCACGGGTGTGCTGGTCGAGCTTCAATGCGAGTTTCTCCACCATCTTCTTTAGCTCTGCGATCTCGCTAGAAGCACTGTTACCTGGAGTAGCGCTGGATGACGTAGCCGCGACGCAGGGCGTAGTAGTGATCTCTTGTATCCGATCGGCGAGTTCCGAAAGTTGTTCCATCGAGTGTGTAGGTTGGGACGCAAGTACGGTCTGGATATTGTTGGGCAGGCGGTTACTCCAGATCGTCCGGATAAAGTCTTCGGGAACGGTAGGTCCAGCGAGGTCCTGGAGGTGGCGTAGGAATTGCGACGGTTTTCGGTCACCGAGTACTTCGTGTGTAAGTAACTGACGTACCTTTTTTTCATGCGAGGCAGAGAGGCGACGGATTAGCTCAGTTTTGATTTTCACATACCGGTTTCGCGTGGGGGGATTGATGATCAAATCCTTTACTGCCTTCGCGTGCTGCATATCTAAGTTAGTCACTACATTGTGGAATTTCACGAGATCGTCGTCGATGCCACGGCACTCGAACTGACCTTCCAGGAGGGCAAACCATATTTCCGGTTCGTCCGGGCTGAATGGAGGCACTTTAATATTGCGGTTAAGGTGATCCGGTGGGCACTCAAACATTCTTTTCGCCTTCCGAGTAGTTACGTTACTCGTCCCGCCATTTTGCGCGTCGGTTTGTTCATCGCGCGGCCGCGGGGCTGTTTCTTTATACTCGTCGTCACTGCTTTCCGAGCTCATAACTGTGTTTTGCGGGGTCACCAGTTATAGGTAAGTGTAGTCCTATTACGCAGAAGGGGTATTGAGCACAGATAGGCAGTTAGAATTGTCCAAACACTGTATTTCACCAACGTAAACAAAATATTTAAAGATCTCAGGCGGCACACGGTCTGCGCGTGAATCTACTTAGCTTGTTGTTGTCGTTCGTTGCAGAGGCGCGCCCTGCCTAGTGCATATGCGCGGTCTCGCTCACGCGCGCGGCGTGGAGCCTACAGCTCGTAGGTCTCGCTCGCACTCGTGCGCGGGCGCGTGGATTCTATTGCATAATACTTGTGTTATGATAGTCTAGGTACTTAGGTAGGTAGCCTACAAACACAAACGATAATTAATTCAGCTACCAGAATCACAGGAACTTGTTAGCGCCATGTATTTTTAGTACATAGCGGGAAAGTGAACGGGAGCGGATTATTTCAGGAATCATGAAAAAATTATATGTTTGAATGAAAAAAATATGATTAAACAAACTTACCAAGTGACGTTTGTCCGTAATTGTATGAGACGTTTACATACGAAGAGATCAGTACAATTACAATGAGAAGGGAAGACTACTAAATAATCAAATGTCGGGAATGTAAACGTTGTATTACAATTCAATGTGTTTGTCTGTATTCGAAGCATAGCAACACCATATTCTGTACGAGTAGATAATAAATAGTAAGAAGATACTATTTACTTCTGACAAAAATAATAAGGCAGTACCTGGTACCTGAGTAACAATTTATTCACGAAAAGCTTCCGCCAGCGGTTTCGCAAGCGTTTTCCCAGGATAAAAGTAGGTACCTTTAGTTCGTTTCTGGGATCTGTATTTCTGTTTTTCTGCCGTTTGGGCGAGAAAAGATTACTAAGTTAGTAACCAAGTTACTTTTGCATTTACAAAATTAATATGGCGCATGGACGGGAGTCGTACCTACTTACGCTAATTGAAGTCACAGGCTCATGGTGGGAAATCTCCTGACCGTGTTAAGGCGTATTCACATCATTGATAATTTTCCTGGGCGATAACTCCTCCCGCAACGCAAAGGTCGACGTGTGAATGGCAAATCTACTTTTAGCTGAAGGCTTTTTTCGTTTTTGAGACTCAACTTAGGAACCCACCTTTATGTTAATTGATTAAAATTATGGAACTTATAAAATCATAATTATTTAAGAATTGCTGCCAAAATCGAAATTACTAATCTTGTTTTCCTTATATTTACAGGTCATTTGGGAAATTATCTTTAACGGTACGGGACCTTTAGAAAACCTAAATAAGTACCTATTCAAACTAATTTATGAATACAGTGTTGTTTGATTCCCTTTACTGCAATATTTTTTACCCGCAATAAGTAGTAGAAATACAGGGTTATTTCCATCTGATCATATGATCAGATTGTGGTTGCATTTGATCAAACAAAAAGTTCCCCACGGATCATTGATCCGATGCAACTGCTTTTTTTAATATAATTTTGTGCCAGCGGATCAATGTATATATTTTGGCGTATATATTTTTTTGTGAAGGTCGTCGATTTCTCCGTCAATATGTAAACCGATTTTATATTAAGAATGATCTCGAGTTGTTTGCCATTGTGATAAAAATCATCAGTGCGTGCCATTTTGTAAATAGTAAAGGCTTAGGTTTTCGCGTTCACATACGTTTTTGGAATAGCGTAAGCGCTAAAATCGCTAAAAAGTTTTTGCTTATTAACAAAAAAAAAAACACCTTATAAAGAAAATGGTTAAAGGAATCAAATAATTGTTAATAACCTACGAATCAAAACCTACCTAAGTAATTTCTATAGACGGCAGGGTTCCTGAGATGTCGACCAAATGATGTGTGAAACAGTGCACTTTCATGAATTTTTTTGTAATTTACTTTCTCAATCGTGTTTTCAAGGCACCTAAGAAAAAGTATGAATTTTATGTAAGTAATTCTAGTTTTTAACCACGGGATACTCACGGAGGATACTCACGGAGGATACTCACGGGAGTACTGAGATCTAGGCCTCGTTTAAATACCAAACCCGTAGGTTCGTCTCTGACCTAAAAATACAAATCTTGATAAATCCATCATGGAACTAGTCAATGTGTGTAACGGGGGTTTGGGCCGTAGCCAGTGGGTTCGTCCCAAAGTGGTCCGAACACGGAAAATCAAATTTTATGCTAAAATTTTGATATGTCCAGCCTTATACCTGAAACTCCCATGTTTTAAAGCCACCCTTCCAAAACGCCCGTCAGGTCAGTGTGACATGCCTTTGTGACCGTAGGGGCAAGTTCCTTTGTTCCATCAATCATGCGTCTATGTGCCCCTGAACATTAGAACATCTGTTGTTTTGTTCTGAGGATTGTTCCATTACTGTGCCCTATTTGTAACATGTTGAAGAAAATTATACCAACTCGTGGAAATTCCGAGTCCCATTTGCAACAAGTGTTGGTTGGGAAACAAATTCAAGTAGTTGTTTGAGTTGTTGTTGATACTTTATTAACAAAGAAAATTACAATCAAATAATAGAATTAAATTAAAACTAGTATTTACAATTGAAACAATTTAGCTAACTGCAGACTGTTGCAAACAATCTGGTATTGATATGGATATCAATACCAGTCGGAAGCGTGCCCAAGACGATTTATTGTTGATCCGAATTTTGTCTTCTATGAATTATTAATAAGGATTTGGAATACCTAATATAAGTCAGATTTTGCAAAATAATACTTTTAAAGGCCAACGTTACTAAGGCATAAGTAATGCTGGGACAATTCACATAGGAGCATCTAGCCCCAAGCTAAGTAGAACTTGTGTTTTGGTTATTAGAAGTAACTTATATACGTTTAATACATTGCGTTGTGAGGGCATATGTGGCGTTGGTACATATAAATATTTTATTTATTTGTAAATATAGGAAACACCCGCGATCTTTTTTAAAAACAATTAATATTTCTAAAATATTTCCGCCATGCGTGGTGCTAATGGCAAAAACCCAAAGAGCAGGCATGGTCGGCATGGGGTGGACGATGGTGCTGACGAGGGTAAAGCAACACGGCCCTATTACGTCTACGTTCACCACTTTTTACTTTCATTGGATTGGTAGTCCGTGTACCTTAGCATTAGGTAGGTAGATATTTTATATCCTCTCCCCTCTGACTTGTTTACGGTGGCTTTTACGTGCTCGTTTTTTGCGGTTTTTATTTTGAACATTAAATGTATCTTATTAAGGTTTCACGCACTTTTTTTATTGCTGAATTCTGTTTATTCGGAAAAATATTTTACAAATAAAACAACAAAATAGCATCGCTTTCATCAGAGTACTTAATCAAGTTTAATTTAAGTTTTTTTTATTGCGATTTGATAATCAGACACTGCACGATAACAAAGTCCACCATACATACTTAGCAATTTAAACGAGGTAGGTATCTGTAATGTTTCTGTGTGTCGTTCACGGAAACGTTCCAACAGATTTAATTTTAGTATTAATTTTAGGAAGAGATTTAATTTAAATTTAATTATAGTGAGTTAGATATTAATTTTAGTTTTTATCGAAACAAGTGGTTTAAAACCTAAATTAGAGCCCACTTATAAAGCCTTGCAATCGGTATATGAATAAGTAAAACATATTTGTATTTTTGTTAAAAAAAATAACACGAGTTGAGATAGGTAGACCATTTACTCTGTTGCCTGGCTGTAAAGTAGTAGATACCTACAGAAATCGCTTTGAGCGAAGCCAGAAGCAAAAGCCAGTAATGATATTCCCGGTTAGGTTAAACGAATTATTTCAGGTGCTTGGTTACAACAGATGTTGATTTATGATTTTCATTTGAGATTTTCTCGTTTACTGCCCGTAGGTATTCGAATTATATTCGTTGATTCTGTTTTAAATATTGTCTGTTGAAGAAAAACATTCACGGGATATTTTATACGCTTATAAAAATAACAACTTGTTAGATAATTTTGGTGTAAGCAAACCTCATTTCATTATTCGAAAAACTCGAAAAACCTTTGATTTTAGTGAGTTTTTTTGAGATTTTGAGTGCGTCAAGTGCGAGTGTAACTCGCGCGCCGAGGGTTTCGAACATTTGCCAATTATACAAAAACATCATCCGTCGGGCTTTTACCAGCTTCAGTATGGCAGCTACTCTCGAACCACGTGGCCTAATGCGAGATGATGGTAAAAGGCCTGACGGTATGACTCTGATTCCTTGGAAAATGGGTCGGCCTTTAGTTTGGGATGCCACTTGTGTAGATACCCTAGCACCTTCTCATCTTGCAGGGACATCAGTAAGGGCCGGCTCCGCAGCAACATCAGCGGAGTCCCTCAAACGGCGGAAATACGCTAATCTTGACCGAGGTTACCTATTCGAGCCGTTTGGGGTGGAAACCCTAGGTCCTTGGGGTCCTGGGGCACATGGAATATACAAAGATCTAGCAAAACTCCTAATAGAGTCCACAGGTGATCGGAATGCTGGCTTTTATTTCGGTCAACGAATTAGCATTGCCATTCAACGTGGCAATGCTGCCAGCATTCTGGGCACTTTGCCTTCTGGTGACGGCTTAGATTTTTAGAAAATAGATTTAAGTGTAAATATTAGTTGTAATTATTATTGTATTTTCTTTAGTAATAAAATTTACATGTTCTATATCTAAGTTACATACATTTTACATGGATCGCTCCGCAAACTTCGGAGATAGGGGGGGGGGGGGGGGTCGTCTCTTTTGAAATTTCAACATCACAATTGGTAAGTACTGAAAATTTTCATTTTCATATATTTTCATATCGTATTGTTATTTCGAATTTCCTGGTAATAGCTGCAGTAGTTACTGAGATATTCAAGACAAAAGGAGGACGGACAGAGCGAGACCATAAGGGTTTCGAAACCAATCTCGAAACCCTAAAAAGAACCTTTGCGTTCCATTTATCATTCCGAACCTCTCGGTTCTTTTTAAATCAAAACTTTCACTTGAAGGCTTCATCTCTAGGGTACCTCATTCATTTCAGCTGATTAAGTAACTTTGTTACTTCGAGAATTGGCCTTGGTTGATTAAGTGACCGTTTTCGAGTGAGTTTGCCAGTCAGTCGCCCAGAAGAACTTATACCTCTTTTTACCTACATCAAAACAAATTACTTATAGGTCTGTATTGAGATAGATCTATAAGTACCTATCATCTACTCAGAAACATGAGAATAAATCTGCCAAAACTAGATATAAATTGAATTGATGATTTAGTTAAATTGTTCGATTGTGTTGTTAATAATAAGACAATCCAACAATCTGATCTTAATTTTTCATGTGAAGTTGTTACTACTGCTAATAAGCTTCCCATTTTTTTTAATTCAAATTCAAACAAAGACACACTACTCAAGTTGAAATATTGCAAAATAAAAAAACAGGTTACTCGACCATCAACAATCAAAAAAAGGAAATAATAGTATTACTCACCGTGATTCCTTTGAACAATCAGCACTCAAAAGAATCAGTCCATTTCACTCAAAAAGTTTCCTAGTATTTAACGTAAAACGGAACGTAATTAAAATCTCGTACTCTCGCGTAGCGCCGTAGCGGATGTGCTACGCCGTAGCTGGCTACGAACTGACGACCTGTAGCATAAAATAACTTTGGAACCCTGTATGTAGCTGAAACTCGCGCAGGTTAGGTAGCGTTGGCAGATATACAACCTCTCGTTTGAGTGCATGGAGGTCTATTTAAGAGCGTTCACGCCTAGCGCGCGATGTCAAGTTTAGGTAATTCAAACCCACACAGAAGCGAGCGTGACTGTGTGAGTAGCGCTGGCGCGTTCTATTGTGGTATAGTCAAGCTTAGCACTTTGATCCATTCGAGTGAAATTGATATAGCAATTATTTAATTTAAATTTGAACTTAGACAGATGACATATTTACGTGTTAAAATAAAATCAAAATAAAAAATTGTTTATTTCCATAAATACAAAAATGTACACTTAGAAAAGGTCAAATTCTTAAAATAAAACACTGACTCGGAAATAAAGTGGTACTTTTGATTTCTGTCGCTTCGCTATGTAGACTAAAGTAAAGAAGTGACTAATAAACCTTCAGCCTGTTACGAGTAGGTACAAATAAAACACTTGGTACGGATAAAGTCGAGTTTATTTTACAACATTTTAAATGTTTTATTCTACGAATAAATAATAAGTCAGGAAGTCTAATTCAGAACAAATTTCAACCAAAAAGTGGGCGCTGCTTCAAATCAAAACTATGGATAATTCAAATAGGAATCACTTCAATTGGTTCGCGCGCCTGCTGCAATGGCAGCTATGACAACTGATTCATAGCGGCGTGGACGATGTTATGCAATAAATGGACCGGACCAAGTCAATAACGAAACAATTATATGGTCAAATGCTTTTTTTACTATACAGGGTGAGTTTTTTTTTCAAAATGAAACCTTCAAATTTGAAAATTTATAAATTAGACTACAAATTCGAGAAAAGGTTGTTTGTCGTATAGTTGAAAGTACAAACGTTCAGACTATACGCAAAGAAATCTATCTTCTTTTGTCATATTTTTTTATCGTTATGAGCTTTTTGACATAAAATTTTCTTGCATACCCTCTTCAAAAAAGCTGAAAGTAGTGATTTTAGTTTGGTCAGATATATGTAGTACATTTTGCAGGGTTATGTAGATAGAATCTAACGTCCGTCTTTCGACTGTCAGTGGTAGCACTGACAGTCGGATTCTACGCATCTACGCACGGACGTTAGATTTTAAATACTTTCTGTAATTTTTGTAGAAAAACTGGGCGATGGAAAACAAAATAAGCGCAATAACCTTGAATTTATTTTAATAAATGTTCAAAATGATATTGATTGTCCACAGTGTGATAAATCTGTTTTTGTACATATGATTCTTTAAATAACCCCATTAGAAAAAATCAATTTTGAAGGTGTTCCAACCATTAAGGCACATAGGCGTCGTAAATTTATTTATTTATTATCAACTTAGAAGCCAAAAAAGATTTTTTTTTTTTTTACAAATGCTTACTTTTCCAAAAATATAAAAAAGTTTTGTCTTTTTTAACGAAGAACTTATTATTTTCAAATTCAAACACGTAACTATTAACATGGCTTTTTGATAACTCTCACGGTTTCAGACTTCCTCTCAGTGGCCCTGAAAAAATAAAACACCCTATATCACACATCAATATACGCCTTCAAGAATAAACTCGACAACTGGTTACGAGACAAAATTGACAAACTAAAAAAATTACGCAATAACTAAATTCGACACTGTCTGATAATCAGTGATCGGAAATTCGGGCGCTTATTTACCTAAAGTTGGTGTAAGACACAACATGGAGCAGTTAAAACCATCTTTCTCGGGAATACTTTCCCGTAAATTCCTGGGATTTCAGAATATTCTAAAATAATGATTTTTCACCGGAATCTTATTTCTAGACGAAATATAAGACACTTTTATTCTGACGTGTTTTTCACTAAAGTCAATATTTCTGAAAAAAAAAACATTTTTAATTATATTTATGATTTTATGCCAAAATCCTTTTTCTACACGAAATTTAAAACACTTATTCATACGCATTTATAATTTGTTTGATAATTGCGTAAGAATAATAGAAACAAATGTTATAAAAAAAATATAGGTATATAATTGTCTGTTTTGTGAGATGAACCCAAACTTGTTTTATTCCAAATGGGAATTTTGGAATTTTCTAGAATGTATTTTCACTGAAATCTTATTTATAGACGAATTATAAGACACCTTTTTTGAACGCGTTTTTTTACAAAAATCGAATTTCGCGTCAGAATAAAAGTGTCTTATATTTCGTCTTTAAATAAGGTTCCGGTGAAAAAATCATTATTTTAGAATGTTCTGAAATCCCGGGAATTTACGGGAAAGTATTCCCGAGAAAGATGGTTTTAACTGCTCCATGTTGTGTCTTACACCAACTTTAGGTAAATAAGCGCCCGAATTTCCGATCACTGCTGATAATAGACACATCAGCCACTGGCTGCTCGTCTGTTAATAAATAAATATATTTTTGGATAACAATTCAGTGAACTCTTTGTCCCGCAAAATATGATTAATTTAATGTTTTTAGTCCACTTGTTAGCTACCCACTTATTTTTCCGAATCGTATGGGCAGGTAAACTAAAAATACCAAATAAGCATAATAAATTTCAAATTCATTGAAAAATATCTAAATTTTATCGATTCAATATTTCATCAAGGAAAAAATCCTTCCAAATGAAGTAAAAAGTTGTCTGACCTCATTTTGCATTTTCATTTTGAAAAAAAAATCACCCTGTAGAGTGATAAACATTTTACCAAAATATTATTTTGTTATTGACTTGGTCCGGTCCTCTTATTGCATAACAACGTCCACGCCGCTATTACTCAGCTGTCATAGCAGCCATTGCAGCAGGCGCGCGAACCAATCTGAAGTGATTCCTATTTCGAATCATACCTACATTCTTTTGATTTGAAGCACGGCCTACTTTTTGTGTGGAATTTGTTCTGAATTAGACTTCCTGACTTATTATTGTATTCGTAGCCTCCAATCAACAAAAATATGTAGGGTTTTTGGTAAATTAAATTGAAGCCTTTCGATCGGTATGATTATTTTTCTCGTGTAACAGGTTCGATTCCAGGTTCAACCATGTAATTATTTAAATATCTAAAAATGCAGTTTAAATTGTTTTTTAAATTCAAATAAGTTATGTCTTCTTTCAGTAAAATGTTCCATCTACAATATTCAAGTTACTTTTCCTCCATGTGGCATATCCGTGGGACGCCCTGTATATACTAACCTTTTAGCTCTTGCATTTTCCATGTTTGCTAATTTTTGCGCTTTCGTTTCTTCGCAAAAAATAACTTAATTTTATTTCCCATTATGTCTGAAATATGATTTTTGTCTATATTAATACATTCTACAATTATGTTTGAAATCAAATATAATAATAAAAAAAATTACTTACCAAAGTACCAAAATGTTTCGAGGGCGCTATAAATGTCCGCTCGCCTTATACGCACGACAAAGGTCAACACAGGTCAGTCAGAGCGCCGAGCGACATGACCACACTCTAGAAAGCCTCGCGGCGGACTGATTTGAATGGATTTGCGCGCAGCGTTTTATAGTAGTTTTAAAATATTCACAGAAAATTAATAACAACAAAATATTTAAAATTTTAAATGCATGATTTTAAAGACGATTCTCAACTTTATTAGTAATCTATTATTATAGTAAATTAAATAAGTAATATCGGTGAAAAAGTCATTTGAAATTCGTAAAATTTCACATTTTTTGTAAATTAATTTCTCATAGTACGATACCAAAACCGAATATTTTTTCAACTAACTTTTTTCCCAAGGATTTTATCTATTGGTTATCATTTTTTTTTTATTAGATATGTCAGTATTTTCATAAAATTTTGAGCTTCGAAACTGATGCTGACAGGGAAATTAAGAAAACCTCTAACAAGTTATTTTCATAGAACGCGTACATACTATATTAATTCAAATATTTTCTCAACTAACTTTTTAGACAATGAAATTTCCTAAAATTATTACTAATTAACTTATAGTGTAAGATAACTGGTTCATGAAAATAACGAGTTTGAAAAGTACTGTTTTTGAGCCAAAAGGCGTAAAGGCTCTCAAAAAGGTTATGCTGTTCGATTTTTAACTCTGGCTTATTCAAATATTTTGAACGTTTTGAAGAAGTGAGAGTAAACTCGTTTGGGTGCATAGAGATCTATTATGGTGATTCAAAAACACCATCTACTCAGAAACACGAGAATAAAAAAAAATTACATGTGACCATCGATCAAAAATGTCCGGCTTTGCCGGCCCCCCAAATGTCCGGCTTTGCCGGCCCCCCTTAGATTCACAATGCGCACGCCACAAACTTCAGTAGCAAAAGAGAAACATTTTGACATGTTAGGAAAGCTTTTCAACTAGTGTCATTTTAGCGTTCAGACAAAAAGCATGGGTACAAAAAATGCAAGAATCACTCGTCCAAAGTGCTGAAAAAGGATGGAATTTCTTATTTTCAGTAAGTTTATATATATTTTTTACCCGTATATTGAGATGTGAGTCATATACTTGTGAAATCAGCATAAAATATTGTTGTTTGGTTTGCCTATGTTAAAATATTAATTTTGTTCTAAATTGATAAATGGAGAGGCTATTTCTTCTAAATTTTTTTTTCATTTATAGTATGTATTAATATATTTTTCATAAAAATAAGTTTAATATTACTAGTTGATGATTTTTAAAATAATTAGTTGGCCCGCCCTAAAATTTCATTTGCGTAGACTCTCTAATAAAAGAAAGACTAGGTTCTTACCTACCTACCAGAAGTATGAATTTATAAAACGTTTATTTTTTTCCCGTAAAAAAAACTCGTGCAAAGCCGCAGACAGGAACCAGTTCTTTTTAATCTAGACTGCCTGCCTGAAATTGTATTGTAAGTTTAAATTATTGTATGTCTGAAATGACCCTTTTGTATAAATACCTACTGTTGAGACACCAATTTATAGTTTCATCAATAAATGATTCGTTATCTTTACCTGAATTCTGTTAATTAATCCTTATAGAAAATAAACTGAGTAGGTAGGTATATAATTCTCAGGTAGGTACCTACTTACCTACCTACTTACAAAATAAAATAAAATGAATTCGACTCCACCAATCTCTTGTTCCGTATGGAAAAAACTTGTCAGGCTCTGCGCAAACTGTCTGCGTCAAAACAAAACGAACCCAATTTTGAGTGACATTTTTGTAAGGCTCTAGGTATCTACGGGGGAGGCCGCGAACTCCTTATTTTTGATCGAAGCATGTGACCTATTAAAATATTTGGAATGGTTTGAACATATGCTAGGGTATTGAAGAGAACTTTACTCGTTAATTTACTCGTCACTATAATACCGTATATTAAATCCCATGCTGCATTCGAAGGGTCAGCTCAAACCAAGACGCGATGCGCTGCGCGCAGATTTTAAGAGAGTGATTCAAAATACAACTTAATTTACTACGCGAATATATACAAATTTTATTAACATAACACGAAAAGTCCCCGCTACGCCATACGCATAAATGTTTACCTGATGAGACGCTTCGGCTTAGACATCGCCAAAACTAAAGCAAAACTAAATTAGGGTGCTTTTCACTCCGGAAAAACGAGTGCACTGACGTAAGCAAGAAAACTAACTACGACTATTACTGTAAGTGACGTTATTCATGTAAGTTTCAATAAAAAAATATCACCTCGCATCATCAGCCTATTTTAGTCCACGGCTGAACACAGGTCCTTTCTCCCTTGTAAAGCTGTAATTAGTTGGTAATACAATACAATATACCTCTAGCTAGGTATTATTTCACAACAGCAGTTAAATATCCATGAATGTATGACACGAGCTCAGTAATTATAATTACATTCGCTAATTACTTACAAAGATACCTGTCAAAGACAAAGGAATTATTGTTCATTCCATATTAACCGCGGCCGCAGCGCTTGCGGCAGTTCTACGTTACTAATAACAACCTTAGAGAAGATGTAATTGGGTACAAATTTATTAGTACAGAGATCAGTTTCCAAAATAATATTCATTTCTACAAAGGTATTTTTTTGACAGTTGCTACGTAATGTTCGATATCTCCAATTCAGCCCCTTGGATATAGTTAAAAGGCGACTAGGTAATCTACCAGAGTGCAGAGGAAGGTAAGAGCACCTTATTGTATCACCTCCACTACGGTCATAATCCCCACGCTGAGCGTGTGTGTTGGGGACACACACGCTCAACGTGGGGATTATGACCTATCCCAACCCCTAATAAAAACCCATGAGGCGCTTATCTGCCTCCTGTCTGTGGACTAGTATAAGCTGATGCTGTGAAGTGATATTTTTGCATGGAAACCATGAAGCCTCTCTTGATCAACCATTATATTGTTTCGATGGTGTGATCGGACAATAAAGCAGTTTTGAGGAATAACAATTCCTTCCTCTTCCTCTCTTCGACCGGAATAAGAAGTTTTCATTCAAACTTTACGATAAAAGTCTTCCGTGTAATGTAATGGTTTTTTTTCATTGGTTTCGACTATAACTCTGATTGCATTTTTTTTAAATTATAATCGAAATGGACTGCTCAAACAAAACCTGGTGCTAATCTGCTAAGCAGCTTTTTCAGCTGTGACCATCACACGTGACTTCTAAGGATTCCAAGTTTTCGTGCCGTCGAATCTTTCACCCTATAAATACTTAAATGCTAGGTGTGCTATGCTGTATCGGCCTCAAAAAACACCTTTTCGCCATCGAAGCAACAGACAGCCCTCTCTGCAGGGGGTGTGTCAGTGACAAAGAATTAGTGGCTCTCGTAGTCCTGAAATGTGCAACAGTGCAGAAACATAAAATGCTCGATCACCCGACGTCACTCCGCGAAGCTAACGAAGATCCTAAAAAGATTCTGCGCTTCTGGACGGAGTAAGGCTGGTAACACTAGCAAAACAAAACAAAAATGGACCAACTCGAGTCTCAGGGCGGATCAAAGAGTACACACACCATGACCATAACCATAGTGGCCTACAACTTAGCGGATCTATTCACAGACCCAAGATTATAGCAGTTGCTCGCCGTCCACTGCACCAGCTCAGAACCACCGCACTAGACCAGCTAAGGAATATACTGAATAACGAAGTTGAGAGTTTTATTTATTTCTTGAGGTATCATGTAATTCCCAAGTAATTTTAATCGTATAGCTGGAAACTAAAAAAAAATTGTTTATTAAATAAATTATAATCTTTTTTTTATTTAAGAAATGTTATTGTGCTGGACACTTATGTCGCATGCCGGAAGAACTCTGGGCAAAAGCCATCAATGACTGGGTTCTGGGGCGAAGAAGGCCCAGGCGGAGATGGAAAGATGAACTGGACGCATACAACAAAGAGTGGCCACATCTGGCCGACAATAATGAAAAATGGAAAAGGAGGCCTTTACCCTACAGTGGGATAATACAGGCTCTTAAATTTTTAAAAATAATACTAAATTTTAATCGCCGAGTCGTTGAGCGTATTTCGTATAATAATGGAAATTCGAAGCCAAAAAACCAATACAGTAAATTTGAGTCGTTACTGTCTCAACCCCCGGACAATTTGCTGATCGGTCATGATGATTTTCAATGGATTCATTTTCCTTTGACTAGCTTGGTTATGGTGAAATTGGCCAACAGTTTCATGACATGATCTTTAAGTTGATAATTTAATTTAAAAAAAAAAAAAAAATGCTGGGCAAACACACATCATCATCTAGTCACAAAATGGTACCTTTTTTTTAAATTTCGTATTCTCGTAAATTATAACTAGCCAGAACAATGGACGCTGAGCACAAGTCGACCTAAGATTATAGCAATTCAAATGTAAATGTGGTTATCCAACAGGTCTTGTCTTTGATATCTCTGCGGTAGAAGGGTCCGACCGTAAACCGACATCTATCTCTGGATGTTTCTGAATAATAGTGGACTTACCAGTGCGGGGCCTATTTTAATCTCCAACACGAAATTTCGTATTTCGTTTCGGCCAATTGGTGTACTCTAAATACACCGAGTTAAAGTACAAATTTGAAGAACAAAAGAAAAATAATCGATTGCGCATTTTGGGATTAAAATAGGCCTTCAGGTACCTAGGATCAGGAAATTAAGAAAATAATTATATAATATCCTATATCTTTTCTTACTAATAAGTAATTGTAAATACGGAAGTAACTCTACATAAATAAATAATTCTGTCTCATCTCTGTCTGGTTTCTTTTCACACCGAAACGACTGAACGAATCTTAATGCAATTTGGCATAGATGTTATCCGAGGAAGGACATAGGGTACTTTATTATGCAAGAATGCCGCAAGCAGAAGCTTAATCTATCTGTCTGTCAAAAAATACAAACACAAAAATCTTTATTATGAATAGAACTTAATTGTAATTAAACTTAGGGTACAATTACAATTCTGGGCGGACTACCGCAAAAGTAAAACCTGTTTAGCCGAGTCAGCAACCTCCTCTGCTAACAAAATAATAAAATAACTAATTTAAGGTGGCCATTAAACCAACTTATGTATGACGGTCATCACGACCAATTAAGTACGTTTCGGGATTTTTCCTCGTCCCTGGTTTCGGGTATATTTTGCGTTTATTGTTAGGTGAATTATTTATTTAATTTATTGGTTTTAATTAAATTGCAGTAGGTATGTTAAGTACGTCGTGTGCTAGGTCTGTGATAAAATATTTACTTAGCTGTACGAATAAAAATTATAAGACATCTTAATTTTGAAACACGAGTAAACATCTAAAATTCCTTTTGATGTCAGAATTTTTGATTAAGATAATAAATCATGTTGATGGACAGACGGTTTGTAATGTGAAAACATTGTACAAACGAATTAAATTATAAATAAGATTTCTGCGAACTTTATCCTACCCATGGCTTCCCTCGCAGAATGATACTAACGTTTCTTGCATAATTTGTTACCACAAAACTCAATGGGCTTATTAGACACTTCAAATTTTAATAGCATTGAAATATTTGACGTTCGTTAAAAGTACAATTAAGAAATGAAGTAATATCCCAAAAAAATGATTTCGGCGGGACTCGAACCAGCTACCTACCCCTGATATATTATTTGATACTCTTCACTTTAATATTTTAAAGTAAAGAAGATTCGTGATACATCGTCGGCCACATCGTCACCCACTTATCATCAGGTGAGATTATGGTCAAACGAAGGTCTATTTATTAAAATAGAACGTCAAGTGCAAGTCAGACTCGCGCACCGAGGGTTCCGTATAATTAAGACCTGGTTTATTGACAAATATCATGATTCTAGGTCAACAGGAAGTAGGTACCCTGTACTTATAGGTCCCTTGTGAGACTTAAAAAACATGTCATTAACTATAAATTAACGGTTTTTGAAAAGTTTCTTTAATAAGACCTTGCTTCTTGCCAAATTTTATGATTCCAGGTCAACGGGAAGTACCCTACATGTGTTAGGTCCATGGCGAGAATCAAAATTTATGGTTGATTTCTATCACGGATCCACGACTTTATTGACCTGAGTATCTGATGTTAATTGCAACTCGGTGCCTTCCCTCGTTCCAGGGTTTCCATTTTTCATTGTGAGATACAGAACCATAAAAATAAAGAATAAGTGAAAATGAAACCTCTAGCTACTTAGAAACCCTCTTACAATTCGTCAAACAAGTCAGAGGTATAGTTTTCTAGCGGCATGGTTCTTAAGACTTCCTTTTTAATAGATATCACGTAGGACGTAGGTATACAATCAATCTCCAAATGTAATCAAACTGGCTCCCTTTAATAAAGGGCCATGGAAGCGTGCCAGAACTCTACCTTGTAATTAAGCTTTATATCACAGGTTATAAATTATAAGGGGTAGAGCAAGCACGTGCTTAATATAGAGGCAGGATTGGCTACCTAGAGCGGTTGACAACTGCAACGGTGGTAATAATGTTGTTTAGTAGAATTTCGGTTACGGCAAGTCTATCCATCCAAGGTGCTTATCATGCACATAAAAAGTAAGAAATCTAAATAGTCGCCTCAGTCCACTAAAATTTCTAACTTCTGAAAATCGCAATTAAATATTAATTTCGTAAAATTTTTGCTTATTATAACGGCTACGTATATAAACCTTGTATGCATTTTTCGAAAGTTAGGGTTAGGGTTTTGTTGCAGTAGGGCACAAATCTCTGGGGCATCAATTCGGACTATACCCTATGGGCCAATGCCAATGATGTTGTCTCTAGCATCGAAAGGGGTTACTTCTGCTCCATGGCTCCATCCACGTGGACAGCGAGTGATGGATTGCATACTCTATTCATCGACATACTGGTGACCTATGCTGCCCTGGTACCCCACTCGCTGATTGATTAGTTCCGTAATGATTTAACGTTAATGTTTTTCATCATTTAATCATGAAAACTCACACGATTATATTCAAACTTAAGGCCTTTTCGTGTCATGCAGATTCTTGCCCGCACGCGGGCCACATGCACGCGGAATACGGATCGGCTGGAGCGTGCTATGCATGCACGCGGATTAATTCGTGCCCTTTTCCTGTCATGTTACAAAAAAAGCGAGATTTGTATTAGAAAAAATTGTTCTAGTATCGTAAGTAGAGAGTTCTACCTACATCCTATACCAACTACCGGAAGACAGTTGCAGGTAACTAAGAAAACATATTGTATTATTTCAACGTTGGTAACAAACATTTTATTTATAAAATCACAACAATAGGCACTTTTAAATGCTTCGGTTTAAAATATGACCCCAATCTTTATAAATATCACATACCATCTTAAAATTATGAGGAACCTGAGCTTCCTAACAATATTAACGTCAAAAATAACTGCTTACTTGACATTCATCCTTATCACTTCATTAATGAGATCTCATAAACCAACCTCCATAGTAGGTATATTGAAAATGCTGACTCTTTTTCGCTTCCGAGACTATTTTTTGCATCAGTCTTAAAAAACCTCCAAAGATCAACTTACACTCAAACCTCAAGCAGTTAAACAATTTGCATTTTAGATTCTTGCTTTCTCTAGTACCATAGACCAATTTACTCCTTGATGATATACCCTAGGTTCTTCATTTCCTGATCAAACTTTTCATCTCTGTACTTCTTGATTTTCTTCAGCCACTTTCCGAAGGACACAGAGTATCTGCAGGTTCCACCATACCTGAAAAAGGTTTTAGCATCATAATGTCATTCTAGGTCGGTATCATCTACTGTTACTGGATAGATCTTCTACATTAAGCTTAGACAAAAAAAAAAGTCTAGTGCCTTGTTGCTTAGATTAACGTATTTTCTACTATTATTGTTATATTATTTGTGTAATAAATAAAGAAGTATACCATTACAAATTAATGTAAGGGAAATCCACAGCTTTGTCAGTTTCAACATAAATATCTCGACGCGAATTCAAGCAGGAAGCGAAACTTTCGATGAACATTTTTAATCTCTTTATCATCGTAGTGCCAAAACGAATAAACTGATTCTGGTGTAGTGTACAAAACAACACAAGAATGCGTTGTTGTACACCAACAAAATACATTGCAAAGAGACAATACATAATACATAAGTACAATAAGTAAGCCGTATCACTAAGAAGCGATCTCTTTCAGGCAACCTTTGGATGAAAAGAAAATATATGATTTTAAGAAAGGCACAGCTGAATCAAGTCACGTTTTAAAAACATCCTGATTTCTAAGAAATAAATAATGAATAAGTAAAAATATAAATAATAATAAAAAAAAACACAACCAAGAAGAAGTTGGTGAATAACCCATGTTTTGCAATCATTTATTT
Source organism: Eupithecia exiguata (assembly GCA_947086465.1). NCBI lineage: Eukaryota > Metazoa > Arthropoda > Insecta > Lepidoptera > Geometridae > Eupithecia > Eupithecia exiguata. The sequence goes on along the minus strand of OX352243.1, from coordinate 5,105,425 downwards.
CAGGCTTGGTAGGATACTACTTGGTAGATAGTATTTGTAAGTAGGTATACTTACAAATACTTATTTTTTAGTTTCTTTCATTTCTACTTGTATACTTTTCAATATTTCTTTCAGACTCCAATACTTTTGCCAGAATATTGCAATCCGTCTTTGAATTTCTTTTCCTGTATTGTCTTCAAAGGAAACTAATAATTGACCTTAGTAAATATATTCTTTTACTTAGTATTTTTTTTTGTGTCTACGAATATGTTTCGTTCGTCTCCATTGCTCATTAGTTTTGTTATTGTCAGGAATATTATTAAGGTTAAAAGTAAAATTGAGGTGGGGTTTCAAATTTAAGTAACATAAGCGTAATATAAATCTACCTGAGCGGCAGACAGTCCATGTCAATATGCCTCTGGAGAGATTTGAGATCGTTTCCATGGAAGAAGATGCTGCTCCATGCCCTCTGCGGGATGAACCGCTTAAAGATGAAGAAGAAAGAGTTGATGATCCAGGAGTAGTTGATGATGTGGCAGCTGCGGACACGGGCGGGGTATGCTAGCTGGAATAAAAAGATTTCGTTATTAGAAATGAACATCTGTAAGCTTGGGACAGGTTCTGCACCTACTCTACAAAACTAACAGGGTTTCAAAGGTTTTTGGATTTTTGTATATAGTGCGTAAGCTCTCGCATTCTGGGTAATCTCTCAGAAATTAAATAAGTTTCCCCTGTAGGTGGCGCTAACGATGCTAGAGCCGTAAGAGGTCCCAAAGAATTTCGACGTTGCGCATCATCATCCTTTTAGGATCCAAGTAAAACAGACAGAATATTACGTTGTCTTATTCTATCTAGGAGCCCAATTAGGTAATCGAGGTAAAAACATAAAAAATACGAAACAAATTACATGAAACATAAGTTTTGAAGAATCTCTTTCTAATTATCTTAACAGAAAGTTTAATCTCGAAAAGCCTGAGGATAAGGCGAAATTAAAAATTAATAACCTTCTAAAAAAATTATATACAGGGTGTTTGGCAGACCGTTTTCGATTTCGCATAAACATTGGTTTTAATACTTAGTGAGGATGTAATTGAAAAAATGTAAGCTTTGATATTTCTTAAGGAATAAAAAAGTCTTAAAAATAGCCGAGCGGCTTTTTAGGGTTAAAAAAACTGACAAGCTATTGGAATTGGTTCCACCTAGCATATAGCACTCGGTCCGCCGTACACCCTGTATAACATAGGATAAATTTATTTTTACGTAAAATTCTGTCGACTAAATGAATCAAAAGAACTGTAAAGAACATGTACATCCTACGCGCCCCCTTGGTTTTACGCCCTGTGCCTAGGCACAGGGCGTAATCCGGGCGTAATTCTAAGGATCCTCGGATATTTTCACACGAACTTTGGTCCGTGTTCTCGAACGAGTTTGTCAGCATTTTATGCAATCGAGGATCCACTTGTCTTTTTTTTTGTCTAAGCATTTAAACTTTAATTTCATACAATCGAGGTTAGGATTAATAGTTAAGTTATAGTATAATAGTAGGGATTTAAAATGTGCGAAACAAAAAACATTTGCTTTCGAGTTAAACATATAATTTTTTACCTTGACTAGCGAGAATAGTTATTTGTTCAACAAGTCGGCCAAAACGATTTTTTGTTGAACGTGTTTATCCCGAGCTAGCGAAGCAGGCTAGAGTAGAATTACGAGCGTAGCGAGTACCTCTAAAGTAGACTGCTGAGCAAGCGAGGGATTTAAAACACACGAAACAAAAATCAGTGCAGATCACGTAGTTTTATCTTTTTTTCGGCGTATGAGAGTTTCAATAACTTATTAACACAATTGAAATTTAGTAGAACATTCTGAATTCAGATGATTTTTTTCAACAAGTTGAATAAAATCCTTCATTGCACATAAGTGAAAAAATCAATTTTTCTCATTATTTTTGAGCAGCAAAGTCACCGTTTTCGAACTAGATTAGTGAAAAGATTTATAAAAAGTATATGTTATAAGTAATGCTAGACGATTCACACAGCATTATCTAACCCCAAGCTAAGCAGAGCTTGTGTTATGGGTACTAGATAACTGATATACATAATACAATACAATACATAGATAGATATACACAGAAAACGAGCAGAACACCCTGAACAAATATCTGCAGATTGTATAAACATTTGTCCCGAGGCGGGAATCGAACCCGCAACCCCCTACGTTGCAGGCGAACCTTCACCCACCGCGCCACAGAGGTCGTCAATATGTTTATGTTTTCAATTTATGTTTCAACATAATATCAACATATGAGGTTAAGATTTAAGATATGTTTGAGTATCGTACCCCCATCAAGCAGACGATCTGGTACGCCACGGTAGGCGTCAACGTCGCCATATGCCTCAGGCTGATTCCCGCCAGGTCCACGATGACCGTACCTCCCAGGACCTGCATCTTCGGCTGCCGGAGCCCGATCTCGCACTGCACCACGCCAGCGCGTACCAGGTCTTCTACTGGGAACTCGGAGGGGTCCCATGTTCCTGTAAATAGATAAGACAAAGAATTATAAAAATAAACGATTCTCCAACTCTAGAAGTCTACACACCAAAGTCAGCGAGCTGTCGACAAAAAACGGTCATACAACATGCATGACCCACATTCATACACTGAAATTTATTTTACCTAATGTAAAACAAGTTAAGGCTGATATAAATGTAAAAGAAGAAACGTTAGAAATTATAGAAAGTACCGTATTTTTAGGAATTACCTTAGATAATAAACTTCAATGGGGCCCACGCATAGAGGAGAACTAGGATGAAGAGACTTAATTCTGCAGTGTATGCAGTCAAAAAAATCCGTCATACATCAATTAAATACTAGAAATAAGAATAAACTGGCTGTGCCCATAACTAGGTTACCCAAGACTAATGTATCTTTTAAAGGGAATTGTGTACGTTTCTACAACAAAACTACAAGTGAGTTGCAGAAATTATTAATAAATAAATTAAAAAAAAAATTTAAACATATCCTTTGTAAAAAGGCCTACTATAAAATATCAGATTATCTAGGAGGATGAAAGAGCTTGGGACGAGTGAGCTCCAACTCGAAAACTAACATTCTAACAACGTAAAGGTTTCTTGTTCGCTTCTTTACTTTAGCTTAAAAAGATTGAAGTGGACAAAAAATCAAAGTGATCACTTTATTTCCTAGTTTTACTTATGTAATCTGAGTTTTGTGACGTGTCCAAGAGTCCTGTAAGGTCTAAAGGAATTAAAGCACTTGAACCATGGACGAAGGACATTATAATTTTACAACTTAGGTCAAGTGAAGTTGAAAGCTATCATCATATTGAAGCGAATGCATTGGAGCACTCTAAGACACTAGTTTTAAAAGCTTTTATCCATAAGATCTAAGATTTGTCTGGCCATAACTTTAGAGCTAGACTTTTCCAATGCATTCTAGATTAGGTGCTTGGTTTTACTTACGGCGTAGTAATGCCATAATTCTGCCAAAGATAATTCATATCATAACTTATCTGGGACTTCGGTATTCTGGTCGCCGGTTGCTTTATAAATCATAGACCTAACCTAAGCTCTCACGTCCAAGTTATTTTGAGCTTTACGTACTGCTTTAATATACATAGGTACCAAAACGTGAAAGTTATGTGTAGGTACTCTAATTAATTTAAAAACCATGTGTCTTGCTCCTGTAAAAGCTGTAGATATAGATACAATGCCTAAAAAAGTTGTACTAAGTAGCGTTTTGCTAAAAAATATACGAGAGGCTTTTCAGGGTTAAAAAGCCACCAAGCACTTGGTCCCCCCCCCCGTACCTACCCTGAACGGGTGTTGCCTACAATGTCGCTGTCAAAGACATACCTTCTGTGACTTTTTTTCCTCTAAATCCTATTTATGTACCTCATTCTATTGTATGTAGATACGTGTGTTTAGATAATTTTGAAAGTTTACATGGTAGTTTCAATGTAAATTAGACTTTACTTACCAAATCTGAAGACCGTTATTCGCCCGTACTCAGGCCTGTCGTGGAAGTTGCCTTCATACGCGTCCTTCACCTTGGCCAGAGCCCAGAGGTCAACGCCCTTGTACAAAGCGGTGTTTTGCTCTCGGAAGGTACAGTAGTGCACTAGCTGAGGATAAATAAAATGAAAAATAATTAGAATGTTATTAATTTTTAACCGACTTCGGAACAAAGAAGAGTTTCTATGTTTCAGCTAGGTACCGCGCTGACTGGACTGTCTTCGAAGGCCTAGATCCACTTCATTGCCACAGCTCTACAGAATAATAAATAATTCTAGAAAAGAATCAAATAATAATTCTATAGAAGATGATTCCAAAGTGGTTCCATCAAATTTTTATTCCCGAGGGAAAGTAGTCGTAAGTATTTATCGAGTAAAAATTAAAAAATATTTTAAATCTAAGGATTCGAAGTTGTTGTTCTGTTCGAAGAAGTATTCTTTTTTTAATGCTGGTCTATACACATAGCATTATCTAGCCCCAAGCTAAGCAGAGCTTGTGATAAGGGTACTAGATAACTGATATACATAATATAGTACAATACATAGATAGATATTTTTTATTACTCATTAAGAAAACGACCAGAACGCCCTGAACAAATATCTGTAGATCGTAGGTACAAACATTTGTCCCGAGGCGGAAATCGAACCCGCAACCTCCTGCGTCGCAGGCGGACCTTCGCCCGCCGCGCCACATCGGTCGTTTTTCACCTTCAATTTAAATTTTTAGTTTTTTTTTAATAATCTATGTATTTATATTTCAAACATTCTACATCAAGTTTGGCTAGTGTATAGGAGAGATCGGTACTTTACCTGGCATAAGAATTACATGATCATTACATGGTATTGCAACATAACTTGAATCTGCGGACTTCTCAGGTTACGAAAAAGTTGCACTTGTGACATAATCATAAACAACTTTACCGTAACATTTGAGTAGTTTCAAGAAGTCAGTCAGTACCAGTAGGTAACTTACATGCGGTAATTTAAGGTAATTTTTGGTCAATTATTTGGTGATTACTATCATTACTATCATCGGGGCATGTCACCACGGCTGTTTAGACAATTAGTAGATAACATCTCTGTAGGCTTATTTTCCATACCTACTTATATAAATACCTTATATAAATTCGAAAATAATTCTGTCTGTCTGTTACTGAGCCAATGTTACAAAGATATCGCACCCCTAGAACAGGAAAGCGCTTAGTAAAAATTTCTCTTTTTTCAGTTAAGACGAAAAATCGTTTTCTGCTGTTGTTTGATAGTGATAGCTAAGTTTATTACGGATGTAAGCGGGTTAGCTTCGATCCTTATTTGTGTTGGAAGAATATTAAGACAAAGTAAGGTTCGTAGTTAACCCGCTTACATCCGTGAAATCGTCGAACTACGCTAATTGTTATATTAAAAATTGCTAAGTTTTTGAACGTTACTGTTCAATTGTAAAGAATTCAATTTGAATACTTTTTATCCCGGGAGACAGCGTGCGAAGCCGCGGGCAAAAGTTAGTAGGGCAATAGCTATATTATAAATAATTCTAGACTATTCTGGCGATGGCGATAAGACTCACCACCACGTAGAAAAAGTACCTATAAGGTATGAAAGAATATGAAAACACTAGCTGCGCCCCGGGTTCTTATCCGCTTGAATTATGTATGAATTTGATCATCCCACGGGAACACTGTTCTTTTCCAGGATAAAAAGTTAGCATATGTTTTAATCCAAGATATACGCTATCCTGGTGCCAAATTTCATCCAAATGAAGGAGTTTTGTTTTCTTTATATAGGAGTTTTGTCATAATAATGACTAAGTCAATACCGTAGTGAAAGTGATATAAACATAAACACAAAAGTACATATTAACTGTTGCATTTATAAATTAGTTAGATGAGGATTGAACAGGATTGAATAAGTTTGAACCACTATGCCACAAAGGCCGTCAGCGTCCTTACCAGTCTGTGAGCCCTAGCAGGCACGAAGCTCCTGGCTCGTAGGAATCGGAGAAGGTACGCATCATCCGTGCGAGGAGGGTAACATTCGCCGCGCTCTGGGGAAACGAAAGAGATGATGAAGAAGGAAGGTGCAACAAAGGAAGGATTAGATTTGTCTGTCGTCGTATGACTAGATTAGACCTGCAGACGGTGAAGGTTTATCTGGGTGACGATAGCGTCACCCAGATAAACCTTCACCGTCTGCAGGTACCTACACACAAATGAGATCGATCATCGATAAGATCAGGGATAATCTTAAGATCAGCACAGTTCATGCAGTGCTCAAAAAGTCACTTTATTCACAACACGGGGTATGTACAAGGTATAATTTGTTATGCAGTCTATGCGTGTGATGTCAAGGCTAACTTCATACATTATAGTAGCTTAGTAACAATGTCTACTTGCAAAACGTGATGTTGTTGTTCCGCATTAGCCTTTCATGAAGTTTCATGTTGACTTAAATCAAATAAATAGACAGTTGTGAATAACTAACGTTAGAGTTATCACATCTTATCTCCCAGTAGCTCTAACAGGGTATTTAGATAATAAATCCGGAACAAAGTTTCATGTTATGTTCGGATATAAATATTTTTAGGTGCTGAAAAAACTGCTTCTTTGTTATTTGTACATTGAGTACATACTCAATGTACAATCAAGTAATAGAATTAAATTAAAACTAGTATTTACAATTGAAACAATTGAGATAATTGCAGACTGTTGCAAACAATCTACAAGTAGCTCAATGTACAAATAACAAAACAAGTACAAGTATCTACTTGTAACTATAAATACAACCAAATCACTTTTATGGGTTTTTATACATATACCAAGTAGAAATAGATATTTTGAAACGGAAACAAATTGACAATGTTTTGCTTAGTGTTGCAAGATAAATATATGAGCTCCCCGAATTTGATAAAATTATGTAGTTTTATAATAACCAATGATATATCACATTAACCCGTGTTTAACTGAAACTGTTTTGACTAATCTATCATACAAAATTGACATTTTGTGTTGAACTTAATGACATCAGGATTAATAACCATGTTAGTGTTAAAAGTTTTATAGTTTACGCCACGGTCAAGTCACGCTTGACCGTGGCGTATACTATAAAACTTTCCATCAATATGAATCATAAATATTGGCAGGCCATCGGAAACTGACTAGCTACATCGAAGCTTATAAATAATGGAACCTGGAAAATACATTAATTAAAATAATTATACAGAGTGCAGGTGATTAATTATATTATGAGTGAGTGTAATAATTTACTCGGACCGCACCAGATAACTCACTCTTTTGTTAGGTGTAAAGCAAATTTACTGGTTTGCTGTGAAATCACCAATAGGCAATAATATAAGGTTAAAGCTTATGGGTGGGCTGACACCTGGCAAAGCATGTAGCGATAGAGATTTCCAATCAGCTGGAAAGTTACACTGACAACCATAGAAAAACAAAGTACCTACTAAGGATCGGGTACTTGTATGTATCTGGTACAAATCAATAGCCGTAGCTGGCTGTAAATTACTGTATTTACAATGCAATAGCCAATAGAATCTGCGTGTGTGTGAGAGTATTATGGCGTTTGAAAAAAGAAGTTTATATAGGTGTGTTGAGGTTGAGTTTGACGTGCGTTTCCGATGGAAAGCTACAATGTAGCGCATCATAACTTTCCATCGGATGAACCATGAAATTTTGATTAAGTATTTTTGGCGACTTGATCGAGGGACAATTTTCAAAACCATGTTTGATTTATATCTAGATTGTTTGCAACAGTCTGCAGTTAGCTCAATTGTTTCAATTGTAAATACTAGTTTTAATTTAATTCTATTATTTGATTGTAATTTTCGTTATTTATATCGTTGCAGCTGTTCGAATTTTGCGAGGGTCAAAATTAAAAGTTAAAAAAGGAAATATCGCCATCAAGGATTTATTTATTTTTCCTGGGGTAATCACTCTTGCAATACCAAACAGTTCTATGGGGATAATAAAGCTGGTAAATCATCTAGAACTGTTTTGAGGGGCGTCTTTAGTTTGATGTTCACAATCATGAGGAAGTAGGTATACCTACTACTACCATGTGCCCGGGTTCTCTGCGCAGAGCTCTCAGGCCGCCTGCAGCAACTCAGGACCCTCGCCGGTATCCAGAGTGTTACGAAGAAGAAGAATTGATCCTTACCATGTATCATATCCCTCAGCATAACAATTGCAGCAGACCTGGTGATCGGGTTCTCGACACAGAGCTCTCGGGCTGCCTCCAGCAGCTCGACAGCCTCGCTGGTGTCCAGAATGTTAGGAAGAAGAAGAATTCATCCTCACCATGTATCATATCCCTGAGCATGGCAATAGCAGCAGGCCTGGTGCTCGGGTTCTCTGCGCAGAGCTCTCGGGCCGCCTCCAGTAGCTCAGGACCCTCACTGGTGTCCAACTCCGCCTCGAACGCTATCTCCAGGAAGCTCTCGTACATACTGAGGCTTCTGAAAATATTGGTATGTACTTTAATCTACCCAATACAGCTGGTCCTTCACTTCATTATGTACTAGGAGTGTATTACTCGCCATTTACGCTCATTGGCTACATTTCACTAGCATATAAAAAATGACCGCGTGCCGAAATTTTTTATTTTTAATCCTACAAAAATGTTTGTAATCCAACTATCCGTAACCTTACATTACTGATTATTTTGAGTAGGACCAATTCTTAATACTTCAATGAAAAGAAATAAATATTGCAAATTGATAAATAATGTTTCGCTGTAAGTTAAAATGTACAGACAATAATGATGGACACAAAAGGCCACTCGCTAGTAGATAGTGCAAAAACTTCAAGGAAGTCAGAAATACAATTTTCTCGAACAATCGCATGTATGGATAAGAATTACATCACACACGTTACCTATGTCTCAAGAGGCGAACCTACGTGTTTGCTTGTCAAACTAGGACTAAATCTCAGTACTCACGGGATTCCCGTGGTTAAAACTCGAATTACATAAAATTCTAAATTTTTTCTTTGGTTCCTCGAAAGTGAAAATACGATGAAGAAAAAAATTACGATAGAAAAAAATCACGAAATTGCACTGTTTTGAACTCGCTCCTACAACTACATACACGGAAAAAAATCCTATGAAACGGATGCTGTGACTGCGGCCTTTGGGTGTTTGTGCACTACTATGAATTTTACTGTCCGGCATTCCGATATTCTACGGTCCGATATGATATGATACACCATAAATGTATATACTACTAGTTTGTGCACTATACGTAATTTTCCCGTCCGACGTTTTACTTTTCCCTATTTTTTTAAACTCATCGTTCCTAGCATATAACGCGTGCGTGGTGTGTAGTTTCAAAGAGAGCTACCCTAAACTGCGTCGCACCGATCCGAGTAAAGACGGACAAGTGCACAAGCCACCCACCCGATTTTTTAATGTCACATCGGACCGTAAAAAATCGGACTGCCGCGCCGTCGCCGGACAGTAAAATTCCTTGTAGTGTACAAACGCCCTTAGGTACACGTTCGTTACATTACGCCCCGTAATGCGCCGGTAAGTAACCACCTTAAGCTGCCTGCCCAGGCATTTCATGGTCAGATGAGTTGACATAACTGTGCTACCAGGAAAATATGAATACGAATAGGTACTAATAGGTACATTTAATTAGTATGGTCGTAGTCATTGATCAACTACGAAAACACATATCAGCATTCTTCTATACAATCGTATTGTTATCGTTGTAGGTTGTATACGAGTACCTCACTCCCACATACGTTATTTATTATTATAAGCTAAAACATAATAATAACTCTTTATTCCAGACACAATTATCCATGTCTGAGGTATAAACGTACAATAAATAAATAATTAATAAATAAATGATGCTGGACCATTCACACTGCATTATCTAGCCCCAAGCTAAGCAGAGCTTGTGTTATGGGTACTAGATAACTGGTATACATAATATACTTTTACAATACATAGATACATATTTTTATTGTACATAGTAAACGACCAGAACACCCTGAAAAAATGTCTGCAGATCGTACACACATTTGTCCCGAGGCGGGAATCGAACCCGCAACCTCCTGCGTCGCAAGCAGACATTCGCCCACCGCGCTACAGAGGTCGTCGATTAAAAATATACCTAACTAAATCTAAATACTTACAAAGTACAAAGATAAGTACGGGTTTTAGTGAACTCGGAACAATAAATCTCTATTTTCAAGGTTTTTTTATAGTCGATAAACTAGACCTTCGTTTGACAGCCATTTCATCAGGAAAGCGAAGATGTGACCCAACTATGTATGACGAAGAAAGTCAAAAGTCAGTAACTTAATTTCTTTAGGCTTACAAAGAAGCACCTATACAAGTCTTTTTATTGTTTTATTGTTATTGACTGGAAAAACAGCAGCAGAGAGCGTGTTCCATGCCCTAGCGGTAGGAACTATGAAGTGTAAGTGGACGGTATATCCACGAAGTAGGGGTGGTAGTGCTCTGTGCGTCTGCTTGTCCTGGAGTGGAAGGATGGTGGAATCTGTTAATAATAAGAGTTAACATAGGTTGTTGTTTAGAGGTACATAGACCTATATAATTAAACTAAAGTACTATATAAGTAAATGCCTAGAATCAAGAAAATGTTATTAAACAACCTATTATGCGAAACGTCATACATAATGTAAGAAAATGACAATACACAAACAAACTTTGGCACGGAAATAAACAGAGATTTAATGCTTTGTGAATACTGTAGCCGTCTCAAGTCAGAACAGAACATACCAGAGTTTCAAAGTCCATTATTATATCATTTGTATATCAAAACATTATTTCTTGTTATAAAGGTCCACTTTAACGCATGTGAGGTGGCAAGATAAGGAAATAAAAATAAAATAAATTATCCTCCCCAAGCTAAAGACGCATTCGCACAGCGGATGCATTTTTACAGGACCGTTTTTTACGGATTCTTTGCTACTGGAAACAAACGTTTACTGGATCCGGAATACTCTCGGGTGTGTATTCGCTGCTACAGCATTCGCCATCACGGGAAAAAACGGATGCTGTCGGATGTGCGCCCTAAACAGAGTTCGTGTTACGGATACTAGATGACTGATATTGGATGACATTACACAAACAGTTATATTTTTTTATTAGACATAGAAAATATCCAGGTATTGTTAAACAAACCAACATTGCAAAGCCCAAGGGCCGTTGTTTCGGCAAGCAATCTGTCAACAACCCGATGTGAAAGAGCAAACAAACCAATGATCCAACAACAAGAGATAACGGACACAGAGTTATTAATATGAGTCCCTTAGACAAATGTGTAACATATAAGTAACTAGCTTCAGCCGGTGGCTGCACACGGAATATTGTTTGGATTTAATAACCGTGTAGTGCCGGCTTAGGATTTGCACCACCCCAACTCTTCCCGTGGGTGTCGTAAGAGGCGATTAAGGGATATCCCCCGGAGGGCTGGCAGCAGCGCCCGCTGCAGAACAGACCCACTGAACAGCGATCCCCAACCCGCATTCCCAGCGTGGGGATTTTAGCATTATCCCCTAATGATAAGATAAGATTAGGGTGCTTGCTTATCAGTTGAGGCTTATGATCAGCCGTAGACTGCCATAGGTAGCATTTATGGGTGCAGAATTTAATAACCTACTGCAAAATAAAATAATATTTATTCAAATAAACTTTTACATGTTCGAGAATTTAGCAAAAGAAAATTAAACCAACCTTGTTAGAGATCCAATAAAAAGACCGCATGTTCGTCAATTTAGCATAACAAAATTATACCTACCTTGTTAGAGATCCCATAATTCGATCGCATGTTCGACAATTTAGCAAAACAAAATTAAACCAACCTTGTTAGAGATGCAATAAATAGACCGCATGTTCGTCAATTTAGTATAACAAAATTATACCTACCTTGTTAGAGATCCCATAATTCGATCGCATGTTCGACAATTTAGCAAAACAAAATTAAACCAACCTTGTTAGAGATCCAATAAATAGACCGCATGTTCGTCAATTTAGCATAACAAAATTATACCTACCTTGTTAGAGATCCCATAATTCGATCGCATGTTCGACAATTTAGCAAAACAAAATTAAACCAACCTTGTTAGAGATCCAATAAATAGACCGCATGTTCGTCAATTTAGCATAACAAAATTATACCTACCTTGTTAGAGATCCCATAATCCGACCGCATGTTCGACAATTTAGCAAAACAAAATTAAACCAACCTTGTTAGAGATCCAATAAATAGACCGCATGTTCGTCAATTTAGCATAACAAAATTATACCTACCTTGTTAGAGATCCCATAATTCGATCGCATGTTCGACAATTTAGCAAAACAAAATTAAACCAACCTTGTTAGAGATCCAGTAATCCGAACGCATGTTTGACTATTTAACAAAACATAATTCAACCTACCTTGATTAAAGATCTAGTAAATCCGACCGCATTGTCCAACAATCCGACACAATTAGACGCACATGCAACTCCCGCGCACCACGATCACTAAGTAACCACTTTGTCTATGTCTAGCTGAGCGAGGTAGTTCCCGTGAGGCTCTGTTAGCACTGGTTTGCTAGTTTGAGTGCATCGTACCCATTCTACTTGGATGGAACCTATTTGTAGAGATGCTGCCAGGTAAACATCATCATCATCATCCACAACCTGACTTCACCCCCTGCTGGGTATAGGCCTCCAAACTCTTGTGCCACTCCACACGGTCCTGTGCCAATCTTATCCAGGTTCGCCCCGCGACGTTTGTTATATCGTCCGCCCATCTTGCGGCTGGACGTCCGACGCTTCTGTACCCTGTTCTTGGACGCCATTCAATTAGCGTCTTACTCCACCTGTCGTCTTGTCTCCGTGTCCACTATATATATACTGTAATGTTACCCCTGTAGGTGGAGCCACCGGCGCTATAGTCCGTAAGATGTACCAAAGATTTTCGGTTGAACCGACTGAGGGTTTCGTGGCTTAGTTGGTTAGAGCACACCCGTACTGAGGGTGGGGCGCGGGTTCGAGTCCCGTGGAAACCGGAAATTTTTGGGAACTTATTTCTTTTCTTATATTTGTTTATGAATAAGAATCTTTATTTGTAGCTAAGATACAATCTAGTTTGTTACGGTTATAATTACTTGGTACTACTACTAACACCATTACCATAGAAAATAACAGATAGGAACTTTAAACGACAACACACTGCTTAGTAGTACATTAATTAAACTTAAAGCTACAAAATGTCGTCCGACTCAGTATAATTATGTTGTAAAAGTAGGCTACCACAACGAACGCTGGTCTTCCGTCGGAAACATGCTGCGGGCTGTATGGGATTTGCGTAGTTCCCTGTCCGCACGATAGAGGCGCTATACCAAAACCTATGCGAAAATTAGACGTCACGATTACGTCTTGATACCGTCTCGTCAAATGGACTCAGGGCCTTGAACTGATTGATTGATTGAACTGTAGATTTGGTCTACCTTTGATTTAAGGACGCAACGGGAACACACCGTTCAAAGCCGATCGTTATGTGATGCAAATGATTCTGTAGCGACGTGACGAAGGCCATGGCATGACGCGTCGCTCGCCTTGACTGTGGCTCGTCGGTCTATTAGAACTCATTAGATACCTACACTACGGTGACTTGCATTTACATAAGTACATACAGAATAAAATAGAATAGAAAACTTGGACGGTGCGTTTTTGGTTGGCAGAGGGCCCGGGAGAGATCTTGGGAATCATTATTTGAGCCCACAAACCTCTTTCATGCAGCCTTATCATAATCATGTAAATGTTGTGCATGCCTGTTTGAAGCAGGCATTCTATACTAACAAAGTTTATAATTGTGTCCAATAATAATGTTTCATTATGTGTATTGTTGGCATTGCCTTATAAATAAATAAATAAACAATCATCCTTGTTGGCTGTCAAATAGATAAGTGAAACTAGAGCCGCCGCCGCAACTAATTTTTTTCTGTTTCACCGACTTCAGGAGGAGGTTCTATGTTCAGCTGTATGTATTTTTTCTCAGTGAATTTTGGACAAATTTAAAAATCCTTCACTATTGTAAAGATAATCCTGAATTTCTCGCATAAAAAAATACTCCCGAGAGTTTATTCCGACCAGATTCAAAAACAACATATTTCTTTAGAAAAATTAAGACTTGCTACAACAATTTTGGAGATTTGATATCTTCGCCAATTGTAAAGTACCTATTATATCCTCGAAGAATTGATGTGCGTTGTAAAATATCATCACATGATAAACTAGAATAAAAAACTAGAAAAACTAGATCGCCCTATCCTTCCACACGCATTTTCACTGTTTAGGAATTTTAAGTCAGTTTATACGTGCGAAGCCGGGGCGGACCGCTAGTAATTCATATTTTCGGCTGTATAAGATTTAAATTGATTTGTAGATAGAGGGACATCTAGCTTAGGTGCCCATTCCACTCATCCAATATCTTTGTCCAATAAACATTTCATCAAAGAACTTGGATGACTTCATCCAATTTACTAGCGATATTAATTGATCAAAGATTTGGATACTAGTTTCTGCCCACAGCTTCGCACGCGTTGTTTCTATGAAACGTTATTTCTTTCCCATGGAAACGACATTTTATGGGTTAAATTGTTGCTTAGGGTTTATTCCAGGTCAAGAGCTACACCTTTGCAAATTTTCAGCCCGATCTGGTGGGATGTTTTTTAAAGAAGTAACAATCATCCATATATCCTTCCAATCATTCGCATTTTTAATATTAGTGTGATGTGATGTAATTTCATTTAAAATCAACTACGCAAATTACTTAGGAATCTTGGATAAATATATTGGATGAGTGGAATGGACATCCTTCCAAGAAATTTGATCAAAGATTAGACAAAGAACTTGGACAAAGATATTGGATGATTGGAATGGGACCCTTAAGTAGAAGTCGGTATAGACCTCGCCCATCTTTTTCCATGCTCTCCTACATAGCGTCGTGACCAAGAACTTGGACAAAGATATTGGATGATTGGAATGGGACCCCGGTATAGACCTCGCCCATCTTTTTCCATGCTCTCCTACATAGCGTCGTGACCAAGAACTTGGACAAAGATATTGGATGATTGGAATGGGACCCCGGTATAGACCTCGCCCATCTTTTTCCATGCTCTCCTACATAGCGTCGTGACCAAGAACTTGGACAAAGATATTGGATGATTGGAATGGGACCCCGGTATAGACCTCGCCCATCTTTTTCCATGCTCTCCTACATAGCGTCGTGACCAAGAACTTGGACAAAGATATTGGATGATTGGAATGGGACCCCGGTATAGACCTCGCCCATCTTTTTCCATGCTCTCCTACATAGCGTCGTGACCAAGAACTTGGACAAAGATATTGGATGAGTGGAATGTAACCCTTAGACATCTGTAGTCTCTCCTGTGAGAATACCGCTAATGAACTTCATTCAGAGAAACTGAAGTTCAGGTTCTCTGAATGAAGTTCATGGTTGGTTCAGGTCCTGAACCAACCTCATTTGCAGTCAATTTGCAAATTAAGTCTAATGGTTTCGCTCGTAAAAGGTCTAGTTTCATTATTTTCCAATCTTTGCCCGTGCTCGAGCTATTACTTGCCCTATTAAGAATAATTGTTATGTAGGTAATTAGGCTCCGGACTGGAGCTCACTTGGTTACTTACTACTAAAGGGCGTATCACACTGGCGAGTTGCGAGCGAGTTCAAAGCGAGGTGATTGTGCCGCGAGCAGCGAGTTCGCAAAGCTGATTGGAGATGAATATTTTTTAACTTACGCGATCTGAACACATATTTATAAATACTATTTAACGGGTATTTATCCCGTCACGTGTCACGGGATGAGTCATCCCGTGACCACGGCAGTGTGTAAACCTGTCGAAACGTCGGGAAAATAAGGTAATTAAACGCAATAAATACCCGTGAAGACACCGCGTCCGCGCAATGATAAACCTCTTCCCATGCTTCCTTACGAATCGCGACATCTTAGCGACACGTGTTTGCCGCTCACAGTACACCCGTCTCACTTTGGACTCCCTTGTAAATCGCCAGTGTAATACATAAACAATAACATTTGGTTATTTGATAATAATTACTATTTATTAAGCTGTTTATGTTTAAAATTTGACATGTCTAAGTACTTATTTTGTAAGCCTAAAGAAATAAAGTTATTGACATATGACTTTTAATATAATAGTGCTCTAAATAAGGAACAATTGGTTTTTACCTTAAAATGTAAACTAAACATTTTCAAATAGTTATTTATTTTGTCTCTTCATTATGTAGAGCTTAAATCATCATCATCATCATCAGCCTGATTAGTCCACTGCTAAACATAGGCCTCCCCTAATGAGCGCCCTCTCTTCAGCTTGCCGCATCCAGCATCAGCTGCAGTCTTTCGCAAATCATCATCCCACCTGGTCGGAGGGCTTCCTACATTACGTTTGCCGAGTCGTGGTCTCCATTCAAGAACACGTTTACCCCAGCGGTTGTCGATTCTTCTCGAGATATGATCAGCCCACTGCCACTTCAGCTTGCTAATCCTTTAGAGCTAAAATACTCCAATTTAGTTAGTAAGGTTTGCTGCGTCGAACATCAGACAAGAGTCAAGTCTACTTTTGTCATTTATACCATGTTTCCTGGAAGAAATCGCTTTCAGTGATAAAGACCACTAATTCTTTGTTTTCTTTTTACGAAACTGATTTAGATTAAAGTTGTTTGTGTATAAAGAATTGGCTGTCTATCTATGTTACCATGTTTCTACTATATTAAAGTTATGAAATAAGCCAGTTACGTCAGAGCCCTTTGCGATCAGAAGTGCGAGGTTAAGGCGAGCTGGCTCGCTCGCTTCATAGGCACATCTGGTTTACCTTCATACCTACCAATTCCAATAATTAGGCGCTACATCGAATCAAACTAACTCCACCATCTATTTTATTTTAATATTACGTTGAACAAAGGAAATTTCAAAAATCCATCGCAAAGTTTGTGATACTAAACTACTATTATAAGAAATTAATAAATCCCTTCCCCTTCAGCGCAGGGGTGCTCTTTTTCTTTTTTTTTTTTTTTTTGGGATTTATTAATTTCTTAGAAATTACCCAGAGTATAATAAATAAAAACCTTAGTACTATTATAAGCTTTTTTTTCAATGCCTCTGTAATAGTTTTATTTTATTTAGTTTAGGCAGAGAATCGAAGTTGCCCTTGGTGGCCAACAAAATCTATTTTTGATTCTCTGCCTAAACTAAATAGAATAAAAGTATTAGAGGCATTAAAAAAGCCTAAAATAGGTTTCACAAGCTGTGCGAGGGATTATCGAAATTTCCTTTGTTCAACGTAAAAATAAAATAGATACGGCGCTAGTGTGCGCCGTAGTCAACAATCCACCTGCCAAGCGTGATGATTATGGAAAAACCCTCTTTGAAGGAATGCCGTAAACCCGATTTTATTTTTTATTTTTTCGATGAATAAAAAAGAAAATCGCTGATGAGCCCATGGGCTTTTCGATTTTATTAAAAAATTCAAAATTCAATAACTTTATTTCTTTAGGCTTACAAAATAAGCACTTAGACAAGTCAAATTTTATACAATAACAGCTACATAAATAGTAATTATTATCAAATATAAAACAAAATGTTATTCAATTTTTTGTCCACTAGTGGAAGAAGCGAAAAATAAACCACTATTAAGTTTAGATATATTTAAAAAATTAAATAAAGGCATCGAAAATCGATAAAGAACAAAAGATTCCTCCCGTCTGTGGAAGAATAAACTATTTTTTTTTTAAATCGAATGAAACCTACGATTTTCCCAATGGCAGGAGATGCGAACAGGTGCCTATGACTTTGAGTTCAAGGTTGCTGCTGGAATGTGGCTGGCATCAAGGTGGCTGCTGGAATGTGCGTCATACTATTTTAAAATTAAATGTGTCATACTATTGTAAATTGAATGTGTATTTTACGAATACTTACCATAAACGGTGCTCTCATATTTTCGTGCGAGCAAAGATAAGAGAATGTTATTAAAATTCAATTGCAAGGGACCGTAGGCTGCGAAGGCTGCAGAAATGTTTAGTTCGATTTAGTGATATCTACACGACCATCATAAAGTAAAACGATCACGACATCTATCGGGATAGAAACCTATTATTTAGGTACTCCCATTATTTATCTTATCTCAGCCAGGCCCCGGCCTGGCAGAGATAAATAATACCAAATAAAACACCAAATACCTGACTACATGTTAAAAAGTTAATTGAATGATTATTGTACATGACAATTTTTTTATGGATGATTTTGTCTGAACAAAAAAAAACTAATTTCGAGAACTTGAACATGACCAAGAAGCGTAGGTATAAGGAATTGGAGCTAAAAAACAAAAGACAAAATGGGTGAAAGATTTTTGTTTCATGATTAGTCAGTAAATTACTATTTTGACAGATTATTTCAAGACATAACTCTACAACTATTTTGTTTGTGGCTAGTTAGTACCACATTGGGTCAGTCTTAGAGCAAATGAATTAGTTACTAAACTGGTTTGCTTACTCGGCGCACTGGATCCTATTAAACAAGCCCTGATAATATGAAACGCCTAATGTAAATATTTGAGCTGAATCACCGGGCTATTGCGGCGATTCATTGTTAGGGGCTACTGAATTTATTGATCCCATTTTTAACCGTGTTGAAGCGAACCGATTTTTGTTTTATGTGTCTATTCGTAATTTTTTTAAGGTTTGAATTGTCTAGATAGGCTATGGATTTTGTTAAAACAATAAATTAACAATTATTATCTGTCTGTGGCGTCGGCGTCGTAGCATGAAAACAGATGAACCGATTTTGGATTTCGATTTCTTGTTCAAAATGTGACTTCATCAAGAGTTCATAAAGATGTTTGATGAAAATCGATACAGCCGTTAATATCCTCGAGCTCAGTAATACAGTGGGCGACACTGTCCGCCTACGACGCAGGAGGTTCGATTCCCGCCGCGGGAGTATCTACTGTTTGTACAATCTGCTGACATTTGTTCAGAATCTGGGAATTTTGTTACTTATAATAGAAAATATATTTCTATTGTATAAGATACCTCATAATTAAGTTAGGTATCAGGTACCCCATCACACAAGCTTTGCTTATTTTGGAGCAAAACGCAGCTGCGTGGATTGTCAAGTATTATTATTTGAATTATTTTATGTTCTCTGTTTTCTATGTATATCTAAACGTTTACATGCGCTGATGTTTATGGTACCTATCTAATAACTACGATACGCATGGCTTATGTAATGTAGTTTTCTATGCCATGGTCATCTGGTATCTTTATTTTATTCAACGCCGACCAAATAAGTATCGTTATATAGTATATACATGTATACCTATCTGTTGGATATCCGAACGTGGCCCTAACGACAAATAGGTAAGTATTTATTAAGGTGCTGCAGGACTTCACACTAGCGCCGCTACCTATTTTAAAATAAAAGCCTAAATAATAGGAAAAAATAGCTAGCGGCGTCAAAAAAGGAAGTTTCTAGAATCCCTAGATTCGTTTCAGATGCCTTTTATAAGCTTTTTTTAACGCCTCTGTACTAGTATGATTTTTTTATAATTTAGGCAGAATTCTGAGATTGGTCTTGGTGGCCACTGCGAACAATTTGTCTGCATTGTCTGTTTTAAGTAAACATTACAAAACTATTACAGATGCATTAAACAAAGGGTAGGTACCTATCAGATTCTGACTTTTGACCAAAGGATTTTAGAAATTTCGTTTGTTTGACTTAATAATAAGAAAAGGTAGGTATATAATAACCATAAAATAGCGATGGCCGACGGCGCTAGTGTGAAGACCTACAGCGCCTTAGCATCACAGATACTAATACATTTTATTATAACTTTTTTTACTTTCGTTAGATATAGGGACCGTCCCTACATTTATTCATACAAAAACGCAAACAGTATTTCGACTTTCGCTTAATGATCAAGCTCTCTTAGGTTAAAGGTTGGTATCTATTATTTCCTATCCAATTTGGTCACTTTCGACAATGACTGTGATAAACGACACAGCTGTGTTGTAATAACTTAGTTCATGGTCGGATACCTTCGCCTTCCACGGTTCATTACTCTCTGAAGCAATATCCATGGTTGTGCCTACCTCCATTGATTTCTGATTCCTGGTACAATGTCGTGTGATTTTTTGAGTTGCCATTTTAACTAGGTACGCTATTTATTGATCAACAATCCCGGCAACAGCTGCTCGCAACTTCCATTCGAACGCGAAATCCTTTTCACAAAATGGCGTCGTATGGTAACCCCTTAAACCTATCAACTGAAGAGCTTTATATCAATACTAAAATTTCTTCTCACTGAAAAAACCAACGACTTCAAGCTAACGAATTTTCACCGCTCGCGTAAAGACTGATTCGTCAATTATAAGAACCAATGCGGAAATTATAACGACCTTCTTTATCAGTTTTTAAATAGGTATAGGTATAAGTAGGTGTCTTCTTCAGCTTTAACATGGATATGTGGCAACAGAACACAGACAGGCACAGAACAATGTAGCGGCGTCGCCGCCGCCCTACGTTGCCGACGACGACGAACAGGACACGTGCGTCTGGGGCCATGGAAGTGTTAATAAACACTAAGTTATATGCGTTGACCGTACTCAATCTACCCAAGTAGATAAATGTGAGAGAAAAATAATAATGACGCCATTACAATCTCTTCAGTTTAACAGATATAGCTTCCTAAGTTACCTATGACATGTGCGAGGTAATTAGAAAGTCTAGCTCTGTCTAGATTCTAGATATGAGTATTCTGTACGCAGTTTGTTCTAGAATGGAGAAAGTTAAGTGTTAGTAGCGTAACGGTATTGTGCGAAACTTTTGCGCGTTGTGCTGCTTACAGAGAGAAATTAAACAACTACGGCGGCCGCCTGCTTACAGACGGAAGAAGAGGAGGTTCTATTTAAATCTATGTGCTTTACACTCACTTTTTTTAAACGATGAGTAAAATATTTATGGTCATCCAAATTTTACCTACCTTTCATCATAAAGTTACTTAGGTACTTGACCACCTACTTTTTAGGTTACGAAAAACAAGGAGCTTAGATTCCTTCACAAAAGCAACTTCAATTAAAATCACGCAATATTTGGTTTTGGGGCGAAAAATTTGTCTTTCCCTGCTTAGTCAAAGAACTACGGTCCTGCGGTCGGTGGAACAAGACCAAATTGCAGCCTCCGATTAGCAGTCTAACCTCAAACTGTTTCTAAATTATGTTACCTCACACTGTTTGTGATTCCGTTACCGAGCGGAGCCAACAATGCTAGGGCAGGCAAGGACATGGTAGTCCATTCACAAGTGATTTAAGTTCGTACTTACTTGTAGATTTACCATTTAACCTAGCCGAGCTAGTTAGCTTAGGTATAACCGTGTGGTGCCGGCTTAGAATGACACTATCCCAACTCTGCACGACCCACGTGTGTCGTAAGTGGTGACTACGGGATATCCATCGGGGGCGGGCAGCAGAGGCATACTGCAGAACGATCCTATCCCCAACCCGCATGCCTATCGTGGGGATTATGGATATTACCACCCTAATTGTTGCTCTGACTAGCTTTACGGACAATTGTACTATTGGTTTCTCTCCCAGACTGCTGGACCCAGCATCTAACTCATCCGAAGGTCCAAGGAGGGATTACCCTGAAGTGAGGGCGGGCGTCTACCCCGTCAGCTGTTATCAGCTTTACGCTGTTATAACGGGATTTGCTGCAGTTTTACGCACCCCGTTTTCTATTAATCCGTAGGTTCGCAGAATTCTAGGTGTCATTTTGCAACAGGGATGCATATTTCATATCATCTACCTCACGTTTAAGTTGATGAAATTCTTTGACATTCACTGTTTTTTCTTCCAAGATTTTTACTTAGCTCTTTATCTTCGGAATATCTTTCAAAAGTCGGATGACGTCGACGTGGTCAAAAGATATTGGTGCTAGTTAATGCAGATCTTTTGCTACGAATACGGGGAAAACATCACTATTTGAGCTCTTCGTAGGGCAAACGATATCATCCAGATCACGCTTATGTTTCTTTTTACCTCCCTTACGTCGAAGCGGTATCTTTTTTGAGTTCGGTAACGACTCAAACAATAATTCTTTGGCTGTCACTATATCATCAGCTGTAGCTGTAAATCTGTAGCGCACAGCTGATGTATGCTCTCTTCGTCCATAACATCCTGCACATTTTGCAGGAATGCAAGAACTTAATAACAATATTGCAATTTACTTCAAAGTTTTTGAGGTCATTATCCTCAAATCAATGAGTCACCGATGTAATGGAAAATAAAATAAATGAGTTATCAAATTAAGGAAATTGTTTGATATTTTCATCAGAGCCTAGTTCGTTATCTAGCAGGTGTACCACGTGCAGGTTAGGTTGGCTTGGAAAACGAGATGTTGAAGTTGACTTTTTTTGTTTTTTTTTTTTATTATTATCCTGAGGAAAATGCGCACGCATATCGTACAGCCACGGGGAGGCAGTACGATTATGTGGGACTCCAACCCACTAAAACCCTCAGGGTGTTTCAAACTCTGCCGCTTGTGGTGGGAACATGCTAACACCTCGATTACAGTATAATTGACCGCTTATCCTCCAGATGTCAGCGTGACAGGACGAAGTGTACTGCGTAGTGATCAAGAGACAAAAGCCTAAGTAGCTTTGGACTTCGGCTTCTAAAGTGACGTCTGCGCGACCGTTATGTGTGACTAAACAACAAGCTTCATACCATACGTGCCTAAACACTTGTCATAACTGTTATTGTTTGTTCATAGATTTGCTATGACTAGCTTTGTTATTCTCTGGTTTGTTATGCAGAAACAATGATTCTCTGAAATTTACGAACTCGTTCTGCGTGAAATACTAAGTCAAGCTGTAGCCCCCTTCTATACGAGCCGACGACGTGAGGGAGCCAAAGGAATCGGATAATGAAACCTAAGAGAGTTTGTATAAATCGAATCGCTAGCTTCGATACCATCGGCTCAGCTCCCACTCGTGACGTTCAGCTCTGAAAGATGTGTGAAGCCAGCTAGGGCTCGTTTCAATCAAGCCTGTTTTACTTTTTTTTCACATTCCCTTTTTCTAGAACGTTTCAATTAATTTTTTAATTAAGAAGTAGCCCGGATAGGGCTACTTTTCAAAGACCTCATAGAATACAAAACAAATCTACTCAGCCACTTTCGTTCGTTTACAAATAAAACAGCATTTAATTTAGCTTGATTTCCTTTCAAATACCGTTTTTTGATCACCTTAAGTTTACCTCAAGTGCATATCAAAACTGTTGCATGCAACAACATCGCCAATGCCAAAATTGGCGACGTTTGGTCACGCTTGCAGCACCGGTTATTCGGTTCTTCAGATTGTATGGCCCAAGCACTTGCGTGATGCGTGTCAGTACCTAGTGTTAACTTCACTACTCGGTAGATCGGTCAAGGTCCTTGCACTTATAGAGTCTGTAAAGATCATTCAAAAAATTGCTTATATTTCGTTTTGATAGTCTTTGGTTGCTCAACTATGGCTCAGCGCAAACACAAACAGAAACAAAACAGACGGTTGTATTTCGAAATAAATTCCGTCTGTCTGACTGTAACATTTTTAGGACGAAACTACTGATCGGAAATGAGACTTAGCTAGGAGATAGCTTCGGAGAAAGGCATAGGCTACTTTTCATCGCGGAAAAATGCATGTGAAGCTGCGGGCAGAGCTAGTATAGTTCGCAAATTTTTGAACTTTTCTTAAACGTTTAATGGTAATTTATGTGTGGTTTGCTCAATCTAACTGCTACACATCCGTTCTCTACAAAAAGTCTGTGTCTGTGTTCTGTTCAAAATGTCTGTGGTTTGCTACACATTCGTTGTCTTCATAAATTTCCTTCGAAACCAGCAACTAGGGATACGTATATCTCGGATTACAAATGTAAGCAAATATACGAATCTTAATTTAGATACAATCGAGGTCAGAACTAACATTTACGAGTATAAATTTTGACCCTAATGACCAGAACTTATCTGTTGTTTTTATTTGGGACAAAATTGGTACCTACCTACCTACCAAGTCTGTTAAGTTTATCGTGGCTCATACTATGAGGTCCCGTTATTGTCAGAACATACATCGAACCTAGGTATACCTACTTTGGATAACCTAGATATTATACTAGGTTATCAGTAGTTAGATATAACTACCTACCTATCTAGATTTCAACTAGGTGCCTACTATTTGAACAGAGGCATTTCATTTAAATACAAATGTATTTACTCATAAATATATTAAAATGTCAGGTTTGAAACAAATTTTTCGACTTCAAAAAAGGCGGAGGTTCTATGTTAGGCTGTATGTTTGTTTTGCTTTCCGTCATTTATGGACAGATTTGGATGATTCTTTTACAATTGTATATGTAGACAGAAGATGATACTTTGGTGGTCCTAATTTTATTCAGTAGATTAGAATTTATCCCAAAAAAGTTTAAAGTTTTTGGATTTGAAGTCGGTCTCTAGTTTTTTTCAAAACAATCAAATTATCCTTTTTTTTATTTTGTCCGAAGTTATGTTTCTTGATGTTTTACATTTTATGGTAGGTATACTTACATATTATTTGGATTAGATAATTGTGTAATTTTAGAACATAAGCATCTATCAACCAAAGAAATTAAATAGGTTCCCAAAAAATTTCGAATTCGGCAGGACTCGAACCCGCGCCTCGTTTTTTTTTTTTAATTTCTTAGTGATTACCCAGAGTGCGAGGGCTCACGCACAATAATAACAAAACCTTATTATCTAATCTACCAACCATCAGTACCAGACCAGTTCAGAGGTACCTCCTACATCATCATACATAATCATATGCTTGTAGAAACCTTATCGAAAAGTAATAAAAGTTGACTTTCATTTCCACGGGGGCTATGGCTCATAGGGCTTCGCTAGAACGGGGTCGACGACCATCTTCCGTGATACTAACTTGTTATTATATGCTAGAGGTACCACTTATCTGACGAATCTTCTTTTGACAGTGTCCGTTAATTGCGCTTATTTTTCTTTACGACATTTTATGTTAAACATTAGAAGGCGACATAAAAGCGAAACTTTAATATTTAAAATAATTATTAACGGGATTTTGACCATGATTTGTAGTTTTTTTCTCATAATTCAGCTTCAGATAACGTGGACTTTGGCACAGGGGAATGCGCTGTGAGTGCCTTCACTGTGGCTACACCCAGGTAAAATTTACAAGGTTTTTAATTTAGGCTTTTTTTTTTGGAGAATCCAATTTTTTTTAATAAAATAATTTGATCATAGCCGAAGACCCGAAGAGCGTATTACCCGCAATAACATCAGATATCTGTCGATCAGTAATAGTCCCATCAACATCAGTCCAGTCGTTTTGGAGATTACCGCAAACCAACAGACAGACCAAAATTTATAAAATAGTTTTTTACGAGTACGTGTATACTTTCACTTGTATTTATAAAACGCTATTATTGTGGCCAATTAGGAAACTTCAACTCTATTTAAGTATTTGTATAAATAGACATCAAATAATAGAAACAAACTAGAACAAGTATTTACAATTGAAACAATTGAGCTAACTGCAGACTGGTGAAAACAATCTACAGGTAGGACCCATGATGGATGTATGTCTTTAATTAAACTATGTTTTTTTATCTCTAGCTAGACAATTTTATCTGTTGTATCGGAGTAGTTCGCTTGCTATTCAGTCTTGTAGTGCAGCACGAACTAGAAGCGTGCGCGTGCGCAGCTCAATTCAATAAATCAATTCAACTGCCATTGCGCACTATAAATACAACGGGCTATTGTTTCTATAAATCGATACTATGTATCGACTATGTTCTGTATTATATCGTAATTTTTTTTACTGATAATTTAAAAGTGCTCTGTGATTTAACGTTATCGATATATTCTGATTTGTGTTGGGAAGTGAACATGTGAATGGATAACTGTGAAAAACAAAGGATTTGATCGTAAACCGTTTTAAAAATGAAGGTTAGTATTACAGATGTAATCAGGAAACGTAATCCAGAGAAATACACCACAAATCAAGGAGTTTGAATATTTATTGTACCATTGTATTGTCAAGATGATTAGGTAGGTTTAGGTTACTAGATGGCCCGGCAAACTTCATTCTTCCTTAAATTCAGAGATGGCTTGCATACGAAAAATGTATGAGAAACTATTTTCTTCATATTTTTTTTTCATATTAAAAAAAAAAAAAAACAGTTATTCTACCAATTAATTCGGGACGGAGATAAATCCAATAAATCAAAGAACATTAAAATAGTTTCTGGAGTTATAATGAAAATTTAAATCAAATAATATAATTAAATTAAAACTAGTATTTACAACTGAAACAATTGAGCTAACTGCAGACTGTTGCAAACAATCTACAGGTAGCTCAACTGATTCATATCAATACCAGTCGGAAGCGTGCCCAAGTTATAATTATAAATGTTGTAACTAACACAACTGCGTTATAAATAAATATACACTTATTTGAATAAAAATATTTCATTTAAAAAAAAAAAAAAAATATTAACTTCAATCAAATCTCGATCGGTGATTGGAGATTGAAAATGCATAAAGGTGAACAATAGCATTCAGTATTTCGACACTTCGGTTTCGGAATTGGGCTCTTTGGTCAGGTAAGTGAATAATTGTTACACAAGTTAACGTTATGGTTAAGGTTGAGCTGCTGTAAAAGTACCTTCAGCCTTGATACAGATTTATTATGAATTTACTCCGATTATCTTATAAGAGTCTATTTACATTGCGCGGGACATCATCATACATCTAATGCCCTGATTCTCGAAAAGTGCCATTGAATCGAAGTTGGTATATTATCCTGGGCGTATGACTTGCGGGAAATTCCTTTTTAGTTCGTTTTGTTCTCTTTAGAACAGATAAAAAAAATCCGCAAAAAAAATAAAGTTTCGCGCAAACTAAATTGAACCTACCTACAACTACTAGCGCCAAGTATAGGGTTAATTGAACCTACTATTAGTCCCGTTAAAATAGACATAAAAAAATTAATGAAATGAAATTGAAAAAATGAAATTAAATGTCTGTTTGGACCGGACTTAAAGACTAAACAAAATGTAAGTGAATATTTTTATCTGTAGCTTACAACCTAAATCAAACAAAATTACCGAAGCCTAACTGTATCAAGGGCATCAGTAGGTACTTCTTAATAACTCTACCGTCTCGGTACCTACATACAGATTTTATCTATTAACCAAAGAACCTACCTAATATTAAAGTAAGATGATGTTACCTACATTATTTCGTATTAGCCATCTACAATAAGTCCATAAAACAATGAGAGTCTGCTCATTGTTTTATGATTTATACTACAGATTAATTTCATAGATAAAAAACAACTAGACCAATGAAAAATTATCACCATTACCTACATTATCCCTGATGAACATAGGCGATAGAATATACTTGGGGTAGTATTAAATATAAATCATTTTTAAGAACGAGCTTTTATATCATCTAACGCCAAAGTGCTTGGGAAAACAAATCCAACTATCCCAAATTCGACGGGGGCTATGTCGTCGTTTCGTTAAGTTCATATGGCCACCTTCTGTCTCCATCAACAGACTAGCTAAATGGTACCATGACATTGCATTGTCACCGAACTTAGATACATATTTGCCAAAATCATCAGTATCATCAGCTCAATGGGTTGATGATAACTGGTCTAAAATTTAGCCGTAAGATTTATCCCAAACACACTAACAGGACAATTTGAATAAAACTTTGTTCCAAATGGAGACATGGACCGGAAAAATAACGTCAAAAACATTGTGTACTAGCGGTCCACCCCGGGTAAATTCTATCGCCTATGTTCATCAGGGATAATGCAGGATTCTAATAGTAATAGAATTTTTCAAATCGGTTTAGTAATTTCGGAGCCTATTCAATTCAAACAAACAAATCTTTCCTGTTTATAGCCTGTTATTAGCCTATATAATTAATGTAGATAATAATAATAAAACACTGTTTTTACCGGATTGATCGCGTATGTCATGGTCACAGGCAGACTCTGCCTGTGACCATGGAAGCTGAAAAGCCTCCGAAACGTCAGGTTATAAACAAAATATAAAATATACGCGATCAATCCGGTAAAAACAGTGTTTTATTATGTGTTCTCGCGAAAATAACCTTAGAACTAGATAATAATACCTAACTACGGAACCCTGGAAACTGCCTACTTTATAAGTATTCATCATTAGTATTTTTTGTGATAATTTTGGTATAATTTGACATTTCTCACCTCGAGGTTTCGTTTAGTTTACACTTCGCAGGTCATTACCATTACAAGGCGGAAGACATTATCGGTTGGTATAATAGCTCCTTACAATAAATCCTTGGTTTAAGAGTTTATGATATTTTACAATCAAATGAAAAAAATTAGAACAAGTCCTCACAATTGAAACAATTGAGCTAACTACAGACTATTGCAAACAATCTATAGATATAAACAAAGGCGTCCATGCATAAGTTACATACACAGTTGTACTGGTTCAATAACTTCATCTGCTTTTTTTTTTAGTTTATATCATTTATTTTGACCCAATTTTAATGTTACAATGTGATCCTTAAGAATCCGGCGACAGCTGCTCGCAACTTCAATTCGTGAATGTTTCGTAATACCAAAAATGATGACTGAAAACTTTTTGTATTTTCGACATTGTGTTGTTATTCTGTAACTAGACAATATAAGCTATGTTCCATAAGAAACAAAACGTAAGATATTGTTGTTTTTAGTACAAAACAAATAGGACGAAAACATGTCATTTTCGACGTAAAAACACGCAAAATTCAATTTTGAATATTTTAGCTTACATTTCATTATAGGTGTGTATTATTAAGAAAAAAACAATCAGGGACCTAGATCTATACTATTCGAATACAAAAAGCAACATGATATGGTGGAAATACCTATGCACGAATTACAAATCATTTTGGTAGTAGGTACGTTTGTATGGGCAAATCATCATCCGCAGGCCTCTTAACTAGCCATAACTATATTTCAGGTTCCAGGGCTTGCTTTTCCTTTTTTACTTAGTTTTACTGAGTTTAGTTGGTAAATAAGAACACGAGTGCAGTCGCGAACAGCGGCTAGTGCGTGATGCAGAAGATTGCCCTGTCCCCAATGCTCAACCTGTCGTAGTGAAATAATTGTTTTAATCGTGTTCAAGATTAAATAACCAGTGGAAATGTTCACTTAGAGTCTATAGAACAGTGTCATGGCAGCTTAGTGGCAGCTTTGTGGACTCTATGAGCAAGCATACCAACTTTTAACCCCTTATCTGCAAAAAAATGATTGGATTTTAGCCAGGGTAGTATATGAAATGATGAAATAGATCTATTTATGACGACGCATTGGGCAAAAGTCCACTTGCGATGCAGAAAGTTGTGGGTTCAATTCCCGTCGCGATACAAATTTTTGTACGACCTGCAGAAAATTCCGAGTCTTAATGTGTTCTATGTCTATAAAAAAAATCCTCTAGTGTGTGGGGGAACCAACAATGGGTTATCGGTCATTATTGCTTGTGTGTGAAGACCAAGATATGGTTCGTAAAAAATACAAAATCCAGCTTTACGCAGAGGGATTACACTCATATACAAACCTCTAATATAGCATTTAAAGCACTTATCCCGACTAAGTTTTGTTTATTTATCAGCTAACCTAATCTTGGTTCCTCCACACACACGTTAAGTAGTGGCTAGTTACTACATAAATGAACAGATTTTTTGAGCTACATGAGCAGCGAGCACTCGTCGGTTACAGGTTCAATTGGTGTAACGGACAAAACATGTAAAAAAGTTGAGTATACCTACCTGCTCTTTCGAATGACGGAGGTATTTGAAAAAATCTAGCTTTATAAAAAGTCAGTCACCTACGCTACAAATTTTAGTTACAATTTTTCAGATTTCCATCGAAATTATGTTATAAATGCAATATTTCAAGAAATCTTGACTGTAAATTAGTGTAAACAGCAATAAACATAAAAAAATATGTTTCTGAAATTTATGTCCAAAAATAAGGCCACTAGGCACAAACTTTATATTTACCTAGTCAGAAAATTCAATGAATTATAAACTTTTCTGTCAAAACACATTCAAAAAAGGTCAATGTGAATAAAGTAATGTCCAATTTATTATGAAAAATAAACTTAGAATGCTTCTACTGAAAAGTGTTGTTTGTCAGTTACCCCAATTGAACCTGCAACCGACGTACTGTCGACCAAAGTCGCTGCATGTATTCCCAGTGTGGTCATTATCTTCCATTGGGTAGTCAGAAATGATGGGTTTCTTACATAAACTGTGATTGATTACTTATATCTAACGACATCGTTTGGGTGCTTACTTACTACTGAGTACTGATGCAAGTAACTTGTACCTACTCGCACAGTTTGCACAATCCAGATTTTCTATTCAACGTCCTCATCAAAATGATTTAGAACTTTCATTTAGCCAATATTGCTAACAAAGTATTTGTAAGTTGCGAACCGAAGTTTCTTAGTCAGCCGTGTGGACACGCACGCACCAAGGGTTCTGCCAGAAAACCAGCGTTGCTCAACATTTTTGTGGAGCAACATTAAGCTGAGGCAGGACCTAATTGGTTCACAAACACATTTAGGTTAGAGGTAATTATGTTTTTATTTTTTTATGTTATGTATATTTTTAGTGTACCTATTGTGTGTGTGCCAATAAATGTATTTTCTTTCTTTCTTTTCTTCTAAGTTTAAATGCCGAAGTACAAGGTCACAAGATGCTCCACAATAATGTCAACTAAGCCCTTAGCCAAATGGCACACCCATTTGGCTAAGGACTTTCCAAAATTCAAAATTCAATAACTTTATTTCTTTAGGCTTACAAAATAAGCACTTAGACAAGTCAAATTTTATACATAAACAGTTTTATAGATTATCAAATAAGAAACAAAATGTCATTGATTTTGTTCGCTTCAATTTTTTGTCCACTTGTGGAAGAAGCTTTCTTGGACTTACTAAGTTTATTTTTTGCTGATTGATTATAATGTACAGTAAGAAGCGCTAATTCAGAATAACATTAATGTACGGTGAGGAGGATACCAATTAGGGCTTCTTACTGTACCAAAAAGTTAAAAACCCATAGGCGGCAGCTCCGTTATTCACCAAGAGGCATTCTATTTGGCTTAATAAGCAAAATAAAAAGGGTAACAAAAACAATAGAATTAATAACCATCATTACGAATTTGGCTTCCGGTTGGCTTATTGATGATAAAGATAAACCTAAAACAAGCTTTAAACCTACCATAGGTAGCTAAAACTAAATTAAAAAGAAATGGTTTGTCACACTATCACATCACACTAATGCGAGAGTTTGGATGGATGGATGGATGTTACTTCTTCACGCCAAAACTACTAAACGGATTGGGCTGAAATTTTGCATAGATATAGCTCTAAGCCTGGAATAAAACATAGGCTATACTTTTTATCCCATATCTCAGTTCCCATGGGATAGAAACAACCTTTAAACGTGGACATATACAACGCGAAGAGGGAATAAACTAGTTTTGAAAAAAATAATCTATCTATCAAATTTAAGATTTAATTAATTAATTTACTTGTTTATGCTAGTACCTATACACATACTTATATATATACTTAGGTATATTTATAAGTTGTACTGTGTTCCACTATTTGACGTGTATCTTTTACCAATAAATGAACCATTGAACCATTAAGAAGAAAATGACCAACCATATCCTACCAAATGACCCCAAAGCACCTTCACTTCCGGCATAAGTCATTAAACCACTCAAATGTACAGAAATGCTAATAAAATAATTGACAGCAGCATGAAATCACACCTATGTGGTAAAAGTTATTTCTTTTACCACATAGGTGTGGCTAGTGTGTGTGTCACTCAACGACGACTTTGGTCAACAAAAATCCTTATGTTCTGGAATTTAAAGGTGACCGTGCATCTGAGTGCACGGCAGACGCGGCATTCCCTGCAGGCATCGAATTTTCTAAATATTTTTATGAAATAGTATGTATATGTCACCGTCAAATAGTAAGCCCCGTAAAATTATAAAAATCCTAGTCACTTTATAATTTTCCGGAAAATAATCAACAGGACTGAAGCACTTACAATTTAACGCATTGAAATACGTAAATTTATAATTTTCCTAAGCTTATCCGTAAGATAATAAACAAACAAACCTTTGAACCAATCACAGCCTTGTTTTACTATTTTACGAAATCTATGGCGATCACGTCACTCGTAAAATAATAAACTGCCCTCGGATTGGTCGATGTGGCCGATGCTCATGTTTGTGTTCGTTTACGAACAGTTTGAAAACTATTAACCACTGTTCCACTAAATTTACAACTAAGCAACTCCAATTTTAGTAATGAACAAACTATTTTAAAACACTTAAATGTTGAAAAACACACCATGAAAACTTTGTTGTTAATTCGGGCGTCTAATGGATGACAGCAAAAGATGGCGGTGTGGGCTAGCGCCCATCAGCCAATCAGCGGGCGTCTTGCGTTCCGTCACTTAATAGCTTATTATTTTACGGTAAGATTTCGGAAAATCATAATTTGACGTGTTTTAATGCGTTACATTGTAAGTGACGCGGCCCAATTGATTATTTTCCGGAAAATTATAAAGTGCCTAGGATTTTTATAATTTTACGGGTTTTACTATCCTACGGTGACATATATACCTATGCAGCATCGCGCACCTATCGGCACCGAGCGCGCGGCATTTCAGTAAAATACGATGACTACCGGTAATGCCTGCCGGTAGCGCCTATAGATGCGCATGCGGAGGTCATTGTTGTTTATTTAAATATTGGTTTCCATACTATAGTCATATTTGAATGAAACGACAATGACCCGGAATGATTGATGTTCATTGAACTTTTTAACCGTAGAACCAGATTATTTCCTTGTTTATTTATTACTTATGGAAAAAAATTGTGAGATGTTGTGTAACTTTAGATGTGTTCATGGATCTTCGTTGCTGACTGTACATTCAACCAGATTAAGCTTTTTTTTATTAATAACCGGGTTTATGTTTGTTTGGTAGGTAGAGAAACGAACCAAAAAACATTCGAAACGCTGCTGTTTCGTGACCGTGATAATTTGTTATAAAAACAAGCGGTAAACATTTCAATATCAAAACAAATACCGGTTTAACCAGATTTTAAAACGTATAACTCCAGCATCACCTCGGAGATATTTTGATACTTATAAGTAAGTTTCGGAAATATCCACAGAACGCTACGAAATGCTCAATGATCGATTCAAAGGTCGCGGTTACATGTTAATGTTTTATTGATAGGTTTACAAATAACCCAAACTAGAAGAAACAAAATAATTTCATAACATGTCAAAATATGTACTTATGAATCGAACTTGTTTATTATTTTGTATCTACCAAATTCAAAGTTTTTTTTTAAAGATCATTGTGGTGGCTAGTGAAGTCACCACACACATACATTAGGAATTTTAGACTTAGACCAGTGAGGTCTAAGTCTAAAATTCCTAATGTATCTCTATATAAAAATAAATATATAAATAATGCTGGACCATTCACACAGCATTATCTAGCCCCAAGCTAAACAGCGCTTGTGTTATGGGTACTAGATAACTGATATATATAACATAATATAATACATTGATAGATATTGCCGACAAACTGTTTCACAGTTTGGCAGAAATTAAATAAGGAAATGTACTTTAAGTTGATAATAAATAAATTAAAAAAAAAAAATTATAGACATATATTTATGTAGTGTCTGTCTTCCAAATAAATATAAACAAATGAATTCAAAAAATCATAGATCAAAATCTGATTGACCCAAACACCCATTTTGCGGCACCCCGTATTGTATATTGACGTTGATTATTCGTGTAATCTCTGATACAAATCTTTTCTGAACCGGAACTCCCGTGAAAGATTCATCAAATTGTCAAGATCTTGTATTGAAAACTAGTTTCTGCCCGCGGTTTCGCACGCATTGTTTAAGGTTCATTTCTATTTATAGGAACATGGATGATTTATGGGATAAAAAGTAGCCTATGTTTTATTCCAAGCCTGGAACTACCTGTATGCAATATTTCAGCCCGATCCGTTGAGTAGTTTTGGCGTGAAGAGGTAACAGACATCCAAACTTTCGCATTTATATTTATTGGGATGTGATGTGATGACATGGGAGTAACATAACGTAATATCTTTCCAGACCGACATAAAGATATGGTCTTTCAAGGAGCTCGCGTACCAGGCGGAGATGAACAGGCAGGAAGACTCGGATTCTGCGGAGGATGCCTTTACGCTTTGTGATGAAGACACTTACAGCAGAAAGAGAACGATTGAGGAGCTCAGGAATATGATTTACGGTAAAAACGTTCTACTCGTACTTTAAACTCTGTAAACTAACTTTGAAAAAAGGAGGAGTTTTTATGTCCGGCTGTGTGTATGTTTTATCGTATGTACTACGAATAAATAATTGTATTAACCTATGTCAGTCGATTTTTTCGTCAAATATGAACCAATTATTTCGCTATTACATAGAAAATTATCCCAAGGTGGCAATTATCATTGTAAATTATCCCATAAAAATTGCATTCCCAACGAACACCTTATCTATTATTTGACTATAAAATTAATATTTATTAAAACTGTCTAAAATACAAAATTTGACTTGTCTATCTGCTTATTGATGTCGCACGCAGCACCATCGGGCTGTGTAGTTGTGTGTGTGTGTGTCTTCGGTGTGTAGGCACCACAAGGAAAACAAATGAATTTTGATGTTTCGCCCACAATTGTCGTTTCCGCATAGGCTGTATGGTCTGCTCACACCGAGATCGACGCGACGCTGCGCACACTTTGATTCAAAATATAACATTACTAGCAGCGCCTCGCGGTTTCACCCGCGTAGTTCCCGTTCCCGTAGGAATTTCGGGATAAAAAGTAGCCTATGTCCTATTCCAGACTATAATCTATCTCTGTGCCATATTTCATCCAGATCCGTTTTGCCGTTCTGGCGTGATAAAGGAACAAACATCCATCCATCTATCTATCCATCCATCCATCTAAACTTTCACGTTTATAATATTAGTGAGATTTATACGCCCGTGCGTATAAATAAATCATCCTTTGAGGATCTCTCTACGTCCAAAGGTAAAATGCAAACGGCAAATGTTTATCAATCTGCTAATAATGGTCAAATCGCAAAATTGTTTCCTTTTCTAAGCTATTATTGGTTTCTTGCATATTTTCAGATAGAGGAGAATGCAACCCGCCAAGGACAGATGATGCGTTCCTGCTGAGATTCCTGCGTGCGAGGAAATCGATACCTGCTAGAGCGCACAGACTTGTAAGTTTTCATGAAACAGTCAAAATGACTGAATTACCGACAGAAATCGCCAGGCAGACTCGTTTGTCCCAAATTAGGGGTCGGTTTTACGACTATGTAAAACCCCCTGATCAGGGCATAAGCGAGTTTACCGTACTCAAAAAAACCAAGCCCTGATCAGGATCCAAACGAGTGTATAGGAGTTAAAATACTAAACTAACCATTATAGGCAATTGAGTTTGAGAATGCATCTTTTCAGTGGTATCTTCAGGATGCTTCAGATATCCGCATCTGTTGACACAACTCGGTGATAAATACAGAATTTATAAAATGTTTCAGTTAGTGAGATACTGCACCTTCCGAGACCAGAATCCACACTTATGGCGGGACGTGGACTGGTTCGGGCTCACGAGGCTCGGAGACATCTTCGAAGGTGTTCTATACGACCGACCTGATGTTGGCAGGATCATCATTTGCAGACTTGGTGAGAAATCGTTGTGCTACCTATTCAGAGCTTTGTTCCAAATTATGGTTTTGGAATATGAAAAATTATGATGAAATTGCACAAATCTTGCCACAAAATAAACAGAGTTACGCACAGTGAAACAAAATAGTGAAAAAATATTGTAGACAATAGTTCAAGCGTATATTATCTCAAAACTATTGGAAACAGATAATTGTGATGTTGATAATTCTTAAATAATTAAACTTAATCCTACCACAAATAGAGAGGCAATGGAATTTGGTTAGTATTATTATATTATATTCTCTGGTAAAGACCTAATAGTTTTATGATAGAAAATTGACGAATTTTGGTAAATGAGTGAGATAATCTCTCAAAGTATTTTATTTCTTCCCCTCAGGACGATGGGACCCTAGCGAGATTCCAGTAGAAGACCTGATCCGAGGATGCCTGCTGCTCCTCGAGATCGGCATCATGCAGCCGAAGCTCCAGATCCTAGGTGGAACCGCCCTGTTGGACTGTGAGGGGCTGACGATGAGGCACATGAGGCAGATGTCTCCGACCATCGCTCTACAAGCTATGAATGTTATGGGGGTTGGTTGATGTTTGTTTTAACACTTACTCGAATATGACTCAAAATTACTGACCTCTAACCCGACACTATATAATTCCGTGAATTTTGACCAAGCTTGTAACATTGACATCACAATACACTCTCAGACCATACTTTACTCTTTCCAGTTCGCCTTCCCGATCCACCAGCGAGGAGTCCACATCATCAACTGCTCGCGGTTCTTCGAGACGCTGTTCCCTTTGTTCAGACGGTTCGCGCCCGCTGATGACCTTTGGCAGAAGGTCCACTTCCATGGCTATGACCTGACTTCTTTGCACAGGTGGGTTCGAAGACGCTAGACTATACAATACAATACAATACAAAAACACTTTATTGTACACCAGAAAAAGAACATTACAAAACAATACACAGTTATACAACAATAATAATAAAGACATTACATGAGACAAGTACAATGGGCGGCCTTATCGCTTAGAAGCGATCTCTTCCAGGCAACCTTTGGATGGAAAGAATTATGTGAATTTAAGAAAGGCAGGGGGTGTACTAAAGATAGACTAATAAACACATAAACTAGATATACACATAGAATAACTATAATATACTAAAATATACTAAATAAATAAATAAATATTATGTACCAATATTCACTATTCTGACAGGAAAAACTCCTTGACGCGAGATTTAAAAACTGGTAACGATACTGTTTGGACTATGTTATAACCACTTCTATGTATGTATCAGGAAAAGCACGTTAAGCCCTTGGTCCTGCGCCTGGCCTCTCACCGGTATTTTTGGGCAGCCGTCCCATCGAATTGTGAATGAGGGGTGTGCACCTGTGTGCGCACACAATTTGTGACACACATGACTAATCTCGCCCGCGCCGCCGTCGTGGCCGAAAATTCGGCTAGGCTAATTCATTAAAATATGAACAAAAAAACATATTTTGTGAAACGGTGTCGTCGTGTAAAGACAACGATAGAAATCAGCCGTGGATTTTACCGGCTTGTGAAAAATAGTATTAGGTAGGTACAATAATAAATAATAATAAGTTATTGGTTTCTCCAAATTCTTTGTATTTATTTTCTTCGAACAGCTATTGGTACCAACCTATTGTTCTTTTATTCTAGTATCTATCTCTAGGCAAAACATAAAATCATCACTGCCCACGGTTACCCGAAATGGCGCGCTCGTGACTACTAACTGGAACATGGAAACGTGCGTCATGGGCAAAGAAAGTGTTAGAAAAATACATGTTTTTGTTGATGCTTATCTTTATTTTACTGGTATCCTAGGTTATTAATCTGGTCACTTAAAAAAAACCGTTATTTTCAGGCACATAGACCCCGAATGCCTACCGCGAAGGTATGGTGGGTGCCAAGAAGAGACTTCACTGGAGACCTGGCTTATCAAGATCAGACAGTACAAGAACAAGGGGTTTGACGAGGATATGCGGACCCTGGGGTACTACGCTGATTGACACATCACTACCTCGATCATCATCTCTCTCTTGTCGACCCACTACCCCACTAGTGTGAATTAGATCTCTCTATGTTTATGCAATTCGCCTCGATCATTTACCAACTGTAACAATAGCAATATTTACTGAAGGAAATAGTATCTGAAGTCAACAAAGAATGTAAATTAAAGGAACTATCAATGAACTTACTCATGATGCTCAAGGAATTATCCGTCTAAAAGAAAGACTTTAGTACATATAATTACAAATATAATAATACTATACTAGGTATAATGTAGTATTGTCAATCAAAGAGGTTTCGACCGGCGAAAAAACGAAGGAGCTTCTCAAGTTGACGCGTATATTTTATACTAGCAGCGCCTTGCGGTTTCACCCGCGTAGTTCCCGTTCCCGTGGGAATTCCGGGATAAAAAGTAGCCTATGTTCTATTCCAGACTATAATCTACCTCTGTACCAAATTTCATCCAGATCCGTTCAGCCGTTCTGGCGTGATAAAGGAACAAACATCCATCCATCTATCCATCCATCTAAACTTTCACGTTTATAATATTAGTGAGATGTTAGACCACGCATAACTTTTTACAGAGTGGTCCGATTTTGATAATTCTTTCACTCTTGTATAGAGAATGATCCCGAGGCGGTCCCATATAAATTATTCTCGAGGTATTAGTATTTATCACGAAAAACTTTAAAAAAACCACCCTAGCAACCACCTAATGTGACAGTTCGAGACATAGATTAATACTATTTACCGAAATCTGAAGTCGGTTTATAGTTTTTTTAACAGGCCAGATTATTGTTAAAGTACCTAATTAAAAGATTTTATTACTCTCTGCCCTGCACATTAAAATGTTTTGATGTCATGTCTAATCGCTTTTTTGTGTTACTTGCCCGAACCCTATTCTGAGAAAAAACATTAATATGATCTTTTCCTAGTATCACCACAGAATAATTTTAAAGTTGATATCATGCTGAGCTGACATACAAACTATAAAGCTAACCACCTAATCTGTGATACGGAGTTCCTACAACACAGTTTTGCGTAGCGCGACATCTATCTGGTACCAACTGAATTATATTACTTGCTACTTGACTTTCATCGCGAAAGAGCTTTGTGAGCTTTTTATGAGATTGTCAATAAAATTGTTAGATGGCAGTTTTCAGCAAATTGCATTTACTTAATTTTCCTTATAATTTTAGAGAAAAAAAACCTAGATATAAATAATAATATAAACACTTTTCTGCGAAAAACTTTTGTTAATTGCGATGATATTTTCCCCGGATTGGGGTCTCAAAACTACTATTTATTATTGATGATATGATTATTAAGCATGTCAAAGTTACTAAGACAAGTATAATTAATTTGTTCTTTGTATAAATAGTTTATTAGGTTTTAAGTGTATTAGTATTGATTATGTTGTAAAGCTCCGCCATCCTTTATTTTTCTCACAATTGTTCTGGTTACCTGGAGGAAATCGCTTTAAGCAATAAGGCCGTCAAATCCATTGCTGTTCGCTATATGTTTTATTGAATACAATCTGTTTTGTAAGTGATTAATAAAAGTATTATCTATCTATCAAAATTTAACAGTGGTTTGTCTCTCCAATATTCAAAACCGAAACGTCTTTAACCAGCTAGAGGTTTGAACGTGATTTGAACCCATTGTTTTCGTTTGACTGCAATCTAAATACAGCCTTCAATTCAACTCCACTTCAAGGTTGCTCCAATCACAATAGCTTGCACTTACATTCACACAGTCCACGTCCATTCCCTAAACAATGTAACAATCGAAGCGAGACTAGAGTAAACTGCAACTGCAAGTCTGGAATTATATTTCCAAACAGATGAATCATGAAACTACTGTAAGGTCATAGATACATAGATGTCATTACTGTCTTTACTAGTCTCCTCTAAAATAATCATTTTTCAGTTTATTTAACACTAGCAGCGCCTCGCGGTTTCACCCGCGTAGTTCCCGTTCCCGTAGGAATTTCGGGATAAAAAGTAGCCTATGTCCTATTCCAGACTATAATCTATCTCTGTGCCAAATTTCATCCAGATCCGTTTTGCCGTTCTGGCGTGATAAAGGAACAAACATCCATCCATCTATCTATCCATCCATCCATCTAAACTTTCACGTTTATAATATTAGTGAGACTAGCGGTCCGCCCCGGCTTTGCACGGGTATATTCTATAGCCTATGTTCATCACATCAAGGATGATGTATACCTAGAACTTAACCTATTTTGTTACAGAAGAGATTGTTATTAGTAAATTATATTTGTGTTTTTATTTAGCAATAAAAAAGTACCTATCTCTTATCCTCTTAGTGAGCTCATGATTCTTTGATTCGTATAACTGGGAATTAAGTTCCTGCTTTGTTAAAATTTTCCTATGTTTTTATGTAAGATATAACG
The DNA here is from genome assembly GCA_947086465.1 of Eupithecia exiguata. Taxonomy (NCBI): domain Eukaryota; kingdom Metazoa; phylum Arthropoda; class Insecta; order Lepidoptera; family Geometridae; genus Eupithecia; species Eupithecia exiguata. The sequence goes on along the minus strand of OX352243.1, from coordinate 5,065,052 downwards.
TTTTAGATTTAGTGATCTGTAATGTTAAATTAAATAGTCTACTCTACACTAATATTATAAAGAAAGATTTGTTTGTTTGAATTGAATAGGCTCCGAAACTACTGGACCGATTTGAAAAATTCTTTCACCATTGGTATCCTACATTATCCCTGATGATCATAGGCGATAGAATACCTATATTTACCCATGCGAAGCCAGGGCGGGCCGCTATTATTTGATAAAACGAAATAAATATCTATAACTTTACACAAAGCCACGATAGAACGACACGCATATCATTCCTTGACATTAAATATCAAACAAGTGAAATTGAATCTTACTTATCCTTTTGTCATAAAGGTGTGACTTACCCTTGACGAAGTCTTCTCTACAAACAAAACCCTTCAAGAAGCATTGTGAAGGCTACCTTTTATTTGCGCCTTGAGTCTTGACTCACGCGTGAGCACAGAACGCCTGCCAGTATCTACAGGTTAACAACCTTAATTTAAGCAGGTTTAACGGCTGGCTTACATTCATCACCATCATCATCATCAGCCTATGCTTTTGCACTGCTGGATGCAAGTACTTAGGCCGCAGTAAGAATGCAAGCGGGTTAACACAAACCTTGTTTGTGTTGGAAGAACACCAACGTTTTATTTTAAAATGGAATTTTTAGTTACATTCATAATGGATTCGTGAAACTGCAATAGATTTTATGGATATAATATGCCTCCTTATGCGTATTTTATGGTAAATACCTACCCTGATGAGAATGACCTGTTAGTACCTGCCTACCTAAATGGTTGTCGATGTATCACGATGGTCTAAAACACCTATTCACTGTTGTCTTCAAGAGCCAGCAGCGAGTTTGTGAGCGCAAGAGCCTCATACGCGTCTCCAGCTTACTGCTGCACCCAGCTTCTGCCGGCTCTGGTTTAGTTGGTCAAGTACAAATATAAAATCCACAGGATCAGAATGGGACGGAACCTTGGCAAAGTAAATATTTTGCTTCACATTTCTTATTCAATTATACAAACATCTGAACGCTTTCATTTCAATTCGAAATGTTTTCATTCCACCTCATTCTGATCCCTGACTTTTTAGCAAACCGAGCGGATTCTGAAGACAGGGCGCTATGGCGATCATTAAGGGAGGCCCATGTCCAGTCCAGCAGTGGACTAATATAGGCTGATGATGACGACACGTTATTTGATCCTGACAAAATAATTTAGTTTTTTAGTTGGTTGTAATCACAGGATAAAGCCGGCACTGCCACCTCCCGTCTCCTGCGCACGGAGAGGCTACGCACATGGGCCTAGCTTCGCTTTGCAAGAAAATGCACTGCAACCCACGAAAACGCTACGCACATCATTGCTACACGCGTGGCTCGAATATGGCACCTACGTAACGCATGCAGCTCAACGCTGTCGACGCTATGAACGCGGTGAACGCTATGCACGCGGTACACGTACTCGTAAACCGGTAACGTTGTGAAACAAACGATCAAACGCAGCCAAAATGCGCCGCGTGTCCGTGCACAGCTGCAGCGTCCGTGGCGGTGAGACAGTGGCTTAAACCTGTGATCCAATGTCCATGTCCATTTCGACAACACAGTTCAATAGCTAGTAGCTACCTATTACTTTTGAGTCACTTAAAAATGCACTTGCACCAGTTTACCAATGTAAACCAGCCACTATCTGAGCAGCTGTAGGTAGATAATTAGGTAAGTACGGAGAACGGAGCCTTCTCAAGACAACACGAGACTTGACACACGACCGTTCACAACAACACACGCAAAGTTTCAAACGCTTTTAAAAATTAAAAATCTAATCTCATTAATGTAAAACAGGTAGAGGAAGAAGTTAGAAGTGAAGATAAATTTCAAGTATAGTGACAGTGTATAGTGAAGTATTTACTAAGTGTAGCTTATTGGATCTGTGGTTATGTTTACCGGTGGTTTAGTTGAAGGGGATTAGGTAAGTGTAACAACTACTTAAGTAGCTCGTATCTAAACTCTACATAGTTTTCAAGAGTCTAAAAATAGAGAGAAGCGTGGTGTTTTTATTTACTTTATTATGGGCTTTGGCGCACATGCGTTTTGAATTATGACGCCCTGTGATGAATATTCTGTTTGCATAAATTGATTCTTATTGTGTGGTCTCATGATCACTCACCCATTAGTTTGGTATTATACCCTAGTATAATTATAGTACTAGTACTAGGGTATAATACCAAACTAATGGGTGATACTACTTTTATCTGCAAACAATACCTACTATAGGTTGATAAAAGCTGGCGCGATTTTTGTGTTTTCGTATTCGGCCTGGATTCGTGACGTCAGCAGATAATTGTATGAAAAACAAAATACAATCGCGGCTTTTAAAAATGTAGGTATTGTGAGATTTGTATAACGAGATATCTATAGCGCTTTTACCACAATGTCTTCGACATAAAAGCGCAGGCTACCGTGGTTAAATCTCTCGCCGAAAGTGTTCTTATAAAACTGTTACTTGATGTTTTTATTTTCACCATTAAATGTGGGTCAAGCAACCGGTCTTTCACTAAGCCTTTCGTTACGACTTGGTGATTGGCCAAATATGCTGTCGGCCTCTCTATTAAAATGGTGATAAATAATGTGTTTGCTAATCATATTTCGTAAATTACCCATTAAACTGTAAGTATTTGCATTAGGTACCTCATTCACCTTGGTTATAGTGGGCAAATGCTAATCTCGTAGATAAGTAGAAAGACGCTTATAAAATCAGATAGAGATCTAAGTACTAAGTAGACTTCTTACTAAGTTTTTACATGTATAAAATAAATAAATGTACTTAGTATTTGTATTATTTTAAGAAGCAAGGGTATGAGAATTTGTAAAAAGAAAGCAAAATCTACTGAACGGATCGTGGCAAAATTGTGCACGCATTGACCGGGTATAATCGTGAGAAAGATCGAGACGAGGATAATCCCGGGAAAAGGCGGGCGAAGCCGCGAGCAGAAACTAGTATGTGTGTGAAGAACACAAATCAAACATACAAAGGCGTCGTCAACTCGGTTGGAAGAACAAATTAAACACTCGATAAATTTTTTAACGGTGTTGAATTGAAAGCATGACAGGTTTTTAACCGACGAAAAACTAAAGAGGTTACTAAGGAGGAGGAGAGGAGGTTTTATGTTCGACTCGTATGTATGTGTAAAATAGGATTGATAAATTACTATTCACTGTGTTTTGGGAAATGATCCCGAGGTGGTCCCGTAAAAGAAATATTCCCGAGGTATTCGCCTAAAAAGTATAAATACTAATTTGGAATTTGAAATCGGTTTTTAGTTTACCAATCAAATTATTATAAACTAGCGATCCGCCCCGGCATCGCACGGGTATACTCTATCACCTATGTTCATCAGGTATAATGTAGGATTCTAATGGTGAAAGAATTTTTCAAATCAGTCCAGTAGTATCGAAGCCTATTCAATTCAATCAAACAAGCAAATCTTTCCTCTTTATAATATTATTATATTGTAGTAATTTATAGATGTAAAAGTACCTATCAATCAGCTAAATAACCAACGACCTGATACCCAAGATTATTGGGTATCAGGTCGATGTAAAAAACCAACCGAATCAAGGTCTGCGATTAGGTGCGTTTTTCTTCACTAGTAGTACCTATAGTATTATAAAGAGGAAAGATTTGTTTGTTTGAATTGAATAGGCTTTGAAACTACGAGTACTGGACCGATTTGAGATCATATCAATCATCCCTGAAGTCTGAACTCATTTGAAAAATTCTTTCACTATTAGAATCCCACATCATCCCTGAAGAACATAGGCGATAGAATATACCCGTACGAAGCCGGGTAGACCCCTAGCTAATCAATAAAATGGTGCCTTTGTGTCTACCACATTGATGTATTTTGCAGAATCAACATAAATAGAAACAAGTAACCAATCAGACACAGAACAGACAGCTGACGAGAGACCACAGAAAGGCCTATGACCATGCACAATGCCGTTCATAGAAATAGCGTTCCAAGCCGAGGTCAGTCGGTTCGAAGACCCTGAGTTTGAGGAGTATGCCCAGAAGAACTGCAATGAGGTCTTTGAAACCAGGCATAAAGTTGTACAGGAGCTGCGTCAGATGATTTTGGGTAAGGTTATGATCAAATCGGTTGGAACGTTAGTGAATTTTTTGGCGGGCAAAGCTACCAAGTGAAATGGCGGCGCTTGACCATCAACAATAAAAAATACCATTCAAGAATAAGTAAGAGGTATTTTTAAGTTTGATTGTCATCAACATCTAACTAACCCTGACGTCAGCAAAGCTTGTGTCCAAGTTTTGTTAAAATGGTTTGAATGATTTGCAATTTGAGAATGAAAATCTAATCAAAAAGAAAGGACCAATGGCAGCCAAATAAAATACCTAACTGTTTTACAGACAGAGGTGAATGCTGTCCACGTCGGATGGACGACGAGTATCTGATCAAATTCCTGAGATGTAGAAGGTTTATTCCCGCGTTGGCACATAAATTGGTGAGTTGAGTAACTTTAGACGAAGGTGTCGTGCGGGGCGCCAGCTTAGACTAAATGCTGTCTTGGGATGGGGGTGTATTGTGCATAGTACTTTGGCTCTTACTACGAACAGCATTTTTCTCCGCAGATGGTGCGTTATGAAGAGTTTCGACAAAAAAACGCCTATCTATACGATTGTGATGCCTTTGAGCTGCAGAAGGTGAAGCACGTGTATGGGGGTGTGCTCCCCGAGAGTCCTAAAAATGGGAGGATCATACTTATGAGATTTGGTGAGTTTTGTGTTGGAATAGAAACCGTTTAACTTTCTGACGAGTAACGGCAATAGAAAAATATACCTGTAATATTCAAACAATAACAACTAAAACTATATGACCTTGATCTATGCCTAAACAACTTATTGTTTTGCTTATAACACAATCAACATTCTGGTAAAAACCCAAGAATTTACGAAAGAATTTGAAAAATAAAACACAATGACGTACATAGAGCAATCCAGCGGCATTCTCTGCAGGAACGCTATTTGTGACGTTTGAAGGAGGCCTATGTTCAGCGAATGAATAGATACGTGTGAAAGAATACGCGCTGATTTGAATTGGTTGATATATACAGAAAATAAATATGATGTTTGAACGCTCTTGAGCCGCCTCCGCGTCCATCAAATGGGAGGCCTTCGTTTCCAGTCTAGAACCAATACTCACAAACTCACCAGCGTTTATACAACTTTATGTAAATGTATTCAAGGTCGATGGGAAAACGACGTGGTCCCCATAGAAGACGTGGTACGCTGCGCTCTACTGATGGACGAGATAGCCTCCATGCAGCCGAAGCTCCAGATCCTGGGGGTCACCATTGTAGTGGACCTGGCAGGACTGAACATTGGACATATTAGCCAGTTGACACCCACTGTTGCTAGTCAGATCGTCAGTTTAATGGGGGTAAGTTATCCTCTTTACTTTTGACGAGCTGACCGGACGCAAAAAAGTGGTAATAACTGGCTCACAATCAAAAATGGGAAGACGTTTCCCGTAGTGTCATACTACACCACCCACACTGACCCAAAGTCTATAAAATTTCACCATGGACCATGTTGTCGCGTGAGTCATTCCTAGAATTTGAACTTTAATAAACTGTGAGGAACGCGCACGAAACAAATAAAATAGTTATCTATCCTATTAATTAATTACTTTCCTTTTCTATTCTGGTATTTTGCTTGATCTAAAATAAGTCTACCTACCGACCATCCAATCCACCTGTCCCACAACCCATCCCCAAAAAGTACTTTTGGCATTTCTCAAGTCTCATATTTCAAGGTCATACTTTACCGTTTAATTTCAGGTAGGCTTCCCCCTCACGATGCACGGCCTCCATGTCATCAACTACAGCTGGATCCTGAACTCCATCTTCTATCTTTTCAAGCAGTTCATCCCAGCCGCAGTCTTCAAACGCATGTACTTCCATGGCTCCGACATGTCATCGCTTCACCAACACATCGACCCTGAGTACCTTCCGAGGGAATATGGAGGATACTGCAGGCACTTCATCTCCACTGAAGAGTGGATCTCTAAGATTGACGAGTATAAGACTGATTATATTGTTGAAGAGTTGAGGAATCTAGGGTTCACGGTAAAGGATAAGAGGAATAAATGGAAAAGTTTAGGAATGGATATTCGGAGAAGTTAAGATTGACATCCCCAATTTTAAGCACTCTTACCTCCTACTTATTATTTATAGAATCTACATAGCACGGCCCAGACTCCACCGAAGCGGATATGTGCGAAGATGTCCGGAGTGGAGAAGGTAAAGACGTTTTTCAGCTAGAGTGTCTCCACTCTCCACCAAAGCTATGCGAAGATGCGCACTGGCTAGACTGGAACGGAGATATGTGCTGGCTAAAGAAGAAATGTGTGCTGGTTAAAGCGGCTGAGCAGCGTATGGCAAGCTTCGGATGTTTGTTGAGATGAATGCACTAGCAAGGCACAGCTCACATATCCGCACTCCGCTACGATCTTTCTTTGTTTCTTCACATATAAATATGAGATCGGAGATGTCTCCGATCGGTGATGTCCACAGAAGCTGAGCAGAGACGAGAAGTGTGATTAAGGACGTCCTATTAGTTGTTTAAATATCTCAGCTCAGCTTTTGTGGAGTCTGGCCCTTAGGAATGTAGGACCTACCATATTCTGCCTTTTGCCGTAAAGGCCTACAACGCTGTTATGAAATAACTAGCATTAGCTGCCATCAGATTTTTCTATAGGAAGTTCCAAGTGTTGCAACATGAGTATGCGACACTAAACAGCTGTTGTCTTTTGTGTGTCGCAATTTTGTTATGCAACTTTTAATGATTGACGTTTGTTCAACCTGCCAATGCAAATCTTTAAAAAATTGCAAACATTACGAAATGTTCCAGTAAAAAATAAAATGGAGCTGTATTTTATATACCTTTATTGATATGTTCCTATCTAACTACTTGTACGTTTTACAACAGAGCGGTTATAATGAGTGTCTCTACAATAAAATTGTTTTAAAACTGGAGATCGTTTACTTAATCATCTACTTACCTATGTTAAATACTTCGGTATTTCATATTTTTTCTTAAGCTATCTAATTAATTTTAAGCGTAACATTTATGTAAATATAGTTACATATTCAGTAAGAGCTGCATAAATTTTAACGTAAGATTATGTAAGAACGAAGAAAACAAAATTTAAATGGTGCTTCAATTAAATTTAACTTTTAACTATTAGTTACAAAAACTGCAACAAAAATAGAAGAGTAACCTATACCTAACTAAGTATTGAACATGGAAAAAAGATTAAATTACAATAAATAAATATACAGGAACCATAAACCAAATTCGGATTATTACTAATGGCAAGTGCAAGGGCATAAATCAATGCTCAACTGAATAGCCAAGTAGTGCCAGTGAGGATTTGCTCAAACTATATTCAAGGCGGTTTGGCTAAAAGAATGAACTTGAACAATAAATTGGGTATATTTATAGCGCATAGATTTTCTTTCTTGACTCGCTTAGGTGTAAGAAAACAAACACCAACATAAGGACGGAGCAAACAGTCTTCGTCCTTATGTTGGCCTTGCTTGTTTTTTTTTTTAATTCGTTCAGTTTCTCTGAATAGTCACTTAATTCACTGCACAACAATGTTTACATAGGTTTGTTATTTCTATGAAGCCAAAAAATATTTATAATACAAAACTAAATAGTCCGTAAATACCATACGGCTCTAGCTGAACACCAGCGTTGGCTGTGAACACAAGCAACACAATTTTTGAGACAGGGATCGTTTTGTGACTCAAGCTCAAGCAGGTTCAGTTTACCTCTTGTACTTTGTCTATTATTGTACTAGATGTTGAAAATAAATCAATTTTAATTTATATACCGATCATTGAGTACTCATTCCTATGGTTCATCCGCTGCAGTTCGTTCTCGACTTCCGTCAGCACCGAAGGGTCCACCTCCTCATACTCCTGAGGGTCATCCCAGCTGGGGACGGTGGACCAGGTGGGTCCGGTCTGCATGTGGACTGGCATGTCAGCGGTGCCATGCAAGTTGAGGATTATGGGGCCCACTTTACCTGTGTTGTCCTCAGGGGTCTGTGGAAGAATTAATTTGATCGCGCTAATTCTTGATTCTGCAGTTAGGCTAAAACAATTTCGAAAAGGAGGCCAAGAGGATCCAGCTAGGTAGGGCAGCGTTTGGGGGAAACTACGCCTAGTAAAAGAGAATAAGTTACCAAGTCCTGAACGGTGAGCGTCCAGACGCCCCGTGGATTCTCGCCCCAAGTGGCCACGGACATCAGCGGCCAGTTCACGAAGCCAGCCCGCGACACGTCCCTCGGTCTAGCACTGAGCATATTCACTCGTGTCCCTGTTAAAGTATAAATAAATTTATAATGCTGGACAATTCACACAGTATCATCTAGCCAACTTGCTTACAGAGTTAAATAAGGTTTAAAATTAAGTACACAGATATCAGCGGCCAGTCCGAAGTCAACTCTTAAACTTGGTGAGCAAGGTAAGGTAGGAAGGAAAGGAAGATGGGGCCGAGTGTTCTTCCTAGAAAGTGTCGCCTCAGGAGCGCGTTGATCTTTTACTAATAAAGGGGTTTCCTCGTAAAAGATTTCAACGCGCTCGACAGATTGTGGCCTCAAGAGCTAAATTTCGAGTCCCTTACTGTAATTATTGAGGAGCCGTTTTTTAGCGTTAAATCTCATCTCACTAATATTATAAACGTGAAAGTTTAGATGGATGGATACATGGATGGATGTTTGTTCCTTTATCACGCCAGAACGGCTGAACGGATCTGGTTGAAATTTGGCACAGAGATAGATTATAGTCTGGAATAGAACATAGGCTACTTTTTATCCCGGAATTCCCACGGGTACGTGAACTACGCGGGTGAAACCGCAAGGCGCTGCTAGTTATTTATATAGGGGTTTTTCATGTTTTTCCGAACAGAGCGCGGAGTTTGGTTTCCCGATAGTATCAAGAGTGGTCGATGGTATCGTTAGTTATGAAAAAGGGTATAAACTATAAACATTACATGAATATTCTTTAAGCAAACCTTGAGGTGAAGTGAGGAAGATTTCCAAAGCGCCCCTGCGGCTATGCCTCACGTTGACAACAGCCTCCACGTGCTCCAAGAAGTTTACTGCACAGCCGTCCACTGTTATCTCGACTTCCACGCTTCCAGGTGAAGATATAAGGTTTTCTTTACTGTGAGGATAAAATAACATGGTTAAGATAAAAGGATGCGTCATCATCATCATATCATCCCATAAACGTGCTCTGCTGGACATAGGCTTCCTCCATACGACGCCACAAATAGTGGTCCTGAGCCACCTCCATGAAAGGATGCGTAATCCTATGGAAATAAATTATATATTCTACCCACCACACCACAAATGCAGTTCAGCTACATCAAATTAGTTCGTTTATTCACTGGAAGGATAGAAGTATAGGTTATACTTGGTAATATTTTTTTAATTCTACTATCCACTGCTCACGGATTCGGTCGCGTGGTAACCGAAAGAAACAAAGCTTATGTCACTCAAGGATTTGCTTTTCAAAATCGGAATTAGATGGATATAGGAGATTGATTACCTACCTACCTTACCTAGTACGTATTAAATTATCGTGTCCCAACCCAAATCACAAACAAAACAACGCAAACCAATTTTATCTTCTACTTACAAACAAATGGGTATTCCGTGTGAAAGATAATGCTATGCGCATTATCTTTCAAAAAAGCTAGACTTGAGAGAGTTGTATGAGGGTTTGAACAAAATGGTATTTGACTACAATAAAATGTACAGTCCAGTTGTCTGTCAATCAAGTTTAAAATCTATATTTGCATTTGCTGCTTCTAAAGACTATACTATAATGACTTCGATGTGAAGACCGCATTCTTGTATGGTCTGTAGGCTGGAAGATTTAGATGACGCAAAAGAAGGACAATAAAACAGTGGGTTTTTTACAGTTACATGATGAAGTTTATTACTTCGTAACTGTTTATTTTATTTTGTTATCATGACATCATGTACTACTAGTACTAGTACATTACAAATTAATTACAATAAGTACCGTACAAACTGATTTTATCAATCACCAGTTTGAGTTGTCAGTCTGAGTCGCAGCCTCGCTCACCTTTTGCTGCCCTGCCATGCTAGCTGATCAAACCTGCCCCGTACGAAACTTTGCGCGTACCAGGCGAACATGAAACTTATGGAGATCGCGCTCATTCAAATTTGCCTCGTCCCGCCACGCTACGCACTGAAGTGGTACACTTTAGTACTAATGTTTTTCTGTGAACTAAATATATCCTAGCTACGTTTCTAAATAGTTCTGTAAAACGTCGCTAGGTGGCACAGATTTATTGTTTTTCATTTCATTTCCTTTATTTTTGCTTGCATGTGGTTTAATTGGTCTATGCATGCAGGTACATTCATTCTTAAGTCTAAAGTGAATGGTTTTACTAGGTACATACATGCACCCTAGAAGGGCACTGCAAAACTGAGTTATATATAATTTTCACAATGTCAAATGGAATTTAAGATACTTGCATAATTTAACAATAACATAAATTGCATGTAATAAAATAAATAGGCCTACAGATCCCGTGGCTTGTTGGTGAGAATTCTTACACATTTCTTTTGCATGACGAATAATTATTGTTCGAATTCTACAAACTAAATACACTACACGGCAACGTGGTAGATAGAATAATCCCTAAAATTTTATGAATGTATTATAATTACCATAAGTATATAGATTAATGTGGTATTACAAATTTTGTTTTGAATTAAACTTAGTTGAATTTAAAACTGTGCTTATAATTTCATCACAAACTGAATAAAACTTAATAGATACTTTTTTCCCTGGTAGGTTCAGAAAATGTGTGAAGAGCCGACAAACAGTGTCTCGCTCGCACATTAACGCGTTTGCTCGATTAACATTCCTTGTTTTATTATTCGCTTACACCCGTAAACTTCCTATTTCGCATCTCTGTCGCACACTTAACATGCCTTTAAGCTCTCTCGCGTTTCTCGATCACGAGTGGTAGAGAAATACGTTTTTAACTAGCCAGTATTAACGAAGCTGTCCCTAACAACTGCTTCCTTATTAATGAGAGCTCTAACTATAATAGTTTCGACTGCAAGTAGGGCTATTTCGTGACGTTTGACGTCCCGTTAGCAGTAAGTTAACGAATGGTTTACTAGGAGGACATAAATTTTCAAGAGTAAGTTAAACAGCGTGCAACACTCTGTGTGGTCATGTAATCCTATAGACTCTGTTGTTTATTCTGTGGTGCAGCGGTAGATGAACTTGAACCGCGAGCGGGCCGGTCACGGGTGGCGGACGAGCCGCAGTTGTACCAGGATCGCATACTTACAGAGGCGACTCGAATCGGCAAGTATGTTTGCAAGGCACAGTGGTCCAGTTCAGTGCTGCATTGACTATACTGCCTGCGTTCAAAAGTCCGAAGCCGAAGCGAATGTCGAAATGGAGACCGATCCTGTAAAATAAAATTCAAAGAACATTTATATTTTGGTCCAATAAAATAAATTTTACTGTACCTACTAACTTACCCATTCACTTGCCATCCAGGATTAACGGAAAGTGGTTCATAATCCGAAGTCCAAACGATTAAATGCTGAACGTCACGCCAAGTTAGGTGTGGGCTGAAATAAAAAATAAACAATAATTCAAGTCTTTGTCAAAATAGTACCATTTGGCCAATATATATTACTTAATAAATGGGGTAAATATATAAAATCAAAAAGTCAAGTGCGAGTCAGACTAAAGCAACGAGGGTTTCGTATACTTGTATAATATTTAAAAAACCTTGTTCCTTGCCAAATTTCATGACTCTAGGTCAACGGAATGTACCTAATAGGTTTTTGGTCAGTATAGAGAGTTAAACTTTTTTTTGTGAAGTATCAACAAATTTAGGGTTTTCGTTTTTTCCTTTACCTACTTGTGCTACAAGGCCTTACTTCTTGCCAATTTTTATGATTCTGGATCAACGGGAAGTACTCTATAGGTTTTGTGTGCATCTTGGAAAATTCAAAAAAATTGGACATGCGGGTGTAACTTTTGACTGCGTTGACCTTTTGAGGTTTGGAACCCTAAAAACCTACAGGAACTTAATGATGTTAACTTACTTCGCCTGCAAAGCCAATGCCAGGATCCCAGCAGCAAGAGGGGCTGCGGCAGAGGTCCCTGTGTGCTTCAGCGTGCAAGAATCACTGGTGTCTGTCGTCGCCTAAAAAAAGAAATCACTGTCAAGGCCTTATTATGTGTGAAATTTGAAAATTCGTTCAGTAGGCAGTTCAGTTTACGATAAAATACCTACTGCTAGCTTTAATATCGGAACCTTACAATAATATCCTAATAAATTCCTAATAATTTATAGGCTTTGTGTGAGATATCAGATAACAAGACAACACCAAAACTATTGAGTAAATTGAACGATTGTTTTTTTTTTGTTTTATTAATTTTACTGACATTCCATATGATTATTTGTATTGTAACTATTATGTTTTCTTTTATGAAATATTATTTGTTCAAATAACTATTTTAATTAATTAAATAAATAATAATATTAAAATTCAATCTAAAATCTTAATAACGACTCATTATTATAGCTTAGACTTTAGATTGTATTTTATTATTTTTTATTTATTTAATTAAAACGGTTATTAAACTCAATAACATTTGATAAAAGAAATCATACTCACAATTTTCTGGTCCTTATAAGCCCCAGATGAGTACGCCACCGCCAATGTGGAGGAACAAATTTCTCCATACCAGGGAAATTTGCCGTGCTGGGAGGCAGAACCGATTGACACCGTGTAGATACTTGAGGAGTAGCTGAGGAGTGGAAGACTGATCAGATTGGATTGGGAAAGCTGGTGAATATGAGGAAATAAATAAAATTATTAAACATTTTTACACGGTATCATCTGCCCTCAAACAAAACAAGTAGCAGATTGATTCAGATTTTTTGTTGACCTGTCCGTCCGTCTGGCAAAGAGGTCTTACACAGTTAAAGAATGGTGGTTCGCATAAAAGTAAGGACGCAAACAAAGGGTCCCAAGATATTATATTACGCCTCCTGTCTGTCTGCCTGTTTGTCTGTCAGCGAGTATTTTATCATTATCCAAGAATTTGAAGTCGGTTTATAGTTTTTTTAAACACGTCAAATTGTTCAATTCATTTATTTATTCCCTTTTGATATATTGTTCTACACTAGGAAAAGTTATAGATTTACACAATAGCTATTCAATAATAATATAGAATAATAATAATTAAAAACATAAAATTAAATTTATAAAACATACAGAATTCGTCTGTCAGAGCTTCATCAATAACATCTATTGTGATGCGACTTACCCATCGCAGTTACAGTTGTCATCATGACCACCACCATTGCCGTTCGCCCATACGTAGATGGCACCTTTTCCTCCTCGACCCTGGAAACATAAGTTCGCGTGGTACCCGTAATAAACCTGCTATGTCACTCAGGGACAATATAACTTGAGTACTCATATTCTCTGCTAATTAAAAGGTAAAAAAAAGGTTTCGTGAAAGAATTTTCAAAAGCGGATACGTTGTTCCAGAGATTACTAATAAATATTCAATCGGTGGTACTTCACGTATCATAGGCTGGCCCCAATTTTTTTATTCCTTCGTGCGAGTCTCACTAATTTCGCGGCTCATTCATTTGGTTTCATGACATTCATTTTCTATTGTTTTTATCTGTTATTAAAATGAATTCACTCATGAATACATCTGAATAAATACACAAATAAGATTTGATGAACTAAAAACTGACGTTTTTAGTTTGTTCGTCGGTCTTTAAGTTTTAATTAAAGATGATTCGGGGATAAAAAATTAGGGGACCTCCTCGAGATAATTTTTCATACAATAGGAAGCAAAGGAATACTTAAATATTATAGAAAGAATACATACAATAAATATACTTACAGCAGCCGAACATAGAACCTCCTGCCTGTTCTTTTGTTTTTCGTCGGTTAAAAGCGCCTCTCGAGCAAATAATAAAAAATATAAAGTAATGATGACTTACAATTGTAACACCCTTCTTGAAAGCTTCTAGTGCAAGTCGGCCTGGGCCTTCCACGGTACGTCCGTCATCATTGGGCCCCCAAGAAGCGCTGTAGATGTCCACTTTATCAGCTGCATACGCTGAAAACGAGACGATAAAGGGTTCTATCAAATAAAAACAATGGTTTTAAAATAACAAATGTTTTTTTAGTCACATTTAATTTGCATCTGGTTTTTGAGGCTTGGACGGTTTTTTTTGTTAATAAAGAGTTCGACGCGGAAACCGAACGGTTGGTGCTTGTCTCGATATTAACAAGGAAGCATGACAAAAGGGATGTTTGAAACTCTGAATGTTTTGCTGAAAAAGTTGCTTGGTCATCGTAAAGCAATGAAAAAAGAGATCCCCTGTCTTTACAGGGGACAGGATGGACTGTATAAAATCACTGATCAAAAAATTTCAAATAGGTAGCACATTATTTTGTTGGTTTTTTTATTACTTTTTATTTAAAAAGGAAGGGGTTCACCATCTTACCAAACATTTAAAACTACCTTGCTAGGTAGTCCGCGCATGACGGGTAATTTTATTGTGAGTCGGAGAGAATGGCTCTATTTGGGAACAGGATTGGAATATTTGGAATCTGAAATTTCCATCAAGACGAGCATTCCTAAATAAGTTCGTTCAGTTTTCAGAAATAAAAAGACGAATAGTCGTTACTATTACTTCTGCTGTTCCATTCAAAAACTAAACATGTTACTATCACTTGCCAGGAAAGGACAGCAAAGATACGATTCCCGTAAATGAAATAAAAGAGATTTTCTCCGGGAGCATATTCTTAGTTACAACCCTACTGTCAGTCATTCATTAATTACATTACCGAAGACATACACAAAATACTTGCTCAGAGAACTAACTAGTACGCGAAATATATCTCGATTTTGTGCCAATTCACTGAGGTTTAATTTAACTATCTCGTGAAATAAAGCAAGTCATGTATTCGTATAAAAACGAGAAAAACATAAAAAAGCAGTTGTGTTCTGAATGGCACAAGAAAATGTTTGATGTCTTCTCCTGTAAAATTAAGTCGGATGCACTTACAAGGCTTTGATTTTGGACAGCCGAAGGGCAAAAGCACAAACAATTTTTTCGATTATTTTATAATTTATCCCCTTCTTCTCTTTTATTTGTTCCGCAAAGCGGCTTCCTCAACTTGGCGGTGTAACTACCAGGGGTGCATAGAGCACGAAGAAAGACTCTAAAGAGAGAGAGAACGAACCTATTGCCTCTCCTTCTACGCGGTCCGTGATTCGCCCGTCGAGCATCCTGACTCCTCCTACCTTCGCTCCCCACGCGACTCCCACTCCACATTTGATATTGTTCGCCGTCATTGCTATCTAAAAAAACAGTTTTAGCATAATTATTTATAAAGAGTTGGTTCACAACTTAGACATGGTCGTTCCGGACCGTAATAGTTCCTGGAACTATGTCCTCACTCGGAACGAAATCGTTTCGTCTAATTTAATCCATCATGATCTCTTGCGCAGCGGTGCCAGAACGTCCCAAAAGGGACGATTTTCGTCCTTTTAGACTCCGCATCGTCCCTTCGATGTCCGTTCTCAAATTCCGTCCCTTTTCCGTCCCTTTTCAAATAGCCAGCCACAATAACTTTTTAAAAAATAATGCGTGAAACGAAACGGACGACGACGCGTGAATGCGACAACTTCTGACCGCTGCATGTAAGTGTATTTATTTCCTTTTGGCTTCGATCAAAAATAAGTGTTCGCGACCTCCCCCGTAGATACCTAGAGCCTTACAAAAATGTCACTCAAAATTGTCTTCGTTTTGTTTTGACGCAGACAGTTTGCGCAGAGCCTGACAAGTTTTTTCCATACGGAACAAGAGATTGGTGGAGTCGAATTCATTTTATTTTATTTTGTAAGTAGGTAGGTACCTACCTGAGAATTATATACCTACCTACTCAGTTTATTTTCTATAAGGATTAATTAACAGAATTCAGGTAAAGATAACGAATCATTTATTGATGAAACTATAAATTGGTGTCTCAACAGTAGGTATTCATACAAAAGGGTCAATTCAGACATACAATAATTTAAACTTAAAATAAAATTTCAGGCAGGCACTCTAGATTAAAAAGAACTGGTTCCTGTCTGCGGCTTTGCACGAGTTTTTTTTACGGGTCAAAAAGTAAACGTTTTATAAATTCATACTTCTGGTAGGTAGGTAAGTACCTAGTCTTTCTTTTATTAGAGAGTCTACGCAAATGAAATTTTAGGGCGGGCCAACTAGTTATTTTAAAAATCAACTACTAATATTAAACTTATTTTTGTGAAAAATATATTAATACATATTATAAATGAAAAAAATAATTTGAAGAAATAGCCTCTCCATTTATCAATTTAGAACAAAATTAATATTTTGACGTAGGCAAACCAAACAACAATATTTTATGCTGATTTCACAAGTAGGTATAAGACTCACATCTCAATATACGGGTAAAAAATATATATAAACTTACTGAAAATAAGAAATTCCATCCTTTTTCAGCACTTTGGACGAGTGATTCTTGCATTTTTTGTACGAGCACTTACCCATGCTTTTTGTCAGAACGCTAAAATGACACTAGTTGAAAAGCTTCCCTAACATGTCAAAATGGTTCTCCTTTGCTACTGAAGGTTTTGGGGTGCGCATTGTGAATCTAAAGGGGGCCGGCAAAGCCGGAAATTTTTGATCGAAGCCTTTTGGGTATATTTTTTCATTAAAATCATAATAAATTAATATTTTCTTTAGCCGTCCTATTTGTTCAAAAGTCGTCCTTTTTCCGACAGCGGATCGTCCGAAACTCGGTGAAGGCACTGGCAACACTGCTCTTGCGTCATACGCACACCACAGATTCAAATAATGTACGATCATCGTCACACATTAGTTTGATAAAAACATTATTTTGTTCCCTTGTGGCAGTTGTGTTGTGGCATAGCTTACCTCTCCAGCGCATCTGGTTCCATGGGAGTTGGTCATGACCTTTGCGTATCTGGGTGATGGATCCGGATCTCCATCATTGCTGTCCCAACTGATTTCCGCATCCTATTCCAAAAAAATAATATTTATGACATTTGCAAATAGAAGGTTAACGGGTATTTAGCGGTTTTAGAAACTAACTAACATCTTGTACATTCATTTTTTACCTATTTTATTGTCTTATCGTGTTGGTATGGTACCTAGGCAAACCATGCCATCATGCATCAGGTACCCTGCCCTGCCACTGGCAGGCAGGGAGGCGAGCATCGCTGTTAGTTCAGCACTCACCACTCACCACTGAACTAACAGCGATGCTCGCCTCTGGCCTCAAAGATGTCATCGCGGAGACATCATATGGGCCGCGAAGCTACCAGGCAACCAGAGGTGCTAAGGAATCTTATTATTGATATGGCTGGGGCGCGCCGCGCGGGGTCACATGAGGCAGTGGAGTGGAGGGGTTATGGTATTCCGCTTTTATTCATCAGATTCTTTAGGCCGTTATGTGACAAATGACAAACTTTAAATTTTGGGTAAGACACACGTGAAAAAGGATCAAGGGGCTCCATCCTCACACTCCATTGAAAATTCGGGATAATTATTTTATAACATTATTGAGAAACTTGGCTATTTTGACTCGACTTGAAATTTTATAGGTAGGTTGGGATGACGGATCGTCATCGAAAAACTAAGTTTTAAGGTGGGTTAATTTTGTATGGACCGTGATGGTTCTTCTAAAATATTACATATTTATTGGTCTTTTAATTTAGAATGACACGTTAATTAATAAGTCGGAGATACTGCAGTTTACTTCGGAAAGTGACAACTATCGTCTTCGATGCTACTAGGCTTTCATATTGGGTTCAGAGTTTCTTGAATGACGACGAGCGAAGTAAAGAAGAAGTGATCGGATCGCTATGAACGCGTTAACGCGTGCTGTGATTTATTTCGACCAGGCACACATAAATAGTTGGAGATATCTGAATCATTTGTGTAGTACAATCCACACAATCCTAATAACAACAACGCACTCAGCAATATTACCGTGGCGCAGCGCTGCAACGCCAACACAATTTTGAAACAGCGTAAAGAGCTGTGTTTCTTTTATTTTCTTTATGTTTTGAATCGCGCGTATCGTATGTATTTTTCTTTTTTTAACATTACTTTAATCGGTGGCATGGCACGCCGCCGGCTCCGTGCTTCCCGGGCAATATTCCGAACAAAATGGCCTCGAAACGTGATGTCGCGGGGACGTCATATGGGCCGCGAAGATACCAGGCATTCAGAGGTGCGAAGGATACATAATAAGAAGGCAAGATTGTGGCGCATGGAGGCCGCTGCTGTGAATGGAGTGTCATACAATATGAGATACCATTATCATCACACAATATTTATCTCCATGCAGTGCAGGCACAGATTAGTAATGTTATACTAGGTGGAGGCACGATGCATCCTCTTACTACTAGTGTAGGAATTACATAATATTGGTAATAAAACTTTTGAAACTATCATGGTTATTACTAGAGAAATCATTTAGAACGGGATATTTACCATGATTCAATTTTTGAGTCTGCCGTTTTTATTGATAATGGTACGGAACCCTTCGTGCGCGAGTCTGACTCGCACTTGGCTGGTTTTATATTAATCTACTTCGAAATAAGGTAGAGGTTCAGCTGCATATGTTTTTCTATGTATATTCGTCGATTTCTCTGTCTTTTATGGACCGATTTTTCAACCGATTTTGAATTATTTCGCTATTGTATAGAAAACAATTATTTCATCCCTGGGTGGTCCCCTAAGAAAGAAGAAAGAAAAAAAAAAGGTGCGTAAGACTGCTGGCATATGCTGGATGCGGCAAGCCGAAGACAGGGCGCTATGGCGCTCGTTAGGGGAGGCCTATGTCCAGCAGTGGACTAATAGATGATGATGATGATGGTCCCATAAAATTTTTATTCGCGGATTAGTATTTTTCCCGCAAAACTTTAAAATAACGTTTCAAATCTTTGTTGAAAAAACTGTTCAAAGTCACTTGACGCCACCCCGGTTTGGACGACATTTCGGAGATACGGCAGTTTAATTCGGAAAGTGACAACCTAGTCTTCAAAGCTACTAGGCGCTCATAGAAACTTGGGTTTAGTATTACGAAAAATCATGTCATTCAAACCAATCACGTCACGTATCACGTGGTATCACGTAGCACGTGTCGGTCGCTCCGAGCGTATAAGATTCTAGTGGCAACGTAATAAAGTTCATTTTACCTCGAGTACTTGCCCTCCGAGACTTTAACAAACCAGAACAAGATGGCAGGTGCTGTGCGAGCGAGCCACTACTATATTTGTTGGACTACAGCCAGACAGCTGCTGGCCAGAATTCATTGAATGGCTTGCGGGCTCCCGGCACAATGACGAACTTTTTCCGCGACCAGTGAATGTATTGATTTATCTATACTAGGCGCACATGAACTTGTAAGAGCTCATTTCTGACTCTGCTCGTGTTATCGTAGTACGATAACAATGAGGTAATGTTACTACGTAAGTACGAGTGATGGTACGAGTATATTTTGTTGACTAAAGCTTCACATGACTGTGAACGGTGACGTCACGTTTAGATAGTGTGTGATTGAGTCTTTGTATCTTATAATATAACATCTACTTTTCCATGATTAAATTTCACAATGATACCTACATCAAAAATATAAAAAATAAATATTTCGGTATTATATTTTTATATTAACCCAGCGGGGGATCGTCAAATATCAATAGAGAATACAAAAATCAGCTAATTATCTCTCTTGGGAACGCTTCCGACTGGTAGTGACAGAGATCAGTTGAACTACCTGTAGGTAGATTGTTTGCAACAGTTTGTAGTTAGCTCAATTGTTGATACTAGTTCTAATTTGAATTTGTTAATTCTTGCCTCAAAATAGGCGGTTTCCACTATAATTACCGGTAAGTTATTATTTCTTTTCATTCCTCGAATGCCTTTCCATTAGCATCACCACAGAATTTAGTAACAAACCGAATAAAATATTTTCGTAGAGCTTCGTAAAACGTGCTACGACCGACGACGCTACGAAAGAACTACGTAGCAAGAAAAAGATTTAAACGCGCACCCGCTTTTTGTAAAAACAAAATTTATGGAAGTCGATGGTGTATGGAAGAGTGAGAAACATAATATAAGAAATACAATGTTAAAGTCCGCAAATAGCTACGAACCATATGTTATGTTTTCACGCACGTGCCTCTTGCGCAAGTGTATTTTGTGCAAAAGTAGTGTAGTGTACCCATTTAAATTTAAATTCGTAGCAAACTGCACCTAAAAATCTTAGAGGGACTTCATATTTCATTTATTTTTGCTTGCATGTAGGTATATTCCACTTAAATTTCATGCAATAATAAATATAAATAATTAAATTGAATTTTGAATTTAGAAGCCAGAATGGTCAGCTAGTCATTGTTTCATCTTACGGTCACGTCATTCTAGTTTGTCAGTAGCGAATTGGTCAACACAATAGTAACATTTTTCTAATAAAAATAATTTTAGTTTATTATTATTACAAAAAAGCGTATCTTTTTCTTCATTTTTTTAAGTACCTACCTATATTCAGGTATTTTATTGTAATTTTTTTTTTTCGTTTTGCCAATCAAAAAGAAGGATGATATGGGCTTTGACTAACGAGTTTAAGTTTTGTTGGAGGTACTTCTAGTTTGTTCTTAAAAGAAATGAAATAAGTCCCAAAAATTATCGGTTTCGGCGGGATTCGAGCCCCCATCCCCATCTTAGAGATACCCAGAGTGCGGGTTAGCACTATAACAAAAAACCTTAGTTTGTTCTTATTCCGTCCACGTACCATCTACTTGGATAGTATCAAGGAACGTTATCTCCAAAAATACTACAGCTAGGAATTCATCATCATCATCAGCCTATATTAGTCCACTGGTTTCATTCAGTTTGCCGCACCCAGCAACTGTCTGCAGTCTTTCGCAAATCAACATCCCAACTAGCCGGAGGCCGTCCTACACTACGTTTATCGACTCAAGAACACGTTAACCCCAGCGGTTATCGGTTCCGCACGAGGCCGGCCCATTGCCACTTCTGCTTGCTAATTCTTTGTAATAATTTAATAAAATAAATAACGTAAGCACCATCAAGTAATCTGAGTTTTATGACGTGTCCAAGAGTCCTGTAAGGTCTAAAGGAAATAAAGCACTTTGAATTTTGAATTTTGAGTAATGGAATCAATTTAGAAATAGTATACACAATTGAAACAGTCGAACTGACTGAAGACTGTTGCAAACAATCTACATTTAGCTCAACTGATTGATTGTTGATGCTTGTTGATTTTCTGAGTTGAGCAATGGGAACCAAAATAAGTTTGATAAAGAAGGGCCCCGTTGCGCAATTTGCTCAACTGAGTTGCGCAATTGAGTTGCACAAAACACAAAAGGGACCTCGCGGTATTAGCCAGCTGGGAAAGGGATTCATAAACTTACGTAATTATCTCTCAAGTCGGTATGGTTGTGTTCGATTCCATCATCAAGAACTGATACCCTGACTCCGCTCCCGTTGAAACCCATGCGGTAGACTGGTAGCACGTTAAGGTCTAGGCGAGGTAGGTTATGGGCTGTTCTGGTGTCTTGCTGGAACAAGATTGGAAGATTAGATAAGCTGATCAGAAATAATCTATTTTTATATTGATATTGACCTGTATCTAAATCACATTAGTGTATGTATAAAATTTGACTTCTCTAAGTGCTTATTTTGTAAGCCCACATGGTCTGTGGTGAGCCTAAAGCAATAAAGTTATTGAATTTGGAATTTTTATCCGACGTTAACACATACTCGTATTTTTTGTTACCTAACCTCAGTAAGCAGCCAGCGTCTTGAGGACGCTTCAGATTCGTATTGATATGGACCAGTTGAGCTACCTCTAGATTGTTCGCAACATTCTGAAGTTAGCTCAACTGTTTCAATTATAAATACCAGTTCTTATAAGTAACCAATTTTTAATTGTAATTTGTTTTGTTGACGACCCATGTGGCTGATGTGGCGCGACGGGCAAAGTTCCGCCTGCGTCACAGGAAGTTGCGGGTTCAATTCTAGCCTTGGGGCCAATGTTTGTGTACGATCTGCAAATATTTGAACCGATTTTTTTCTGACGCAAGCTTTGCTTAGCTTAAGGCGAGATAAAGGTGGAAACGCACTACGCGACTAAGGAACTGCGCGGCCGCGGCACTTTATGTCAAATTAGAAAAAAATCACCAAATAAACCTAGCGGCCTCTTTCGTCATTTGTTCTAATTTGACGGGCAGTGCCATGCCGCGGCCGCGCAGTTCCGTTGACGCGTAGTGCGCTTACACCTTACTTAATACTGTATGGATTTTCTAGCATTATCATTTTTATTTGTTAATAATGTCACTTTACCCCCCAGTACCAACTTACCAAATACCACTCATGGCCCCACAGTTCGTCGTTGAAAAGCGGCGGTCTTAAATTACTTCTCTCGCCATAGATGATGTTGTCTCTTTCCTCCTGCTCTAACCTCTTAACCCTATGCAGTTCTGGCTCAGAGTCTGGAATTGGAGATCTTTTGACTCTAGATTTAGCGAAGAGCTGTTCCACCCACCGCACCTGAAAAATATTCCACGTTAAGGGTCACCCAGACTGACGCGGTCAGCGGTGGCGGCGCGGCGGCGGTCGGTTGTATACTAAGGTAGTCCTCGGAATTATTCACATTGAAGCGACCTCAACGCGGTCAGAGCGCGGTACACCGCGACCGCAAGCCCTGCTCCTTCCGCCACCGCGCATGACATGTGTAACAGTGTAAGTGAGCGCGCGGTCTAGCGGCGCGCGGCGCGGTCATTTGCAAGTTTTTACAACGGACCGCACGTACCGCGTCGAAAAATGGCGTTGGGCACCGAGATACAAAACAATAGAATTAAAAATGAAATATGGGATACCATTGCTATTTACATATACCTTCATTATTTCATAGATCCACATTTATCTATATCTAAAATCAAGGTAATTATTTGAGATGAGAGACCAAATACCCAATTGATATCACAATCAAAACTGAATTAATTTTATTATTTACCGTTTTTTTAATCTTCTGAAAGCTTCTTCACGGTTAGCCATGCTGACTTACGTCCAATCGTAACGGAGCCACAGCAGTAGTGGTGCTGTAGGCCGCCACCGTACTCTTATCACGGTCAGTCAAGCGGTCAACGGTAGGCCGCCAACCGCTGACCGCGCCAGTCTAGGATACGCTTTACGCATCCCATTTCTCCTATGTCCCTACTTCTGGTTTGATGTTAGAAACGAAATCCACTCGCTCAAAACTCGTTAAATTTTCTTCGGGACAGAGCTCAGAATGAAGAAAAGATCCTACGTTACTTTCTCATAGCTCAAAATAAAGACCGGAACATCTGTCATTTGAGAAGACTTGTCTCCATTTCTTCCAATCAAAGTCCCTGCTATTTTATCTGTATTACATTAACTGTGCTGCTACTTAGTTTGCTCGCTAAAACCTATAAAATCAAAATTCTTCTTCGATCATAATTAAAAAGACTGTGGTGTCATTTCTGAACGACAATTTTCGGAAGGCGTCATTTCTGATTTCTGAAGGCTTGTCTCCTCATTCCGCGAACTTTTCGTACATTACCAGGCGAGCAGAACATTGAAAGAGTATTCTCAGCTCATACATTTTTCAGCTTTCGAACAAGTAGCGCCATCTCTCGATTCTCGAATGAAGTTAACTTGGTTTAACTTTGTATCCTACGGTAGACTGAGCTGTTGAAATATTTTACGGCAATAGTGATAGCAAGGTGTATTGGCGCTTTGGGCAGTAGGGGCTTCGCGAATTGATATCCCCATTTAGTTATTGGTATTGTATTGGTGTACTAAGTGATATTAGTTTAATTTATCTATGGTGATATTGATGCCCGGTCCACTCATGTATTTGCTATTTGGGACAGTACATGCACGACTATAAAGTTCCCTAATTGTTGACAGGTTGAGTGTGAAGACTGAATGACAGAATGATGTATTTCATAGACATTTACTTTTTACAGATAGCGATCCGAATCTGTCGACTCGAAGAATAAGGGACTTACTAAACTTTCGTAAGTTTTTATCGTGCCAACATAGTATGTAACGATTTATTTATTTATTGAACTAGTACAGAAATATATTCTAATCACCTAATCACACGATGATTATTCTTGATGATTTTGCCATTAAAAAGTATTTAAAATAATTTAGTCTACCACAGTAACTCAATTTCTCTTACATTTTAACACGGAAAAGCGCGTTTTATGCCGCGGGAAAAGCTAGTAAAAAATTTATACAACGACTAAAACAATTCTATTTTTCTGTCACGAGTCTTACTGGGTAGCCATTTAAACGACCCGTTAAGGTATGTAACTTAAAATAAAATGTTGAGCAACAAAACCAAAATCGATTACAACTTCTTCATAAAAAATCGAATTGGTAAAGCATCGGACATGACTATTTTATTGTTAGTCGAACTACCAAACAGCAATGAAGAGAGTGGTTTATCATACGTTTCATTCTCTTAGCTCAATTAAAGACAGGGTTCTGTAATTTCTGAAGGCTTGTCTCCATTTCTCACAATCATATTGTTGTTGGTCCCTGCTTCTTGGTTTAAATTAGATAGATTTAAAAAAAAACTCAAACTCCTTAGATCGAGCACCTCAAAATTGTTCTGTTTTAGTCAATTCAGAAGGCTTCTCTCCACATTCCGCGAACTTTTTGTACATTACCAGGCGAGCAGAATATTGAAAGTATAAACATTTCACCAGCTTTTAGACAAGTAACGCCATCTCTCGATTCTCGAGTGTAGTTAACTTGGTTCTTGTATTTTATGGTTAACTGCGTGCGCTGTTAATGTTTTGTGGCTACAGTGATAGCAAGGTGTATTGGCGTTTCGGACAGTTTGGGTAGCGCGAATTGATATCCCCATTTAGCATTTTAACTATACCCCCCGCCCGCCCCGTCCGTTCATGTATTTGCAGTTTGGTACAGTACATTATTTATGAACGACCCTAATTTGTTGACAGGTGAGTGAATGAAGACTGCATGACAGAATAATGTATTTCATAGACACATTTATTTTTGACAGATAGCGATGCAAATCTTTCGTACTTACGCAAGATTAGATATTTCTTTCGAAGAATAAAACTAACGTAACAAATATCGATGGTCCCTATTAACAAAGTCGGAAATACATTTTTACCAATTTTCACTTATTTATATAAATATAATCACAAGAAAAAGTTACATGGTATGCACTATTTTATTTTATTGAAAATCATGGTATTTAGTCAGTTTCTAGGCTAATATTGTCAGTAGTAATAACTTTGTCCACGCAACAGTGTTGGTAGTGACGGAACCGACGTTGTTTGCGGGGCGGGGGGGCTCGGATGCGCGCGGATCTGCCACTTCGCTCTTTGTTGCTGGGGGGAGCGCACGGGCGGCCGAAATTAAAAGAAATGTTTTGTTTTTGTGCGGGTTAAAAAGTGAAGATCCCATCATGTCGAAACGTTCAAAGCGGATTTTAGATCTAGTAAATTCTCATAAACAAGATCCTATTTATCAGCCGAAAGAGGCAATAAGTGACTGTCAAGATAATCCTATACCTACAGAACCAGGTAAGCATCCTGTATATTACTAGTTAGTCGACAGAGTGATTGTAGTTTATAAAGCTGTCTCATTAATTTTAAGACTATCTACCACTTTTTATGAAACATTCGTATTTTGCTTAATATAGGTATATTCCGGTCAATAAAGTAGGTTCCGGTAGATACAACTATTTTCGTTGGACTTCAAGTAGACAATATAGTCGGATGTACCACTTCCTACATTATTACATGAACGTATAGTAGATCATTTTGTCGGATGTACCACTTCCAACACTATTACATGGAGGCAAATACAATGATTTTGTCGTATGTGTCACTTCCAACATTTTTACATGTAACCTAAAAGTAGATGTTTTGTCGGATGTGTAACTTTCGACATTATTACACGTAACCCAAAGTTATTCGGTCGGTTGGAAGTGTCATTTCCTAGTTTCCTTAGCTCCTATTGCTCGAATTTTGGTTCGTAGGTAGGGAGTTCGAATCCCGGCCGTGTGGATGTTTGTAAGTTTTTTTTGGATCATTGGTAAATACTCTTTATTTTAAGGAATGCTTCATTTCCTGACTTATCGTAAGTTGGTGCCTACCTGTCACTGTCGCCTAGCACTTTCATTCTAGAAATTATTTATATTTGCAGATCGAGAGTCTTCACCAGTACGTGCGCATTCTGATGGTTTGATGCATGATGTATTCAGTGATAACGACGAGCCTGTAAATTTTTCTTAAGGCGCAGAGAGAATTCCTGAAGAGGCAATACCTGAGAGGGGTGTCCTTGATTCCGTAACAAAAGAAACGCAGGCAATCTCGGAAGGCGCATCAACGCCCACTTACATTACAATTCAACGCCAATACCGTCACCAGCTGATGTTGTGATTGATGTTAATGGACAACACATATACTCCTTTAAACAGCCTACAGTGCACATGTGAACCATTTAAACACTTCTGTACAGATAGTAAAAAAAGGTTATTTTATGATCTCAAACAAGTCCTACTACAGCTACTAGCTGTATAACAGTCTAAAACAAGTAAACATAACAGCCTTTGGCTTTATAAATGACCACGTGTGTTCTATTAAAATGCTAGCTCTATAACATCGTACAAGTAGGCCGTTAAACAGCGGTTGCCGTATCTCTACCCCCCTATAATGCTCTTAGTCAGACGGCTGACTAAAGGATAGTTGTTAGAGTATTATAACACCAACAATCGTATAAAAGTATAACTCTACACTCCTATAAGTCCCTTAGACAGGTATAGGTGTTATTAATCGCAATAATGCAGCTTGTACATCACGAGTGAACTGTAGTAATGCTTCAAGTACACATGGGAACTAAATGTGTACTCTTAAATGGAGTAAAATGCTACTTGGGATGTAGAAAATGAAAAAATGAAGTCTACACAAATTAAAGAGGTTAAAGTTAAGGGTAACGTTTTAGATCGGATCGAATACAAATATGATTTTGATGACGAGCCGAAGACTTTAGTGGTTCCCAGATCCACCAAAAGAAGCACCCAACTGCAACAATGATTTTAAAATATCCCAAGCTTATGATGGCCCTGTTCTTATTCCATATGAAAAGAACAAAGATCTTAATGAAATGAGCAGATCAGGTGTCATCCCGGAAAAATATCATAGTTTTTATAGTGACCTGCCACACGTTCCCAGTAATGCAGTAGCACAAGAAAGTGACTCTGACTGAATCAATTCAAAATTCAATAACTTTATTTCTTTAGGCTTACAAAATAAGCACTTAGACAAGTCAAATTTTATAGATAAACAGCTTAATAATAGTAATTATTATCAAATAAGAATGGCTGTGATAGTGTTTTTATCTGAAAAAATATTTTTGATACTATTGTGATTTTGTAGTTCCTGATTTATTATAGGTAGAGTTATTTTTAAGTATGATAAGTACGTTACCTTAGAATAAAAGATTAGATGTAGACTGACTTTTAAAGTAAAAACTAAGACTTTACATTGTTTAGGAACTTTTTGTGAACACAACTTACCTATCTATTACAACCAATGTACAGTAATTGTAATAATTATGTAAGTTGTGTTCACAAAAAGTTCCTAAAGGTGCCAAGATTAATATGTTTAAGCTTTAATACATTTTATAAAACTTTGTGATACTTACCTGCCATTCTAAAGGTGTTTTAACTAATATGTTTTCTATTGTGAGTTGATTGTTTTTACTTTCCTAATTTTATTTCTGCACTATGTACATTGATCTCCAAGTGTGATTTCCTTATTTTAATTTATGTTGATGGTAAACTGTTCAAATGTTTATGTTCAATAAATGCATGAAAAAGTTTTTTATTGAGTATAATAATTATTTTCGCTTGTGCACCAAACAAATACGACAAATTTATTTTTAAATCTCCAGTTGAAAATGTCGAATATACCACTAACTACATAAATTACTTTTAAATATCCAAACAAAACTGTCGTAAGTGTCACAACCGACAATTCACCCTGTAAATAGTCCATGTGAAAGTGTCGGTAATACCTTATTTCCTATAATATCAAGAAATTCTATGATTTTTCTATATCATTACTTAGTAAACAACACAAAAAACAATCAGTACAAATTTCAACAACACCGGTTTCTTAACTTTTTTTCTATCGTAAAAACTAACTTTGACCCGCTCTACTCAAAAGTAGTCATTTTGCAGAACCGACATTGTTAATAGGGACCATCGATATTATTCCTGATGATTTTTCCATCAAAATGATTTAAAAATTATAATTTACCATAGTAACACAATCTGTCTTACTTTTTATCACTGAAAAACTTGTGTAATGCCGCGGGAAAAGCAAGTGGCAAATAAAGCATAACAAATAAACAAATAAAGCATAACAAATAAATAAATAATGCTGGACAGTTCACACGGTATATTATCCAGCCCTAACCCTAATCTAAGTAGAGCAGAGCTTTTGTTATGGGTACTAGATAACTGATAGACATACATAATATAATACAATACATAGATAGATGTTTTTTTATTATACATAAAAAACGACCGAACAACCTGAAAAAATATCTGCAGATCGTACAAACATTTGTCCAGAGGTGGGAATCGAACCCGCTACCTCCTGCGTCGCAGGCGGACCGTTCGCCCACCACAGAGGTCATTTCAATAAAATAATAGTATTTTATTCTATTCTATATCTTGATTCCAAAAATAAAATCATTCAGACGACTAGCAACTGAGTGTGTAAAATAACACAAAATATTGAGCAACACCAACAAAAAAAAACGATTACAACTTCTTCATAAACAAAATCGACTGTCATAAAAAATCGAATCACCTCTTTTGTGGTCGAACTACCCAACAGCCAATAAGAGAGAGGACGTTATACTTTCTCCTAGCTCAAAATAAAAGACCAGGACTTTTTCTGAAAGCTTGTCTCCATTTCTTCCAATAAAGCGTTGGCGTTGATCCCTGCTACTTGGTTTTAGAAACGTAAGCTACTCGCTCAAAACTAGCAATATTCTTTATATTTTTATATCAAGCTCACAATATAAAGATTTTTCTGTAATTTCAGAAGGTTTGTCAACTCTGAAGTCATTTTTGGGTTCTGAAGGCTTGTCTCCTCATTCTGCGAACTTTTAGTACATTACCAGGCGAGCAGAACATTGAAAGAATAAACATTTCTCATGCCTACATGTGTCTAAACATGTTACGCCATCTCTCGATTCTCGAATGAAGAATGGTTCTTGTATTTTACGGTAGCGTGCGCTGTTGAACTAAACTCTTTTGTGGCTTGATAGCAAGTAGTAGTAATTGGCGTTTTGGACAGTATGGGTATTGCGAATTGATAGTTTTTTAGCGAATTCAGCATTTTTCTGTTTACTTATTTTATTACTTGGCACGAAAAGATTACCTAATATTTTATTGCTTACCCTTCTATCCTTTTTAAGCGTGTATGTGTGTTCTTTGGGGGTTCGTCTATGCTTCTCATGTTCGTATTTCAAAAACCTGTACATGTGAGGGAAGCCGACAACCTGAGAACAAAAAATATTAAAATCATCAAACTGTTTCTGTGTTGATAATGTGAGTTTTATTCGTGTCATCAAAATTAATTCGACGTAAGCTGTCGTAAGTGTATTGGCACAGACCAGTTAAATCTAGAGTCTGTTATATCTAGAGTTAACTGGTCCGTGCTTGGTAGGTCAATTTTATCACAGAAATTGCACCTTAACGCACCCTAACACCGCCGAACTTGTTGACATGCAACTCCTGCAAACTTATCCTTCCCTAGTATGAATCGTACAAAACAATGGGACGTAGGCGCAGGACATAATCCGAATAATAAATGCCATGTTGGGCGGATGCCCTCTCGTACACGTGCGTGCCACACCTCAAAGATGTCTGATGGACACGTTCGTAAAAACTAAAGATCGCGTCGATCAGTGACAAAGTTAGAAAAGGGTAAGAAGTAGTTATTACTGCTGATATTGATAAGTTACAAATACTTAGTACTAGCATACGTAAATATTAGTTAGTCCATGGTACTAGGTTTATGACCTGAATAGTGTCGAACGAAACCGAAGGTGAGCCATTCACCAAGAAGTTGAAGTTACTAAAATGTTTGTGTTTTTCAGAAAAAGGAGAATGGCCGTTCGTTCGATAAAATGTGTTGCCCCGAAGCTAATAAATATAATGAAATGATGTAGGTACATACAGGCTGATGTGAGGTTTACCAAAAGTTACTAAAAGGTTTCTGTGGCAAATTTCATAGCAGTGAGCTTGATTTATTTAATGATAATATAATCTTTCAAACAAACAAACAAATCTTTCCTCTTTATATTAGTTTATTATTGTTCTTTAATTTTTAAAAGTTAATTTAATTTTTTATTTTTCAAATCGGTCCAGTAGTTTCAGAGCCTATTCAATTCAAACAAGCAGACAAACAAGCAAACAAATCTTTCCTCTTTATAATAGTACCTATACTAATATAAAGAGGAAAGATTTGTTTGTTGAAAAACTCTTGCACCAGTATTAGAATCCTACATTATCCCTGATGAACATAACTATGCTATAGAATATACCCGTCGTGCGAAGTCGGGGCGGACCACTAGTTTAATGACAAAAATTTCGAACTGGATGGGCATCATGCATGCCCTACAGAAATCCATCAGTGAGATAACAGCAATATGATTACTATAATAACCAACTACAATTATTATTTCATTGGATAACATCAGAAGGTAAGGTACCTCGGTGTTGCAATGGCTACCCCATACGCGTATCGAACGTTAGGAGGTATCCTGTCACTCGTTCGTTCATGTGTCACAACCTGTCATGTCCGTGAGTTTTTGGTGGCACATTTGTACCAGGCAAGCAGAAGCTTATAGGAAGTGTTCACATGTGCGCGCCCCCACACATGTGTGTACAGGGGGGATACGTTTAGACTCCGCCCTCGCCCGCCACACACTTAACCACCCCTAACGTTGATCCTCGCAACAGTCGCAACAGATATAACCTTCTGAATTCTCGACATTTCTCGATAATGCATGAAACATAAATAACAATATTTTGAAAGTGACAGGGATAGTCTTGAAAAAAAAAACGACTGCCCGTAGACAGAACATATTCATAAATCATAAATAGATTTGTTTAATTATAATAAATCACAGCATTCTCATTACATTAATTATTTGCGCCTGTAAAAAGCGCTAGTTGCTAATTTAAAATATGAACGCTTCTTGGTATCAAACTAAAAATAGGCTCTCCTCTGTCAACCTATTTTTAGTTTGATCATGTAAAGACACGAGGGATCGCTTTCATAATTTAGCTGAACCGCTGAAATCTTACTCCCAATACTTCATGTTTGCCTAGTACAAAGGACGCTGAAACTACAGTTAGCATTGTCGGCGCCGCCCTGCACCGTCTGAAATTCATAATCATTTTCAGGTCGTTTTGAACTCAAATGTGTCTTTGCGTTCGTTTGGTTTTCTGTTTTGCTGTAGACTATTTTGATTTTTGAGCAATTTTTTTTACCAGACCATCTTTTCAGTTCACATTACACTTTTTCAGGCAGTGCAGCGCCATCTTTGATTTGATTGGAATTGGTACTACGTTCCAGTTCTGAAAAAACGTAGTACTACTTTACCATTTCCCTCTTTCGTATGAGAACGTTTAAAAGTGCTACACGAATGTTTTGATAGATGGCGCTTTCATCAAATAAATGTGTTGAATTTCCATCATTATTTATTTATTAATATCCTCTTCATTCGCTAAAAATACATCTTTTTCTATAGAAAATACAATAAAATATTATAAAACTATTCTACAGTAAAAAATATATCAAAACGGCATATCACCGGCCACGAAGCTAAAGTCAAGCAGCCTGGTGACTAGGGCTGCAAAGATAGGATCTTATTATTATTATTAGCTATTTTATCAAAGGGATTTAGAAATACTAACACCTAGGTACTATTCAAAAATTAAAACAACTCAAACTTTTAAACTTAATACTTACATAATTTTAAGCAAAGTACTATTTATTGTCCTGGGGAGTGAGTCTAGTTGA
This sequence comes from Eupithecia exiguata, assembly GCA_947086465.1. Classification (NCBI taxonomy): domain Eukaryota; kingdom Metazoa; phylum Arthropoda; class Insecta; order Lepidoptera; family Geometridae; genus Eupithecia; species Eupithecia exiguata. Next base: position 5,032,732 of record OX352243.1, on the reverse strand, counting down.
CATTAGACATAGTACGAGACGTGATCGTAATCGTTCCCTGCCAAATATTATAGAAAGAGGAGCGTGACGTCTCCCCCCTCTTTATTTAGCCCTCTCTGCAAATCATGTTCTTAAAATTGCACTCTTATTAGCTAACTAAACCCTGTAAGGGATCCGGTCCGCTACGGCCACTTCCTTAGACGGCCACCACCCAAATTTTTTGTTCGACCATTTCCCCGAACGACCACTGGTCAACCACGGCCACTTCATAAGTTACCTTTTAATCGTAGTTCATGAACGTCTTAAATCTTACAGCTTCAAAGGAAAACGGGGGAATGTAAAATGCAACTTCAGATTCAGTTTTCCAACCAATTATCGCATAAATACCCTTACAACCCCTGCGTCATAATACCATAACAAGCTCTCCGAAGCGGCAATTAGCGACTGTAAATCGCTGTGACGTGTACACCCACACAACACTGTTTTTTCTATTCTTTTTCGATGTCCAAGTAGATTAGTACCCAACAACCCACTGACTGTTAGTTGAATCTGAATTGACCCGACAACTTAGTCCTTTATGGATAATTGCACAGAACTTGGAGTGAAACTGAAAATAGGTCAGGTTGGCTTATAGATCCAATTTTCCTACTGAGGGCTTGAAGCCGGTTTTTATTTTTATTATTAATTCCATTTCATTTAATTTCTAGCGAATATTAATTTACCAACATAATTTTACATGAATGATCAAGCCTCAAGTAAAGTTCATTTTTACGTGTTTGGGGTAATATCTAACCAAAAGCATAAAAGCCCAAAGCTAAGCAGAGCTTGTGTTATGGGTACTGGATGACAATCAATCGACCTCTATGTAGAAAAGCAAAAGAAACCAGTAGCAGAAGCTAGTATATTGCCTTACCATGTACTAACACGAAAGCAATAAGCGATTTAAGTAAACTAAGACAAATGGAGTCTGTAATAGGACATTTGTCTGCATTAGTTGACGATAGGTGGAACGGAGGGCTTAATCAATTTGTCTTTAAATAGACTCATCTGGTGAATGAATACACAACTCAATAGGCTTTTTGACTACATAAAAAATAAGTTCTAAATTGTTTTCATCCTAGTCAGTGACAACGTAACAAAGCGTAATCAGGTGATTTTTATTAAAAATATGCTTATTTTAGGTAAAAAACGGAATTAAAATTACACATTTTTTGATACAATGATCACGTGACCAAAAAGGCTCTGCGTTTGGTAGGATCGCTGGCGACGTCACACTATCACAGATCACAGTGTCAATGAGTTATTCTTGTTAGGTGTGGTGTGGCGTGTGACGTCATTGCTCAGAGAACGGGAGCGACAACAGAGATTATCGTTTTGGCGCGCCATTATTTTATTCAAACTTTAAAATTAGTTTAAATAAAAAAGAAATGTTAATTACACTGCATTATTTTTATCAGTCAATACGTTAGAATTATTTCCCAGTAGTAGTTAAGTAGCCTATTGTAGAACTCGAGTTCTATAAACTTTCCGAAAGGATCTTTAAATAGATCTCGGCCGAATATGGCATACAATGTGGGACGAAAGCAGATTTTTTCATGTGGGCCGAACTTCCTAGGGACGAATATGGCATAAATCCTCAAATATATTAAACCTATCGCAGATACTTACTAACTTGATGTAGATCAAACCGCCCATTCTTAACCTGAAGTTCACTTTGTTGCCGCGTCTTTTTATACGCACTTTACATTACTTGTCGATTCGAGATCCTTCCTTCAATAAGGATTGCTTACAAATTTTAATCTGAAACTCGACGCTAAGCGAATTAGTTTTTGTTATTTGTTTCGTGGTTTGTTTACATTCATACTCACAAATCAAATCAAAGCAAAAATTCTTTATTTCTATAAATACAGACATGTACTTACACTTAGAAAAGGTCAATTTGATACGGAAATAATAGTAGATTATACACTAAGGGGATAAAGCACTGTTTTATGTCACGGGAGCGAATTGAATCCCGAACGTAACGAAGGACTCATAATTTAACTCCTGAGCGTAGCGAGGGAGTTATAAGTTAATTCCTGAGCGAAGCGAGGGAATTAAGACTGAGTCCTGAGTGCAGTGAGGGGTTCAACCGCCCAAGACTAAAACAGTCTTATCCCCGAGGTGTATACTCTACTTTTCACACCTTATGCGAGACAAAAAAACAGGCTCAGTAGATAAATAATGTTTTCCTTTGACTTCTCTGGCAGCAGATTGTTGACAATGCCTATGGCATCTAATTTGATAAACTCAGGAGTCAAAACACTTTCATCACTCGACATTTTCAATATTATTTTTGAAATTAAATCTTCTATAGGCACCTACAAGAACTCGATTTGTTCGTCACGCGTGAACAAATGAAGGCGCGCGACGTTCCAAATTCGAAAGCACAAGCCGTGGTCCTAGATTCGAAATTCGAATTTCGAACACCGCGCTCCTCCGGACCGGGGTTCACACGGAGGCAAACTTCATTTATTTTGTCAAATCAAGTAGGCCATGGCCTAGGACAAATTGTGTTTAGCAAAATTAAACTTTATGCATATAGTAATAAGAATTATGAAAAGTGAAATCATATTATTAACCAGCGGGTTATAATGAAATTCAGTACAACATTATAACCCGGCTAATACCAAGGGATTTAATGTCTTGCTTTCGGTAGGGTTTACATGACCTATAATTCGGCATTGTCGAGCATGTGGTTTGAAAAGTTATATATGTGGTATGTAGACTAAAGTAAAGAAGCGACGAAGAAACCTTTAGCTTGTTAGTTGTTATTTTTCGACATGGAGCAAAACCCGTTGTAAGCTTTTTTAACCCGCAACCTCCTGCGTCGCAGGCGGACCTTCGCCCACCGCGCCACAGAGGTCATCTTATAATTATATAATTAATATAATGTTTAATTACGGAACCCTTGTTGCGCGAGTCCGACTCGCACTTGACGTTTTATTTGAACTAAAAAAATATGACTGCTTTTTGCCTAAGCTATCACAATAATATATTTTTAGATTGTTTTCTCATATACAGTAAAATACCATAATGTTTGTCGAAGGATTTATACAAAGCTCAATGGCCAAGTGATTATTTTCTGCTTTTTTAACCTTGGCGGCCATTAAATCAAGATGGGGTTATTAATAACAAAATCCCTGTTATCAGCAGATGTAGATAAGAGCAATAGAACTAGTCGCTATCTCGATGGGCACTTCACATTGGCGTCATCGCTTTGATTTAGGCGTTATCTAGTCAATATTGCCTAAAGTTCATTAAGTACTTTGGTGATATCTCACTAATATTATAAACGTGAAAGTTTAGATGGATGGATAGATGGATGGATGTTTGTTCCTTTATCACGCCAGAACGGCTAAACGGATCTGGATGAAATTTGGCACAGAGATAGATTATAGTCTGGAATAGAACATAGGCTACTTTTTATCCCGGAATTCCCACAGGAACGGGAACTACGCGGGTGAAACCGCAAGGCGCTGCTAGTATACTACATATTCAGCGATGTGTATGTAAGGTATGTATAATACAATGAGTGTTAGGTCTTAGACCTTTACAAATCAAGACTCATGAATCAAAACTTCTTTATTTCCATCAATATAACAAATATACACTGAGAAAAGTTCAAATTAAACACTGTTTGGGTTTTTTTTAATTTCTTTCTATTAGGTAGACTAAAGTAAAAAAACGACAAAAAAACCTTATGCCTGTTAGTAAGGCTTATTCCCAGAGGTCCATGATTCTATTGTTTCCTATTTCCCAGCGGGTCCATGAAAATTAAAGCTAGAATTTGAAATGTTCATGTATGAACTCCCAACGGGTCCATGAGATTTAACTAACGTACGGTCAGTTAAAACAATACAAGAGAGTATTTCTTTAGTTAGCGTGTAAGGTAGTAGTTATTTTGCGAGTTGTATCAAAACCCTTCCCATGCCTTCTATCCTCTTAATGATGATAATTTGATATTTTATAGTGTAAGTCTTTTTGCATACCTATAGGAAGTTTTTGACAGTTACAAATTGAAAAAATTCTCATTAACTATAATTTTTGCAACTCGGTATGAGTTGCATTAATTATCAGGAGTTTTGTTGTAGAAGCGTATAAATACATTGCACTATAAAAGATAGGTAGGTACATTAATTTTGTGTAGCCAATCGTCAAACAAAACCATTTTTATGAATGTACTACAAGTTTCCATAAATATATTGAAATGGTACTGTCATTATGTTTTCAAAGAAATAACTTTGAATTTATCTCGTAGGAATTCTCTGGGACCCATATTTGCACGATTGCACGAACAGCCCTCTTCTGCAGCACAAATACGGTATTAATATCTGCAGCGTTCCCCCACTGCAGTGAACCATACGACATAATACTGTGGAAGTAGCTGAAATAAACAAGTCTAGATGTATCCACGTCTGTAAGATGACGGATTTTTTGACTGCATACGCTGCAGAAATAAGTCTCTTCGATAGCTTAGATATGGAATCTATGTGTGGAGTAAAATGATAAGATGTTGATGAGATATTTGATAATAGTACATTGTACATCCAAGCGAGAACGTGCCTAATTCCTATCGAGTGTGTCATTTGGGGGCCGAGGCGCAACCGACGCGACGGCTTTAAAACACACGAGGGAGAAATCGCACTTTCTACCGAGTGATAGATAGGGCTTTATGTTACACCTACGAGGAAAATTTTTCAAAATCACTCGTGTAACTACGTTCATGTAATTATACTCGAATTATGTGAAAATCGTACGCAATAAATACGCGCGTACGATTTTCACATGGTTCTTTTTTCAATTATTGTTGAAATGAGACACTCTATAGGAATCAGGCACGTTCTCGCCTAGAATAATAGTACATTGTACAAACAATGTACTATTATTTCACAACTCTACGAATAAATAATGATAATTATATGAGACACGCGCCTGGCATGAGAGGCTGACATGAACTGATGTACCCGCACGCGTTGATATTGCGACAGTGAACTAAAAATGCTACGTGAGAGATGCGTGAGAAATAAAAAAAAATACATTTAAAATGTTAATGTTCTATCATAATTCATAGTTTAGTTATCTACTTTCAGAGAGGCACCTCAGTGTAAACTAATTGATTCGAAAATTAGAGAAGCTTTTTCAAATAAATTAGTTTTCATTGAGGTTCCTCTATATTTTGAAGGCAGAAAAGGCTATTTATTAATTGGCTCTAAAATTGAGCAAAACGAAACAGGTTTTCTGGGGCTTTAATTAAAATCTAATTTCAGGAAACCCTGAAGGGCTTATAGGGATTGGGAGATTAAATATATCGTACTAATAAATATTCAAGGCACAATATTGTAAATACCTACAAATATTAAGAAAAAAAATGTTGTTGTAAAACTTGTAGAACTAAAGGTTTTCCCTCTTTCGGCTTACCCATACCCAGTACAAAATAAATAAATAAATAATAAATAGACCGGAAGCGGGTACCGAACCCGCAACCTTCCTCACCAATAATCCTATGAGTACGTACGCACTATGCGGTTAGCCGGAAAGCGGTCAGTCGTTCAGCTGTACGTACTCTGTAGCATGCGGCAGCGATAACGGACGTATAAGCCGCAGCCCCACCGCTGCTCCTATATTTATGTGCGTACTTTATTGCACTTAAAACATAACAAAAATAATATATTCTAAGGTTATTTTCGCGAGAACTCATAATAAAACACTGTTTTAACCGGATTGATCGCGTATATTTTATATTTTGTTTATAACCTGACGTTTCGGAGGCTTTTCAGCAAATAAAATAACAAAATATAAAATATACGCGATCAATCCGGTTAAAACAGTGTTCTATTATAACAAAAATAAACCTGATATCTCAATTTAAACATAACCAGTACAATAGGCGGCCTTATCGCTAAGAGCACTTTCTCCCAGACAGCCAAGACTACGCACGTGGGTCTAGATTCGCTTTGGATGAAAATGTATGTGATAACATCCACTGTAACCCACGAACACGCTACGCACAAATACGAGACTGATGACATCATTGCTACACGAGTGGCTTGCTCGAATATGGCACCCAAGCAGCTCAACGCTGTCAATGATATGCACGCGGTGCACGTGCGTAGCTTTACTGCGGAAAGTGGGACATCAAAAGTGTGCTGCGCTACAGTTGTAAATATTCGTGGGTTAATTTTCATGCATAGTGTGTGCTGCAGTGGAAACTTAGACCGACGTTGTCAAACAAACGAACCCACGCAGCTAAAATCAAAGCGTGGCCGTGCACAACGTGCGCTGCGGTGGAGCCGCGGCTTTACGCTGTTGGGCCGCAGCGCCCGCAGCGCTCCAAGCGACCGAAGCTGTTGGTCGGTAACCGCCGCATTGGAGCGTGAATAAAAACAATTTTTTCGTACAAACATAAGTAGGTACATATTTTCGATTGCAGCCAACCACACGGCGTCGACCGACGACATCGGAGCGGTCGCAAGAAGTCAAATGGATGGAGGTGGAAGATCGTTCTTTGTGGCGTCGTCGTATGGGACTATGTCCAGCTGTGGACGTGTATGGGCTGATAGGATGATTATGATGAACCGGACGGCTAACCGCGTTTTCCGGCTAACCGGAATGTGCTCTCTCTGGTATCTTTTTTACAGACAATAATAATCTGCACCGACAAGTATTGCTGGCTACACCTGTCAAATGCATGGAACTAGGTAACTAGACCTGGGAAATGCTGAACAGAAACCTGACCTAATTAAAATCTTTATCTTAAAATAACCGAGTGCCTAATTAAGACGTAAAAAATTAGTTAAACATAAAAATGTAGAATTCCAACAAGTTACATTGGAATTTTGGAAGAGGAAGCGAATGCCTACCATCTTAGAAAATATGCATAAGCTTTAAGATTATTTAACTTAATTAATTGTAATTGTAAATTAAGTCATTGTAGTGTTAAGTGGTAACTTAATGTACTAAAAATAAAAACAATCACTTTTAATCAAATAAAATTACAATCAAATAAGAGATAGTATACATCTATAGTAGGTATCTATACCTTTCTTTAGAGACCATTACAAAATAGTTATCAATATTCTTACACCGTGTATATTTTTATAATCCAAGTTTTAATATGTACTGAAGTCCGATATTCAGTGCAAACTCGGTGCACTAATTTTAGAAGACCTCCGAAAACATAATTATATCCTACCTCTAACCTACGACTCTCTATAAAATGAGAACTCTTGTAAGCTAGCGTTTTGTTTTGAACTACGAATTCGTCCACCGCATTCTACAACCAACTTAGCTAACCTCTTTGACCGTTCTAGAATAAACAAAAAACAATACGTAAGAATTTCATTTTAAAATTTTCTAATGACTTTTCTTTTAATTTTTTGTGTATAACTCCGGAAACACTCCAGTCGAGGCAGACCCCCGTTATTAGGTCTTTAAGAAATCAGGAGAATGAAACAAAAACTTAAAGTTTTTAATTCTTCATCAAAATGCTGCCAATCAAAGTACCTACCTAGTATTAGTGAAACCTTCACGAATCTGAATCGACCAGCAGTGCGATTATACTAAAATCTTCCGTTGGTCGCTATCCGGGGAGACTGGGTGATAGCGATTTCGGTTTCCATTACATGGTACAAGAACAAATACATACAATTTTTTGTTATGTTTTAACTGGATAGAGCCGACCGATGAAGATAACGACGAAATCATCATATGTAAATTGTAATGTGTTATTTTTATTTATTTGTTAATACCTAATTACATAAGTTACTTTTTAACCTCATACTTAATTTACTCACACTTGACCTTGTTTTGCTCGACTACGTTTCACTGCTGCACTGTATTAGTACTGTTTGTAATTTATTTTGAATCAGAATTAGCTGTAATTGAGCAAAGGTCAAGTGTGAGTAATATGACAAGTGACTTTAACTTGTTATAATAATATCTTGACGTTCAGGTTCAAAATTTCCGTCGTCGATCTGCTTCGTGCCGCCAGAAAGTTGCATGTATTTTTTAATACTTTAATGGAAACCGAAATCGTTCGTGCCTGCGCTAAAACCACCCATCCTTTTGACATTTGAAAGCCATTTCAATGGCCTAGAATGTCATTTTCATGGCCGGCACCATATAATTTCGAATACCATAAGGCCATTCAAAGGGCTTTCAAATGTCAATTTAGGATAGGTGGTTTTTGTCTAATTCCCGAGTGGCCTATTCAATGGGAATGGGAGATTTAAGCGTAATCGCACAGCCAGCTGAGCAGTCGTACCGTTTCCTACCATATTTTTAACGCTCTATCTCTTTGGATGACATCTAGCAAGCTCAGACTGACATCCATCATACTGGCTTAGCTTGAGATGGATTGTGAAATACGATTATAGTTCTTAGTAGCTTCTGCCCGCGACTTCATACGCATTTTCCGGGATAAAAAGCTTTGAAGTTGTTGCAGGTTCAGAATTTCATACCAAGGAGATTCTACGCTGGGCTGTTTAAATGTATTTTTATGTTTTTTATCCCGTAAAACTAAAAAAAGTTGAAAACTAAGAAATCAGTTTTAAGTATTCGCAAAAAAAAACCGGTTTTAAAACGAGAACGAATACCTAATAGCTACATATACTGACAGGTAATAGAAGTAATTTTGGTCGAAATCATTGTAAGCCAAAGTTAATCACTTTGCTAAGTAAAGTATTTGTAGGTACCTACCAATTATTATAATTTTCTTCCCAAAACGTCCTGCGATAGCCGCATCCCCTGACTTTACACTGTTTTTACAGCGATATAAATTTAAGTAGGTATTTCAAACTTAAAAACCTTCGTCCGAGTTCAATGTCGACGCTGAAAAACCTACCAAAAACAAAGTTTCATGGCCCGATGTAAAAGTTTCTGAATAAATTTCATGAAAAAATCTTCTTTCTTTCAGTGGAAGTGGAAGTGCTAGTGTATTTTTATTTTATTTCATAGTCAATAGACCATCGTTTGACCGCAATCTTAATGACCTGATGGAAAGTGAAGATGTGGCCGACGATGTCTCACGAAAGTATGTATGGTTTCTTTCAAGCAATGGTTTCACGAAATACGACTCCACCCTACCCTCAATAAGATCGTTTATGCTTTAACTATTAAGCTCTGAACGAAAAATGTTAAGGATGAAAAAAAAACTTATTAAAAACACTTAAAAATTACATGAACATCGACTATGTGTTTATGTGTTGTATAGTGCATTGGTGTGGTATTTTACGTTGGTTAATAACTAGGCACTCACCGGGCCTCCATAAACGTATCCAAGCTCTAAAGCCACCAGTTGCGCCACCTCTTCTGACCCATCCACCTCAACGGTCCATTCATTCATGAAGCTCTTCGCATACTCTCTCCCGTTGTGTACTCCTATGACCTCATTAACTCCTGGTGCTTCGTCTTCAGGAAACCAGTCCAGCTTATCCTGGTTTTCAGGTAAATGGGACTGTTCCCAGGCGTATGGGTCATTTTGATAGTATTCGGGACTTCTGATATCTTCGAGGTCATAATATCCTGGTACCCAAAGGTTAGACGCGATCACCACCGTTAATACACTAATCAAAACTACAAAAAACATTTTTGAAAATCAAAGTGGCGTTTTATTATTTTTGACGCATTTAGCTAATTTTTATTTATTTATTTTTCTAAGTTTTCGGAAACTTTTTATTAATTTGTGCGAGGACAACCGCGTCTGAACTCTGAATAAGCACTAACTGAATGGAAAAGTGGAAAAGGACTGCGATTTCCCCGTGACGTAGCGTTGCGATAATAGGATTGAAAATCGCCTGATAAAACATTTTCCAAAACGAATAGCTATGCTACGTGCAAATCGGAATGTAAGCAATATTTTCTAGCCGGTAAAAATGGTAATTATGTTTGTGTGTTGGTTTTTTATCGAGTGGGAAATCCAAAGTGGTCTGCGGGGATTTCTGGGGTGAGGATAGCATCTTCCTTGTCGACTTCCACTAACATGTTAGGTATAATTTATTTATTTATTTACAAATTTTAGAAAAACTTACAGCTAGAAAAATTACAAAACTAAGAAACATAAATCTAAGTAAAAGAGATAATACAATAGTAATTAATACAATAGGTATTCTTCGGACCGAAACCTTTAAAAAAATCATTGGTTTCAAAACTCTTGGTCTTGGTTAGGTAGTCGAAAAGTCTTGGAATTTGATTATTAATGCAGTGAAAAAAAAGTAGTTGAATCTGTTCCTACAGTGAACTGTAAAGTATTGGATTGAGATGAACAGGGTTAACTTTCCAAAAGTGTGTTAATTTGTATTAAAAAAACTCTGGAAAAATTCACAAAGCATCATCTAGCCCCAAGCTAAGCAGTTTGTGATATAGTTACTAGATAACTGATACACAATACAGTACACAATTTATCATAGATCAAAGTTAAAAGTTATTATAGACATTTTTATCATACATAGAAACACCTTGAACACTAGACTGATGCTTGTGCAAAAAAAAGGCATCCGTAACTGTTTTTTTAAACTTTAAAACACAAAACACCTTCATCGTCGGGTCGTTGAGTGCGGCGGTCAACGGTGGTCTAAGGATAAAGTAAAAAGTTACGAAAATATATAATATCAAAAACCAATTACAACATTAAAGAATACTTTGACATAACCCCTCCAAAATTTAGATAAATATTGGCATTGAATTCCTATTGTTATGTGATAGAATAGTGCAATTTCTTTAATTTTAAGCATATTCTAATAAAAATTGTATGTCCGAAAGGACAAACTGTTGAAGAATTTACAATAAATACTTCATAAAACCAACTATTTTACACAGTTTACATTAAATGATTCTTATTCTTATAATTTTGTTTTTATTTCTTTTTTCAAGAACAAAAATGAGGATTTTTGTTCTGTAATCGAAGCTGATCCCCCCCCCCCCCCCCCCTGAAAGTTATGGTCCATCATTTTTGTTACACCCTGTATAGAAGCTATGTAGTTCAAACGAATGATGATTGATGACTTCTCATCATGTGGGTACTCACTACTCAGTTGTACCTGAATGTTCGGTACCTACTTTAAATGCATTTCGAACACTGATTCATAAAACACGAACTAGAACAAAAGTGACAAATTTAAATAAATTGACAACCAAAACCAAATAATGAGTATTACAGGGTGTACAAGAGTTTTGATTGTTATAGCAGATTATTTAAATAATGTTACTGAGCATGTTTTTTTAGTAGGTTCCTATGATGGTATAGTTGTTTATAGTTATTTTAGCCCCTATTTTAAATCTGCTAACTTACCAGTATTTTTAATATGAAACGAATTTTTTTTTAACTATGTAAGTAAAAAGTAAGCAAAGTTTTATTCTGTCTGGGAAAGACAAGTCTTTAACTATTGAATTTAATAAAACCGTGATACTTGAGTACTTATACTTTTAGGTAGAAGTAAAAAATAATTTGGTATGGTAACTACCTATCGATTGAGCGTAGTTACGTAGTTTTAGTACCTTTGTTACCTAACCTACCTAACTAGAAACTGTCTAACTTGGAAGTGCCCCTGTTACACCTTGTAGAACTGACTCATTTACGTGTAAATTGTGAATAATTACAAAAAAATATTATATTTCCGGCTTCTTTACACGTCTTAGTGAACACCAAAAAGAAAACAACAGTAGGTTAATTATTATGACAAAACAGCCTCATAGATAATGATATTATGTAGATCGAATTTAAACCTTTTTCTCCGTAATCTTTATCGATAAAGCAAACAAGGCCTCTTCTTTTCAAAAATTCAAAGAAAAGCATTTTACTCGTAAATAACAAAAATAATTGTGCAAGTACTAACTGTTTTCTTAGTTTTCATTTTTGTCCTAAACTATCAATCACAAGATTTTTTTACTGTCATCAGCATGACCATATTAAATACAAGATAAAGTTAAAAACTACAACCCGACTACGTGAAAGTTATAAAAGTTTGAAACATTTACATTGACAAAATAGAATGACGTATCGGTCATATTTGATAGGCATAGAGTTGATGAAAATAGGTCGTAGGTATTGTAATTTTTCTCTATGGGGCCTGCAGCCTGCGGCTACGTAAAATTTAATACGCGTTTTGTAGGCTAATTCGGGGGCGGAGCCCTAAATCCTATAGCCTATAACCATCGGGGTATTGAGACGAATCAATCGACACATAATTTGTTGAAATCGAACCAGTAGTTTCAGCGCTACGTGGGAACAAAGAAATCGGCCACATACATACAAACATACAAATATACAAACATACAAACATACAAACATACAAACATACAAACATACAAACATACAAACATACAAACATAGGGTGCTAACCTCATAACCCTCCCCTGTTGGTAGTCGGGTAAAAAGAATACCAAGGGAACCTTCGGCATATTTTTTTTACAATAAATGTCCTAATTAATATATTTAAGACTTAAAATCTTGATTTTTGGGCTTACGCCCGTTCTGCTCCGTCCCGCAGCTATGAAGGCGAAATCTGCCTATCTATATAAATGATGTTTATAAAATTCAGTTTTATCAGATCGCACAGGATGCTGGCGGCTGTCGTGATTACTCAGAACTCAGCAACGTAAACAAACCATCGCTATGGAGACTGGCATTCAGAGAAAATACAAGTACCTACATACACCATAACATGAACGTTAAATTGAAAGAATAATTTAAATACGTTAGACATCGGCAAAAATAACTGCACAGGATCAATCTTTTCAAAGAACTTCGGGTGTTTGACGAGGCGTGCACGATTTTTGAAGTATTCACAATGAAAAAAACAATGAAACTTTTTTGAAATTTCCTTTGTTCAACGTTGTAATAAAATAAAATAGGTGACGGCGCTAGTGTGCGCCGTAGTACCGCCTTAACCTATTTTTGGCAATGACTATACGTAACTCGGAAAACCTATATGCTTACAGAGTTACAGCTCATCATCATCAGTGAAGAAAGACGGTTAACTAGGAACCTCGTAAAGGGTTGAAATGTTGGTGTTCTTCCAATATAAATAAGGTTCGTTGTTACATCCGTAATTAATTCCTCATTCTACGGTACCTAATAAAGACGCAATAACATTGACATAGTGAAGCAAATTGTAGGAATCAGGCCCTTGTGTTACCACAATGTTGAATGCACCTGCACCTTCATTTTGAGAATACCTAGCACCTTTGAGAATCTGTCTTAAGGGACACAGGGTGTCTTTGCTTTTTATTCATTTAGAACACTACTGACACTACTGACAGAGAATACACAATACGAATAAAACTAGGAGCATATAAAGCATCACCAGACGAATAAATTGAGTTGACAAGGCAACATCGCATAGTGATGCAAAACGCACGGATGTCCAAGCGAGCATGTACAAGCGCGCTTTCGATGGTAGAGATGGTAGAGCTTACAAATTAACATTCTTGATTTTCATGTTCCCCTAGTAACAAAATATTTGTAAGTAAATAAGTAAACTTACCAACGAGTAAATAAAAATGTCCCTCACATTATACATCATATTGTGCTCACAAAAGTCCACGACTAAACTTACCTCACCTCACCCAAAGGACGACGTCATAAAATGCCAATGAAAAAAGAGATCCCCTGTAAAAAGTGGTCCTGCGCCCCGTCACCATCCCTAGACTCCCCGCGACCACTAAATGTCGGCGGTTCATCGAGTGGGTATTCTTCCAACACTCCGTTTGACATTAAATCGCGGTCGCTACCCGAGAGCCCAGCGGTTACCGGATCTGCGACTAAAAGTCTCATACATGAAGGCCGCACAATGTCATTTCAGCTTGTTATGTCCTGTCTCTTTGGTTCTTTCACGGATTTCCAATTTTCATATTCTATCACACATAGCAGCTCCAAGCATAGCTCTCCGTAGTAAGGTAACATACATTGAGTGTAGACTTTCGTCTTGAGGCTCTGCGGTATCTGACGAAAATATATTTTGAAGCTTATCGGACGCTGTCACAGCATTTTTACAAATCTAGTAAATGTCCCAGACTGGCTACACTGTTTCCAGCAAAGCACTCATACTATTTCACAATGAAAAATCTTTCGACAACTTTTACTTCAGATGGCCTAATGATGCATTTTATACGGTTTGTATAGTGATAATATGAATACTTAGATTTCATCCAGTTAAAAATAGTGTTCCAAACTTGCTTGATCTTCTGTCAATTTAGCGAAAGGTTGCGTTTAACGCTCGTTTATTTCTTGTCAAACACAGCCCAAGAGCGCGTTGAAAAGTCAAACAAAATCATAGAGATCATAAAATTATCGCACACATCATTAGGTGACCTCGTCCGAAAATACACAATCAAACACATTAAACATCAAAGCTGCAATCCTATCCCAGTAATAATAACCGTTAAATAAACGTATGTGTGTTTGTTGTACCATAAGTTACAGATTTTGCGTATAACTGCGTGTTCATCATCATCATTATTATCAGTCTCCCAGACTAGACAGACTTCTGTTTGGGAGTCAGTCCTGTGTCAAGAACAATTCTATCGAATGTTGCCTCTTACCGGGTTCTACTCTCCTGGGATTCACATAGGAGCATGGCTGCCAACCAGAGGACATAATATAACACCCAGAAGTCGGCAGATGTTGTAAATAATTGGCAGGAAGGCGAATACAATTGGATAAATTGAAACGATCTCTGAATCATTTGTAATAAATAAATAAACAATACTAGATTTTTTCATTCATACTGGCTTAGGTGCCAGTATGAATGAAAAAGTCTAGTATTGTTCCCTGAGGAAGCAGAGATTAGTATGTCTTGGACACATACATTTTTATCCAGATACCTTGCTACGACCAAAGTCGCGGGCAGAAGCACGTAACAGCGATATAGCTACGAACATCTACGAAGCTACGAAAGTTTGGTGAGCAGTGCGCTTGCATCAGTCGCGATGCGCGCGCCTCTCGGCTTGGCTTGCGCCCTCCTGCTAACTTCTGCTGCACTGGTACTAGCCCAGGACAATGGCTACCAACCAGAGGATACCTACAACCCGGAAGACGTGATCGACGTGTGAGTGACGGTTATTTCTTTAACGGAAGTGTGTTCGTTTTCAGTGGACCGGTCGGTAGAGTTATGAGGTACCATAAAAGGTATAGCTAAAGGACATCGTTTCCGATTCGGGTTTTTCGATGTCGGTAACCAGTGTCAGTGCTGAAAAAGATAATTGATTACGTTTACCCAAACATGAAAAAAATTACAGAAGAGAAGGTTTGGGTAATCATCGAAAATCAGTGCGAGCTCTTGAAATTTGGAACCGGAGAGTCAGGTTAAAATTTTTTCCTAATTGAATTCGGAAAAGCAGTGAACTTCCTTCCTTAGCCCAAACTTGATGTTACCGCACTCTGAGAGCTACTACACTCCTAAGAACTAGGTACTGCTGACTTATTTATTAGTAAACCGTCTTAATGATTTTGAAACTAATACCTAACCCAAAAACAAGCAAGAATACGCAAAGGGTTCCGAACCCAATTGAACTGGAGCACCGCGCTTTCAGGCTCTTTTTGGCCTGTTCGACGTTGGTCCAAAAGCTATGACCATTGGACTCAAACAAAAGTACTACCCAATAATTGATGAATCCTGATAAAATGCACGCAGGTCATTGACTGCACTCACTGCACTACATGTTATAAATAGCATACTAACTAGTTTACAATCAGTGGCTTTCTCATACAAACTATTCTCGAATCTATTGCAGCCTAGTACTAACTATTGTCACAACTATGGCTTCTCATACAAAGTGGGCCTGTTCTGACACAATGTGTTTCTTTATTTAGGTCTATCCCTTTGACGTCGGTTCTAAGAAGAGATAATTGACTGGATGGTTAGTTGAGTTTCTAATTAAAACACATGTACTTAGGTCCCTAACCTAGTTGATGATCTTAAAGCGTGAATAGAAGGACCATTAATTGACAAGATTGCGAAGGCATACTCTATATTATCTCTAGGTACCTAGTACATACAGGGTTATTGTTATAGTTTACTCACACTACGTGATTGAACTGCAGGCTCATCACCAGGAACATGTTCGTGACGACGACGCCAGGTCTTAATTCATAAATTTGGTACGGGAACTTCCATCCATCTCATCACTCCATTCAATAAACGTTCATTAAAGGGGCTTTCTTTAAAACGAAACTTAAAACAACTCTGCCCTGAAGTGGCGTGGAATGGGAGATCGGTCTTTGTAATTCACTGGGTTCTGGACAAACATTATTACCTACCTATACGTTTTGTAGAGAAGGTTATTCACACAAAATATTAGGAATTAAAACCTGGCGTCTTCACGAAGGTGTTCGTGATGGGCAGAGCCTACAATTCACGCAGTGTCAGTGAATTACCAATGACCCTGTATAACTTATTCTGTGCTAATAGGTACCTACTACTTACCTTACTAAAATACTTGGGTAATTTGTATTTAATTAAAAAAAACCCGAGATGGTTAAGAATCCATCTTGTGAGGGATAAGAAAAGATCCACGTTTTGCATCTCCATTGTTAAATTATGTTTGCGCGGGATTCAATTTTGGAAAAGAAAATCGTTAACCATTCGCGGTGAATTACTTTTCCGTTTGATTTAGAAAAATTTAAACCACAAATAAATTTTCATCTCACCTCAACGCGAAACCGAACAATCTTAGTAGGTATTTTATTGTTAGATTTTTACCTGACTACTAACAAAGGAGGGTAATGCGGTTGGCACCGCAAACCACAGACATGTCTTTCTTTGAAACTTAGTCCAACACGATACGAAAAATCTTTCTTGCATTAATTTTACATTAAATTTCTTGATTTGAAAAATCTCACGTGATATTAAGGGAGGAGGAGGGGTCTAGCAAAATCTCACGACATCTCACCAAGGGGAGAGGGGGGTCGAAAAATCGCCAAAATCACCTTACGTACTTTATGGATGCCCCCATAACGAATAACTCATCCATTAAACAACATCATATGTATGTATAATATATCAACGTTGGTAACTATGACGTCATAATATAGGTCACTATGACTCATCCTAAAATCCAGTTTAAACATCTTCTATAAATAACTTTAAATAGGCAGCGAATTCGGTCCCTGACATTGACATTCAACGTCACCATGCTGCTATTCCACAGCTGGACATACTGGACATAGGCCTCGCTTAGTGCTAGTTCCGTTTCTGCCGTATCCAGCATCTGCCATGTCGATAACCTTGGTTCTCTGTCGGATGTATTCGTTGCGAATCCTATCATTCAGAGAAACTCCGCGCATTCATAATTTTGCGTGTCGTTAAAAACATATGCACAATGGACGCATACTAAACCCTTATCAGGACGGTTCTGTTATCAGTATCACACTTCCTAAAGTTTCATTACGAATGATGCAGGCGAAAGTTATTGGTGTATTACGTAAATTATATAACCTAACACGAAATATAAACTGATTGATGATGATTGAAATAGGTAACGGAAAAGAAAAATTGCTCTATACACTAGCCAAACTCAATGTAGAATGTTTGTAAACAAACCACGACACAAATAACTAAAACTAAAGCAAGTGGCTTTGAGTTTCAGGTAAAATGGTAAGCAATACTTATTGAAGGAAGGATCTCAAAATGACAAGTAATCTTAATTGCGTATAGTATCTATGGGTGATTTATACGCATACATAATGTATTAATGTATGCATTTTAGATATAAAAACGTATAACTTTAACTTACGGTAAGGAACTATAAGTTTTATATCTAAGCAAAGTTCCATAAAATAGGTATACATGCGCATGAGCTTGAGAGCAGGAGCTAGTTGCTGTCTGAAATTACAAGTTCTTTTGTGTTGGTATTATTATATTCATCATCATCCTGACTCTACAGCCGCGGGTGGGCCTTGGTCTGGTCGAGTAAATTTCGCCATCCGATCCTATTCTTGGCTTTTTCCTGCCAGCCGGTCACTCCAATTGCCTTTAAGTCTTGCTGGATACCATCGAGCCATCTGAGTTTCGGTCTTCCAGGGGGTCTCCGGCCATCAGGTTTGCCACGAATAAGACGTTTTGGTGCTCTGTCGTCTTGCATTCGTTCTACGTGACCAGCCCATCGGAGACGGCCTACTTTAATAAACTTTACGATATTTGGCTCTTGGTACCTACATGTTGTATTATTATATTACATACATAACATACATACATATATTGGAATTAAATAAATATTGCTGGACAATCCGCACAACATTATCTAGGTCCCAGCTAAGCAAAGCTCTTGTTATGGGCACTAGATGACTGATTGTTTCGCTACTTACCCGCGGCCTTGCACTATCTTTTCTGGATAAAAAGAAGCCCCGACTACGTGACATAATATGTCTATTATATATTATAATAGGTAATTTATTCCAAATAAAAAAAATATATTTTAGATCAATCTGTTTTGTAGTTTTTGTGTGATTGAGTAACAAACATCCAGTTTCTATAGTGATTTTACGTTAAAGCAGATGAAAATTAGGACTACTATCAATATATGGAAATTCAAAAAAGTTCGGAGCAGCCGAATGTTCGGCTCATTTTGGCCGAAACCGAAACTCCAGCTGAACCCTGATTTTTTGGCCGAACCCGGTCGAAACCGAAACCGAACCTTGATCGACCGGCTCCGACACTAATTGATTGTTTCTAAAAAACTTAAAACCAACTTCAAACATAAAGGATTATAATAATATAATCCTTTATGTTTGAAGTTGGTTTTAAGTTGATTATATCCTACCAAAAAAACAGTGTATATATTATATAGGTACACTGTTTTTTTGGTAAAAACAGTGTATGTATATTATAATATATACCTACACTGTTTTTACAAAATAGCAAAATAATCATCCAAATCGGTCCATGGACGGAGAAATATACGAACATACTCAAAAAAACATACATGCAGCCGAAGATAGAGCTTCTTCTTTTTTGGAGTCAGCTAAAAAACAGATAATCATTAATAGCTTTTGAATGATTTCCGTACACAGGCCGGACCTGCGCAGTGCGTGTCCGACGGAGCGACTCCTGCGCACGCGGGAACTCTGTCATGTTCACGGAACTGATATGCAGTGTCTGAGGCTGCACTGCTGCAATACGCACGTCTTCATCGCTGGCAAGTAAGTTAAGTCGTAAGTTCTTGCTCTGAATACTGAAATACTACGGGGGCATTAAGAGTCTGAATATGTCATAAAAACTACCTACGCTCACTCCTTAGACCTTCTCTAAGCTCCCGCATAGCACCCGCAAATCATTCTGACCGCTCGCAGTCAAAACGGCGACTGCTAACACGCTCTCCACGCACCCTTGGCTCGACCGATCCCGGATCGTGGAACTTCCTTCAAGTGCGCGGTCCACTTGCTAGAAGATTGCGGTAAGCAAGGCCGCCGGTGAAATTACATGCACATTGCAGACTATGCCCCAAATTTACGGGCACAAGCCATAAACAACATCGCAGGGCGCATTATCTGGTTTGCCCAGTGAGGCTGCGAGGAACTGTTCTGTCTTGTGCAGGCGATGGTTATACCCCCTAACATCATGACCATCGTCTTGTTCTGTCAAAAGTTTTAAATATTCATATATTTTGTGTCCACTTGCACTGGAACTAGGGAGCCTCCATTAAAGGGACCTTTACATCCACACCTTTCATTTAAAATTTTAATATTTAAATGTGATTTCCAGATGCATACCAAAGACCGTGGACCCATGCAGCCTGCAGCTCTGCGAGCAGGCCTGTGAGGTTCGAGAGCAGAGGATGTGGTGCACCTGTCATGCAGGCTTCGAGTTCCAGCAGGAAAACTACAGTCGGAAGACGCAGCCTTATTGCATTGGTGAGATAGTTTTGCATATCGTCATCATAGCCGTTGATAACCACTGCTGGAATCGGCTTCCTCTCCTATTCGGGACGCGCCTAGTCCGCCAGAACTACAGACGGAAGACGCAGCCTTATTTCGTTGGTGAGATAGCTTTGCACGTAAGTAATATCTACAGCAGGACGTGGCTCCTCTCCTGTTCAAGTACATGCTAGTACGTACACTCTGCAGACTTACAAGTGGTTTTTGATGTGGCTTAGCATAAATTGCCAAAATATGCCAGACTGTGAAGCAGATAATAGAAAATCTAGCTCGATTATAAAGGCCGATTTCTACCAAAACAACGAAATAGCCCCTCATAGGTGGCGCTATTTTGATTCCAGATTTTATAGCTAGTTTTAGGGTTCCCAACCCGAAGGGTGTAAACGGGACCCAATTATGTATTTAACGAATAATTCTAACGAATTCAGTATTTTTTTGGTTATTTTTTGTATTTTTCCAGAGCAAAAATAACCAAAAAAATTACCTCCAGCCTCGACTCGAGGCTGTAACTCTTGAACCGTAATAAGTAAATAGTTAAAATTTTGACAAGGTGTAGATCATTATTGCCACTTTAAGAACAAATAAAAAAATATTAATAATTAAGGGGTCCAATCTCCATACCATAGTTTAGCAGCGATGATTGAAGTTAGGCAACGTCGGGTGCGGTCAGTACTACCCATCCAAGTACTGACCGCGCCCGACCGTGTCAAGATGTCGTTTTGCTATTTTTTTTATTCTCTTTTAAGGTTTTTTTTGCGAAATAGATATGTACGACGGTACGGAACCCTCCGTGTGTGAGTCGACTCGCACTTAGCCGGTTTTGTTATAAATCATCCACATTATCACATGATAGTTCCAGTCAAACCGAACGTAATGGATGTTATATTTTTTCTAGACATAGACGAGTGTCAGAGCAACCGCGGCGGATGTGATCAGCGGTGTGTCAACGATCCTGGTGGTTACCACTGCGAGTGTGATCCTCCTCTGTACCTGGCTGCTGACGGCAAGCGTTGCGAGAGGCGGGTGCCAGTACCGCTGCCACTGCCCATTGCTATACCGGTAGGTAGACTGCCTAAGGTCTATAAGAATTTTCCAACATTAGGCTCACGTTTTGCTCCTGCCAGGCTTAAATGCCAAATTTTTGGTAAATATTTCAAAGGAACTTTATTAAGTAAAGACTGTAAAGTTGCTAGACAATCCCTGTGTTTCGTTCCAGGAACCACTGCCACTGATCCGCGCATCCTCTCGCTGCTACGCCCCATGCGACACCGTGACTTGGTTGTCGAAAAGAGTCAAGCAGCTGAGCGACCAGCTCCACACTACCCAGATAGCGCTCAAGAAGGTCATGGAAACTGCGGTTATGAAGAGCGATCGTAAGGGCTCTTTATATTTTATGTTATCCTAGTCCTAGAACCTACTTTTCCTAAATCGTGAAATTTTTGGAGTGCAACCAAGAAGTCTGCTAATAGTGGTGAATAGGGTGAAACCCGTCTCGTTTTGAGGAAGTCAAGTTCAGCAGTGAACGTACGATACGATATGAATGCTGTTATGGAAGAATCAAGAAAACCTCTGTTAACTTTAGTACATAACGAGCGAATCACAACTGAAACTTAAAAATAGGAAACTGTAGGAGGCGAAAGTTTGATTCTTAGAGCATTGAGTTATTTAAAAAGCCCATACCACAAAGGTTATTTAGAGCTTACAATAAAATGAAATGTTATTTATTTAACGTTTCGTTTTCAGTTGCTGATCAATTTGCTGACGGAACGTTTACTAACAGAGTGCTGGATGCAACAGCACCTTTAGAAGGTGGATACTGCCGATGTGAAAGAGGACCAAGAGTAAGTCACCTTAAGGATTGATGACTTTTCCTATCTACTTATTTATATTTCTGTTCAAACAGTAGTTAATCGAACTTCTGGTATATTAGATGGATGGAATAGTAAACAGTAAAAACTAGGGTAAACAAACCCTGTTTTGTGCCTTCAATGGCACAAGTCTTAAATAGTTGTTGATTTTCAGGGTCCAGCAGGGCCCCCAGGCATGGAGGGTCCGAAAGGGGACACAGGGGATAGGGGCCCCAGAGGCGCAAGGGGTCCGAAAGGCTCCCTCGATTTGATGCTATTAATGATTGCTGATATCAGACATGATATACAGAACATTGAGGCCAGGGTCTACAAAGATGGAGAGAAGTGAGTACCTCCCTACAAAGCTCTGAGCGCACTTTAATCCGATACCGCTTGCTACCACACAAGACAACTAATCGTTATCTTTAGATACATTTACAGAGACAAAATGGCTTCCCAAAAGCTACAAACGAGCGGTCCGCGAGCTGTCTGTTATCTTGCCGTCATTAAAAAATAAAACGTCAAGTGCGAGTCGGACTCGCGCAACGAGGTTCCATAATTAAACATTAGGAATTATATAATTATAAGACCTTGTTTCTTGCCTTTATGGTTGCTTTACACCGCGACGCTCTATCTAGACATATCATGAATCAAAGATTGGATTTTCGTTTTTTTTGTGATACTAGCCCGATCTTCCAGGCCTGAAAGGTTCAACCTGCAGAAAGCATGGCGCCGGCACCGAAAGCAAGAGAAACAGGAAATATTAGAAACGCTGGACCAAGACCGGAGCGAGAACGAACTAGGAGCGTACACCGCACCGGCTATCGACGATCCTGTAGACGTGACTTCTAATGGTACGTAGATAGTACGTGGCTCGTTAGCTTGGGCTCCAACTCGTTCAAAGGGTTCTTAACCGACAATCAGGGGCCACTTCCGTGGCCCTGCCAAGTCGAGAATACGACCGCCGCCACCGGGAATTCTTTTCTTTGTATTCAACAAATCTCTAAAACATGTCTTTCCAATCAACGAAACACTGAAACAACTCTCAATCGTTATTTTTTTACGAAAAATATTTATAGTGGTCCCAAAACTACTTATCCGAGAGCAATATCATGTAGAACACAGAAAAAATATAACTTTTATATCCCGCCTTAGAAAATATCAAACCACCTTACTTCTAAGTTTTTTCGCAATGAACCTTTTGTGGTTTTTTCTTGTTCTGAGACCCCTGCCAATCAAGTTAGTGTTAATAATCTAATGATTCCCAGGAGAGTCTGGCAAGATATCCCGGGAGTCCACAACGGACAGCGGCGAGTGGTCCACCGGTGGGCCGCGCGACAACGCGCTGTCTCCGGGGCTGCTGCGCGCCGCGGAGGCATTGGACAAGCTGCGGCAGTACCACGCGCTGAACGCAACGCCCGAAGACGTGGACAACGACTATGATTATAGTTTTTACTGATACACGCTGTTTCATTCCTCAAGTTACCCCAAGTGCCATCTTTCTTGACGACTCTTCGCTACAGTAAAACTAGTAGTAAATAAGTTACGAGATCAGACCATCGGGCTGGCTGGGGTCTACCTCTTACTATCTTTTTCGTAAAATGAGTCATATTTTCTAGCAGAGGAATCGCCACAGTAATAATTATTAAGGTTTTTATATTATAGTACGTAAGCGTAAGCCCTCGCTCGCACTGTCTCTCATGGTATTGGTGGCAATACCATGTGGAAGATGCCAACGGAGGAGATAATAATTATTACAGAGTGATATTACTTGTTATTGTTGGCGTTGAGCCGGAGAGTTCCGAATATTTTCGACTGATCACGCACGTGTCACCTGATTGACTCGGTGACGAAATTAGTAACGCTCTGGTACAGAATGGAAGGTTTAGGATAAGTCCAGCCTGATTTGTAAATTTTTGTGAGATAGGTCCTTAATAAATTCTTAGATGTTAAACATTAGGCAGATTTATACCAACCGTATCAGTAGGTACCTACTTACCTAAATGAAATTAATAAGGTTCGATATGTCCCAAAATTAGAAGATAGACGGTAAACGCCTCGCAAAATCTTAGAAAAAAATAGTGTCGAACTGCTCAGGCCTCTAAATGTTCCACCCATGCATGCCAACTTTTTCTTTGAGCATACATATTTTTGGGGATACTCAAAGCCACGGTAAATAATCACAATTTCTTTTGGGACTTTCTTTTATAATGGTATTATTATACAAAATAATATTGTTTAGTGCTGTTGCAGTTTTTTAGTTTAAGTTGACAGTTTTTTATGGTTGTTTTGCAGCACGATGCTCTATCTAGACATATTAATAATCAAAGAATATACTCATGAGCTAAATTAAATTGCAATAAAAACACCCCAATTCCAATACACAATTATAATCTGAACTTAAACAATAAGATACATAACATCATAGTAACAGAGTCTAACTTGCAACGGAGGGCTGGTATTGAGCGGCCAGACGTTTGAACTCGTTGGTCTTAGCTTGGTACTCCTTGGTGAAAGGATGGTCTGGGTGGCTGTCGACCAGCTGGGCCAAGTAGCGGGTAGATACCTGGAATATTAATTAAGAGGCAATGAAAAAAGAGAACCCTATGGAAAGGCTTTATCCTCCTCCGTCCTCAAGGCGGAGTCCTATCGCCTGTCTTATGGACCCTAGCTGTGGATCAGCTCCTGTGCAAACTGGCAGACCTCAACATCGATGCGCAAGGCTATGCAGATGACCTTGTGATCGTCGTACGAGGATTCTGCCAATCCACCATCTCCAGCATCATGCAGCGAGCTCTCAACGCTGTCAGCGACTGGTGCAGGAACAGTGAACTCGCAGTCAACGCTGACAAAACTGTGATAATACCATTTACAAACAAACGAAGGCTAGACAAGCTTGTCAAGCCTAAACTTAACGGTAAAATCATAACCTTTTCCACTGAAGTAAAATACTTGGGCGTTACCATCGACCATAAACTGACGTGGAATACTCACCTAGCCAACGTCTTGCAAAAAGCAAAGATGGCTCTAGGAGCT
Organism: Eupithecia exiguata; assembly: GCA_947086465.1. Classification (NCBI taxonomy): domain Eukaryota; kingdom Metazoa; phylum Arthropoda; class Insecta; order Lepidoptera; family Geometridae; genus Eupithecia; species Eupithecia exiguata. The sequence goes on along the minus strand of OX352243.1, from coordinate 5,007,958 downwards.
AGCGGCAGACTAATGGGCAACAACTGGGGTGTTAACCCCAGGATTGCCCTGTGGCTGTATACTGTCATTGTGAGGCCGATAATTACATACGCCTCCATTGTATGGTACGACAAGGCCCTTCAGTCGACCGCAATCACCAAACTAAATAGCCTACAAAGGACTGCTTGCCTTATGGCTACGGGAGCCATGTCCACCTCCCCGGGGCTGGCACTAAATGCATTGCTGGGACTACCTCCACTTCACTTATACATTCATAAGGAGGCAAAGACCAGTATGTATAGGTCTAACACCCTGGGCCGAAGGAATTGGCTCTCCCAGAAAATGAGATCTCTGCAAGACTCCACTCTGGAATCACCTATACTGAGCATGACAACTGATGTCATGCTTCCACTTCACGTGTTCGAAAAACACTTCACAGTGGAACTGCCCTCCAGAGAAGACTGGTCGAACAGCCAGCTTCTCTGTAAGGGAGGGTGCCTAAACTGGTACACGGATGGTTCCAAAATGGGACTGGAAGTAGGCTGTGGAGTTTACGGAGAGCGACCCAGGCTTAGCAGTAGCATAAACCTAGGTAGTTACGCCTCCGTCTTCCAAGCAGAGGTATTCGCCATTCTCGAATGTGCTGACATAAATCTGCTAAAGCGCTACTCCAACCAAACCATATTTATCAACTCTGACAGCCAGGCAGCCCTCCTAGCACTGGATTCGAAGGTCATCACGTCCAGGCTAGTTGAGGACTGCTTGTCACGCCTGAACGCTCTAGGCTTGAAAAACAGAGTCATCCTAAGATGGGTACCGGGTCACGTGGGTATCATCGGCAATGAATGTGCCGATGAACTCGCGCGCTCCGGGGCAAAGGAGACTCAGTTTGGCCCCGAGCCGTTTTGTGGCATTCCCAAAAGTCTGGCTGTCAGAACCCTTTTAAATACCTGCTACGAGGAATCAACCAAGCTCTGGAAAAACTCCTCTGGCATGGATCACTCGAAGTCACTGATAAAAGCCTTCGATAAACGGTACACTAACCGAATCCTAGCGCTAAACAGAGACAACCTTCGCATCATGACAAGAGCCCTAACTGGACACTGTCGCCTTAACAAGCACATGTCCAAATTGGGGCTATGCGACACAAAATCCTGTAGATTCTGTGAGGAGGCGGATGAAACGCCTCTCCATCTGCTAGGAGACTGTGGAGCACTGATGCAAAAACGTAGTACTCATCTGGGCAAGCACCTGCTCGTCCCAGACGAGCTACGAGGCATCCCCCCGAGGAAAATCCTTCAGTTCCTAGCAGCTGTAAGGGTAAGTGGCGAACTCTGAACGCCGCTGTCCTAGGGGTGAACACATTAAAGTGGCGATCACAATAGGCCTATCATGGCCGTAGTGATATGAAAGCCACCAAAAGCAAATAAAAAAAAAAGGCTTTATCCTATTATATAGTCTGGTCAAAATAGACCAAAAAATAATGATCAAATATCATAAATTCCGACAGAGCCGAATTTTGGTTGAGACCTTGGGTACACGAGTAGAAATAGTGTTTTTTAGCACACATGGGATCTAAGGGGACTTTTGCCACTTTATTTCCACTGGTGTAGCCAAGGTCTCTACCAAATATCAGCTCTGTCGGAATTTTTGTTATTAGAAATGTCTATTGGCACAACAGGTCAAAGGAAAAAAGTTTTTATTCCGAATCCGCTATATTATATCGGCTTCTTACGTGTTCGGATAAGAATTCAAAAAGAAAATCGCACGTGCGCGTATTTATTGCCATTTGAGTTTACAATTTGAATTAACATGAATGTTTTTGAAGATTTTAAAACGATGATTTTCCTCGTAAGTGTAGTATAAAGCACTATGTAAAGCTCGGGAGAAAGTGCGATTCCTACGTAGTGTGTTAAGGCCCTCGGCTGCACCATGGGCCTCAAATGACACATTTGATAGGAATTAGCCACTTTCTCGCCTAGGTGTACAATGTACTATAGTTAAAACTACATCTGATTTGACCCTCTTGTAAGAAAATAAGAACAAAAATTATAGTTTGAACCATCATAACATTTGAACAATTGCATAAACTTTCTATGAGCATAAACATCAACTCTCAAACAAAAAATCTCAATCCAAATCAGTTGGTTGTAAGTCAGTTGGATATGTGAATCATGCATGAGCCATGAAAGTATTAGGTTACCTCAGGTGCCTTCCCGCTGTGAGTGGAAGTGACAGCCAGCCCGAGCAGTAAGTCCGGTTGCTGGGGCGCGCGGGCTTGCGCCTCTGTCAGCATTTGCTCAGCTTCCTCCCACATACCTACAACGTTTATAAATAATGGTTCATTATTAGATCTATTCTGTGTCGAAATAAATACTGTCTAAGACGAAGTATCATATAGTTTAAAATATCCGTTTGCTTTGGTCACATCAACGACATCAACAGAAAAGTCAACTTCTCCTTTCAGTCCCTTAAACATCTACAAAATTCTATCTCTTCTACCTCTTGAGACCAAAATCACTCTTGCCCAATCTCTGCTGCTTCCCATCCTAGACTACGCAGATGTATCTTATTTAGACGTCTCGGAGAACCTTTTTTTAATAAACTAAAGCGCCTTCAGAACTTGAGCATCCAGTTTATTTAAGGGCTGCGCAAGTTTGACCACGTCCAGCTAAAATGGCTACCCAAACGTCATCGCCGGGATCTTCATATCTTGTCTTTCCTTTATTTTATCCTTTTTAACCCTCTCTCCCCTTCTTATCTTCGTAATCGCTCCGCGTTTCTTGTCCCCCGTGGCAGCCCTATAGTACGATTATATCCCTTCGCCTGAGAACCCTAAAGCACAGCGGCTGCACTGGTTAAGAGTTTCATTAAGCTTCGGGAATAAAAGTGCTGTAATAATACACTACCAAATAAAATCTGCCGTAGGAGTCCCCTGCATGAATGCTCCAGAATGACCACTAACAGGGAGAGATGGATATATCGTGAAGCAAGCGACACAGCCCTTACAAGACTCGTCATGACGACCACGACCGTTCTGCCAAGAACGCTACGAATGTGAAGAAGAATAATACAGTCTGAAAATTACACGGGAACACGTCTTCACTCTGCTAGTACCTTAATTGTTATGTGCTGACAATTTATATTTCTGGTTGGTTAGGTGGTACAACAATTACAAGGACTGTAAATAGTTGATAGTCATCTTGACTTTTACCTCTTGAGGCAGCGGCGGCTGCGCCGACTGCGGCTGGGCCCGCGCCTAGGGCGCCCAGTCGTTCCGACAACTCCATGATGCTGTAGTGAGCATCCTGCACTCCTGGACCACCCTGGAATAGAGGGCAGCACTTACTGTAGTTTAATGTCTAGTCTAAAATCTCATTATGTATACATATTCACTATGAGGGAGAGGGGGTTATAAAAGTTGCTAAAATCATCACATGATTATTGGACAACCCCCAACTTACCGAGGTACAACCCTGTAAAGATCCCAGGAAGGGTCTGTGCTTCCGGTAAAGTATATTACCATACATTTTCAATTTTAACTAAGTATTATGAGCACAATTGAGTATCAAACCACATTTGGCTTTTTTGACTTTACAGCTGTTTACTATTAAATGCCGCATTATGAATAAAATATTTATGGTATATATAATATATTAATCTGCATCTTTTTGGCTGAAAAGAAAGGACACACATCCACAAGACCCAGGAGTGTGAGTGCAGGAGTGTGCTTCACCTGACATAAAATAGATAGCCCAAACATCCACTCATATTTGAGCAAACTAAAACAAGAAATAAAAAAACCGGCCAAGTGCGAGTCGGACTCGCGCACGTAGGGTTCTGTACCATTATCTATAAAAACGGCAAAAAAATCACGTTTGTTGTATGGGAGCCCCCTTAAATATTTGTTTTTATCTGTATTTGTTGTTATAGCAGCAACATAAATACATAATCTGTGAAAATTTCAACTGTCTAACTATCACGGTTCCTGAGATACAGCCTGGTGACAGATGGACAGACGGACAGCGAAGTCTTAGTAATAGGGTCCCGTTTTTACCCTTTGGGTACAGAACCCTAAAAAACCTCTTTGTAGCTACTTATCAGAGAGAGTAGACTATTCCAACTTAATGGTTGGCTGCTGAGTTAAGACTGTAGAAGAGAAGCGCCACATGCCCTTTGCATGCAGCACAAAGCTGAACTCCCTTTACCTTGTTATTATTAATTTATTTTGTGTATAATTTCAGTTTTGTCTAGTATTTTTTAGTCACTATGTTTTTTATTTATTATAGTACTCTGGGTAATCTCTTAAGAAATTAATAATTTAGAATCGTTTAGAACCTTAGAATCAAGCAACGGCAAAACCTCTCGTCAAACGAACTAAATGTAAATTTGGTCTTTGAGCAGAATTGGATAACTTCATTGTTTCCTCTGTAGGCGGCGCTGACGGCGTAAGTGTCGAAAGAACTCCCAAAGATTTACACCTCGGCGGGATAAGATCACGTAGCTTAGTTGGAAAAAGAGCAACCCTGCGCTGAAGGGGAAGGTGCGGGTTCGAATCCCGTCGAGATCGTAAATTTTTGGGATTTATTAATTTCTATGTTTTTTATGTTTTTATTTAAGTCTACACCTAGACTGAATCTCACCTGAGAAAGGTTCAGCCACGCTTGTGCAAGCTGAGTCAGTGTACCATCGTCTTCTATATCCTGAAGCAGCTTCAGCTGCTTGCGGGCCAGATCTGGTCTGTTCATGGCAAGCAGGCATTGGAGGGTAAATGCACGGAGCTCCAAAGATTCAGCATTATGTAGGATCCTTAGAAAAGAATAAATAATTTCTTGTGTTATCAGAGTTCTTAGTCTCTTCTTTAGTTTAGTTTACATACCCAAGCGACAGAAATTAACAAAACAATATACCTTTATTTCTGCGTCAGTGTTTTATATTAAGAATTTGACCTTTTTTAGTGTACATTTTGGAAATAAAGAATTTTTTATTTGGTTTGAATTAGATTATGATAATGACCAGGAGAACAGAAAATGTAGGATGCAACAAAGGTTCAATAGGACATTCATAAAGAATCTAAGTTGAAAAGTGCTTACTTCAATGCTGCTTCATAGTTTTCTTCATGATAGTAGATTGTTGCAGCCACAATAAGGAATGTTTCATTTGCAAGTTCAGTGCCTTTTGCCACCTGAAATAAAAACCATAAAAAAGTTGACTGATATTCAAAATCCCTATTATTATAAATTCAAAATAATTCTGTCTAAAACCTTCTTAGACCTAAACATTGAATGGATCTTATGTTTGACAAGGATACAGTTGGTATCACGGAGAAGGATGTTGGCTACTTTTTATGGTGGGATATTGCATGCCAAGCAACGGGTGCAATCTAGGAAATGATGAAACAACAGGTATGCCCTTACCCTAGCATCAACATCAGCAACAATCGCTGGCTTGTTAGCACCAGGGGTGAGGTACTCCACAAGGGTTTGTAGTGGTTGCAGCATAGGATCTGCAGTCTTCAGCTCCTGCAGAACTATCCTGGAGTTTCCCTGCGCGATGTACGCACGGTAGAGGTATGCATCGCGCAGCAGAGCTATCTGGGGTGATGATGGCTGGAAGGAAATCAGTACCTAATGAGGCGCAACTATGTTATAGATGTTTTATGGCATTTACAATGTCAATTGTCCACCGACTATGTGTGTGTGCTTCAGTCACTATCACCACTGAAGCACAGAATCGCGTAGTATTTATATTCTCTTTGGAAAAATTTATATGGTAGAAATTGTTTCATATTTAGATATTTATCTCAATTTATTGGTGATCGAGTAGTGCGTCGATATGTAAAGAAGCGAGAACCCGAATACAATGGCAAATCAAAGACCAATTACCCGTAATTTATCTATGATTTGCCATTGTATTTGGGTGTTTAGTGTTCGTGTTTTGTGATGAAACTACCCGTAGTTCCATCACAAAACACGAAAACTTGAGGCCGAAACGTCATCATCGTTCCAAAACAAAGGTTGGAAAGTAGGTAAATTAAGAGTCAGAGTACAATTATTTAGCACACAAATTACTCACAGATACACTTTGAGCCTCGTTGATAGCCTGCTGGTAATTTCCAACGTAAAAGGCATTTTTTACATCGAAAAGCTCATCAACATCTTGCTGCTGACGTGCCATTTTGACAAGTTTTTCGGTAATGTAATAATGTCCAATCCAATCAATCAAATCAACCCATTGGTTTATTCTGCAAGTGCTGCCAGCCTCTGTTCTTGGTTTTCCCCTAACTTCTCGTGAAATTCCCCTACATTTGGCTCTTTTCCAAATGTGAATTATATCTGTAGAGACACAAATTGAGGTGAATTAGGTATAATATTAAACTACTTACCCACAATATATTTTATTATATTGGATTCTTGGAATCCATTGTTTGGGTTTCCGATTCCAAGTCTTCATTGTTTGTTCCTAAAATCAAAGGTAAGTAGGTACATGTCATTTGTAAAATATTTAAAATAAAATCGGTTTTTAGATTAAAGTTCTACAGTATCTACACCAAGTTACGTTCGGACACACGAAATTCAACTCGTTTGTAAACCATCACAAAAACCAAAATAAAAAAATAATCCCTAAAAAATTACATTCAAAATTCCATAAGTAAATCAATTAAAAAGAAATAGGTACCTAAAAATAACAAAAGTCCACCAATTACAACTTCTTACTGAAATTATTGTTTTGGATATAGGTACATCCAACAACAAGGTTTTAGGGACCACTTGTTAAAAACACAAATAAAATAATTTATGGCAAGTGTCTCAAATCCGAAATCAAAATATAGTTTTGCAAACGAATCCAAGTTACGTATGTACAGTAAAAGTGGTCTAATTTTATTTTGACAATCCGGCAAATGCTCAAGAAACAGAAAAGGAAACAAATTCCTGAATACTTGACTAAGTGCTTTTGATGGCAATATTGGTTGACAATAGATGTTGTGACTCTTTGACGTTGACAACCAAAAAAAGTTGCTAGAACGCAAAAGAGGAAAGAGAGTCATGATAAAGCCATCTAGTGGTAAAATTAAACACTAGCTCATTTTTTTTATAAAATACCAACAGATGGCGGAAGTGGACTAAGCGTTAGCTAGCAGCATAATCTATCAATCATTGTATTGAATTGAATACGGGTAATTTGCAGTAGAATTGTACATTCCTCACTAGTAATGTGTCCAAATTTTTTTTTTCTTTTTTACCTATAAATAGACTAACGACATAATACCTACCACATAAATAAATACCTACTAGGTACCGTATGTAATTTTTGTCGAGCCCTCAAAACAACAATTGATTGTGTCCTATCGTACTCGGTACCTCATTCTTAGTAGGTAGGTAGGTATCTTACCTACCTACTTATGGTCCCAATGATCCCAATCCCAACACCTGGTGCTTACGAAAGAGCATCGTTATTTGCCTGATAAGCTATCAATTACTATTTATTAGGTCCTTATCTGCCCAAGTGTTCCTGTGTTGATTTGGAAACTAGGTTACGGGATAATACGGGTTGCTGAGTATGTAATACAAGCTGCTACTAAGCAGCCTGTCTACCTTTTATCAATAAATAAGTAGGAATGTTAGTGTTGCAGCCGGGACATTTACATAGGTAGGTAGTGGTGTACCTCCTTTTAATAGTACATTATTGCAAAGGCAGCGAAATAGGCAATTGCAGGTCGAGTATGAGTTTGAAGGTAAATATGATACTTCGCGTGTTCTTTATTCAAAAGTACCTAATGACAATATTTCCGCGCATGTTAGTTTCTAGCTGCTAACCCGTTTATTAGTATTCATCTATGCTAAAGATTCAATCGCCCACCCTCAGTAATCTGTGGCGGACTGACCGAGGGTCAGTGCAAGCAATGCGGTGAGTGGGCAATGCTAATTCGCGGTACCAATGCGAGCCCCTGTAACCTGTGGCGAGCTCAAAGCATCAACTCGGTGCTCTACACGTAGCTATCGGCAAGCAAACCCGGGCTCGTACCTAGAGTACCTACTCGTTAAAACGAAAATCAAAGTTACTAATTAGTTTTTGTGCAAACGCGTAGTTAAAGGTGACATAGGTACTTTTTGCTTGAAAACGAATCAGAAACTTCACTTTTTTCCGAGCGAATTTCCGAGTAGGTACCTAGGTACCTACTAAACCCCGCACGGTCTGTTCGTACATTCGTTCGAGAACTTTTGACACACCTACTACCAAAATCTAGATTCTAGATCATTTCGGATCTTAATCCTTCCATGGATTTCTAGAATGTTCCACAGACTTCTATAACGTTCCTTAAGCTTCTGGAAAGTACTCGAATGTTCCGAAATATTCCAGAATATTTTTCTACTTTCCAGACAGTTTATACCTACATAAACATGATTGTTTCTAGAGCTTTCTACGCATTTCGTATTTTCACGTCTTTCGAAAGCTCTAGAGACCTGAATGTTGACTGACTAACCACGGTAGTGTATTCTTAGTCTGAGAGTGTATTAGGTATATTATCTGTGCCACGGCAATGTTATCTACAGGGTGGTTTTTTGAGAAGGGCGGTGATGGCCAAGTCCGAAACCACGAGAGTTAGGGAAAAGTAGGTAGGTAGTGAAAGGAGTCATGCCCTCGATTTATAAAAACAATAACTGCATATATATTCAAAAAAAAATTGTTTCATCTAATTACTTAGGTAAAATTGAGATACTAAAAGTAAATCGTAAAAATGTGCTATTTCCTTTCATTTTTAGTTAAACATTTATTTGCAAAGATTGATCCTTATCAGCAACAAAATCAATCCATTGGTTCAATAATACAGGATGTATTTTTGTATTTTACAACACTTGGCTGGCTAAAAGGGTCTAGGGTTTACAAAAATTGCGTCTAGCGTTTTCGTCAAGTTACGCACGCAACTTGATAATGTAAATTTTAAAATGCATTTTGAGGGCACATATAGATTGTATAAAAAATGGTTGATGGTATGGTCGACGACGGTTTTTTATGTGTTTTTTCATTAGCACTAGAAACTAAATGACAATTTTCAAGAATGTAAAATTCATTGAGTTATTCTTTATTTTTTTTAATTACATAATATCTTTTTTTTATTCTTTGTTAAGAGTTATAAGTACTACCATAGTTAAGTACTACTAATAGTACTTCCACAGAACAAGAGTTGTTGTTGTTGTTCTGAGAGTACTTCAATGGTAATACCTACCCTTGTAATACCATAAGAATGACCTATTCTGTCATTGGTTGCCTGGAAGAAATCGCTGCTAAGCGATAAGGCCGCCCATTGTACGTTACGTATGTTTAATGTTTATATCTGTTTCTTTTAGTTTTATTTTGTGGTGTACAATAAAGAATTTTGTATTGTATTGTATTGTACAATAAATTTCTGTACTGTACAATGATTTTAATCGGAGGTATTTACTGTTGTTATGGGTATTTAATTTACTCTAAGGGCAGACCAGCCTACATTTATTTGAATCCAAATATGTTAGAAATAAACAAAATCTGATGTCGTCGCGCGTCGGTAGCTTTTGTACTTGCTGTATGCTCTACTTAGTCTGAGGCTGTATGTTTCGTAAATAATTACTCGCATATATGTAGGTACGTTGTTTTCTTTCAATGCAAAGCGTTTTATAGGTAGGTAGAAATTATTTTTATTCAGTTCATTCATATTTTCATTAGTGTTAGAAAAATCAGTTAAAACGCGAGTATCGGATATGATAATACATAGTTACTTTAATGATCTAGGTACATTTACCGTACAGCATTATAATTGGTATATTTATCTATATTTTACATAAAATTCCCTATAGTTTTATTTTTGCGTATTTTCACAATGTTCTTTTTTGTTCAACTTCTTATACGATGGCGCCATGCGCCATCCCGTTCGCTCGGAATGGCTACATAACATTTTGATACTCTTATAAAAATCAGACAGTAATTAATTACAGAAAAATATAATAATTACTCGACTTCTAAAAAAATTGGCTATGTTTGTATTGATGCTAACACAAGGTTCTTCCAAAACTTTCCCAACATTGAGTAAGTAATAAGTAATAGTACTCCAGTGTTTCCCAAGCAATTTATTCATTACTCCAAATTTTTTTTATTCATATTTTCAATTCCGTCTCGTCCCGACTAAAATCTACAATCATAGTGCATTGTGATTGTCGACAGCTGCTGTGCTTCTGAGAAAGGGAGCACAAAGCCGCGGCACACAGCTAGTGTAATAGTGGGTACCTTTCTGCACCGTGGGTTAGCATGGCAATGTTACTATGGATAAGGTGTGCCAAAATATATCTGCTAATAATATCATTGATTAGTTACCAGATGCCTCACTGGAAAAGCCTGACATAAATCCTAAAATCTATGGAAATATCCTGACATTTCAGCCAAGTAAAGCCAGCTATTATTTATTTACTTTAATTAATACGGTAACGCAACTCAAATTACATTAATCAAAGGACAGATACACAATTATTATAAATTAAATAATAATATTCCAACCTAAACCTAATATTCCGACACAAGTATTTGTTTGTGAATAAAGAAACTGAATTAATAGTAAATAACATTAAAAATAAACAATTTAAAATTAATTAAACAAATTTTATACAGACACATTCATATAATTACTAATTTAGCAAATCGGGGTTCATCTTTGGACCCGAACCGTAACCACTAAGATATTCTGTGCCACCCTTTAGCTGATGCAATGCTTGCAGAAATCTCGAGATAAATGGGGTGCGTTTTTGAATGAACTTGAAAGTCCCGTGCGAATTTATTTCTAGATTTTGATTTATTATGCCCCTTTCTTTGTATTAAAAAATAATGAGATTGGGATTGAGGGTAGCTGAATGAAGGTTATGAGAATGCAATTCGTTTCTATATCACATTATTTTTGATTTTTCCGTCATATCTGACAAAATTTACATTTTCTGATTCCATCTTTTTGCGTCGAGGTTAAAAAATGGGTTAATTTACTTACTGGTCATTTGGCGTATTGGTCATTTCACGTATTGGTAATTTTGCGTATTCATGATGTTATTTCTATTGGTCATTTCACGTATTGGTAATTTTGCGATTGGTCATTTTGCGTATTCATGATGCTTTTTTCATTGGTCATTATGCGTATTGGTTAATGTGCGTCTAAACGTAACCTACCTACACACTACACATGAAAATGGTTTGGGAAATAAACCAATACTTAATTACTAGTGATGCGACAAACAAGTATTACATACCTATTCGGCAAAATCGTTCGGCTTAATTTCTGAAAGCATCTGAATAAATAGTATACCGTACCGTAGAAAAATGGAATTGAAATAAGTAGGTATACACGTTTTTTTTAACCATCCATTTAATTGTAAGTAAAATAACAAAAGGATTTACATTTAAATAAGGTAGGTTAAGTAATGTATGTAGTAGGAGGTATTCTCTTATGTGATGTCTCTTTGTAATGTTATTTTATGGTGTACAATAAAGCATTTTTGTATTGTATTGTATTGTATTCTTCTAATTTAGGGATGTAAAAAAATATCGATACTTATAGAATCTTCTTTAATGGTTATTATCAAATTCATGGTTATTTTACAACCCTGATCTATACGTTCGTTTTTATTTAGGTCCAACTTAGTTTATTAAATTTAAAGTTCATAATTTATTTATACCTAGGTACCTAATACGATTACTTGGATAGAATCTTGTAGTGTTGATCCAACACATTTACACTTTACATAAAAGTAAATTATGTTGCAAACAACAATAAACAACCTCCTCATTCTTCCTTTAATCCTAGTACTCCAGGTAAACAAAGGCTTCCACGGAGTACCTATTGAAATTAGCACAAAGGTCGATGAACTCCGGCAGCTGCCGGGCGAAGGGTCGCCCAGCCAAACCCTTCACGTAGAAACCCTTAAGGTATCCGAGTTTCAAGATTTGCCCGTAATTTGGTGTTTAGCGATTTTTCATTTTATATTCGTCTTTTGATCTACGTTTCAGGTGCTCTCGGAACATAAAGTAGCTATTATGAAACGTATGAATTTGGTACATTAGGGAGGCTTCCGTCAACTGGGACCGCTACCTATGACATTCACTCTTATCGGTTTCAGCAATCTCTTTCATTTCATGCACGTGTTTCTAGAACCCGAAATCTAAAGTTTCAGACACCTACTTGGGATTCTTACTATGAACAGAGCAGAGTCCCATCCATCCCGGTGGGACTCTGTTCTGTTCATAGTAAGATGCTATATAAATTTCAACAATTTCTCAAACATTTCTAACAATAGATTGCGTTATCTGAGTACCAAGAAGCTTTGATAAAGAAAGCCCGCCAAAGGCGTATCAATCGTCGATTCCAAAAACATTTTTCACTTATTTTGTTAACAATTTCTAATATACAGATAACGTTAAATCAGTATTTTAAGAAACAGGAAACGGATGTCATTCGCTATACTTACTTGGAGCATCCGTTTTGGCCGAGACAGATCTCAAGACGCACAAAAGGGCCGAACTACAAAGGTACATCTGCTGAAGGCAGATGGCAGGCGAAAAAATTTTACCTGGGATTTCATTGTTCATCTTGAACTTGAGATGTACTTACTGATGTGACAATGGAGCTGTAAAATGTCGGATAGTTTTGCTTTGAACTTATATTCTATAGTTTTATTGGTACGTGTAAGGTATTTTACTAAGCTTCTATTTATTGGGGTACTATTACTAAAACTAGAACAGTTGATTGGTCAGTCGGTACTTTTCACAAATACCTACCTTGCTACCTACTCCGTTGCCTTAAGAATTTCAGTCATAAGACAGATTTAGATTTCAAATTTCAATCAGCACAAGCAAAATAAGCACCGTTTATATTAATAAATTACCAATAAATTACTTACTATAAATTATGAACGAATCGGATTTGGTTGGTAATATTATTTTATATCAATAATGTAATTTTAAATGTTCCTAAAAACGAATATTGGCGTCATCGATTGGCGTTGATTAACTAAATATTGTTTACAATCGAACTAGAAATAAACTTACGTACGAGACATATTTAAATATTACAGACTTTTACGGTTGCTTTTAATTAAAGCTTTTTGGTGACGCTTTTATTAACATAAGTAATATGTTTAGCATAATATTATTATATGTTTAATGAACTAGCGGTCCTGGAAGACGTTGTACTGTCCTAGTAACGGTGTGATCACGACGTCATCTACCTACTGGGTTGAATTGTATTTTCAAACTATTCAAATCGATCCAGGCGTTAAGGAAGAGTTTGGTAATAAACAAACGGACAGAATATTATATTTTAATATAAGATAACTTACACTTATTAAAGTATCATGGTCTGCCCTGACTTCGCACGGGTATATTATCATTAATAAAAATCATGAATAATAATAATAATGCTGGACAATTCACACAACATTATCTAGCCCCAAGCAAAGCAGAGCTTGTGTTATGTATGAGTAGGTACTAGATAACTGATATGCATAATTTATTACAATACAAAAATAGATATTTTTATCATACAAAGAAAACGACCAGAACACCCTGAACAAAATATGTCTGCAGATCGTACAAACATTTGTCGCTAGGCGGGAATCGAACCCGCAACCTCCTGCGTCGCAGGCAGACCTTCGCCCACCGCTCCACAGAGGTCCACGGAGGTAGATTGGAGTGAAAATTTGTAAAAGGAGGTATAACTATTTAAAAAAAATTACGCTTTCTATGTACAGTTTGTGTTTTATTTTCAGCCTTGATAGGGAACTTCAAACTTTCAGCAGTCTTACAATGTCTGACAGTAATTTTAAAAATTCAGAATTTGAAAGCTTTTACCTCATGCATGCGCACCCTATTAACTGCAAAGCACAAATCGCTCACAAAGAGAAATCGGCACTGCATCAATCCATGCACTCGTCTTTCTATAGCTTTCCTTTACCTGGGGCGCAGCCCAGATCTTTTATAATAAGATCTTTGATCTTTTATTACATGTAACTATCCTGGGGTCTTAAAATCATTCGGGCATAACAGAACCTACCGATCTATTATACCTTTTGAAATCATTGCTTACTTAGCTGCTTGGGTTGTTTTTTTATACCTTTGTCAAGATTAATTTTGCGAAATGTTATCAATCAAAGCTTGTCTACATTCCCATCGTCTGCTTGGACAGAAACAACATGATAATGAGGCACCTTCGTTGATGATGATGTGTGAGATGTATCTCGCGTTAGATTAGTCTGATGTGTAAAAGGTGGATGAGGGGTGAGAAAAATACTAACCGTTTTCGTAGCTTGGTGTTTTTTTTTATAAACCCTTTATAGTCTACTAGCAGCGCCTCGCGGTTTCACCCGCGTAGTTCCCGTTCCCGTGGCAATTCCGAGATAAAAAGTAGCCTATGTTCTATTCCAAATTATAATCTATCTCTGTGCCAAATTTCATCCAGATACGTTCAGCCGTTCTAGTGTGATTGAGTAACAAACATCCATCCATCTATCTATCCATCCATCCAAACTTTGACATTTATAATATTAGTGAGATATTGCGATGCTTTCGTTGGTGGTTTTAATTATAATAAATAAATAATAAATGCACGAAGTGCAGACTAAGTGAACCTCACTCACTCCATGGGTATGTGAGTACTGAGTACCTACTTACTTTCACTTGTCTATTTTATGCAACTTTTTCGCGGCGTTCGTCGGTCGTCAATCGTCATCGTTGGAGCTGTAGAAGTGTCTCTCGCGTTACAAACCCATACGAAAAAGAGAAGGCCCGAAAAAACGTTTTTTTAGGGTTCCGTACCCAAAGGGTAAAAACGGGACCCTATTACTAAGACTTCGCTGTCTGTCTGTCCGACTGTCACCAGGCTGTATCTCATGAACCGTGATAGTTAGAGAGTTGAAATTTTCACAGATGATGTATTTCTGTTGCCAAACAAAAACAAAAAATAACAACAAATACTAAAAAACAGTATAAAATAAGTATCTAAGGGGGCTCCCATACAACAAACGTGATTTTTTTGCCGTTTTTATAGATACTACTGACCCTTCGGGCGCGAGTCCGACTCGCACTTGGCCGGTTTTAATTTTTTAATTGCTTTAAATTGAGTATTTGAGAGAGAGAGAAACACTGAGTTTAGAATTGAGGCTGTAGATTAAAATAGCTTCTGCTCGCAATTTCGAACACGCTTTTCAAGCAGCTTAGGTATCTCCGTCCCCGAGATACCATTTTCCTCCCTGCCGATTTTCTTTAAGATTCGTTCAGCTGTTTATGCGTGAAAAGGTAACAGACAGACAGGGATACTTTCGAATTTATAATATTTACTAAGGTTTACTAAGGTTTTTTGTTAAAGTGCTTACCTGCACTTTGGGTATCTCTAAGAAATGAAATAAGTTATTGAAATGAATTAACTTATTTATATACACTTTTTTTTTCGATTTCGGCAGTAAGACTTGGTGAGATTTGGCTCGCTATTATTAGCAAATTATTATTGCCGAATAAAATAAAATTACACCTACCGTTATATATTATACGTAAGGTACCTACTAAAGTGCTATGTTCCATATTATGTCCAAAAGTTAGAATTCGAATTCCAATCGGCCGAATGAGTATCGTTATTTCGCATCACTAATAGCACAGTCTGCTTAATACCTAGGAGTAGTCAGAGACGAGATAAATTCCACGGACGTAGTATCAGTAAGAAATAAAGTGAAGCTCTCAATAGTATGGCCATCCTCTGTACGTTACGTACGCGTACGCACTCACACATTGACATCATATTCTGCCCATCGTCCGCCGTTAAGTAACTCTTTAGACGCCTACTGATTACAAGTATTGCAAGTCGCCAAGCGAACTATGGATAGAGCTATGCTCGGAGTTTCTCTGAAGGATAGGATTCGCAACGAATACATCCGACAGAGAACCAAGGTTATCGACATAGCTCAAAGGATTAGCAAGCTGAAGTGGCAGTGGGCTGGCCATATCTCGAGAAGAACCGACAGCAACGGCCATTCTCGCCGTGGACCAAAACCTATAGGGTACCTACTTCCCGTTGAGCTAGAATCATGATAATTTGACTTGTCAAATTATCATGATTCTACTATAAATATACTATAAATAAAAGACCTTGTTTCTTGAAACAAGGTCTTTTATTTATAGTACCTACTTATTTTATTTATTTATTTATTTATTTATTTATTTATTTAGATGGAAAACAAACAGCTTATGAATCTTAAATACTAGGAACAATGGTGGTAGGTATAACTTAAGCTTAAGAGTTTTCACTTATATGTATAACGTAAATATGCTTAAAAATAAAAATTACATAATCTGATAAAGTTGATACAAGACAAATAAAATATAATAATGAAATTTAAACTGAGTTTATAGTGCTGTGCCTGTTTGTTAACAAATACGGAGTAAAATGTTGGTCTAAAGAGTCATAAAGTACATCCCTTTTATAAAAAAATAAAATAATAAAAAATATAATAAGATACTACTTTAATATATGAATAAAATAATATGTAAATATAATATATAAATAACTGTTTATGTAACGTTTAAATAATTACATACTGCTAAGAATTGAAGAAAGCCATGGATACTGTGTGTTTAAATATATTTTGGTTGGTGTGGAATAGATCAATTTGTGAGTAGTTTGTGTTATAGGTATGCATTGTGCGAGGCAGGTATGAGTTCTGACGGTAGTTAGTGGAGCACGTCGGGTAGTATAACTTAAGATTGCTTCTACGAGAGGAGCGACCAGAGGGTATCGATAATTTGATGTCTGATAACAGTGAGGGGGCGTCAACTACGTTTAACAATATATTATGGAATAGTGTTAAATCCGCGGCTTCTCTCCTGCTTTCCAAAGGTAACAAGTGATGGTGTTTACAGCTGTCAATATAATCTGGAATAAAGATCCTATGTTTGAAATTAATAAACTTGAGGAATTTCTTTTGTGGTTTCTCTAGTTGGGTAATATATTTATTATATTGAGGATTCCAAGCCTGGGAGGCGTATTCTAGATTACTCCTAACTAGTGAACAATACAATATTTTTAGCGTCTTCAGCGATTTGAAATCTCTAGTTACTCTAAGAAGAAATCCTAGTGTCTTCATGGCTTTTGCTGTGATCTTTTCAATATGCTTGTTAAATAATAATTTAGAGTCCAGTGTAATTCCTAAATCTACAATTGTGGTCGTACGAGTAAGCGACTTGCTATTAATTTTATAGTCAAAAGAAAAAGGAGGAGAAGTTCTATGGAAAGACATACAGTAGCATTTCTGAACGTTAAGGTCTAGCTTATTAACGGAACAATAAGCATAAAGGTTGTCCAGGTCTTTCTGCAGAAGTGAGAGGTCAGAAGTGGTGGTTATATTCTTCATTATCTTCATGTCGTCCGCATATAGAAGAAATTTTGAATGAACAAAACAAGAGGAAATATCATTTACAAAAATATTAAATAGCAGGGGACCGAGGATCGAGCCTTGTGGAACTCCCGAAGGAATCAATGATGGATAGGACTCAAAACCATTCAGAACTACAGCCTGGCAGCGACCCTGGACATACGAGGTAAACCACCTAAGTAGATCACCTCGTATTCCTGCAGCGCAAAGCTTCGTGAGTAGGATAGAGTGGTCTATACGATCGAAAGCCTTGCTATAGTCCGTGTAGATTATATCCACTTGACTTCCCGATTCCATGCCAGCGGTGACCGCGTCGATAAAAGTGACAAGGTTGGTGGTAGTGGACCTACCTTTAAGAAACCCATGTTGCTGAACTAGAAAAGAGTGCTTAAGAGCTCGGTAAACTTGTTCGTGAACTATCTTTTCGAGGACTTTGGCCAACACACACAATTTTGAAATGGGTCTATAATTGCATACCTCGCGTTTCGAGCCCTTTTTGTGGATGGGTGTTATAGTTGCACTTTTCCAAATTACGGGCATGACTCCTTCTGTAAGAGATCTTTTGAAAAGCACACTAACAGGGTACGCAATTGAAGTTGCACAGTTTTTGAGAATGTGTGGGTGAATGTCATCCG
The DNA here is from genome assembly GCA_947086465.1 of Eupithecia exiguata. Taxonomy (NCBI): domain Eukaryota; kingdom Metazoa; phylum Arthropoda; class Insecta; order Lepidoptera; family Geometridae; genus Eupithecia; species Eupithecia exiguata. The sequence continues at coordinate 4,989,912 of OX352243.1, read as the reverse complement.
GGCCGGCTGACTTATTACAATCTAGAGTTTTTAAAGAGCGAAGGATGCAAGACGGGGCCACTTCAATAGCGCATATGTCGGCGGAAGGCAAAGGTAAGGCTGTCATAATAGGAGGTGCTGGTGAGGATAAATGAGAAGCTAAGGTAGAGTCGGCAGATGTAGATACAAGCGACGATAATGAAGATGATGAAGAAGAGGAAACAAGAGAAGTGGGCCCTGCAATTGGAGTTGATGCTAAGTAGCTTGAATCAAAATAGTTTGCAAAAGCATTACAAATGCTTGGACCTGTGGTTAGATTGGTTGTTTTGTACGTCATAGATGACGGGTAGCCATTGTGTTGCTTATTTGACTGGATGTAAGACCAGAAAGCTCGAGGGTTATCTTTAATGGAATGTTCAACTCTTTCAATATAATTACGATAGCATTGGTGTTCTTATAATTATTATAATATTTAGTTTAGTTACGGAACCTTCGTTGCGCGAGTCTGACTTGCACTTGACGTTTTTTGTTATATTCCCTTACTTTTAACAAGCTTTTAACTAACCAAAAAAAAAGTAATGATACTGGAAGCCATGGGTATCATACAATTTTTTTTCGGTTTCAAAAATTATCGACTTTGGTTATTAGATGCACACCGTAGTACGTGATCAGAGCTTGAAATAACTAGGTAGGTTAGGTACCTACTCACCTAACATACCTACTATCGTATCTGCTGCGATGCGTAGTGCGTACCTAGACAAGAAGTACCTATGAGGTACCTGAGAGCGAGGTAGTGTGTGTGTAGGGCGGGCGGGATGCGACGCAGCTTCCGCCGCCGCGGCCGCCGGTCGCGCCTGCAACCGCCCCGCCCCCCTCCCCGCGCGTCGCTGGCGCGGGGCGACGGGGCGCGTGCGCGAGCCGGCCGGCACATCGTCAGTCCACCGCCGCGCCGCATACAGAACACACGCGCGCACCGCTGCTAAACCGCGTTCGCAATATCGAACTTACTATACCAGTGATCGAGAGGGAATCCTCTCGTAGTCAGACAAGATAGCTTCTCAAGTGGAAATGCCGTCGAGTAGCCTGTTCGCAGACCTGAGCGGTGGGGGGAGTTTGGTGGAGGACCAGAGGGCGTTCCAACTGGCGCTGGAACTCAGCATGCTGAGTCTCGGAGAGCCGATGCCTGCGGGGCCGCTGGGCAGTCCGCTGGGCTTCGCGCCGCCGCAGGAGGACCGCGCCAAGAAGAGCCAGAACATGACAGAATGCGTGCCGGTGCCTTCTTCCGAACACGTAGCTGAGATCGTCGGCAGACAAGGTTCGTTTATACTATCCACTGTTTTATCTGAGGGTACTTGTAAGTCTGTCTAGTGTATTCGTCGTGTGCAACGCAGCTCACCGTCTCCGATTGCAACGAGCGCAGTGCTACCCTCGTGGCTCGAAGCTCGGATCAGCTGTAGAGGTTATTCGGTGTCAGGCGACCGGGGCGAGTGAGCTAGCTACCCTTATGTAAGGGCGCACGTGCTGGTTTTAGGTTATGTTCGATCTAGGCTTCCACAGAAGATCCTCTCGGTGGACGTGAAGGATTTGTTTGTACCGTGTTTTGTTTACCCTCCATCCGCTCGCTTCTCGTAGCAGTCACAGCTCGTGTGATAGTTCGTACGGAGCTCGTAGACTCCGTAGCGCGTAGTTACGACCCTGTCTGTAGATTTTTGGCCTGTCTGTCTGTAGCTTGTCCTTAGTTTGTCAGTGAAAATAGGTACGTAGCTGTTCTCGTCACGAAATTAAAAATCGTCTTTTGGCAGGCTGCAGGCTTAACAAAAATAGCTTGATTTGTGTTGTTACCTAGGTACCTACGATCTTCGAAACAGGTACCTACTTTCCATGCAGAGATGAAAGAATTTTCCATGTTAGATTGGTGATTGCTTCGGGCTGATTGGCTTTATTTGCGTGGGTAGGTATCTTCCTACCTACGCGTAAATTATTGATCAGATGTGTATAATAGATAAGTAAGGTAGTTAATAATTTCCTACAAAGTAGGACGAAAGCTTTCTATTTTTATATCATCCTAGCACGTCAATGCTATGGGAGCCTGGAGGTACAGTTCGCAGAAAATAAAGTCTTGGGAACTTACAACCGGTAGGTATTTATTTATTGAGCCACCAGAGGGCAGAGAAATCAGCCAAAGCAGATACACTTAAAATCACAGAAAATACCTCATACTGATAAACTCAAATAGATAGTTGTCAAAACACATACATACAAACTAATAAAGGACATGTACCGTTACTTAGTTAAGGTACCTACCCTATCTCCTTATGTTAATTATATTATTTAGCATTGTTAAAAAAAAACTTACCAAAGTCACACACTTCCTTCAAAATTTTGACGACCTCTGCGGCGCGGTGGGCGAAGGTCCGCCTGCGATGCAGGAGGTTGTGGGTTCGATTCCCGCCTTGAAACCAATATTTGTTCGATCTGCAGGTATTTGTTCCGGATGTTCTGGTTGTTTTCTATGTATAATAAAAAATATATTGATCTATGTAATGTATTGTATTAAGTATAATATCAGTTATCTAGTACCCATAACACAAGCTCTGCTTAGCTTGGGGCTAGATAATGCTGTGTCAATTGTCCAGCATTATAATATGAAATGAAATGAAATATTTTTTGAAATGAAATGAAATATTTTTATTCGAATAAAAATATTTCATTTCATTTCAAAAAATATTTCATTTCATTTCATATTATAATGCTGGACAATTGACACAGCATTATCTAGCCCCAAGCTAAGCAGAGCTTGTGTTATGTGTTATATATTCATTTATTATAATAATAATAATAAAAAAAAGATTACTGCTCTAGGTATGTATTTAGTTCGCCACGTCATATAAGTATGGTAGGTACCATTTCTACGGAATTTTATTTAATGTTCTATTCCCATAGAAACGCTCCTCCATCTTGCCCTTAACTTAAATGGATTCGGGTCTCGGAGCATCCCGGCGTTCTAATTAAAAGGTACATTCGGCAAAAAAAGCCCAAGGGTTGTTTTTTTCTCCTCAGGGCAAAAAAGCACCGACAAAGTAGTTCGCGGTACCCTTATCTGGGTCTAATTCTTCTCGACTTTGGATAGAATCGATTATCTCAGATAATATCTTGCAATTCATTTGATGTTGAAGAGATATGGTGAAAAAGTTTGTTTGACGATCTATCGGTCATCATCATCATTATAGTAAAGAAGAGCATTTTTCGAGCTATAGCGATCGCCTCATAATCATTATTCGTTAAAATAGAAAATTCAGTAACTTATTACAAAAATAACCTAAAATCAATAAGGAACGGAAACCTTTCATTTTAAAATTTAATTGATTAGTCGCTAAAAATAAACAATCGGTTTATGGTATTAATTCTTTCATCTTATCGTTCTACTTAGATACCTACGGAATAAGGAAAACGACAACATCTTGTCAAATTGAGAAAATATTAAACTTACTATTAATAAATATTGAATTACTGGATATCGCACTCAGTCTCTCTGAATAAACAATCAAAATTATGAATTTGGCATTCATGAATAATACACACTACTTTTTATATTTTAAATGCTGTATTTAAGCTTATTGAATGAAATTCCAAAGAGACGAGAAAAAATTCAACGTCGTTATTAAAAATTAATCACCGAGTGCTTTTGTCTCAGTTAAAATATGTCTCATTCCTTTATAAACGCTATTTTTTCCATTTTTTATGTAATTGCTTTCAATAAATACAACCTAAAAGCAATTGTTTGCTTTAGGTTGTAAAGGTTTACACACAACTTTTAAGCTCTAAACTAGGTGAATTTTTCAAGCATTTACTTATGGGCAGAACTGCAATTTTAGCAAAGAATCTTGAAACTCTCACTATAAAAAATTCTGCAAAATGTCCTTATTGATTGGAAACTGGAGAATTAGAAATGCAAATATGTAGTATAAAACAATGATAACAAAGCAATAACCAATAATGTATTATAGCAATTTCAGAAGTATTTATTGTAATAGAGCAAAGCATCTGCAGGAGCTAAGTACCAGCGCTATTAACCAGCCCTGAACCAGTACAAACCTTCGGTTATACAAACGACCTGTTTTACTCAAACCTTTCCCATACCCAGAGAACAAAACAATACTCAACTATAGAACGAACATACGCCTTTATAACTACAGTCCCTTGCATTTCCAGACAGGGCAACTGGTAAAACGAGAGCAAAAAAGCACAACTGGCCCTTGCAACCTTGTCAAACTACTGTGCGCGCATTCCCCCAGCTCGACTGACGAGGACGAGAAAACCCTTACAGCGACAAAGTGCCAACGCAAGTCGCACGTATTGTTGTTATATTTAGGTCGTTTCGGTCTGCTTCCCTGGCTTTCCGATGTTTTAATGTAGTGATAACTTTATTTATTAACTTGGTAACGATTGTACAGAGTTTAAACTTCCTTTGATAGCGTCGTCTATTATTCAAGTTGCCAAACTTTTAAAGCTTCCAATTAGATAAAACTCGAAAACGACTTTTTTTACTGGCTCCTTTCAATACAGTCCTAACAAACGTTTCTGCTCTTCAAACTGAAAACTATGTAGTACACATTTCTATAAACTATTGTAGGCAGGTAGCATGAAATCTCGTTTAATACATCTAAAATTATTATTTCTCGATTAAACAAAGCAATAAACATACAAAGGCAGAGAAATTCAATACGAGAGGACCTTTTGATGCATTCTATGGAAGCTTTTTTTGCGAGCCGTACTTACCTGTAATTTCTTACCTGTTTATTTTGTCAGGTAAATTGTATGGGGCTTATGATAGACTAGTTAGTAGTTGAGTTATAGGGACCTGGTAGTAGGTTTTTATTTTTCAAAACAAAACAATCTAGTACAAAGATAAGCCATCTATCGATATCTTGGCCAAACTCCTTGTGTGTTTAAAATGACGCGGCAACAGAGTGAATTTTAGGTTAACTAACCGCTCATTGTTTACAAACATGCTACAAGCAGTTTGGCTAAGGCTTACAATTATTAGTGGGAATGGCTTCCACGGTATATGAAAAAAGCTATAAGCTAAGGTATAGCGCCAATTGTAGTCTTCAGTTTATGATTTTGCAAAACTTATTCATGCAAGACGATTCATTCACAAAAGGATCTATAAATACATCAATTCCAAGGATACCAAACTATTGTATACATTTCTATAAACTATGGCTTATTGTCAATTCTCGTCAAAACCCATAAACGACCTTTTAACAACGCACTTTCAATGATCTGAATATTAAGCAGTGTGTAAAAAAGCTCGCAAAATGGACCTTATGTATATAGACTTAAGGAAAAGGGAATTGAGTTGTCTTTGACATGATGACATCTGTTAAAGACGCAATACGAAAACGAGGTTGTTTAAAATTCGAGTTTACGCACAGTAGTGACGTCACATCCGGTGCAGTAGGGCTGCGAACTTCGCGTCCGGTCTTGAGCTTTGCAAAACAGCTTTCGATCAATTAAACCACAAAAACAAACAATAAGAAAGGCGGTTTGGTTCGTAGAAGGCAGCAATGAAATGTTTTATTGTGACAATTTAATATGAATTAAGTATACTTACCAAGTAATAGTTTACTGTTTCGGTTAAGGCTAATATATTGTCGCAAATTATTGTTACCCATGGGCATCAGAATTCGGCCTGAAAAGAGACAAGAAGAAAATTGTAACATGCCAACCCTACTTTATCAACAGTCGATAAAACTTGTCGATGATCGTCGGATCCTGTGTCGGCCTGTTTGTTGTTTTGATTTGTAGTGACGCGCCACGGTGTTTTTGCATCTTATCGATGTATTGTAGTGTTGGCCGCGGACAGGTTGAATTCAATTACGATCAAGATCTCGAGTTATAAATAAATGTCGGGTGGTTTTATAATATCTTTTATACCTTTATTCTCCGATCTGTTATTTTGCAATAAATGTATTTTATTTTCTTGCAATTTTATGTCTTCTGCGTTCAAGTCGAATCTAAATTCTCTAGATAATCAAATGAGAAAAACAATTGTAGTAGTTGTTCTATGGACTATTAAGTGTTAACAATTAACCAGCTCACCTTATCTACATAACTGTAGTCATATAAATAGAACAGGCCATTCCTTTAAGGGAACGAAGCATCCCAAGTATGTCCCGGTGCATGTTACCAAGTTCCCAGCGTTTCGGTAATTCATCCCCGTCCGTCAAGCCGGTTCGGAACCGGTTCTACATCAATGACTGCCAACCCTCGACGCTATGACTACCAACAATAGTAACATACTGGTTTCGAGAAGGCCGCACTATCGCATTTTAATAAGCCGTATTGACTTGTCTCGTAATGACGGCAAAAATAGCCAATAACGAATAAAGGTACCCATTACGGATAATCGACGCAATTTTCGTACATAAAACGAAAGAGGAAACAATCAGGAATTGCGCACGTGTGAGTGGAATGTACCAGGAGTGCAGCAGCTCGCGCAAGTGGACGTGAACGAAACGAGTAGATTCGCACTGGCTCGGCGTGCGCTCCGGTCGTCGGCACCGCGCTCAGGGTCAAGGCTTCGCTCCTGCTGCTCGCCTGGTCGCGGCAGGCACCGCGCGCTCCCGCTGCAGCGGAAATGCCCGCTAAAAGCGAAACTGCCACTGACTTATGCGATTTCCCACGGCTCCACTGCTCAGCCCGTGCAATGTAAACAAACGCTCCATCTAACACTAGACCACTCCACGCTCCGTTGAACTCACGCCGATGGACATAAAAGCTCCGTTCACTAGAACGGCTATAAAACTAGAAACAAATTTAAAGTATTTTAACGATCGCTAAATTGAGCTCAAATCCAGCCGCGATAACAAGATTACACAAATCTTCTATTCGTTGACAATTTTTGAATGAAACTACTCCGGAGGTGAAAAAATAAAGGAGCACATGTCCCGCGCCGAGACGTCCCGAAATTCCAGAGCCTCGTTTTTTGTACGCCTTGACAGATGCATTCTGGGATGCCGCAACCGCATCTTTCGTCCTTATCGCGCCTCGGAAATTAGATCCTAAGTCGAACAGCCCCGGGGCCGCTCCTCTAAGGATTTGAGGGTTATTTTGAGGAACATCCGTCCTTGTCGCTCGCCTGGCGCCGCCGCTGGCGAGGAGGAGGCATCGCCGTTGTTTGTATTGCGCACGTCGTAACAGCATTCTTAAACGCTACTACTTTTTGTTTGACGTGAGCGATCTTTAAACGGATAAGTCTGTAATAATTTCCAATCATAGCTGGCGAAAGAAGCGGCACCACAGCACCCTCGTCTGCGAAACTTAGGGCCCGTAATGAATGACTTCCTAATTGCCGCCGCAGCATAACCCGTAATCCGGCGCGAAAACAGCTCGCCGTTTAATTGTAGACCTTGAGCCGTTTCGTTCCTGAGCTTCAAATCGAATGTCAAACGTCTCGCGACATGTACTTCTGGGGGCGAACAGCGTATGGTCCAACGGGTCGAGGACGCATTCGGAAATGGGGTCTTATTCAGAGGCAGCAGGAGCTGATTCGGTCTGGTCGTGTTCTGAGTTGCGGCGTTCCTGGCTCTCGCTGGCATTTGTTGCTTTATAGAGCGACAAGTCGATATGCTCCCGCACTAATGTTGACAACAATCCATCTCGGGCTGTCACCCGGCGCCGCGAATTAGACTCACTCCCATTTCGATTTATTCCTCATCCAGGCCGGTAATAAGAGGTAATTCCGCAGACGAGTTTCATTATTCCAACGTAACTACACGATAGCAATTTCTCGAAGATATATTTGTTGCGGACTACATTATTGTGAGGAAAAAATCATGTACTGGTTTTTGTGAGGGTTTAATGACAGGATATGATGTTAATGTGCGAGTCAGGGATACAGATGTGCGGCGCTGTCGCCATGAAGAATCGTCCCGCGATCCACCTCCGCCTGATCGCGACACGTGGTGCCGAACGGCACATTTGTAATCCATCGACCTAGTAAGCAAATTGGAATCGACGGTCACAGGCACACTCATCTGCCAGTCGATGGATCCATTCAAAATCGAACCAATTTGTGCCCTAACGACAAACGAGTAACCGTTGTTTTGACTTTTAATATCCATTACGACTTAATAAAAGGTAAACGTAAAAGCACCATCTGCTTGCAACCGTCGAAGGTACCAGTGGTGGCCACCTGCCAACGGTTCCCAACCGTCTTACCCTCCAAGTAAAATACCTTAACTTACGCTATTGTAAAGTACCTTTAGACTCTTGCAAGAGTTTTTGAAAGGGAGCTTTAGGGGGTCCGGTTTTCAAACGATAAATCACCCTACATATGTAACGGTTGCACAAAACAAATTAACATAAATCTATTGTTGTTAGTATGGACCTTGTTCATTGCCTGGCACCAACCAACCACACACAAATAATTAAAATCCGTGCATCGGTTACTCGACTTTTTAACTTTCCCGCCAGTCCAGTCTATAAGTAGGTTATATGAGAATTATCTTGTGGAAATTCTCGAAATAAGGTAACCGAAAAACCGAACTTCCTTCAATACTTCGATTTAAAAATGTCGCTTGATCGATATTAGCTGAGCAGGTGCAAGCAGTGTGTAACTATGACTAGGTAACCACTGCGAAATGCCAAAGAATCGACATAACGAGGAGCAAGCTCATTATGAATAGCTCTCCTTATTTGAATACTTCGCTGTAAAATGTAATGTTTTCTTGTTCGAGAGGACTAGTCAAATATTTATGTAAATTACGACTGTTGCTTCGTTATTTTAACGGGTTTATAGAATTTTGTAGTATGTCTCGAAGGATTCTGGGAAATGTTTGTTTTTTAGGGTTCCGTACCTAAAAAGGAAAAAAGGAACCCTTATAGGATCACTTTGTTGTCCGTCTGTCAACCCATTTTCCTCAGAAACGCGTGGAGGTATCGATTTGAAATTCTCATCATATATATACTCGGCTTCGTAACCTCTTGGAGCTGCGATATAAATCAAACTCCTAAGTCAACGCAATCTAAAGTTACAGCCGTTTATGCGCAATTTTTTTGAATTTTAAATGGAATCATATGCACACAAAATCTATAGGGTACTTCCTGTTAACTGAACTGCGAAGCTTTTCCAAAGCTTCGCAGTTCAGTTGCGTCAAGCATGCGTAACAAAAGACTTTCCCATATTTTTCTATGTAAGTTAAGTAGGTATAGTTATGTACTTAACTTTATCATTAAAGAAAACTATAGTCAAAGAATAGAAACGAATAAGATATACACATATAGAAAACACTTTATTTAATAATCACACAAAGAAAAATATTACACTGACAGAAATGCTTAGAATAGAAGAACTACGCATTAATTAGAACTAGTACGTATATATTTAAGATTCAAACTTATGTTATGAGTAAGTTGGATTAATTTGTTGTCACAAAAAGTCAACTAGGTATAATAGAAATAATCTCAATCAATAGCCATTCAACCTTCTGTCAATCCTAATCATAAATAATCGCATCGCGGACGCTCTCGAGTTGTCGTTATCCAATCGAGTTGTTGTATCGCTTTTATTACGAGCGGGGAGACAGCTGTGCTTTCCGTTGACACAACGGTCAGCAGGTCGGTTGAGAACGGAAGTTTAGATCAAAATAGTACATGTAATCATGACCCGAACTCTATTTTCAAAACTGTCTGATTTTTAGGGATCTCGCCATGGATGGTAGAATTATTTTGTTTGTTAGTTTATTGATTTCGCTTTGGTGATTGAGAAAGTTTAAAAGTTCAAAAGTTTAAATCATCTACGAATCTTTAGCATGCCTACATTATGCTTACGAAATGTGCGTTTGTCCCAATTGTCCCCTACATCTGTTCTGTACGAGACTTCCTATGAATCACTTTGAGTTGTGCGTTTATTGCTTACAGAATAACACGTAGTACCTACGGACGTAGGGGTTATCGCTCGTCTAACTATCGGCTAAACGGAAACTTATTACATTGCAAAAGGAAATGACTTTTATCTAAGAATATCTTGGACGTATTTTCGCGCGAGCTTATTGCAAAAAAGTTTCCCCGTATTTCGGAGCTCATTCATTCATAAATAACCCGGAATTTTCTTATCCCAAAGTGATTATTATTGTTATCGGGTTTGTTCAGAGCTTTTGTAAGATTCAATGCAAAACAAAAACTAGACTTTATTACCTTCAGCAGAATTGCATTGTTAAATTGTTAGATTTTGACACTTAAAGCGATTCCGATGACAATGCTATCTTCTGAACAATTCCTCTAACACTTACAACAAAAGCCTACCTTGTTAAATGCGAACTAGGAGCTTATTGTGGCATAACTGTACCTTTAGAAATTCCCAAAAAAGGACTAAACCTGCTATCAAGTCCGCTTCTACCTGCTATGGTACCTGCCCGCTAATCAGACGATAAATTAAAGACGAGTTGAGTTCTCCAAACGATTTATGTGGATGCAAGTTCATTATTTTCGAGTTCGCGCACGCTTTATAAAGGGAAGAAAGGAATCCATGTGGCTTATCAGATTAGCTTTTTAAATATGTACCACTTCATTAGAAGATAAATATTTAAAAGTTCGTTTTGGGAGCACTGCTGTGCAATCTACCGAGAAACTACCCTGGAGTTCCTTTTAGACCTTATAGAGAAACTGTTTTTTTTTCAGTTTGCGAAGCAAATAGTATTCCCCGGATATAAACTTTTATGGGAACAGTCCGGGATCATTTTCCACACAAAACCGAAAGAATCATCAAGCCCTGATGAAGAAATCTGCGATCATACATAAAAAAATACATATACATACATAAAATCTCCTCGCTTTTTTAAGCCGGTTAAAAACCTGAAACTTGTTTTTGATGAAATAATGATAATATTGGCGTATATTGCGTCTAGTCTTGTTAAACTTATCGAGTTACAAAATCTAAGTGTATACGATCTCAAAAAGTCGGTTTTGAATGTAGACAAGTCAAGCAAGGTGTCCTTACATTATTACTTCATATAGTCCATTAAAAAAGTTAAATACCAATAAGTAGGCAGAGTCTGGTCTGCCTGCCGTGATTTTTTTTGTACCAGGCTCTCATAAGCGGAGCAGTAGTTTTGTATGCGAAGTGGGTGGCGAGTACCCGTGTAAGCCGATATTTCCCTCATGAAAATACGTTCAATACGGTGTCGTGTTCCGATGCGTGTGGAACCTTTAGATTTTCGCCTCGCATGCCGGTACATTATTTCGCGTGGTTAATTATTGTGAGTTTTTTGTAAAGCTCGCATAAGCCACCTGTCGGCGGCTGTAATTAAAGATTGCATGTAGTAGACTTAAGCGCTGGAAAGAAGTCTCGTCTGGTCTCGTTTACCTTCGGTCTGCACTGCAATGACGGTATTTATGGGATGTTTTTTGTAAAACGAACGAACGTATAGGTACTCTCGTTGTCTCGTCTGTTCGAAATTCGAGGCAGGTGGCGGAAGAACGCCATCTGTCGGGCGGCGCTGCGCCCCGGAAATGCAATTTCGTTTTGTTTTCGATTCAGTTTTCAATTCGAAGTGCATAATTATCGACAGTTGTTTTTAAGTACGTAGGAATACGGCTTAAATTAGAGAGCTTAGTTGGAAAGGGTTGGTCGTTGTATGGCATTTGGTGGTCACGGTCACGACTTCAGTCAACTCCGACAGACCGAACAGCAAAGCTTTTAATTAAATTAAAATTGATTATAAGCATTAAATTTATGCTCAAGAATGGGACTAAAAATGGAGATTGGCATTTTTAAATAACTCTTAATTTCACGATGAAAAGTCATTCCACATCCGTTGCCAGCACCTGCCGCTGCGAAGGTTTTTTCCACGACTCTACAATTTAAAAATAATAAACAACCCACAGTTAGCATCGATGGAACAAAAGATAGGCCCTACTCCATTTAGAATCCCTTCCGAGAACTTTCGCTTACAAAAAGTTTCGTGTTTTGAGGTTGTAAGTTTAAATGAAACCTGGTTTGTAAAGACCTGAGCCTAATTAGTCAATTACATGCACAAGAGTCTCTTTTAAAATCGTTTACATGGCAATTGACACCCGGGGCACGAACCGCTTTGTATCTTCGCGGAGCATGTCCGACAAACCTGCAATTTCAACTGGACCTGGACATAATTGAAAAATGTCTCCGCCGCCGATCTGATTGCTCGATTTAATGCATTCCTCAAAGATCTCTCGGTCACGAGAACATCGACGAAAATATCGACACTGTCTCATCCCTAAAGAATTCAAATTCGGAACATTGTTTTTTTAATAATCTTATTTGAAGAATAACCGAATTAAATGATACACAATTGTGTCGTGAGACAGCGATTCGAAAAGCGAGAGCTGCAGGGCGACATTCCGCGGTAATATTCCCCGAACCTCCTTCGAACAGGGTCCAGAAATGAAACGCTTCGATAGAATCGATTTTGTGTTCAACCTGATTGCGTTGGTGAAAAACATATTCAGCAATGGCTACCGCTACCTGCCGGTGGCTGCACGTCTGTATTGACGAGAAAATTACGATTTTTCCAAAATTGCTTTTCAAAATCTTGATGTTTTATATCCGTTACCGATTTCGAAAGTGATTGTAAATCGATAACCGAGATTTATTTCGCGTCCGCTAAATATGCTAAATTGCTAACCTTTCCGGGCGGCAGTATTGAACAACAATTTTATTATAATTGGCAACGCGGTCAACGCTTCTTGGAAATTGGCCTTTTTTCTCTGCTTTATTTCCAGCATTTAAGCGATCTTGTTTTTGCGTTGGAATCGTTCGAATGGACCTTTGTTCTCCGCCATATTGTTAGCTTGCATTACTAAGGAACAACGAAAGTGAGTGAAAGTAACGCGATGTGATCTATGGTTACTCGATCATCGTTCGCGAATATGGATAGTCTATGATATTCCTTGAAAGTTCTTAAAAGTTTTACAAAACCAGTTTCAGTTCAAATAATAAAACGTCAAATGCGAGTTGGTCTCGCGCATCAAGGGTTCCGTACAAACTTGTACTTGTAAGTAATCAAACTTTTTTTGTGAATTAACTAACAAAGTTTAGGTTTTTAGATTTGTTCCTTTACTTGTGCTATAAGACCTTGCTTTATGCCAAATTTTATGATTTTTGGTCAACGGGAAGTGCCCTATAGATTTTGTGTGATTGCGTTGACTTAGAAGTTTGATTTATATTGCGGCTCCAAGAGGTTACGAACCAGAGTGTATAATGTGAGTTTCAACTCTTCCACGCGTTTCTAAGAAAAGAGTGTTGACAGACGCACAGACGTACAGACAGACAATAAAGTGATTCTATAAGGGTTCCTTTTTTCCTTTTGAGGTACGGAACCTTAAAAAGACTGAAATTCGGACAAGAACCTTATAAGACGCCCCCATTTCTAACACCGTTTAAAACCCAAGAAGAATCCGTTGTGGTTTGAAATAAGAATAATGCGTGAAGTTGTTTGTGGTCTTTTACCAGAAAGTTTGGTAGTGTTGACACAGAAACAGTTTTCCCGTAATTAGGGGTAACAGGGGAGGTACGAGCCCGAGGGAACGACCAGCTGACGTTGTCGGCGCAGGCGACCGTGAACTCATTACCACTCGCACACAAAACTTATATTTACTCACACTATTTTACTCCTCTGATCAATCTATACAAAACAAACAGCCCATCCATTATCCTATCCTAATATCATTCTTAATTTAAATTACCTTATAATGTTGCCGAAAATATATTTAAAATGACCCGACAACATTCATAAATCACGTTTTTAATTATGTTCAATTTTGCAACCGTTTTGGATGTTACAAATAAACACAATAGCAATAAATATCTTATACGATATTTGAAGTATGTTCTAATGTCATTTAAATGCCGACGACATTTTTAACGAAAACCTATCGGATTCGGCTAATTCTATATTCGAACTGTATCTCACGTTTGGGACAAATCGGGTCTTTCGACCACGATATGTTGACCTTCCTCGCATCCCGAGTCCGCTCATGTCTTCAGCGCGTGTGAGGCATTGTGTTCAACGTTTGGAGGTCACTTTTTGGTGGTATGGATGGACTATAGAGTAGCTTGAAGCTTTTGAAGTGGCCGGCGTTGCGTCGCACGATTTATTTCACACAACATCGGCGCAGACAAAGCGATCCACGATTCATTTAGATTTTATCGCTTTAAGACGAAAAACTAATAACGACACGGCTGGTTAGGCATAATTTTATGAATTTAAAATGAGAGCGCCTTTGTCATATCTCATCTTTCAACATATTGTCACTATTTTCGGGGCATGGCTCGATTCAATTAGCAACCTAGATTTTTGAGGCCATAAAACTTCACAGGACTTATAGTTCCAGAAATGGACTTAAATCCTCAGAAAGAGTCTGTTCTAAGTTCATTTAGATAAACTCCAATTAGAATATCAAATCATATAAGCTGGTTGTTGTCTTAAAATATTATGTCAGTTTTTGTCCCACGTTATTAGAGGTTGCCCGTTGAACCGCGCGAAGGCCCGTCATAGATCAAAGTGCCGGTGACATATATTGTGATATTTCGCAGATTGCTTTAATAATATGCATGGATGACTTACTCGGTGGTCTTTTTTCAACAAAGTCACTTATAAATGACTTTGGTTCGTTCGCTGGTGGTCTGAACCACCTGGCGGACGGCGGACCCGGAAAGTAAAATGTCAATTTACGCTCTGTATCAATTAAATCGCAGAATATGATTGTAAAAGTTTTAGGGCTTGTAATAAATAGCAATCGAAGGACGTTTATTTCATTCAATTTACGAACTAATCAGACGCGTTCGATTTGAACTTCCGCTGTTGTGGTCACGTGGCACATTCCAAATTCGAATAATAATCATTCACGGATCGGTTACGCGGCGCATATCGTCGCACCCTCTGTTGGGCCTGGGTTGCCAACCTCAAACGGTCAGTTCCGAGTACAGTGCACCCTGTTACAAAATAACCTAATGTCTTCGTCATTCGAGAAGATTTTTTGTGATGTTTTGTCACAATTTTATGTGCATTTCGAGTCGACACCCAACTTATTATCATAAGTAGGTACAATATAATTTAATTTCAGAACGGGTCCTTTTATAAGTTTTTGTTTTATTTAGTTGTTTCAAATATGTTCGCCTAATTAATTTTGTTTGCGAAACAAATTTTTGTCCATTAAAAATCAGCGGTAGGTATGAGGAGCTAGATGCAATATGTTATTATTTCAACATACGAGTCTTTGTATTATTTTATGGGAGCGTCGTTTGGGTGACTCCAGTGACCTAAAGACGACCTGCAGCAAAAAATAAAGCCGCCCATTCACGCTCACGACATCTAATCCAACCTTGAACTAGTTAAATCGGGAACTTATCAGGCGGACACGGCAACACCGTCTCGAGGCGTCGGAAAAAAATCGCGTTTCGCGGTATCGAACACAGACGTGTTATTATCCTATTATTTTAATATCTTATTATAATAATATCCGTGCCATGCATTTTAAATTGCATTCGACGTTACATCTAAATTAATGCTGATGTTAGTAAATGCATCATTGATGCGGCCTTTAATATTCAAAGAAGCCTACCTACTTAAGCAATATATTTATATAAACGAATAACAACCCAATTTTTTGAATTATGGATTGATATGGCGCTATTCGTAAGCTCTGCAGCCAAAAGCTCTTGCTACGTTGCCGTGCGCGTTTTAATCTTTCCCACAAACTTTCGCGTTTCTGTTATTTTATAAGAAGAATGGAACTTTCTATTTTTAAGAATAAGAGAACTTTATTTGTAGCGTTATACAATTATTGTAGTAACTTATACTAACTAACATCGTACAATCTATCTACATACAAACTTAAATGCTACAAAATGCCGTTCGACTCTGCATTATACTGACAAAGACTATGATATGCACGCATCAGCTTAAGAGCTGCCTGTGTATTCAAATAATAATAATAATAATACTCATGCTTAGTCCTCTAAGTTAGTAGAGTTAGATATTATGGAACATGTAGTTCGCTTCATAGTGTGGTAGTATCTACTATTAAGCGTACTACAGTCATGTGTTCCAATAATATCTAACTCTACTAACCTCTTGGACTAAGCACTTCGTATAATTATGATAGAACTTCACGTACAGGTAAGTTTGTTTAATCATTAATTATGTTGTTTTGGGCATAGCTCATAACATAACGTTGATCTTCCGTCGAAAGCAACCGACGACGCGCGACGCCTCGATTTGATTCTTTAGGGAGGGTCGGAGACATTTTCGAGCTTAAAGGAAGTCTAGGTGGTGACTTCACAATTGGACCTTGTACAGTTACCCTCATTAATCTTCCAATCTGCAGACCTATGATTAAATAATTTTTCAACATACCACGAACGTGTTTTTTGCATGTATTGATAGAGTTCTAATGTGTTCCCACATTGCGTCATGTTGCAACGAGAATGCACGACATGCGATGTCTTTGATGTAGGTCTAATCGCCACAAATCATACATCAACCACCGAAAAAATAAAACATTGATCTTAACCGCATCGCTTTAATAATCGTTTTTTATCACCGCGACCGGTGAGAAACGCTGCCATGAAATATAGCAATCTAATAAGACCATTTTTTGCTCCAACCAATTTTCCAATCGATAAATAAATACCCAAATTGGAATACAAAGCCGTTGTAGGTATCAAATTAACATCTCGGTACCGCGAAAATAAATAAGTAGTTATTTGAACAACATAATGACAGGTTCGCTGATTGACTATCCATCGTATTGTAATTATGAATCATAAACAAAGGCTAAGAAAAAAAACTGCCAAAAGCTAATCTCTGGGCAATTAACCTATCATGCGTTATTTAGTGTTGAAGGTCGATGTAAATGGGGCCGATACATTTCCTATCAGCTGCCAGTCTGGTTATATTCAGTATCATTAGCATATTCCATTGAGGCGAGATCGCGATTTGCAAGATTATCGGTAGACAAGACATTCACAGCGTTTGAACTTGAACGCGCTAGCCGCCTAACTAAGGTTAATGGCCCAGAGCGAAAAACCTCATATACCTCATAAAATCTAGAAAATTATCCAAGATGCAAAACAATTTGAGAGTTGCTCAATGTATTTCACGAAAACAGCATAATCGCGTGATACCGCAGCTTATTGAGTATCGAGTATCAATACTTACAATAAAAGGAACGCGCCCATTTATTTCTTTTTAAATTGCCAGTGTTGCCACTGAACAAAAGGTTTCGGAAAACGACATCTTTAAAAGCCTTCACCGGCAATCGTAATTTTGTGCGAATATTATTGTACTCTTTTATTACCAACACGCGGTTTACTTTTACAAAAGATTTTTACGAACTTTTTCTTTATGAACACTTCCAATCATAATGCGTTATTGAAGCGTTTAAGATAATTTATTTTTTACTTGTAATTTAAACCACGTATGAGGTTGATGAGCAAATTATTTCTGCAACGCAGAAAATATTTTTTCTTTGCCTACAAACATCGGACGCGAAAACAACTCGGTAACCCGATGACTAGGGCGTCATAAAGTGCAAGTAGGTGCGTCGGATCGGAACGTCGCTCGTCGTCGTGGTAAACATAGACAAACCAGTTCTGCACTATGCGCTCCCACACATAGACGGCTTCCCCACTCGGCCCTGCGGTAACGACCCCCTGATAGATCGCTTCATCTGATACTCCGATGACCAACAGCCAACTCGTGATTATGCATTCCTAGTCTCACCACAGTCGAGGTTTCGACACCTTATTAGCTTTATTTCTTCTTGTTGTATTATCATTTAATATGCTATGTGCACGCATATATAAAGTACCTTCTTTTTTGTATTAATGTTGCCTCAAAACCAAAGGAAATTAGTGATTACACTGCGGTTTCCTTTCAACAACAACATTACGAAAGCTCACAAAAGAATCGTGGTTGGCAGCCGCTACATACGGGCTTACGTCACTTATTTTGGTACAATAATGAAGTTCTCTCCAGAAGACATCCTTTTCGGAGGTAGGTAAGGTTTCTCTGTTACTGTTCCGAGTTCAGAACAATGAAGTATTATAATAACTAGTCCAAAAATAGAATTTAAGTGAAAGTTTTTTTACAGACTATTATCATTTATTTGAATGTCATGAAAGAATGAAATAAGGTAGGTATCTATAAGTTTACAAGAGAGTAGTAATAGAAGGCAAAAGTGCTTCACACATGGCCACGCGCAGACTGACACGCAAAGCAATATCATCACGTTGCCGGCATCCGCCCGCCGCCGTGCATTGTCCACCGGATGTCTTGCGGTCACACGCAATTTCACAAACTCCACTGCGTCCATGACTCCCTAGTATCCTTTCTTACGAAGCTTGAGGAAAACAACGACTATCGTATTAAACAAATCTATCAACGTTATTAAGCCCTGGTGGGTTGCATTCGCATCTACTAGAAAAAAGCCGCCTATGATTGAGTAGGGAGGGACGTTTTATTCATTTAAATTTTCAATGTTTTTGTAAATTAGTGTTTGCCAAATGATACGCCGGCTATAAATTACCGAAATGCAATCGGCCATCAAAGATTAATCCTCATTTAGCGTGTGATAAAAAAGCAATGAACACCGCTTCATTGCCCGAAATCCCATAATTCATCGTTCCACTCGCAGTTAAATTAAAAACGCGTAAATGGGCGTCCTACCGATTTCCTCGGCTTCAATTAGATTTCGCGAAAGACGAACAATAAGAAATAAAATTCGATCTTTTACGATCAGTCTGTCAGACTGGACCACTGAAAAACTGATTATTTTTCGAGTCGAGATCATACTTTACCCACGGCGATGTTGAACCTAAAGGCCGGTGGTCAAAGCTCAGCTTACAGCAATGCAAAGCATACGATTGTATTTTCCCAGCTAACATTTTTGAATCCAAAATCAACTCGCTAAAGCTTATTTTCCGTTGCAACATGTATCGCAGTGACATTCATTCGGTCTGGGTCGATCGTAAACACGGGAATGCAACGGGGCCGATTGGCAATGTTGCTAAAAAACCAAAAGTTTGAGGTTTAACCCGAAACTGGCGAGCGAAGGGGGTTTTATGGGCCTGGAAGTAGGTCACCCGAGCTCAAAGACCGCCGATTGTACTGCGATTGCGTCAAAAGGTGTCAAGGTACATTATTTACTAAGTATAAGGTACTACTTCTTAAAGAAAGTTCGGAAAACAACCAACAAGGGATTCGTTTATGTGCACTTCAATCGATTTCAGATTTCGAATTCTAAACCTTCAATTCGTTCGACGCACACCGGATGGAATGCAGAACGGAATTTCGCCAGGTCTTTGTTGCGGATTCCCAGACGGCCGCTGTAAAAAGTTGCGTGAGGGAGCCAGGCTTTGCAGGGTCAGTTATATGTAGCCTTAGACCGCCTAACACTTCTTTTAATGGTCTAAGTTTGTATTTTAGTCCTTAGTGGAGCCATTTCTAAAAAGAACATATCCGTTGGCACTCGTCAGATAAAATAACATGTAGAGAACATTACATGTTATTTTATCTGAACCATTCAAAATATAAACTTTATTAAATCGTGGGGATTGTGTACTTACCATTCTCCTCAACCAACTTTTTCATTAACAGCGAAAATATTCTAAATAACTCCTACATAATGACAAACTTCACTTCATCATCATCACCTGTTTATGTCTAGGAAAAATTATTAAGGTGGTATCCTCGAACTAGTTACATAAGACACACTTTTTTTACATAATACACCATAAGTGTAAACGCAGATGTGTTTTATACTTTTCTAATACTTGTTGAATACACAGTGTGAACGAAAGAATGTTTGAGACAAGTGTTTGACAAGTTTTGTATTTGTTTTTTCTCAGGTTTTGAACTATAAAGTAAAACAAATAAATCTCTAGTAACTTAACGCCAACTCTTCAAATAAAGCAATTCACTAAGGCTAGAAAAAAAACTAATAAAAATTTAAAAATTATCAGGGCCCAGTTTACCCCTGCCTCCTCTTGCATTCGGGGGTTATTACCGTGGAAATGGCGGCCGTCCCGTTACCGCTAGACCTCTAAAAACAAAGGACGACCCGGTCGCGGATCCAGTTCTAAACATATTATTTATTTATTTTATTTTCCACTAAAAGTCGTCCGGGACAATGCCTGCGGCGACTGGTTATTTAGAGCTGAGATTGTGCGATAAACAATGTAGTCGAGATTTTCTTTTGATTAGTAGTTTTGGGTTTATTCCATCAACGACCTTTGTGGCGCGGTGGGCGAAGGTCTGCCCGCAACGCAATAAGACAAATGTTTGTACGATCTGCAAATATTTGTTCTGGGTGTCCTGGTCGTTTTCTATGTGTAATAAAAAAATATGTATCTGTGTATTGTATTTAATTCAATATTCAATAACTTTATTTCTTTAGGCTTACAAAATAAGCACTTAGACAAGTCATTTCGGAGTTAAAACCTTATTTAATCATTTGCAATGCGTCTAATTCTACTCTTTGCGTATCTCAAACATCTGCTGTATAAGGCTTTGTTTTGATATAGTGCTTACCCGCACTTTGGGTATCTCTTATTTCATCTCCTGTATATATCAGTTATCTAGTATCCATAACACAAGCTCTGCTTAACTTGGGGCTAGATAATGCTGTGTGAATTGTCCAGCATTATTTATTGTATTTATTTTATTAAAACACGTTACATAAAGCAGTGCTTAATCAGCTTCTTTTCCGTGGTACATGTCAGCCCCCCTAGCACGGGGATTGTTGTCTAGGGTAAAATAGAGAAAAATTACGTCACTTCGTCATCCAATGCGTAAATTATTTGAAATGCATTCCATCAACTTCATTAATGTACGCAATGTATGGCGATGCAATGTCATTATTGTCTATTCTACCCTAGACAACAAAAGTGTTACGTTTGCTATGTGGATCTTTGGGCTGGGATCTTTGACTGTACCAACGATTTTTTTTTGTCGCAGTTAACCAGGGCAGCTCTCTTAGCCACTGTACAGTACATTATAACTATTAAGAATTTTATTTCTATAGTACATATTTTCACTGGACTACTCAACTTATATAAAATGTACCTACACTTACCTACCCGGACGTAATGTGTTCGTAACTAAGTTACATAGGTAGGTTAGGTACCATACCAATCTAATAAATAGGTCTCTGTCTCAATATAGGCGGAGACAAAAAAAAAATAAGCTCACTTTTCTCGGTTTTTCTATTTTTCTCTATGACAGCCTCTTGTCTACGGCCAGATGTACAAGGTGGCACAGAATACAAGCGGAATCTCGTATATTGCTATGATGACATTGTTATCGTCACGTTGACCTATCGGGAGCAATAAGTCAACGCTCTCGATTGATGCGAAAGAATCAGACGGCTGTTCTGATGGACGTTACTGTTACTTGATAATCATCCTTATTTATAGCTTGTTACGTAACAATTCGCTTTTGTTTTTTTCTAGGATTTTAATAGTCTAAATCGTAGTTTCACTGGATTCCACTTCCACTTATACCTATAACTAATTTATATTATTAATAACATTATTATCAATTAATTTTATTTATTTATATGGATCAGATAAGCTTCTTGTAGATTGTTTGCAACAGTCTGCAGTTAGCTCAATTGTTTCAATTGCAAATACTACATAATGTAGTTCTAATACACTTCTATTCCTCAAATGGTAATGAATTTTTCTGTGTAATTAAAAATCAGATTTTTGGATATTATGTATAACCATCATCATTCCACTCGTAGGCTACTTTTAAAGAAATCTGCTTTTAGCCTAAATATAATAGTTATCAAAAAATATAAATAATAATTATTACTTATTCAATGTTTTATTTATCGATTTGATCCTGATCATTACGATAAACGAAACCAAGAATATCATAAATAAACATTAAACAAAACCCAGGGTAGAGTCACACAAAACCATACTAGAGAACTTACCTAATAAATAATGAAAGATGGGTGATAAAACTGTAACGTGTTTGTTTATTAATAATTTGATTGATGTGTTCATTGATAACATGATAACCCTAGATATTTATAAAATGCACATTAAGATAGAAGGTCAACTCCCACGCGCATCGAGGTAGGTCGGGGTATAAACAAACCCGAAATAATCACAGCTTTGTATTGGCGCCTCTATGGTTAATGGAGTATGAACGTCTAGTTCATTGTAGCGCCTAGCCGATTATGATCCCCTGGTACTTTTCTAGTAGATAGAAGAGTAGTGTTAGAATATTTTTCTCGTGAAATTTCCCAAGGATGTTTTGGAGGTTGTTTCTCTTCCTATATACGAAGGAGCAGTTTGTCCACATTGCTGTGAGTACATACAGCCCGATGCTTATTAATGTCGATAATTGACGCAAATGAGTTTAATCGGTGCCTACATGGTGCCTACGATTGATTTCTAGAACTCCTTTTTGTAAATAAAATATACCTGAATAAGAACAGAACAGTCCTTTATGAACATAATTTAATATATAATTATTTACAGAACAGTCATAAAGTATTTCAAAATACATGTACCTAGTTTTATTACTTACAGACTGGTACACCCTACACATCGGCCAAAAAGTTCGCAAACTTTTCCATAGCAAAAGCATTCGGTAACACAAGCGCGTTCCAAACTCAAATTCCAAGCAATAATACACTTCCGTTTACACTGGCATAGGATCAACAAGTGTTAAATGTCCACTATAAAGTACAATTTAGTGCCTTCTCTGACCTGTAGCCGTAGAATAGACTGAGTCATTATAATTCTCATTGCGTGGTCCGCGTCACTATCGGAAATGCTAACGGCCTAAGTATTCAAATAGGCCTAGTGTTTCAGCTTGAATATGAGTAGATAGAAGCTTTTGCACTCTTCTAGTGTTCTTATTTCAAATATTATAAAGTTTTCAAATATTATAAAGTTTGAGACACACAGTCGCGTCGTCGCTTTAGCTAACAATTCCGTTTTAGTAAAAAAGAAAACAGAGCGCTTCAATCAATTTAAATTAAACATAACATGTCTTGTACTTGCCGGTTTAGTGAGCCCGTGACACACAGGCATTAAGGATGCCCGTTATCGCATCGCATATCTAACGTAATAAGCTGTTTACACAAATGTCGGTACATCTCGAAATGTTTATCGAATTACCGACATTTTTCTCGAAGTGAAGATGGTAACAACTCATTGTTAGCCAGAAATTTTGATCTGATGACGCAAAATATTGCGTATTGTGTTTTACGATTTTCGAAACTTACGAGCTTTTGTTGGCAACATTCTTACTGCGTAAATTATGTTTTATTTAAAATAGTATTTTCGTAACCATAAAAGGATCGGGTTTCTTGACATTGAATTATCCGGGACGGGATACCAGTTATAGTAGTGGCACGGTAATGTTATCTATACAGTATTCTGTCTTCATACAAACGGCCGGAACATGAGTCATAAGCATAACTGTCACCTCATGTGAGGGCGGGAACGTGGTAGGTACAACCAGTCGGGGATGCGCCGCGCGCCGCAGCGCAGTGACGAACGAACTTTTGGTATGAAACTATTTTTTATCTAATTTGAATGTTTTTTTTTGTTTGACAGAATTGTCATTACGAATGATAAGTTATTGATTTTTCTTTTCAATAGGTAAAAAATGTTGTAAGCAGTAAAGCGTGCAATTTGAGAATTTTTTATTTAAATAAGGTACTTTAGTTTTATATTCAGCTTAGAAATAAATAATAAAATTAAAATGAAACAAATATTAAAGGGGGGCTTCGATACAACAAACGTGTTTTTTTGCTGATTTTATAGATAATGGTACGAAACCCTTCGTGCGCGAGTCGGACTCGCACTTGGCCGGTTTTATTATCATTTATTTTATATTTATTAAAATATATAATCACAAAACTAGAAAGAAATTCAAGTAGGTAGGTACCTAGATGAAATTAAAATACTGCAGGCGGGCAGCCCTATCGCGTGCTTTTGTTTTGTTTTGGTAGGTAGTTATTTCAAGGACATGGCCGAGTTACAATACTGTATAGATAACATTACCGTGGTAGTGGTGTGTGCTGTGATTAAAATTTAGTTTTCTATGATCAAAGATATCTTGTATATTTATATACATACATACATTTATATTTATAGTCAATCCAATGATCCGATCCATCCACGGTTGTCTGGTAGAGATCGCGCTTGAAAGATAAAAGCGCCAACTGTCACATGTTTTGTATTTTTTTATTTTGTTTGTTAATTGTTTCGATACACAAAATAATACAAATACCTACAAATATTTATTCAAGTAAACTTAAATTAATATACATTGCATGGGTTTGGGACCCTCTTTTAAGAATAGACATACCTATGTTAAGTGTGCAGTAAAGAATTTTCTATCTATCTATACTTGGTTTTGCAGAATATAAATAGGTATACAAACCATCAAAATAAAAAGACTCGTTTAAATATTCTCTGAAATAGGTTCGATGATTTAGTGACCACCATTTTATGTTGCGTTTTTGTGTGCAAAACTTATTGACCATCCTCGTACTGCAACTTCTTCCTGTTTTAGAGTCTTAGGCCCGTATTATGAAAGCTCGCTCAGTTATCAATCGATGCTTGAGTAACGCTTTTATAAGGCATAAACGTCACTCAAGTATAGATCTATAACTGAGCAAGCTTTTATAATACGGGCCTTAGACGATGTAATAAATTATTCTTTTGTTTTTTCAGGTAAATATTCGATTGCACAAAATGACAGAGACGGATGAATAAAGATTCTAAGTAATTAATAAAGTAAGTATTATTGATAAGATTTAATTTATGTGAGCAAATGAAATGGCCTGGCCATTGTGACTGTGACAATACATTATGTACCTATAGGACTATCAGCGGAGGTCGACTACTTTCTTAAACATCTGCCGTTTTGGAAACCCGGGAAACAGCTTTTGTTTCTTTTTATCGATGAACAAATAAAACACGATGTATACCTTCGACATTATATTAAATCAGCATGAGTATAAATCGTTGGAACAGGCATAGCGAATTACGATTCTGTTTCGTTTCGTCGATGTTTTCATGGGAATCTAGAAGTTGGTACTGCATCGAAGTACGAACATCAAGTGCAGCGAACTGACCTAACCCAAGCGCGGCATTCAAGCACTTTCTTCTAACTCAAAATTGTAACCGTAACTATGAGGCGGACAGTCGTTTCCGGCGCCCGTGACGTCACGCCCGTCTCGCCGGTCGCCGCCCCTACTACGTAACCTTGGCGAGCGAGATGCGATGCGACTCGCCGTGCAGTCTTCGCTTTCGTTTTCACTGTTTTTTTTTTCAAAATTATTATTTTATTTGTAATCCCATCTCCGTAACCATTCTCTGATATAAGCCGTCCGAGGGGTCGCGGCGACGCGGATCCCGTGCGTATCGAAGGTGTCGCGTCAGCTGCTTAGTATGCGGTCCGGTATAAAACTTACACAAATCGATTGGCATTGGTATTGCGAAATAAGAGCAAAAGCTGGGTAATTTTTCACACGATCCACGGCATAGTTGCCCTAAGCGCGGTGCGCCGGGGTGAGCGAACTCGCAACCTGTAATTTCGGACCGCAAAAGGAGCAAAATGCATCGAGATCGGTGATTAAAAACCTTTGTCGGTTCTACTAATATTTATATTATTTTCACAACGCGCCCGACATCTAATTGGCGCTCGTATATTTGATATAGGTACGAGGACAGACCGCGGCGCCGTCGACCACCGACGCTTCATTAGTTTTCCTGGTATCGGAACATAAACTGCTCAATTTTTTACGTTCAGTCGTTTATGTCAAAACGTGACCCGGGCGAAGCGGGCCCCATTGCGTTTTCGCCGACAAAGGCTCATGGAAAAATCCATTTCCTTAGTTAGAACCTCGACAAGCCTCACGCTTAAGGATTTTCGTGACATACGATCGTAAAATAACACAATAACCGGCTATCAATAAGGGCTAAAAATAATGGGCAATTTATAAATTATTGCAGGTGGTAGGTATGAGTAACTAGTTTCAACTGGTCATTGGTACTCTCGATCGGCCCAAGGTCTGGGATATTGAACTTGGCTCGGGCAGGCGACCGGCGAGCCTCGCCGCGAAAGGGACGGATGCACTATCACTCATTGTTATGGGGGAAATGTCGCGAGCGGCCACACGCACGGCTTTCCGATTGATTTTCTTCAATGACTAAACCTTAGATTCCTAATCTGTTTGGTATACAGTGCGATGCAAAGCAGCTGATGGCGGAGCGATCCCGTAAGCATGAGGCGCACTTCCTTAAACAAAGCAGCGAGAACGAGACAGCGAAAGGAGAAGCGCGCCTTAGCCGCAAGCTGGAGAGAGATAACGTTACCATGACAAGTGCATTCGCCGAAGCGACAGGGACGGTAGAAGTGCATTGCGCTGACGCATCACGATCGTCTGCTTTCTTGTCTTTTTTGTGAGCGTTACCCTCGCGGTTTCAGACTCGTCGCGAACAAGGCGATGTAGTTTCAACGAATGTCTTTTACGCCAATGATAATCATCAATGCCGTAATTAAATCTGCCGGTCTGACCGGTCGCTAAGCGTGGCATTTATACATTTATGTTCCCACGCGGTTGATGTCATTTTTATTATGAATGGCGGGCTTTGCGGGATTCCTTAGGGTCTGGTCCCGGGTCCAGTGACCCAGTGCCGGTGTCTCGTCGCCCGATAAATGGTTTTCGCTTCGTCAGCGTCGGACCCGTTCCGCGCCGGCTGCGCTCCACTTCAATGGCTATCAATATCGAACACAAATAAATCCCTACGAGTGTGACTGAAGCAGGAAGGCGGCTAAGCGAGTAGATGCAAATCGAAGGTAAACGTGCTAAGCGTTCATTGGCATCATTAAAAATAAATAATATCGGTTTCGGAATGTTAGTCGGCGCGTCATCTCGCCCTCCCGCGGAGATGGTGTGAACTCTTTATCAGTCGGATGCATATGTCCTGACCACTTGCTAAGGAGGAAAAAAATCTCCTTCGGATTTTGCACACAGTACACATTCCCGTCAAGGAAATCTCCTGAGTCTGTTATCAGTCCGCTCACGATAATATTGCGTTGCGTAACATAAGACGGATGGATGTCGGAGCTTTACCACGTGTCGCTATCGAACCTTCATCGTTCCTAATTGTGGCAGTAATTCTCACGACGACGCCATGGCCGAGTGCGTTCACACCCATAAACATAGTGCGTAGTATCGAGCGAGTACTTCGATCCTAGTCCCTGCTGCTTATTTACACTCGGCAAACAATCGTCGAGATAAGCACTGAACGGCAAGACTGTGCTTCCCACATCTGCCGCGACCTTGGCTCCTTCAGCCCGTTGTGTAACCTCCTTATCAGTCACGCTTCCCTGGTACCAGCGCCACTAACACCGGCAAATCTTACCCTGTTTTCCGGTCTCGATAAGTTATCGGCACTTATCGAGCAGATGTATTCCAGGCAAAGAAGGATATCACGACACACTTACTTCAAAACACGTGCTCTCCTAGGTTCTATAGAGATCAAACGGCTATCAGAAGCCTCTTTCACTATCGTTTGGTTTACGATATCCCAAACGCCGAACAGTCGCGTGGTCCGCGGCGTCTTGTTAACATAATTACGGAGGTTTCGGCTGTTCTAACCGGTTTACATCCAGACTCTTGGTGCTTTTTATCGTTCTGCTCTAAATCAACGTTAGCTTTTATGCGAAACCGAAAGTTTGGCCGCATTTGGATGAT
Source organism: Eupithecia exiguata (assembly GCA_947086465.1). NCBI lineage: Eukaryota > Metazoa > Arthropoda > Insecta > Lepidoptera > Geometridae > Eupithecia > Eupithecia exiguata. Next base: position 4,962,153 of record OX352243.1, on the reverse strand, counting down.
AAGTTGGAGGATAAGCATCTTTATTCCAGCCTACGATGACTCAAAACTGGTCGAAGCCTGTATGCAATACGAGCCGCGCGAGAAACAGTTTGTTGACATTTTAGTTATGAGCTATAAGCGATATGGGTGCTTAGGGGTTCGGGACCCTGGCGACGCGGCGGTCCTTCCGTGAGTTTTTATTATTCCGGTAATAAATTAAACTCTTCTCGTTAATCGCCCCTTTAATTCGTCTGGGCATTGACTCTGCGTCCGCAAACGCGACTGATTGATGCTCAACCTCATCATCGAAACAAGGCGTCATCAAGGGTTCAACTTACTGTCTTTTGAGCGATAATGTTTACGTGTGAAAAGCCTACAATGGTGGTCCGCGCGACTCATCGCCGAGGAATGTGGCTGCATCGGGAGTCGGGACAGCCTCCGAGATTAAGTCAACACTAAAACTATCTCACCATGCATGGGAGGAGATGAGGCATGGACCGCACGTATATTTCGCCGGCCACCAGATATCGAAGTGAGATAATTCGATCCGAAGGATTTTTTGTACGTTATTGTTAGCCTCGAATGATACACTGCTTGAATATTTAGCTATATCCGCTGACTTCACCGCTTATAAAAAATGGCGAATAATTAGTCAATAAAAATTCCGCCGATTATAGTCGTAGTAGTTACACGGGTGTTACGTAATTGGAGTAAACGACCTAAGAGCTGATGATCTGGACGAAGGTCTCCGGCCACGTGGCGGCAATATGCCCCACGAGAACACTCGATCCGATTACTACCTACTTCTTTGTGCAAACGTGACGCTGTAGGAATGAGTTTATTTAAATCTACCGATTTAATTGAAGCCGTTAACAAAGGCCTCAAGTTTGTTGCCCCGTAGAAGAATAGTCTGGAGTTTCATGATGCATCTGTGTTAACATGAAACTTCGGCATTTGTAAACAATAACAGATGCAGCGATCGTTTCTGTGTTACGTTTATGATCGCGCCGTGAGTGGGCCGTGTAATATTTCGGGTGCGTTTCAGGCGGGCGATGGACGGCGTCCTTGACCGCGCGTCCGTCGCGATGACTCGAGTAAACAATTTGAATGGACCGCGTACGCGCGTGTATGTACTACCTCTGCCATTCATGTGTGCCGTTAACGTACGATAATTCAAGAGCTGTGTTTGACTAACAAGATTACGCTCTGCTGATGTTGTATTTGCTATAGAGCTTACAATGAAAAGCTTACATGACAATGATGTTTAGTATGTTTTACCAAGAAACGCATATTTATTTTTATTCATGCTATTTGCAGTCGACACAGGCCATATCAATTTATTTGTTGTATTAAAGGTTGTTTTGGTTAAGTACCTACTTAAGTTTTTTACAACATAAACAGAAGTCCCAACTTAGTCAAAGTTTTAAAAGTGCTACCGAATGTAACCCAATATTATTGTTACAATGCTGACAGAATTCACTACGAGCAATATAAAATTTATACCTACAGAACAATCATCAAAACATTTACCAAACTACAGGCCCGTGAGTCGCGCGTCCAACGGAAACGACAAGTCACGGCTCGCAAGCGCCCCCTTGTAAGACACTACCTACTTATGCTCTCCTGGTAGTTAAGAAGGCTTTTTCGTAACAATAGAAATTGTAGATTTTAATTTCAAGTTGGACAAACGAAATAAAGTAGCGAATAAACAAACGTGCCTGAAATCGATCCAGAAGTTCGTTCCGTCTCATTTGCAGTTATTTCCTGCTGTTTGCTGATTGCTTCGGCGCCTGCAAACATTGTCCCTTGATGATACTGAACAAATTCTGAAAATGGAAACTATTGGTTCGAAAATAGAATGCAGTTCAATTAGAAAGAGTTTCAATTTAGTAACTTTTTCATTGACCTTACTTCATCATCATCATCATCAGCCTATATCAGTCCACTGCTGGACATAGCTTACTTACCCACCTTCAAATTACTGTCATTTTCATCGAGCATATTTGATTTGATTTTTATCATAAGCAGTTCGTAATCCACTGTTGGATACCAACCATAAAACCTAAAACCATGACGTCTAAAGCTAATAAAATTCTTAATTTGACCAGGTATGAAATCTCTTTGAATAATTGATTTGGACAAAAAAATTGCAAGAGTTGAAGAATAAATAAATGAGAGAAAGAAAACTTTCTAAGCAGTTTCATGTAACACACAAATAAAACAAATAAATAGAATACCTACTCCTAAAAATATTTGCAAATGGATGCGAGTTATTATTTTGGCACTAATGCGAGTGTAAGCTAGGCGCTGAACGAGCTTGTCCGCCTCTCAAGTTCCTCGGTGGCAAAGTGATGTGCCTTTCCTTTTATCGACATCGATGGTTACCTATTTTCAATCGGTGAACTTTAAATTAATTAAAAAAGTATTTTTTGGTGGTACAAGTCGAATTTTTTTAATTGTTGAAAAATTTATTACTTTATTATTGCACACAAGATTCACTGCAAGATGAAATGTGTATAAGAGACGTGAGCCCAGGTTAAATCCATGCCCCCTATACAGCCAATATTGATTGTTGATCGAAATAGTGAGATAAAGATAAATCGTTGTAACCGGGTAATACAATAATCGTGTGCAATAATGCGGCATCTCTAGCAGAGCAGGAGGTGCGGCGCGGCGCGGGTCGACGCTCGCCCGAGCGGCCGATCGAAGGTCAAGGCTATCGACGATCGAGATCCTACTCGCAACACTACTGCGCAACGAAAGAAAAAGTGAGCCCAAACCTGAATAGAATGCGAGGACGAATAAAAATGAAAGCACTGTTTATCTTGCGCCTCCACTTGGCCAGTGTTATGTATTCAAATTTACGAACCTGTCGAATGGAGCGTTCTCGTGCCATTGGATCAACGTGACATCGTATTCTATTCCCGTTTAGCTGGTCGGCGAACTTTAATTATCTAAACTCACTACAATTAACCTATCCAGTTCGCGGCTAAAATTGATACCTCGATAATCGCCAAATCGTTTTGTGTGGCCGAAAGACTTAATCGCCGTACGCGACGGACTGGAAAGAGGCCTTTGGTAAAAAATTGTTTCTGCGAAGCTCAGTGGAGACCGCGTGTTCGGTCGTGAAAACTTTTGTATTTATTACTCGCGTCGCGAAACTGTATCGTATTCCCTCTTAATTAAAATGTTCGGTATTGGATCTGTGGCTGTGTTTACGATCTGTATCATTTTTGTTTAATGAGTTATTCTCCGGGCGCGCCGCCGCTAATGGCCCAGTGGTCATCGCGAGCGATCTGCTTTGCGTGCCTCTCATAAACTGCACCTCTTTAGTACTTCTCATTAGCAAAAATTAAATATTCAGTGTTATGTGCAAAGTTTTGCTCGTTTTAGCCAGTACTAAGGTGATTTGCATTAATATGTTTGAATAACAACAGAACGCCGATTGTAATCTGTAACTGATTTTCGGAGCGTTACCAGGATATACTCGTTGTAGGTAGGTGATTACTCGACATCTGTTAGTAATAAACTCAATTGCCTACGGGTTTTTTGTACGCATTAAACACGTTTAAAAACGTTAAAATCTAAATATGTGGCAACAAACGTGCGTGCAGTTAACTTGTGAGTGATCAGACTAATATTTTCACAGTTTGATGTGATTGGCCACGCGTCGTGGCGGTTGATCGCGTCACGAGGCGAGTGCGTTAGGTACGATCGTTGCCGGCGAGGAATGCGTACTACGAACGTACATCCTTCAATGGATGCCACTTGATGTTACGTACGAACAGGTATCAAATTCGTCGCTTTGTATCTTAAGATAACTCTGTCAATCTTCTTTTCATATGAAATGTTTTTGTGAAAAAATATTGCAAATCCATCTTGCATTTTTCGCATTTGTATATGATGAGCATCAAACAAAGATTTCGTTAGGTATCGATAAATTTGAATACATCTATCATGTTCCCCACACTAGTCGACAATCGCTCAAAATTCTGACAAGCTTTAATGTTGTTCCTAGAAATTCCCAGTGTGAAAGAGAAGCTAGAAAATAATGAACCTATGGACCAATTGCAGTACATGTGCTGCCCGAGATCTCGAATAGCCCAGTCTCGGATGCACCTAGTCTAAATGTCACTGTGTGAGCCGCCCGATTTAGCTGCTCCGAAATAGCTCGCGTTCATCAACCCCTAGGCTCGTCATCGGCAAACAGCTGACATTTACATCGACGCTCCACAACCGTGTAAACATTTTGAGAAGGGCGAAAACAACCGATGGAATGCTAACACCGCGATAATGTCGCGCATTTTCGTCAACGTTGTTGTAGCCTTTTTCCGATGATATTTACCAAACAGTCGAGTGCCGCCGAAGACGTCTGCCCTATTTAAAACTTCAAAGTTTTAAGTAGGAAAGTTCTAGACGTACAAAAACTTATCTTATCTCCTGGGAATATGCCCCATCTAAAATTCCAAGTTGAATCATCCGCTGTCAAATCAAACTCAAATTTAATTGAGCGTTCATTTCAAACGATGCCTGACCGCAGCGAAACACTGCAATTTTCGATTCATCATTATGACGGTGCAGCAAAAACTTAGCACCTCCCTAAAAAACGATTATTTAATATTGCTGTGGAGTAGCGTGTTGATATTGATATAACGTGTGATATGATCGATCGAGTCAAGCTCCTCAATATATATGCTTTCCTAGTACTTTCGCTGAGTCGAAATGAAAGTGTACACGTTGGTATGTTTGTAAACAAATTCAGCGTAAGATTTACGTTTTTTTTACGCCACGATTTTGTACAGCTGGCTTTTATTGCGCAATCTTACATTTTATTACTTCGCGCCTCCTGTTAGAATGTGGGACGCCGATGAATGTCGTTTCAGTGAACTTCAATACCAGTTTAAACGCCTGAAACTTCGGCCGTTATGTCTGGCTGTTCCAATTAGGTATCGCGTCTCATTCCTTGATTTTGATGACACAATAAGCCCCAAAGACCTGGGGGATTGCCCGCCAGTGCGTCACTCGTACATTCGACTATCGACATTTCTACAGAGCTTTGTTATTTCTAGCCACGTGAGGCGCCAACTTTAGATTGGGCAGGGCTCATCTGCATTCTAAACCGTTATTTGTGACTGAACTCACCATTCAACTCCCTCACGAATCTACCACTTTTTGAATTGAGAACACTGTAGGGATGGGATAGTGGTCGATATGCAAACATCGATGAATTCCCAAGATAATCCGACACGGAAGATTAAACGAGGTTTTTCATAAAGTTCTATATTGTTTATGCTCTTGCAGAGAGTAATGTATGGCTGATGTTGAGATAATGAAGATTTTTAAGGTCGGGTTTCGCTGGCACGTCGTAAAGGCGCAGCGTGTGGTGGCTTTCGTGCGATGGACACGTTTTAAACCGTTCAAAGTGTGTTTGTGTGTCATAAAGGGAGCTTTATTAATGCTGAATATGGTTTTGTTTATTTTTCACGCAAAAATATTACAATGCGTTCCAGCAAGCATGCGTGCGTAAGTTGTTTAAAGTTAAAAGTATTTTCCATTTTAAAAATGATAATTAGTTAACCGTCTCTGATGTATGCGTAAGCGCACAAACAAACTTCTTTGTTTTCAATATTGACAAGTCGAAGGCCTTTTTTCCTTTTTACTTCGCTTTCTGCACACACTGGTGGCCTGGATCCTTTTAAACCGACTTCAAATAAAGGAGGTTGTTGATACACAATTAGCGAGCCTGCCTGTTGTCCTGCGTTGCATTTGCATGACAAGATTTCAGAAAGTTTTTGGCGCGACAAGGAAATAAGAACGTGTGTTAAGTAAGTGTCAAAAGGACAAATACAAATAACAAGCTTATGTTAATTGGTTTTCAAAAGTGGAAAATGAAATCAAGGCTTGTTATCATCATGTGCTCGTTAAAAAAGATTTACGAACTGGAAAACCCTAATATTTTGAATACCTAACGTCAATTATTAAAAAGAACACTTAAGAAGTAAGTAGGTACCTTTTAAAATACGAATAATGTACCTAATCCGTATTCAAACGACCCCACCCAATTCAGTCAAAACTATTCTTTGTTCGCAAGTTGGTAACATTAGGTATTTGTAACTGAATCCTTCCGCGATATTTAAATAATAAACATTGGTAAAGCTTGTGTTGCTCTTAGCGACAGCAAAATCAAAAACTATAAAGGAAATGGTCTGTGCATAAATACCCCCAAATACTCAAACCCATCTCATGTGATGCTTAAATCTTTAAGCACGTCTCAAGTCGCAATTTTTTGACAGTTTTCAATGAAAATCCGTCAAAAATTCGTCACTTGAGACGTGCTTATATCTGAGTTGCGTTAAACTAAAACGCACCCACATGTTGGATGAGAAAGGTTGACAAGCGCGGGGCAGTATGTTATTATGTTAGGTAGTTATTGTTCATAGGCGATGGACATAACACTTTACTAAGATATGTAGTTCATCTCTTTGATCCGTCAATAAAAAAACAATGGACCAGAAGTTTGCTTGAATAGAGAATCAATAAAATCTAATAAAAGCTTGCTAAGCTTGCTACCAACAACGAAGGGAATTGTATACGGTCGATCAGCTCTCTCTACTTTAGCAACTCTTTGACTACACAACAGTCTTTAGATAATCGCACGTCTACGACGGTTATTCGTCGCTCGCAGGTCATTGCCAAGCGAAAATCCAAGGTCAATACAATACCTACCGACTCATGTTAACACCACCTGGTCTATTGTGCCTTAACTTACTTCATGCTTCCCTTTTGTGTTATGGTCCCCTAGTTGGGAACAGAGCACATTTGCAAACGGATAGCTTGTTACTAGAGGGATAGCAGCTAGTGGTATGGCAACACAGAAGGGTGGCGTCACATGACCCAGTTTTTGAACACGCCGATTAAATTTTTTATATGACATGCCCTAGGGAGCGTACCAGGAGCCCATAACACGATAGGTTTTTGCTTTTAAAAGTGTTTTGTATGGAGTTCCCTTATAGTACTGGACGATGATACACACAATTACTAGGTATCCCTAAATAAAATGTTAGAAGATGTCTCTGGGTATCCCTGATAAGTACACCTACCTCGAGTACTTAATGCGCTTTGTTGGATTCGGGCGAAACAAAGAGGTTTCAAATATAAGGCATTTGGCCTTAACTAGTATCTAGCCGGAAGCGTGTTGTATGGCAATGAAGGAGGTCGTAGGCACCAGTTATCAGCATCTAAGCATGCTTACCAGTCATGGGGCCCTGGTATGTTTGTACCTAACTTTTTGATATTTCGCCGCTTAGACCAATAAAATAAATAGGTATACCTACGTGTTTGAGATTTTTGAGGCAAAAAATGTGTACGAGGATACGTCTTCTTTATTTGGACCTGTTTTTGCTGAGCTGTTTTGGTTATTCTATTTTAAATCTATGTATTCGTTTGAATATACATGACATGATAAAGCACTCATAGTTTAAGTCACCGTTTCCGTTTAACACTTCGCTCTTCATTTCCAAATAATTATTGTATAATTGTTATTTATTTTCAAACGTAGTAAAGTTCGTTAGATGTAAAGGTCTATGTCAGTGCACCTCACGGGTTGATTCACCGATAGCGCTTATCAGCGTACGTAGATCTTCCTCCAATATTGCATTAGTATCAAAAATTTGTGTTTTGTGGAACCCACGTGTTATTAATGCAGTCAATTCCGTTACAGTTCAAAACCGATTTTACTGAACTCAAGGGTCAAGTTGTGGTTTGGCCAAAAAGGAGATATACTAGCTACAGAGATTTAAAAAAAAAAAATTGACAGTCACGTTTCTAATGAGGTAATGTTAAAAGTGGCACAGCTTGTGTGAATGAATACGAATTAAAAACGTGTGATTTTAATCTGAATTTAACAATTTTGATCAAGATCTATTTTTCTATGAAGGTAAGACATCGCACATTGCACGAAAATGACCAATCCGTTGTAGAGAATTTTTAGGGTTTTAAAAATTTTTCCGTACCTCAAAAGGAAAATGGAACCCTTTTATTATAGAATCACTTTATTGTCCGTCGATCCGTCTGTCCATCTGTCAAACCTCTTTTCTCAGAAAGGCGTCGAGGTATCGAGTTAAAATTCCTACTCAGGTTCGTAACCTTTTAGAGCCGCGATATAAATCAAACTTCTAAGTGAACGCAATCAATAGTTACAGCCCTTATGGCAAATTTTTAGAATTTTCCAAAGGAATCACATGTACACAAAACCTATAGGGTTCTTTCCGTTGACGGAAAATTTGAAATTTGGCAAGAAGCAAGGTCTTATAGCACACGTAAAGGAAAAAATCTAAAAACTGTAAATTTTTTGTTAATTTACAAAACAAAAAAAAATTTTGATTACTTACTAGCTATACTAAATAAATAAATCGTTTTTTTTTGTTTGTACGGAATCTTTGATGAACCCTTGATTGCTTTTCTGTAATTTGTCTTTACATACAATGGGGATGATTACAGTATGTTACTACCAAATTTATGTTTTTACGGAATTATACCTGAGCCACAACAAAAAACACGTATTATATTTTATATAGATCGCGATGAATTATTATTTTAAATAAAATTTAATTACAAAATACAGCAATCCGCCATAACACGTTGAACACCAATCAGAGAATCCAAATTTGTGACGTCATTTATCTATTTCAAATCTAATTTCATGGACTTGACTAGATCCGACATATCGTTGTAGATACTACAAGTTGTTAGGATATGAATGAAACTCACTAAATATTGGGGATATCCCATCATAGCAGATACAAAAACATCGCATTAGATTATCTTTACGTCGCTGGGTGAATGCACTGGCCCGGTTGGCTACTTGCCAGCTCTCACGGTAAACGCTCTAATCACCGAACACTAGATCGCTCCTTTGACTTCTGATTACTTATGAACGCCTGGTACTTGCGAAACTCTTTTACCTAGA